>CAKXYN010000016.1:5067500-7467500 GCA_935064755.1 Tragelaphus eurycerus
CCGCAGATGGTCAAACAAAATCAGATTAGCGGCACTTGGTTATTGAATCAGCATTCCAGGGGGTATGCAGCTGTACCCTATGTCGCCATGTCAGCGGGTCACCTGTGAAGACCACCACCCTCCAGGACTATCTCTAGGGTCTGGCTTCTCTGTCTCTGCCAGGTGCTGAAGAGGTATGCAGCAGAGCTCAGGGAAGCGACGCCAGCACCTAGCAGTAGCCTCCTGCACTCAGCCCCGCCCAAGCTGTCCTAGTCCGGCTGACTCCTACTCAAGCCCCATAAACACAGCAGGACCCTAAGCAATGCCCTCGCCTCTGCAGGGGGTTGAATCTAGTCCTTTATGCCAATGACTTCTTTGCTCTACAGCAATGCTGCATAATCAAGAGAAAGAATGTCTTCATGTCAATTTCTGTGTGGTTTCATTGGCTGCCTCCCAAATAAGGAATTCTTCCATTCTCCGCAATGTCTGACTCCCCAACTGCAATAATGGAACCAAGCTGGAGCTGTGTTTGAAATAAAACAGTCTCCCTCTTGTTTTGTGTGGCTGGAGGTCTGCAATCTAGTTACTGTCTTTGCATTGGGGATTTACATCCCAGAAACAAAGCCAAAATCAGGGACAGCCGAGGGTGCAAAATGCATCTGTGAAGAATCTCTTTAGAAGTGTTTAAGAAAGAATTTAACAGAATTAAATTCTGTTCTTAAAAGAATTTTCTATGAAAGTGTTTACACTCTCAGCTTAAGTCACAGGAAAGGTGTCCACTGCATGTATTGAATATATTACTAGTATGTATGTTCTGCAGCCCATAATATTTAATCACAAACACATGTGGCATTTAGTTGAGCTGTGTGACAGGAAATAGCATTTGTAAAATATTAAACTGCAGCAATATGTATCTGTGTCTTTCAATATTATCCATGCTGGTTCCCTTTCTACATGTGGATGGTGGTTGTAAGGTTAAAACCTAAAAACCTGGGACCCACAACCCAAGACTCAGTCATTCTGTACAAGTGGTTCTCAACTAGAGGGATTTAGTTTTCCAAGGCACATGTGGCATTGTCTGCAGACATCTTTGGTCTTTACAGCTAGGGAATGGGCAGGGGCTGCTGTCATTTAGTGAGGAGACGCTGTTCAACAGATCCTCTAATGCACAGGACAGCCCCAAACCAAAGAATTATCGCCCAACGTATCAGAAGCACCAAGGATGAGAAATCCGGCCCTGTACTGAGGTCAGTGAGCTGAGTGTGGTGAGCAGGGGATCTACTCTCCCACATGTGTCTACCTTATGGACAGTGAATCGGGGGCTTCAGTTCGGGGTCTGCCTGGGGCGGCACAACTGGAAAACAGTGCTGTCAGAACTGAACCCTGTGTTGGGCTCTGAATCTCCTGCTCTTTCTACTACATCACACTGTCTACCAGAGCAGGAATCGGGATAGAGAGAGGGATTTACAACAGCCAAGACACTGAAGCAACCTAAGTATCTACTGGCAGATAAATAGATAAAGATATGGTACATACACACAGTGCAATACTACTCAGCCTAGAAAAAGAAATGATATATCATTTGCAGCAACATGGATGGACCTAGACACCATCATACCAAGTGAAGTCAAACAAAGAAATATCATATGACATCACTTATATGTATAATCTAAAAAGTGACACAAATGAATTTATTTACAAAACAGAAATAGACTTACAGACATAGAAAACAAACTTATAGTTATCAAAGGGAGAATGGGGGCGAAAGGAACAAATTAGGAGTTTTGAGAGTAGTAGATACAAACTACTATATATAAAATAAACAACAAGGTTCTACTTTATAGCACAGGGAACTATATTCAATATCTTTCAATAAACTATAACAGCAAAGAAAAATAAATAACAGTGATATACACTCATTTCAAAAATGGATATAAAAAGTTAATCCTTTTCCATTTATTTTCACTCCACTATTGTAATTCGGTGAAAAGCACAATACGTTTTTTTCCACACTGTTTCCATGTTCATACAAATATAAACACATATATATACACATATGGAAGTTTCATTTTAGAACCATACTATACATGCTTGCTTTTTAAAATATCTGCTTAGTAGCATATTGTGGGAAATTCCCTGGGAGTCGGTTAGGACTCTGTGCTTTTACTGTCCAAGGCCCAGGTTCAATCCCTGGTTTGGGAACCAAGATCCCACAAGATGTGCAGTAGAGTAAAAAAAAAAAACACACACAGATATTCCTCTAGTTCAATAAATATAAATCTAACTAAAAAAAAAAAAAAACAGGAGGGCGATAAAGGGATATTTTAAAAGAAGACTTGACAGGACTTGGACACAGAATGTGACCTAGAAAACAGGGGAATGGGGAAGTCTGACACCGAGAAGTAGAGACACAGGAGAGGCAAGAAGAGGAGCCGAGTTGCACACAGTGGTGAGGCCTGAGGCAGATCCAAAAGGAAACACCTAGCAAAGAGCTAGAAACTCAGACAGTTCCTGGAGAGAAAACAGGGGACCAGACATGTAGAACTGAGGGTCTTTCTTGGATAGACGAGAGCTGAACACAGGAGAGAAAGAGAGAGGCCCCAGGGTGCCCGAGGCTGAGGACTGGGTCACCTTATTGGAAGAAGAAAATACAAGGAAAAAGGAAGATGCACCCAAAAGGCAAAAAGCAGGAGGTACAGGGACCCCGAAGGCAGAAAGTGTGTCCTCATGGGACCCCTGAAGGGCTGCCGGAGGCAGGACAATAGAGACTGACAATCTCTGCAATTAGGTCAAGGGTGACCAGGTGGGGCTGAGGCCAGGCTGCCAGTTCGGAAGCAAAGGGAGCATGAGTGCTGGGGGCCCATGGCCAGAGGCTGGGCTCTATCTTGGCCACCTTCCCCATCTCAGTTCCTGGGTTTCTGCAGGCTGTGTCGTTTCCCTGGTGGACTGATTCTTGGCAGACTGCCTCTTCATACCCTACCTACCTCCTGGGCTCAGGAGCACAAAAGCCCCAGGGCCTCCCACTCTCGGAAAAATCCAGCCCACCCCTGGCCATGGGGAGGCGGCAGACAAGTGAGCCTTCCAGCCTCTGAGGGCCTGCAAACAAGGCCTGCTTTCAGGGCTGCCTTCTGGTATTTATATGGCCGTGGGTCTCCCAGTGGGAAGAGCCAGGCTTATGAGCAAGGGTATTATCTTCATAGAGGCCACCAGGGCAGGGCTGGGTGTGGGACCCCATGGTTATTAGATGGCCCCTCCTGGGTTTGGATTCTGAGTTTTGAAAAAGACGTGGGCTAAAGTTAACTGCAGGGGGCCTGGCTCAGATCACACTTCTTTTTTTTTTTTTTTTTTTTTTTTTGCATTTATTTATTTATTTTTTTTGCTTAACTTTACTTTATTGTATTGCTTTTGCCATACATCAAGATGAATCCACATGTGTATACATGTGTTCCCCATCCTGAACACTTCTTAAACATGCAAATCTCCTCCTTCCCCTCTTCCCTGCAGGCTCAGTGGACCTCCTGAAGATAAGCAGAAAGTCCTGGAAGTTTAAAGAGCTAAAAAGAGGATCTCTCTCTGGAATTCAGTATTTAGTGGTAGAAAAACCAAAGTCGACCGCTTTGCTATGAAACTTGGTCAAGTAATTTATCTTAATTACCATGTAATTGCTTTTTTAGTGTTTCGAAAGGAGGCAGGAGCTATATCGCCCAGAAAGGCTATTTAATGCTTTTAAATGTGATTCCTCCCCACACACTCATCTCACTGTATTCAGACTGGAATCATCTTTATGAGAAGTAAAGAACCATCATCTACCAAAACTGATGCAGGATCTTGATCCTTGGATGCTGGGCTTTGGGGAGCATCTGCCAAATGTTCTGGTACAAATTCTCGTCCCACACATCCCCTGCTCATTCACTCAGCTAAGAGGTTAATGGGCCTTCTGAGTGCTGGATCCTAGGAGAAGCACCCTGCATACCACAGGTTAAAACCTGAGTCCCTGGTCATCTGGTTGGGAAAGAAAGGTTTAGTAGTTAAGAGAGATTGTAAATCCCAGTCCTGCCACTGACTTCTGTGTGACCTCGAGCCTCAGTGACATTGATCATCAGCTCCCCTAGGTCTAAAACAGGGATAATAACAGTTAACTTTTAGGGTTTGTTAGGGGCTAAACTGTATGCACCCCAAATTCATTCCTAAACCCCAGGACCTCCAAATGTGACTGTATTTGGAGACAGGGCCTTTACAAAGGTGACTAAGTTAAAGTTAGGGTTAAACCCTGGGGCAATCTGAATGGTGTCCTTTAAAGAAAAGATTAGGACTAGGACTAACCAGGTAGGTGATCCAGTGGTTGGGAAACTGCCTGCCAATGCAGGGGACACAGTTTGATCACTGGTCCAGGAAGATTCCGCACACCCTGGGGCAGTTAAGCCTGTGAGCCACAACCACTGAGCCCACGTGACCTAGTGCCCCTGTTCTGAAATGAAAGAGGCCACAGCAACAAGAAGCCCATCTACCACAACTGCAGAGTAAACCCTGATCACTGAAACTAGAGAAAGCCCATGCACAGCAAGGAAGAGCCAGCACAGCTACAAGTAAACAAACAACATTTTTTAAAGATTTTTTTAAAAGGAAAGATTAGGATACATGACACCAGAGATTCAAACACACAAAGAAAAAGTCATGTGAGGACGCAGAGAGACAGTAACTATCCACAAGCCAAGGAGAGGCGCCTCAGACGAAACCCAACCTGCAGACCCCTTGACCTTTGACTTCCAACCTCTGGAACTATGGGAAATACCTTTCTGTTGTTGGTGCCACCCAGCTGTATAGTATTCAACAAACCAAAACAGGGTTCTTACACATACTAAATAAAGTAACATCTCTAAAATGGTAGGTGCATGGGGGAAAAACATAAGTAGAGGCTGTTACGACTACAGACTCCTGCTCCTAATGTCACCTGTGGTGACTCCTCACAATGGACCACCCCACCACGTTCTCTGTCTCTTGACTGTACAAAGGCTACACTCTCCCAGGCCTCCCCAGAGTCACAAAAGACTGGTTCAAGAATTAATGACTGAGAAAATGTGAATATGTACTGATGAATGTAGCACTTGGGCCAGGAGAACTAGTAACATTTTAAACAGTAAATCAGTCATATGGCAGTCACAGAATCTCTAGTTCCTCCCTGAAGCACCTGATGCACACTTCCTGAGTTGTTTTACAGATGCTAAAACCCCTTCCAAATGGAAGAACTACTTGATGACCATGAGTACATGGTCCCCAGAGAGCCCCTATAGAGCCTGAGGATTGATAATGGGAACCCCTGTGAACTGTCCTAATACTTCACCCCATCCACCAAAGAGAGAACTGTGCAAGAGCTGATCACACGTCTTATGACTTCCTCCCCTCAGCTTGCAATTTAAAAATGCTTCCCTGAAACCCATCAGAGCGTTCAGGCCTTTGGAGCATGAGCCACCCTGTTCTCGTTGTACGGCCCTTTCAATAAACCTTTCTCCACTCCAAATTCTAATGTTTCGGTTTATTTGGCTTCACTGTGCATTGGGCACATAAACTTAGGTTCAACAACACTAAGGTGCTTATAACCTGGAAGGAAAGACCAGAGAAAGCCACTTCAAGTAACAGGCAGCATCTGTTCATCCTCCTGCACTAACACGGACCAGGAGGCTAAGAGAAGAAAGTCTTAGCTCAGGGGCAAGAGGATTCCCTCGGAGGGGCCATCTGCTTAGGCAGAGATGTGGGGTGGCAGATCAGACAGCGGTGATCATACCCGTCTGCCCACGTGTCTGTGTGTTTGGGTCCCATGCCAGCTGATACCAGCATAAGAGAATTTCTCCCGCCTGACTGCATTCACTCCACTACACAGACAGAAAATCCAGTTACACACACCCTGAACATCACTATGGCAGGTCTCCTCTCTGGCCACCCAAACTGGGGCACAAGCCATGGAGATGACCTCAGAGGTGAACAGGGCTGTGTTTGTTCTCCAATCAAATGTATTTTGATTTATCCATGGCTAGTCTGAGGTCGTTACTGACCACGAAGCTCACCTGGCAATGCTCACATCAGTGGGAATACGGAGGCAGGAAGAACTGACTGACAAGAGGGCAAAGTATGTTTGCTTCAACTCTCACGACTGCTGGGAATTCCTTAAACGTACATGTGTATAAATATACAAAACTTAAACAATTCTAAGAATAGGGGAAGATTTTTAAAAATCATTTAGTAAGGTCCTGTTTACAAACCAAGCATAGATCACCAATTACCTTGGCTCTTAGTCGCAAATGCAGATAACACACAAAAATAGTATTTGTGTCTCTAAGTCCACAGGGAGTTACATGCAAAATATTCGTGAATCTTAGCACATTATAAAGACCATTAAAGGCTTAATGAAGAATTTTGCACTTTGAGCAAAGTATGATCAGAAATGTGTAAGTGGCTGTGAACAAATGGATTTACCAACTGACACTTTGAGCAATGGGAGTTGCTTATATTTAAACTTAAGGATCTCTAACCTAAGGCAGCTGAGCTTCTAGCAGAGTGACTGCCTTCATCCTGACTTTGAGTCTTCATTTAAATAAGTAACTTATTTAACTTATATGCAGAGTACATCATGCGAAATGCTGGACTGGATGAAGCACAAGCTGGAATCAAGATTGCCAAAATATTCAGAAATATCAATAACCTCAGACATGCAGATGACACCATACTTATGGCAGAAAGTGGAGAAGAACTAAGGAGCCTCTTGATGAAAGTGGAACAGAGAATGAAAGTTAGCTTAAAACTCAATATTCAGAAAACGAAGTTCATGGCATCCGGTCCCATCACTTTACGGCAAATAGATGGGAAAACAATGAAAACAGTGACAGACTTTATTTGGGGCAGGGGGTGGTGGGGGGGGGGGGCTCCAAAATCACTGCAGATGGTGACTGCAGCCATGAAATTAAAAGACGCTTGCTCCTTGGAAGAAAAGTTATGACCAACCTAGACAGCATATTAGAAAGCAGGGACATTACTTTGCCAATAAAGGTCCATCTAGTCAAAGCTATGGTTTTTCCAGTAGTTATGTATGGATGTGAGAGCTGGATGATAAAGAAAGCTGAGGGCAAAAGAACCGATGCTTTTGAACTGTGGTGTTGAAGAAGACCCTTGAGAGTCCCTTGGACAGCAAGGAGATCCAACCAGTCCATTCTAAAAGAAATCAGTCTTGAATATTCATTGGAAGCACTGATGCTGAAGCTGAAACTCCAATACTTTGGCCACCTCATGTGAAGAACTAACTCATTAGAAAAGACCCTGATGCTGAGAAAAATTAAAGGTAGGAGGAGAAGGAGACGACAGAGGATGAGATGGTTGGATGGCATCACCAACTCAATGGACATGAGTTTGCATAAACTCTGGAAGTTGGTGATGGACAGGGAGGCCTGGCATGCTGCAGTCCATGGGTTTGCAAAGAGTTGGACATGACTAAGTGGCTGAACTGAACTGAACTTCAGCCTCCTCACAAAGTGCCCCGGGTGTCCCTGCAGAGACCTGCCCAGTGAAGTCCACATGCTCCAGTCAGAACCAGCCACCAAGGGGCTCACCCAGCCTCTATGATGCTGGTTCTCCAATGGATATCACCACCTCTGTTCTCCTGCTATACCCACCTCTCCACCAGACCTTTGTACTACTGCTCACAGTCCCCACAGCTGCTTGCCCAGCCGGGGAGCCAGGAGGCCAGTGTTTGGGAGGCTCTTTTCAAGCTCTGCTCCTCTTTACTCTGTAAGTTAAAACAAGTCATTGCTAGCAAGTGGTTTCCAAGAGCCCTTTAAAATCTTAACAATCTACAAAGATGAATTCTCCTAAAAAGAGGTCTGCAGAGAAGTATGTGCCTCTCTACCAAGAATGTGTCTTCCTACCAAAATGTCTTAGGACTCCTGCAACTACACTTCAGGCTGGAAGTTTTCCCAAAATGGCCACAACAATGTCTCCCATCTAATGTCCTTCTGAAAGGTCACTCTGTCCTCTTCCATTGGAAGGAAGGTTCTTTCCCCTCTCCCTGAACCTCGGTGGGTCTTTCACTTCTCTAAACAATTCCATGTGGCAGAAGTGACACTGTGACAATTCTGGGCCTGAGCTGACCCAGAGGCTGCCATTTCCTGCTTGTCGGAGCCCTAAGGCACCACGTATGAATCCCAGGCTATGGAGGAAACACACTGAGACACCATCTTAGACATCAGCCACTCGAGTTTTCAGTGATTCTAGTCCCAGTCACCATCTGGCCACAACAACATGACAGATTCTAACCAAAAACCACCCAGCTGAGCCCAGTCAACCCACAAACCAGAAGAGAGAACACTCAATTGTGGTTTTAAGCCTTTACTTTTTTTATGTGGTAAGATACATATAGACATAAAATTAGCCCTTCTAATCATTTTTAAGTGTACAGTTCTATGGCATTAACTATATCCACATTGCTGAGCAACCACCTCCATCTGCAGAATGTTTTCATCTTCACAAACTGAAACTCTGTACCCATTAAACACTAACTTCCCATCCCCTGACCCCAGCCCCTGGCAACCACCATACTTTCTGCTTCTATGATTCTGATAACTCTATGTACCTCACATAGCAGACTCATACAATATTTGTCCTTGTGTCACGAAAGGTTTATTTCACTTAGCCTTATGCCTTCAAGGTTAACTCATGTTGAAGCATGTGCCAGCCTTCCTTTCAAAGGCTGAAAAACATTCCATTGTATATGTATACCACATTCTGTTTATCCATTTATCCATCAATGAAAACCTCTATGCTTTAGAGTGGTTTTCTGCAACTACAGGTAACTGGACCAAGGACAGTGCAGCCCTGGGACAGCAGAGCAAGGCTCCAAAGGAAGATGCTGAGGCCTGAAGAATGTGGCAGAAACACAGAGCACCACGGCACTAACCTCCTTGAGTAGATGATTAGCCAGGAATCCAGACTGGCATTTCCAATAGCACTTGTTACAGCGGGCTGGGCACCTCACGGGGGTCTCGATTTTAGGTGGGAGCAATCACAGGGTAAAGACTTAGCAGGATCTTATCTGGGGCTGGGTTCCCTGCCCTGACATAGGCTGATAGGCCAAATAAATGTTTGGTGAATGAGTGAAGAATGTACCTGACGCTGAAGCCAGGTTCTGACTCATCCCAAAGTTTCTTATAGGTTCCTGTAGGGCAAGAACTGCGCCAAGGAAAGCACAGTAGAACAGCTGCTTCTAGGTGGAAAGGAAAGAGGGTGAGGAGATGGGCAGGTGGGAAGATAGGACAGAAGACCTTCTGACAGGGGGAAAATTCATAGCCAGGCCCCAGGCTTCCCAGGAAGCTGAGTCTCCATCAAAGCATCCACCCTGATCTAGATAGCCTTAGCAGGGGCTTCACCATCTGGAATCAGCCTTGCTCAGTTTGTTGTGCCCAATTTCCAGGGCTCAAGGCACCTTTACAGGGGCAGGCATAGGACTTAGAGAAGCTCAGTTCATGGTCACAGTATAGGCCACAGGGGTAGGGAAGGGGACGTAAGCTGTGAGCTGAGTTGCATATTCTGGCCCTGGGAGCTTGGGAGTAGGGACCTTCCTTTACTGTAGGAGGACCCAGATTGGTGGCACAGTGACCCCAGCCCACTCACCCACAACCACTTTACCAAGGAAAGCAGCCTATTCTTCCTGTAGCATTTGGCCACTCAACTAGGGCGCCTGACACTGGGTCAGGATGAACTAGAACATGAATGCTAATTCCAAATCTAAGAAGATGACTTGTACCTGACTTGAACAGGGAGTGCCATCCCTATAAATGCCCACATAGAGTTTAATTTAAAGGGCTCAAATTGCATTTCAACTTTGCATTTAGGTTTTCCAGCCTCTCAAGATAAAATGAAACCTTGGTTAATAACCACAAAGGTATTTTTCTCTATTTCTCTTCAAAGCATACTAGAACTTTGAACGTTAGGAACTCCTTACCATGTGCAAAGCAGTTTTAAGTACTGTACCAGTAAGAGAACTCAGAAAACATGGATCTGGGACTTGGCTCAGTTTCTAAGCAACTGTAGTGCTAAGTTACTTCAGTCGTGTCCAAATCTGTACAACCCAATGGACTATACAATGTACAACCCGCCAGGCTCCTCTGTCTATGGGGATTCTCCAGGCAAGAATACTGAAGTAAGTTGCCCTGCCCCCTTCCAGGGGATCTCTCCACCCCAGGGATCAAACCCACGTCTCTTGCACTGGCAGGTGGGTTCTTTACCACTAGCCGCCACCTGGGAAGCTCCAAGTCACTGTAGAAATTTGAACAAACCAATAACCCTCTTTGGACCTCAGTTTCCTAATTCATGAACAGAGGAAAAGGCTATGTATGTATCCCCATAGTTTGTTTATGTGCATTAATAAGAATAAACATATGTGAGATATAGAGATATATAAAAAATGTAGACACAAACACACGCATATATGGGGTCTTCATAAGAAAAGCCGTAACTATGTAAGAGATTTACTTATGTTTAGTAGGTGCTTGCTGATACCTGCTGAATAAATGGCAGAATAAAACGAGGTTGCAACAAGACTCACATATGGTGTAAGCACATAGTCCTTCACACTTTGGGATTGTCAGCACATTGACCAGATACTAGAAAGCCACCTCTTTCCCTATGTCTCCCTAGCCTGCATGCTTCCTCCCAGCAGGCCTTATGTTCTCCCAATCCATTCGGTTCCAGGGCCAGAGTCTGCCCCTAGCCCCTTCCTCAGACCCCCGGGCCCAGATCTTACCTCCAAACATAGCATGAGCTATTTCTTATGCCAATTGAAAAACCCAGATCCCTAGGTTGCCACTATGGTCTCTACTGCCTTTGGTACCAGATAGAAACAAATCACACCCTTTCTCTGATTTTCCAGAAGCATAAACACGAGGAAAATCTGTGGACCAGGAACGAGGGTGTCTGCTCAGGGCCTCCTCCCCACATCTCAGGCCTGGACTCCACCTGTGACCTTTACCTGCAAAGTAAGACTCACAGGTGGTCTCCCACCTCAAGGGACTTTGAGAAGTATCACATACCTGAAAGTTTCTTTGAAAAAAATATGAAGCACTCCACAAGTTCTTTGGCTCTGGTCATGCTTAGTTTATTTCAGTGTTTTTGCAGACTATGAGTCTCTAGAGGCCTGAGATTAGTCCCTGGGTAAATTTCTTTTGGTACAGTGACCACATAGAGAGAGAGAAAAATCTGAAGCTCTTTGTGACTCTAGTGCTATTAGCAAATGCAGTATGATCTCCCGACAGCGGCTGGGGCTGGAACAGAAGTCAGGAAGCCCGGTTCCAGTAAATTAAGCGCATCACTTAACCTCTCTGGGCATTTTTCCTCATATGCACAATGGAGCTGACAAGCCATCCACATTCCTATTCACCAGGATACCAGAAGGCCAAAGAATGTGAAAAGGAAAACACTGCACAAATAGAAATGCCATAGTATACAGCAGGCATGGAGAGCTGAGAAAGAAGAGATGAGAAAGAAAGGGGAAGACAAACACCAGAAAGAGAAAGCATCTAGGGCGAAGTGTGAGGCTCCTGAGATGGCAAGGATGGAGTCCCAAGGAAGAGCCCAGTAAAGGAAGTTTCCCCCAAGCCTGAGATGAGGTTAACCAGAGACATCTGAAATGCACCTCTGGGTAGAAGGAAATGAAGTCCGTGCATCGTTTGAGGTGGTACAGGATACACCAGAAGCCGAAGCTCGTTGCTGCTCACTCTTACAGCTCAACACAGAGTGAAAAAGTGGATGAGAGCTTAAGAGGCCTCCTACCTTTTATGACTGAGGAATGTCACCAGAGAGGTCCTGGCCAGGCCACATTCTGGCACAGGAGGTCCCATCCAGGGTGCTCATTTTAAGGAGGACATTCAAAAATGATCAGGCCAAAGGCTGGTCACCCACTAATAGGGATAGGGTGTGCTGAGACCAGGTCACAAAAAGAAGGGCTATGAAATATGAAAGTGTCTCCCTAAATAACACCTGGGGAAGACACAAAAAGCAAAGAGCTCTTAGAATCAGGAAAAAATAAAAATAAAAACTTTAAACATCTTCTAGTCCAATCTTCAGAAAAGAGAAATCTCTAGTACCACATCTCTGCTGAGGAATTATGCAGCTGCTGTGGAAACTTGCAGTAATGGAGACCTTATTACTTTATAAGTGAGTTCATCACATTATCATTTGGACAGAATGAAACTCTTCTCTCGCCTATTAACTCTAAATTAACCTCCTCCTGGCTTCCATCAATGCTCTGAGAGGGACACAGACTAAGTTTAAATACTTCTTCACCTCCTCATTCTTCAAACAACTGAAGACAGCTGATCTTGATGACCTGTACTAGGTTGTCCCACAGCCTCTCCAGCCAGGGGCACATTTTTAGCACACCCGTGAAAGCAGGTTATTCAGCCCCTGTCAGGCTGAATAACTTCTTTCCTGGTTATCTCCAGCCAGCTGTGATCTCAGACGGCCATCGGACACTGACAGCTGCCCCTGCTTTGCTTAGGGCATCTCATCCCAGCCAGAAACGCTAGCTCTGTGTTGGCTTTACAACTAGGTCTTTTCCTTCTGCCACTGGCCACCTTGTGGTCTCAGCTCCCTACCCAGTACCCAGGGCTTGTCATGAACATGTTCCACGATAAGGCCAAAAAATGTGAGTCCCAAATTCATGCCACTTAATGGAAAGCAACTGGTCATTTGATTTAGGCCTTCTGATAAAGACTGAATCTAGAATGTTCAATCGGCATTAAGTATCTTTTCTAACAACTCATTTGACAGATGAGGAAATATAGGCCCAACAAGGCAAAGTGATGTACTCATAGTCAAAAAGATGAACATGAATTCTAATCTTTAGGTTTCCAGGCCTATGTTCTACTGCAATTAAAAGGAAGTGAGGCCGCAGTGCAGCTCGGAGTACATTTTGGAGCAAATTTTCCATAATGTGTATCTGCATTCATTCTTTCTTTGATTCAACAGACATTTACTGAGCACCTATGATGTACTCTGTAAATATCCCAGTAAGATCTGAAGTAAGCTTCCATAGGGCTTTACATCTCAGTGTGTGTGTACACAATGGTATATGTGAATGAGTTCATTCTTTCATGCATGCACATATTCACTCAACAATATGATAACTAAGCACCCTTAACACTATGCTGCATGCTGGTACAAGTGAAACAGTCACAGTACATTGCCCCAGGGCAGTCTCTGTCCAGCAGGGACAATTCTCAAATATCTTGTCAATGTGATAAAGCACAGTACAGGGTGTTGCGGTATTTAATTAAGCCAGATGCTTCATTAAGACTGGTGCCAGAGATGGTGGCAGTGTCCATAATTGTGGTAGGAGGAATAAAGCTGCCGGTACTGGTGGTCTGAAAAGGCCTTAGGAAGAGTGGGGCTTCTGAAATGGGTCTTGAAGAAGGCTATGAATTGATAAGGCAGAACAGAACAGAGAGAAGTGAGGGTGTGGGCAAAGATGGAGAGGCAGGAGAGAACCTCATCCCATAGGTAGGTGGGCATGGCTGGGGTCAGGAGTTAATATGGGTGATAGCACAGAACAGGCAGGTAGGTAAGGTACAAAAGCCCCACTGTATCATACTATCATACTAAGGTGCTTGATTCTATCCTAAAGGCAAAAGGATTCAGTGAAAGAATTGAGAGAGAGAATAAACAGGATCAGGTAAGAATTTTAGAAAGAAAGTTCTGACAGTGGAGGATGGACTGGAAGGTGTTGAGGCCAGAGATAGGGAAACCAGACAGGAAGCTATTGGCAGGAATCCAGGTCAAACCTGAGGCTTCTTGTCTACACACGCATAATTTTAAAGGCTGAAACATCAGAAGAGAGGAGACTGTTTTCATGTACATCTCTCCTGGCCACCAAAACTTTGCAGAACCACAGCACCTTCATCATTCTCCATAATGACACGGTGGCCCCAGAAGAGTGATGTCGGCCACAGCATCACCACCAATCCTGGTGTGTAGGAGCCTCCAAGAGAAGTAACTTATGGCTGCATGCATGAGCCACATCTACCAAAAGGGGGTGGGGATGGACCAGCCCTAAACAAAGTAAAGTCAGGGTCCTAGAAGGAGGAGTAGGTCAGGTTAGAGGAATGCAACAAATCAGAAACAAGACAAACAAAAGTTACAAGAGGGAAGGGGTTAAAGGAACCAGTTCTCCATGGGAACAGGGAATGAAGAACACAGAGGAGGAAATCAATACAAGAACCAGCATCTGTCTCATCCAGTCTCTGCAGGCAGGATGCAGTTCGGGGAGCCCACTCAGCACCCTTGTGGGAATCTGGGAAAGGTGTCCCCTTTTTAGACCAACAAGAAGGCCACAACCAGTGGCGCCTGCAAGCCCCGTTCCCACCCTCAGCTGGTGAGAGCCTGCATGTGCACAGATGGGCACGCTGAACAGATAAGCAGGAACATCTGGGTGGAGAAGGGATCGTGTGGGGATGAGGCAGATCTCAACAAGCCTGGAGCTGTTTGAGTAGCTGCCCCATCAGGGGCAGTACAGAGCCATCCTCATTGGGAGTTTAGGGTCAAAGACGAACGAGAAGAGGAAGGTGAAAAACCTAAATAATTTCCTTCCTTATGAGGGAAAAAAAATGCTCATCTAGGCAAGTCTGAGCCTTCTTGGAGTTGGAAGATTCTGAGATGATCACCAAGTTCCTGTGCTAAGTCACTTCAGTTGTGTCTGACTTTGTGTGACCTCATGGACTACATGTAGCCTATCAGGGCCCTCTGTCCATGGAATTCTCCAGGCAAGAATACTAGAGTGGGTTGCCATTTCCTTCTTCAGAGGATCTTCCCAACCCTGGGATAGAACTTGCGTCTCTTATATCTCCTGCATTGGCAGGCTGGTTCTTTACCACTAGTGCCACCTGGGAAGTCCTGCTGCTGCTGCTGCTAAGTTGCTTCAGCCGTGTCCAACTCTGTGCGACCCCATAGACGGCAACCCACCAGACCCCGCCATCCCTGGGATTCTCCAGGCAAGAACACTGGAGTGGGTTGCCATTTCCTCCTCCAATGCATGAAAGTGAAAAGTGAAAGTGAAGTCGCTCAGTCATGTCCAACTCTTAGCAACCCCATGGACTGCAGCCTACCAGGCTCCTCCATCCATGGGATTTTCCAGGCAAGAGTACTGGAGTGGGGTGCCACTGCCTTCTCCCTAGGCAAGTCCAATTGCTATTCCCCATGACCCAGGAAAATTTTTCTGAAAATCAGAAGACCGGACCATTCCTGTGCTACTTAGAAAGACCTCAACTAGTCACCTTCCAGTGAAGCCACGAAGAGCAGCAGCAACAAGGATTTTCACAAAATTAATGGGGTTCTGCTTTAAGCCACAGACTAGCAACAGGCCTGGAGCTGCACTAGTCAGGGTTCTCAGCTGTGAAGACGTGAGATTAAAACATTTCTCTATGTTTGCATTAATGCTAAACTGAGGCCAACAAAAGCAACGTTTGTCACATCAATTACCATCTTCCACAGCCTCCAAGTTGGCCCTGAATATGAGTTACCATGAACTAGTGGGAAAAAGCCTTCAGAGGGGTGAACAGAGGCCAATATGTCAGCCCTAACTCTGAATTTCTGGGCCATGGCTGTTTTAAATTAGATTCTCAGTGCCGCTTTCACCAGAGTCTTGGCTTAGCTCTGCAATGGAAAAGTTATTTTTGTGCTCTGAGCCACAAATATTTATATGGAAGCATATTCATAATTCCAATTATGTTGTTTTCATGATGCTCTTTTCTTCTACTTAAAAACAATCATAGCTATCATGATTATTATTTCTGATATGCTATGCTAAGTCACTTCAGTCGTGTCCGACTCTATATGACCCCATAGACGGCAGCCCACCAGGCCTCCCCATCCCTGGGATTCTCCAGGCAAGAACACTAGAGTGGGTTGCCATTTCCTTCTCCAATGCACGAAAGTGAAAAGAGAAAGTGAAGTCGCTCAGTCGTGTCCGACTCTTAGCGACCCCATGGACTGTAGCCTACCAGGCTTCTCTGTCCGTGGGATTTTCCAGGCAGAGTACTGGAGTGGGGTGCCATTGCCTTCTCCGTTATTTCTGATAAGACACATAAAAAAGCACTGGGCCAAGTACAGATTTCACAGGACCCAGATAAACGACTGTTGCAAACAGGCAATAATCATTTATAAGATTTTATATCTTATAAAATCCTTAAGAAATAATTTCGGTTCATCTATACACTGTGATGGCCTTCTTCTTTGTCAGTTCCCTATGCCTACCTACTCCTCAATCACTCAGGGCCTTCATGATCTCTCTTGGGAAAACCCAGTTCCAGAAGTAGTTCTGATATTTATTCCTTATGTATGCTCTCTGAAGTCTTTGCATTTAAAATGTTATATTCAAAAATGAAATGAAAGGTTTTTATCTCTTTAAAGAACAGGAACACCAACAAGTAAAGGAAAGAAATATTTCTGGTTAAGAGGGGCATAGGTCTTAGGTAGTAACATAGTTATTCTATAAAAAGCTTGATCTAGGGCTTCCCTGGTGGTCCAGCAGCTTAGATTCTGTGTTCTCAAGGCAGGGTTTCATGCTTGTTTAGGGAACCAGATCCCACATGCAGCACAACTAAAGATTCTGCATGCCACAATGAAGATGGAACATCCTACATGCCACAACTAAGACCCAGTGCAGGCAAATAAACAAATAAATAAAAATAATTTTTAAAAAATCCCAGCCCCGTTCCCTGCTACCCTACTATATAAATGTATATATATTTTTAAGTTGGTCTATAGGTTGGGCTATGAAGAGGTGGTACAGATGCAGAATAACAATAGTGGAAATTCATCCAAGAGAAATCTAAACTGATTACCAAGAAAACACAATATATTAAGAGATGTACCCATGGCCTCTCCCTGGAGGTCTCTCATCAGAACTACTGAAGCACAATCCTGGTTCGGTAGAACCAGTTCAGAAGGGAGATGATGGGAGGAGACTAACATGTGTGAGCATGAACATATCCCAAGCACTTGACCCATATTATTTCTTGTTTATCTCACTTAATCTTCAGAACCACCTTTTGCGGTAGGGTTTATTATCACTGAAAAGGAAACTTAGCCTCAGAGAAGTTAAGTACTTGCCCAAAGCAAGTTACTTTAGATAAGTTACTTAACATCTATGGTCTGAATGTTTGGGTGTCTCCAACATTCATGTCAAAACCCTAACCTCCAAGATGATGGTATTAGGAGGTGAGGCCTTTGGGAGGTGTTTAGGTCACCAAAGTGGGGTCCTCATGATGAGCATTCTTATAAAAGAAGTCCTAGAGAGCAAGCTCACCCTTTCTACCATGTGATCACAGAGACAGAGGTTGGCTGTCTGCAAATTAACAATATTGAGAGTTTTAGGTGCACAACAGAACTACTCAGCCATACATATATATCTATCTGTTTTCCCCCTCCTCCCCTCCCATCCTTGTTGGTTTCCACTTTAAATATAGCAGTATTTAATCTATTTTTTTTAATGTAGTAATATTTGTTGTTACAGTTCTGTTCAGTGTTTTGAAATGTTTGGAATGAAGAGGTAATTCAGGGAATTCTGGTCAATGTTATGTGGCAGCCTGGATGGGAGGGGAGCTGGGAGAAAATGTATATGTGTGGATGAGCAGCTCTGCTATGCACCTGAAACTATCACAACACTGTCAATTTGCTATACTCCAATAAAAAATAAAAAGTTTAAAAAAGAGAAAAAACAGAAATCTCCAGATAACAAAAATAAACAGGGAAGTCAAAGTGGATCAAAGAGTAGGAGCTGAAGCCAAGGGGCTTATGGAACAATCCAGACCAGTTAGAAGCCTGAATGGCTAGGGGCTGAGAGTTTAATGACATGCATGCAGTGAGGGGACTCTTGTAACGGCCACCTAATGCCAGGAGCTGTCACTGACGCACTTACATAAAGCTGAAAGTCAAAAACACCTGCTTCATAAGTGAAACAGTTCTAGAAGACCATTACTTGTCAATCTGAGGAAACTACACGAAAGCTTGTCACGTGCTTGAGCAAAGAGTAGAAAATGAATGACCTTAAAAAATATGAAATCCACACTTGCACCACAATGCAAGGACAAGTTTAAATGCATACTTTCAGGCTGTACAGGGCCTATATGTCAACATTAACAAAAAGGTAAATTTGGGAATGGGCAAAGTCCAGATCAGACCAGCATAACCAAATGTCAAACTGCTTTATAAGGATATGGTAGCAATCCTGAGGTAGGTAGGATTTCTATGAAAAACAACTCTTGATGAAGATGTAACATACAAGAGAAAATAAATCATTATAAAAAACTCAAAAGCGGAAAAAACAAATAATCTAAAAACTTGCTTAAAATATCGAAACACAGAAAAACGGCTAAAAATTTAAAAATTAAAAGGCAAAGAGATAATATTTTTAAAAACCGGTAGATATTAACTACCAAATAGAAATTCTAGAAATAAAAACATATAGACATTAAATTTCAAGAAAGAAACAATGGGTGGATTGAACAATAGACCAAACGCAGTTAAAAAAATTAATAAACTAGAAAATGGAACTGAAAAAATCACTCAGAACATTGTTAAGATAAAGAGATATAGTTAATTCTCGGACAATGTGGGTTTGAACTGTGAAGGTCCACTTATATGCAGATTTGTTTTCAATAGTAAACACTACATTGTCCTCAGTTGGTTGAATCCAGGGGATGTGAAATCATGGATTTAGAGGAACTGCGGATATAAAAGAACTGCGTCTATGAAGGGCCAACTATAAGTTATACACAGATTTTCAATTGCACAGAGGGTCAGTACTTCTAATGCAAATTGTTCAAAGGTCAACTATAGTTAAGAAAGGAAAACTTTAGATGAAGAAAACATAGAAGGTAAAATTAGAAGGTTCAACACTCACCTAAGGTGTATTTCAGGGAAGACTGGAGTGTATAAGGGACTCAAAATCAGAGTAGGGGCTTTTGTCATAAGAGTTCACTTCTATATCTCTAGAACCTGGAAGCATTCCTGATACATGATAAGTGCTCACTAATTATTTTAAAATAAATCTGTAGGGGAAATAAGTGAGAAAACTTTAGATATAAAAACAGAGGTGTGACTTCAGATTAATGAGCATACAGAATTCCAGGTAGAATACATAGAAACATTATATCTGGACACATGATGAAAGGGCACAACATGAGAGACAAAAAAGATAAGACTGAAAGGCTCCAAGAGAGAAAACAGATTACCTGCAAAAGGATGGCCAAAAAGAGACTTTTCATAAGGAACAGTTGAGACAAAAAGACAGTGGAGTAATGTTACAAAATGCCAAAGGGAAATATCTACTTAGAATTCTATACCTTGATAAATTATCTTTCAAGAGGGACATGAATAAAGACATTTTCAAAACAATACCAAAGCTACCCACAAGATTGGAGTATTACAACTCTAGACTTCAGCAGCAGCAGCAGCAGCAGACCTTCAGTGAAAAAATTATCAGTATGAAGAAAATGAATACAGGAAAAAGGAATGGTATGTAAGAGGCAATGTTGAGATAAGAAACTGGTAAAGTCAGGAGGGAGAAGGAGGGAGACTCAAGAGGGAGGGTATATGTGTATAATTATGGTTAGTTCGCCTTGTTGTATGGTAGAAGCCAACACATCGTAAAGCTGCAATTTAAAACAATAAAATACAATCACACCAGCGAAAAAAAGAAATTGGTAAAGTTAAATAAACTTTCACTATAAAAAAGGAAAAAAAAGTAGAAATAACAATGATGACCAATTTCAGGAATGGGAAGAGGACCATAAATGATGTGGGATTAAACCAGTAGACCACAATAACTGGAAGATGGGAAGAGAGGCCGGTCAGATTTAAAGGCATCTAAGGCCACTGTACTGATGAGAGGAAATACAGAAATCAACTTTAGACTTTGTTAAATGGACACAATGTTAAAAATTTAAGAAATACAAGTAAAATTTTGTCTTTCAAAACAGTTAACAGAAGCAGAAATATACAAAACTTGACCAATCCAAAGAAAACTATGAAAAGAAGTATAAAAGAAGCAACCAAAAAAATGCTAAATGGGAAAAACAAAAACTTAAGATGGCAGAAAGAGGCCAAATGTATACTGATTACAAAGAATGTAAAAATTTACATTCAATTATTAAAAAGATTTCCAGGCTATCATAAAACAAAAATGAAGCAACACATAAAAACTATTTCTAAGATTAACAGTTAAGGCAAAATTATAGACAGAAGTTAATATAAAAGGACATATAAGACATAAAAAAATAATTACCAAGAGAAAATAGGTATACCAACATTAATATCAGACAAAATAGAATTTCTGCCAAAAACATCAATAAACATAACAAAGAACTGTACATAACATAATAAATTCACCCTGGAGAAATAACAATCATCAATTTGCATAAACATTAATGGATTACAAGGAAAAACTGACAAATCCACAGAGTGGAAAATTTTAACATTCCTTTCTCTGAGCCTGACTTCCCTGGTGGCTCAGATGGTAAAGCATCTGTCTACAATGTGGGAGACCCGGGTTCAAGCCCTGGGTTGGGAAGATCCCTTGGAGAAGGAAATGGCAATCCACTCCAGTACTACTGCCTGAAAAATCCCATGGACAGAGGAGCCTGGTAGGCTACAGTCTATGGGGTCACAAAGAGTCGGACATGACTGAGCGACTTCACTGAGCGACTTCACTGAGACTGAAGACAACTCAGAAAACAGGCAAAAAAAAAATCAGGAAGAACATGAGAAATTTGAAAAATACACTTAATAAATACACTGATGAAGAATGCTGCATCCACCAAGCAGGGAATATATTTTTCTTTTAAACCATACATGATATATTTGGAAAAACTGTTCATGTAACTGGACACAAAGGATGGCTACTATACAAACCATGCTGTCTTTTCATGATGCAACTAGATTAGAAGTCAACAATAATTTAAACAAAGTCAAAAAAAAGGTTTTTTTAAGTTGAAAATGGAAAATTAAATCCATACGTTCAAAAGAAAATTTTAAATGTACAAAAAATTTAGAGCCAAGTGGTATTGAATGTACACATACCAAAACCTGTATGATGTGGCTAAAGCAATATGTAGAGCTAACTTTATAGCTTTAAACTACATGTTTGTTTGGCATTTTTTGCCATGCCAGTGGCTTGTGGGATCTCAGTTCTCTGCCCGGGGATTGAACTTGGCAGTCTAAGTTCAAGTCCTAACCACTTGAAAGCGCCACTAGCCTACCAGGGAATTCCATAAAATGGATGCATTAAAAAACAAAAAATAAAAGAGCTAGGAGTCAACTGAAGTAGCTAGAAATGGAAAGAAGAAATAATACAAATAAGAGGAAAGAAAAAGACGTGAAAAATGAAAGTATAGATAAGGAAGAAGCTGGTTTATCAGAAGATTAATTAAACTTCTATATTAGCTTTTGAGATGGCACAAATAAACAGTATTAAGAAATAAGACGGAAATATATCTTAAAATAGTCAACATCTAAAAACAATAAAAGAAAATTACAAATAAATTTATGCTAGTAAATTTGAAAACACATGAAATGGATCATCTAAACAAATTATCAAAACTGAATCAAAAAGAAATAGATCAAACTTATCAAAATCATTTATGAAACTGAATTGTCAAAAACTTGACACACATACCCTGACTAAGCAGTTATTTTACAATGAATTTTACCAAACTTTTAAGAAATAGGCAGTCTTTACCTCTCACAAACTGCTTAGGAAAAATATATATGAAAAAGTTTCCCAACTTATTTCATGGAGCTAATATAAATTTGATACCAAACAATGTAAGAATAATGTTTTTTAAAAAAAGAAAATTACAGACAATTGTTTCACTTAATAAACAATTGCAAAAATCTAAATAAGATACTAGCAAATGATATTCCATAGAATAAAAGAATATATCTGTATATGTGTGTGTGTGTGTGTGTGTGTGTGTGTATATATATCTCAAAGTCATGGCATCATCGACTCAATGGACATGAGTTTGAGCAGACTCCAGGAGCTAGAAAAGGACAGAGAAACCTGGTGTGCTGCAGTTAATGGGGTCACAGAGAGTCAGATATAACTGAGCGACTGAACAAAAAAATCTCAAAGTAATTAATATATTCATACTATCACATAATATGAAGAAAGAAAATTATATTACCTCATATAATTTACACAAAACATTAAGGCATTACATAAAATCAACACTCAGTCATGATAAAGTGTGTAAGTTGTTAAAAAAAAGTATTAATAGCGAAAAAGTTCTTACTTCAATAAAAAATATCTACTGAAACCTTAAGCAAACTTCATGATTAATGGAGAAACATTAAGAGTACTCATTAAGGACAGTAAGAAGAGAAGGGTGCTCACTGTCACTGTTACTATTAAATGCTGTCCTGGAGGGTCTACCCAAACCAGCAAGACAATAAAAAGATATGGTCATAAGGAGTCAAAAGAAAAAAACCAAAACATTATTATTCTGTGACGTCTACCTAGAAAATTCAAGAATACCTGCCTAAGAAACAATTAGAGACTTCAACTAGGATGATCAATACAATATCAAAATTCAAAAATCAGGAATGTTTCTATGGGCCAGCAAATAACTAATTTTAAAGTATAATTCAAAAAAGATACCATTTATAATACACACTAAACCGATCAGAAATAGGAAATAGATAAAACAAAATCTGTGTAAAAACATTTACACATTTACAGGGGAAGTTACCTGAATAAAAGGAGAAGATGAATATTATAAAGGTATCAGTTCTCTTGAATAAAAGTTAAATGAAATCAATAAAAATCCCAACATGATTATCTGTGTTCAGTGAAACAAACTAATATTTATATGAACTAGTAAAGTCCAAGAAAGCCAAGAAATACTGAAAAAAATACAAAAGTAACTGTAGTTCAGTTCAGTTGCTCAGTCGTGTCCGACTCTTCGCAACCCCATGAATCACAGCACACCAGGCCTCCCTGTCCATCACCAACTCCCGGAGTTCACTCAGACTCACGTCCATCGAGTCAGTGATGCCATTCAGCCATCTCATCCTCTGTTGTCCCCTTCTCCTCCTGCCCCTAATCCCTCCCAGCATCAGAGTCTTTTCCAGTGAGTCAACTCTTCGCATGTGGTGGCCAAAGTATTGGAGTTTCAGCTTCAGCATCAGTCCCTCCAAAGAAACCCCAGGGCTGATCTCCTTCAGAATAGACTGGTTGGATCTCCTTGCAGTCCAAGGGACTCTCAAGAGTCTTCTCCAACACCACACAGTTCAAAAGCATCAATTCTTTGGCACTCAGCCTTCTTCACAGTCCAACTCTCACATCCATACATGACTACTGGAAAAACCATAGGCTTGACTAGACAAACCTTTATTGGCAAAGTAATGTCTCTGCTTTTCAATATGCTACCTAGGTTGGTCATAACTTTTCTTCCAAGGTGTAAGCATCTTTTAATTTCACGGCTGCAGTCACCATCTGCAGTGATTTTGGAGCCCCCAAAAATAAAGTCTGACACTGTTTCCACTGTTTCCCCATCTATTTCCCATGAAGTGATGGGACCGGATGCCATGATCTTCGTTTTCTGAATGTTGAGCTTTAAGCCAACTTTTCACTCTCCACTTTCACTTTCATCAAGAGGCTTTTTAGTTCCTCTTCACTTTCTGCCATAAGGGTGGTGTCATCTGCACATCTGAGGTTATTGATATTTCTCCCAGCAATCTTGATTCCAGCTTGTGCTTCTTCCAGTCCAGCATTTCTCATGATGTACTCTGCATATAAGTTAAATAAGCAGGGTGATAACATACAGCCTTGAAGTACTCCTTTTCCTATTTGGAACCAGTCTGCTGTTCCATGTCCAGTTCTAACTGTTGCTTCCTGACCTGCATACAGGTTTCTCAAGAGGCAGGTCAGGTGGTCTGGTACTCCCACCTCTTTCAGAATTTTCCACAGTTTGTTGTGATCCACACAGTCAAAGGCTTTGGCATAGTCAATACAGCAGAAATAGATGTTTTTCTGGAACTCTCTTGCTTTTTCCATGATCCAGTGGATGCTGGCAACTTGATCTCTGGTTCCTCTGCCTTTTCTAAAACCAGCTTGAACATCAGGAAGTTCACGGTTCACTTATTGCTGAAGCCTGGCTTGGAGAAATTTAAGCATTACTCTACTAGGATGTGAGATGAGTGCAATTGTGCGGTAGTTTGAGCATTCTTTGGCATTGCCTTTCTTTGGGATTGGAATGAAAACTGACCTTTCCCAGTCCTGTGGCCACTGCTGAGTTTTCCAAATTTGCTGGCATATTGAGTGCAGCACTTTCATAGCATCATCTTTCAGGATTTGAAATAGCTGAACTGGAATTCCATCACCTCCACTAGCTTTGTTCATAGTGATGCTTTCTAAGGCCCATTTTTCACATTCCAGGATGTCTGGCTCTAGGTCAGTGATCACACCATCGTGATTATCTGGGTCTTGAAGATCTTTTTTGTACAGTTCTTGTGTGTATTCTTGCCACCTCTTCTTCATATCTTCTGCGTCTGTTTGGTCCATACCATTTCTGTCCTTTATCGAGCCTATCTTTGCATGAAATGTTCCCTTGGTATCTCTAATTTTCTTGAAGAGATCTCTAGTCTTTCCCATTCTGTTGTTTTCCTCTATTAATAGCTAACAATTATTGTGTGCTTCCTTATATGGCAGGCACGATTCTAACATTCTGCATACATTATCCTTAAAGTGGATACTATTATCTATTTTATAGACAAGGGAGACAGAGAAATTAGGAAAAATGCCCAAGGTTACTTGGTATTCTTAGGAGTAGCAATAGACAAGACAATGATGTCATATATTCCGAATTCTGAAAGAAAATAATTGTGAGTCAAGAATTCCACACTCAGTCAAACTTTCATTTGTAAGAGCAAAATAAAGATACTTTCAGGAATATAAATATTTTTAAGTTTATTAAAGACTTTTCATGAAAGAACATCTTAATTTCCACTGACATGAACTCAGAAGGAAGGATTGGGTTACCAGAAGTAGCAGCCTCCAAAATGCATTGGATAAACAAAACAATATAAAGTAGATGAGAAAAGTGGAACTAAATATCCATAGGTAACAGAAGGTATACAATAATGTTATTAGCTATTCAAAGTACAGGCCATGAAGTCTGATGCCTATGCTACAACGAAGGCCACTAAGTGGGCTCTGTGCTTCTTTCTGGCCAAATCAGAAATGGGAAACATCAGTGAAAGGGTTCACAGCATCCACAAGACAAAACAGACAAGTTGTTCACAAGAACTATTCCTAGCACTGAGACCACAAGGACATTTCTCCAGTGCTCAAATGGATACAAGATCTGGGACTTGTCCATCTTGGTCCAAGTATGATAATTTGGGAAAGAGGTCCTTGACCCTTACAATATTTTTTCAACAAGAAAGTGATATAGAAGCATCAGCCTGTCAGAAATCTCTTCCTGGAAGAATAAAGGAGCGAAAGCCTCCTACATAAGATGTGCTATTTGAACGACTAGGTGTTTTAGAAAAGCCCATCTTCAGGGACATTCCAGGAAGAGGATAGTAAGGTGACCTCTGGGAGCATGGCTGCCTGTGAGGGACCATGATGATTCAGGATGTGGGCTTCTTTCCCAGAGCTATCCCCAGAATATTTCCATCTCCACTAAACCGGTTCATTTGCCTGTGCGAGGGAGCATTCTCAGGCTTCCAAAAAATAGTTCTTTATTGTGTTTTCACAGTAATAAACATCAAGAAGCAATCCCAACATTCCATATAACACATAGATAAGATAAATGGAAATCTGGCATCTGTCTCTGGGCCTTCCTACCCACCTTGCTCCCCTGACAATGCCAAGAAAAATGAATTCCAATCATTAATTTGTCAACTTTTAAAAATTCTGCCTTCTACCAGGCAGCATAGACATAATCTGCTGATTTTTAAAAATCCTGCCTTCTATCAGGACTGCTCTAGAATTCCATGGGGTTCCTGGATTCCCAGGCTGTCCAGGAAGCCTCAGAGGAATTCTGGATTATTTATCATAGATACAGCTGGCTTCCAAGGGAAACTGAGCAACCCCGGGCTAAGTCAGGAGCAACTCCCAAGGACTTCCAAAGACAAGCAATAGTGGGAAGTGGATGAGATGGGAAACAGGGGTATTTTCCAATTAATCAAAATATCAGTTCTTACTAAACCACAAATTATTTTGCCTTCCTTTTCTATTTTTTTCTTATAATTAAGATAACATAATAATACAACAGAGACAGAGATTAAGACTCTGGTCACTGACCTGATTTCAAGATTTGATTCTAGCACAGAGTGGCTATGCAACCTTGGCAAGTTTCCCCTCAGATTCTAGTTTCTGAGTTTTATATCATGAGAATAACAGTACTTACCTCTAAAGCATTAATATGAAATACCATATGTATGTGCTTCATACTCAATAAATGTTAGCTATTACTATTGCAAAACAGTTGAGAAACACAGGCAAGCACAAAGAAAATCAAAAGTACCTGTAATCCCAGCATCCATTTCCCTGCATACCATTCCAGTATTTGGGGGGTGTATTTTCAGAGTGAGATACAAAGCTTTCATAACTTGAAATAAAATTTCCTTCAAAATTTAACCAAATACCCTGAGCATGTTAATATAATTTGGTATCCTTGTACACATGATTTTAAAACGTCACATTATATTCCTTTAGGTTATTTTTCTTAAATAAGAAGTAAAAATAACCCCTTCCCTTCTTCCTCCTCTGCAATTTCCACACTCCATCTATCTCCAACTCATCTGGCCAGTCAGATGACAAGTGGCTCCTTTCTATCCAGACCACCTGCTCCTTCAGTCTGGGACACATTGCCAGCCTTCATTATATCCCCATCTTTCAGAGCAGCCTATCTGAGGCTGCTCAACACTCGTAAACAATGGCAAACCACTCAGTTCAACAAGACTTCATGAGTTGGTACAAAAGCTGAAGAAGGCAGAAAGGTGATTTCTCTTCAAACAGTATTCGGTTGACTTCTGGGGCATTAAATACACTATTAAAAATTCTCAGGAAGAGGAAAAGACTGAAGATTATTATCTAAGTGCATTGTTTTTAAGTGCCAGGGTCAAACAAGTTCAAAACTTTCATGGGTTTTCTTTTTGAATGGAAGTCACAATGCTTCCTTACCAATGACATTTTGAAACCACAGTAGAACTTTACTAATTCATAGTAATGGGGAACTACTGCACTCAATCAGCACAGAAAAATGAATTACACCCTTTTCAAAACCAGTTTGTTCCTAATGAAATTCATTTTTTAAATCTTTCTGAATAACTCAATACCTAACCTGTTTTGATGGGTTGTTCTGAATCTGATCAATACATTTGTTACAATCACATTTATTATCTGTATAGAAACAGGAATGGCTGAAGTTCTTGAGAAGTGCCTTCTCTCTAAAAACAATAAAAGTTCAACAGTCCCTATAGTCCTGTTTGTACAGTTCACTCCTTAGGAAAGCTTTTTCTTCTTGGTCTTGTGGTAGCAAAACCCCAGCTCAGGCTGTTTCCCTCTCAGCCCCGCGGCTCCAGTTCCAAGTGGGCAGAAGTTAGTAATATCAACCCAGATCAATCCCTTAAACAAAATCTGAAAACCTCTAAATTCCAGGCTTGACCAGACCCATCTTAGAATTAACAAGTTCCCTTCTAAGCACCCAGAGAACTGAGCCTGTCATGGAAACACTGATTCAACCCTAATGAGAACAGACATAAAACCACACAAATGAACTAAACATTCCTCTACCCGATCAGAGTCAAGTTGAAGCCAGCAGCCTGAAGATTAAAAGAGGCAAGGTTGTTTTTCCCCTTTGAGGTCCTGCTCATTTTCACCCCTTCCATTGCCTTGTTTGCACAACTCCTGTTTATGAGAAGTTGGGAGAGGGATGGAGAGGAGGGAAGAAAAATGCAGGGTGAGAAGCCAGGCTGGGGAATGCCAACAGACAGTGTGGTTTTTGTCAGGCAAATTAAAACTTCTAGCCTGGGGGAGGCTGTAAGAGTCGGTTTGGGGTTGTCTGAAAATAAGCGCCAGTGAACGCTCATCTCCCACACTAAGTCTAAGTACAGAATTAAAGTCTTTACTTTCCAAAGACCAGGTTCTGCACAATATTTTTAGCAAGCACTCTTTTTCTCTATTTTCTTGTTTTATTATTATTATTTCCCCCGTTTTTTTCAGAAGTAGAAAGGTTAATTAAAGGAAGTTATTATTGGGAGAAAAGAACAGAGAGGTTTAAAAAAAACAAAGGTGCCCAACAGAAAGAGTAAAATTCCAAGAAGGAATATATTTTAATTTCTATTTGGACATGCAACGCACAGTGTGCGAGGCCAGGGGACCCAAAATCAAACTCCAGTTAGTTATTCCTGCAGGAACTCTTTAAACAAGAGTGAAGACCCCTGTGGCTGTGACTCCCTGGCCTGGGTAATCGCCTTCTGGGGCTGGAGGGGCCACTAGGTTGGCGCTACCAGCCTGTGGGCCAGGAGCCTCCCAGGGAAAGGTTGGGGGGCGGGGGGCGGGGGGCGGCGGGGGAGAGAGTAGCTGCACCAGCAACAGGAGCCAGGAAAAAGAAAAGTGAGAGTCCTGGGGTTGGGGGGACGCTGAGCCCTCGTGGGGGGGGGGGGGGTGGAGGACGGGGGCTGGTGACCGTGAGCTGAGAGGCTGCGACCGCACGGGTTTGTTTGGATGAACACCCGTCCCTCCCTCCCCCCCCCCACGCCCCCAGAACGGAGTCGAGATTCTTTTCTTCGCTGCTTGAGTTTTCTTTCTCTTGAGAGCCGGACCTAGGTGTCGGCAGCCGCCTCAGAGCTGAGGTGCGGAGGGGAAGCCGGGTGGGGCCCAGTCAGTGCGGGCCCTGCGCTCTGGGGACAGCGAGAGCCGCGGCGGGGAGGAGAGGCACCCAGCGGGGCGCCGGACGAGCGCGGGAGATGCCCGCGTCCCGCGGCGCCGACTGCGCCCCCACTCCCACCTACCCGTCCTCAAACTTTCCAGGTAAACCGGGGCTAACCCGCCCGGGAGAAGGGGCTCCCCGTGCCTCCCTGTCGGTCCCCTGGGGGAGGTCACTCACCCGCAGCGCGGCTGGGGTTCCGACTCTGGCAGCCGCCATCCACCTCGGAGGGAGAAGCAGGAGGAGGAGGAGGAGGGGGAGACAGAGGAGAAGGGCGGAGGGGGCGGAGGGGGGCGGAGGGGGCGGAGGGGGCGGAGGGGGCGGGGAGGGACGGCCCGGAGCGGCCGGAGCAGAGGAGCGGGGGCGTGGCCACTCCGCCGACGCTCTCCCGGCCCGCCCCCCTGCTCCGCCCCGCTTCTCTCCTCACTCCTTTCCCGCCCCGGATCCCCCTAAGTTTTTCTCCATTCTCTTCCCCCAACCCACCCCCGTATCTTTCTTCCAAGTCTCCAGCTCCCCACAAGTCGGGGAGAAGATGCTCCCTCCATCAAACGTGGTACGGGGTGCGAGGAGGTGTGTGAGTTACCTTTAGAAGTCTCTGGAAGCAGAAGCATGGAGCCTTTGGCTGTCTGAAACTATCCCTCGCCCTCTAGGATCTTGAACTTTGGGGTCGTGGGATGATTGGGGCGGGACAGGGGGCGGGGTGGGGAGGGCGGCGGTCGGGGAGACAGGTGAGGTGACTTGGGGGTCATGCTTTCCACGTTGCTTCATTGCGCTTTGGGGTTTTGTTTTCTCGTGATTAGAACTGAAGATTTTTTTGCCTTCTTAAAAATTTTAAGTATAACTGACTTACGATGTTATTTTAGTTTCAGGTATACGGCATAGTGATTCAATATTTTTACAGATTATATCCCATTAAAAGTTATTAGAAAATAGTTTCTGTAATTTCCTGTGGAATACAGTATAACTTTGTTGCTTATCTGTTTTTTACATAGTAGTTTGTCTCTTAATCCCATACCTTTAATTTACCCCTCCCTTCCCCCCTCCTCTCTGGTAATCACTAATTTGTTTTCATGAGTCTGTTTCTGATTTGCTATCTACATTCCTTTGCATTATTCTGTGGATTCAACATGTAAGTGATATCATACAGTATTTGTCATTTTCTGACATTTCACGGCGTAAAATATTCCCTAGGTCCATCTATATTGCTGCAAATGGTAGATTTTCATTCTTATGTATATACACTCACACATATGTTGTTGTTGCTTTTCAGTCACTAAGTTGTGTCTGACTCTGCAGCCCCATGCCAGGCTTCCCTGACCTTCACTATCTGCCAGAGTTTGCTCAGATTCATGTCCAATGATTCAGTGATGCCATACAATCATCTCATCCCCTGTTGCCCCCTTCTCCTGACTTCAATCTTTCCCAGCATCAGGGGCTTTTCCAATGAGTCAGTTCTTTGTATCAGGTGTCCAAAGTATAGGCCTTCCGATGAATATTCAGTGTTGATTTCCTTTAGGATTGACTGGTTTGTTCTCCTTGCAGTCCAAGGGATTCTCAAGAGTTTTCTCCAGCACTACAATTCAAAAGCATCAATTCTTCGGAATTCAGCCTTCTTTATGAGCCAACTGTCACATTTGTACATGACTACTGGAAAAATCGTAACTTTGACTATATGGACCTCTGTCGGCAAAGTGATGTCTCCGCTTTTCAGTACACTGTCTAGGTTTGTCTTCTCTAGTCTTCTTTCAAGGAGCAAGCATCTTTTAGTTTTGTGGATACAATCACTGTCCACAGTGATTTTGGAACCTAAGAAAATAAAATATGCCACTGTTTCCATTTTTCCCCCATCTGTCTGGCATGAAGTGAGGGGATAATGCCATCATCTTAGTTTCTGAATGTTAAGTTTGAAGCCAGCTTTTTCATTCTCCTTTCACCCTCATCAAGAGACTCTAGTTCCTCTTCACTTCCTGCCATTAAGAGTGGTATCATCTGCATATCTGAGATGTTGTTGATATTTCTCCCTGCAATCTTGATTTCAGCTTGAGATTCATCCAGCCCAGCATTTCACATGATGTACTCCGCATAGAAGTTAAATAAGCAGGGTGACAAGATACAACCTTGATGTACTCCTTTCTCAATCTGAAACCAGTCCATTGTTCCATGTCCAGTTCTAACTGTTGCTTCTTGTCCTGCATATAGGTTTCTCAGGAGGCACGTAAACGTGGTCTGGTATTCCCATCTAAGAAGTTTTCACAGTTTGTTGTGATCTTCACAGTCAAAGGCTTTAGTGTAGTCTACATATTTATATCTCACCATATCTTTTTTATCCATTCGTCTGTTGATAGACACTGGGTTGCGTCCATATCTTGACTAAGAATTATTTTTTAAGCCTCTGTTGAATGCCTCCTTCTTTTCCCCTAAGGTGAGACCAACCCTATTCAGAGGCTAAGATGGAACCCCACCTTCCAGGGCCCATTGATAGGCCCATTAAGAAAAAGAGGAGGACAGAGATGCCTAGTGAAGGGCCAGGCTGTATGGATGCAGCAGGAGGCCCCCTGCAGAATGTAGAAGAGGAGAGTTGTCCTCCGAGGAAAGGTTAGAGGCTGACATTTAGTCCCTGATCCATCAGTTGCAAGCAGGTGACTCTGGGCAAGTCACTTGACATCTGAATCTCTTCCACGAGTGTAGCTACCTCACTGGAAAAAGAAGATTCACTGAAGAGACACCCAAATCCAGGATGGGAGACTTGGGTGGACTTTGAACAGGCTCAGAAGGTGAGAAAAGAGGGCATTCCAGGCCCTGGGACACGGACCTTTGCAGGCTGGCAAGACTGGAAATCTTAGGAAAGGTGGGATATGTTTGGATGAGAAGGTGGAACTATATATAAAGAAGGAAATGGGAAATTTGTGAAAGTTGTTAAGCAAAGGAATATTTTGATATAAGTGTATATATACATATATATAAAAATATAATTCACTTTTGTATCCCTAGAGCCTGGCACACAGTAGGCACCCAGTAAATCTTTCCCCTCTGGGAAGAGAGGGCCTGGGTCCAAGGAGAGGAGTTAGGAGGCCATAGTGAGTATCTTGACTTGAAGTGCAGTGCCTGGATGATAGAGAGGAAATGAGGGAATTCTGATTGAACACTTCCTTGTGTTTGCACAGCAGTGTGATTTTCTTTTTACTGCTGTTTAAAGTGTAGTCTTGTGTTTGACCTTGGAATTCTTTGGTGAAATGGAAAAGATAATCAGTATCCTATTCAACCAGTAGCCAGTGGTTAGAACCTGTGTGACGGCTTTGAGGAAGGAAGGAAATATTCAGAGAGGGCACAGAAGTGCCTCAAGTCACACAGCTGGGATCTGTTTAGGAAACATTTAGTTTCAGATTAAATTTCTAATTGTGCTTAAGCTTAAGACACCCTGATGCTGCTGCTGCTAAGTCGCTTCAGTCGTGTCCGACTCAGTGCAACCTCATAGACGGCAGCCCACCAGGCTCCCTCGCCCATGGGATTCTCCAGGCAAGAACACTGGAGTGGGTTGCATTGCCTTCTCCAATGCAGGAAAGTGAAAAGTGAAAGTGAAGTCGCTCAGTCATGTCCGACTCCTAGCGACCCCATGGACTGCAGCCCACCAGGTCCCTCCGTGCATGGGATTTTCCAGGCAAGAGTGCTGGAGTGGGTTGCCATTGCCTTCTCCGTAAGACACCCTAGGCAAACAGAAAAAGACATCAGGTCCTCCTCATAGTCCCTGTCCTCCAGCTACCATCCCTCTTATGATCAAGGGTTGAGTGAGAAAAAGGAGTCTAAAACATAGGAAGTCAAATGACTGGTAACTTTTCAGAGACTCTTCTATGGAATTAGACAGGTACTGGGCCCAAGCTAGCTACAGTACCGAGACAGGTACTGGGCCCAATAAGGAGCTGAGCGAAGTGCAGAACAAGGACAAAGGAAGAGGGAGGCAGAAGAAAAGAAAAGAGATGTTAACAGACCTGGGAAAAGTTACATGATGGCAACACAAAGCAGAAAAAAACATGATAAAATATCATCATCCCTTTTGAATGCAAGAAAACTTCTGAGGGGAAGAGTGGGGATATGAAACAAGATTAAATAATGAAGCCAAGTGAAGAATTGATGCTTTTGAACTGTGGTGTTGGAGAAAACTCTTGAGAGTCCCTTGGACTGCAAGGAGATCCAACCAGTCCATTCCAAAGGAGTTCAGCCCTGGGATTTCTTTGGAAGGAATGATGCTAAAGCTGAAACTCCAGTACTTTGGCCACCTCATGCAAAGAGTTGACTCATTGGAAAAGACTCTGATGCTGGGAGGGATTGGGGGCAGGAGGAGAAGGGGACGACAGAGGATGAGATGGCTGGACAGCATCACCAACTCGATGGACGTTGAGTTTGAATAAACTCCAGGAGTTGGTGATGGACAGGGAGGCCTGGCATGCTGTGATTCATGGGGTCGCAAAGAGTCAGACACGACTGAGCAACTGAACTGAACTGAAGTGATGAATACTTCATGATCTGAGAAAAGATAATCTTAAGTATAAACAAGAGATATCTTGACTCCAGGCATTCTGGCTGAAATCCCAAACTGAAATTCCTGTGTCTAGCCATTGGGCCATCCAAAAGGCCAGCCCATCACAGAAAATGCCACAGGTAACTACAGAAAGGAAAGAACACATTGGACAAATTACCATTTTGTCCAACCAGTAATTACCATTGGCTTAAAGAGAGTCCTGAGTTCACCTTTTAAATTCCATCTTCTTTTTAATTCCAAGCATTATGATCTTGATTAGTAGGTAGCCCACCCAGTGAAAGAAATCTTTTTTGGAAACTTCGACACTTTTGCAAAGCAAACAGGCCCATAATCTAAAGGCCAAATGCAGTTGACTGAAAACCATTTATCTTTTGCAAGGTTTGACAAGCCCTCCTATTCTGTATGACTCAGCATGGCCCAAAAGGTTGCCATTTTCATGAATGCAGATTTATTTCTTGTAATACTCTCACCTATTTTCAAAGGACCCTTTCTGGCAGTGTCCGTTTGTATCAAAATCTGGTGGTAAACAGCTCAGTCTGGCCTAACTAGCCAGGCGACCACAGCTGTTCATGGCCAGCTGTGACCTCATTTTCCTCCAGTTCCGTCCTTTTCTCTGCTCTTCAGTAAAGAGACCCTCAGGCTATATCATTCTTTTCATTAGCAGGTTTCCCTTTCCTGGCAGCCTTTTATAGAACCCATTTAGAATTTCCACACTGTTTAACAGTCCCCAAGTTGTCTATAAATATGATCTAGAAGATTAACTTGGAATTCCTCAAATCTCGAATTAGCTGAAGCTGTCAGGATCAATATAAATTCAAACCAGCTTTTGGAAATGCCCAATGTGAAAGGGGACTTTATTGGAAAGCGAGGACTTCAGATCTAGGACAATCTTAGCCCAAAATTCTTGATAAGAACATCCTTCTCTAAAAACTTTACAGCAGTCTGTTTATATTACAACATTCACTCAAGATAAAGTAAAGCCTTGTGGAAGACTGTATTAAACAAAAAATTAACCAGTGATGGCTTCAACAGCAGTGAAAAAGAAACAGGAAAAAAATAAAAACACACACCATTTTAGGTACATGATACATTCTGGACTGATATTTTTAAATAAGTTTATCCATGAGGAAACTAAAATACTCTTTCAAAAGCAATTTCCAGAGATAAATAAAAAGCATACATCCTCACTGAGAATGCCAAATGAAATCAATAATACATAGAGAAATGATCACTTAATCAACTCAGAATGGCCTGAGACTGGCTATCCTTTGTTTTGGAGATAGGACACCCCTAGGTATGGCTTGAGCTACAGTTGTATATAGTACCTTGGCCTGCTTCCTAATATGTATCCAATTAGCATTAACTGAACACCTACTGTGTACAAGACATTCTGCTAAGCACTGTCAGGGAGTAAGTATAAGGCAAGGTCCCTGCTTCACGGCACCTGTAGTTGTTGAGGGAGATGGCATATGTGAAAATGACAACATGAGATGTGTCGACAACACAGCAGAAGAGGAAATATAGGAAAGCTGAAAAATTCAGACATGTTTTTTCAGTAAGTTCTGAAAATTCCATCTCTTCCAGGAAGCAATGAATGATTAAAGTCCTTTTTTTTTTTTTTTTTTGCTCCTATGTGAACTTCAGCCAACTGACTCCCTACTCTGCCTGGACCTCTCATTTTTCACTTTCCATGTTTTAAGGGAAAATATTCTCAGCCTCTAAGTGAGATAGTAAGCAACGTTTTTTTTGTTGTTGTTGTTAGTTAACTGAACCATGTTTTTTCTATTCTTGGACCTATGAGGTGTCACCACCCAGCTATCCCACTGGTGTTTGGGGAGCAGCGGGCCACTGAAGGAGCAGAGATCATTTAAAACAATACAAAGGATTTAAGTGGGGGAGGTGCCTATTGAGGGGCCTAAACCTGCAAGCCAGACAATAATAGCCTCCAGCATATTTCCACCCAGGAGTCAATTCTTCTGATCCTCTCTTTACAAAAAACAGTTATTCTAATCCTGCTCTATGACCTTTTCTTTCAAAGATTTGGAAGAAATGTAATGGGTTTTCCTGCTCTACTGCTCTGATTGCCAGTTAGTTTCCTATTTTGGAGCTAATTACCAAACTGCTTAAAAATGTATAGCACAGGCAAAACTTACTGACAAGCTTTCCATTTATCACCACAGTGTCTGAGGTGGCCCTTAGCCGAGAACAGAAGCTCCCTTCTGTCCCAAGACAGACTATTCCTTGTCAGTATTGCCCTGCCAGATGGTTTTTTAGCCTTCATCAACCAAGTTGCTATCTCCAGCCTTTTAAGAGCTGGGAACAACTTCCAGGGTCAGTGCTGCATAGAACAAAACTATAAACTGCTCATTCTTTTGTCTGAGGGTTTTTATGATGAAGAAAGCTTTAATTCATGATCATTTGGAGAGAGTCTTTTGCTCCAACATTGTTGGTGGCTTTCTCAGCTAATTGGTTCCTCATTTTGTTTTTTTCCTCTCACATTTTTGTTTGGAAATAGGGCAGATGAATTTTTGTTTTGTTTTAGTGGCTAATGAACTTGGAAAATGACTGTGTTGCTAAAAAGTATCTGTTAGCATAAGTGATGGAGTTAAGTCTCTTCCCAAAAGCAGTGGAGAATCCAGTTTTATTTATCAGCTTTGAAAAGTGAACAGTATTGCTTATAACAAGCATAGTTGGGGGTGGTGTGTAAAATGACCTAACAAAATACATGCTATTTATCACAGTTGCTCAAGCTGAACCTGGAGCATCTCTCCCTTCACCCAGGCCTGCTACAGAACAGAATGTGAACAGTGCCCCCTGGAGTTGTGCAGCCAGCAAACTTACACCCCCCTCCCTGCTACTTCATATTAAAGAGCCTCTTTTTCTCATTTGGAATTTCTTATAATCCCAATTTTTACTGAAAACATGTATCATATATATGCATGAAAAAAGAATAGGAATAAACAAAAATATTAATAGCTGAGTCTCCAAAAAGTGTATTCAACACTTTTCCTCATTTTCCAAATTTTCCACAATAAGCATATAGTATCTAATGAAGAAAAAGTCAGAAATATTGTTTCAGTAAGTTCTGAAAATTCCAACATCTCCAGGAAGCAATGAATGATTAAAGTCCTTTTTATTTGCTCCTGAGATTATGTGAACTTCAGTCAACTGAGTCCCTCTCTGTGCCTGGACTGAGAATTATCTCTCATCTTTCACTTTCCATGTTTTAAGAAGCCTAGACAGAACTGATGATTCTTTGAGAGGGCACAGCAATGGCAAGTAGAGGCAAAAAGACGCTCACTGGAAAGGCTTGTGGAGAGAGTTATTTTAAGAGGAGACATAATGCCCAGGATGATAAGGGAGGGAGATCCCAAGACAGCAGCAGTACCGCTGGCCTAGAGATCAACCAGGATAGCCTGGCACAGATCAAAGGACTCTCAGAGCAATTTCTTCCTTTCCTTCCTTTTTCTGGCTGCACCACATGGCTTGTGGGATCTTAGTTCTCAGAACAGGGATATAACCCAGAACCCCGGCATTGAGAGCACTGAGTTTTAACCCTGGGACAGCCAGGGAATTCCCTAGGAGGGACTTCTTGAATAAGATAAATTTAGCTAAACACCCAGTTGAATCTGATCACACTGAGATGAGAACTATACACCTGGGCACCTGGGACAGAATTTAGGAATAAATTAGTGATAAGCACCATGGAAGACAGATAGATATAGTTATTAACTCCAGGGAAAACAAAAAAAGTTGTACAAGAAAGGAAAAGGCATCATAGTACATTACATGACTCAGTTACATAACAATAGCATTTAAATGATCATACTAAAATATACATGGAGTATCGATCTACTCAAAATGTTGATATAACTAGTCTGAAAGAGACAACAGGAAAACAGAAAGCGTGTATATGTGTGTGAGTAGTAGGGAAAGGGAGGCAGATGAAACAGAGACAAATCCTCATCTTCTAACTGGGAAATCAACTGACAATGCCTAACAGGAAAAGTGAAAGTAGCATGTCCTTTGGAAATAGGGAGATAAAACAGTGAGTGAAAGTACTTTTCTCTGGGGAGCATGAAATGAGGGTGAAAATCAGGAGACTTTGTCTCTTTTGCCTTGTTTTCTCTTTGTAATAAGTACTGTTTTTAAATATTTATTTGGCTGTGCCAGGTCTTAGTTTCAGCATGCAGGATCTTTAGCTGTGGCATTCAGACTCTTGGCTGCACCATGTGGGATCTAGTTCCTGACCAGGGATCAAACCGGGGTCCCTGCATTGAGAGCAGAGTCTTGGACCACCAGGGACATTCCTGCAATAAGTATTTTAAAACAGCTTGACTCAAATCGAGTTTATAATTTTTATAAAAATACAGACATTTAATCAAGGAAGCAGCAGCCTCTATGTTTTCTCTCTCACTTGCTGCCTTGTCTGAGACAAGCCCAGGGCAAGACAGGACATATGGCAGTTTGTAATTGTGCATTTGCAGGATCACTGTTGCTTCACTAGCAGACTGTAAGCTCTCAAGGGCACCCAGCAGACTGCCTTGCTTATCACAGTCTCATCTGCACCAAGCACTCAGCAGTCACTGGGTGAGGCAGATTAAGAAGTTAGCGCTCTCATCTTTACAGAAGATACGCATGACTCAAGTGTTCATAGGGGAAAGGGTCCAATGTCTGGGACCTGCCTTAAAATACTCCCGGAAAAGAAGCCATGTGGAAAAAAAGATGAAACAAGATTAACAAAATGTTTGTAAGAAGTGATGGAGACAAAAGGGTTCATACTAATCTCTAGTTTTGTGGTTACAAAATTCCTTTAAAAAAAAATAACAAAGTTTGTACAGAAAGTGGATTATAAGGAAGGGGCAGACTCATGGCATAAATTTTTAAATTCAGAATTTGGTAGCTGGGAAAGTTTATGTAATGAGGAATATGTAAATAAAAATAGGGGTCAGAGAAGAAAAAAATGGTATCAAAGGCAAACCTTGTACCCAGCCCATTAGCTCAAGAAGCTAAATAAATGCTGAAAGAAGGGGTAGGAATACTTACTGAAGACAAGGAAAGGGAAAGTTGCATTAAGTACAGGAGTTACTGAGAAATTTAATATTTTATCCTCCAAATATATAGTACTTGTAGGAAGAGAACTGAACGTCCTCAATTCAAAAGGCTCATACTACAGTAGTAAATAAGCCAGGCTCTGGAATCAGACAAGCCTGGATCTGAATCCCAGCCCCACATGGACTAGCTGTGTGATATGGACAAACTGCTTACCCTCTCTAAGCCTTAGTTTTCTAACTGTAAAACAGGGACAGTAATAGCACCAATGAGATACAGTTATTGGAAGTTTAAATGAAATAAGTCAAGTCTTTACCATGCCTGACTTAAAGAAATGGTTAACCAGTGGTGGTCATTATATGCTTTGGCAAGAGACTCTGCCTAAAGAACAAAGATCTTAGCAATTAAGTTAAAAAGGGACAATTTTACCAGGAAACCAACTGTACCCTCTATAGTCCTGCCCTGTTCCTCAGACCAAGGAAACCTCCCAGAGGCACTGACCCCTACACAAAGGTCAAGCATTCCACAAGGACTGCCAGCAGGTCTGCTGGACCAGGCACCATGCTGGGCGATAGGGGCCGCTGGTCTGGGAGCTCTGGCAGCTCTCAGGTGGGGAGAGATACAAGTCTCAGCCACCAAAGCAAAGAAGGACACAACCCAAGATTCACATTTTCTCTAAGAGAAAAGCAGGCCCATCTCTCAGGAGAAGTGACACTCTTCCTGACCCAGAGGTCTGAGGATTTTCATAAAGGTAGACAGAGACTCGGAGAAGGCCATGGCCCCAACTCCAGCACTCTTGCCTGGAAAATCCCAGGGACGGAGGAGCCTGGTAGGCTGCAGTCCAAGGGGTTGCAAAGAGTCGGACATGACTGAGTGACTTCACTTTCACTGCTGCTGCTGCTGCTAAGTCGCTTCAGTCATGTCCGACTCTGTGCAACCCCATAGATGGCTAACCACCAGGCTCCCCTGTCCCTGGGATTCTCCAGGCAGAACACTGGAGTGGGTTGCCATTTCCTTCTACAGAGACTATAGCAAGGGTTGGGGTGGGGGTGGGGGTGGGAAGAGAATAAGGAAAAAGTGAGTGACAGTTAGTATACATATCTCACATGTACACACTACAGCCAGAGCGCAATGAGGGGCCACTGTGAAGGCTTTCTTTACATCCAGGAGATGGCTCTGCAGAAATGTGCTAAGTGGAGAGAGAGATGTCTGGAGAACAGGAAGACGAGTGAGTCATCCAGGCAGCAGGGAGCCAGGGCTCAATTTAAGGCATCAAATAAGAAGTTAGAGCCAAGATATGTGAAAAGGCAGGAAGGTTCAGCAAGACAAGGTAAAAAGCGAGATATGCGAGGTGAGGACGAAGTCAAGGTGACTCCCAGATGTTCAGCTTAACTCATAGCCAGGTAGAAGCAAAATGCTACTCCCTCGATCTTCCCTTGTAGTCAGGTGCATTCAGGTCAAAATCCCTGGCTTCCCCTTTGACTGACTCTTCTTTCTCTCACACTCCACGTTCCTGCCCAGGCAACATTCTTTTGACAAACATTCACTGAATGCCAGGCAGTGTTTTAGGTACAGGGAAGACAACAGTGAGCAAACCAGACCAAAAACCTGCCCTTATGGAACTGTATCCTCTAAAGGGGAGAAACAGGCAATAAACACAATAAATAAGCAAAACATATTGTAGGTTAGATTATGATAAGTATTAGGAGTAAAAGCAGAGAAGATTAACAGAACTATAAAGAGTAATAAAAGTATAGAGAGGAAAGAGTTGGGATTTCAGCAATTCCTATCTACTCTCTTCAAAACAAATCCAGAAATAGCCTTCACACAACTTTCACTGCCATCAGCATGGTCCAGGCCACCATCATCTCTCAACAGCCTCCTGCTACTGAATAGCCTCCTAACTCTTCTGTTTACTTCCACCCTTGCTCCCCTACAATAGATTTTCAGCCAAGCAACCCATAATTCCATTAAAGCATAAGCCAGATGACATCACTCCTTAGTCCCAAACCCTCCAAAGGAGGAAGAGAAATGGATGAGAAATTCAGAACGCAGGGTCACAGAACACTGAGGGTCTAGCAGGGGTTGGAGACTCTAGGTTTACGGTGGAGCTAAGCAACATGGTGCTTGGGGGCTTAGGCACAGCTACAGTGAACACAGCTGGTTCAGGTGACAGAGAATGAAAATGAGCAGATTACACAAAACAGAAAGGGCCAAGGGGCTAGGGAGGATGGGACCGAGCTGGACTCACCCAGAGATCCCTGAGGCAGGATTCAAATACTTCCATTACTGTGAAGACTGGGCACAACAGCCAGTCTGTCTCTACAGCAGGCAGCCAAGAACAGGGGGCCAAGGAGGTGGCCTTTGTGCTGAGCACAGAGGGAAGCCATGCTGAGTGCTCTGGTGAAACAGAGTAAAGCATTCTGGAGGGTAACTAGCAACTGCCCAGTGAAGAGGCTCAAAGGAGATGAAGCTGCAGGCAGGGAGGTGGGAAAGGAGGGGCTTCAGTCTGGGGATGTAGACATGGAGTGAAATGGGCATGTATAGGAGACTCAGAGGAAAGGAGAAACTAAAGACTTGGGGAGGGAGGTGCTGGGAGAGACACCTCTGAAATGTACACTGAAATGACACAATGTTTATGAATAAACCAATAGGAGCCTGAAAGGGCTTAGCAACCTCGCCTGAAGTATAGTTACAAGTACCTTGAGTATAGTTACAAGTACAAAGCCTTAATAAAGGATTAACTGTATAATTATTCCAATTTGAAGGATTAGAAAGATTATATCTAAATCAACTGGGATTTGGTAATTCTGTGAAGCCTACTTTAATACATTTGAGTTTCCTTCATCAGATTCTCAGAAGACTGAAAGTTTGATATACGTATGAATTTATTGACATCAATTTCCTTAAGCTATTATTCAAACACAGAGAACGTACTGAAAAGCTGAAGACAATGATAATAAACCACAAGATCTGGAGTTTTCAAGGCCCAATCCCTCCAGAACAGAGAAAGAGAGACAGAGAGAATGAATAAGTCTTCAAAAGGAATTGGAGACTGTTTTCAATTATAGTGAGAAGTAATGACAGTTTGTCAATGTAAGCATTTTATCCAGAAACATATATCTATTCCATAGATACCAAATTGATTACCATATCATCGAGTTTGAAAATATACAAAATATTTGTTGTTCTTACATACTGAAATTAAAACCTAATTTTAAAAAGTGCACAGTAAAAACAGCATAAGGAAACCTACAATATCCATGGTATGTATATTGTTTTCCATTTTACTGTCAACATCAAATTCTGTATTTGCCTTACTGGTTACAAATATATTTTAAATATTTCAAGGCCATTTACAACACTGACTACTTTACTAGGTCCAACAACACTCCAGCTTCCTGAAGGCGGCCAGCACTGGACGTGGAGGGTCGGCCCCGTAGCTCCGCTCAGCAGTAGCAGCTCTGGAAAGAAGTCGCCAACCCGCTATCCGTAAACTATCGACTCTTGTTCTTTTTAGAATTTCCCTGTGCAAAGAAAAATATCAACAATAAGGATGCCAACTTCTAGAAAAATCATCCACACAGTTTAGAGATCAAGCTGTCTGGAAGCCATAGTTCACTGTGGAAAACTTTAGCTTCCAAGAAGGAGAAAAGCCGATAACCTTCCATCACTAACTTTTATTTAGGAATCACAGAGCAGTTTTTTACTTTTCACTCTCCCCACTTTTCTCCATCTACCTTATTTCCCTGGTGTCTGAACACAGGTAATAAAGAAAAGAAAGCATATCTTGGATTTGTCAAACCTCATATATTCATTTTGTTTCAAAGACAAGGTACTTTATGATTTCATAAAGCTGAATAAAATATTTTAGCCTAAACTTGTTCCTTTGCTGTTGAAATGAACACCTTTTAAAAGGTCTTAATAGGAACTTATTTTTAATATGTGCCAACTAACATCTCAGTGGCAATGATAATCTCAGGATAAAAGGAAGCTCAGATACCAGCTGAGAGCAACTTGGAAAATGTCTTAACTTAATTCCCGATTCCCTCATATACAGAGATTTGGACTTTCCAGTTTTATGTAACTTTTCTTTTTTCTGGAGAAGTTCACTTTTAGGGAAAGCATTCTAATTTAATTCTTACATTTAACTATTACATATAAATACTCAGTTTCATGCACGTGGGAAATGGTTACAAAACACAGACATTCAGAGCAAGATAACAGCAAACAAATGGCTTCAGGATGTTTACTTGGTATCCAATGGAGACCATGTCAACTCAGCTATCTGATGCTATAGCAATTTAAATGACTAATAAATGGGGGGTGGGGTGGGGGGGACAAAATATAGAGACCACAGAAAGATCAAAGAAAGGTTAACAACAGAAACTAGAAAGTAAAGAAGGATCGCTAACTCTATGCTTTATTAATCACAGATATTCTAAGGACTAGATTAAAATTTTCGAAGAGGTCTTAAAAATTTCCTCACTTCCAAAGTGACTGCAATACAATTAATTACCTTTGGGACAATGAGCTTTGCTAGCTCACCAAGCTCCTCTGTCATTGGAATTCTCCAGGCAAGAATAATGGAGTGGGTTGCCATTCACTTCTCCAAGGGATCTTCCAGACCCAGGGATCGAACCCAGGTCTCCTGACTGCCACCAGGGAAGCCCCTATACCCAACATTAACCCTCCTCAATTCAGAAGCAAATGCCCTCTGCAGCTCTGAGGTCTGAAAACTTTCCCTATAATCACTGCTACTTTTCTTCAAATGTTAGGTGCTAAAAGCAGGCTTTCTCCTGCTATTCCCACTAACGCGTGTGCTTTCTACATGAGTCAGCTATTGCCCTGATGGAATACCAAGAGGCCAAAAGGGTTAAGGAGACATTCTTCAAAAGGACCAATACCCTACCCCTACCTACAAGCTCAAGTTTCCCCAAGCACCAGTAACTGGAGAACCCTAATCAGCACCACATAGGCTGGTCACAACCATCACAAGATGTCCCAGAAAAGCATCACAAACATTCTCTGAAGCAGCTAGAGGCCAATCAATACCACCAAACTACACTGAGAAACAAAATTCTGTACGGCAGGTTCTAGTGCATTAACATGATACACTTCCAAGGAGACACCAACTGAGCGGGATGCAGCTCTGCGCCACCACTGGCAGATGCGAAAATGAAGCTATGGTCTGTTCATCTCTGTGTCCTTCCCAGGGCCAGCACACAACGCGAACTCAGCACATGCCTGCAAGATCAGTGAGGGGCAGTGTGGACTGCAAAGAGCATAGGCTGGAGACAGCAGATCCAAGCTGCTGGTGGCAGGGTGTTGTCTGAGTTATCAAAATATGCCAAGCATCTGAGATCATGCATGAAAGCAGCTCTCTGGCCTCTTGAAGCCCACCTCTCATGGTAAGAGTGCGTGTGTGTATGTGTGTGTGTGTGTGTGTGTGTGTATAATGACACAACAAAGATACATGATACATGGATATGCCCTTCAACACAAAAACACTATCCATATCTACTGACCCCAGCCTGGACAAGCAGAGGCTTTATGGGAAATGAAATTTAAGAAGTCTTTGGAATTAAAAGGACAAAATAGCCCTTGGTTATATGGATATGTTATGAGACTAAATTTGCTAAGAAGGTTACTTTTCAATGAGACAATTTTAGATTCATATAAAGAATAATCCCCATCATAAACCCTCTTAAGAGTGCTCCTAACTAACAGAACAGTAGCACAGTTGCCCCAAATAGCAAAAAGCAAGCAACACAGAGTTGGGGCCTGGAGGTCAGACCTTCTCTCAACTTGTAACTCAATCAAACAATCTTCATTTTACTTTCGGATAAGAGGACAAGTGAAATGATTTATAAACACTTCAAATCTCTTAATCCTTTGCTCCTGAAATACTCAGCAATGAAGTACCTTACATGAAATACATTAAATATTAACTATTACTCCTCAGAGAGACCCTTCCCTCCCCTACCTTGCTGGACATCTTTAGTGTGTCAATCTCCTCTCTCTGTTTAGATAGCGTCTCGTTCATGCTGCACAGGTGGTCGCTCATCATACTTAACTGATCCTCATAACTCCTCTTGGTAGTTGTCAGCTCATCCTGAATGGCCAGGGAAAAAAGAAAAGAGAAAGCAAAACTCCACCAGTTATACCACTTGAAAGTTTTTTTTAATTGAAGAAAAAAAAAAAATGTTGGAAAAGCAACCTATCAAGATGACCTATCTGATCAATTAAGAAGCAGGTTAAGCCACAGGTCTAACAAGTGAACAAGTAAAAATGGGGAAGAAGTTTTTCTCAACTTTCAAAATGGGTTCTGAATTTCTTTGCAGAAATGAGTTTCCTTCTATGCCAGGTATAAAAGGGTCACAAAAAAAAAAAAAAAAAAAACAAGAGGGCTTCATGCTCTTTCCCTCAGGTTTTCCTGAGCCTTTGGTGAGGCGGGGAAGGAAGGTGGTCTCTGGTACATTCCCACCACCCCACACTCAATGGGGATCCCACAGCCCTCTGGGCAGGACTCTCCCTAGAAAAAGCACCTTCCTCTCTCCTCTCATCTCTCAGGCTCTCTTTGGCCTTTTAACATCTAATCTTATGACTCTAGAAAATCTATAAATGAATCTGAAACCAGAAGGAAGTGTGTATTGCTGTTAATGAGTTATTTCTTTGCCTGTAGCATGTTTATATTTACTAAAGGCTTCTGGAAACACGGCTTTAAAACAAAGCAGTAAGTAAGAAGGAATATTTTGAAGCCCTATCTTTCAGTTTATGTCAGTTTTATGAATCAGTAAAGAGAAGGAATTTAGTCACATGAACAAAATAAACTTCTGGCCAGCCATGACAGGGCTTATCAACTGGGAGGAAGAGAAAAAGGAAGGACTATGGATAAATAAGTATTATTTAAAGAAACACTGACTACAAAACTATTTATAATTAAAATCAAACTAGAGAAACAATACAACCACTTCTTGCCTGCCATAAATGAGCTGTAACTTGAAAATGAGCTAGAAATAAAATGGTAAGAAAAGTATTATATCTAGAGGTCAAATATCACCATTTTAGAAAGGAAATGCTGATTTTTCAGCCTAAGAACTTTCAACGAAAAAACACACTGCGTAGGTAACATGAAACTCACCTGAAGTCGGCTAATGTTCTGACTGGCTCCCTTCATCTCTTCTGTCAGTGCCTCTTTGGACTTTTCAGCCAAGGCCAGCCTTTTAGAGAGTGCTCGGCACTGCGGAATCAGAAAACATACCATAATCTCAGGAAGCACTTCCCCAAACTGAATTTACTTCAGGGAAGGTTACTAGAAAACAATCCCCAAAACCACACTTCCTCCCTTCATCCCACAAACATCTGCTGAATATCCATAGGCCCTGTACCATACCCTGGAGCACACATAAGAAATGTGAGTGGGCCTCACTCACATCAATGAGGGAAAAAACATGTTTCCAAACTCTAGCCTGATGACCACAGGTTACAAAAAGCATAAGAAGTTTTCTACATTTACCCAAGATTCATGTTCACTGGATGAGAAAGGAAGTCATTATTTCAAAAGTGATCAATGGCATCCAGCAGTATGAATTCTAAGATACTTTTCTTCTTGTGTTTTAAGCCCTTTATTGGAGGCCATATCACAGGGACAATAAGATCTTTATAGCCTCACTCTGTCGATGAGGGGAAAAAAAGTGAGAGCAGTTTAAAGACCCCAGTTGGCTTTTATTTTGGGGGTGGGGCCTACTAAACCGAGGCTATTTGGAGACAGTACATGAAGAAGAAAAAAGAAAAATTCTATTTCATGCTATTGTTCAAAGAAGGCGTGCCATTAAAAGGATCACTAAATTTTCTGATAAACCATGAGGTTGACACATAGAATCTGTTGAAACACATTTGAATGCTGTGTCAACATCAAATGCTCAGACTGACCATTCCAGTAAAGTCATACTGAGGGTCACCACTTCCTGTTTACAGACAAGGAAAAACTAGAACAATTTTAAAATTCCTGTATCACAATTATGCTAAAAGAATTTACTAACATAAGCAAATCTCTTGAAAATCCTCAGAAATTCCCCAGTTACTTATTTCATTCCTCGTAAGAGAACTTCAGGCAAGTTCAGCCAACCAAATCAACCACTCTCTATTAATCATACATTTATGTGTTCAGCCATTGAACCAGAGAAAGAGGGAGAGAGCTCTGCAAAACACAGGTCCTTGTGAGGCGGACAGTCAAGTCTGGGAGAGTAACTCAGAAGGTAGTTAGGGATCCAAAGCAGGACAAGATAATGTTCTGTGCCACATGGTTCAAACAGTAAGGCACTGCAGCATCCAACTTGTCCTCATTTTTCTACAATCCAACAGCTATCACTATTGATCATCTTCTCAAACAGGTACGCAACACTAAGCTATGCGTATCACTTATTTCAGCAAGAAGAGAGAAGCAAAGTCTCTCTTCACTCTTAGCACCTGGCTTCCTATCAACCTCCCTGTCTCTGCAGAACAGGAGAAAATCACAAAGTCACATTCTAGTAAGGGTGTGATCTTTCCTTTGTCAATTTCCTTAACAGTTTAAAGGATTATACATCTCTGTCTGACATCTATAACTAACTTTTTTTTTTTTATTCTTAACCCACTAAATTTATTTCCATTTGCATTTTCTACACTGCAGTTTTCATACAGAACAATCCATTAAATAGGTAAAGAGCACAAAGACTAAAAGAAATAAATCACTCATGATAACAAACACCAAAATTCATAAATTTGATGTTTAGAGCTGAACTCAAGAAACAAATATTTTTAGGGGCATCCCAGGGTAGTTATTTTTTTGACTGCATTAAATTTACATGTCTTCAATTTACTCAATAAGAACATAGATAGCCCTGTGAAAGAAAAGTATTAACTCTAAAAAGTAACATAAAATCTAGAATTATATAAGATGGAAATTTCTATTGAATGTGAATAAATTAACACTTCCATATTATATTCTAGGGCTGAAAGCTAGAGGTGAATATTAATCATTAAGGCCATTATAGATATTGTAATTCTCTAAAGTACCCATATAACCCCAGTGCAACTTTGAAAAGAAATTTTACAAAGGAATTATATAATTAGGGAGATCCATATCCATTTTCCACTTTTCCTTTACATCTTCTTTCATATTTGACAGTTAGGCGATTGCACCCCACTCCAGTACTCTTGCCTGGAAAATCCCATGGATGGAGGAGCCTGGTAGGCTGCAGTCCATGGGGTCGCTGAGGGTCGGACACGACTGAGCGACTTCACTTTCACGCATTGGAGGAGGAAATGGCAACCCACTCCAGTGTTCTTGCCTGGAGAATCCCAGGGACGGTGGAGCCTGGTGGGCTGCCGTCTATGGGGTCGCACAGAGCCGGACACGACTGAAGCGACTTAGCTAGCTAGCTAACTCACGCAAAATTGCCAGTAAACTGGAAAATACATTCTCTCTGAAGTCCACATGGGAAATGATAACTTCGTTTACATCGGGGTGTGACACACCCAATTGAAGCACCCGTTTTCTTGCAAACAGAGCATTTCAGTTTAGAAGCCCTAGTCACTTCTTTCCTGATATCTTCTATTAGAAAACCATAAACTCCTTCTTCTTCTTTACCCCTCTGCCAAATTCCACTTGACATCAACAAACAATAGTAATGTACAGTGAGATTCCATTCCTCAATAGTTTTCTTTTCTCCATATTTAATAGGACAGTCATCATTTTTTTGACAGAAAACACAAGTAGAATTCTGTGAGCCTCCAGGTTTACTTTCATTCATTTTACGAGGCGCGCTGGGCAGAAGTTCCAGAGAGGCCGCGTGTCACTTTTCCCTTCCCGCGCTGCGCCACACGCCATCCTCGAGCTGCTATACCAAAACCTACAACTAACTTTTTAAGAAAAAGTTTCTAATCAGAGACCTTACAAGTATCCTTATATGTTGAGCAATTTCCATTTTATCTTATAATTTGTTTCTCACTTCTTGGTATCTGTAATTTCTTCTTTCATTTTCTCCTCTTCATCAAGGATTTTGTATAATTTTATTATCTTGCATAACCTTTTTCTAATCCTCTTAAGAAAATGAATTATATGGTGATAGAAGAAGAAAATGTAACAAAAAGCAACATTTTATATTTTTTAAAAGTTGAAAGAGGTTACATTTTGCATTTTATCATTTACAAAAACTCATTACCACAAGTTGTCATTTAGTAACTCAAGAGTACACTAAAGAGAAACAAAGGCATACTTTGCTTTGAATTTCCCTAAAGGAAAATTCCTTCACCTATAATGTTACCAGCTTATAACTCTCTAAAACAAGGAATCTATAATAATAATGTTCCAAAACATGTTATATAACCCTAAGAAAGTCTACCAATAAAGATTTTTGGTTGGTATGTGGACCAATCTACATGAACTCTAACCAAATCCAAATTGCAGACACACTGACTCTGATCTCTCTTTTGTGGTGAACAGCAGGAGGCCAAGACAGTGACCTAATTGCTGAAGAGGTTAGGAAAATCCACCTGATCTGACTGACTCTCCACTCACCTCGGCATAAAAGTGCACTGACTTGCTGTCAGCTAGCTGCAGCTGAGACGTCAGTTCCACTATCCTCGTCATGTAGTGATTTCTGATTAAGTCTTCCCGAGATTCCACATCTGGAGCCTAAAGAGAGCACACGTAACTGAGTAAATAAATGCCAGTGGAATGAAGCAGTTCTAAGAGGGGAAAAAAAGATCACTATCACTTTAGCCAAATAAAAAGAAGAAGACATTTCCTACATTTTCATTTGAAATTTGATGGGAAATCACAGTTTTCCCACCTTTTGGAAAAACTTTAAACAAGACAGATGCTTTTATTCAGCTCCCTGCCCATCTCGCAGTGAAAGTGTGGCTTCAATAGAAGAAAGCAGAAGTGAAGTCTTGGGAGGCCCCCAGCCATGAGGCCATGTCTCTCAGTTAGGTGCCACACACCTAACTTTCAAAATCTCTATCTGCCTGTCTCCTATGTCTTCCACTAACTAGAGAACAGGGAGAAGGGGAGCATTTATTGGTATTCCTAAAAATATGAACATTCTTTTCCCCCACATTATCTTAAGATAGCTCTAATGCTTCGAAACATACTAACAAACTATTTCTATAATGAACAATTTGTGGCCCTTGTCCCAGACCAGTTTTCTAATTACTCTAGCAATGGCACCTACTCAGCTGAGTTTAGAAGTATAAGCATAAGTTCAAGATTACCTAAAGTATAAGGCCAATAAGGAAACCAAAGAATTTACCAACCTACTTGAACTATGTTTGCCAGTTCACCATTCTGACTGTTAGGCTGAATGACTTCAGTGTTCTTTTAATGATTATTTGTAAGTTTACACTTGCAATATTTCAAAACGAAAAGGTGCAAACCTATTTGACAGGCCAAATCTGACCTGGATTCAGTCACTTGAGGGCTGGAAAGAACTACAAGCCCATTGATGGTCAAGCCCCTGAAAAGCCCTGCTCTGCCAGCCGGCCCCCTGGGAAGGTAATGGCTCACAGCCTCCAGCGACATACCAGCAAGCTGATGGCTGAGCTCATGCCACACCCTGTCAAACTGCCAAGTCAAGTCATTCAAGAAGACAATTACAGAAACAGGCTGTGATTTGTCAGTGACAGTTAACAATGACCCAAGAGAAAAGCAACATGGATCCACATTGACTAGAATTGTCAGAAATGTAATTAGATGAAGCTGACTTTTGCTGGACTTTGTCAACAAACATGTGGCCAGATATTTACTAACACACAACATGATGTTAAGCACACATTACCTCACTGTCAGATGTCCTGGTTAAAATTCCAATCTAGAACACAAGGGAGAAAAAGCTTTAGAACAGACTGTTTAAACTTTAAACACAACAGCTTAAACCCTTGTAATATTTGTTCTCTTCTCATTGTTCACATTGTTTCAAAGCACACTAAGGAGAATTCCTTGGTGGGCCAGTGGTTAGGACTTGGTGTTTTCACTGCTGGGGGCCCGGTTTAAATCCCTGGTTGGGGAACTAAAATCTCATAAGCCGTGTGGTGTTGCCAAAAAATAAAATGGAACAAGCAACATTGAAAAAAATAAACAAAAGCACACTAGCAGTGGAGTTCTGAAAGATCACCCTCAAATCAATCATCTTTTGATACAATCATCTTTCCACACAAGCTGGCCCTTCAGATATATAACCACATTCATGATTTCTGTCATACGGCAGTAATGGATATGACCATCACTATCTCCTCTATCCAAATGCTGTTAGCCGTTTTTACTGAAACCCAACAAATGGTCTGAGAAGAAAGACAGGGAGAACAGATTTTAACTGAGTCATTTCTACGCTTATTTCCAAAGCAGGCAAGAAGACCTAAACATAGTTTCATGGTGACCCTAGTAACTAAACATTTTCTCACTGCTGTGGGCATTTTCTCATATGCTGCTAATAAAGAGTATAAACTAATACAGTCCTTTAGAAAATAATTTAGCAATAAAGATCATGAAAACATTCAGTCTGATCTGATCAATGAGACGGACTCTGAAGGGAAGTCCACAGATGAGTGCTGGCAATGTTGCACTTCCCCAGGTGGTACCTAAACTGATGCCAGAACTCTGTTCTGTTGGTGAAATGTCCTTCTAGGCAGCCATCCTCCCTGTCAGGGGGAAAGAGCAACACCTGCGGCTAGGATTCAACCTTGCCATCGGGCTTACAGAGGATTCTCCAGTGAGCATACTGGCCGTTCAGCTCACTGCTCTGGGAAGCTTGCTGTGCTTTTCACTTTCCTAAGAATTTTAATTTTTTCCTCTCCTATATTTTATTAAGAAAATATGTAAACACAAGGCAAAAAAGGATAATAAACACCTGTGCACCCACAATGTATTAATACATTTATACATTTATCAATGTATTATCAATACAATTATCAATACATTAATACATTTGATAATGAAGAATGTTACATTTACTTTATTTACCTGTGTGTGTACATTTCCTGAAGTATCTGAAAGTAAGCTGCAAATATGATGATATCTTACCCTAAGTACTTTGGCATTTACCTCCAAAAAATAAAGATATTCTCCTAAATAATCAAAATATCATTATCACATCTAAGAAAACTAACAATAATTCCAGGTTTCTGACAGTGTTAAGGTGCAATGAGGTCTATACATCTTGAAAATAAAAGTTAATTTGTATATGTTACTATTAAGTATGCTCTGAATCAGACACAAGGTAGATGTGAAAGGGACCATGACTTGCTCTTCAATAGCATCAGAAGCTATTGGAGGAGGAAATGGCAACCCACTCCAGTGTTCTTGCCTGGAGAATCCCAGGGATGGCGGGGCCTGGTGGGCTGCCATCTATGGGGTCGCACAGAGTCGGACACGACTGAAGTGACTTAGCAGCAGCATCAGAAGCTATAAGGGGAATCACACGCCTTAGGACAGGGCCATCAGCAAGTAGCACGGCTCCCGTCAAGTTCTCAAAAAAATGCTAACAAAAATACATTTAATGAGATCCTTCTAATTTGAGGGTCTTTTTTTTCCCTTCCTGATTTCTCATTTTTCTAGATTTTTAGTTATTTTTTTACAGTGGGCAAAATACTATAAGCAGAAATTTTTTCTCTGTATAACTCTGAATTCTGTAATTCCAATAGAGATGTTTCCTTACCTTCTAAATCACTGCAATTAAATATAAGAAATACAAAGCCGCGAAATAACTTGTCACTATATTGCCTTAGGAAGTCTAACTGTATTATATGTAAATCATAAAGCTTTATATTACCTAGGAATATACCATATAATTGGTTTTAAAAAGTATTTATGGTCATTTCTGTAAAAAGTTAGGCATTTGTGTCTTTGTCAGAAACATAAGCCCCATATTACAAACATTTCAATGGATAAACAGAATCATGATAACTTGACTTAGTGTATCTTCACCAGAAACACAGCCCTTACCATGGGGAACTCTTGCATGTAAAATCAAAGAGAATTGAATAAAGTTGTGTTTTGAAGGGGGCATCCTGCTCACCAACCTGGGTTTTCCAGAGCACATGGATTATTCCTGTTATAAATTCCTGTAATTTACATGGTAAACTCTGAACACTCAGGTGGATCCCCACTAGTTACCATTATAAAAAAAAAGACCCTTACCTCACTGGCGCTGTGAATGGGTTCTGGCACAGCCTTGGCAGACGCGTCTTCCTGGCCCGTAGCAGGCACCACAGCAGCCTTTTCCTGGGCCACCCCCACCTCCTGCCCACTACTTGTACTCTTCAGTTTATCTGCAATTCGCTGGTTTTCTTTCTCCAGCTTGATTTTAGCTAACTGTGCTTCCAACATCCAATGTTCTTTTTCCTGCTCCAGTTTAGAAATCTTCTCCAAACTCTGCTGAACCTTGAAAGCAACAGAGAATTCTGAACCTTAGAGGATGATGTGGATGAAACTCAGGGGCCAAAAAACCACTTTATGGAATGCAAACCAAAACTACTTCAAAGGTGTGAGAACAGAACCACTTGATACAGGAAAATTTTTATTTTTCAGTTTTATAAGATGCAAAAGGCACAACCATAAATTGAGAAATTCAACAAGAATAAATTTTTTTAAATTTTATTCATCACAAGGTATAAAGAGTAAAAAGAAGCATGTATCCAAAAGAGGATTAATATCCAGAATATATAAAGAACTTCTGTAAATCAATGATAAAAATACAGACAACCCAACAGAGAAACAGAAGAAAAAAAGACTTGAATATGCACTTGAATAATACTATAAACTCGGGTGGAGGGGGGCGGCCGAGAGGAGCTACCCTGCGTCCGAGGTCAGGGGCGGCGACGAGAGGAGTTACCCTGCGTCCAAGGTCTGGAAAAGGTCCGTTTTCATTCCAATCCCAAAGAAAGGCAATGTCAAAGAATGCTCAAACTACCGCACAATTGCACTCATCTCACACACTAGTAAAGTAATGCTCAAAATTCTCCAAGCCAGGCTTCAGCAATATGTGAACCATGAACTTCCTAATGTTCAAGCTGGTTTTAGAAAAGGCAGAGGAACCAGAAATCAAATTGCCAACATCCGCTGGATCATGGATAAAGCAAGAGAAACATCTATTTCTGCTTTATTGACTATGCCAAAGCCTTTGACTGTGTGGATCACAATAAACTGTGGGAAATTCTGAAAGAGATGGGAATACCAGATCACCTGATCTGCCTCTTGAGAAACTGTATGCAGGTCAGGAAGCAACAGTTAGAACTGGACATGGAACAACAGACTGGTTCCAAATAGGAAAAGGAGTCTGTCAAGGCTGTATATTGTCACCCTGCTTATTTAACTTATATGCAGAGTACATCATGAGAAATGCTGGGCTGGAAGAAGCACGGGCTGGAAGAAGCACAAGCTGGAATCAAGATTGCCAGGAGAAATATCAATAACCTCAGATATGCAGATGACATCACCCTTACGCAGAAAGTGAAGAGGAACTAAAAAGCCTCTTGATGAAAGTGGAAGTGGAGAGTGAAAAAGTTGGCTTAAAGCTCAACATTCAGAAAACTAAGATCATGGCATCCGGTCCCATCACTTCATGGGAAATAGATGGGGAAACAGTGGAAATAGTGTCAGACTTTATTTTGGGGGAGGGCTCCAAAATCACTGCAGATGGTGACTGCAGCCATGAAATTAAAGGACGCTTACTCCTTGGAAGGAAAGTTATGACCAACCTAGATCACATATTCAAAAGCAGAGACATTACTTTGCCAACAAAGGTCCGTCTAGTCAAGGCTATGGTTTTTCCAGTGGTCATGTATGGATGTGAGAGTTGGACTGTGAAGAAGGCCGAGTGCCGAAGAATTGATGCTTTTGAACTGTGGTGTTGGAGAGGACTCTTGAGAGTCCCTTGGACTGCAAGGAGATCCAACCAGTCCATTCTGAAGGAAATCAGCCCTGGGATTTCTTTGGAAGGAATGATGCTAAAGCTGAAACTCCAGTACCTTGGCCGCCTCATGTGAAGAGTTGACTCATTGGAAAAGACTCTGATGCTGGGAGGGGTTGGGGAGCAGGAGGAGAAGGGGACAACAGAGAATGAGATGGCTGGATGGCATCACTGACTCGATGGATGTTGAGTCTGGGTGATCTCTGGGAGTTGGTGATGGACAGGGAGGCCTGGCGTGCTGCAATTCATGGGGTCGCAAAGAGTCGGACACAACTAAGCGACTGAACTGAACTGAATACTATAAACATAAAAAAGAAAGTATTCATGTCACTATTTATCAAAGAAAAGCAATTTAAGACCACCCAAATGACTAAAGACAGAAAATACAAAGATGGACATATTTATGGAACAACTGGAACTATCACATAGTGCCGGGAGAAGTGGAATTCAGGATAAACACTTTGAAAACTGGCGGGATTTTTGAAAACTGAACTTATATCCTGTGCATCATGCTAAGTTGCCTCAGCTGTGTCCAACTCTTTTCAACCCTATGGACTGTAGACCACCAGGCTCCTCCATCCATGGGATTCTCCAGGCAAGAATACTGGAGTGGGTTGACATGCCCTCCTCTAGAGGATCTTCCTGACCCAGGTATCGAACCTGAGTCTCTTCTGTCTCCTGCATTGGCAGGTAGGTTCTTTACCAGTAGCACCATGTGGAATCAGCAATTCCACTTCTAAATATATGCCCAACAGAAAAATATGCATGTTTATCAAAAGACAGGTATACGACACCCATAGCAGCCCTATGATAATTAAACACTTGAAAATACTCATAAGCTATCGTTGTTCAGTCACTCAGTCGTGCTGCGACCCCATGAACTGCAGCATGCCAGGCTTCCCTGTCCATCACCATCTCCTAGAGCTTGCTCAAACTCATGTCCATTGAGTCAGTGATGCCATCCAACCATCTCATCCTCTGTTGTCCCCTTTTCCTCCTGCCTTCAATTTTTCCCAGCATTAGGGACTTTTCTAATGAGTCAGCTCTTTGCATCAGGTGGCCAAAGTATTGGAGCTTCAGTTTCAATCATTCCCTCCAATGAATATTCAGGACTGATTTCCTTTAGGATGGACTGGTTGGATCTCCTTACAGTCCAAGGGACTCTCAAGAGTCTCCCCTAACACCACAGTTCAAAAGCATCAATTCTTCAGCACTCAGCTTTCTTTATGGTCCAACTTTCACATCCATACATAACTACTGGAAAAACCAAAGCTTTGACGAGACAGACCTTTGTTGACAAAGAAATGTCTCTGCTTTTTAATATGCTGTCTAGGTTGGTCATACCTTTCCTTCCAAGGAGTAAGCTTCTTTTAATTTCATGGCTGCAGTCACCATCTGCAGTGATTTTGGAGCCTCCCAAAAAATAAAGTCTGACACTGTTTCCCCATCTATTTGCCATGAAGTGATGGGACCAGATGCCATGATCTTAGTTTTCTAAATGATGAGTTTTAAACCAACTTTTTCATTCTCCTCTTTCACTTTTATCATAAGGCTCTTTAGTTCTTCTTCGCTTTCTGCAGTAAGGGTGGTGTCATCTGCATATCTGAGTTTATTGATACTTCTCCCGGCAATCTTGATTCCAGCTTGTAATACATCCAGCCCAGCATTTCTCATGATGTACTCTACATATAAGTTAAATAAGCAGGGTGACAATGTATAATCTTGACATAGTCCTTTCCCAATTTGGTCCTAGTCCGTTGTTCCATGTTCTAACTGCTGCTTCTTGTCCTGCATACAGGTTTCTCAGGAGGCAGGTATTCCATCTCTTTAAATATTTTCCACAGTTTGTTGTGATCCACATTCAAAGGCTTTGGCATAGTCAATGAAGCAGAAGTAGATGCTTTTCTGGAACTCTCATGCTTTTTCTATGACCTAATGTATGTTGGCAGTTTGATATCTGGTTCCTCTGCCTTTTCTAAAACCAGCTTGAACATCTGGAAGTTCTCGGTTCACGTACCATTGAAGCCTGGCTTGGAGAATTTTGAGCATTACTTTGCTAGCGTGTGAAATGAGTGCAATTGTACGGTAGTTTGAACATTCTCTGGCATTGGCTTTCTTTGGGACTGGAATGAAAATGGACCTTTTCCATAAGCTGTAAGAATGGATAAATTATGTAATTCTCACAGTAGAATACTCAACATGAATGAAAATGGACCAAACACTACTATATGTAACATGGATGGAATATCACATATGTAATGTTGAACAAAAGAAGCCAAATCTGAAAGAGATGCAGCATAATCCTCTTTTAATATAAAGTTCAGTATCATGTAACAAAACAAAGAATGCAGGATTATGGTTATCTTTGGAAAAGAGGAAAGCAGCAACTGGAGAGGGGCATGAGGGAGGCTTCTGGGGTCCCAGCAAGTATTTTTTAAAATACATTTCTTCGTATAAGAATATATCTTTTCCAAAAATTTCACCTAGCTACTGGTTAAAGTGTTTACTTGTGAAAATTCACTGGAATATATTAATAATTTATATATTTTTCTTTATGTTGTACTTAAATAAGGAGTTTTTAAAAAGCTAATTCTCAAGGCAAATGAAAGCTTGAGAATTAAATAAAAATAAAAGCGACCTTTGAGTGAATTCCAAATGCTTTACCAAATGATTGAGCAATTACCACGTAGCAGACACTGTTCATATATTTTCCTGCCAGTATCCCACGGAAGCCTCCTAACAGTCCTACAATTCTCACTTCTCAAAGGGGAGACCTGAAGTTCCAGGAGCTGATTCCTTGCTAAGCTAATAGCAGAGCCAGGATTGGGGACCTCACATGTGTTGTTCATTAGTCCGATTCTTTTCACCATGTTACACTGCCTCCTACTGGCTCAATTAATCCTTATGAGACCCTGCAAGGTAGATATTATCCTCGTTAGACAGGGAGGTGTGAGACTGGAGTTCTTATCAGACTAGCCTGCAGCTGGTCTGTGCCAGAGTGGGAAAAGCAATAGCTCTGATGTCAGACCATTCTGCCACTTATTAGTTATTAATACTTTGGATAAAAACTTCTTAATTGCTTTGAGCCTTAACCTTCCTCACATAAAATAAGACAGAAATCCTAAATAAATTAAGATACTCCACATTTCACTGTCTCAGGAATTTTGTTTTTTAGGAATTATTATGTGGATTAAATTTTTAGTTTCAACATCCTCTCGGATTAATGTTGAAAAGATAAGTGATACGTATCCAAAAATGAAAACAAGGTCAGCTTAGGCAAAACACTCTCAGATAAATCTGTGGCCTCTTTAAAAGAAATATTTCCAAAGCTAAAGGCAAGCCAGGTATTAAAGTAAATAAACTGCTGGCAAATGCTAAACTGGTGTCAGTTTGTACCAACTTCTGAAAAACCCAGTACTGCCTACCTCCACCTACCCCCAAATTCAACTGACCAACTGAGTACTGGAAATTTTTCATTCCTGCTCCTTTAAGAAATAAAAATAACTCACTGACTCTCTAGCCTTCTCCCCTTTTTGCCTTATTATTTCAGACATTTAAATCTAGCTTAAATTATTAATCAGCATGGCGAAAGTATGCTGATATTTCTTTATTGGCAATTGTAACACCAACTGAATCAGGATAACTTATTTAGAGTATCAACAAGTGTTTTGCAATGAATTATGCTTATGGTACATGTGTTACTTTTAGACATTTACTTACATAGCCTTTTAAATCTCTCAGTGTATGTTAAAAACTTTCCACAGGGGATTTAACATTCATTACCTTTATTAGCAAGCATCACGATTTCCCCAACGCCATACCTGTTGGGCAAGACCTTCTCGACTTTCAGTAGAGCTGAGAAGGACCCGGCGGTTTGCCAGAGCTTCTTCATAAGGCACAGATTCCAAGAGGGGCTATGGAGAAAGCATCATAAGAATTAAAGAAAAAAGCTGCATGATTTCCCTGATCATTTAGCACAAATAAAAGTGCTAAATGAAGTTTAATAATAAAATTCAGGTGTGTGTCTATATAGACTAGTTCCTTTAATACATGTGAAAAAGAAACTTAAAAAAAAAAAAGAATGAAGGGAAACATGTCATACCAGTTATAAGCAACATTATCTAAAATCATAGGAGTTGCACCAAAATAGACAGATAAAAGAATGACATAGAAAATATAGAAACAGATAAAAGCACATACAAAAATGTATTATGTGACAAATGTTGCATTTTTACATCAATTGAGAAAAGATAAACTGGATAAATCGTGCAAGGACAACCAGCTAATAATTCAGAAAATTTAGACCCTGATTACATACTGTATATCAAAATAAATAAATTCAAGATGGGTTGAAGATTTCAATCTAAAAAGTTTAGACCACAAAAATACTGGAAGGAAAAAACAGGTGCCCTGGAGTAGGAATTGACAACCCACCCCAGTATTCTAGCCTGGAAAATTCCATGGACAGAGGAGCCTGGCAGGCTACAGGGCACAGCGTCATAGAGTTGGACACGACCGAACCACTGAGCGCACACACATGTGTGCATATAAAATATTCAAGAGTGATCAAAATGATTAATATATGTTTATGTCTAAAGAAAACTCTTTTGGTAATTATAAAATAAAAATTCTAAATATTAAAGAAAAAAGAAAATACAGGTGAACACATCTATAATGTTGAAAAGTACCCTGACTTTCCAAGATCGCCCTGAGAATCATCACTATAAAGAAAAAGAATGGCTTGATGATAAAAAAATTGAAACTTCTAAACTTTGAAAAATTACTGCAGCAAACTGAGGGGAAAATATTTCCAACATAAACAAAGGACTAGAATCCTTAACACAAAGAGAGCTCTTTTCAAACCTAATTAGGAACATTTATTTAAAAATAGGTGAACAACTTAAACAGGAATTGATAGAATAATATAAACAGTAATTTACGAAAGGATGTTCCATTTCAATAATAAGCAAAGAAATGCAAATTAAAACAATAACAAGAAACCTCTTGTCTCTGAGACTGACAAATGAAATTTACGAATTAGATTTAAACCTCTATGGCTGGTAAATTATAAACAGGTAACCTTCTCGAAGTGTAGTCAGGAAAAAAACATTATCAAAATGTGAAACATTTACACACTCTGAACAAATAATTCCATCTTTAGGAATTAATAATTAAAACATTTAGGTCACCTTATACGTTACTAGGAGTATACAACTGCCCTTAAGGATAATCTGGCAGTAAATATTAAAATTTAAAATAGGCAAATCACATCATCAGAATATTCCACCTCTCAGTATTCCACACATACGCCCAAGGAGGCATTTACAAAGTTATCCATTGAAGTATAATTCTAACAGTGAAAAACTGGAATCAACCTAAATGCCCTCCAAAAGGAGAATATCTAAATGAACCATGGAACATTTACATTATAGAATTCCACGCTGTGCTTAAAATGAATATAGTAACCATCATTATCTATTGATATAGATCTCTAAAACTTACTTTAAATGAAAAAAGCTACACAATGAAACATGCATACAAGTTTTTTTTAAAAAACAAATTTAGAAAAGTCTTTATATTATATATAGTTCAAAATTTACACAGATGAGTATAAATATTCCAAAAGAGTCTGGAAAGTTACATATCAAACTGATAACTACAACTACCACTGAAAAGGAACTGGAATTAGGAATTGTAATTTACGTATAACGTTCTTATGTAATTTTATGCATTATGTGTAACTAAAAGTTAAAAAGAAATGAGAAGAAAGTAAAAACAAATACACAAAGTTCCATGTGCAAGAATATGCCATGTAGTGTTGAATGTAACAGTGAAAAATAGGAAGCAACCTAAAAGTCCATGAGCAATGATGGCTTGGCTTAATTAAATTATTACACATTTATAGAGTGAAATACTATATATAAAATACTAGATACATTAAAATGATAGCAATTTATAAGTACAGATACGTATTTTTTGATATATAAAGATATCCACAATGCATTAAAAGGAAAAAAAAAATCTAAAACAGTGTACATATCCAGAATTACTGCTTTTATAGTGTATACATGTACATGCATGCATGTATATACTTTAAAATTTTAGGGAGCTAGAGATATAACAAAGTTAACAGTAGCTACCTTTGGGTGGTGAAATTTGATGTAACCATAATTTTCTTCTGGTACAGAAATATTTCTTCTGATTTCTTTTTGTAATGATCATGTATTTGCATTATATTGAGAAAAAATTATAAACGTATTTCAATTTTTTTTTTGTTGTTTCTACAAGCTTAAGATTTCCTGAAGTTTGACGCTATTGGCTGCCTGGCTATCTCACCCTAAACACTCTACCAGGCACTGGAAACAGAAATCTAACACAGCCTAAGAGGTAAGGTTTGGGGCTCCGTCATATCCTACTTTCCAAAGTCCTCCCATCCTTGTAACACCCATCAAGCACCTGCTCCTCAAAATTGTATAAAGCATAAATATAAACTGTGGGGAAACTGTTTCCATTCTCTGGAATTATTTCAGATTTTCCCTCTGATTTAAATGTTAACAGGAGCTCACAAACCTTTCTTAAAGCCTTCATATAGGCAGCAGCTTTTTTCTTATACTGCAGCATGCATTCGGCTGAAAGAGGACTGATGAATCCACTCCCTGTCTTGGGCCCATAGCTCAGGGAAGCAATGAAGTAGTCCACGTTGTTGCTGAAGAAAGATGCAATCTAAACCAAGTGTGACAAGGAGATCAATTTTGTTTTCCAATAATATATTTAAAATATATATCTAACAGTTTTCAGAGCAAAGTTAAGGATACTGAGAATGGAAATGAAAGTTCAACACATGCTCAAAAGCCCACATTTACTTATTTGAAGAGAATACTTAGGCAATGATTTATAATAAACACAAGATCAGTTTAAATTTTCAGTCCAGACTGGTGACGTGTCTTAATCTAGACAAATTCTACTGTTTCTGAAAACCAAGGCTGATTCTGATTTATTCTGTAGACAATGTTTATGAGCTGTTTACCTCACCAAATATGTGCCTGTGCTCCAAATATGTATGTCTGGGTTTATACATTCCATTTGCATCTTAACTTTGACTGTTTCATACTCCAACACAAGAAATGACACAAGCATCTTGAATATATAATTTCTACTTAAATTTCACTCTGTAAATCTCAATCTGTGCATTACAAATAAAATAGGAAAGAAATTGACTGAAAATTCAGTAGACCCTTGTCATTTACAGATTTAACATTTGCTTACAACAACAAAGATACATGACCGTATTTTTTCTGAGCCATGATTTTGAATCTACAGTCTATACAAAATGGTGATATAAATTAAAATGTATAAGAAAGTTATTAGCCAGAAAAATTAAAGTCTTGGATATATTCAAGAGTATTCAATTTCAATAAATTGAAATTATTATTAAATTGAAATAAATTTATTTAAGAGTATTGAAATAAATTTATTCAAGAGTATTCAATTTCAATAAATAAGAAAAAGTGACTTGTGAAACAAGAGTATTTTACCTTGGCAAACACTGCTCAAAAAGTAAGCACTCACTAATGGTCTAAAAGGTTATCTTTTTCATCAATATTTTACTATATCAAATGAAATTCTATGTTAGGTAGCATTTGGAAAAATCAAAACTCTAAAAATCTTGAGTTGTATATTCCATGTACATGACACAGACGAGACATACCCAGAAGCTGCATTTAGGTCATGGTAGTATATAGTAAAGTTTACTTTCTTTCCTCTCTAATATTTCTGTATTCCCCATGTGTTATTCAATATGCATATGTTATACCTTCCTAGTGGGTTTTCTAAAAATTACAAATGATAAAATTTAGTTTAATCAAATCACATTAGCTAAGTATTCAGCTGCCACCAACTAATACTTAATTCAGATAATTATTTTAGTTAAAAACCATTTTAATAAAAATGTCTGAGTGAAGGTCAAAACCTTTCCTTGAGACAACTGTTAAGGTTTCAGGCAAAGTAAATCTAAAATAAACTATGAAATATTCAGGAATTTAATATTCCAGAGTTCTCATTAAAAAGTGACAAATACAAAGACTCCTGTAAAATGTCAATATTCCCTTTTTTTCAGAATTTTCCTTAATTGAATCAAAGTTAAAATCATCATCAGTAAGTTTCCAGAATGCGTGTAGATGAAAGTGTTACACAGGAGGCAGTGAGGATAATCTGGCTAAGGAGTCCTGTAGGCACTGATCTGAGTTGACAGAATCTCATAACACCCTTTAACTACAGCCCTAAACAAGAGCAAACTGTCACGAAGACCAGTCTGACTTTGGGAAAGATAACACTGAATATCTAATATAATCTATGATCATTTCTGATTAACTTGAACCACTTGAAAAAAGTATGCTCCCTCCTACTAAGGTCAACCTGTCAGAAAAATAATGGTATATAACACAGATAGAGATTAGCATTTTCTTGAAAAATTATGTTGGATCTGTTGAAATAAATGGGCTAAAATAGTCCTGCGGAGAAGGCAATGGCAAGCCATTGAGTACTCCAGTACTCTTGCCTAGAAAATCCCATGGATGGAGGAGCCTGGTAGGCTGCAGTCCATGGGGTCACTACGAGTTGGACACAACTGAGCGACTTCACTTTCACTTTTCACTTTCATGCACTGGAGAAGGCAATGGCAACCCACTCCAGTGTTCTTGCCTGGAGAATCCCAGGGATGGCAGAGCCTGGTGGGCTGCCATCTATGGGGTCGCACAGAGTTGGACATGACTGAAGCGACTTAACAGCAGCAGCAAGATAGTCCTGAATACAGCCCTTTCAGTTTTGTATGTACCTACGGGTAGTTCTCAGAGAAATCTTAGTCACTAAAGGCTTTGATGACAGCCACATGAACATGTCTTCCCTAAGAACTCAGTTGGTAAAGAATCTGCCTGCAACGCAGGAGACCCCAGTATGATTCCTGGGTCAGGAAGATCTGCTGGAGAAGGGATAGGCTACCCACTCCAGTATTCTTGGGCTTCCCTTATGGCTCAGCTGGTAAAGAATCCGCCTGCAACCCTCTTACACCATTGGTAGGAATGCAAACTAGTACAGCCACTATGGAGAACAGTGTGGAGATTCCTTAAAAAACTGGAAATAGAACTGCCATACGACCCAGCAATCCCACTGCTAGGCATATACACCAAGGAAAGCAGAACTGAAAGAGACAATTGTTACCCCAATGTTCATCGCAGCACTGTTTATAATAGCCAGGACATGGAAGCAACCTAGATGTCCATCAGCAGATGAATGGATAAGAAAGCTGTGGTACATATACACAATGGAATATTACTCGGCCATTAAAAATAATACATTTGAATCAGTTCTAAGGAGGTGGATGAAACTGGAGCCTATTATACAGAATGAAGTAAGCCAAAAAGAAAAACACCAGTACAGTAATACTAATGCATATATATGGAATTTAGAAAGATGGTAATGATTACCCTATATGCGAGACAGCAAGAGACACAGATGTATAGAACAGTCTTTTGGACTCTGTGGGAGAGGGCGAGAGTGGGATGATATGGGAGAATGGCATTGAAACATGTAAATTATCACATGTGAAACAAATCGCCAGTCCAGGTTCGATGCATGATACATCGAACTCCAGGTGCTCGGGGCTGGTACACTGGGGTGACCCAGAGGGATGGGATGGGGAGGGAGGTGGGAGGGGGGTTCAGGATGGGGAACACATGTACACCCATGGTGGATTCATGTCAATGTATGGCAAAACCAGTACAACATTTAAAGTAAAAAAATAAATTAATTAATTAAAAAAAAAAAAAAAAGAATCAACACCAAAAAAAAAAAAAGAATCCGCCTGCAATGTGGGAGACCCTGGTTTGATCCCTGGGTTGGGAAGATCCCCTGGAGAAGGGAAAGGCTATCCCACTCTAGTATTCTGGCCTGGAGAATTCCATGGACTATATAGTTCATGGGGTCACAAAGAGTCAGACATGACTAAGCAACTTTGACTTACATTAACGTGCAATTAGAATATGACATCTACTGAAAGCAGTTAGCCCACATAGAACAATTTTTAAAGAAACTGCACTCCAGTCAGTGTTTATGACAATAATTAAGTACTTAATGATCCAAATGATCATTATCTAATATTAAGAATTCAATGAGAAGACATTGTGTTGAAGTCACCTTAAAAGTACAAATTAAGGTACAAAACCACAAAGGTACTAACAAAAATCTTGGTGGAGAAAAAACAAAATACTAATAAAAGTCTTATAAATCTTGTTCTATACCCCAATTTCTGTACAGCAGACCTTGAATACACACCAGGATCTATAGTGAGACCACGTGGTATCTAAAACATCAGCAGTGAGTGGCCCACTTACTCATTACAAACATGTAACAGCATTCCGTATTGTGTCACATATTAGGTAGGAAGGAGGAAAAGGGAGACAACTTTATTTTGCGAAAAAGGCTGATAATCTAAAATCCTTTTACAGATTAATTTTTCTACTATGTCAATCAAGAAAAAAAAAAGAGTACATTTAAGAATTTAATTTAACGTCAATATAAGCCAGAGAAAAATTACCTTTCCTGCTCCATTTGTCAACGCCACTACTGATGACAGGATGCAGTCATTAGTTGTTATGAGCTTCTGGGTTGTTGTTGGAAGTTCAAGCTCTATTGTAGCCTTTTGACTATAATGTTTGGAAATATCTATGAACCCAATCAAATGAAAACTCATCAGTATCTATATACAAGTTGGATACAGTCAACCAACCCGTTGACCTCTCATTTCTATGCTTACAAATTTACAAAACAAGTCTGACAAAAGATGGTCCCAAATATAATTGGGCTGAATCTCAATTAGGTTTCAAGTCCACAAGCAAAGAATAGAGAGTAGTGAGGGTCTCTTAATACCATCCTGGGGTCACTGTTATAGCCACTATTATATATTAAGCATGTGGGTCTTGGTCTCCTTCATTTGAGAGTCAGTCCTTAGTCTAGTGCTGCGTAAATGACCCTAACCAGTATTTACCAGTTAAAAACTTTGTTTTGACAGTCTAGTAGGCACAAATTAGAATTTTTATTGTGCTTATATAAACAAACTGTGAGGCTGGAAAAGAACAGCCAACACAGGCATGGTGACCCACAGTCCTTACTGGATCTTAACCAGTTTGCCAGAACATACTTTAACAATAAGAAAGGTCTGCACAGCCAAATAAGGATTGAACACTACAGTGTCTGGCTTCACATTCTACTGCCTCCAGTCCAAGAAAATTACAGCAAAGGCCTGTGGTTCTAAAAGCATAGAGGAGAGGCTTAGACAGAAACATGTTGAGAGAAACAGCAGTAGGTAAAACTCGCCAAACAGCTAAACTTGGGGTTTTCTGGGTCTCTGAGAAATAAAATAATTTCATCCTGGAAATAAGGGGGAAACAGAATTAGCAAGACAACTCTGATTTGTGAGGAAGGACAACTATATTTATAAATAATAAAGAGCTTACAATACAGCCTCCTCTGAATTTTTAGACTACTTCAGTTACAACAGCATTATCACTACCAACAAAGCAAAAAATAGATCACAAGACACGGAAATTAATTGTTACACCAGGCATGTATATGAAGACCTTCATTTATTCAGAATTAAGAAATTTAGTTGATTTTAAACTATAGATAAATAAGAGGAAATAAGACTATTTAGAAATAAGAGATTTAACGTGGTATGACCATGATATTTCAGCACAATTTAAATTTATTTATTAGACTAGAAAGAAAGAGATTTAACGTGGTATGATCATAATATTTTTAGCATAAAATCACTGTTTTATGAAGATTTCTTTTACTAAAATTTAAAGCTAAGAAATTGTGTTATTTATATACATTGTATGTATATATACAAATATATATAAACTTTTACATACAAAAACTTTTAGGATAGTCTTAGATTTATAAAAAATTTACAGAGTTTCCAGATACCCTTTGCCAGTTTTCACTATGGTTAAGAATACGGTACAGCTGTCACAGTGAAGAAACCAACTAATTGGAACATTACTATTATGTCTAATTTATTTAAAAAAATAAATGATTATCTTCTATAAATTCATAAGACAGCCAAGTGAATAAAAATTCAGTTGGAATGCTGGACATTTTTGGTATACTGAACTTGCTAGCTCCCAAAGCAGACATCATCTTTCTACACACCACAGAAAGTTTTACTCAATATTTTACTGTCTGTATACAATGCTATAATATAACTGAGTTGGCAGGCAATCTTGGCTGACTGTATAGGTAATTAAAATACTTATAAAAGATGTATAATACTAAGAACCCTCCCATGGCTTCTAGTGGATCAAAGCTACTGTAGATTGACTATAATAATTCTTCCCATCCAACTATTTACTCTTTATTTATTCAATCTAAATATTTTAATTATTTAGGGTGTTCCTTGACATTAAATTTTAATTTCAAAAAGAACAAGGAAATCATGTGACTTAGACCAGAGATTTATTTTTGTTTAATGTTTCCTATCAGTCTATCTGCTTTAGACTTGACACAAAGATCAAACAATTCTCACTTGTTAAAAGATTAATTCATTCCCATTTTAATTCCTTGTAGGACACACATTTTTATAAATCTCTCTCTCTCACTTTTTATATTAAGACCAGCCTGCCTGCTTGCTTGCTTTCCTTCCTTTTTCCCAACTTGGACCAAGTAATTATGCAAGGCAAAGGATCAAGGGAAAAGATTTGAAATAAGAGCTCTCTTAAAAACAAAGTTTATTCTGTTAATGCCAGTTAATGCTGACTCTGAGTTTTCATGATACACAACTCTCTTCCAACTAGATGAGAAGACTGATTTGAACTGTAAACCTATCAACAAGAGCTCATAATCTGCTTGCCAACCATTCTTCATGTTTCCCAATATTTTTAATTTATATTATGTACACTTTCAAGAACAGAAACAAGCAGAGGCACAAAGAGGGCTTAGGGGGCTTCTGATCCTCCCGTAATCTCCACCAGCTCTTAACAAATAGCAACAGTAGCATCCTTTGATTTGGACCACTTGGCATCTAATGCCATATATGAACAAAAGCATCTTCAGAAACATTATTTATAAAAATATAAATAAAATCAAGATTTTTCAATGTAAATAAAGCTTTAAGATCCTTCTCAATGGATAGCCCCCCTCCATGGCTCTAGCCCCTCCTTTATCAGAATTCTAGAGAAAATATTAGTAGGAACAAATCGTAATATTAGCACAGGAAAACTCAGGAAACAAAACCAAAAAATCTGTAGCCACAGAGCAATTTGTGGTTTCAATGGCCTAGTTCTGGAATAGAAGACTATGGTTAAGTCTGAGCTCCCCAAATCAAAAGCTGCACAGGAAAAAGTACTAGTCCCTTGGGTTTTCTATGGACCAGACTAGGTTCTGCAGAGTTGGGACTGATTATCGTTACCTGCCACCAAATCTGTCTATGCAGGCTGTGATTTCTGCAACCAGAGCTAGCTCCAGAAGTACAGCAACTTCTACAGTTCCTTATAATTGAAGACAAGCCTCAAAAAGGACCATTCCCAAGACTAAGGCGCTATTGAGTAATACTACTGAGACTAAGAAAGATTCCCAGTAACACAGGTTATGTGTCAGTTTACAGAAGGGCCCCCAATATACACATTTTTACATGCAATCCGACAAAATCTTAAGTTTTTAAAATACATTTTCTATGAAACCATTAACTGGTCACTAACCATACATTAAATACCACAATGAAAAATCTAGGTACCTGGGCTACTTCCAAAGGTGGTGGTTTAGTCACTAAGTCATGTCTGTCTCTTGCAACCCCATGGACTGTACCCTGCCAGGCTCCTCTGTCCATGGGATTCTCCAGGCAAGAATACTGGAGTGGGTTACCATTTCCTTCTCCAGGGGATCTCCCCAAACCAGGAATCGAACTCAGGTCGATTCTTGCATTGCAAGTGGATTCTTTACCTACTGAGCTACAAAGGAAGCCCTACTTCCAATAGTCCTTAATAACTACTCTGCCCTCTCTTTCTGCTTCTACTCCAATAGCCACCAAAAGGAAAAGAGAGAGGGGAAAGAAACCAAAAGCCATGCAGAGATATAAATTAAAAAGTCAGGACTCAGAATCATATGTTAAGAAGCAAAAGAAATGCCTTTCGACAAGCATATTCTTAGGAGCACACGGCAAGCGAAAACTGACCAAAGTTTAAAAACAGACCTTCAGTCTGTAAGTTTCTCCTGAACAAAACAGGATTTATAATGGGTACTCTCAACAAAAAAACGCACAGGAGGGTGTAAAACCAGTACATTATTTCTAGGAACTTTATACCTTTGTTTCCTCAGTCCCTTCATGCTTGGGCTCTAACAAGTGCAGCATTTTGCTAAATGCCTCTGAATAGCATGTCTGACTTGATAAAATTCATACACCTGTCTTAAATCAGTATAATGTATTTTTGGCTAAAGTTCTGCACACAAGGGTTTCTCATCAGTACTTTGTTTACCTTCAAGAAAGAAGCAGATGGAAAAAGCAGAAGGCAGTAAGCTGTGTACTTTAATGTAAGCCAAATGCTACTAAGCCTTTATCTAGGGTCTATTAGCCTTGGCAGTATTTGTTTAAATATCATTCAGGCAGACCTCAGAAAAGGGATGAAGCTTATTTATGTTCTTTTTCAAGTCTTACCTTTCATGACATCATGGAATCCATGCAAAGCAGCACCAACATTTGTTAACACACAACTGTAGTTTGTCCGAAGGAGTCCATCTGGCTCTGTACCTAGGAAACCAAGATCACAGACCTAAGCACTGTCCCAGAAGACTTCACCCAAAAAACTGAGCCCACCATCTTCTCTCCACCTTTGGGAAGAGAATCAGGACCACTTGTGACATGTGGAACATAATGGCTCTCAAAATTCCTGCAGACACATGCAGACAGAATGGTGATGATTATAGACACCTAAACTGATCTGGAGCAACAGCACTGCAGCACTGGAGCGACTGTGAGGAGATACTTCACGTCCAGGGGCAGAGATATAATGGTCACCAGAGGTAAATCCATCCATCCCAGTCCATTTTAGTTCGCTGATTCCTAAATTGTTGACGTTCACTCTTGCCATCTCCTACTTGACCATTTCCAAATTTGCCTTGATTCATGGACCTAACAAAGAAGATTCCTATGCAATATTGCTCTTTACAGCATTGGACTTTGCTTCTACCACCAGTCACACCCACAACTGGGTGTTGCTGTGGTTCTGTCTCTTCATTCTTTCTGGAGTTATTTCTCCACTGATCTCCAGTAGCATACTGGGCACCTACCGACATGGGGAGTTCATCTATCAGCATCCTATATTTTTGCCTTTTCATACTGTTTATGGGGTTCTCTAGGCAAGAATACTGAAGCGGTTTGCCATTCCCTTCTCCAGTGAACCACATTTTGTCAGAATTCTCCACCATGACCCATACATGGCATAGTTTCATTGATTCAGACAAGACTGGTCCATGTGATCAGATTGGTTAGTTTTCTGTGATTGTGGTTTTCAGTCTGTCTGCACGCTGATAGAGAAGGTTAAGAGGCTTGTGGAAGCTTCCTGATGGGAGAGACTGACTGAGGGGGAAACTGGGTCTTGTTGTGATAGGCAGGGCCATGCTCAGTAAATCTTTAATCCAATCTTCTGTTGATGGGTGGGGCTGTATTCCCTCCCTGTTTACCTGGGGGCAAACTATGATAGAGGTAATGAAGATAATGGTCAGATCAGATCAGATCAGATCAGTCGCTCAGTCGGTCAGATTCTTTGCGACCCCATGAACTGCAGCACGCCAGGCCTCCCTATCCATCACCAGCTCTCGGAGGTCACTCAGACTCACATTCACCGAGTCAGTGAAGCCATCCAGCCATCTCATCCTCTGGCGTCCCCTTCTCCTCCTGCCCTCAATCCCTCCCAGCATCAGAGTCTTCTACAATGAGTCAACTCTTCGCATGAGGTGGCCAAAATACTGGAGTTTCAGCTTGAGCATCATTCCCTCCAAAGAAATCCCAGGTCTGATCTCCTTCAGAATGGACCGGTTGGATCTCCTTGCAGTCCAAGGGACTCTCAAGAGTCTTCTCCAACACCACAGTTCAAAAGCATCAATTCTTCGACGCTCAGCCTTCTTCACAGTCCAGCTCTCACATCCATACATGACCACAGGAAAGACCATAGCCTTGACTAGGCGAACCTTTGTTGGCAAAGTGATGTCTCTGCTTTTGAATATGCTATCTAGGTTGGTCATAACCTTCCTTCCAAGGAGTAAGCGTCTTTTAATTTCATGGCTGCAGTCACCATCTGCAGTGATTTTGGAGCCCAGAAAAATAAAGTCTGACACTGTTTCCACTGTTTCTCCATCTATTTCCCATGTAGTGATGGGACCAGATGCCATGATCTTCGTTTTCTGAATGTTGAGCTTTAAGCCAACCTTTTCACTCTCCACTTTCACTTTCATCAAGAGGCTTTTGAGTTCCTCTTCACTTTCTGCCATAAGGGTGGTATCATCTGCATATCTGAGGTTATTGATATTTCTCCCGGCAATCTTGATTCCAGCTTGTGTTTCCTCCAGTCCAGCATTTCTCATGATGTACTCTGCATATAAGTTAAATAAACATGGTGACAATATGCAGCCTTGACGTACTCCTTTTCCTATTTGGAACCAGTCTGTTGTTCCATGACCAGTTCTAACTGTTGCTTCCTGACCTGCGTACAGATTTCTCAAGAGGCAGATCAGGTGGTCTGGTATTCCCATCTCTCTCAGAATTTTCCAGAGTTTATTGTGATCTACACAGTCAAAGGCTTTGGCATAGTCAATAAAGCAGAAATCGATGTTTTTCTGGAACTCTTGCTTTTTCCATGATCCAGCGGATGTTGGCAATTTGATCTCTGGTTCCTCTGCCTTTTCTAAAACCAGCTTGAACATCAGGAAGTTCACGGTTCACATATTGCTGAAGCCTGGCTTGGAGAATTTTGAGCATTACTTTACTAGCGTGTGAGATGAGTGCAATTGTGCGGTAGTCTGAGCACTCTTTGGCATTGCCTTTCTTTGGGATTGGGATGAAAACTGACCTTTTCCAATCTTGTGGCCACTGCTGAGTTTTCCACATTTGCTGGCATATTGAGTGCAGCACTTTCACAGCATCATCTTTCAGGATTTGGAATAGCTCCACTGGAATTCCATCACCTCCACTAGCTTTGTTTGTAGTGATGCTTTCTAAGGCCCACTTGACTTCACATTCCAGGATGTCTGGCTCTAGGTCAGTGATCACACCATCATGATTATCTGGGTCGTGAAGCTCTTTTTTGTCCAGTTCTTCTGTGTATTCTTGCCACCTCTTCTTAATATCTTCTGCTTCCGTTAGGTCCATACCATTTCTGTCCTTTATCGAGCCCATCTTTGCATGAAATGTTCCTTTGGTATCTCTGATTTTCTTGAATAGATCCTTAGTCTTTCCCATTCTGTTGTTTTCCTCTATTTCTTTGCATTGATCGCTGAAGAAGGCTTTCTTATCTCTTCTTGCTATTCTTTGGAACTCTGCATTCAGATGAGTATATCTTTCCTTTTCTCCTTTGCTTTTCGCTTCTCTTCTTTTTGCAGCTATTTGCAAGGCCTCCCCAGACAGCCATTTTGCTTTTTTGCATTTCTTTTCCATGGGGACGGTCTTGATCCCTGTCTCCTGTACAATGTCACGAACTTCATTCCATAGTTCATCAGGCACTCTATCTATCAGATCTAGGCCCTTAAATCTATTTCTCACTTCCACTGTATAATCATAAGGGATTTGATTTAGGTCATACCTGAATGGTCTAGTGGTTTTCCCTACTTTCTTCAATTTCAGTCTGAATTTGGCAATAAGGAGTTCATGGTCCGAGCCACAGTCAGCTCCTGGTCTTGTTTTTGCTGATTGGATAGAGCTTCTCCATCTTTGGCTGCAAAGAATATAATCGATCTGATTTCGGTGTTGACCATCTGGTGATGTCCATGTATAGAGTCTTCTCTTGTGTTGTTGGAAGAGGGTATTTGCTATGACCAGTGCATTTTCTTGGCAAAACTGTTAGTCTTTGCCCTGCTTCATTCCGTATTCCAAGGCCAAATTTGCCTGTTACTCCAGGTATTTCTTGACTTACTACTTTTGCATTCCAGTCCCCTATAATGAAAAGGACATCTTTTTTGGGTGTTAGTTCTAAAAGGTCTTGTAGGTCTTCATAGAACCGTTCAACTTCAGTTTCTTCAGCGTTACTGGTTGGGGCATAGACTTGGATTACTGTGACATTGAATGGTTTGCCTTGGAAATGAACAGAGATCATTCTGTCGTTTTTGAGATTGCATCCAAGTACTGTATTTCGGACTCTTTTGTTGACCATGATGGCCACACCGTTTCTTCTGAGAGATTCCTGCCCACAGTAGTAGATATAATGGTCCTCTGAGTTAAATTCACCCATTCCAGTCCATTTTAGTTCGCTAATTCCTAGAATGTCAACATTTACTCTTGCCATCTCTTGTTTGACCACTTCCAATTTGCCTTGATTCATGGACCTGACATTCCAGGTTCCTATGCAATATTGTTCTTTACAGCATCGGACTTTACTTCTATCACCAGACACATCTACAGCTGGGTATTCTTTCTGCTTTGGTTCCATCCCTTCATTCTTTCTGGAGTTATTTCTCCACTGATCTCCAGTAGCATATTGGGCCCTTACTGACCTGGGGAGTTTCTCTTTCAGTATCCTATCATTTTGCCTTTTCATACTGTTCATGGGGTTCTCAAGGCAAGAATAACCTCCTTCAAAAGGTCTCTTGCAGGAACTGCCACACTCAGTGCCCCTAATCCTGCAGCAGGCACCACCAACCACTGCCAATCCACGCCTCCACCGGAGACTCATGGATTCTCCCCAGCAAGTCTGGGTCAGTCTCTTGTGGGGTCACTGCTCCTTTTTCCTCGGTCCTGGTGCACACAAGGTTTTGTTTGTGCCCTCCAAGAGTCTATTTCCCAGTCCTGTGTAAGTTCTGGCAGCTCTATGGTGGAGTTAATGGTGACCTCCTCCAAGAGGGCTTATGCCATACCCAAGTCTGCTGCACCCAGAGCTCCTGCCCCTGTGGCAGTCCACTGCTGATCCATACTCCACAGGAGACGCTCACACAGTTCTGTCTCTGTGTGGTCTCTGGGTCTTGGTGCACACAAGGCTTGTTTGAGCCCTCTGAGCATCTCTGGTAGGAATGGGGTTTGATTGTAAATGTGATCTCACCCCTCCTACCGTCTTGCCGGGGCTTCCCCTTTGCTCTTGTACTTGGGGTATCTTCTCACAGCTGCTCCAGTGCTGCACAGCCACAGCTCCAGCACCTACTGTCTTGCTGAGGCTTCTCTGACCTTGGACGTGGAGTATCTCATGAGTGAGAGTGAAAAAGTTGGCTTAAAGCTCAACATTCAGAAAACTAAGATCATGACATCTGGTCCCATCACTTCATGGCCAGTGGATGGGGAAACAGTGCAAACAGTGACAGAATTTAGTTTTTGGACTCCCAAATTAATGCAGATGGTGATTGCAGTCATGAAATTAAAAGACACTTACTCCTTGGAAGACAAGTTATGACCAAACTAGACAACATATTAAAAAGCAGGGACATTACTTTGCCAACAGAAGTCCATCTAGTCAAAGCTATGGTTTTTCCAGTAATCATGTATGGATGTGAGAATTGGACTATAAAGAAAGCTGAGCTCCAACTGAGCTCCAAAGAATTAATGCTTTTGAACTGTGGTATTGGAGAAGACTCTTGAGAGTCCCTTGGACTGCAAGGACATCCAACCAGTCCATCCTAAAGGAAATCCGTCCTGAATATTCATTGGAAGGACTGATGCTGAAGCTGAAACTCCAATACTCTGGCCACCTGATGCGAAGAACTGACTCACTGGAAAAGACCCTGATGCTGGGAAAGATTGAAGGTGGGAGGAGAAGGGGACAACATAGGAAGAGATGGTTGGATGGCATCACCAACTCAATGGACATGAGTTTAAGTAAACTCTGGGAGTTGGTGATGGACAGGAAGGCCTGGCATGCTGTGGTCCACGGGGTTGCAAAGAGTCGGACACGACTGAGTGACTGAATTAAAGGGCAGAGAAGCCCCAGTAAGATGGTAGGAGGGGCGAAATCGAGTTTAGAATCAAACCCCATACCTGCCAGACATGCTCAGAGGGCTCAAACAAGCCTTTTGCACACCAGAACCCAGAGACCACACAGAGACTGAGACAGAACTGTGTTTGAGTGTCCCCTGAGGAGGTATGGAGTCAGCACTGGACTGCTGCAGGGGCAGAGGTTCTGGGTGCAGCAGACTTGGGTATGGCATAAGCCCTCTTGGAGGAGGTCGCCACTAACCCCACCAAAGAGCTGCCAGAACTTACACAGGACTGGGAAATAGACTCTTGGAGGGCACAAACAAAACCTTGTGTGCACCAGGACCGAGGAAAAAGGAGCAGTGACCCCACAAGAGACTGACCCAGACTTCCTCAGGGGTGTCCAGGAGTCTCCAACGGAGGTGTGGATCAGTGGTGGCCTGCTGCAGGGTTAGGGGCACTGAGTGTAGCAGTGCCTGCATGGGACCTTAAGAAGGAGGTCACCATTATCTTCATTACCTCCACCAGAGTTTGGCATCAGGTTAAACAACAGGGTGGGAACACAGTCCCACTCATCAATAGAAAATTGGATTAAAGATTTACTGAGTGTGGCCCTGCAAGACCCAGTTTCCCCCTCAGTCTCTCCCATCAGGAAGCTTCCATAAGCCTCATATCCTTCTCTATCAGAGGGCAGACAGACTGAAAACCACAGTCACAGAAAACTAGCCAATCTGATAACATGGACCACAGTCTTGTCTAAATCAACGAAACTATGAGTCATGCTGTCTAGGGCCACCCAAGATGGACGGGTCATAGTGGAGAGTTCTGACAAAATGTGGGTCACCGGAAAAGGGAATGGCAAACCACTTCAGTATTCTTGCCCAGAGAACCCCATAAACAGTATGAAAACGCAAAAAGATAGGACACTGAAAGATGAACTCACCAGGTCGCTTGGTGCCCAATATGCTACTGGAGATCAGTGGAGAAGTAACTCCAGAAAGAAGAAAGAGACGGAGCCAAAGCAAAAATGACACCCAGTTGTGGATGTGACTGGTGGTAGAAGCAAAGTCCAATGCTGTAAAGAGCAATACTGCATAGGAATCTAGAATATTAGGTCCATATTGTTAGTGTTAGTTGCTCAGTGGTGTCTGACTCATTGTGACCCCACGGACTGTAGCCCACCAGTCTCCTTTGTCCATGGGATTTTCCAGGCAAGAATACTGGAGTGGATTGCCATCCCCTTCTCCAGAGGATCTTCCTGACCCAGGAATCGAACCATGGTCTCCTGCATTGCAGGAGAACTCTTAACCCTTTAAGCTACAGGGAAGATCTGTTAGGTCCATGAATCAAGGCAAATTGGAAGTGGTCAATAGGAGATGGCAAGAGTGAATGTTAACATTTTAGGAATCAGCAAACTAAAATGGACTGGAATGGATGAATTTAATTCAGATAACCATTATATCTACTACTGTGGGCAAGAATCCCTTAGAAGAAATGGAGTAGCCATCATAGTCAACAAAAGAGTCCAAAATGCAGTTCTTGGATGCAGTCTAAAAAATGACAGAATGATCTATGTTCGTTTCTAAGGCAAACCATTCAATATCACAGTAATCCAAGTTTACATTTCAACCAGTAACGCTGAAGAAGCTGAAGTTTAACAGTTCTATGAAGACCAAAAAACTTTCTAGAACTAACATCCAAAAAAGATGTCCTTTTCATTATAAGGGACTGGAATTCAAAAGAGTGAAGAAATACCTGGAGTAACAGGGAAGTTTGGCCTTGGAATACAGAATGAAGCAGGGCAAAGGCTAATAGAGTTTTGTTAAGAGAATGCACTGGTCATAGCAAATACTCTCTTCCAACAATGGGCAAGAGAAGACTCTACACATGGACATCACCAGATGGTCAATACCAAATCAGACTGTTATATTCTTTGCAGTCAAAGATGGAGAAGCTCTATACAGTCAACAAAAACAAGACCGAGAGATGACTGTGGCTCAGATCATGAACTCCTTATTGCCAAATTCAGACTTAGATTGAAGAAAGTAGGGAAAACCACTAGACCATTGAGGTATAGTATTAGTATTAGTTGCTCAGTCGTGTCCGACTTTTTGTGACCCTATGGACTGTAGCCCGCCAGGATCCTCTGTCCATGGGATTCTCTAGGCAAAAATACTGGAGTGGGTTGCCATTTCCTCCTCCAGGGGACAGTCCCAACTGTACATAAAGGAGACTTCATTAATGTGCATTAGAGGATACCCCAGGTTAACTGTCATAGAAAACTGTCTCTTGAGCCTTTAAATTCTATACCAATTCTATACCTCTGGTTGGCCAACTGTTTGTTTATTTAGGTTTTATGGTGAATGACCTGGGGCTATTTGTTTCCATCAACCTGACTGCAAATCTAAAGGCACAGTTGAAATGTCTGTTTTTCTTGCCATCCTCAGAAGAGATTGCTGCAGATCTACTCTATGATTCTCATTCTTTTCAGCTTACAATACAAATAGCTTATTATTTTTTGCAACCTATGTCTTATAATAAAGCAGTGGTGAAAAATTAAATAGAAGAGTGTTCAGTTGCCATATAGGCTACGAAAATGATTTGCTGGTGGTGATTTTTAAGCTTGATTCTAAATAGATTTTGAAGAATGGCACTTGGAAGACGTGGTTCAAATTTTGCTATTTAAGGTATCTTGAAATTATAGGCTCACTCTCCCTAAAATTTCAAGAAGTGTAGAGCTGAGGCTCTTAAAGGTATAGCAATGATAAAAGCTTTCATAGTCATGTCTAAAAAGCTACACTTTATAGTTTTCTGTCTCCAGTGGTTCTAATATACTTGTAGAAGGAAGGCAACCGAAAACCAAGAATAAAAGTAGCTGAGCTCTCCACAATTGGGCTACCTGCTTACTTTCCCTGTTCAAAGAAAAGAGGAGACACCATCTTGCAATAGAGGCTTCATAGGCAACTAGGCTTCTCCAGTGACAGTCGGCATTTGATGCCCCATATCTCTTGGTTCTTCTTGTTGCCAATGGTCGGCCTGGCGATGGTGGTGAAATGGGAGCAATTAATCTGTAGATGAGGGAGGGCTTTCTTTAACAGTTGAAGGGTACCGTCTGGTACGATTCCAAAGACTTGTAGTGTTTTTAATGTGGGAATTTCTCCAAGTTCAAGTAAAGTTTCAGGTATTATGTCATAGCACCGACTGAGTGATAGGTGTTGGAGGTAGTTGAGTTGGTAAAATTCTGGAAAGCAGTCATTTTTCAGCATGACACTATCGCTTAAGTCTAGGTGGACAAGATTGGGACATCTTCCAACTAAGATAGAGACATCTGATCTCTGCAGATTCTTTCGGTACCCGCTGAGATTCAGCTGGGTGATAGTCTCTGACACATGTGCAACAGCCACCTGTACATGCTTTTCAGTGAAATCATAGCACCAAGAGAGGTTCAGTTCATCCAATCTTGAACAGCTGCTCAGCAAAGTCTTCAGGGCAGATTCAGAGAATCCAGAACACCCAGAAAGGTTTAGTCGCAGTAAATTTGTGTTCTGAGCAAGATTATCAACAACAGGATCTGAAAGTCAGAGGCCTTCCAGGCTGAGATTCTGCAACTTGGAGCAGTGAGACAGAAGGCCGTGCAGGGTAGATGCGTCGATCACAGAGTCCGACAGGTCCAGGTGCTGTAGTCAGAAAGGACTGAAATGTTCTACTCACAGTTGGTCCATAAATGATCGTGGACAGCGGAAGGCAACCACCCCTTAGGACAAAAGCCGACCAACCACATCTGGGTAGATGTTTCTGCCCGCGAGGTCTACAGTCTGCCAGAGAGACTCGTCAAACACTAGATGATACCGTCTCTTACAAACACTGGAGACTTTCAGTTCAGGGAGGCACAGACAGGAAAAGATTCCTAAGAGCAGCTCGTCTGGAAGGGAGTCCCAAGAAACACCTGGAAAGTTCTCTCAGTTTAGCTTAGGTCTGTGGACAATCACAAAGTCCTTGTCATTCCCTTTGCTTTTCAGCCATTTTCGTGGGGGGCTTTGTGGGTGGCCCAGGTCTGAAAGCAGTTCCTGGGGGATGTTCTCACTGTCCACCTCCTCCTTCTCCAGGGAGGAGAAGGAGATCATTCAGGTATAACCTAAATCAAACCCCTTACGATTATACAGTGGAAGTGACAAATAGATTCAAGGGATTAGATCTGATAGACAGAGTGCCTGAAGAACTATGGATGGAGGTTCATGACATTGTGCAAGAGGCAGTGATCAAGACCATCACCGAGAAAAAGAAATGCAAAAAGGCAAAACTGTTATCTGAGGAGGCCTTACAAATAGCTGTGAAAAGAAGAGAAGCCAAAGGCAAAGGAGAAAAGGAAAGATATACCCATTTGAATGCAGTTCCAAATAACAGTAAGGAGAGATAAGAAAGCCTTCCTCACTGATCAATGCAAAGAAATAGAGGAAAACAATAGAATGGGAAAGACTAGAGATCTCTTCAAGAAAATTAGAGATACCAAGGGAACATTTCAAGCAAAGATGGGCACAATAAAGGACAGAAATGGTATGGATCTAACAGAAGAAGAAGATATTAAGAAGAAGTGGCAAGAATACGCAGAAGTCCTCATACAAAAAAGATCTTCATGACCCAGATAATCACGATGGTGTGACCACTCACCTAGAGCCAGACATCCTGGAATGCAAAGTCAAGTGGTCAAAGCTAGTGGGGGTGATGGAACTCTAATTGAGCTACTTCAAATCCTAAAAGATGATGCTGTAAAAGTGCTGCAGTCAATATGTCAGCAAATTTGGAAAACTCAGTAGTGGCCACAGGACTGGATAAGGTCAGTATTCATTCCAATCCCAAAGAAAGGCAATGTCAAAGAATGCTCAGAGTACTACACAACTGCACTCATCTCACACTCTAGCAAAGTAATGCTCAAAATCCTCCAAGCCAGGCTTCAACAGTACATGAACTGTGAACTTTCAGGGATTTAGAAAAGGCAGAGGAACCAGAGATCAAATTGCCAACATCTGTTGGATCACTGAAAAAGCAAGAGAGTTCCAGAACAACATCTGCTTTATTGACTATGCCAAAGCCTTTGACTTGTGGATCACAACAAACTGTGGAAAATTCTTAAACAGATGGGAATACCAGACCACCTGACGTGCCTCTTGAGAAATCTGTATGTAGGTCAAGAAGCAAAGGTTAGAACTGGACATGGAACAACAGACTAGTTCCAAATCAGGAAAGGAGTACATCAAGGCTGCATATTGTCATCCTGCTTATTTGTCTTCTATGCAGAGTACAGCATGAGAATACTGGACTAGATAAAGCATGAGCTGGAATCAAGATTGCCAAGAGAAATATCAATAACCTCAGATACGCAGATGACACCACCTTTACGGCAGTAAGTGAAGAAGAACTAAAGAGCTTCTTGATGAAAGTGAGAGTAGAGTGAAGTTGGCTTAAAACTCAACATTCAGAAAACTAAGATCACGGCATCTGATCCCATCACTTCATGGCAGATAGATGGGGAAACAATGGAAACAGTGACAGACTTTATTTTTGGGGCTCGAAAATCACTGAATATCCTGATTGCAGCCATGAAATTAAAAGACGCTTACTCCTCGGAAGAAAAGTTATGACCAACCTAGATAGCATATTAGAAAGCAGAGACATTATTTTGCCAACAAAGGTCTGCCTCGTCAAAGCTTTGGTTTTTCCAGTAATCATGTATGGATGTGAGAGCTGAACTATAAAGAAAGCTGAATATCAAAGAATTGATACTTCTGAACTGTGGTTTTGGAGAAGACTCTATAGAGAGTCCCATGGACAGCAAGGGGATCCAACCAGTCTATTCTAAAGGAAATCCATCCTGAATATTCACTGGAAGGACTGATGTTGACTGAAACGCCAATATTCTGGCCACCTGATGTGAAGAACTGACTCATTTGAAAAGACCCTGATGCTGGGAAAGATTGAAAGCAGGAGGAGAAGGAGACAACAGAGGGCAAGATTGTTGCATGGCATCACCAACTCAATGGACGTAAGTTTGAGTAAGCTCCAGGAATTGGTGATGGACAGGAAGGCCTGGTGTGCTGTAGTCTACAGGGTCGCAAAGTGTCCGACACAACTGAGCAACTGAACTAAATTGAACTGAAACGGATTTGCATCCCCCATGTCCACAGTTAGTAATGGTTAAGAATCAAATTAAACTGCTAGGCAGGATTATATCTTTCATGATTCTCTATGAAATGAAAAATCTTTGTGAATTTCACCTGTTACTACAGAACACATTTCTCATTTTGTTCTTTTCCCTACATATTACTGTTTACTAAACTGTTGGGGGCTGGCGTGAGGCACTCCTCCCGTGGCAAAGGTCATGAGGAAGGAGGCTTGACATACACAAAGGTGGGGTCGAGCCTCAGGAGTCCCCCTGGAAATCCTCGAGCATCTACCCCCAAAACCAGAGCCTGCCTACTTTACTACTTGTGCTCTCACCTACACCTCTGACTTTACGGGGGGCTGTCCCCCACTACCTCTCTCTGAAAAAAGAGTTAACTTAGAGCTCCAGTTAATAAAAATTCCTGGGTGTAACAGGAGTGTTTTAACCTACAAACTCCTCTGAAGGTTCTCTAGCCCACCTGACAGGCTTGTCCGGCCACATGTGCTTCTAAAAACAGGTTCTTTAGAGAAGTTAGGAAACTATTAGTGGGCTGATTAGAAATTGTATTGATGAAGGGTTTTTCATTTGTTGAGCCAATGTTTGCTGCTAAGTCTCCACATCGCCTACCCTTACACACATTGATGAATATATAGAAGAAATAGGTATTAACCTTTGATATTAATCACGTTAGACCTTAGGCTAAGTAAGTTCTTTCTTTAATTAAAACCCACCCTCACCCTATAGGAATGTAAATTTATCTGGTGGAGTCTGTTTTAAGAAAAATCACCCCTGGAGAAATAAATATCCTGGATTGACCGCTATCACAAGGAGAGGGTCATAAATTGTCAGCAGGCCCCCTGGCCAGAAGATGATGTAATACCCCTAAGACCTCTGTATATGTTTGTAAGAAGCACTTGACTTTGATAAAAGTCAGGACTGCTGACCCCACATGACTTTTGTATAACATCTCAGTGTATAAAAGTAGACCATGGAAAATAAAGAATGGGGATCAGTTCCTCGAAAGACTGGTCTCCCCATGTCGCTCGCTCTCTCAAATTCTGGCTGAGTCTCCATCTGGAGCACGGAACCCACCATGCTTACTAATTATGCCTGGGCTTCTAAGATCGGACCAGGGAGGCCTCAGTGTCTCCTCTCCTTCGGGAGAATGGAAAGACGCCTGCAGCCTATGTAAGTGGTGCAAACTTCTTGTCTTGAAGTTTTATTGGTCCCCCGCATAAACTAAGCTACTCAGCCTCTTTTCTCCACTGAATTTTCCTACTGAGCTATCCTCATTCTATTATTCTTTATATCTCTAATTATAACTATCGTGTCCTGACCCCCACTGATGCCGTCCTCGCTTCGAAGTCCCTGGATCAGCTGGGGCTGGTCCCCAGCACTGAACATCACTAAAAACACTGTTATTCAAACATCGTAATTCTAATTCCAGAATGACAGCATAAGCAAGCTCCTCATATCCACTCTCCAGCCCAACTAATGAAAATTATTTAAAAACAACCGCTTAAAACTCTGGAAATTATCTTAAGGCCATCCAGCTAATGAAGAAACAATTACTCAAGAAAATGTGTATCAATTCAGTGACAACAACAACGATCTGTGGTATCTGAACCAGAACCCACTCCCTACCCCTGCCCACTCAGTGAGCTAGAAACCCCAGTCCAGAGAGTGCAGCAAAGAACACCAGACTCCCTTGCCCCTAATTCCGTAGAGAGCCATATTCCTAATCCTGCTTTCAGCTCCCTGCTGCTGAGGCTAAATTCTAGTTAAGTATGACTCAGAGGTGGGGGTTCTCTTCTTTCACCCAGCCCTGACTTGTGGGATGCTGAGAATCTGTGGCCATGAACACCCTGGCCCCAGCTCAGTAACAGGAGTTCCTTGCTGAAAGAGGCAAGTAGAGGCAACGGGGGGCTGCTACCCTCTCCATGGAGTACTCCGCTATACCCACAGGGATGTTACTCTAAGAGAAGTATATCATTGTCCTCACCCCCAGCACAGAACTATGGCTCAGAGCTTTAACCCAAGGGAGAAAGAGTTATTTAAATAGAAAACTCAGAATCTCTTCCCAAAGGAATTGACTTTATTCATAACAGACTACGGAGAAGTTCAAGCCCAGGGGTACCCTCAAAAATAATGGCACCTGTGATGAAGGTAATTAGGAGGAAATTGGTAGGTTCATTGGAGATATAGGGTAAACAAACAAGGATGATCAATCAATTCTTAACAAGGGTGCCGAGACCATTCAATATGGAAGTAACAGTCTTTTCAATAAATGGTATTGAGACAACTGGACAGTCACATGCAAAAGATGAACCTTTACCTCACACTATATACAAAAATTAACTCAAAATGAATCAAAGACCTAAATGTAAGAACTAAAAGTATAAAACAAAAGAAAACCTAAGGGTGGGCAAGAATCCCTTAGAAGAAATGGAGTAGCCCTTATAGTCAACAAAAGAGTCCAAAATGCAGTACTTGCATGCAATCTCAAAAATGACAGAATGATCTCAGTTCATTTTCAAGACAAACCATTCAGCATCCCAGTAATCCATGTCTATGCCCCAACCACTAATGCCAAAGAAGCTGAATGGTACCTACAAGACCTTCTAGAACTAACAACAAAAAAAGATGTTCTTTCTTCATAGAGGACTGGAATGCAAAAGTAGAAGTCAAGAGACATCTGCAGTAACAAGCAAGTTTGGCCTTGGAGTACAAAATGATACCTGGAGTAAGAGGCAAATCTGGCCTTGGAGTACAGAATGAAGCAGGGCAAAGGCTAATAGAGTTTTGCCAGGAGAATGCACTGGTCATAGCAAACACCCTCTTCCAACAATGCAAGAAAGGACTCTACACATGGACATCATCAGACGGTCAATACTGAAATCAGACTGATTATATTCTTTGCAGCCAAACATGGAGATCTATACAGTCAGCAAAAACAAGACCTAGAGCTGACTACGGCTCAGATCATCAGCTCCTTATAGTAAAATTCAGAAATTTTCTTCAAATTGAAGAAAGCAGGGAAAACCACAAGGCCATTCAGGTATGACCTAAATCAAATCCCTTATGATTACACAGTAGAGATGATGAACAGATTCAAGGATTAGATCTGGTCAACAGAGTGCCTGAAAACTATGGAAGGAAGTTTGTAACACTGTACATGAGGCGGTAACCAAAACCATCCCCAAGAAAAAGAACACAAGCAGGAAAAATGGTTGTCTGAGGAGGCCTTACAAATAGCTGAGAAAAGAAGAGGAGAAAAAGCAAAGTAGAAAGGGAAAGATATAACCAACTGAGTGCAGAGTTCCAAAGCATAGCAAGGAGAGATAAGAGGGCCTTCTAAGCAATGGCGAACGTATACAGAGTACTAAAAACCACAGCTATTACTTTGCCAACAAAGGTCTGTATAGTCAAAGCTATTGTTTTTCCAGTAGTCATGTACGGATATGAGAGCTGAATCATAAAGAAAGTTGAGCACCAAAGCACTGATGCTTTCAAACCATGGTGCTGGAGAAGACTCTTGAGAGTTCTCTGGACAGCCAGGAGATCAAACTAGTGAATACTAAAGGAAATCAACACTGAATATTCACTGGAAGGACTGATGCTGAAGCTGAGCCTTCAATACTTTGGCCACCTGATGTGAAGAGCTGACTCCCTGGAAAAGATCCTGATGCTGGGCAAGATTGAGGGCAAGAGAAGGGGGAGACCAAGGATGAGACAGTTGGATGGCATCATCAACTCAATGGACATGAGTTTGAGCAACCTCTGGGAGATAGGACAGCGAAGGACAGGGAAGCCTGGCATGCTGCAGTCCATGGGGTCACAACATGACTGAGTGACTGAACAAGTCTTAGTCACTAGACCACCAGGGAAGTCCCTGTACATTCTTAATTTAACTCATTTACCTTATTTTACCTTCATTTATAAGTGGGAAAACAGAAGCAGAAAAGTAAAGCGATTTGCCCAAGGCCATAAATGTATAAAGGGCTGCAGGACATGAATCAAAGTTTTTCTGGTCTCAGATCCTAGGCTCTTCCCACTCAAACATGCCAAACCACCTCCCTTCTCCAACTTTTTGTACTCTAAGTTCTTCACACTGAACCATAAGTAACAAAGACACTTACTTGGCAAGGCAAGAAGAGCAATGTAAGTCTGCAGCTTCTCAAACACAGCTGTCATCTTTTTCATGTCCTGGGACAGCTCTAGATTTCTGGCTCGTAATGCAGACGTGCAAAGGGAAGCTTCACATTCTTCTTCTAGGCTAGGAATGGGCAGAGTTTATAAAAGTGAGCATCCCGAATGATTTTCAATCAGCTATAAGAAACTACCTAAATTCTCAAACATCTATATCTGAAGAGAGAATGGACCAAAAAAAGAAACTAGAGCTCACTGACAAGGTTGCATTTTGTTATATCATCATGTACACACTGGCTTCCTCCAGTGCCAATGAAACAAAAGATGACTAAATGGAAGAAAAGGTGCCCACTGTCTTCCATCCTGAGAGCAGCACAAAAATGCTTCCTTTAAAATATTTTCAAGAGAAAAATACTTCATAGTCTAAATTTCTAAAGAGAATTAAACAGGAACTGGGAGAGAGAATCAATAAGAAATCTTTTTCAGTGAGTTGTTGTTTAGTCACTAACTCATGTCCGACTCTTTGTGACCCCATAAACTGTAGCCTGCCAGGTTCCTCTGTCATGGGATTTCCCAGGCAAGGATACTGTTGTGGGTTGTCATTTCCTTCTCCAGGGGATCTTCCTGACCCACGGACTGAGCCCGTCTCCTGCATTAGCAGGCAGATTCTTTATCACTGAGCCACCAGGGAAATGTATGTAATTTCAAAAGTCAGACAGATTGAAGAAACCAATCTATAAGTGCAATACAAAAGTAATTGCTTAACATTCATAAAATATAATCATTTTCCACTTTAAATGGTGCTTGGGAAAACTTAATTATAAGATTAAAAACTATGTAGACTCTTAAGAGTACTTATTAAAATGTGCAATAATCAAGTAAAATGATTTTACACAAAGCTAGAAAAGTTATTAGCACAAGAATGATATGCTTGTGATGTGATATCAAGAATCACATCCATTCCATTGACCTTGACACGTGTGCTCTGTTTATTTATAGCAGACAGCTTCATTTAATACTAAACCCGTTTACTACTAATGAACATGTTATCTTGCCAACTAGAGTGGTATTTAAACCAATGGCAAAAAAAATTGCCTAAAATACATGAAAATCTGATAAGGTAGGGCTGAAAGTGTGTGGGACAGAACATTCCCAAGAATAGGAATCTTAGATCAGGAAAGGACTTACCCAGTGTTTCTAAAAATGTAATAGTGAAAAAATAAAATAAGATAAAATAAAAATGCATTAACTCTTTCAAGTAGTAAATATCACTTTTACAATGGTTCTTAAAATCTTTTAAACATAAACCGAATCAATAAGATATATTCAATTCAGTGTTAAACTTTCAGAGTCAATTTTCAGAAAAACTTCAATTATACTGAACTAAAACATTTAAGGATCTGAAGGAAACTATAATTCAGAATTATGAGCTCATAATTCTCTGAATCCTAAAATTCTGTCATGTGCACAAATCATAGAAGTCAGTTACTAAAATACCTTATTAGGTTAGAATTAGGAAATAAGATGGTTCTTAACATACATAAATTTTTTAATAACAAAATTTCATATTTTTAAAAAGCTAAAACCTACTACTTTAGTTTATAAGGACTAAAAAACTACAATTACTTGTATATTTTCAGTATCTGTAAGCTTTTCATCTATATTTTTCCTAAACTTTGTTTTGCAATCTATTGTAATACCTATGGGCTTCCCAGGTAGCTCAGCAGTAAAGAATCTGCCTGGCAATGCAGTAGACAGGTTCAATCCCTGGGTCGGGAAGATGCCCTAGAGAAGGAAATGGCAACGTACTCCAGTATTCTTGCTTAGAGAATCCCCAAGGACAGAGGAGCCTGTTAGGCTACAGTCCATGGGTTGCAAAAAGTCAGCCATGACTTAGGGAATAAACAACAACAATAATAATACATATCAATAATAGTACATATATGTTCTTATTTCTCTTATTTCCAGTTGTATTATTCTTTGCCTTTTGTGGTTTTACATTAAAAGTATCAAAATGTACAATCAGTAGTCTCAAATTTCCAGTTATATAAATTATTTTCTCTTGCCTTTTCAGGAATGTTTAAGATGGAATATTTAAGGTTACTAAATGACTCATCCTATGAGGGCTGGAGGATGTACACAGTTTTTATTTTATAACTTACATCACCAATAATAAAAACAGTATATACTATTTAAAAGAAACCTAAAGATTACAGATTCAAATATAGAGGTTAACTATTATTACTCCCATATCTAGATGTTTTCAGTAAAAGGATAACAATACCCCAAGTTAAAATATTTCCTTTAATAAATGTATATTCACAATCACTAAAAATACTGGTTCATGTTGCATTACATGGTTATTGCACTGATCACAATTCAAAACTATTGAAGAAAGTCTAGCTGAGAAACTACAATTCAGTTTTCTTAAATATAAGTTTGTGCTACTCAAGCCATGATTTTCCTTTTTCACAAACGTCCAAATTGGTTGTGATGCAAAAAGGTCAGGCAGAGCTCAAGAGGCACAGGTTGTTACTTTATTAACTCCAGCACAGCTCAGATGACACCTCACAATTCCCCAAGATCCCTGGCCCAGAGCAGTAAGTACCTTTTTAATTGATAAGGAAGAATCTTTCTAAGAAAACATATGTAAGAGGTTAAATGCTCTGAAAAAGTTTTCAATTTCACAGTTGTCTCCTGGAAAAGAAAAACAATTTCAAGATTAAAAATTCTGTTTGATAAAGAAGCACTCCCACTTCCACAAGTAAAACAGAAGAAAATTACCAGGACGGTCACAGTATCCTCAGTAATACTTTCAAATAAATGAAGCATTCCTTCCTCAAGAGGGCGGACGTAAGATGCATTTTCATGAAGATACTGTGAGAACTAAACAGGAGAATTCGGAGTTAAATCACTGGAAAATAAAGGATATCAAAACATCTGTAAATGGACCCATTGAGTTATAAACCTTAATACTTTTGCAAACTTTTTTTTGGGAAATTTAACTTTTGTTACACAAAGCTCCCCTCTAACAATCCCAGATACTAAACCCAAGCGCCCATTCCATGGCAAAGTGACAAACCAGCAGATGGATGACATAATTAACAACTAGGCATGAGGCAAGTTGGGAGGGGATACTATTAACAACACACCACCAATAGGCCGTCTTTCCCAAACAACCACTTCTTCATAGGGGTGCCAGTTAAGTCAAAAAAAAAAAAAAAGAGTTATATTTGAGTCAAAACTGTAGGACAGATTTTTGTGTTTACATAAATAGCTGTAGATGGTGATTGCAGCCATGAAATTAAAAGAGGGCTACTCCTTGGAAGGAAAGTTATGACCAACCTAGATAGCATATTCAAAAGCAGAGACATTACTTTGCTAACAAAGGTCCGTCTAGTCAAGGCTATGATTTCTCCAGTGGTCATGTATGGATGTGAAAGCTGGACTGTGAAGAAAGCTGAGCACCAATGAATTGATGCTTTTGAACTGTGGTGTTGGAGAAGACTCTTGAGAGTCCCTTGGACTGCAAGGAGATCCAACCGGTCTATTCTGAAGGAGATCAGTCCTGGGTGTTCTTTGGAAGGCCTGATGCTAAAGCTGAAACTCCAATACTTTGGCCACCTCACGCGAAGAGCTGACTCATTGGAAAAGACTGATGCTGGGAGGGGTTGGGGGCAGGAGGAGAAGGGGATGACAGAGGATGAGATGGCTGGATGGCATCACCAACTTGATGGACATGAGTTTGGGTAAACTCCAGGAGCTGGTGACGGACAGAGAGGCCTGGCGTGCTGCAATTCGTGGGGTCACAAAGAGTCGGACATGGCTGAGCGACTGAACTAAACTGAACTCATTTTTTAAAAACAAGACTTTTGAGTACAGCTTATATTCATTGCATACAATGTTCAAGGTTAACACATTCTAGGAATGTAACTATTATCAAAATGAGAATATAAAAACTTTTATAACTCTCATGGATACTGTAATACTTATGAAGAACTAATTCAGTATAAAGAACAGATTCAGAAAAAGATCCCCCAAGCTTCGAGACAATTGAGAAATAAGTTAATTTTTCACATGTGAAATATCTCAGCTTTTTAAATATTGTATAATGGCTCAAATTTTGATTTCTCCATATACAAATGTAAAGTCTCATTTTGCAGAAACATGATTCAACTAGTCCAACCTCAAACTACACAGATATATGGCCCTGTGTAGTCTCAGGGAAACTCAGTCTCTCTGGGCTGTAAAATAAGTTGAACTCTAAGCTCAGGTATAAAAGTCTACTTTATGATTTTACGAACAAGTCTAAATGCTTTGGTCTCATTGGAGAAGACTCTGATGCTGGGAGGGATTGGGGGCAGGAGGAAAAGGGGACGACAGAGGATGAGATGGCTGGATGGCATCACTGACTTGATGAATGTGAGTCTGAGTGACCTCCGAGAGCTGGTGATGGATAGGGAGGCCTGGCATGCTGCAGTTCATGGGGTCGCAAAGAGTCGGACACGACTGAGCGACTGATCTGATCTGATCTGATCTTTTAACAAATGGTTACTGAATCTTCAATAATAAAGACTTAACAGAAAAATCACAGAGGGTCTCTCAGAGATAAAAGTACCAAAGGTAAAATACTGAGAAAAATATGAATTCTTCAGAGTAATATTTCCATTATGATTAACATATTTGATTCTCACCATATGAGCATAACATGGTAACAAGCTAAGTAAAATAATGGTGGGAATTCCCTGGCAGTCCAGTGGTTAAAACGCAGTGCTTTCACTGCTGGGGCCCAGATTCAATCCCTAGTTGTGAAACTAAGATCCCACGAGCTGCATGGTATGGCCAAAGGCGGCCCCAAAAACAAAAAAATAAAAATAAAATAATGGACAAAGAACCAGTGGGGGGGAAATGCTTTTATATTATAGGAAGTGTAAAAGAAAATATAACTGCCTTAAAATGCTACAGTTCCATTTTCCTTACCCAGATCATCTGAAAGCTTTTTCCCACGGTGATATTAAAGAGCATTTCAAAGATTCAAACTTTAATTTTTATGAACTTCAAAAGGTTTGTGGTGAAAAGTTTTGTAGGGAAAAAACACCTACCCCACTTCTCTCCTCCTATGCAAACCATGCTCATTTTTCAAAGCCCAGTCAAATCACTAAAGAGTCTCCCAGACCCTACCACCAACAGCAGTCTCCCCTCCTTGATGACGTCATATTCACTTACTGACCACTTATTCACACTTAGGTCTTCTAACATATCCCTCACTATTTCATTTCACAAGAATCTCCATGTTTACTCTATTTCTTGACAGTAAAAACTATGACTTAGAGTTTCTCCCCATGTCCTCTACAGTACTTGGCTGAAGCACAGAACTAGTCTAAAAAATACCAAGTCTCCAGATTTCTTCAGGGCAGACAAAAAGTATCCTGAGTTAAATGTACCTTCTGATTCAATGGAGATATTTTATCAATGGCAGAATCAATAGGAAAAATCTGAATCCTCTGTTCTGTATAGGTGTGAAAGTTCAGAAGAGCCTTGACAAGATCTTGAACAAAAGCCAGGGCCTGCCCAGTGATATCCCGCATCTTCAGCTTTAAAATGAAAAAGATACAGTTAAAGTCAACTATCAGGTTATTACACCCAAACAACTTTATTAAGCCTGCTTTTGGAGAAAACATTTGAACTTTAAAATAATTATTCCTTAAATTCATTTGCTCCCACTTATATTTTAATACTACCATCTAAGTAAATTAGAAAGCCATCCATATTGGCTAATATACCTCTTCTACATAACCTAAAGTACAAAGCCCACCAACCTAAAAGAAACATATGACAAAAATCAGTGCATCCCACAATTCAGTTTTAATGTTTTAAGACAAGAGACAGCAAAAATCTGTATTATTTACAAATTCAAAAAATAGCGTGTTCCACAATTTTTTTAAATGTATGAGAAAAGAAAGTAAAAGTTAAATGCAATGGTTTAGTGCACTAAACAGAGGCCCAAACAACCAACTGGTATTTCTGAAAAGTTTGACATACACATTACTGAAAATAAAAACTTCATCTTTACCTGATGTCTCCTATTGTGGACTGGAACATTCAGAGCATTATACTGGCTATATTCTACAAAACAAATATGGATGTACATTAAGTCATTTTTACATTTACAGACAAAGAGCTTAGCTAAGAAATAATAAATGCTCACCCCATTTGCCAGCTCATCTCCATTCAGCCCCTTCCCTTCCTGATCACTGAGGTGCACTCTGCACAGGCCTCTTTGTATTCTATAACCCTCATTCCCACCATTCCCAACCGAGGGGCTCATCCATCCCAACTGGGTCAACATCAGCTTCTCTCCCCAGCTCTAGACTTTTATTTACAAATGTGCACACCAGCTGGTAAAGAGATGCACACCAACTGGTTAGACTATTAAGCCACATCCAAGTTAACCTCCTCATCTCTCCCATAAACCTGCTCCCTGTCTGCCTCTCTGATCTCTGTCAACCGCACGTCTTTTCCCCACACTGCCTGCTCTCTCTGCCTTGCCTCCTTGCATCTCCTGACATCTCAGGCTCCAGCCCCCATCCCAGCACACCAAGACTATCACCACAACAGCATCAGTCTCCTTCTCCCATTCCAGTGTAGTCTATACTCTGTTGCCAGATTAACCAAGTGACTGCACAAATCTCATCAAGACATTTCCAGGGCTTCCCTGGTGGCTCAGTGGTAAAGAATCTGCCTGCCAATGCAGGAGACACAGGTTCGATCCCTAATCCGGAAGCATCCCACATGCCTCGGAGCTACTGAGCCTGTGCTCTAGAGCCTGGGAGAAGCAACCAAGCCCATGTGCCACAGCTACTGCAGCCTGTGCTCCCTAGAGCCTGTGCTCTACAACAAGAGAAGCCACTGCAATGAGAAGCCCTCATACTGGAACTAGAGAATAGCCCCCACTCGCCACAACTAGAGAAAAGCACACGCAGCAATAAAGACCGAGCACAGCCAAATATAAATAATTTTGTTTAAAAAGGGACATTTCTAAAATCTTCTTCAACAACCTACTGCCTTGTGAATGAAATCCCAAGTCCTCGGCCCAGAACTTGAGGGTCCAGTCCAACCCACCCTTTCAAAACTTACCTATCATTGGCTTCCACATCCCATCCACTCTAGCCTCCAGTCATACTTAACTAATTACTACTGTCAACCCCTGACAGCACCTTTATCCTACATACCACACTCAATGCAATTCCCTGGCTGGTTCTCCCTGACCTCTGACCAATAAAACCTACTTTTACATCCTGGCCCAGCCCAAAGCACACTTCTTCCAGAAGGCTTCCCCAAACAACCCCACCAGCAGTAATCACCTTTCCTCTGAAACCCCAAGAAGTTCTTCATGGAATAACTTAGCTTATATTTCAGGTATTTCTCTATCTTATTTTCCCCCTCAGTTCAGTTCAATTCAGTTCAGTCGCTCAGTCGTGTCTGACTCCTTGCGGCCCCATGAATCGCAGCATGCCAGGCCTCCCTGTCCATCACTAACTCCCAGAGTTCACTCAGATTCACATCCATCGAGTCAGTGATGCCATCCAGCCATCTCATCCTCTGTCGTCCCCTTCTCCTCCTGCCCCCAATCCCTCCCAGCATCAGAGTCTTTTCCAATGAGTCAACTCTTCACATGAGGTGGCCAAAGTACTGGAGTTTCAGCTTTAGCATCATTCCTTCCAAAGAAATCCCAGGGCTGATCTCCTTCCGAATGGACTGCTTGGATCTCCTTGCAATCCAAGGGACTCTCAAGAGTCTTCTCCAACACCCCAGTTCAAAAGCATCAATTCTGTGGCACTCAACTTTCTTCAGAGTCCAACTCTCACATCCATACATGACCACTGGAAAAACCATAGCCTTGACTAGACGGACCTTTGTTTCCCTCTAATTGACTATAAATTCCTTGAGGGTAGAGATTTTTTGTCTTATACATTTTTGCATATCCTATGCAAAATTTAAACCTTCAGCAAATAATCTCTAAATATTTCAGAACTAAAAGTAGTAACTCTACTTGTGACATAAGGACCTAAAATAGGGTGACAACTAGTACTGGAAAAGAAAGGATAAACTCAAAGAAATGATGAGACTGTGATGACTAAGGATTAAGGAGCAAATGAAATGTCAAAGATTCAAGTCTAGTGGATCAAAGTATGCTGATGCTATTTACATTAATGTAGAAAGTAGTAAAAGGTGTTGTTTTCAGAGGAATTTAGGTTTTTGATATGATAATGACATGCTGATTTCAGTATTAGAACAAACTGCTATTTTTTTGTCTTTTCTTCCCTCTTTTTTTTAGGTCTTTCCTAAGAAAAATTGAGAAGTCAAAAATTAATTTCAATCATATAATTGTAAAAAAGAAAATGTATACCACATTGAATTTAAGTTTCAAACTGTTTTCTTTGTCTTTAAGATTTTGACTTAATACTTGGGCTTCCCCGGTAGTTCAGAAAGTAAGAATCTGCTTGCAGTGCAGGAGACCTGGGTTTGATCCCTGGGTTAGGAAGATTACCCTGGAGAAGGGAATGGCTACCCACTCCAGTATTCTTGCCCGGTGAGTTCAATGGACAGAGGAGCCTGGTGGGCTACAGTCCATGCAGTTGCAAAGAGATGAACATGACAAAGTGACTAACACTTTCAAACACATAAACACAGGTCCGTTTTTTTTTTTAAAGTTCTCTTTGGTGCTCTTGGTTATGTAAATTACCAGATCGTTCCCAGGATGAGGGGGAAGCAGGCATACCCAAGTCAGCTCTGGAACTAGTGCTGCATATTATCCAAAGGGCAGGAGATATCTGACAGAGAAGATTCACCTCCCACCCATCCTCTTAGTCCTCTTCCACCTTGCCGTCCATTGTGATCGGCTTTTCTTGTACAAGTATTCAGGTACTTTATGTGTACAGGCTGGTTTTCACGTTGGGGTATGTTAAATACATGCAATTGAAAAATGTAGCTTTAGACTTTTTCCAATAAGACTAGCTTCAGAACAGTTATGTGACCACTTAAAACCTCCCTATGAGACATGAGGGCGAAAGCTGATCAAAAGGACAAAAAGAAAGCAACCCTCTGTTGGGTGAGTGAGGTTTTCAGCCAAGTACATTAGAAACTATTTTAATAAGATGGCTTCATGTATGGATGTGAGAGCTGGACTGTGAAGAAGGCTGAGCGCCGAAGACTTGATGCTTTTGAACTGTGGTGTTGGAGAAGACTCTTGAGAGTCCCTTGGACTGCAAGAAGATCCAACCAGTCCATTCTGGAGGAGATCAATCCTGGAATTTCTTTGGAAGGAATGATGCTAAAGCTGAAACTCCAGTATTTTGGCCACCTCATGCGAAGAGTTGACTCATTGGAGAAGACTCTGATGCTGGGAGGGATTGAGGGCAGGAGGAGAAGGGGACGACAGAGGATGAGATGGCTGGATGGCATCACTGGCTCGATGGATGCGAGTCTGAGGGACCTCCGGGAGCTGGTGATGGACAGGGAGGCCTGGCGTGCTGCAGTTCATGGGGTCGCAAAGAGTCGGACACAACTGAGCGACTGATCTGATCTGATCTGATCTGATCCTAAAGAAGAAGATCCAACCAGTCCATTCTGAAGGAGATCAATCCTGGAATTTCTTTAGAAGGAATGATGCTAAAGCTGAAACTCCAGTATTTTGGCCACCTCATGCGAAGAGTTGACTCATTGGAGAAGACTCTGATGCTGGGAGGGATTGAGGGCAGGAGGAGAAGGGGACGACAGAGGATGAGATGGCTGGATGGCATCACTGACTTGATGGGTGTGAGTTTGGGTGACCTCCGGGAGCTGGTGATGGACAGGGAGGCCTGGCGTGCTGCGGTTCATGGGGTCGCAAAGAGTCGGACACGACTGAGCGACTGATCTGATGTGATCTGATCCTAAAGAAGTTCAGAGTTTCAAATAATGGAAAACTGTACATAATACCTACTTGTATCATTAAAAGGTACTTTCTCACTGATGATTGATAAGGATTCCTCTAATCTACTTGACAAATCTTCATGAAGATTCTTTAACTGTAACTGACTGAAAGAAAAAATATAAAACCATATGATCAACATTTGCATGTTACCTCAATAGCTGGTATCAGGCTTTCAGACTGACAGGCTTATCTGACATCTGTATACCCTTGGTAGTAGAGAGTTGTTTTTTAAAAAAAATGAAGACAAGAAAAATATTAAGTCTTGATTTTAAAGCCCTTGAGACTCTTGCTGAATAACTAGAAGTTGCAAAGAATTTATCACAGTCCCACTACCTTATACAATTTTAAGTTTATTTCCCCAAGCTCAAAATCATCTTAGAGCCATTTCAAACTCATAGATTTTTCTCTTTATAACACAAGTATTTGTTCAAGTATAACAGTAAAATTTTTTAAAGTACTATAGCAAATTTTTACCTTGAGCTCAAAATATGATCATTTTTGGTTTTGGTTCAATTAAGAATATAGGTACATCATACATTTTCAGTACAACTAAATTGAAGAAATTCACTTGATTGAGCCTATCAAAACCCAAAATATGTCATTTATCAAATAAATGTTGGCACATGCTCTTACCATCCAGAGATAATATTTTGACAGGTAAATATCTCCACATTACACAACCTCATTTTATTTAAAAGGTACCATTTTATTAAAATGTCAGGCTTCCCTGGTGGCTCAGCAGTAAAGAATCTGCCTACATGCAGGAGACACAGGAGATGTGAGTTCAATCCCTGAGTCAGGAAGATCCCCTGGAGAAGGAATAGGCAAACCACTCCAGTATTCTCGCTGGGGAAATCCCATGGATGGAGGAGCCTGGTAGGCTACAGTCCTGGGGTCTCAAAGAGTCAGACACGACTTAGCAACTAAACATTAAAAGGTTAACACCACGATCAACAGTCAGTTTTCCTGCCTGAGACTATGAGAAGAACGTCTCTTTAGAGGAGTCTGCCCCAGAAAGCACCCAGTCCTCAGTACAGGCGCCCCAGAATGGCATCTGCCACAGGCCAGAACATCTGCGGACTGCTGCACAAGCCACTCTGCCAAGAATTTTTAAGGTCCCAGAGATAAAATAACTGAAAAGGCTCCTAGAAATGACCTACTTCTGTGTCACTGCAAATGTGAGAAAACTGAGACAGAGAAGCTGCTAAACCAAAATTCAGGTCTTCTGATTCTCACTTCAGGGCCCCTTGGAATTCACATTTCCACATACCATTCTTCTGTCCGAAGTCGACATTCCTTGGCCTCCTTTTCTAGAGTCTGAGATTTTACCTAAATTTTAGAAGGAAAAGAAAAGCATAGCACAGGGAACTCTACTCAATAGTCTGTAATAACTTAAATGGGGAAAAAAATCTGAAAAAGAATGAATATATGTATATGTATAACTGAATCACTCTGCTGAACACTTGAAACTAACACAACATTATACATCAACTAAACTCCAATAAAATTTTTAAAAATAAAAAATAAACTATGCCAAACTATATTTCTTGGCTTTCCATTTTGAAATCCTGAAAGTGGTGAAAAATTTTTTCTACTCTTTTTTCTTTTTGGTTTTCCCCTATAAATTTTATATAGCTATTCATTTGAAACTGTGTTCTGTTTGCTAGAAATGTGGTATGACAACCACTATGAACCAAAATTATATGCATATCTGTCTGTGAGAAAAAAAGAAAAGCCGATGAATCAGGCCACAGATGACAACAGGCTGAGTAGACACTGTAGGCTGCAGTCCCGCCTTGAGTGCCTAACTTCTGTTCTCCAAAGCAGGCAGACGATTTACAAAAGCCCAGACTATTTCTGAACAAGCTCTCACCAACAACGGGGCTTACCTCTAGTTTAGCCTTGTCGTTTTGCAGTTTCTCGATGGTCTCCATGTACTTCCGCGTCAGGCCATCGACCACGGCCTGGTGCTGAGCCGCCTCCATTTCCAGAGTGGACAGCCGACTCCTCAGCTCTGCTTCCACATGCTTGTGCTGCTCATCGGCTTCAAAAAACTGAAAAGAAAAGATCACGTCTTCTTCTCACAACCTCTTCATACACACAAATGAAGAACAAACAATGGCATCACTGCGTGACTTCCATAAGGTTCCAAATGCTCAGTGTGTGAAACTGCACAGGCAAGAGCTCAGTGGATCCTCACAGTAGGTCAGAGGTAGTGTTACTTGCAGACCCTCCTTTACAGATGGGGAACCTGAAGCTTCAAGGGGCTACCTAACTGTCAGCTGTTTCACAGGCACAAACAGACTTCAAAGCCTACATTTCTTCCCCAACCTATCTCATAGACTTCTATTTCAAACTGCCACTGGCACACAGAGAACTAACTCCACTGACCAGTTGAGCACAACTCTTGCTATAATGTTATGCGAACTTCTACAATTAAATAATCAAAATTCAAACAGATGTTACTCCTGTATAACGTACTCCTGTATAACATAAAGCTCCTTTCTTTAATGAGAATCCTAGCCTATCCCTTCTCCAACAGATCTTCCTGACCCAGGAATTGAACCGGGGTCTTGTGCATTGCAGGTGGATTCTTTACCAATCGAGCTATCAGGGAAGCCCAATGAGAATTCAACAGTAATTATGACTACTTCACACAAAATTCATGAGGTCAAAAGTTCATTTTGTAAACATTTTCAAACACTAAGAATGAAAATTTATTTTCCACTGTTTGATTATGCTCACCATTTCACACAAGAAAAAACAGGAGGCACAGTTGAATACACTACTATACTATGACTCTTAAAATATGCTGACTGGTTTGGAGCAGACATTGATTACTCAACATTCCATAAATATCTGAAGGCATGCCATGAGTCAGGCCCTGTTCTGAGGCTGGGCAGAAAAAGCGACAGAGTTTGTACCCTAGTGAGACCTTACAGACTAAAAGGGAAACAGACAAAAACCAACTGTCACAAATTAAAATGATAAGCCCCATCTAAATAATCCATCTAAACATGTCCTATATAAAAGGAAGAGTCCCCATTATACTTCTGTATCACTAACTTATAAAGTTATTCAGCTGTCCTCTGAACAAGTGCATATTCAAAGCACACATCCATATTAAAATGTGAGAGCTTAGAAATGAATGAACAACAGTGACATACATACCCACCAACCACAGGAAACATTACAACACCTACCCACATACAAAATACTCTATCATGCATTGTTTTTTCCACATTCTAGATCATACAACCCATTTTTTAATTCATATGGAAAAACGGAAGATTTTCTCACTTGTATATGCAACCGTTCATTCTCTTCTATCTTCTTTTGCAGGTCTTCATCAAAGACACTCTTCTGCTCTTGACTCAACTGAGAAGAAGATTCTCCACTTTTCTGATGGAAAGAATAAGTTATGTCCACATAACTGTCACCCTTTAGAGAAACATTCTAAGGTAAACAGATTCTCTATCACCTTAGTAGCTTGTCTCTTCTACATGTTCACCACTGTCAAACAATCCTGCAAAAGGTATACAGTCCATCATTTAACTTTTCCTATGTGACATAAGTTGGAAATGCAAATACTGCAATGAGCAGAAAAGCTTTAAAGAGAGAGGAAAAAAAGAACAGATAAGGCTCACTATTCTTTGCAGATGAATTTGGGAGTAGTTATGCTGGAAGACAGAGTAGATCCAGAAAGTTAGCAACATAAATATGTTAATAAATATCATTTCAACAATTGATCTCCTGGCTTAAAAAATGACAGTTTTAGCAATTCCATAAGTCTGAGTTGTTAAACTCCTGTAAGAAATTAACAGCACTCACAAAACTACATTTATACAAAAGTTCACATACATTTCTAATTTTAAAAAATACAAGATAAAGCTATTACAAATAAATAGAAGGAAAAAAGCACAAAACTACGAAAAATACATTCCTTTTGCCCTTATATCAATATTAACTTTTTCTACATAGAAGAATAGCACTATTTAAGAGCCAATAATGAACATTTGTGTTCATGGAATACACACAGAAATGACACTATTCAAGGGACAGCCTAACAATGAAACTGTTCAGACATCAGTCACCACCCTCCTCTGCCTTTCTTGTACTTCACTCCTCACTTAAAATGAAGTCACTTACTGATCCAACATGAACCCACAATTAGAAAGCCCTCTGAAAATGGAGCAGCTATGTAATAAACAAATACATAAACACCAAGTGTGAACACAAGACATACATTCACACAAGGAACACTGCTGAATGACATATTCTGGTTGTTCAGTAATTCCAAATTTGGAAAGTTTTTATTAAAACTAATTCAGAAGTAATTACAGCTAAATCTATTGAAACAGCCCTGAGAGAGGATCTCACTAACCTGGGGATGAAATATAGATGGCTATTTCCCCTCCCCAAGCGTCTTCCAGAATTTCCACAGCATGTGTATTTTGACAAAGTTTTCCAAGCAATTCTGATACATATCTGTTTTGCACTCTCTGTTCCAATTTCAAGGTAAAAAGGAAGTAGTCAAACAGGAGATGGCAAGAGTGAACATCGACATTTTAGTAGTCAGTGAACTACAATGGACTGGAATGGGTGAATTTAACTCAGATGACCATTATATCTACTACTGTGGGCAAGAATCCCTTAAAAGAAATGGAGTAGCCATAGCTAACAAGAGTCCGAAATGCAGTCCTTGGGTGCAATCTCAAAAACGACAGAATGATCTCTGTTTGTTTCCAAGGCAAACCATTCAGTATTACTGTAATCCAAGTCTATGCCCCAACCACTAATGCTGAAGAAGCTGAAGTTGAACAGTTCTATGAAAACCTTCAAGACCTTCTAGAACTAACACCCAAAAAAGATGTCCTTTTTATTATATGGGGCTGGAATGCAAAAGTAGGAAGTCAAGAGATACCTAGAGTTAGAGGCAAATTTGGTCTTGGAGTACAGAATGAAGCAGGGCAAAGGCTAACAGAGTTTTGCCAAGAGAACATGCTGGTCATAGCAAACACCCTCTCCCAATGACACAAGAGAAGATTCTACACATGGACATCGCCAGATGGTCAGTACTGAAATCAGACTGATTATATTCTTTGCAGTCAAAGATGGAGAAACTCTATATAGTCAGCAAAAGCAAGACTGAGAGATGACTATGGCTCAGATCATGTAACTCCTTATTGCAAATTCAGACTTAAATTGAAGAAAGTAGGGAAAACCACTAGACCATTCAGTTCAGTTCAGTTTAGTTGTTCAGTCGTGTCCAACTCTTTGCAACCCCATGAATCGCAGCACGCCAGGCCTCCCTGTCCATCACCAACTCCCGGAGTTCATTCAAACTCACATCCATCGAGTCAGTGATGCCATCCAGCCATCACATCTTCTGTCGTCCCCTTCTCCTCTTGACCCTAATCCCTCCCAGCATCAGAGTCTTTTCCAATGAGTCAACTCTTTGCATGAGGTGGCCAAAGTATTGGAGTTTCAGCTTTTGCATCAGGCCTTCCAAAGAACACTCAGGACTGATCTCCTTCAGAATGGACTGGTTGGATCTCCTTGCAGTCCAAGGGACTCTCAAGAGTCTTCTCCAACACCATAGTTAAAAAGCATCAATTCTTTGGTGTTCAGCCTTCTTCACAGTCCAACTCTCACATCCATACATGACCACTGGAAAAATCATAGCTTTGACTAGACAGACCTTTGTTGGCAAAGTAATGTCTCTGCTTTTGAATATGCTATCTAGGTTGGTCATAACTTTCCTTCCAAGGAGTAAACGTCCTTTAATTTCATGGCTGCAATCACAATCTGCAGTGATTTTGGAGCCCCAAAAAATAAAGTCTGACACTGTTTCCACTGTTTCCGCATCTATTTCTCATGAAGTGCTGGGACCAGATGCCATGATCTTAGTTTTCTGAAGTTGAGCTTTATAACCTAAATCAAATCCCTTAAGATTATACAGTGGAAGTGACAAATAGATTCAAGGAATTAGATCTGATAGACAGAGTGCCTGAAGAACTATGGATGGATGTTCATGACACTGTACAGGAGGCAATGATCAAGGTCATCCCCGAGAAAAAGAAATGCAAAAAGGCAAAATAGTTGTCTGAGGAGGCCTTACAAATAGCTGAGAAAAGAAGAGAAGCTAAAGGCAAAGAAAAAAGGAAAGATATACCCATTTGAATGCACAGTTCCAAAAAACAGCAAGGAGAGATAAGAAAGCCTTCCTCACTGATCAATGTAAAGAAATAGAGAAAAGCAGTAGAATGGGAAAGAGTAGAGATCTCTTCAAGTAAATTAGAGACACCAAGGGCACATTTCATGCAAAGATGGGCACAATAAAGAACAGAAATGGTATGGACCTAACAGAAGCAGAAGATATTAAGAAGAGGTGGCAAGAATACACCGAAGAACTGTACAAAAAAGATCTTCACGACCCAGATAACAACGATGGTGTGACCACTTACCTAGAGCCAGACATCCTGGAATGTGAACTCAAGTGGGCCTTAGGAAGCATCATCACAAACAAAGCTAGTAGAGGTGATGGAATTCCAGTTGAGCAATTTCAAATCCTAGAAGATGATGCTGTTAAAGTGCTGCACTCAACATGTCAGCAAATTTAGAAAACTTGACAAATTTAGCAACATGTCAGTGGCCACAGGACTGGAAAAGGTCAGTTTTCATTCCAATCCCAAAGAAAGGCAATGCCAAAGACTGCTCAAACTACTGCACAACTGCACTCATCTCACACACTAGCAAAGTAATGCTCAAAATCCTCCAAGCCAGACTTCAACAGTACATGAACTGTGAACTGCCAGTGTTTAATTTGGATTTAGAAAAGGCAGAAGTACCAGAGATCAAATTGCCAACATCCATTAGATCATAAAAAAAGCAAGAGAGTTCCAGAAAAACATCTACTTCTGCTCTATGGACTTTACCAAAGCCTTTGACTGTGTGGATTACAACAAACTGTGGAAAATTCTTAAGGAGATGGGAGTACCAGACCACTTGACCTGCCTCCTGAGAAATCTGCATGCAGGTCAAGAAGCAACAGTTAGAACTGGACATGGAACAACAGACTAGTTCCAAATCAGGAAAGGAGTATGTCAAGGCTGCATATTGTCACCCTGCTTATTTAACTTCTATGCAGAGTATATTGTGAGAAATGCAGGACTGGATAAAGCACAAGCTGGAATCAAGATTTCTGGGAGAAATCTTCAATAACTTCAGATATGTAGATGACACCACCTTTATGGCAGAAAGTAAAGAACTAAAGAGCCTCTTAAGGAAAGTGAAAGAGGAGAGTGGAGTTGGCTTAAAACTCAACATTCAGAAAACTAAGATCACGGCATCTGGTCTCATCATTCATGGCAAATAGATGGGGAAACAATAGAAACAGTGAGAGACTTTATTTTCTTGGGCTCCAAAATCACTGCAGATGGTGAATGCAGCCATGAAATTAAAAGATGCTTACTCCTTGGAAGAAAAGTGAAGTCGCTCAGTCGTGTCCTACTCTTTGCGACCCCATGGACTGTAGCACACCAGGGACTGTAGAACACACACACTCCCTCCATGGGATTCTCCAGGCAAGAGTACTGGAGTGGGTTGCCATGACCAACCTAGAAAGCATATTAAAAAGCAGAGACATTACTTTGCCAGCAAAGGTCTGTCTAGTCAAAGCTATGGTTTTTCTACTAGTCATGTATGGATGTGAAAGTTGGACTATAAAGAAAACTGAATACTGAAGAATTGATGCTTTTCAACTGTCATGTTGGAGAAGATTTTCAAGCGTCTCTTGCACCGCAAGGCAATCCAACCAGTCCATCCTGAAAGAAATCCATTCTGAATATTCATTGGAAGGACAGCTGCTGAAGCTGAAACTGCAATACTTTGGCCACCTGATGTGAAAAACTGACTCACTCGAAAAGACCCTGATGCTGGGAAAGATTGAAGGCAGGCAGAGAAGGGTATGACAGAGAATGAGATGGTTGGATGGCATCACCGACTCAATGCACATGAGTTTGAGTAAGCTTCGGGAGTTGGTGATGGACAGGGAAGCCTGGCATGCAGTAGTTCAAGGGGTCACAAAGAGTCAGACACAACTGAGTGACTAAACTGAACTGTTCCCCACTTACTTGAAAAATTACCACTCTGGAGAATTCTTCCATGGAAGGGAAATGAGACATAATTATGTCAACACGTCCATCATATTCACAGACAGTCCTGGGTACTTTACATGATCTCATTTAATCCTGACAACAAACCTGAAAGTCCTTCCCACAACTGAGGCTGCAAGGCTAAAAAGCTTGGCTAAGTTCATAGATCTATAAACGGAAGACAAAGAATTCAAATCTGGGCTCAGCTCCAAAGCCTGCACTCTTTCCTCCCCACATATTGCTTCAGAGTTACTGTGAACCTTCTTTCCTCCAACCATTTTGTCATCATTGCCTCAGTCCACACATTTTTGGGGTGCTGTCCAAGACTTTTAAAGACTCAGTCACTAGCTTCTGCCCTTGAAAAAAGAAGCAACTTCTTAACCACAGTATGATCAAAAGTATCAGATCATCCATCTTAGATCAATCAGAATCTCACCTCACTATATAAAACCAGAAGGGAAAAAAATTTATATTTACACCTTGGGACTTTTTTAAGAGAAACATTGTGTTTAAGGGTAAAGCTTAGGACACTAAAATATCGAGCATGACCTGAAGTCGAAGCAGGAGGGGTGGGTAGGTGACCTCCATGGAGCTTCATGTAGTGAAGAGGATGAGTAAGACGAGCATCAGACAGAAGAGTAAAAGCCAGGAGACTGAAAAAACACAGACCATCAGGGCACTACTCATTCCTCCTGCCCTGATCCACTCTTCGACCAGGGTCCCATCAGGCCTTTGCCTCCTTCCTGAGTAAGCCAGAGATCGCAACTGAACAGCCTTCCCACAGCAATGTCCCACTCCAGGTGGCCAGGCAGGAGTACCAGACCAGTGTTTTGTCCTGGGATATTGCCACAGCAGCCAAGCTTATTGGCACTGGGGCTGCCACGGTTGGTGTGGCTGGCTCAGGGGCTGGCACTGGAGCACTGTTTGGCAGCTTGATCATTGGCTATGCCAGGAACCCATCTTTGAAGCAGCAGCTCTTCTCCTAGGCTATTTTGGGCTTTGCCTTGTCTGAGGCTGTGGAGCTCTTCTGTTTAATGGTTGCCTTTCTCATCATCTTTGCCATGTGAACCTCCATGGAGGTCACCTACGCATCCCTGCTGCTTAGTCTCCAGGCCATGCCTGGTGCTGGAATGTGCTAAGCTTTACCATTAAATACAATGTTTCTCTAAAACAACTAACAAACAAACAAACAAAACACACACTAACTGAACTCCTAAGAATAAAAACAAAGAAAATACATCTGCAGCAAACTTACAAGCCTCATGTATGAGTACTTCAACTGCCACTTCCATAGACAGTGCTTCATATGGACAGTGCTTCTCATTCTATCTGCCCTACCTTGAGTTAAATGGCAGCTCAGTATAACTAAAAAAAAACAGTAATTTTGACCAGTGTGAGATATACTATTCATTTTTCTTAGCCACTAAATCAACTACGTGCATGTTGGTTTTCATAAACTCTTGAAAACTCACTCACATGTGAAAATGGCTCTAATGCTCTGTGGTTCATGGGATTTTCCAGGCAAGAATACTGGAGTGGGCTGCCATTTCCTTCTCCAGAGGATCTTCCCAACCCAGGGATCGAACCCAGGTCTCCTGCATTGCAGACAGACCCTTTACCATCTGAACCACTAGGGAAGCCCAATAAATACTTAGTATACATTAATAATAAATGTTTGCTTTCTGGACCCAATAACCAGGTGTAATAAACAGACCTTTAGAGTATTTGGAGGTGAGGTCTTCCGCTAAAACCAGGGTGGCCTGGAGATGTCTGCACCTAATGGCAAGGTCCCCTACCTTGTTTTGACTTGACCTACCTTGTTTTTCTTGCCTCGGGGTTCACTTAGAGCCAGTTCATCTTGAAGCAGCTCGACCCTTTTGGCAAGCTGCAGGTTTCGGAATGTCAAACTGTCCATTTCCTGCTGCAGTTTCCTCAGTGATTGATCCTTCATTTTCAGCTGTTCCTACATCAAAGTGAAAACAGACCATTCCTTGTAATTTAGTCTTAACTTTTAAAAATAATGAAAAAAAATTTTTTTGTTTCACCAAAATATAATCAAAACCTCTTTCTTTAAGGAATTAAAGTTACATGTTTATCATTCTAGTTCCTATTTTTTTTAGCTCTGTTTGGTGACAAATTCATTTTTTGGTCCAATCAAGCAAATTTAAAAATAAAGCTAAAGAATATACTACTGAAGTAACATTATCAACTTAAATATCTACAACAACACGTTTTTATATAATGTTGTTATTCATGTGTTTGGTGGTGAGGAGTCACAAAGTCTGAGGCTACAATTTTATAAATTTGAAATTTTAAAGAGAACCTCAGACTCACTGATGATGCCCTTCAGGTGAGCAAGAATGGAAGAAATATATTTGTATTCACTTTTTCCTATAAATCCTCCTTGAATTTAAGTCAGTCAAAAGGAAGTCTTTTCAATTCTCTTAACTTTAAATTATTCTGATCTGTCAAAGATAAAAATCAATATTATCCTAACAAAGAATATTCTCAGTTCACGTTAAAGCAAAAATAGGAACAAAATCTAAAATGTAAACAACACGTCTTCTACTGACCATGCTGTACTGTGTATATCACAACAGGGCAAGAAAATAGGAAACAAGAGAAATATTTAGTTTCACTCTATTTTTAAAAATAATATTATTCTAACTATATTTTCCTTATGACATTCTGGTAACTTTATGTTCACTGGTAATCGAACACAAATGGCCATACACTACCATAAATTGAAAGATCTGTATGTTTACTTTACCTTCATTGAGAAACCACTATAAAGCTAAGAAGAGGTCAAGTTTTAATGAACAGGGGATTTTTTTAATTGGAGGATAATTGCTTTACAATGTTGTGGTGGTCTCTGCTGTACATCAACTGAATCAGTCATAAGTGCATATATCTCCCGTCCCTCTTAAGCCTCCCTTTCCCACTCCATTCCACCCCTCTCAGTTGTCAAGAGAGCGCCAGGCTGGGCTCCCTGTGTTTTAGAGCAGCTTCCTGCTAGTTACCTATTCTACACATGATAGTGTGTATATATATATGTCAATGCTACTTTCCTAATTTTGAATGGTGGATTTTGAAATACAAACCTAAAAACCAGAGGCTGGTTCTGCAATCTGCTGACATTATTTGCATGTTGAGGGCATGGTTAGAGGGATAGAATATGTTTCCATTAAAGAGAAAAAAAGTTTTCTATTCTGTTGTTTGTTTACTAAAGCCTTAATGTTTACTTGAAGTTCAATGGTAAACTTAGGCCCAGCCCATGTCCAAATTATTATATATTTCAATTTAAGGAAATTCAAATCAATAAATGCTCATTGTATCTAACAACTCATTGAAGAGACAAATCTAATATAATCAAAATGCTGACTGCAATGCACAGTTCAATTAAAAGTAATCTCTTTACATCCTTATAATTAATTAATCACTGCTGCTGCTGCTGCTAAGTCGCTTCAGTCGTGTCTGACTCTGTGCAACCCCATAGATGGCAGCCCACCAGGCTCCCCCGTCCCTGGGATTCTCCAGGCAAGAACACTGGAGTGGGTTGCCATTTCCTTCTCCATAGGTGACTAATATTCCAACCCCATTAACCTATCATTGGTTTCAGAAGACATCCATCCCAATCTCTCTATAAATCCTAGTTCCTGCAATGACAACGATGACAGTGGCAGGTGCCCTCACAGGGCTGTTGTGAAAACTGAGAAAACGGGTGCAAGGTGCTGAGTGCAAGGCCTGCCTGACACACAGCGAGCACTCAGTGAGAGGGCCTGCTGTCACCATAGTCACCACCACAGCCACTACCAGCGTTAATCAGACACAATCAGCCACAGGAGGGTGTGAAACACCAGTGTGGGCAACTAAGATGAGTTCGGAAATACCTTCCCCAGGGATAGGTTTTAAACATCATAAGGAGATAGATAATGATCAATTTCTTCAGTGATTTAAACAAAACAGTAACTTAGCTAACAAATCCTGACTATTAATCATCTCAGCTTAAGTGCAGAGAGCTTAGGGTAAGGTACTCTGAACCATCTCAGCCCTGAGTCTGTGGAACAGCACCCAAGGAGGGAGCTCCCCTCAAGAGACAGATTTCTCTAGAGAAGGGTCCAACACTAGCCAAGTGAAAGGATGCATCTCACAATCTTGGTGACCAGAGTGGAAATACACAGAATATGTGTCACTGGTTGTGGGCTACTCCAGAAAGACAGAAAAGTAAAGGGACTCCTAAGCCCTTTTTTCTGAAGGGGAGAAAGGGGGGCAGTGAAAGAATGAGGCAGGCAGTGTATTTTACTGAAACTTGGCCAAGAAGGAATCCATATCCTAGAATCAATTTATTCAATTAAGAATATCACTAAGCAATATCTGTGCTTCCCTGGTGGCTCAGATGGTAAAGAATTTGCCTGTAATGTGGGAGACCTAGGTTCGATCCCTGGGTCGGAAAGATTCCTCTGGAGAAGGGAACTGCAACCACTCCAGTATTCTTACCTGGAGAATCCCATGGACAAAGGAGTGTGGCAGGCTATATAGTCCCTGGAGTCACAAAGAGTTGGCCATGACTGAACAACTAACACTTTCAAGCAGTATTTATTACATGTCTGCTAAAATGAGGTAGAAACAAATTCTTCTCCCATCATATTTCTCCTCTCAGTTAAAGGTGTTGATGGATCACACAGACAGTCATCATTAACACAGGTTATTACTATTAAACAGCTCAACCCAAAGCAAGATTAATACACTAAATGACTCACACTTTCAGATCCATTTATTAGGGGACAATCTGCTGAATGCTAGAGATATAAACATGAATATGCAGTCCCTGCAGAATGCTGTCAGATCAAGACAGATAAGAAGCCCCATTAATCCTGATGAGTTTAGCTATGAAAGAAGCTGGGTATGAGAGAAATGCATTAGATACAGTCCAATAAGACATTTTTGTAATCTCTAGCTAAGAAGTCAAAGCACATCACATTCATACCTAAATAAGTAAGAAAGTTAAACACACAAAAAAATCCATTACCCTCCCCTATCCCTAGTGAATCAGTGTCAGAGTTGTGAATTTAACCCACAAAATGGGCTGAATTCCCTGCTGTAAGCTTCACCAAACACTAACCTAACTCTCACAACACAAACACTCAGTAGCCTACCTTCAAAGCAGCAGAATTCGCTTGTTCATCCACGACACCTTTCTTCAAGACCTGATTCTGAGCCCGAAGCTGAAAACAGAGGAAGTAATAATTAATTTTCAATATAAAGCAACCACTTACAGCAAGGAAATCACTTACCATCACATTATAGGAATCTGTACACTGAGTAACTCTCAGCTCACATACAAACGAGCCCTCAAGAGGAAAGCAGAGATGACCAGTGCGTCATTTTACAAATAAAGACATAGAAGCTGAACTGCCCAATGACATAAAACAATGCAAAATTGAGACTAAAATCCAGGTCTCTTGACTTCCCATGTACATGGTTCTTTCCATGAAACCAATCACCTCCCTAAATAAAAACTATACAATATACAATAGGGTATTAAGTATGCCATTTTCCTTGTAACTCTGACATACCATTCACTTGTAAAATACATACAACCGGACCAAGTATGGAATAAGAATTCTACAGAGAACCAAAGTACAGGGCATCGACACACCCAGCAGGATACTGTGCCTAATATTACCATGCAACTATCACTCACTTCAGTCTCAGGAAGGGAGGACTTACATCAGGCATCAGCGGAAGCAGTGTACAAAAGCAACTGAGAAACAAGTTTAATTCAGAAATTAATAACAATAGCAGCTAGCATTTGAATGCTCATTACTAAATACTTTACATATACTACCTCATCAATCCTCACAACCTGATGAAATAGGTGCTATAATTACCGAGCAAACTAAGGTACAGAGAAGTTAAGTGGCAATGCTGAGAATCAGACTCCAGTAGTTCTGACTCCAGGCGTAATGTCATTTAGACAATACTGGCTATTGTTTTATAAAGCTAAATATAAATGAGAACAGTAGTAGGCTGGTGTGATGGAAGAAGTGTTGGGGGAGGCAGGACTTGGGTTTCTTTTGTAGTTAACTTTTTTCAGTTGGGGTCAACCTTTATCTTAAAATATATAAAGCAAAATTATACAACTTGATGAATTTTTATTCATGGTTACATCTGTATCACCAGCAGGGTTTTGAAAGATAAATCTTCTGCAGCAATCCCCTTCTGTAATTATCAACAAGCACAACACAGAGCTGCTGCTGCTGCTAAGTCGCTCAGTCGTGTCCAACTCCGTGCGACCCCATAGACGGCAGCCCACCAGGCTCCTCCGTCCCCAGGATTCTCCAGGCAAGAACACTGGAGTGGGTTGCCATTTCCTTCTCCAATGCATGAAAGTGAAAAGTGAAAGCAAAGTCGCTCAGTCGTGTCCAACTCTTAGCGACCCCATGGACTGCAGCCTACCAGGCTCCTCAGTCCATGGGATTTTCCAGGCAAGAGTACTGGGGTGGGGTGCCACTGCCTTCCCCCATGTGAGTACAAATACACCAGCACAGCGTAGCTGACACCAAAGGGTTACACACAAACAGTCTCAGGACTCAGTACAAAGACCATGAAAGACCAGGTTCTTCTCTGAGAAACTAAATGAATGGGGTGATTTTATCTATGAGCTTAAAAAAAAAATCTATTTCTAATTTCATGCAGCTCACATCTGTCTTGAAAACAGAAATGACCCTTTTCTGTGCCAAAAGAATAGGAATATTTGAATGCTAAACTTTAAACTGACCATTTGACACTCAAGAGAAAACTGAGCTAAGATTTTAAGAAAAACAGGAACACTGCAGGATATTCAGTTTGAGCAAGACAGACTAAAAATATGAGCTGCTTCTGTTTTTAGAAAGTTAAGAGATCAGGGTTCACTAACACAAAAGAAGATCCAAATTTTGCTGTCTCATCCTAGACAATATAAACTAGAGATACTCACTCAATCTTTTGTTATATAGTCTACAAAGTGGGGTGATACACCTACCCTATCTTCATTCTTCTGAGGTAGTTGTGAGAATCAGATAAGAAATCTATGTCAAAGCACTTTCTAAATGATAACATGCTCCACAAACAGTAACAGAGCTCTTATTAAGAGAGTAGAATCAAAGGGACAACAGATACACTTCTAGTTTGCCATATGACCAGGAGCTAACTGTGGTTCAGATCATCAGATCCTGAAAGAAGATGCTGTTAAAGTGCTGCACTCAATACGCCAGTGCATTTGGAAAACTCAGCAGTGGCCACAGGACTGGAAAAGGTCTGTTTTCATTCCAATCCCAAAGAAAGGCAATGGCAATGAATGTTCAAACTACTGCACAACTGTACTCATTTCACATGCTAGCCAGGTAATGCTCAAAATCTTTCAAGCTAGGCTTCAATAGTACGTGAACCAATAACTTCCAGATGTACAACATGGATTTAGACAATGCAGAGGAACCAGAGATCAAATTGCCAACAACTGTTGCACCATAGAAAAAGGAAGAGAATTTAAAAAAAAAATTTACTTCTGCTTCATTGACTATGCTAAAATCTTTGATTGTGTGCATTACAATGAACTGTGGAAAATTCTTAAAGAGATGAAATTAACAGACCATGTCACCTGCCTCCTGAGAAACCTGTATTGCAGGTCAAGAAGCAACAGCTAGAACCAGACATGGAACAACAGACTGGTTTAAAACTGGGAAAGGAGTACATCAAGGCTATATACTGTCACCCTGCTTATTTAACTTATATGCAGAGCACACCATCAGATCAGATGAGATCAGATCAGTCGCTCAGTCATGTCCGACTCTTTGCGACCCCATGAATCGCAGCACGCCAGGCCTCCCTGTTCATCACAAACTCCCAGAGGTCACTGAGACTCACTTCCATCAAGTCAGTGATGCCATCCAGCCATCTCATCCCCTGTCGTCCCCTTCTCCTCCTGCCCTCAATCCCTCCCAGCATCAGAGTCTTCTACAATGAGTCAACTCTTTGCATGAGGTGGCCAAAGTACTGGAGTTTCAGCTTTAGCATCATTCCTTCCAAAGAAATCCCAGGGCTGATCTCCTTCAGAATGGACTGGTTGGATCTTCTTGCAGTCCAAGGGACTCTCAAGAGTCTTCTCCAACACCACAGTTCAAAAGCATCAATTCTTCGGCGCTCAGCCTTCTTCACAGTCCAACTCTCATATACATACATGACCACAGGAAAAACCACAGCCTTGACTAGGCGAACCTTTGTTGGCAAAGTAATGTCCCTGCTTTTGAATATGCCATCTAGGTTGGTCATACCTTTCCTTCCAAGGAGTAAGTGTCTTTTAATTTCATGGCTGCAGTCACCATCTGCAGTGATTTTGGAGCCCAGAAAAACAAAGTCTGACACTGTTTCCACTGTTTCCCATCTATTTCCCATGAAGTGATGGGACCGGATGCCATGATCTTCGTTTTTTGAATGTTGAGCTTTAAGCCAACCTTTTCACTCTCCACTTTCACTTTCATCAAGAGGCTTTTGAGTTCCTCTTCACTTTCTGCCATAAGGGTAGTGTCATCTGCACATCTGAGGTTATTGATATTTCTCCCAGCAATCTTGATTCCAGCTTGTGTTTCTTCCAGTCCAGCGTTTCTCATGATGGACTCTGCATAGAAGTTAAATAAACAGGGTGACAATATACAGCCTTGACATACTCCTTTTCCTATTTGGAACCAGTCTGTTGTTCCATGTCCAGTTCTAACTGTTACTTCCTGACCTGCATACAAATTTCTCAAGAGGCAGATCAGGTGGTCTGGTATTCCCATCTCTTTCAGAATTTTCCACAGTTTCTTGTCTTCCACACAGTCAAAGGCTTTGGCATAGTCAGTAAAGCAGAAATAGATGTTTTTCTGGAACTCTCTTGCTTTTTCCATGATCCAGCGGATGTTGGCAATTTGATCTCTGGTTCCTCTGCCTTTTCTAAAACCAGCTTGAACATCAGGAAGTTCACGGTTCACATATTGCTGAAGCCTGGCTTGGAGAATTTTGAGCATTACTTTACTAGCATGTGAGATGAGTGCAATTGTGTGGTAGTCTGAGCATTCTTTGGCATTGCCGTTCTTCGGGATTGGAATGAAAACTGACCTTTTCCAATCCTGTGGCCACTGCTGAGTTTTCCAAATTTGCTGGCATATGGAGTGCAGCACTTTCACAGCATCATCTTTCAGGATTTGGAATAGCTCAACTGGAATGCCATCACCTCCACTAGCTTTGTTCGTAGTGATGCTTTCTAAGGCCCACTTGACTTCACATTCCAGGATGTCTGGCTCTAGGTCAGTGATCACATCATCGTGATTATCTGGATTGTGAAGATCTTTTTTGTACAGTTCTGTGTATTCTTGCCACCTCTTCTTAATATCTTCTGCTTCTGTTAGGTCCATACCATTTCTGTCTTTAACGAGCCCATCTTTGCATGAAATGTTCCTTTGGTATCTCTGATTTTCTTGAAGAGATCCCTAGTCTTTCCCATTCTGTTGTTTTCCTCCATTTCTTTGCATTGATCGCTGAAGAAGGCTTTCTTATCTCTTCTTGCTATTCTTTGGAACTCTGCATTCAGATGAGTATATCTTTCCTTTTCTCCTTTGCTTTTCACTTCTCTTCTTTTCACAGCTATTTGTAAGGCCTCCCCAGACAGCCATTTTGCTTTTTTGCATTTCTTTTCCATAGGGATGGTCTTGATCCCTGTCTCCTGTACAATGTCACGAACCTCATTCCATAGTTCATCAGGCACTCTATCTATCAGATCTAGGCCCTTAAATCTATTTCTCACTTCCACTGTATAATCATAAGGGATTTGATTTAGGTCATACCTGAATGGTCTATAGGGCTTCCCTTGTAGATCAGTCTGTAAAGAACCTGCGTGCAATGCAAGAGACCCAGGTTCGATTGCTCGGTCAGGAAGATTCCTCTGGAGAAGGAACTGGCAACCTACTCCAGCATTTTTGCCTGGAGAATCCCCTTGGACAGAGGAGCATGGCAGGCTACAGTCCATGGGGTTGCAAGAAATGTACAAGATTTAGTGATTAAACCTCCACATCATGCGAAATGCCAGGCTGGATGAAGCCCAAGCTGCAATCAAGACTGCCAGAAATATCAATAACCTCAGATATGCAGATGATACCGCCGTAACTGCAGAAAGCAAAAAGGAACTAAAGAGCCTCTTGATAAAGGTGAAAGAGGAGAGTGAAAATGCTGGCTTAAAACTCAACATTCCAAAAACTAAGATCATGACATCCAGTTCCATCACTTCAAGGCAAACAGATGGGGAAAAAGTGGAAACAGTAATAGACTTCATTTTCTTGGGCTCCAAAATCACTGTGGACAGTAACTCCAGCCATGAAATTAAAAGACACTTGCTCCTTAGAAGAGAAGCTATGACAAACCTAGACAGTGGACTAAAAAGCAGAGACATCACTTTGCCTACTAAAGTCCATATAGTCATAGCTATGGTTTTTCCAGTGGTCACATATGGTTGTGATAGTTGGACCATAAAGAAGGCTGAGTGCTGAAGAATTGATGCTTTCAAACTGTGGTGTTGGAGAAGACTTTTGAGGGTGCCTTGGACAACAAAGAGATCAAACGAGTCCATCCTAAAGGAAAGCAACCCTGCATATTCATTGGAAGGACGGATACTGAAGCTGAAGCTCTAATATTTGGCCACCTGATGCAAAGAGCCAACTCACTGGAAAAGACTCTGATGCTGGGAAAGAATGAAGGCAGGAAAAGAGGGTGACAGAGAATGAGACAGTTGGTTGACATCATCAACTCAGTGGACAAAGGTTTGAGCAAACTCTGGGAGATAGTGAAGGAAAGGGAAGTCTGGCGTGCTGCAGTCCATGGGGTCACAAAGAATTGGACATGACTGAGTGACTAAACAAAACAAAGGGACTATGCTAATGATATTGGGGAGAAAGAAGTAAAAGAAATGGTCCCTATTTTCAAAAAGTTTACAATTTAAAGGGAAGAGAAAAGATAATTAATAATACAAGCATTTCCTGCTTAAAAAAATAATGTGGACATTAAATTTTCTAGAACAGGAGTTATCAAACTAAGGTCATCATGAAGTCACTCAGTTGTGTCCAACTCTTTGTGACCCCATGGACTGTCGCCCACCAGGCTCCTCCATCCATGGAATTTTCTAGGCAAAAGTACTGGAGTCGGTTGCCATTTCCTTCTCCAATCAAACTAAGGTACCTGGGCCAAACTGGACAGCTACCTATTTTAAAGTTTTGCAGGAACACAGCCAAACTCATTATTGATGAATTGTCTATGATTGCTTTTGAGTTACAGTGACAGAAATGAGTAGATGCGATGGAAACCATATGGCCTCAAACCTAAAATATTTACCATTAATATTAGGTTCTTTACACTCTGCTCTAGGAGTACAGAAGAGAGATTAAACCACTACTTTAGCACTGACTTACACCACATGGTATATTACCTTTTAAGCAATCTCAATATATTTTTTGGATAACGTGCTACCTAGGTAACAGAATTCAAGAAACATTTTCAAACTCATATAGCCAAAGAACAGCAGTATTACTTGAGGGTTTAGGTTTCATTTCATACCCCCATTCTAACTTTGATCTATGATCATCTTCTTTGTATGGTCTTTAGAACCTCTGACTGACTGCCTCAAAGATTAGGGATGAAGTCTGAAATCTGCTGAACTGATAATTTTCTGTAAGACCAGAATTGCATCCAGTTTTAAAACAAGCGAGCAAACAGGAAAACCTCACCCGTAATTTCTAAGGCCCACTTAGAAGCTATTTAAAGCAAACTGAACAGCCTACTTTGTCAAAAAAAGCAAAATTAAAATTTTCAAATTACTGCTGTTTGGAAGTTAATCTGATCATAAAGAAAAATGATTTTGATTTTCCTTTGGAAAATATTGTTGGCTGAATTGATAACAATTCAAATAAAGTGTTTCAATGGTACCACTCAACAGAAAAATGCAGCTTTTAGAAATATTTATCTAAAATCCCCTTCTATTATTTGGTAGGCAGAAAAAGATGAGTTCGGCCGAGCTCTCCACTGCCTTGTTAATTACACTTGGCGTTTAGCATCTTCCTGCATTTCAGCCACTGTCACATCTCTGCATTACTGACCAGCATCTTGTCAAATGCAGATACTGCTGTGACCAGTCTGGTCTTTCAGAATCTTATCTTTCTCCTCACCAGCATTCACCACAGTGGGAAGGCAAATGCAGTGTTTGTCTTAGAAACAGTTACAGGTGGTCACTAATGCCTCTAGGAGACGAGTGTGGAGACTCCAGTGGACGTGGACGTAACTGAGAAACAACTGCCCTGAAGTCTCCATCAGGACAAGGAAATTCTCCAGGAGATGATATAGCCTATTTCCAGCAGCTGTGCCATGCACTACTGTTCCATTCAGTAGAGAAATGGTCCTCTGAATCCCAACTCAGAAATCCTCTTGGTCTTTCCAAGTTCATTTTTCATGGTCTTGTGATCTTCTGACTAGCTTTACCTTGACTCAAAAACACAGCATTTTCTCATGTTGACCAAACAAACCCCAACTGTTCTTCTAGAGCCTACTTCCTACTCTGATCCTACTTCCAAAAATTTTTCCCAACCATTCTCTATAGTGCCCCTATGGTCCACAGAGACCATGCCCTCAGTTTCCTGGACACCTACTAGTAACAGGACATCACTTTTAAAAGTATTCAGTCTTTATAGTACATTTTACATTCACTAATTTATATATGATTTCTACACTCGTGTCCCATCTGCCAATTAAACTGTCCTTCACAGTGGAGACTACAGTATAACCCCTTATATCTCCTGCCTACAATGAAAGATCAATAATATGGACAGAGAAAGCATTTGATAAATGTTTAATTATCACATTAAATGCTATAAAGCAAGGGTCCCCAACCCCCAGGCCACCTTCCACAACTGATAACTGGCCTGTTAGGAACCAGGCCTGGAGAAGGCAATGGCACCCCACTCCAGTACTCTTGCCTGGAAAATCCCATGGACGGAGGAGCCTGGTAGGCTGCAGTCCATGGGGTCGCACAGAGTCGGACACGACTGAAGCAACTTAGCAGCAGCAGCAGCAGGAACCAGGCCACACAGCAGGGAGTAAGCTGCATGCGAGGGAGTGAAGTTGTGGGTATATTTACAGCTGTTGCCCACTGCCCTCCCAACACCCCCAGATGGGACCGTCTAGTTGTAGGAAAACAAGTTCCAGGCTCCCACTGATTCTGCATTACGGTGAGCTATATAATTACTTCATTATATATCACAATGTAATATTAATAGAAACAAAGTGCACAATAAATGTAATATGCTTGAATCATCCTGAGACCACCCCTTCCCTCTGCCAGTCTGTGGAAAAACTGTCTTCCACAAAATCGATCCCTGGTACCAAAAAGGTTGAGGACCACTGATGTAACTATAAGGTGTCTAAATGTAATCCTTCGTAGGGACTTTCCTGGTGGCTCAGTGGTCAAGGATCTACCCACTAGTGCAGGAGACACAGGTTCAAACCCTGGTCAAGGGACTAAGATCCCACATGCCGTGGGGGCAACTAAGCCTTGGGTGCTGCAACTAGAGAGAAACCCTCATTCTGCAAGAAGAGCCTGCATGCTGCAACTAAGACCCAACACAGCCAAAAATAAACAATAAATGCAATGCATTCTACAAGAGACCATCATTACTTCAACAGTCCCTTTTTAAAGCCCTTCTCCAAATGATTTGAACCTCATGGTCCTACTGGACACCAAGCACCTTCAAATGTCCTGAGCCTACCTCTCTGACAACCAGTGCCCAGACTGCTCTATGTGACTCTGCTTCTGGAACAGCCCGGCTTCAGTCAGACTTACCACAAAGCTGTTTCTCCAGGGACACAGAGAGTGGGGTGAGCCACCTATGATCTCTCTCATGCCACTCTGCCAATGTGTGGTAGAATAACTGACCCAAGATTAGAGATTTACTACGTTCTATCACAAGCTACTAGAAGAGTTTGTGGGGAAAGAGGTGAATAGCCTATATGCAGTTTCTCATCTAATCCTCAACAAGACTGTGTTCACTCTTACATAACTGCTTCCATACAATGGGCCTTCTGACGTTTATACATGTTTTCGTGCGTGCTCAGTCCAGCTCTCTGTGACCCCATGGACTACAGCCTGCCAGGCCTCTCTGTCCGTGGAATTTTTCAGGCAAGAATAGCGGAGTGGGTTGCCATTTCCTCCTCTGGGGAGATCCTCCTGACCAAGGGATCAAACCTGCATTTCCTGCATTGGCAGGCAGGTTCTTTATCACAGTGCCATCTGGGAAGCCGTTATACATGTTTTATAACCCTATAAAACACATCTTAGACATCTGGCTTTTCTCTATTACAAAATAATGTATGCGGCAGACAACCTGAAGCCCATTCCTAAGCCTCACCAAAAACCCTGATTTCAGAATACTTAATGGCACCCCACTCCAGTACTCTTGCCTGGAAAATCCCATGGATGGAGGAGCCTGGTAGGCTACAGTCCATGGGGTCGTTGAGAGTCAGACACAACTGAGCAACTTCACTTTCACTGTTTACTTTCATGCATTGGAGAAGGAAATGGCAACCCACTCCGGTGTTCTTGCCTGGAGAATCCCAGGGATAGGGGAGCCTGGTGGGCTGCCATCTATGGGGTCGCACAGTCGGACACAACTGAAGCGACTTAGCAGCAGCAGCAGCAGCAAGTCACCAGCAGACCAGTTTCAGTGTCTCTAGCCTGAATGAGCCTTTAAAAACTCTCAGTTGTAACATTTTAGGTATTCTACAGCTGTGGGAATACCACTCAGTCTTTTTCTCTGCCTACTAACTTGTTCCTCGCCCTGGAAAAGCATAAAGTAACTGTGGGCTACATACTGTGTACTAAAGGTTGAGATCCTTTTGTCACTGAGTTGGGAAGAAAACCTCCTTTCAGACCTGCCTTCAAACAAAACTCTTTCTCTTGTCCCTGCTCCCATGTAGGGAAATTCAGGAGGACAAAACCCCAACTCTGCAGTCTGCCTCATCAGTGACTGCTTGGCAATTCAGCTGAATTAAGAGTAGGATACCCCTTGACTTTCTAAGGCCTTGCTATTCAAAGTGTGGTCTAGGGACAGCTGTAGCAGGATCACCTGGGAGCAGAATCTAGGCCCCACCTCAGACCTACTGAACCAGAATCTGCAGTTTAACAAGGTGCTTCCCTGATGGCTCAGATGGTAAAGAATCTGCCTGCAATGCAAGAGACCCAGGTTCAATCCCTGGGTCAGAAAGATCCCCTGGAGAGGGGCATGGCAACCCACACCAGTATTTTTACCTGGAGAATTTCACGGACAGAGGGGCCTAGCGAGCTACAATCCCCTCTGTAGCTGATTCTTTGGAGTCGCAAAGAATCAGACATGACTGAGTGACTACCACTTTCACCTCTCAGGTGAGTCACATGGGTATTTACGTTTGTGATGCCCTGATCTAGGGGCTAACCTGGCACAGTTCTGCAGGGTGGTCAATAGCCACATGTTCCTATTAAACTTAAATTACTGGGACTTCCCTGGTGATCCAGTGGATGGAAATCCACCTTCCAGTGCAAGGGACATGGGTTCAACCCCTGGTTGGGGAACTGGGATCCCCCATGCCACAATTAGAGAAAAGCCTATGAGGTGCAAAGAGGAGCCTGCATGTTGCAACTAAGATCTGATGCAATAAAAAATAAAACAAAAATAAACTTAAATGACTTAAATAAAATCCAAAATTCAGTTCCTCAGCTGAGCTAGCCATGTCTCAAGTACTCAGTAGACCCACATGCTAGTGGATGCCCTGCCGGACAGCAAACATGCAGAACATTTTCATTCTCCTGGAAAGCTCCAGTGCACAGCACTGAACACAAGCTGATTTTCAATCCACCTTTAGTAGTGAACCCAATACATAAGGGTAGGAAAAAGCTGATACTCCGTTTTACTTTAGTCCAGCTCCTGAGTCTTACTTCTTTTACAAGAGGAAGGAATTAGGTTCAGTCAAGCCCTGCTCTCCTGTAAGCAAAACTGATTCTTTCCTAAAACGAGCAGATCTAAGAGTATCAATCTAAAAAGTTTCCAAAGGCAATCTCCTTCATAACTACAACAAGCATCAATTGCAAAGTAAACCGTTAGAGAAATAGGATCCAGCTTTCCCACTGGTTTTTATAGCTTTGAAAAGAGCTATAAAAAGACTACCTTTATCTGAGCAAAAGCTACTATACTGACACCATTTCTTGGTGGTTCTCAAACTCTGGTGTGCACGCAAATCACTGGAGAGATTTGTCACAACACAGATTCCCAGGTCTGACCACCAGTTTCAGATTCAGTATATCCAGTGTAGATGCAACCCACTCCCAACACTGATGATGCTGATCCCAGGGCTACACTTTGAACCACTGACCCAGGGTAACACAAACAATGGAAAGATGGTTAGACTTGACACTTGTTTCCACACAGACACTGTGCCAGGCAAGAATGCAGAAACCTGTGGAGAGAAAGCAGACTGAAATCAAATGGGTCAGGACTGTGTGCCCTCAGCCTCTTTTCCAGAAAGATACACACCAAGTAAGTAATGGTCTCTGGTTCTTAAGTCAACAGTGTAGTCAAAATGAGGCCCTGATTAACTCTCCCTCACATCTCAAAGAGGCAGCCTCCATCTATTATCTATTAACTTCATAAATCTCTGAAAACCAGCTTCTAACCCCTTCCCTGCCCCCAAACTGTTACACCAGAAATTTGAAAAGCCTACAATGATTGCCTAATTGCCCAAACCACTCATGTCTTAATCTCTTCTTTAACTGGCCTTTCCATACCACTTTATGTTTTAGCAACTTGTCTGCCTCAGAAATTTTCATCTGCTTCAGCCTCCATGGTTCATCTTTTATCTAACGAAACTCTCAGTCTCTTTAATGGAAGCTCCTCAGACCGATTCTGCTCTTTCTCAGGGGGAAAAACGATTATGACAGAAGTTATAAAGGGAGAAATGGGCCCCTTCCTGGCACACAGACTGAGATCTGCATTAAATAAGAACTAGAAGATTCTGCAAGTGTCCTTGGTTGAGGGATCATGCTTGCTGCTCTCTTGATATTTAGGCCTCCTTCTATAGCTTAAAAGGACATCAATTTTCTTTGTTTCCTAAATAAGCAAAAAGGGAGACATAACTGAAATTCAACATCAGCCCACAAAGTCTGTACCAGGGAAGCTAACAAAAAGGTAAAATACCCCCTTCCATAGGCACAGGGCTGAAGGTAGCATGCATACTGCATGCTCGGTCACTCACTTGAGTCTGACTCTTGCAACCCCATTGACTGCAGCTCACCAGGCTCCTCTGTACACGGGATTCTCCAGGAAAGAATACTGGAGTGGGTAGCCATTCCCTCGGAGAATGGCACCCCCACTCCAGTATTCTTGCCTGGAAAATCCCATGGACGGAGGAGCCTGGTAGGCTGCAGTCCATGGGGTCGTGAAGAGTCGGACATGACTGAGCGACTTCACTTTTACTTTTCACTTTCATGCATTGGAGAAGGAAATGGCAACCCACTCCAGTGTTCTTGCCTGGAGAATCCCAGGGACGAGGGAGCCTGGAGGGCTGCTGTCTATGGGGTCACACAGAGTTGGACATGACTGAAGTGACTTAGCATAGCATAGCATAGGATAGCCATTCCCTTCTCCAGGGGAATCTTCTTGATGCAAGGATCAAACTGGGTCACCTGCATTGCAGGTGGATCCTTTACGGCTAAGTTAGTAGGCTTAGTTGGTAGCACAAATCTTATCTAGAAATTGCTTGGCACTAGAATCAACAGGGAACAAAAAGCACATGAAATCTTTTGACCAATCCCTATTCTCACATTCTGAAATTTCCATCACGTGCAGTTAAAAGGATGAAAAATGGTTTGGCCCAACAGGGAGACAACTTCAAGTCTGGCAGACCCCCTACAGAACCCTTAGCATCTCCTATTGTCCCAGCCTTCCCACAGGTTTTCCACAAAGAATCTACCTAAAGTGATTAACTCTCAAAGTTCAACTATCATCTTTGGGGGAATTATTTTAAAAGTTCTGGCCTTTGTCCTGACTTTCAGCCAGTCTGTCTCCACTAGAAATTTTCAACAATGACCCCAACATTACTTCAACCTACTATGTGAATCAGATGGCCTCAGCATGCCTTCCAACCATAATACTATGATTACATCTAACCTTCACTGCAAACTGGCGTGCCTTCTAACCCACCCTCCTCTGCCAGTTGGCAGTGGTGTTCTGTCAGAGCAGTCCGTGCGTTAATTTCAGGGTCACCTCTCAGCCTTCCCTCACTCATCACATCCCACAGAACAAATGAGACACAAGGATGACTGCCCTGACGCTTCCATATTCTTCATAAGTTTGCAGCTACGTGCAAAGCAGGCACTCAAAACACAGATAAGCTAAACCATATTTGTCAACCATAATTCCTAAGTTTAAGCCCTTTCCATCTTAACAGTCACAAATTTTATTTAATCCTATATAACTCTCCCTGATACTATTCAAAGAGCCTGCAGTCTGGTCTCCTTTTCACCAGTCTTTCCCCATTTCAGTCCATCTTCCTCACAGCTACCAGTTATCTTTCTAAAAGCAATGTCACTCTCCCATTTGAAAACCTTTAGTGTCTATTCCATTTATTCAAACTTCTTACTTGACATCCATAACTCTTCATGATCGGGTTCAAATTATCCCTCCAACCATACTTCACTACTCTCTGTCATGTATCTGACCATGTCTTCATGTCAGCAGAGACTGTCTCCTTTGCCTGGAATACTACCATACATCCTTTCCTCCCTATCTGCTACTCTCCAATCTGAGTAACTTCTACTCTTACCTGCCATTTCTTCTGTGCACGCACTGATCTAACACTTGTCATCTTGTACAACATTTGAATATTCTATTAAAGGGTTCTCCTTAAGGTGGAACTCTGCCTCACTCAATGGGGCCTGGCAGACTGTTCACAGGTGGCATATAACTGTGTGCTGAACAAAACAGCTTACATAGCCAAAAGAATAAAATCTTTTCTAAGTTTCCACTACTTCTGGGAGGCCGTTATTTCAGCACTGCGGTCACTGCTCAAAATATTTCTGGAACTCTCTCTGCCATTTGGAATTGCCTTCTGAGCTTGTTTACTCTCTGGAAAAGAAAATCAATCCCCTTACTTTATACTCATGAAACATTTTCACCCCAAAATAGGAGAGCCAAGTGTCCGGACTGCCATCCTCTACCCACCACACTTCATCACATGGATTTGTTTCAAATAATTTCTGGACCTTTCAAACAAACAAAAAATGTCTTCAAAGGATTAAAAACTTGCCATCGCTAACATCTTGACAGAAGCTTTTAGAGTCAAATTCAAATGGAAATGCAGAAGTTTTGCCAATGGCCGTGCTTAGACGAGCAGTCTGTCCTACTATTTGCGACCCCTTGGACTGTAGCCCACCAGGCTCCTCTGTCCATGGGGATGCTCCAGGGAAGAATACTGGAGTGGGTTGCCATGCCCTCCTCCAGGGGATCTTCCCAACCCAGGCCTCCGACATTTTAGGCGGATTCTTTACCTTCTGAGCTACTGGGGAAGCTCTTGCCAATAGTAGCACCAGTGGAATAATAGTATCTCAAAAGGCTTCCATGTGGTTGTGAAGACTTAAGTGTGTATGTTTAGGCACAGGTTTTATTTTTCACAAAACAATGCATTTCACCTTGGTGCATATCTGTTATATATGAAATTTTTAAAAGTGTGTCTCAGTTTCTCCAAAGGAGTCTAAGCTTCCCCATGCTCCCTTGAATGCCAAGATCACTGAAAACCAAGTTTAATGACTACTGAATCTATTTCTGCTTTTAGAACTTCATTAGAATATTCTTGAGGCAGAACCACACTACATAGAACAGCAGCACCGCCCTTTTCCAAGAAAAGGGTCCCATCAGTTAAAAGACTGATGCCATAAATATGATGAACGGAAAGGTCACTATATTGCTTAATTCAACATGTCCTGAGCATCTTCTGGGTGCTCTGCCCCACTCCAGGTGACCCAAGAAAAAGAGAGAAAAGGACACAGCCCTAGCACTCCAGCTTTCAAAATCATTTTCAGACAACGTCTTTCCAAAGCACTGAATCCATTCATAACCACCTATCTCTGGTGAAGTAGTTTACACGCATGACTCTATTCACACTTCAGATTTAATTGCGAGGGGGGTAGGGGGTAGGCAGATAAATCTCTTCATCCTCAGATCATTCCTGTGGGAAAGGAGAAAGCTTGATCCTTCCCATCGCCGGGCTGGGAAAATTGAGGAAGCAGCAGGAAAGCGATGGTTCTCACCTTTCCCTGCCCCTCCCGACCAGCACCAGAGGCGGAAGCCAGGATTTCTGACATCCCTGTCCAAGCCCGCTAGTTCAGTGAGAAGGAAGAATCAAACTCCTGCTCCTTCTCGCAGAAACGCACACCGACCAGACACCGCCCGACCCCATCTCCTGGGAACTGCAGGTGGAAGCGCGGTAATGGTGGATACAGAAGGCGGAGGAGACAGGAGGGGCGCGCTCGCGTGCCCCCTCCGCCTTCTCCCTCTGTCCCGACAAGTCACTGCCAAGGCAACCCGAGGCCGCAGGACCGGGGACCCCCTACTCCCCGCATACGACGGGTACCTTAGAGTACTCCTGAGCCAGCTTCTGGTACTTCCCCTGCAACTCTGCCGAGGCCATGGCCTCCCCCGCCCTGTCCAGGCCAGACTGCCCAGGCCACTCAGCCCCACCCCCCGCCCCCAACCCCAGACACGCTGCCGGGTATGGCTCCACCAGCTCCTGCCCGCTCTGCCACCGCCGCCGCGCCTCCTCCTCCACTTCCGGGTTCTCCGGGTGAGAGGAAGGAGGAGTGGGGCCAGGGGTGGAGCGACCACCGTGGGCGGGGCGACGTCTGACATCACCGCCCCACCCTCCCGCGCCCGAGCACGTACGCGCGCAGAATCGCTGGCGCTCGTGGGCTCTGCCTCTGGAGGGGGCAGGAGGCGCCATCTTGACGCATGGTCCAAGATGGCGACCCAGAACAAGGGGAGCATTAAAAGGGGAAGAAAATGATAAGAGCCCACAGAATGGGCGGGGGACGGCGGAGAGGGGCGGTGGTGCGAAGAATCGAGGACCGGAAGAAGAAACATTCTAAGCGCATCAAGAATTCTGGTCGAACACACCGTCCTCCCCCACTGGTTCCCATGGCAACCGTCTGTCATTTGATGGTTACATCTTTCTGAAGGTGCTCCGAGAGAAAGACCTCTGTATTCCGCTACCTGCTATCGGGATATGGTAGCACCGGACATGGCCTGCATTGTAAACTTTCCCCCAATTTTATAACGCGCGCTGCTGTCACCCTGTTCTGCTCCGGACAAACCTTCTTTGTCTTATATTTTGACGTTGAGATGTCTTTGTGTCCATTCTCTACCCATTCCACCCGCCCAGCCCTGCCCCCATACTGGCACTGCATCAGAGCGTTTTCTCAGAGAATTGGGTAAAAAGCTTTCAGGAAATTTAAGGGAATGATCCCTGCCACGCATGCAGAAAGGGTGGACGTTAACGACATATAACTGGACAATTGAAGCAAATAGTAGTCTGCCTGAAATACTTTATGCCGCTTTGCTCATTAAATATGTTTTGAGGACGTATTATATGTTAGATATTCTAAGCATTGCATTTATTGCAACATTGAAATGTTCATAGAGGAATAAATAATTTAGGATACTTGTTTGCAATAAATTACAGCACTGCAGTTTAACAAAACTAATAACCTAGATCTGTATATATCTGCATAAATCTGAGTCTGTCAACATGACAAAACACTGTTAAATGTAAATGCAGTACAAAAAAATGTACTGCAAATTGCAGTATACTAGAGCATGAAAAAATACATTTGAAGAATATAAAGCAACATTTGTGCTGCTCATGGACACATGAACATGTACTAAAAATAGAGAAACAAGAACTGGAAGGATACACATCTAATTCTGGCTTGTGATTGCCTCTAGTGAGAAAACGAAGAAAGGGGAATGAAAAAGAACAAAGAAGCATAAATATTATTTTTATTTAACTTTTTCAAGTGAATGTGACTGGAAGTTAACATTTATTATCCAGGTAATAGGGAAAGGGATGTTAATTATATTGTTATTTTAGGACGTTTGATATTTTCCATGATTAAAAAAACACCTCCTATTTTCCTGTTTGACATTCGACTTTGAGTATGCCTGGAATTTTAAAGTGAAAGCATGAGCTGGTATATGCACTTTTCAGCCACTGTAATGTAAGGAAAGGATTACAAACTTTTAAAAATGTTGTTTATACTTTTCAGTTGACAGCCAAGCCCTACTATCCAGCAAACTTGCAGAATTTTTTAAATTATTATTATTAGTTTTCCATGACACCACCAAGCGGCAGAATTAAATATTGTTAAGTGTATTTCTGTAGTTTGTAATGTAATGGAATTTTCAATTATTTAAAAATAAAATGCTATTTCAGAACTAACATTCCAAAGAAAGCATATGCAACTTTGGTTAGAGAGCCTGTGTACTGACCTGAGAAATTTATATTTCCACTGCTTAATCTAGTTGTTGTGTCAGTTGCAAAAAAATTGTTTTCAAATTCCGACTGCTAAATCGAACACATTTCAGAATCTCTTCCTCAAAAGACACCATTAAGTGACTGAAAAGGCATTTGCAATATATATATATATATCCAACAAAGGTGTCCCTTATCCATATAAATAAAGAGCTCTTACAAATCAATAATAAAAAAGACCAGCAACCAGATAGAAAAATGAGCAAGGGACTTCCAACAGGCACTTCACAAAGGAAGATACACAAATGGGCCATTAAGCGTGCAAAGGGGTGTTAAGTTTCATTAGCAACCAGGAGGAAGTGAAATTAAAACCACAGTAAAATGCCATACACACCCACACAAACGGCTAATATTTAAAAGATTGACAAGAGTGAATGAGAATATAAAATGAGAAACTGTCATAACATATTGATGAGAGCTTTCCCTAGTGGTGCCATGGGTAGGAATCCACCTGCCAATGCAGGGGACATGGGTTATATCCCTTGTCTGGGAAGATCCCACATGCCATGAAGCAATGAATCCCATGTGCCAACTACTGAAGCCCATGCTCTAGGGTCTGGAAGCTGCAGCTACTGAGCCCACATGCTGCAACTACTGAAGCCTGCATGCCTTGAGCCTGTGCTATACAATGTGAGAAGCCACCACCACAACAAGATTACCACCACAACTAGAGAGTAGCCCCCACTCTCCACAACTAGGGAAAGCCCATGAGCAGCAATGAAGACCCAGCAGAGCCAAAAATAAAATAAAAACTTAAAATGTTGGTAGGAATATAACCTGGAAGAGACACTTAGGAAAGAGCTTGGTATTATCCATTTACCTAAAAAGATACATATTCAGGATCCAACAATTCTTCTCATGTATTTACTCAAAACATGTGTGCATGTATTCACCAAGAATATTCATAGCAGTGTTATTCATAATAGCCAAAAAAGCTTATCCATGAATAGATAGTTACTAGAAATAATTGTATATTCGTATCATGGAATACTAAACAGCAATGAAAAAAGCTGAACTACAACTACAATTAACTACTGGATGAATCTCAAAAAATAATACAGGACAAAAGAAACCAAATTGCCCCCAAAATATACTATATAACTTGATTTATATATCATTCAAAAAAAATGGCAGAATTCAACTATAAGATTCAGGATGCATGCCTAAGTATTAAAACTATAAAGAAAATTAAGAATGTGATAGCCATAAAAGTCAGGAGCTTTATTGTTTTCAGGTGGAAGAGGATGATAACTACTGGAAGAGGCCATGAGATGGGCTTCGGGTAGTATTGGCAATGTTCTATTTACGTGTGGTAGTTACAAAGATGTTAACTTTGTGTTAATTCCTCATGAGGTACATTTTTGTGTGTGTGTGCACCTTTTTTGTATGGATGTTACATTTCACAGTAACAAAATTTTTAAATTTTTCTGTTAACTTATATGCTTGCCAGTGATGGTTCTCAACTTGTAACCATGATATACTTGTAGGGAGTGGCATAAATGAAGATCACTTGGAATTACTACAAATATGCAAACAGTGTGATGATCATTAAAACATTTAACAGCATACCGTTTTAGAAATTTTTTTCAGTTGCAGGTGTCAGGAACTGGCTCAAAGTATCTTGGCTCCAAAGGAGTACTTTCCTAGAAGTATGTGTGGGTAGCTCAGAGAACAGCAGGAAGAAAACAGGAGCTGCAGAGCTCAAGTTCAGAGTTGTTGGCCATTAGTTCAGTGTTAGTGAATCAACAATATATATTAAGTAAGGTGCCTTTAAATAGAAACACACCAAAAACTAGGTTATATGTTTGGTTGACAAAAGTGTGACCAGAGGCCGTCATGATCCTAACCCTGTGTTTTCCCTAGGAGCAATGCTCTTCACTAATTCAGTGGCTGTGATGATTTTATAGAATCAGATCAGATCAGATCAGATCAGTCACTCAGTCGTGTCCAACTCTTTGCGACCCCATGAACTGTAGCACGCCAGGCCTCCCTATCCATCACCAGCTCTCGGAGGTCACTCAGACTCACATTCATTGAGTCAGTGATGCCATCCAGCCATCTCATCCTCTGTCGGCCCCTTCTTCTCCTGCCCTCAATCCCTCCCAGCATCAGAGTCTTCTCCAATGAGTCAACTCTTCGCATGAGGTGGCCAAAATACTGGAGTTTCAGCTTTAGCATCATTCCTTCCAAAGAAATCCCAGGGTTGATCTCCTTCAGAATGGACTGGTTGGATCTCCTTGCAGTCCAAGGGACTCTCAAGAGTCTTCTCCAACACCACAGTTCAAAAGCATCAATTCTTCAGCGCTCAGCCTTCTTCACAGTCCAGCTCTCACATCCATACATGACCACAGGAAAGACCATAGCCTTGACTAGGCGAACCTTTGTTGGCAAAGTAATGTCTCTGCTTTTGAATATGCTATCTAGGTTGGTCATAACTTTCCTTCCAAGGAGCAAGCGTCTTTTAATTTCATAGCATCTTTTAATTTTATAGAATACAACTCTGCAAATAAAGGGAATCAATTGTGTATACATTGAGAACAGTGTGGAACTCCCTTTGGTCATGTGGACAATGACCGGACATGACACTGGGTTAGTTAGATGATATTGTCAGTCTCTGAGTAAACATTATTTCATGGTACAGTAGAGTCATGCGTTCTCTGTCCTTGCATACATCTGAAAATCAAGAACTTCCTTCAGCTTCAAAGCTCCACCCATTCTGCTTCATAACCTGCTATGCGCAGCAGCTCTTAGAGTGACATTGGGAGCTCAGCTACCCCCACTAGCACCTCCCTATACAGTCATTCCAAAAGCTAAGTAAAGATTTTCTCTGGCCTGGTTTCACATTTCTCTGGCCAGTCACCACACATAATTATTGAGGTAATGGACAACAAAGAGTGTTTATATGAGTGGACATAAGAAAAGGATTAAAGAAAGCAATTTATGAATCTTTTATGATGATGTACTATCTTTGTTATTATTTATTATGTTAATCCAGTCAGAAAATGTACGTCATGCTACAGGGAAATTTTAAAAAGTGGGGAGGGAATAAAAGAAAGAAAAGAAATTTCCTTCTCATGAGTTTTCCTGAGCAGTTAGCACCAAAGTTTATATTTTGTAAAGTGTAATCAGTGAGGTGAAATCTGAAGATTTGTAACTTTGAGGAGCTCTACTAAAAATCAGAATTCTGGGCTTGAAATTTTGTAACTTTTTCACTTGACCAAACTCTTAGGATTTGCCTATTTCCGTCACAGCAAGAAAGAAGAATAACCGAATTAGCCCAGAGCCCTGATGTATCTTGTCCAAAGTCACATGAAAGACACTGACAGAGCAAAACTGGAACCAAGTCCTTCAACCTTCACTGCAGACTGTATTTTCGTCCCTTAGGTTAAGTGCCCATATGTAGGAAACCCTTAATATTTAGTTCAAATAAAGGGAATGAGTCCTAGATTAGGTGTGAGGATGCCAAAGGGTACGTCGTGTTCCTTGGTATTTATCTGGACTTGAACCTTCATGAAACAGATACCTTTAGAGCTGTCTAAAGGGAAGGGGTGGGGCTATTCTGGCGTGCTGCGATTCATGGGGTGGCAAAGAGTCAGACACGACTGAGCAACTGAACTGAACTGAACTGAAAGGGAAGGGGTGGGGCTGGTCTACCCAGGAGTCTTTGACTTAACCCAAGGTCAAGGTCCAGGAGGTAGGGGATGTGCAGGTGGGAAGTAGTAACACTTTACTGCTCAGACCTCATGTCTCACACCTCTATTCCACTCTGTGCTTTTGCTTCATAATTGTTATTTCCCTTCTGGTTTTCTCTGTCACCAGTCTTACTGGAGGAAATGTCACATACAACATCCAGATGTATATACATTAACCTATTAGGTTTTCTAAAGTTTATAACTTTATTCTATATGTATTTATGTAGCCTTGCATTTGTAGAAAGAAGACTGTTATTCACTATTTTCTTCCCAAGCAAATCCATTGTCCACTGTTTCTCACCTCCATTGCTACCATCTCTTGTCTAGATGCCTCAAAAAGCCTTCCAACTGGTCACCCTTCTTCCATCCTTGCCCTGCTGCAATCTTTCCTCCACAGAGCACGCAGTGTGATATTCTGAAGCTTAACATTCTTATTAAAACCTTCAAGAACCCACAGAGCACTGGGAACAAAGTCCATATTCTTTACCATGCTACTAAGGCTTTACAGACTCTAGTTGCTGTGACCTCCCCACTTCATGTTCCAAAAGGACAAATAGCTAAGTCTTGAGTCTTCCTAAGGTCTAGGCTCTAGAATTTGTACCTCACCACTGCCACATCCTATTGATCAAAGCAAATCACATGGCCAGATCATCAGTCTGGTTGACTAGATTGAAGGGACTGGAGAAATACATACTGCCTCTTGATAGAAGGAGGAGGAAGGTCAATTGTAAAGAGTATGAACAAAGAGAAGCCTGGTTCACTGAGGGCCTTATATTAGAACAATCTACGAAGGAATGATGCTGAAGCTGAAACTCCAGTACTTTGGCCACCTCATGTGAAGAGTTGACTCATTGGAAAAGACTCTGATGCTGGGATGGATTGGGGGCAGGAGGAGAAGGGGACGACAGAGGATGAGATGCCTGGATGGCATCACCGACTCGATGGGCGTGAGTCTGAGTGAACTCCGGGAGTTGGTGATGGACAGGAAGGCCTGGTGTGCTGCGATTCACGGGGTCACAAAGAGTTGGACATGACTGAGCGACTGAACTGACTGACTGACCACCCCTCACCTCCTATACTTTCTGTTCCTCAAACAGTCTTCAAAAACTTTGTACCTGTTTTTTTTCCAGTGGCACTCCAGAATTTCTCTGTAGGGAGAATTTAGAAGGCTAGATCTAGTTGGAATAGGAGACACGTAGACATGAGTTTGGATAGTGAACCCACTGTACTTATTTAGGATGGTTCAAGGGAGCTAAACCCCAGATACCGCCAGCCCTTCCTTGGTGCTGCTGCTCATTATATTTAGCCTGGCCTTTCCCAGAATGGCAACCCACTCCAGTGTTCTTGCCTGGAGAATCCCAGGGACAGGGGAGCCTGGGGGGCTGCTGTCTATGGGGTCGCACAGAGTTGGCCATGACTGAAGCGACTTAGCAGTTAGCAGTTCCCAGAACTGAGTACAGTTGCATCCTTCTCAACATTCAGGTGCTAGCCCACACACTGCCAATTCAGAGAGATATTTCTTGAGCATCTACTTAGATATTTCCCTTTCCCATCTCTCTCTGCTCTATTTTATTGTCACCATAAAACTTATTGCCATTTGAAATCACCTGAGGCAAATCAGCAGCTTTCATGAAACCTTCCATGTAGCTCACCTTTTAGGACTCTAAGCAACTTCTCCAGAAGGGTTTGGGGGCCCCGTCTGTGCAGAACTAGCTGCAGACATAACATTCTAGGTTAGACAGAAAAATGGCCTCTCAAAGATACTCATGTTCTCGTCTCTGGCATTTATATTGTATGTATACCTTCAGTTACATAAAGTAAGGTTACACATGAAATTAAGTTTGCTAATCAGCTTTCCAAAGACAGAACCAAAGAGATGGAAGCATGAAAAGGAATCAGCTCAACATTGCTGGCTTTGAGGATGGAGAAGGAGTGCACAAAGCCAAGGAATGCAGGTGGTCTCTAGAAGCTGGTGAAAGAAAGAAAAAGGATTCTCCCCTAGAGATCACAGCCTCCAAAAGGACCACAGCCCTGCCAAGAGATTCATTTTAGCTCAATGAGACCCCTTTCTGACTAATAATCTTCAAAACTGTGAGATGACAAATTTGTGTTATTTTCAACCACTAAGTTTGGAAAAATTTAATACACCATTAACAGGAAACTAAATAACCTGCATAATTGAGGTAACTCATAGTGCTACACCCAGCTCCTTCCTTCTACTGTCAGCCAAGGTCATTGATCATCCATGGGTCAGAGTCATCCCACCCACTTTGTTTCCAGTTCCCAGCCACATGTTGTATATGACCATGGCTACACTGCAGTATTGTGACAGGTAAATCAGTGGTGCATGGGAGCAGGCTCCTACTAGCTTGAGAGAGCCATTGGTTAAATTTTCAGGAGTTGTGCAAATTAGTTATTGAACACAGCCATCACTGAAGATTAAACTATAAGAGTGTTAAATAAGCTATATTACAAACATTAATACTCTAAATTCATCACTTTCTTATTTCACTATATTTGCTATATATAACTATTATCTAAGCTCTTGGAATTATTTACTTTTACTGTATCTATACAATACTATACAGTGATGTGCTACACCTATCTTTGCAACTCTGCATTCAGTGACATCATGTTGGTAGCTTGAAACTGGCCATGATGGAGGATTTACACTGTGGAAATAGGTAGATGCTACAAATGTGGGCTCCCTCCACTCCACAGTCGGTTACAACTTTGCCACCTGTGTATAGGACAGAGGATACCTAACTTTGGAGTGTTCCCTACAGCTTCGGGGTGCTCTTTTTATTTTTCACAACAAAGACTGTAAACATCTGTGTGAGGCAAAACCCAGGAACTACTGAAGGAAAACTCATCTCTTAGGCTGCTGAGGTCTCACAGAGTCTGGGTCTAATTCATCTTTATTTTCCTAATGCAGTGAGCACTCAAGAAATGACTCCTGGGGACTTCCCTGGTGGTCCAGTAGTTAAGAATCTACCTTGCAATGCAGGGGACGTGGGTTCCGGAAACTAAGATCCTATATGCCATAGGGCAACAAATCCTGCATGCTACAACTATTGCAGCCCATGCTCAGAATAACTAGCACTCTTATTTTTTCTATAATTAATAGATTATCGTTGTTAGATAATTAACTTAAATCAATAGGAAATGTTTCATAAACATTAGTAGCTACTATCATTACAATGTTAGTAGCTACTATTATTAAGCAAGAGACTTCCCTGGTGACTCAGACAGTAAAGCGTATGCCTACAATGCAGGAGACCCGGGTTCAATCCCTGGGTCTGGAAGAGCTCCTGGAGAAGGAAATGGCAACCCACTCCAGTATTCTTGCCTGGAAAATCCAACAGACGGTGTTACTTTTAGCTCACAATCTATCCAAGTACACTGATATATCAATGTTCTTCTATATTAGGGACATTTTTTCTTAAAGCCAGGTGAGCAAATTCTTACATTTGCATTTTGAATAGTACTTAATTATAAGAGCTTTTCTTACCTTAGCCTTTTAAAAAGTTTCTAACAATTGGAGCTGAGAAAGCTGAACAGCTACATGTAAAATGAAATTAGAACATTCCCTCATACAATACATAAAAATGAATTAAAATGGTTTAAAGATCTAAATGTAAGACATGACACCATGAAACTCCTAGAAGAGAACATAACTGAAACAGTCTAACATGAATCATGGCAATATTTTCTTAGGTCAGTATATATAAAACTATAACTCATCCATAAAAACAGAATGAAATCCTACCTTTTGCAGTAATGTAGATAGACCTAAATAATATTCTCCTTAGTGATATACGTCAGCAAAAGACAAATATAACCGATATCACTCATATGTTAATCTAAAAACTAATACAAATGAATACATATACAAAATAGAAGCAGAGTAACAGATATAGAAAACAAATTTATGGTTACCAATAGGGAGAGGGAAAGATGGAGGGAGAAATTAGGGGTATGGAATTAACAGATACAAACTACTATACATAAAATAGATAAGCAATAAAAATTTACGTATAGCACAGAGAATCTAAAATCATGGCATCCTATCCCATCGCTTCAGGGCAAATAGATGGGGAAACAATGGAAACAGTGAAAGACTTTATATTGGGGGGCTCCAAAATCACTACAGATGGTGACTGCAACCATGAAATTAAAAGATGCATGCTCCTTGGGAGAAAAGCTATGACCAACCTAGACAGCATAGTAAAAAGCAGAGACATTACTTTGCCAGTAAAGGTCCATCTAGTCAAAGCTTTGGTTTTTCCAGTAGTCATGTATGGATGTGAGAGTTACTGTAAAGAAAGCTGAGCGCTGAAGAATTGATGCTTTTGAACTGTGGTGTTGGAGAAGACTCTTGAGAGTCCCTTGGACTGCAAGGAGATCCAACCAGTCAATCCTAAAGGAAATCAGTCCTGAATATTCATTGGAAGAACTGATTCTGAAGCTCCAATACTTTTGGCCACCTGACGCAAAGAACTGACTCATTTGAAAAGACCTTGATGCTGGGAAAGATTGAAAGCATGAGAAGAAGGCGAAAACAGAGGATGAGATAGTTGGATGGCATCACCGACTCGATGGACATGAGTTTCAGTAAGCTCTGGGAGTTGGTGATGGACAGGGAAGCCTGGCGTGCTGCAGTGCATGGGGTCTCAAATAGTCAGACACGACTGAGCGACTGAACTGAACTGAACTGACGCCCAATTAATTATTCTAGCAGAGAAGGTTTCTGCCTGGTATAATCTTGTGTTGCCAGCAGGGGGCGCGCCCTCACCGAATTTGTTTAGAAAAGATAAAAATCAGATGACAGTCCGAGTTGTGTCTTTGCGCATGAACTATGGCCAGTGTTTGTAGTTGTTTAGGCACGTCTCTAGTGACCTCATCCCACTATACCTGATTCTTTTTGAGGAAACAAGTAGCCTGTTTGAACAGAACAGGCAAGGCAAATTAGTAACTGGAAAATTACTAAGTCATTCTGCAGAATGCGTTGGGACATCCAGTATTCCCTTGAGGCTTAGAGTTAGGGTGTGGACCCTTCCTCCTCACCTGATGGCTGGGAAAGGAGACAAGTCACCCCTCTCCACAGGGCGCAGCCCCTCCTTTGTTCTGGGTAGGCTGGCCTTCATGGACAGGGCTTCCGTGGGAAGACAGGGGGCCTCTCTGGCAGTCTCCTGAGCCAGGAGATGCAGCCTTAGGAAGCCTCTGTGCTGGAGAAGAGCCCGGAGAGGTGGTGCCATGTGTTCTACAAACCCCGGAAGCAGATTCTCCAGCACATCCTAGGCCCTCCCGTTCCTTCCAGCCACGTTCCAAGAGACCAGGGGATTCAAGGCCACATTCCTGCCCCTTGTGCAAGGCCCCAGAGGACAAGGGGCTTGAGGGAGAGGATGAGAAAAGGAGGGCTGACTTTCTCTCAACTGCAGGCCTTCCCAACACAGCCATCAGCAAAGAGGTGTCCCTGATGAGAAGAGGAATCTGTGTCGGAATTACATTCTGGTCACCCTTCACTTATACCTTCATGGGTTTATTGAGGGGGTTCCCCAAGTGGCAGTAGTGGCAAAGAATCCGCCTGCCAAGGCACGAAACGCAAGAGATACAGGTTCAATTCCTGGGTCAGGGAGAGTCCCTGGAACAGGAAATGGAAACCCACGCTAGTTCACTGATATTAGTGAGAGTGTGCCACTCCCAGCGGTGTGGTGCCAGGCACTGGGATAGGTGTTGGAAGTACCTCAACGAGCCCACCAACAGCCATCTGCTGGGGAGGCAGATCATAACACCATAAGGAAACAGCATAAGTTCTTCAGTTCAGTTCAGTTGTTCAGTTGTGTCTGACTCTTTGTGACCCCGTGGACTGCAGCACGCGAGGCCTCTCTGTCCATCACACCTCCCGGAGTTTACTCAAACTTATGTCCATTGAGTCGGTGGTGCCATCTAATCATCTCACGCTCTGTCGTCCCCTTCTCCTCCCACCTTCAATCTTTCCCAGCATCAAGGTCTTTTCAAGTGAGTCAGTTCTTCACATCAGGTGGCCAAAGTATTGGAGTTTCAGCTTCAGCATCAGCCCTTCCAATGAATATTCAGAACTGATTTCCTTTAAGATGGACTGATTGGATCTCCTTGCAGTCCAAGGGACTCTCAAGAGTCTTCTCCAACACCACATTTCAAAAGCATTAATTCTTCAGCACTCAGCTTTCTTTATAGTCCAACTCTCACATCCATACATGACCACTGGAAAAACCATAGCTTTGACTAGATGGACTTTTGTTGTCTCTGCTTTTTAATATGCTATCTAGGTTGGTCATAAGTTTTCTTCCAAGGGGTAAGCATCTTTTAATCTCATAGTTGCAGTGATTTTGGAGCCCCCCAAATAAAGTCTGTCACTGTTTCCACTGTTTCCCCATTTATTTGCCATTAAGTGATGGGACCAGATGCCATGATCTTAGTTTTCTGAATGTTGAGTTTTAAGCCACATGTATTATACAATGAGGCTCTGAACTAGCACAGAAGAAAAAAATTTGGACCTTTTGTGAACGGAGATGAGGAAAGTACTGAGATTAGGGAAGGTTTACAGAGGAGGTGGGCATTTGGAGATTCAGTCAGCCGGTCAGCCAGTAAATGCTTATTGAGGGTCTCGTGTGTCAGACACTGTTTTGGGGACTGGGACGCAAGAGGTAAAAAATAGTCCAAAACCCATACATTTGTAGAGGTAGCATTGTGGTGGGAGACACAGAGCATGTGTAAATATTAGTAAACATAATCAGTACCTCCAGGTTAGAATGGAAGGAACATAGGGCAGCTGGGTGGAGTATATGGTGAGGGGGTCAGGTGAGCCTCACCTAGAAAGCGAGATTTGAGCAAGGACTTCCAGAAGAGCAGGAATAAGCCTCCCTTCCCCTGGGTCTCTGCTGGGAGTGTTCCAAGCACCGGGAGCAGGCAAGGCCAGTCCCTGGAAGTGAGAATGTCTTGGAAGGCACGGAGGCCTATGTCCCTGGAGCAAAGCAGAGGACCTTGGAGAAGGAATGGGTTTCCAGGGGGACTTGCAGGCAGTTGTGACAAGGTTGGCTTTCACGCTGAGAGAAATGGGTCACCATTGGAGCAATGGTGTGCTGGTAAATTGAGTCTCAAAAAAAGAAACTTTTTTTTTTTTTTAAGCATCTGCCAATTTCTGTGGTATAAATACTCCCATCATGGCTTATTCTAAGCTACCAGTGTGACACCACTGAACACAGTAGAGAAGGTATGTGAAGGTGGCTTCTCCCCAGCTGGGACCAGCTCCTCCAGCCCACCATTGCTTTGGAGGGTTTTGAGAAAAGTGCGACACGATCTGACTTGTGTCTTAAGAAGGTCACTCTGGCTGCAGTATTAAGAGCACCCATGGGTGGGAGGGAGGGCAAAGGCCAAAGCAGAAGGCCACGTTGGAAGCTAGTGCCAAGATCAAGCTGAGAGAGGACAGCAGAGACCGTGAGTCCTGGACAGATTGTGGGTGTATTCCGAAGGAGGTATATTGAAATCCACCTGGTTTCTTGGTGGACTGGATGTGGGATGTGAGAGAAAGAAAGCAACACAGGATGGTGCTGAGGTTTAGTGGAAGGTTTGGGGGTGATGAGAGGAAAAGCACTGCAGGCACAGGGAACAGACTGTGAGAGTCCTGGTGTAAGCACATGTTGCATTTGGGGAAACAAAAAACAAGGAAGGGGTGTGGTTAGTGAGCCAGTTACATGCGCAGAGGCTGTGGTCGGGGCTGGACAGAAGAGTGCCCCCCACCAGAGAGAGCAGGACTCAGGCTGTAGCCTGGGCAGAGTCCCTAATGGGACTTTAGCAGAGAAACATGTGCCTGGGTTCATAAGAAATAACTAAAGAATCCAGAGGTAGTGAGATCACTTAGGAGGCTGTAGCACTGATCAGCACAGCAGAGAGCTGGCATCTCACCTGGATGGTGCTGGTGAGGCTGGAGAGAGGAGGAGGGAAGAGGAGGGAGGGCCCAGCACCGGTTCCAAAGCGATTCTTGCACGTGGACCACAGAGCGCCGTGGGCATGTCGTACCTGTTTGTTCAGTAAGTTAACTGATCAGCTGATTGACGTGAGTCTTAACCTTTACAAACTTCCTCCCATTCCCCCACTTATCTCCCAGCCAAAGATATCTTTTCAAGAGGACAAATGAATTTATTATATTAGAAATGTAGCTTAAATGCACATGCCTCTCCGAGGGGGCTGGGAAATTCTCAGTGTCAATCCAAGGGGTGACCGCGTGGGTGTGCCTTAGGCCGTACAAGGCAGGTTGCACACCCAACTGGGAGTGAGTACATACCTATTGGTTGGCCATGATTCACTCCACCACATCATTGACAGAACACAGAGCCCTTCCTTAGACCAAGCCCTTGTTTCCAGAAGGGACAAGAGGCCAGGAGTATTGAGTGAGGACAGAATGTGTAGACAGAACACAAGAGACTGTAACTTTACCTGCTTGTTTGTTGTTGAAAATTCACGTGGCCAGGGTTATCTGTAACATCCACATCTTTCACCTGACGTCACACCTTAGATAAGCTGTGTGTGATGGGAGGAGAAAGAACAGGTCAGGGCTCGGTGGCTGACTCAACAACACAAGACAAACTGCAAGTTCTGAAAGTTGTGCCTTAACAAGGCTGTGTAGGATCATCCCAAGGCGTCATTTTTTTTATAGCACTGTAAAAGCTTCATCATCAGCAATCTGGCCCATCTATCTGGGAGGAAGCTGACTTTTCCATCCTTCAGATCTCTTCCCACCCCCCACAGATAGCTTCTCCTCCATGCACAGGGCACACGAGTATCCCTTGCACAAGGCATGTACCCCCTTCCACAACATGTGTAGCTACAGACCTGTAGGCTATTCTGGACAGATCAGTAGCCCAAAGCCTGCCTGCTCCACAAAACCAGTGATTACTTCCTCAATGACAGTCGGGGTTGTTTTTTAGTAAGCTTCATTTTCTTAGTTAGCCTGCAAGTGTGAATTCAGGACTAGACTCCCAGAGGCTCTCAGGGGTATTTACTCTTCTCAAACAATGACCTGCACCCCAGAAAGGAAAGAGTGGATGCCACCTTTCATGCTCAGACTGTGAGGAGTGTATCCATTTGTCTCTACTAGAGTTGGGTTCTCTGAAGAGGACCGGAAGAGTGTGCGTGTGCGTGTGCGGTGTGTGTGTGTGTGTATGTTTCTGTATGCACACATGCCTGAATGTAGGTGTGTATTTATTTTTGAGAGAATAAACATGTTGTTGTTTTTGTTGTCATTTAATCGCTAAGTTTTGTCTGACTCTTTGTGACCCCATGGACTGTAGCCCGCCAGGCTCCTCTGTCCATGGGATTTCCCAGGCAAGGATACTGAAGTGGGTTGCCATTTCCTACTCCACCAGATCTTCCCAATCCAGGGATCGAATCTGTGTCCCCTGTTTGGCAGGTGGATTCTGCACCACTGAGCCACCTGGGAAGCCCATAAACATGTTAATAACTATATTATTAATTATTATCAACTATGTTACTAACTATTAATAACTATGTTACTTTATGTTATATTCCCATTGGGCACCAATAGCTTAATACTCTCATTGAATCTTCACAACCCAGTGGGGAAAATGTTATTATAGAACCTCTGATGAATAAATCTGTTACAAGCTAGTCTTGGGAATGACATAAGACTTTCCGATGCACTTTCTCTTTGGAGATGTTTGAAGATTTTTACAGCAAGGTCAATTTTTTCCCACTTAACCACTTTTATAGAACTACACTGCCTGTAATTCAGGTTAAGTTATGCATGATAACCAAGTTTAATAAGAAAAACAATAATACATTTCAGGATTTCAACATTTTTAGTGAGTGGTAGTATTATTCGTGAGCAGTTCTAAGTCAAGTGATTTCATTAAATGAAAACGCTCACTTAAGTAACTGTTAGATCATGAAGAATAAATCTTGAGCCAAAAGCAAAATAATAATAATATTCACGACAAATGGGTATTCAGTGTGCTTGGATAACTTGCTCTAAACATTTCCTTAAGGACACAAGTTGTAAAGTGCCTCAGTTGCTATACTGATACTCCGAAAAGTAAAGAGACTTGCTCAAGGTCACACAAGCTCAGTCTCTGGGTGCCCTTTGTCTGCCTCTGGCTGGACAGAGAAAGTCATGAGTGAAATACAGGTGTCTCTGCTCTCCATGTGGGCACAAGCTGGGGGCTGGGATCCTTGCCATTCAGGTTGGAAATCCCCAGGAAACAGTCATCATAAACCAATCGTAGGCCAAAAGCAAAAGAGGATATATCTTTCAAAAGAAGATGCTATTCCAGAGCTCACACTGGTGACATTACTGACTGAACCTCCCTTCCTTTCTGGACCTGAGAGCATTTCAAAACAAAGGGTTTTCTAAGAATAAAGATTCCAAAATGTACCTGGAAAAGAGCCCTGGACAGTCCTGGGGTGGTCATCAGGCAAACATCACTCATCCCATCCTCAGAAACGATGACACCTCTGCCTGCATTTAGGTTCTGTCATCCTGGCAATATCATCTCTAAACAGTTCCTCTTCCAGACACCCCCAAAAGAAGATGACCAAAGGGTGGAGTCAGGAGTTTTGATCAAGATATAGCCCAGCCTGCAAGGTGGTTAGGATGTATCTGGGGAAAAGGTTAAGATTTTCACTGCCCTGAAAAAAATGCTTAAATTTGTTGGTTTTATACCCATTTTTACTCCTATAAGGTTGGAAGAAGCAGGCATAGCCCCTGGCATAGCCCTACCCACAGAGGAGGCAATCAAGCCACAGTTGTGATTAGATGGAATGAAGTGACGTGACTTTAAGGATGTCATAACAAACATTTTTTCCCTCAATTGTTTTTACAGGTGAGGAAACAGACCCAGAAAGGTTAAGCTACTTGCCCAAAGCAGCTTAACCCCCTAGCCCAGTCCCATAGCGTCTGAGCATCATCTGCTGCAGGAAGATTCCACTGACCAGCAGTATACACAGGGGTCTCTCCCCACCTCGCCTTGCCCGGGCCAGGCTGCACAGGAGACACAGCCACCCTGTGTCTCCCTCCTTGGCACGAGATGAAATCAGGTGGTCCCATTCTTCCTGTTCCACTCTGCCAAGTTTATCTGAACACATTTCCTTTCCACAAAGCCAACTCGCCAATTATCTGCTCCAATTAAGGCGTGTGAGATGTGGTTAATTCAGTCACTCCATAGGGTGACCAGGGTGAACAGGGGGCTGGCCATGCTGGCTGCAAGTCCCCCGATGCCCCTGGCCGTGCTGCTTCCCCTGGCATTCTTCCTACTCCCAGATGGCCTCTGTGGTTTCTTCCCCTCCCCGCTCCTTCCTTTCTGAGTCCCTGGAGTTCCAGAACTGTGCCTTGCCCTGGCTCCTCCCCTATCAATGGACAGTTCTGTCCTCATTTTGTGTCCTCTGATAAACTAACATGTATAGAGTTGTCAGTAGTAAATGGCATGGTAATGCTCAAAGTATTACCATAAAAAACAGTAATACTTAAAGTCTCTCACAAATAAGTAACTCTCTAATGACATTGCACATGAGGCATCTTCTGTATTTATGCCCAAAGCCAGCCTTGTGACCAATGAATGTAAAAATCATGCCTGTTTTGCTTTGGCATACAAACCCCAAACACTCAGCTCTCTAAGGCCAGTCCTTCCTGCCTCTTAGCATGAAAACAAGGCAGACAAAGGCTGAATATGTATTAGTCTGATCAGTTAGGACAATGGACACAAGGTCAAGTTCAATACCTTCCTCCCTTTTATGAAATAAATACTATGACCCTGAGATGAAATGTATAAGATAATATAACCTACGTATACACATACAGTGCTGGGCTCAGTCACTCAGTCGTGTACTACGCTTTGAGATTCCATGGACTGTAGCCCACCAGGCTCCTCTGTCTATGGTATTTTCTCTGCAAGAATACTGGAGTGGGTTACCATTTCCTCCTCCAGGGAATCTCCTCCAGGTTCTTCTGGGGATCGAACCCTCATCTCCTGCATTGGCAGGTGGATTCTGCACCACTGAACTACCCGGGAAGCCCCTCTCTACATAAGCCTCTACCTTCTCAAAAATAAAACCAACATATTGCCTCGACTGGAAAGATTCAAAGGAGAAATAAGACAGAGATAATTTCTAATAAAGTAATACCTATTTCAATATGGAAACGCTCGGGCCCAACTATCTTAGAAGATAAGATGAAGGAGTCAAATGTAATTATTCATACATTCACCATGAATGGGACAACTATAAATGTAAATCAATTCAATAATTGTATCATGTTGCATACAGCTAGTGCTGTAAACAAATCCTAGTAAACTTCCAAAAACCAAGGTACCAGATTACTTTGCTTCATGTGGCAACTGCATTCTTGGAAAATTAAGTGTCTCTGAAACCATGCAAATATACATTTTATTTATGTGTAAAATGTAGTTAAGTTTGAGGCACAGGTAATTATGAACACTGTCGTTGTTGTCATTTTAAAGCTACATGAACATCTGAGACAGGACATTCCTTGGCTCTTATCCACTATTTTATTGTATTTACAAGTAGTGTCATTTATTGTGACAACAAAAAAAATACAACCACCCCCCCAAAATTCCCAAATGCTCCTGGGGTAGTACTGTGCCCTTCACTCAATAGCAAGTCATTCCATTAGCAATTACAATTAGCCGCTACTAACAGACTCAAGAGACAATATTTTTCTCTCAGGTAAAACAAATCTAGAAGCAGGCAGTCTTGGGCTGATTTTTTCCAAGTCTCCTATCTTTTCTTTTCCAACATTCTTAGTACTGATTTCCATCCTTAAGTTCATGGTCACAGAATGGCTGCTGGAACCCCAGCTACTGTATCTATGATTTAGTTAAGATGAAGAAAGAAGGGAAAAAGTCAGGAAGAGCAAAACTATGTAGTAAATGAATAAGTCTCCTTTAGAAATGTTTCTAGAAGTCTCTCCCAACAACTACCTTTATATCTCATTAGCTACCCTTGTCCTCAAAGAGGCCTACAAATGTAATTAGGCACTTTGCTGTCTCTAATAATAATCAGTTCCATAGTGAAGAAGCCGGAGTGAATGGACATTGGGTAGGCAGCCAGTCATCTCTACCATATTATTTCACCCACTGATAATGTTCAGAGATCCTGCCAAAACCCCCAAAGCAGATGTAAGACACAGGTGCTAAGAAGGGCATGCAGTCTTTTGGGTTGCTTAGCTCAGGACCTCAAGCTTATGTGGGCTTCAATATTTGTATGCTATTCCCTGCACGGGAGCAGTGTGACGCTTCACCACAGTGATCTACTCTGACTAGATCCTGGCACTGAACAAATCTGGGTCAGCAGACGGATCTGAGAAAGGGTTCAAAACTCAAAATCTGCCTGAGTGTCTACTGTGAGAATTCAGTATGACAATGGTTGAGCTTCTCACATTTGGCATTAGCCATTCAAACGCACGTGTGTGCCCCTCTAAATTTTCCTAAGGGAGTTCTGTTCAGGCTCACAAACATGCACTACATCTACTCATTTTTCCTGCTGTGTGACAGGGATGCAAGATAAAACCAACAAAATTGCTTCCCTGAAAAGCTTATACCCTGGGTGTGGAGGGAGAAGGCAGGGAAGGAAGGTTAGGGGGAGCAGAGAGTGTTGAAGTGGTCCATGCTGTGGAAAGACATGTCCTGGGTATTGTGTGTCTGCAGCAGCCAGCACCATGCCATTCCTAGTGGGTGCTCAATAAATAGCTCAATACTTCCCAGGTGGTCCAGTGGCTAAGACTCCACGTTCCCAATGCAGGGTACCCTGGTTCGATCCCTGGTCAGGGAACTAGATCCCACTTGCTACAGTTAAAAAGATCCTGCTCCAGGGCAGCCAAGTAAATAATAAAAGAAAATAAATAGCTAGCTGTATTTTTTATTTAAAATTCTTCTCCGTGATATTTGGAGAGGAATCTGTTCTCGTCAGAGAGTTCCTAGGTTGAGGAGTTATTCTTCACAGCTGAATTGCTTTGTTTTCTCTTCCACTTCATTCAGTCAGCTATGTCCTAGAAAAAGTTCCCAAAATATAGCTTAATTTTTCAAACTTGCAGAAAGCCCTCTTGGTTGAAACCATGCCAAAGCTTTTCAAACTGGGAAATATCAGTGATATGCAAAGATAATAAAAATAATCTCTGTGCTTAGAAATTTCTAATTCTTCCATAGCCTCAGAATCCCTCCAGAGGGCAATTTGGCAACAATTTTCAAAGTTTTAGTAAAACATTCATATCTTTTGACTCAGCAATTCTAAGAACTTAAACCAAGAAAGTAATGAAGGATATAGAGGAAGATCCAAAAATAAGCATGTTTATTAGAGTTTGGTCTATTGTTGTGGAAGATGATAGATGTGGTTGTTTACAGTGTTTTCTAACCAATAATAGGAGATCAATGAATAAATATAGTGCATTTCATACAACACATTATAGCCACTTGAAATGATTCATTTAACAATTGTGTATTGATTACCTGTTGTGTGCCAGTCACTATTGTAGATAGAAGGACATAAGTGAATAAAACAGACGATGTGGATCTCAACATTCTGGTAATGTGCCATGATTGTGTTTATTAACATGAAAATAGATTGTTAAATTCAAAAGGCAGTATAGCACATGGAACTCTACTCGAGATTATGTGTCAGCCTGGATGCAAGGGGAGTGTGGGGAGAATGGATACAGGTATATATGTGGCTGAGTCCCTTCACTGTTCACTGAAACTATCACAACATTAGTAACCAGCTATGTCCCAATACAAAATAAAAAGTTTAAGGTTTGGAAAAAAATTTTTTTAAAGCAGGTTAGAATGTAAGTATTCTTATTATTAAAAGAAAAATAATAGCTAACACTTATATAGTTTTTGTTATGTGCCAAAATTATGCTATTATGTGCCAAACATCAAACATTTAATTTACATAAGAACCCAGTATGATCCAATACTTGTTTAAAAGTATATTTTTTACTATTTGTTATTATTTTGTTGTTAAGATGGCCACAAATGTAATAATAAAGTAACTGTTTTCTTTCCCCACATTTACTTCAAACCTATTTTCTGGATTTGTCTTTTTCTTGCCCGTGGATGAAGTCTCAGGCAGGTTGCAAAGCTTTTCTGGTGCCTTTCAGTCAGATGGGCAGTCTTAATTCAGTAACTTGAATGTGCAGTCCAATCTGAATTTTTTCCTCTTAAAGGGAACCTTCTCTTCCAGGTCAGCCCGCTGTGAGCTTGGATGCCTGAGAGGCTGCGTGCTGCCGTCTTCCCTCTCATAGCTCCCTGGCCTCCCTTCAGCTCCCACCCCTTCAAGGCTGGGGCCTTGGGATGCGACTGGGAGAAGGGCAGTCTCCTCTGGCATGCTTGTCTAGGTCCATCATTGAGTTCTGTGTGTGTGGCACAAGCACCTTTGCAGCCTCTTTTTCTGGCCTTTGCAGGTTGCTCCCAGGATTCATTGTTGAGGATGCAGCCTCTTGTCCAGGTGGAAGCTTCCAGTTCTTCCTTCCACCCACGGAGAGTTCAGTCATCTCCCTTACACTAACCCTCTCTCTTGGACTCTCTGCCCTCCCAATCAGGCTTCTTCTTATGTAGTTGTCCCTTTTTCATCTTTTTGACTGACACACAGGGCAGGCAGGATCTTAGATCCCTGAACAGGGATCTCCCGTGTCCCCTGAAGTGCAAGCTTGGAGTCTTAACCACTGGGCTATCAGGGAACTCCTTGTGGTCTCCTTTTGAAAAAAAGGCAGGCTAGATTCCTACTCAGATCCACACAGCACTGGCAAAGCTCATACATCTTGGCTTGCCAGCATGCAAGCAAAGTCCTTCCTTCTCCTTGCTGTTGTTGCAGTCTTAGGTCCAGCCAGCCACTCATCTGTGGGCTTCTCTTGTCGAAAGGCAGACACCAGTCCCCAAACTCCAGAAGGACGTGTCTAGCTCTCTAAGTGGCTCTTGGAAGGCCCTGTCAGTTGGCTTTGAATGAGGAGATGTACTTCTCTTCCTGCTGGGGGAGGCTTTCCATGAAATTTTCCCTCACTACTCCAATTCTAACTTTTTAGGCTGATGGGGTGATTGCTCAATCCTGGCAGAACCTGTTTCATAATCTCTCAGTTTACCCTTGCATAGATATCATAACACCTTAAACTTGAATATTTAGTATGTGGGATCTTTGGGCACCTATTGTATTTTTATCAACCTTTAGGGCATCAGCCAAAAGTGAACAGGAAGAGTCTCATTTTAATCTTCTGCTAATATATATATATATATATATATATATATATATAGGGAGAAATATCAATAACCTTAGATATGCAGATGATACCACCCTTATGGCAGAAAGTGAAGAGGAACTAAGAAGCCTCTTGATGAGAGTGAAAGTAGAGAGTGAAAAAGTTGGCTTAAAGCTCAACATTCAGAAAACGAAGATCATGGCATCCGGTCCCATCACTTCATGGGAAATGGATGGGGAAACAGTGGAAACAGTGTCAGACTTTATTTTTCTGGGCTCCAAAATCACTGCAGATGGTGACTGCAGCCATGAAGTTAAAGGACGCTTACTCCTTGGAAGGAAGGTTATGACCAACCTAGATAGCATATTCAAAAGCAGAGACATTACTTTGCCAAGAAAGGTTCGCCTAGTCAAGGCTATGGTCTTTCCTGTGGTCATGTATGGACGTGAGAGCTGGACCATGAAGAAGGCTGAGTGCCGAAGAATTGATGCTTTTGAACTGTGGTGTTGGAGAAGACTCTTGAGAGTCCCTTGGACTGCAGGGAGATCCAACCAGTCCATTCTGAAGGAGATCAGCCCTGGGATTTCTTTGGAAGGAATGATGCTAAAGCTGAAACTCCAATACTTTGGCCACCTCATGCGAAGAGCTGACTCATTGGAGAAGACTCTGATGCTGGGAGGGATTGGAGGCAAGAGGAGAAGGGGACGACAGAGGATGAGATGGTTGGATGGCATCACTGACTCGATGGACGTGAGTCTGAGTGACCGCCGGGAGTTGGTGATGGACAGGGAGGCCTGGCATGCTGCGATTCATGGGGTCGCAAAGAGTCAGACACGACTGAGTGACTGATCTGATCTGATCTGATTATATATACATACACATATCTGAAGGTTTCATTTCAAAATGCTCAGTTCTCTTCGGGTCACAGAATTATTTTTCTCTTTTTTGTTTATCTGTACTTTATACTTTGAACATTAGAAGAAAATGACATTTTAAAAGTTTTTATTAAAGTATAGTTGATTTACAATGGGGCAGACTGACATGCCCCAGACATGGCTGCTGCCGGCGGCAGCCTGCTGGGGCAACGAGCCACTGCGGCCAGTGAGGAGCCCAGTGTTGGGGGCATCACCCACCTTTCTCATCCCCCTTACTTGCCCACCCTGCCGGAGAGACGGAGATGAAACATGGAGACCCCACTGCGCCGATGGTCCTGATCCCTGGAGCAATGGCAGCGGCTGCCTAACCTGGAAAATGGCAGAGTAGAAGGACGTGCTTAAAATTCTCCAAATTAGGCTTCAACAGTCCATGAACCATGAACTTCCAGATATTCAAGCTGGATTTAGAAAAGGCAGAGGAACCAGAGATCAAATTGCCAACATCCGTTGGATCATTGAAAAAGCAAGAGAGTTCCAGAAAAAAAATCTACGTCTCCTTTATTGACAATTGGCAAAGCCTTTGACTGTGGATCACAACAAACTGTGGAAAATTCTTAAAGAAATGGGAATACCACAACACCTGACCAGCCTCCTATGAAATCTGTATTCAGGTCAAGAAGCAACAGTTAGAATTGGACATGGAAAAACAGATTGGTTATGAATCGGGAAAAGAGTCTGTCAAGGCTATATATTGTCACTCTGTTTATATACGTAGAGTACATCATGCGAAATGCTGGACTGGATGAAGCTCAAGCTGGAATCAAGATTTCTGGGAGAAATATCCAGAACCTCAGATATCCAGATGGCACCACCCTTATAGCAAAAAGTGAAGAAGAACTAAAGAGCCTCTTGATGAAAATAAAAGAGGAGAGTGAAAAAGTTGGCTTAAAAATCAACATTCAGAAAACTAAAATCATGGCATCTGGTCCCATCATTTCATGGCAAATAGATGGAGAAACAGTGGAAACAGTGAAAGACTTTATTTTTCTGGGCTCCAAAATCACTGCAGATGGTGATTGCAGCCATGAAATTAAAAGACGCTTACTCCTTGGAAGAAAAGCTATGACCAACCTAGACAGCATAGTAAAAAGCAGAGATATTACTTTGCCAACAAAGGTCCATCTAGTCAAAGCTATGGTTTTTCCAGTAGTCATGTATGGATGTGAGAGTTGGACTATAAAGAAAGCTGAGTGCTGAAGAATTGATGCTTTTGAACTATGGTGCTTGGAGAAGACTCTTGAGAGTCCCTTGGACTGCAAGGAGATCCAACCAGTCCACCTTAAAGGAAATCAGTCCTGAATATTTATTGGAAGGACTGGTGCTGAAGGTGAAACTCCAATAGTTTGGCCCTTGATTCGAAGAACTGACTAGTTAGAAAAGATCCTAATGCTGGGAAAGATTGAAGGTGGGAGAAGAAGGGGACGACAGAGCATGAGATGGTTGGATGGCATCATCAACTCGATGGACATGAGTTTGAGTAAGCTCTGGGAGTTGGTGATGGACAGGGAGGCCTGGCGTGCTGTAGTCCATGGGGTCACAAAGAGTCGGACACAACTGGGCAACCGAACTGAACCAATTTGCAATGTGTTAATTTCTTCTGTGCAGCAAAATGACTCAGTTATATTTTTTCATATTATTTTTCATATTCTTTTCCATTATGGTTGTCACAGGATATTGAATAGGTTCCCTGTGCTATATAATAGGATCTAATTGTTTATCCATTCTATATATAATAGTTCACCTCTGCTAATTCCAGACTCCCATTCCTTCCCTCCTCTGCCCTCTCTTTTCCCTGGCAACCACAAATCTGTTCTCTACATCTGTGAGTTTGCATCCCATCAGTTTTGGTACTTTGGATTTCATTTTATGCATTTATTTTTCTATTTTTCTTACAAAATTCACTTTTTTTTCAAATTTCACTTTTAAGAGTGTTTAGTTGACCAGACTCAAATTAATGAAACTGGAAAATATTCTATATTTGATTCACCCAATAATACCCTTTAGACAGTGTTCCACACTCCCTTGGGATTGGTTTGCACAATAAGTGCTACTTTAGATATCCATTTGCTGCTTTAAATTGCTCTCAGGGCTTCAAAGGCCCTTGTGTTCACTGGTTCACATGGCTATAGTCTGCTACTCTTTACTAAAATACAGGCAAATCTCCCATGGAATAAGAGCTTTAAAAATATAAAAGCACTTTTAAATTCATATTCTTTTATTTTACCCTTTTATTCTTTCAACAATAGAGCACCTGCACACATGATAGTCACTTCGGTTGTATCCGACTCTGTATGATCCTATGGACTGTAGCCTACCAGGCTCTTGTGTCCATGGGGATTCTTGAGGCAAGAATACTGAAGTGGGTTGCCATGCCCTCCTCCAGGGGATCTTCCCAACCCAGGAATCAAACCCACATCTCTTACATCTCCTGCATTGGCAGGCAGATTCTTTCCACTGGAGCCACCTGGGAAGCCCTATAGAGCACCTGCCATAAGCCAGATATTGCACCAATCCCTAGAGACACAGAACTCTCTCAAGACAGTTTTGGTATTTGTGGCCTTGATGAGCCTGTTTACTTCTGAATTGGACCTGAGTTTATTTTCTTAACCTCAGTATAGTCTTCAAAATATGAGCACCAACATATTGAGGACAGATTTAACAATACTATGTAAGGCATAGAACAAGTCAGTAGAAAATGAACTTTGCCTCCTGCATGATTACAATCTAAATTAGTCTCCACACTGACCTAGTTATAAGGAAACCTGGTCACTTTTAATTAGATGTATGAATTGGTTAGTTATTTGAGTCTCAATTTCCTGAATTAAAAAATGAGTATTATACTAGTTAACTTCTAAGTTTTCTTACAATGCTAATGAATTACATATAATTCTATTGGGTCCCCCAAGTGAATACCATTAATTAATTATGCAAAGATATATGTTCATTCACTATGTGCCAGGCACAGCAAAATAAAACATGATACCAACTGTCCTCATGAAACTCAGGAAGTGTCTGCTAATTCATTTACTATCTGGCTAAAACAATAATAATAAAGATTTCTGTTCTTTAAACCCACACATATGGTCAATTAATCTTCCACAAAGGAAGCAAAAATATACAACGGGGAAAAGACAGTCTCTTCAACAAGGGGTGTTGGGTGAGTTGGACATCTGCATGTAAATCAATGAAGTTAGAACACACCCTCAGAGCATACACAAAAATAAATTCCAAATGGCTTAAAAGTTTAAATGTAAGACATGACACCATAATGCTCCTAGAAGAGAACACAGGCAAAAAAATTCTCTGACATAAATTATACCAAGGTTTTCTTAGTTCAAGACAATAGAAATAAAAGTAAAAATAAACAAATGGGACCTAATCAAACCTATAAGCATTTGTATAGCAAAGGAAACCATAAACAAAACAAAAATACAACCTATGGACTAGGAGAAAATACTTGCAAATGATGTGAGTGACAATGGATCAATTTACAAAATATGTAAACAGCTCATATAACTCAATAACAAAAACCACAAACAACCCAATCAAAAAATGGACAGAAGACCTAAATAGACATTTCTCCAGAGAAGACATACAGGTGGCCCATAGGCCCATGAAAAGATGCACAGAATCACTAATTATTAGAGGAATGCAAATCAAAACTACAATGAAGTACCACTTCATACCAATCAGAATGGCCAACATAAAAAAGTCTGCAAATGACAAGTACAGGAGAAAATATGGAGAAAAGAGAATCCTCCAACACTGTTGGTGGGAATGCAAATTGGTGCAGCCACTATGGAAAACTGTATGGAGAATTCCTCAAAAAACTAGAAAATAGAGCTATCACATGATCCAGCAATCCCTCTCCTGAGCATATATCTGGACAAAACTGTAATTCAAAATATGTTCACAGAAACACCATTTGCAATAGCCAAGACATGGGAACGTCTCAAACAACCTAAACGTACATCAACAGATAAAGAAGATGATGTGTGTGTGTGTGTGTGTGTGTGTGTGTGTGTGTATACACACACACAATGGAATATATTTACTAAGCCATAAAAAAGAATGGAAAAAATGCCATTTGCAGCACATGGATGGACCCAAAGATTATCATACTAAGTGAAGTATGTCCGAAAGAAAAAGAGAAAGACCATGTGATGTCACCGATCTGTGGAATCTAAAAGACAATACAAATGAACTTATCTATGAAACAAAAGCAGACTCACAGACACAGAGAGCAGTCCTGTGGTTGCCCATGGGGAAGGGGGTAGAGCAGGGTTTGATTGGGAGTTTGGGATTAGCAGATGCAAACTATTATATATAGAATGAATAAACAACAAAGTCCTATTGCACAGTGCAGGAAACTGTTAATATATTCAAAATCCTGTAATAAACCATAATGAAAAACTATATCAGATCAGATAAGATCAGTTGCTCAGTAGTGTCCGACTCTTTGCGACTCCATGAATCGCAGCACGCCAGGCCTCCCTGTCCATCACCAACTCCCGGAGGTCACTCAGACTCACATCCATCGAGTCAGTGATGCCATCCAGCCATCTCATCCTCTGTCGTCCCCTTCTCCTCCTGCCCCCAATCCCTCCCAGCATCAGAGTCTTCTCCAATGAGTTAACTCTTCGCATGAGGTGGCCAAAATACTGGAGTTTCAGCTTTAGCATCATTCCTTCCAAAGAAACCCCAGGGCTGATCTCCTTCAGAATGGACTGGTTGGATCTCCCTGCAGTCCAAGGGACTCTCAAGAGTCTTCTCCAACACCACAGTTCAAAAGCATCAATTCTTCGGCGCTCAGCCTTCTTCATGGTCCAGCTCTCACATCCATACATGACCACAGGAAAGACCATAGCCTTGACTAGGCGAACCTTTGTTGGCAAAGTAATGTCTCTGCTTTTGAATATGCTGTCTAGGTTGGTCATAACTTTCCTTCCAAGGAGTAAGCGTCTTTTAATTTCATGGCTGCAGTCACCATCTGCAGTGATTTTGGAGCCCAGAAAAATAAAGTCTGACACTGTTTCCACTGTTTCCCATCTATTTCCCATGTAGTGATGGGACCGGATGCCATGATCTTCGTTTTCTGAATGTTGAGCTTTAAGCCAACCTTTTCACTCTCCACTTTCACTTTCATCAAGAGGCTTTTGAGTTCCTCTTCACTTTCTGCCATAAGGGTGGTGTCATCTGCATATCTGAGGTTATTGATATTTCTCCCAGCAATCTTGATTTCAACTTGTGTTTCTTCCAGTCCAGCATTTCTCATGATGTACTCTGCATATAAGTTAAATAAACAGGGTGACAATATACAGCCTGGACGTACTCCTTTTCCTATTTGGAACCAGTCTGTTGGTCCATGTCCAGTTCTAACTGTTGCTTCCTGACCTCCATACAGATTTCTCAAGAGGCAGATCAGGTGGTCTGGTATTCCCATCTCTTTCAGAATTTTCCACAGTTTATTGTGTTCTACACAGTCAAAGGCTTTGGCATAGTCAAGAAAGCAGAAATAGATGTTTTTCTGGAACTCTCTTGCTTTTTCCATGATCCAGTGGATGTTGGCAATTTGATCTCTGGTTCCTCTGCCTTTTCTAAAACCAGCTTGAACATCAGGAAGTTCACGGTTCACATATTGCTGAAGCCTGGCTTGGAGAATTTTGAGCATTACTTTACTAGCGTGTGAGATGAGTGCAATTGTGCGGTAGTTTGAGCATTCTTTGGCATTGCCTTTCTTTGGGATTGGAATGAAAACTGACCTTTTTCAATCTTGTGGCCACTGCTGAGTTTTCCAAATTTGCTGGCATATTGAGTGCAGCACTTTCACAGCATCATCTTTCAGGATTTGGAATAGCTCAACTGGAATGCCATCACCTCCACTAGCTTTGTTCGTAGTGATGCTTTCTAAGGCCCACTTGACTTCACATTCCAGGATGTCTGGCTCTAGGTCAGTGATCACACCATCATGATTATCTGGGTCTTGAAGATCTTTTTTGTACAGTTCTTCTGTGTATTCTTGCCACCTCTTCTTAATATCTTCTGCTTCTGTTAGGTCCATGCCATTTCTGTCCTTTATCGAGCCCATCTTTGCATGAAATGTTCCCTTGGTATCTCTGATTTTCTTGAAGAGATCTCTAGTCTTTCCCATTCTGTTGTTTTCCTCTATTTCTTTGCATTGATCACTGAAGAAGGCTTTCTTATCTCTTCTTGCTATTCTTTGGAACTCTGCATTCAGATGTTTATATCTTTCCTTTTCTCCTTTGCTTTTCACTTCTCTTCTTTTCACAGCTATTTGTAAGGCCTCCCGAGACAGCCATTTTGCTTTTTTGCATTTCTTTTCCATGGGGATGGTCTTGATCCCTGCCTCCTGTACAATGTCACGAACTTCATTCCATAGTTCATCAGGCACTCTATCTATCAGATCTAGGCCCTTAAATCTATTTCTCACTTCCACTGTATAATCATAAGGGATTTGATTTAGGTCATACCTGAATGGTCTAGTGGTTTTCCTACTTTCTTCAATTTAAGTCTGAATTTGGCAATAAGGAGTTCATGGTCTGAGCCACAGTCAGCTCCTGGTCTTGTTTTTGCTGATTGGATAGAGCTTCTCCATCTTTGACTGCAAAGAATATAATCAATCTGATTTCGGTGTTGACCATCTGGTGATGTCCATGTATAGAGTCTTCTCTTGTGTTGTTGGAAGAGGGTATTTGCTATGACCAGTGCATTTTCTTGGCAAAACTCTGTTAGTCTTTGCCCTGCTTCATTCCGTATTCCAAGGCCAAATTTGCCTGTTACTCCAGGTGTTTCTTGACTTCCTACTTTTGCATTCCAGTCCCCTATAATGAAAAGGACATCTTTTTTGGGTGTTAGTTCTAAAAGGTCTTGTAGGTCTTCATAGAACTGTTCAACTTCAGCTTCTTCAGCGTTACTGGTTGGGGCATAGACTTGGATTACTGTGACATTGAATGGTTTGCCTTGGAAACGAACAGAGATCATTCTGTAGTTTTTGAGACTGCATCCAAGTACTGCATTTCGGACTCTTTTGTTGACCATGATGGCCACTCCATTTCTTTTGAGGGATTCCTGCCCGCAGTAGTAGATATAATGGTCCTCTGAGTTAAATTCACCCATTCCAGTCCATTTTAGTTCGCTAATTCCTAGAATGTCGACATTCACTCTTGCCATCTCTTGTTTGACCACTTCCAATTTGCCTTGATTCATGGACCTGACATTCCAGGTTCCTATGCAGTATTGCTCTTTACAGCATCGGACTTTGCTTCTATCACCAGACACATCCACAGCTGGTATTCTTTTTGCTTTGGCTCCATCCCTTCATTCTTTCTGGAGTTATTTCTCCACTGATCTCCAGTAGCATATTGGGCCCCTACTGACCTGGGGAGTTTCTCTTTCAGTACCCTATCATTTTGCCTTTTCATACTGTTCATGGGGTTCTCAAAGCAAGAATACTGAAGTGGCTTGCCATTCCCTTCTCCAGCGGACCACACCCTGTGAGATCTCTCCACCATGACCCGCCCAGAAAAAGTATATATATATGTATAACTGAATCACTTTACTATGTAGTGAAATTGATAACACTGTAAATCATACAACACTGTAAATCAACTCTACCTCAAGTTAAAAAATGATTTCTCTTCCCAAGGAAATCATTATACTGTATGGGGGGGGGGGCAGAAAAAATGTTAAACAATTAGAGCTCTCAAATTAACAAAAGATTAGTTTCATGAGAGAAATTAAAAAAGAATTTGCTTGTCTGGGAAGCAGTCTGAACAAGATGATTCTGGAAATCTAGTTTGGAAGCAATACCACCAGTTCACAGGTGGGTCTGTCAAGCCCTATGCTAAATTCTCTAGCGGAGTCAAGTGCAAAAGAGGAGGGACCATCTTGCAGAACTTTCTGTTTGGAGAAATAAGATATACTTGCAAAGTCCCCCACACAAGAGCTCAGAGAGCAACTCTGTGCAAATCAGGAAAAAGTACCACTCCAGGCAGACAAATTACAAAATGGCTCTCCCACAGGGCAACAAATCAGATAAAGACTCATTTCTTGAGAATACTTCAACAAGAGTGTGTGCGGACACATGGAGGCTAGGCTGATTTCAGCTCCACTCATTCCCTGGGTTTTGTGTTGGGCACTGACCACACACCTGTGTGACAGCCTGGCTTACAGTGAGCAAGATAGTATAAAGTCTGAAGACACCAAGGAGATAATCATGTGAATTAAATCATGACCCCTGGGAAAAAAAATTCTAAATTTACCAGTCTTTTTAAACCAAGTAAGGTCCTTGGTCTAAATAGGAAGTTTCCTCTCATTGCCCTTAGAAACAGCTTTCAAAAAAAAAGCTGTCATATTCTTATTAAGCCTTTTGTCCAGAGATCATTGCCATATCAGCAACAAGAAGCCCTGACAGCGTGAGGGTTAAGTGTTTGAAAATTCTCTTCCACTGAAGGCTGATCTTGTTGCCTAGTGACTGCTGCATTGCTTGCTGCTGTCACTCACCTTGTCTCCAGAGAATTATCCCCCACTCTCATAAGGAAGGTTATGATTGGACAAAGCTGACATCATAGCCCAGAGAGGAACGGCATCTCTTTGTCAAGACAGCACCAATGAGATGACTCAAGAGTTGGTGGCCAAGGGTTTTGGTTCCTTTGTTTTGTTTCTTTAATATAGAGCCAACAAATTGGATGAAACATTTTCCTCTTTTCTTGCCAAGCCAATTTTGCAGGTGTTAGTAGTGAATTTTTACCCATAAAGATATTCCTTGATAGTGTATGGATTATCTTCCCATCCATTTAATCAACACTGTCCCCCCAATCCCCGAAGTCTTTTCTCCCCCATGCACTTGGTCAGCACTTGAGAAGCTGAACAGATTACAGGCAGAAAATGAGTACCCTGGAGCTCATTATCACACCACTGGTTGCAGTGTGGAGTTTCACACAAGGCAGATTCTTCCGGGTACTTATCTGAAAAGTACCTGAAGATGTTTCAAAGCATCAGTTTTAAGGACAGCCCTGTAATACTCCTTCAGCGCACATACACCAGACACCAAAAAAAGTTTTTTGAAAGTTGATTAAACTTGAAAGCACACCTACTTTTAAAATCAAGCAGTTGGAAAACTCTCACGCATTTTAGATAATAAACAAACATAAGTTCTTTGATCACTTTTAAAAATTTACGTCACGCATTTGCACTGCTTTGAAAATCAAGCTTGATAAGTCTTCGTTTTTTGCATTTTGCACTGACTTGGGCTACGTGTGTACTCTTGAATATTTCAGCCATTGAAGACATTAGCTATATGACTGGAGTGTTGGTTACAGATTCATTATGCCAGACTACTATATTAAATCATCTGTTAAATGTGTTCTTTTCTTGGTAAATATTTGGTATATAGCATAGTCACAGCTGTTATAATTGGATAATTACTTCCAATTAATGCTCTATTTCGAAAGCTGCAATTCCATATAAAGCTTAGAGTTAAGCTGTAACAAAGGCAACCCTCTCCTGGGGAAACAGAGAGTGAGAATTACTTTCTGTAATTCTCCTGGAAAGCAATTAGAGAGAGAGTACTAATAAATTATATATGGTCCTGCTTTTACCTGTGCTGATAAAGAATCTGTAGTGTGTCAGCTAAAATGAGTAAATACACCACTGCCTCTCCCAAGAGCTGTCTGCAAGTATTTGAAGATTGCAGTTTCTTATTTGAATAATCAACATTTTTCTTAGAGTGAATTAAAGCTGACCATACATTCCTGGGGAGAACTTATTTAAAAGAAGGGAGAGAGAGTATTTATACAGAATCAAGTTACAAGGAAACACTTCATCTCAGAATTCTCATCAAACAATATAAGTTCAGGAAAAACCAATTTCATTTGTAATATAATTTTCTTTAAGAATTCAGATTGGTGTGTAAGTGCAAGCAGAAAGTGGGTGGGAGTTCTTTTAAATGAAATCTTAACAGATCTGAGGAGCAGAGTCTGCTGCAACACGGTTCTTGCTCCTTTGACCAGAAAGATACCAAATGTCTGGGTTCTTAGAGTATTAATTAATGTCTTAGTTCTTAGAGTTTCTTTGCTTGGAAACAACAGTGAGTTAGGTGTTGCAAAAACCCCTCAGACAGGCTGATTCTAAGATTATTCTTCTCTATTCCCTTAATGCCATAAAAAATGTGGATGGTTTAGAGCCAATTACACTTAAAACTAGTAAATATATATTTTAATAGACTTTGCAGTAATGTAGCCTGACCTTTATACTAATGAGAAGTAAGATTTTTACCCATGAAACTTATTAATAAGATACTGTAATATATGTAGCAGTTTAGAGAAATACCACTTCTTTCTTAACTGCGTAGATTTTATACCCCTTGAATATTCATTGAAAGGACTGATGCTGAAGCTGAAGCTCCTATACTTTGGCCAACTCACTGGAAAAGACCCTGATGCTGGGCAAGACTGAAGGCAGGAAGAGAAGGGGATGACAGAGAATGAAGTGGTTGGATGGCATCACTGACTCAATGGACATGAATTTGAGCAAACTCTGGCAGGTGGTGGCAGGGAAGCCTGGCATGCTGCAGTCCATGGGGTCACAAAGAGTCGGGAGCAACTGAACAATAAGGTTATGTACATTTCTTGGTTTTGGAGTTATTTTAGCTGGAAGGGTAACTGTAAAAGGTGATAGTGTAGAGATGTCCTGTTTGTCAGAGATATTTGATTAATAATTTATTAATTTGTATTGTATTAAAAATTTGCTATGGACACTCTCCAAATCTCAAGGTGTGGTAGCCATCCTTAGAAAATGCAATTTGATTCCACTGCTTCTAGATATTGGATTCTAAGGTCTTACCACGGAGAAGGCAATGGCACCCCACTCCAGTACTCTTGCCTGGAAAATCCTGTGGACGGAGGAGCCTGGTAGGCTGCAGTCCATGGGGTCGCTAAGAGTCGGGCATGACTGAGTGACTTCCCTTTCACTTTTCACTTTCATGCACTGGAGAAGGAAATGGCAACCCACTCCAGTGTTCTTGCCTGGAGAATCCCAGGGACGGGGAGGCCTGGTGGGCTGCCGTCTATTGGGGTCACACAGAGTCGGACACGACTGAAGTGACTTAGCTTAGCTTAGCTTAGCTTAAGGTCTTACCATGGTCGCCACAGAACTCTGTTAAGATCTGGCCCCTGGGACCTAAATACTTTGCAGGCCTCACCTCCTACCAGTCTTTCCTTTGTAAGGGATGCTCCAGGCAAATAGCTATTCTTCGTGCTAATGCTGTAAAAACATCAAAGAGCTGCAGCCTCTAATTTAGCCTTCTCTTTTCCTTTCCTCCGGAGACTTGTGTGTGTCACTCCTGCACAGCGTTCTAATCTCTGCTTAGAGCCACCTAGGTGAGAGGTCCTCCCCATCTAAAAGGTGGCCTGCAAGTCCTGGACTTGCCTAGCTTCAAGACTGAAGAGCTCTGGGTCAGCAACAGATACCACTGGTTTAATAGATGGGGAGGTTACCTGTCTGAAACAAGGTCCTGGACCAACTTCCCACTGTGTGCGGCAGGTGACTAGCTGGACATGGTGGAATTATTCCTTTGCTCCTGGTGGAAGGGTGAGGTTACCAGTTACGGGGGAACTGACGTCATGTTGACGCATTGGTTACCAGGGAAACTAGCCAAGGGGCATGCTCCTCTTGCCCCTTTGATAAGCTATCCTAGTGGAGCTAATCTGATCTGATGATTAGAACAATCACTAGCTGGGCTGGGGGCAAGTATGTAGGAAGGTCAGTCATGTGACTGGGGGAGGTGAAGCAGGCACTGGCCAGGCAGCAGGATGTACAAGGGAGCAGGAGAATAGCCATCTTAAGGGGCCTGATCATACAGCAACTGTCACCTTGCCCCTTCCTTACCTGTTTTTCTTTATAGCACTTATCACTTTCAGTATTTTATTTCAAGGTTTTATTTTGCTAGTCTCCTCCCACTAGAATGTAAGCTCCATGAGGGCAGAGAGACTTTCATCTGTTTTGCTCACTGCCAAACCATGAGGGCCTAGGCAAAGATTTGTTGAATAAATGAAGAAAAGGCCACGCATTCTTCTTGTGCATGATTAGTTCTATAAACTAAAGGCGGTAAAACCCGGCAGTTAAAGCACAAGTTTAGGAACTGCTGCTGCTGCTAAGTCGCTTCAGTCGTGTCCGATTCTGTGTGACCCCATAGACAGCAGCCCACCAGGCTCCCCCATCCCTGGGATTCTCCAGGCAAGAACACTGGAGTGGGGTACCATGTCCTTCTCCAGTGCATGAAAGTGAATAGTGAAAGTGAAGTCACTCAGTCGTGTCCAACTCTTCACAACCCCATGGACTGCAGCCCACCAGGCTCCTTGGCTTCCCAGGTGGCTCTGTCGTAAAGAATCTGCCTGCCAATGCAGAAGATACAGGAAATACAGATTCGATCCCTAGGTTGGGAACATCCCCTGGAGGAGGAAATGGGAATCCACTCCAGTATTCTTGCTTGGAGAATCCAACTGGACAGAGCCTGGCGGGCTACAGTTCATGGGATCTCAGAAGAGCTGGATGCAACTTAGCGACTAAACACAGCAACAACATTAACCTCATGATGTGATGTAAGAATTAAATGAAGTAAGCTATCTAAATGTTTGGTTTAGTACTTGCCAAGTCTGTCAAGTAGAAAGTAGTAAGTAGTGATAACATTTCAGGTAATACCCTTCATAGATTACTAAATCAGATTCAGATCAGATCAGTCGCTCAGTTGGGTCCGACTCTTTGCGACCCCATGAATCGCAGCACGCCAGGCCTCCCTGTCCATCGCCAACTACTGGAGTTCACTGAGACTCACGTCCATCGAGTCAGTGATGCCATCCAGCCATCTCATCCTCTGTCATCCCCTTCTCCTCTTGCCCCCAATCCCTCCCAGAATCAGAATCTTCTCCAATGAGTCAACTCTTCGCATGAGGTGGCCAAAGTACTGGAGTTTCAGCTTTAGCATCATTCCTTCCAAAGAAATCCCAAGGCTGATCTCCTTCCGAATGGACTGGTTGGATCTCCTTGTAGTCCAAGGGACTCTCAAGAGTCTTCTGAACCTTGAACTTCCTGATGTTCAAGTTGGTTTTAGAAAAGGCAGAGGAACCAGAGATCAAATTGCCAACATCCGCTGGATCATGGAAAAAGCAAGAGAGTTCCAGAAAAACATCTATTTCTGCTTTATTGACTATGCCAAAGCCTTTGACTGTGTGGATTACAATAAACTGTGGAAAATTCTGAAAGAGATGGGAATACCAGACCACCTGATCTGCCTCTTGAGAAATTTGTATGCAGGTCAGGAAGCAACAGTTGGAACTGGACATGGAACAATTGACTGGTTCCAAATAGGAAAAGGAGTTTGTCAAGGCTGTATATTGTCACCCTGCTTATTTAACTTATATGCAGAGTACATCATGAGAAACGCTGGACTGGAAGAAATCAGATTCAGGTAGCTCTTAATTAAAATTAAAAAGCCATGGAACTCCCAGCAAGTGATTTTCCATACCCACCCAACCCTCCCCAGAGAATATCTTTCTTTCCAATCTATCTCATATTCTGTAGGGGAGCCACCTGTCTGATTTGAAGGGTTTTTATTCAACTCTCAGCTCTGAAGCTGTTGAATTTAACTTCTCATTTGCTCCGTACTAACAAATTTTTATTAACTCCCTTACTCTGCAGTTCAAATAGGACAATTTATTTTTGGTTTGCAAAAAAGAAATTAGAATGTCAAGGAGCTTTTTTTCTCTTGACTGTAGGTTTCTTAGCTCTCACTCCACCCACCCTGCCTGCCTGCCAGTCAGAGGTATTGGATCTACTTCCTGTCACTATAGATTCCATTGCTATTGTTCAGTAAGGAAGTCGTGTCTGACTCTTTGGCACTTCATGGACTGTAGCCCACCAGGCTTCTCTGTCTGTGGAGTTCTGTAGGAAAGAACACTGGAATGGGTTGCCATTTCTTTCTCCAGGGAATCTTCTTGGACCAGAGACTGAAGTCATGTCTCCTGCATTGGCAGGTGGATTCTTTACCACTGAGCCACCAAGGAAGCCCAATTAGTTTTTTCTAAAGTTCTATGTAAATGGAATCACATAGTGTGTATTCTTTTGAGACTATTTTCATCTACACTGTTACTAGTATCAGCAGTTTGTTTCTCTTTATTTCTGGGTAGTGTTCTATTGCAGGAACTCATACTGTATAAATATTTACCTATTGATGGACATTTGCATTGTTTCCCATTTTTGGAGCTATTTTGAATATGACTGCTATGCAAGCTTCCTGCCATGAATATTTAGGAAAAAATCTTTTATTTCTCTTGGGGGGACACCTAAGAACAAAATTTCTGAGTGTTACCGGCTAAACTGTGGCCCCCTCCCAAATTCTTATCTGGAAGCACTAACCCCTAGTACCTCAGAATGTGACTGTATTTGGACATAGGGTCTTTACAAAGGGAATTAACCTAAAACAAGACCATTGGAGATGGGTCCTAACCCAATCTGACTGGTGTCCTTGTGAGCAGATGAAATTTGGACAAAAAGGGAGAACTGGGGATTCAAGTGCACAGAGGAAAGGCCACGTGGGGTATGGTGAGAAGGCAGCCATCTGCAAGCCAAGGAGAGGGGCCTCAGAAGGGACCACACCTTCTCTTGGACTTCCTGCCCACACCTTGATCTTGGACTTCCTGCCTCCAGAAGTGTAAGAAAATAAAATTCTGTTTCTAAGCCATCCAGTCAGTGGGATTTTATTGTAGCAAACAGCCCTAGCCGACTAGTACATTGGGCTATATAAGTGTATGTTGAACTTTATAAAAACTGGCAAACTATTTTTCAAAGTGTTTGTGCCGTTTCATATTCCTGCCAGCAACTACAAAGTTTATACTTTTTTTTTTTTTTTTTTTTTAAATACACTTGGTGTTGTCAATCCTTCTAATTTTAGACGTTCTATTGGATGTGTAGCAGTATCTCATTGGGGTTTTAGTATGCATTTCTCTTACAGCTAATGATGTTGAGAATGTTTCCATGGTCTTTTTGGCTGTTCATATGTTATCTTTGGTTAACAGTCTGTTCAAATCTTTACCCATTCTTTACTCTGTCTCTTTAATATTGAGCTGTAGGAGCTTCTTATATATCCTGAATACAATCCTTTGTCAGATATACTTGTTGTATCTTCTCCCAGTGTGTTGTTTGCCGTTTCATTTCCTTAATGGTGTCTTTTGGAGAGCAAGTTTTCAATTCTGATGAAGATCAGCCAACTTAGCAGAGCAGAGCAGCAGAGTTTATAAACCTTTTGTCCTCGTGTGGTTTGTATGTTCTAAATCTTTGCTTGTTCTGAGAGGTCAAAAAAGTTTTCTGTTTTAAAAAACACTTCTAAATTTTACACTGTTAGCTTTAACATTTAGGTCAGCAATACTGATTTTAATAAATATTCATGTATGGTGAGAGATGAGTCTAGATTCACCATTTTCTACATGTATATCCAACTGTCCAGCACCATTTGTTGAAAAACAATTATCCTTAGTCCTTTCAGCACCTTTGTCAAAAAGGTGCCCCCTTTCAACGGCCCCCTGGATGGAAGGGAGTCTGGGGGAGAATGGATACGTGTGTAAGTATGGCTGAGTCCCTCCACTGTTGACGTGAAACTATCACAACATTGTTAATCAGCTATCCTTGTTTTGCTCAGTCGTGTCCGACTCTCTGTGACCCCATGGACTGTAGCCCGCCATGCCCCCGTCCATGGGATTCTCCAGACAAGAATACTGGAATGGGTATACCCCAATACAAAATAAAACGTCTTGATAAAAAAACCAATTGCCTCTATATATGTGGATTTTGTTTCTGGACTATCCTGTTTCACTGAAATATATTAAAGCATACTCTTTATTATCATACCTTTATAGTGAAATTTGAAATCAGGTAGTATAAGCCATTCAACTTTTTAAAATGCATTTGGCTATTCTAAGTTATTTACATTTCCATATATTTTTATAATCAACTTTCCATTTGCCTGAAAAAAGCCTACTAGATTTTGATTGGTATTGAATTGAATGTATAGGTGAATTTAGAGAGAACTGACATTGTAACAATATTTAAATCTTTGGATCCATAAACACAGTTTTTCTATCCACTTATTTAGATGTCCTTAGCTCTCTCAACTTGGCTTTATAGTTTTTATTGCACAGGTCTTGCACATTTCATTACATTTGCTCCTTCATTTCTTGCATACTCATGTAAATAGTATTTTTAAAAACTTCATTTTCCAAAATTTTGTTGCCACTATATTGAAATACAATTGATTTTTATCAATCACTGGACCTAGTATCCTGAGGGCTTGCTCAATTATTAGTTCTAGTAGACTTTTGCAGATTCTTTAGGAATTTTTACATATACAATCATGTTGTCTGTACAAAGCTGGCTTCATTTCTTCCTTTCCAAACACTATGCCCTTTATCCCACCTTCTTTTTTCCTCCCCCTTATTTTTTCACCTTACCAAATTGGCAAAGAGGTCCAGTAAAATATAGTAGTAATGAGAGGGGACATGCTTGGCTTATGCATAATTGGAGGTGACATGGTTAGCCTCTCAGTGGTTCAATATGATGTTAGTGGTAAATTTTTCACAGATGCCTTTTATCAGACCCAAGAATGTCAAGAACTGTTAAGGATGGGACTTCCATGGTGATCCAGGGGTTAAGAGTCCACCTGCCAATGCAGGGGACATGGGTTCCATCCCTGGTCTGGGAAGATTCCAAATATTGCAGGGCAACTAAGCTCGTGTGCCATAGCTAGTGAGTCCGTGAGCTGCAACTACTGAACCTGTGGGACCTATAGCCCATGCTTCCACAAAGAGAAGCTGCCATGGTGAGAAGCCCCTGCACTGTAACTAGAATAGACCCCCCCTCGTTGCAACTAGAAAAAGCCCACGCACAGCAATCAAGATCTAGCACAACCAAAAATAAATAAATGGAAAAAAAGAGAATGGATTATTAAAAAAAAAAAACACACAACTGTGAAGGATGTGAACTTTTACAGCACTTTCACGCTAACAAGTTTGCTTGCTACAGTTTCATGGAAGCTGGCAGAAAACATGACTCCTGGGTCAGAGACAAAGGAATTTATTACTCACAGCAAGCAACATGAGCTTCACACTCAGGGTTTGGGTCTGTTTTCCCATGGGGATGTGCAGAGCAGCCCAGTTGAATGCTGCTTAGGAAACCCTAATATTTCATAAAGGCTGCAAGCAAATGTGTCTGACCTTTGCCTCAGAGGGAGCCATTATCTTTATTATACTGGACTGCAAACAAATCTGTCCTCCATTCTGAAGGAAGACACTTTATTTTCCACAGTTATTTACCATACATATATTCTTGAAAATATAGTCTGCAAGAAAATATTGCAATGCCTCTGCTTGCAAGACATGCAAAAGTGTGACACACCCTACTTCACCCCCATTAGGATGATTTAGGATGACATCTGGTCCCATCACTACATGGGAAATAGATGGAGAAACAGTGGAAACAGTGTCAGACTTTATTTTTCTGGGCTCCAAAATCACTGCAGATGGTGACTGCAGCCATGAAATTAAAAGACGCTTACTCCTTGGAAGCAAAGTTATGACCAACCTAGATAGCATATTCAAAAGCAGAGACATCACTTTGCCAACAAAGGTTCGCCTAGTCAAGGCTATGGTCTTTCCTGTGGTCATGTATGGATGTGAGAGCTGGACTGTGAAGAAGGCTGAGCACCGAAGAATTGATGCTTTTGAACTGTGGTGTTGGAGAAGACTCTTGAGAGTCCCTTGGACTACAAGGAGATCCAACCAGTCCATTCTGAAGGAGATCAACCCTGGGATTTCTTTGGAAGGAATGATGCTGAAGCTGAAACTCCGGTATTTTGGCCACCTCATGTGAAGAGTTGACTCACTGGAGAAGAGTCTGATGCTGGGAGGGATTGGGGGCAGGAGAAGAAGGGGACGACAGAGGATGAGATGGCTTGATGGCATCACTGACTTGATGGATGTGAGTCTGAGTGACCTCCGAGAGCTGGTGATGGACAGGGAGGCCTGGCGTGCTGCAGTTCATGGGGTCGCAAAGAGTCGGACACGACTGAGCGACTGATCTGATCTGATTATACAGGGAGAGAGGGAGAAAGGAAGAAAAGAACAAGTGCTGGAAAGGATATGGAGAAACTGGAACATTTGCACATTGCTGTGGCAATGTGCAGCTGCTTTAGAAAACTTTATTGTGGTTCCACAAACACACACACAAAAAACAAAACTGAACACAGAATTATCGTTATCATCTGGTAATTTTACTTCTAGGTGTCTACTCAAAAGAACTGAAAGTAGGGATTTAAACAGATACTTGTACACCAATGTTCACAGCAGCATTACGTACAAGACCCAAAGGACAGAAACAACTGAAATGTTCATCAGTAGATGAATAGGTAAACAAAAGAAAAAGGAAGAGAAGAACAAACAAAACCCAAAGTCAGTAGAAAAAAAGAAATAAAGATCATAGCACAAATAAATGAAACAGAGACTAAAAAACAATAGAAAAGATCTAAAACTAAGATCTGGTTCTTTGGAAAAAGAATACTTTCAAAAAATCGTCTTTAAAAGCATTCTGAAATTAAAACTTTTATCCTTCATATGTATGACTCCAGCTTTGTAACACTGGAGGGGAAAGTGTATGTGTGTAGGAGTATGAAACCACCTACATCTGTATTACCAACCCCCAAAAGACAGAGAAAGCACAAAAATGTTATAAAACAACATTTATTCTGTAATACTTTATCAGAGTGAATTGCATCTCTTTGGTAAAAATAAACTTTATAAACAATTTAATAATCAGAGATTAGATACAAAAACTAAAAGTTTGTTGTTTTTAATATGAGCAAAGACTGGCAACTAAGTGGTTCACTTGGACTGGTCATCTATTCACTGGCAGTTATAACTCAAACTCAGGGTAATTTTTATGCTACATTAGAAAAAAGGATAAGGACACAATTTAATAACTCAAATTTCTTAAATCAGAAACCATTCTTACACTTTCACTTAAAAATAAATAATACAACGAATTGGCAATTACACATTTTTATACACTATTTAATGGCAACATAATACTTTAAAATTAAGCACTTAATAAGAAATGTACAACAATTTTGATATTGGCACTGGCAGTCAGAAGCAAAAAAAATTGTGTGATTTAAGAAAAAAATGGCAGGTATAACATCAAAATACTTTGTTTTTCAGAAAATAAATATTCTGACTACATCATTAACATATTGAAGCAAACTGTTTAAATCAAAGCTTATATAACATTTCAAACCAAAAAAAACCCTATAATATATATATGTAAACCAGAAAGCCTCAAAGTTTCTTAATTAAATGCTATGGTCTTCACAAAAGGTTGTTAATCTACTGTAGTATTTAAGACAATAGTCTTTACAGCTTTGTGAAGTATTCACAACCATTGCTTAAATTGCTGAGAAAGGCCTCCTGGTCTACCAAGACACACACACACACACACACACACACACACACACACACACACACACACACACACCCCCTTAACACTTTCTCTAGCTTTGAATTTGTGCTAACACATATTTAACTGACCACCTAGTACGACCCTTTACACAATGCCTCAGAGAATAGGAAAAGAAAAAAATATGTATATTCTAAACTTTACTATATACAAAGAAATCAAAGTTAAGAGAAGCCATGTTGGTTATAAGGAGAATAGGAAAGGCTCAAGGGTGGAAAAAAGGAGGTGATCCATCAATTCATTTTCCATGTAATATTTTCTTCCTCTGAATTTGAAAAGTAAAATAAAACATGAACTAATTGAGTTATATATTACACAAATAAATTTCAAAAATATATATTCATGAAACACTGATTCTATTTGGGATGTGAAAGATGAAGATTGTTAAAACTTCTACTAGGGATCTGTCATAAACTGAGATTGGCTGTAACGATTTATATTGATGCAAGGCAAACTATACGTTAGCTTAAGTCACAATTTTAAAGAAGAATCTTTCCAGGATTTCCAAGTTGTTTTTTATTACAGTAAAATCTGCTAGTAATATATTCTTAGCAATACAATTTCCAGTCCATAGGACTAGAAATGACTTCCCTTAATTGGGTGGTGATTAGTCATGTTTTTATCTCAATACACCTGAGGAATGGGATTATGTCTATGGAAGTAATAAAGGGAGATGGTAATTAACAAGTTTCTTCCCCTTAAAAAAATAACTGCCTTGGTAAATCAGCACATGGAAAGTGATACAGTGAATTCTATATAAGAATTCAATAAAGCATCCTGTAACTTATTCCTGTTAGCATTTAGTGTGAAAGTTCATTGACTTTGCTAGTGATGAATATCTTTTAAATTTGTGGTAAGAGTACATGAAAAGGGAAAGAAAATCAAGTTTAAAAGTTATTGCTATTTATATTAAGACAAAAATAACTTTAAAGATCTTTATTTGAACTGAGAATGACTTTCTCCCTTCCTTATATCTTAGATCATTTTCCTTTACTTACAAAGACTAATGATCTAATGGACAAGAACCAGAGAGAACACTTGTAGTACAGAATTTCAGTTAACAAAATAAAGTGGAACCAGATCATTAAAACACTGTTAATAAGGTCTATCCAGAGGACCACAGTAAACAGCTTAAAAATATTTTGTTATTAAATGATTTTTATAATCTGTGTACTATTTGTGTGTATGTGTGTGTGTGTCCGTGTGCTAGTCTCTCAGACGTATTTGACTCTGCAACCCCATGGGCTGTAGCCCACCAGGCTCTTCTGTCCATAGAATTATCCAGGCAAAAATAATGGAGTGGGTAGTCATTCCCTTCTCCAGAGGATTTTCCCAACCCAGGGAGTGAAGCTGGGCCTCCTGCATAGAAGGCAGATTCTTTACCACTGAGCCACCAGGGAAGCCCCGTGTACTATTTATACTGTGATAAAAACAATTTAACAATTTTTGGTGTTATATTCACTGTGTATAGTAAAAGATGTTAACCTAGGTTAGCAATTTTATGCAGCAGATGTGATATATATGAAGAACAAAAAATTCAATACCTCATCCTGCATACTTATTATCAACAAATTGAAAGATTATTATTTTCAACAGCAGCAGTTCTATCACTGTGGCTATCCAGGTTCAACTACAATTAACATGGAAACAGGACAGATAAAGTTGTTATCCCTGGCTTAATGTCTTGACAACTGAAAAAGACATGTTCATTATGCTTATCATTTGACAGTTTTGCTCAAATAAACCCTACAAGTTAAAAGAAAAATATGTCTTTTTTTAAAATGCTTTATCATCATAGAAAGAGCTGAAAGTAACAAACCAAAATCATAAGCTTATATGTATATGTATGTATATATGAAATTATCAGAAAATAAAAACAAGGTCATTGTCTATGAAACAAGATGTAGCATGAGATAAGACTGAACTAAAAAGCTGCTTTTGCCATTGTAAAAAATACATTATGAATAAGTTTAACTTTATTAATATCCTTTGTCCTTTTTGAATGATATAGTCAAGCTATATAAATGATATGAAAAAATGTGTATCATATAAGCAGATTTGTTCAAATACTGAAAAAGGCCTTGGGCAATACACATTTGGAAGAGTAACAAAATCTTTTAGGATGGATTTAATGGCACGTAATTACACTGCCTCCTTAAAAGGATTTATAAAATTTTATACAAATTTTAAAATTCATGAAGGCATTTTATCTCTACAGTTTTGTTAAATCCTTTAACTTAATTGGGTGCACATACAATTTAATTCATACAAAGCTTGAATAGAAGTTTTTTCCTAAATGATCTACCTTTATTTATGATGACATAAATAACACATATTCAAATGTTTATATTAGATTACACGCCATTCATGTAATTTTCAGAATGAAGTACATTTAACAAGCCGATGAAAGATCCTCTTATTGCAAAAGTGTGCCTAAATGGGACTCCATGGCTATATCCTTTCATTGGATACTTTCTCCTCAACTAAGACAGCTGCTGCTGCTGCTAAGTCGCTTCAGTCGTGTCCGACTCTGTGCGACCCCACAGACAGAAGCCCACCAGGCTCCCCTGTCCCTGGGATTCTCCAGGCAAGAATACTGGAGTGGGTTGCCATTTCCTTCTCCAACGTATGAAAGTGAAAAGCGAAAGTGAAGTTGCTCAGTCGTGTCCGACTCTTAGCGACCCCATGGACTGGAGCCTACCAGGCTCCTCCGTACATGGGATTTTCCAGGCAAAAGTACTGGGGTGGGGTGCCATTGCCTTCCCCGAAGACAGCTAGTGGCTAAAATCAAAATAATGGTTGCAAAGCACTTTGGCTCCAATAAATGGCTCCAATCAACACTATGGAATATCTGGGAAGTTAAAAAATTTGAAAAAATAATATTGTAACAGGAATTGAAGTTCTTAGATGAAATTACATCACAAAATTGCCTTTTCTAAATCTTAGAACTTTTTGCTATCTCTTTGCCGATGTATGCAAAAGGAACTTTCTGGACATTTAGGCTCTTTTCCAACTTACATTCAACTTTGTTCATGTGTCAACAAAAAATAATTAAAAACAAAAATTAAGACAAAATAAAATATTCAAATCTCACCCTACTGGATTACATGTGTCAAGAGAGGAGTATGGGAGAAAGAAAGCAGCAAAATTTCTAGCTGGATTGGCAACTATAGTTAATTACAGATAGGAAAAGAAAATGAAAAAAAAGTTAGAGTTGCCAGTTCTTACACTTGGACATATTAACAGAACAAAAGACTTCTCTACAAGTTTAAGACAGAGGCTCAGGACTTTTTTTTTTTTTAACATAAAATCTCCAATCTTGAAGACACTTATCACAAAAATTATGCATTTAGGATTTCACATCATATTGATGATTGGACATGATCCTTAGAACAACTATTTAATAAAAATTCAAAAAACAAAAATATTTTGAAATAAACAATTCGCACCCCTCCCCCACCCTAAAACAAAAGAAGTCCATTATGGCTTTGATATCCCTTGTAAAGAAATAAGTAGAAGAGTATTGCCACATTTAAAAATAATTTCACACTAGTAAGTATTTCTATTTTTTCCGCTGCTTTTGATTCTGTGTCTTTGCAGTACTTATTAGAGAACCTAGACATGTACGAATACCAGCAAGGTGGAGCAGAGATCCAGCTGCCTCTTTGAGCTCCTCATCAATTTCTTGACATGCTTGTTTTCGCATCTTTTTGTCTGGCTGCTCCTTTTCAGTGGTATCTGCACAAGCCTGCGATGCATAGCCACTGTCTCCAAGTGGATCATCTTCATAATCAACGTCTGTGTCTTCTTCACTGCGAAATCCTTCACTGCCATCACTTCCTACATGGCTACTCTTTGGGATAAATTCATACACCTCATCCACAGAAGACAGAGAAGACACACTAGACCTGGATGCACAACGCTGTGCTGCCATGCTACTTGCACTGTAATTGTGGTCTTCTTTTGGATCAATGCTGGTGGCTAAAGAATCACTCTCATGTAATCGCATAGCACTGGAATGATTGAATGCACTGCTATAACTCCTCTTTTTCTGCATTGCTGTTTTAAGAGGCAGAGGCTTCTCACCTGTGGAAAATAAAGCTTCCATCAGTAAATCAAATGCATCTGACTGCAGAAACAGGCCATGTAAAACTATTATATCACTCCTGAATAAGTGCTTTAGACTGGTGATGTTTCGTGGGTCTTTAAATTCTATGCAGACCATCATCCTGTAGGAATCAATCTAAAATATTTTTAAACCATTTAATGGTATGTCTTGACCTTCCCATGGAAAATATAATTATTTTGAGCTGCTTGCAGAAAATGCCTCAATATTAATGTGTCACTGGTTAGCTAACAATTTACTTGTTGATATTTAGGTTGTTGCCAGTTTTTAAATATTACAAGTAACACTGTAACGAAAATCCTCTACATGCTTTTTATTACACATATGGAATTTTTCTAGGAGAGAGAAACAGAATTATTAAGTAAAAAATATATACATTTTAAATTTTAGTTGGTGTTTCAAAATTGCCTTCCAAAATAGTTGTATCAATTTATATCCTACATTGCATGACAACACCCAGTTCCTATACTTAACCTCTAATATTATCAATCGTTTTAATTTTTAATAATTTCATGACAAAAAGATATTATCTCAATATTGTTTCATTTTGCATCTCCTTGATTTCTAGAGAAGCTGTATCTTTTCAGATGTGCACTATCCATCTATATATTTCCTCCTCCGAAGCCTAGCTATTCATATATTTTATTGAACTGTTTTCTTATTTCTTACTTACAGAATCTTTTTATGTTGTGCACATATGTATACTCAACATTATTCCTTTGTCTGCTATATACAGTGAAGAAATACGTCATCCCAGTACTATGCTTGTGTTACTTTTCTTACAGGTATCTGCTGTTGTCAGAACTCTAAATAAGAGTTTGATGTTTAATTAAATTTACACAAGCTTTTATGGATTTTGCACTTTGTATGTCAAAGATAGCTTTTCTCATTTCAAGGTTATAAGCATCAGATCAGATCAGATCAGTCACTCAGTCGTGTCTGACTCTCTGCGACCCCATGAACTGCAGCACGCCAGGCCTCCCTGTCCATCACCAACTCCTGGAGGTCACTCAGACTCACATCCATCAAGTCAGTGATGCCATCCAGTCATCTCATCCTCTGTCGTCCCCTTCTTCTCCTGCCCTCAATCCCTCCCAGCATCAGAGTCTTCTCCAATGAGTCAACTCTTCGCATGAGGTGGCCAAAATACTGGAGTTTCAGCTTTAGCATCATTCCTTCCAAAGAAACCCCAGGGCTGATCTCCTTCAGAATGGACTGGTTGGATCTCCTTGCAGTCCAAGGGACTCTCAAGAGTCTTCTCCAACACCACAGTTCAAAAGCATCAATTCTTTGGTGCTCAGCCTTCTTCACAGTCCAGCTCTCACATCCATACATGACCACAGGAAAAACCATAGCCTTGACTAGGCGAACCTTTGTTGGCAAAGTGATGTCTCTGCTTTTGAATATGCTATCTAGGTTGGTCATAACTTTCCTTGCAAGGAGTAAGCATCTTTTAATTTCATGGCTGCAGTCACCATCTGCAGTGATTTTGGAGCCCAGAAAAATAAAGTCTGACACTGTTTTTCCACTGTTTCCCCATTTATTTCCCATGAAGTGATGGGACCAGATGCCATGATCTTCGTTTTCTGAATGTTGAGCTTTAAGCCAACCTTTTCACTCTCCACTTTCACTTTCATCAAGAGGCTTTTTAGTTCCTCTTCACTTTCTGCCATAAGGGTGGTGTCATCTGCATATCTGAGGTTATTGATATTTCTCCCGGCAATCTTCATTCCAGCTTGTGTTTCTTCCAGTCCAGCATTTCTCATGATGTACTCTGCATATAAGTTAAAAAAACAGGGTGAATATACAGCCTTGACGAACTCCTTTTCCTATTTGGAACCAGTCTGTTGTTCCATGTCCAGTTCTAACTGTTGCTTCCTGACCTGCATACAGATTTCTCAAGAGGCAGATCAGGTGATCTGGTATTCCCTCTTTCAGAATTTTCCACAGTTTATTGTGATCCACACGGTCAAAGGCTTTGGCATAGTCAAGAAAGCAGAAATGGATGTTTTTCTGGAACTCTCTTGCTTTTCCCATGATCCAGCAGATGTTGGCAATTTGATCTCTGGTTCCTCTGCCTTTTCGAAAACCAGCTTGAACATCAGGAAGTTCACAGTTCACATATTGCTGAAGCCTGGCTTGGAAAATTTTGAGCATTACTTTACCAGCGTGTGAGATGAGTGCAATTGTGCAGTAGTTTGAGCATTCTTTGGCATTGCCTTTCTTTGGGATTGGGATGAAAGCCGACCTTTTCCAATCTTGTGGCCACTGCTGAGTTTTCCAAATTTGCTGGCATATTGAGTGCAGCACTTTCACAGCATCATCTTTCAGGATTTGGAATAGCTCAACTGGTTATAAGCATACTTTCTATGTTTTCTTATTCATAACTTTCATTTTTACTTTTATTCATTTCTTAAAAATATTTATTTTTATTTATTCATTTGGCTGCACCAGGTCTTAGCTGCAGAATGTGGGATCTTCAACCCTTCGTTGTGGCATGTGAGATCTTTTGTTGCAGCATATGGGATCTAGTTCCCTAACCAGGGATTGAACCTGGGTCCCCTGCATTGGAAGCACAGAGTCTTGTCCACTGGACCACCAAGGATATCTCCATTTTCACTTTTAAATCTTTAAGCTTAATTTCTAAACATGCTATTCATTTCTTCATTTCTTGGTCAATGTAACAAGAAGTATCATAGCATTAACCTCAATTTCACAACTGCTCACATAAATTAAAAGAAAATAAAACAGAAACCAAGTTATTCAGATGAAAACACAATCTAGTTAGAAAGAAGTAATTTTGCCTGTCCTAAATGACATTTGAAAGATGTTCACAAAAAAGAAAAGCATGATTGCTTACATTCCAAAATTCCTTGTTCTATAGAAGTATTTAAAAGCATCATTGCAGTGGCAGCATCAATATCAGATTCTAAAAAAGGAAAAGAGTGATAATATTAATGTTCTTTATAAAAAAGAGGCTATTATAGTATATGCATGTACCCAAAGGTAACCAACATTAAGGTTTTGGTGTATTTTCTACTTTAAAAAAATACATAATGTATATAACTTATGTAACTTATATACACACACATATATAGATATCATATATATACACAGACACAAACACATACAAATAAATGTACAAAATGAGACTTATTATTTTGTATCTACTTTTGTTCACTTAAAATTATGAACAATATTGTATAAAGGAGAATTGAGAGGCGCTAGAGACTGAGTGACTTCACTTTCACTTTTCACTTTCATGCATTGGAGAAGGCAATGGCAACCCACTCCAGTGTTCTTGCCTGGAGAATCCCAGGGATGGGGGAGCCTGATAGGCTGCCGTCTATGGGGATGCACAGAGTCGGACACGACAGAAGCGACTTAGCAGCAGCAGCAGCAGCAGAAATAATGAAAGTTTTCTTCTTTAATTATTCACAAAGAAAATAAGAACCTGACCTGCATTTCAATAAGGACTGCCCTTAAACAGATTAAATTAGCTAAGAACACACATAAATACTAGCACAGTCTTTAGTCATAATTACATGCAAGCCTATAAGTACTACAATTATGGATATTCCATAAGAAAAATGGATTTTAATAGGCTGGTAAAACCAGCAGATTCTATTCCAGAGGTCATTACGCTCTCATATCTACTTTTGCACTAGCAGTTCCTCTACATCCTGGCAATCTGTTAGCCTTTACAACCGTAATCGAATAAAAGTAAAATGGTACAATCTAAAATGTGAAGGAAAAGTTAGAAAGTGTTTACAAATTTTAAAGGATAGGTTATAAAGGATAGTTTATATAATAATTTATATATCCTTTAATTATAAAGGATAGGTTTAAAACAAGACTCAAAAACATTCCATTTCTGCCTCAAAGTTGGAAAATTTTTATTATCCCCAAATCTTATATTTTATTTATAATATCTAATTATAAAATTATCTTAGATAATAAAGCCATGTGGATAGTGACTTGTTTCCTCCTCATCTTGAACACAAATTCTATAAAGGCAGGAAATGTTAAGACCTTAAAAAATAGGTTTAAGTAAATCAGAAGATTGTTGCTATGAGAGAGAACATATTCTTCTCCCTTGAATAAAGTGCAATCTCATTAATCAGAGTTTCTATATGAATTCTTTCCAATTAGACTGTCAGCTCCCTTAAGGTAAGAATCATGTCTTATTCTCTATATTCCATAATACCTGGAACAAACAGTAGCTCCCTGATAAATGAGTAAAGAATATATTGTATCTCTGCCACATCTCCTTTTTTTAGATTAAGCTGATTATCACCAAATTACTAAACCTTTGGCATGTTCTAAGTATTATTAACTCATCTCACTCTCATAAGTTTATGATGTGGTACTATTAGTATTTCCATCTTAAAGATGAGAAAATGGACAAAAAGGGATCTCTAGGAATAACAGAGATGGGATTTAAACCTGTGCAGTCTACCTCCAGAATCCAGGCCTTCAATATGTAATCTCATCATTCCTCAAAACTTACCAAGTATCTATAAATAGAGTAGGAAATTTTGCAGGAAATTATTGAGTATAACGGAAATTCTCTATTTTGTTACTCATTCAATAAATTGAGTGTCCTATCTCACACTCCAGGCTGAAAACAAAACAGGAAAATCCCTGACTCTCAGAACACAAAGAAATACAACTTCTGGGAGATAAACACTAGGAAGAAGAAAACTGGAGGGAAGGAAGACAGAGAATGTGGGGAAAGGTAGTTGCAACTTTAAATAGAGGTTAGGGAAGGCCTCAAGGAAAGGTAATAGTTGAGCAAAAACCTCAGGAAGGTGAAAGAAAGGAAACCATGAAGATATTCAAAGGAAAAGCATTTTAGGCAGGAAAAAAAAAAAATCAAGTTAAAAAGAACCTGAATCAATGATTCCCACATGCCACAGCCACAGACGCTAGTAAAATGAAGACCTCTCCAATTCCCATCTTTTAGAATCTGAGACTTGACTATAATAGAGTTCAGTATTCCAACATGCCTTTAAAGAAAAAAAGCTAGTAGAGCTCTAGCCCATATTGTATCTCTGTGTGAACTGGAAAAAAAGCAACTGGCCTCCAGGTGAATGCTTCTTAAACCAGGGCACACAGCTTGAGGACTCGGTGTGGTCCAGTCCTTCTGAAATCGGCCCATCATTGTCTCAGCCGGGTGTCCTCTGTGCAGGGCGCAACCTGCCTGGCATTATACTAACAGAGGGACTTCTGCTCCGTGAAATGATCTTGTTTTCTTTTAATAAAAAACAAAAAATCTTTTTTTTTTTTTAAGGGGGAATGGTGGTGAGGGAAAGAATCTAATACTGAAATGCATTATAACAAGGAAACAATGTCAGAAAATTTATTAATCTTGTAAATGAAGCACCTATAAAAAATTTTTAACTTTAAAAATTAGTATATCTTTATAGTGCGCATAGGGGCTTCTCTGGTGGCTCAGAAGGTTAAGAATCTTGCCCGCAATGCAGGAAACCGGGTTTCAATCCCTGGGTTGGAAAGATGCCTTGGAGAAGGGAAAGGTAACCCACTCCATATTCTTGTCTGGAGAATTCCATCGACAGAGGAGCCTGGAGGGCAATAGTCCATGGGGTCTCAAAGAGTCAGATACAATTGAACAACGAACATTTTCACTTTCTGTAACAGTAGAAATGACAATTTGTTCTTTGAATACAAATTCTTATGGGAATTTGTTACAGCCAAATTAGTTTGAATAGTCCAACAATGAAATTATTTCTTTGAAAAAGGATTTTATCTACATCTGACTTTGTTTGATTTAGAACATTCGCTAAATATGCTTCCCACAACATCTTGTCAATTAACTCAAAAAATGTTTAACTTCAATGTTAAAATAAGCACCAGAGAAATGATCCCATCTGGTAATCAAGAACACCTGATTATCCAACATGGTATTGTAAGTGTGAACCAGTTCCAATATCATGAACCACCAGGGATGTCTCTTATCCAACACTGTAAATCAACTATACTTCCATAAACACCACCACCACCTCATTATCAATGATCTGTCCAAAGTACATTCTTAAACTTCTTGGAACAAAAGCAACAAAACTGTGTAGATTTTACAATTCTTGTTTATAGTACCAAATCAGTTTTGGTATTAAAATTAAACTTAAGACTTACTTATTGTCACAGCTGAAAACACTTTATAATGTTTTTTTATATTGTTTATAATGTTTATGTTTATAATTTTTTTTTCATTAATAAGTATAAGGTTGGTTTGTTCAGGTTTTTTCATAACATCTTACTGAAAAATCTGAAAAAACTTTTTGGCCAACTCAATACCTTTGGCAATTTTAAAGATGGCTCTGTGTTCTCAATAAACATATTATTAGCTATATTATCTAACATATTCAGAATGAAAATTTCATTTTTTTATAAAGTCTTTTATATATATTTTCTCTGACACTATTTAATCCAATAATTCACTTCCAGCTTAAAGTCATGTGTCATTAGAGCCATGAGAGCCATCCAGTGAGTTAAATAAAAACAAAAATAACCTGTTAAAAGTCACATTGCTACTGCTAAGTCGCTCCAGTCGTGTCCAACTCTGTGCGACCCCATAGACAGCAGCCCATCAGGCCCCGCCGTCCCTGGGATTCTCCAGGCAAGAATACTGGAGTGGGTTGCCATTTCCTTCTCCAATGCATGAAAGTGAAAAGTGAAAGTGAAGTCGCTCAGTCATGTCCGACTCTCAGCGACCCCATGGACTGGAGCCTACCAGGATCCTCCGTCCATGGGATTTTCCAGGCAAAAGTACTGGGGTGGGGTGCCATTGCCTTCCCCGTAAAAGTCACATTAAACAGTATCAAATAGTTCCCTTTTTATCCTTCATAGTTCTGACTAGAGTTCAAAATATGCTACTGATTTAATAACTGGTTCAAATAAATCTCTGTCAAAACTGTTAACTTAAGCTTCCTAGTTTATATTTTCTTAGCCTTGATGCTAAGAAATTACTAACAATAACTGAGAGAAAATTAAAAAGACATCAGTTTTAACTATGCAAAAGTAAGAGTCATAATAAGACAAGTTTCTATTAACCTAATTCTCAGTCCATTTGCTTAAGGAACGATGTAAGAACCACAGTGGCAAAATTTAAATGATTATAAGCCAAGTATTAACTACAGCAGGATTTACTGCCTTTATCAAAACCAGTATACACATTTACAGAGCATCCAAACAAGGAAGCTGTTTCTCATGATTCTTAAAAGTAGAAGAGTGATTTCAATAAATTACTAGTATGTGAAGCTGTCTGAACTACCAGTTTACTTTCACTTTAATTAAGATACAAATTATGCAAATTTGTAAACTTAAATTTGAACTTAGATTTGCATTTAGTTCCTACCTTCATCATTAACTATTTGAATTTTATATTTGCTTGTAATACACTACAGATACTTTAGTGCTTAAGTATAAATACTGCTGCTGCTGCTAAGTCGCTTCAGTCATGTCCAACTCTGTGCGACCCCATAGACAGCAGCCCATCAGGCCCTGCCATCCCTGGGATTCTCCAGGCAAGAACACTGGAGTGGGTTGCCATTTCCTTCTCCAATGCATGAAAGTGAAAAGTGAAAGGGAAGTCGCTCAGTCGTGTCCGACTCTTAGCGACCCCATGGACTATACAGCCTACCAGGCTCCTCCATCCATGGGATTTTCCAGGCAAGAGTACTGGAGTGGGGTGCCATTGCCTTCTCCGTAAGTACAAATACTAAAATTTACTAATTAGAATATGGTTCCATTTTTGTCTTCTTTGTTCACTGATGCATCCTTGGTGTCTAGAGCAGTGACTAGCATACAAGTGCACTCAATAAATATTTTTCAACACATGAATTTACTACAAACCCACACCACATCAAAATACTGACCAAGAAAGGTTTTGTTCTGCTATCTCAGTATGAGATTTCTCTGCCTCCTGCTGCCTGTTCTACAATATTGTAACATTGCTATCGGCCAGATGAGCAAAACAGAGGAGACTTTGAAAAGGATAATTCTATGAAGTGATATATGAATTTTATATTCAATTCTACTATTATTTTCTTGGGCTCCAAAATCACTGTGGACAGTGACTGCAGCCATGAAATTAAAAGACACTTGCTCCTTGGAAGAAAAGCTATGACAAAACTAGACAGGTATTAAAAAACAGAGACATTACTTTGTCAACAAAGGTCCATATAGTCAAAGCTATGGTTTTTCCAGTAGTCATGTACAGATGTGAGAGTTGGACCATAAAGAAGGCTGAGTGCTGAAGAACTGATGCTTTCAAACTGTGGTGTTGGAGAAGACTCTTGAGAATCCCTTGGACTGTAAGGAGATCCAACCAGTCAATCCTAAAGGAAATCAGTCCTGAATTTTCATTGGAAGGACTGATGCTGAAGCCAAGCTCCAACACTTTGGCCACCTGATGTGAAGAACTGACTCATCTGAAGACTTCTGATGCTGGGAAATACTGAAGGCAGAAGGAGAGGAGGATGACAGAGGATGAGATGGTTGGATGGCATCACTGACTCAATGAACATGAGTTTGGCAAACTCTGAGAGATGGAGAAGGACAGGGAAGCCTAGCATGCAGCAGTCCATGCGGTTGCAAAGAGTCGAATATGGCTGAGCAACTGTACAACAACAAAGTTAGAGCCAACAGTGAAATTTCTGTGATATTTACAAAACACAAAACTGACAATGTCACCTTATTCTTTAAAGACCTTCAGTAGTTCCCCTAACTCCTCATATCTGGTAGGAGTGCAGGCTCTGAAATCAGAGTTCCTTCTATATCATTTACTAGTTGTGTAACCTTAAGAAAGTTACTTAATCTCTCCAAAGTTCAATTTCCTTATTTGTAAAAAGAGGGTAACAGAGAGTTGTTGTAAGAATTAAATGAAATAATGCAAGCAAAACACCATGGTCAGGAACTCAATGTAAACTAATGTTACAGTTACAGGAAGAAGTTCCAACTCATTATACTAAAGAAGCCCTCCTTGATTTGGCTGCTGCTGCTGCTAAGTCACTTCAGTTGTGTCTGATTCTGTGCGACTCCATAGATGGCAGCCCACCAGGCTCCCCCGTCCCTGGGATTCTCCAGGCAAGAACACTGGAGTGGGTTGCCATTTCCTTCTCCATTTATTTGGCTAATGCCTGCTTAAACTTTTTCATTTGCCTTGCCCTTGCTAAATGATCACATCTATAGCTACAGGATCAAGGCTACTTAAGTCTTCTATGCTCTTAGGTTTTAGCCATGCTTACCAACCTGCAGTTCCTAGCAACTGTCCCAGACCAAAGCTCTAACCAAGGTTAAGCATCCATCCAGCTTTTGAGGCCCAGAGCTCAGGCATCACACTTTCTTCTCGAAGAGGCCTTTCCCGACCTACCTCTAAGCTTAATTTGCCACCCACTTCCTTTTCTCCCAGTGTATTCTGTACAATTCTAATCAATTAAACAAGAATTAATTCTTCAATTAGACTGTATATTTTCTGAGACTAGGGCCTGGGTCTCTTTCTGCATATCCCAAGGCACCCAGAGTTCAGTGATGAGCACAATGGATGAATTCAACAAGTACTTGAATGTTTAATCAATTTATTGCTATATTTTTCAAACTTTCCCCTAGAAATAATATCAAGAGTTAAGAAAAAGCAAATTTCCTCCAAATCTATGTATATGTGCTAAATCAACCTGATTTAAATATAAAATTTCTTAAAGTGTTTGTGTGGTACAGTATTTCATTTTTCTCCTAAAACTTATGAGAGATGATGGATAATACATACAACTCATTAGATGAAAAAGTACCTATGCTCTCCTTGTGGAAGCTGATCCCCAAAGGAAGAAGCAGAATTCGGATGGAATAGAACAAGAACGAGAAGAAATTCTAAATAAACCCCAGAATTCAAGAGAGAAAATGTTCTCAAAATGTGCATATGAGCTAAAGGTTAAAAGACTAAGGGTCAGAATTTACTGAAGTAATAAAAAGAAAAAGGAAGTTTCAGCAATACCTAAACATAAAGAGAGGACATTTACTCATGTAGTTAACAGGAAAATGGGTACTTGCCTTATGTTCAGTCACAATATTATCTGAAGCAGAATAATTCCATTAACTTCTTTGCAGAGTTCTCTTAAGCTTTTCACACTCTTTCCCTCCCTTATTTTTACAGACCATCATATGTTTCCTAGGCTTGGCTTAGTGTAGTTTTAAAAAGCCAAAATGTCTCTGATACACAGAAAGGCTTTTCATCTGATAATTTTTATAGGTCAGAGTGACATCTGCAAGCTCCAAAGCAGCAATGTGAGGAAAACTTATGTTAGTATATCACTAACCTATAATATTAACTATGATTAGAGGAAAAAACAACTAATTCAAAATTTTGATCTACTTTTTAAATGTCAACCAAGTTCAAAAGTTAGCTTTTGAAAGCTTATTGCTTTCTTCATAAATTATAGTTCTTTACACTTAATCTATAAAAGAATTCCAAATTTGCTGGCATATTGAGTGCAGCACTTTCATAGCTTTGTTCATAGTGGCCACAGGACTGGAAAAGGTCAGTTTTCATTCCAATCCCAAAGAAAGGCAATGCCAAAGAATGCTCAAACTACCGCACAATTGCACTCATCTCACACGCTAGTAAAGTAATGCTCAAAATTCTCCAAGCCAGGCTTCAGCAATATGTGAACCGTGAACTTCCTGATGTTCAAGCTGGTTTTAGAAAAGGCAGAGGAACCAGAGATCAAATTGCCAACATCTGCTGGATCATGGAAAAAGCAAGAGAGTTCCAGAAAAACATCCATTTCTGCTTTATTGACTATGCCAAAGCCTTTGACTGTGTGGATCACAATAAACTGTGGAAAATTCTGAAAGAGATGGGAATACCAGACCACCTGATCTGCCTCTTGAGAAATTTGTATGCAGGTCAGGAAGCAACAGTTAGAACTGGACATGGAACAACAGACTGGTTCCAAATAGGAAAAGGAGTTCGTCAAGGCTGTATATTCACCCTGTTTTTTTAACTTATATGCAGAGTACATCATGAGAAATGCTGGACTGGAAGAAACACAAGCTGGAATCAAGATTGCCAGGAGAAATATCAATAACCTCAGATATGCAGATGACACCCCTCTTGATGAAAGTGAAAGTAGAGAGTGAAAAAGTTGGCTTAAAGCTCAACATTCAGAAAATGAAGATCATGGCATCCGGTCCCATCACTTTATGGGAAATAGATGGGGAAACAGTGGAAACAGTGTCAGAATTTTTTTTTCTGGGCTCCAAAATCACTGCAGATGGTGACTGCAGCCATGAAATTAAAAGATGCTTACTCCTTGGAAGGAAAGTTATGACCAACCTAGATAGCATATTCAAAAGCAGAGACATTATTTTGCCAACAAAGGTTCGTCTAGTCAAGGCTATGGTTTTTCCTGTGGTCATGTATGGATGTCAGAGTTGGACCGTGAAGAAGGCTGAGTGCCAAAGAATTGATGCTTTTGAACTGTGCTGTTGGAGAAGACTCTTGAGAGTCCCTTGGACTGCAAGGAGATCCAGCCAGTCCATTCTGAAGGAGATCAGCCCTGGGATTTCTTTGGAAGGAATGATGCTAAAGCTGAAACTCCAGTACTTTGGCCACCTCATGCGAAGAGCTGACTCATTGGAAAAGACTCTGATGCTGGGAGGGATTGGGGGCAAGAGGAGAAGGGGACGACAGAGGATGAGATGGTTGGATGGCATCACTGACTTGATGGATCTGAGTCTCAGTGAGCTCCGGGAGTTGGTGATAGACAGGGAGGCCTGGCGTGCTGCGATTCATGGGGTCGCAAAGAGTCGGACACGACTGAGCGACTGATCTGATCTGATCTGTTAAAAGAATTATGTAAAGCCATCCCTAACTCCAAGGCCATAAAAGAACGAGTGGCAGCCAGACTTGGCCACGGGCCATAGTTTGTCAACTATTCTAGTCTGACAGACTTGAAAAGATGATTCGGTACTTATCACATGACTAAGAAATATTTCCCTATTTTCAAGGAAAAGTATACAATAAAAGGAAACTATTGAAAACAGGGATATGAAATGGTACACACAGTATAATCCAAGTACTTGGAGAAAGAGTGTGTTTGGGAGGTGGCCAGCGGTATGTGCATGTATGGGCATGCATACAAAGATATCTACTCTGTGTAAGGCATAAAAAGGACCAAAGAAATTATATTAAAAATGTTAACAGCAGAGGGGCAAGATAGATAGGGTAAGAGATTAAGAGGTATAAACTACTATGTTAAAAAGAACTAAGCTTCAAGAATATACTGTACAACACACGGAAAACAGTCAATATTTTATAATTATAAATGGAGTATAACCTGAAAAATGGTGAATAACTATGTTGTACACCTGAAACATACAATATTGTGCATCCAGTATAGCCCAATTAAAAAGTTAACAGCAGAATAAAGGGTAAGTTTTAGTTTCTTTTTTATAAATGTTTTTTATTTTCTGAACCTTCTATAATAAACAGGCAATATTTTTATAATTAAAAAATAATTAAATAAAAATTCTGATTTTAACCTGAGTTCTTATGATTTAAAATACTGATCTTTCACATACCTTTGAGAGTTCGCACCTGGTTCTGCTTGAATACAGAGCTTAAGTAGTGAGGTGATAAAGAACCACTGAAAAAAGAGATAAGTCAAGCACACTTATTAAAAAAAAAATCTTTATTTCACATTTTATAAACTTAGTTACAAATACAACTATTTTGTACAATAAAAAACAGTTTTTACCTTGTTTTCTTTGCTAATACTATTCAGTTTAGCAAGAGTCTGCCAAAGCAGAAAGAGCATAAGATCCAAGTTTAAATCACAACTATTTGGGCGTTCTTAGGCAAAATAATTAACCCTTTAGTTTCTTCATCTGTAAAACAGGAATAATTAAAACTCCCACATAGGGTTGTTGTGATAATTAAATAAAAACATTAAATTTAAAATGCCCAGAACAACAGACAATACATAATAGTTACTGTTTGATTCTACACTGGAGCCTAAGTTTGATAAGATATTAATATATGTGTTACTACAGAAATGAAAGTGTTTATGAAAACAATGTTTAAAGAAGACTGTATGGTGATGACAAAAAAAAAAAAAGCTCCTGATTTAATTAAAAATATCAATTACAAATTAAAATTTCTATATTTATGAAAAAGAGACCAGCAGTTTCTTTTTTTAAATTTCAAAAAATTTTAAATATTTTTGGAACAAACTTTCCTCTTCTTTGGAATTTGTGATAGTATTAAAAAAAAAATCTGTTTGGCTAACTGAATTAAAAGTGTATTTCTTAGTTACAGTTTCATATATACTGTGGTTCATTCTCTTCCTCAGACTTAACCAATTATGGCATGAAAGGGCTACACAAAGGCATGTCAGATGGAACTGTCACTCTGTCCAACAATAATAAAGAGAAAATGTTTCTAAAAATATTTTAAAGTCAGATTACAACCTCTATGCTGCTGTTTATCTACCTGTTTTTAAACCACAAAATCATCTTTATTTAACATTTAAACATATAAAAAATGAAAACATGAAAATGTATCATATGAAAAGGCACAGGAAAGTGTATTTTTGATGGTATAAAAAAAAAGTGTGCCAATTTTCTCATTTAATTTTTAATAAAAAATAGCATTGCTAAATAAAACATAAAAGCACTATCAACCGAACTTAGCATTAGTTTCCCAACTATTGTTCTTTTAAACTAGGACATCTCATAAGCACCAATACTAAGGAAAGTATCAACTCCCAAACAATGAGAATATAAACTCTGATAACATCTTTTCAGAGTTTCATTCCATAAGGATAAACTAATTCTTGTCACAATGATCCTTCTAATCTACTAATATGGTAAATAAGCTTAAAATCTCAATAAGTATGTATGTATATATATTGCTGAAATTTCAACTTTAGGCTAATTTTTAAAACTGTTATCAGCTACAAACACTCCTCTAAAAGTTACACTACTTGAAATGTTTGTAACTGCTGCAAATGGGAGTTTACTCTTCTACTTTTGTGAATGTTTCAAATTTTTCATTTATTATTTTACTAAAAAGTTTTAAAAAACTTTTTATAGACTACTTTTAAAAGTATTTTGACAAAACTGTCATTTTCAACTCAAATGAATATATATAATAGAATTTAAAAATAAAGATTCTAAAGGCTTCTTTCAAAGGCAACAGTCAGATTTAAAGTCATCATTTTCAGATTTGACTTAAAATGTGAAAGCTATAAGATCAATTTAATGATCACTGAGTTAGAAAACAAAAGGCCAAGGAAAAGCATATCTGCCAACAGAAACAAATCAAATTAAAATCCAAAGCATTATTTTACTTGACATTTAAAAATTTGAGTCTTGAACATAATTTTCAAATATTAAACATGCTGTGAAGGGAAAAAAACCTTAAAATAGAAAAATGAATATAAGTGTATATATATATAGATGCTGCAAACAAACTACCTTATGTTAAAATTTTAATATACTTCTATTTTCTTGTGTCTTTAGGTCAGTATTAGTACTGCAGATATGTAAATGATCTAATCTTTACAAAAAGGTTCCAGGTTATACCTGAATTCATATTATCACTATCTTCAGAGTTTAGTTAGAATATATTATTAATTATTAATATATTTCCCAGAATTTATGCTCTCAATTACCCAATATCTCGGCTCCTAATAAGTAAAAATGTCTTAGTCTAATGTCTTATCCATAAATAATTCTCTATGTAATTTTAAAAAAAAGATGAAAAAAACCCCCACAACTTTACATTATTCCATCTCACATAATGAAATCTTATATATTGCCACTGACATTTATATCTTAGATCTTGTACCTTTGTGGTGATGCAGGAGGGCTGTAAAATGTGGATTTTGAGGAGAAAGGTTGCTTCTTCAGTGCCTGCATAAGGTTGGGTTTATATTCTGGATCAACACACCATAAGGAACCTTTTCCATTAACCTAAAATAAATTACATAAGAATTAGTAACCTGGAATCAGACACAAAAAGTGTCTGAATGTTTTTCATAATGTTTGGGGGAACAAAACCCAATAGCACCTTTTGAATACAATGCAAACACTGAAGTAAACTTGCCAGCAACAAACTGTGTGATTAAAAGCCCTGGAGGCAGACAGCCTGGGTTCCTATCTCCAGCTCTGCCATTTACCTGCTGTGTAATTTTAGGAAGGTTAACTAACCTCTGTTTCTCTGGGTCATTATTCCTGTATTTGGAAGGTATGGATAATAATAGTACCTACCTCACAGGGCTGTTCCATGGATTTAATTACACATAGAGTACTCTGTACAGTGCCTGGTGCATAGGGCCACAGGACCACAACTCTCTAGGACACACCATTCACATCACAGTTTGTGAGAATGATACAACACCAAGCTATGCAGAGAACAGCATAAAGGGCTATGCATGATGGCCTTCAATTAGGTGCTGTCATTCCCCCCAAAATATGATACAATAAACAATCCAAAAATAATTATTTTTATGGCATTAACATTAGTGTTTATTTTCCCATTTAAACTGCTTAAATTCTAAGCAAACAATTTAAAGAAGAGATGGCAAAAGTCTCAGAGAGTAAAATAAAAAACTAAGGGATGGAAAAGACTCTTGTAAAAGATAAAAAAGAGGAATAAGTACCATCCCTACCCTCAAGATGGTTATGTTACAACAATTGAGGGCCTTTTGGATAATAAGGTAAAGGGTACACAAGCCCAGATTTCATGGAAATAGTCATAAGAATATAAAAATAATAGAAATGTATGATTATTGAAACAGTGGAAACAGTGTCAGACTTTGTTTTTCTGGGCTCCAAAACCACTGCAGATGGTGACTGCAGCCATGAAATTAAAAGACGCTTGCTCCTTGGAAGGAAAGTTATGACCAACCTAGATAGCATATTCAAAAGCAGAGACATTACTTTACCAACAAAGGTTCGCCTAGTCAAGGCTATGGTCTTTCCTGTGGTCATGTATGGATGTGAGAGTTGGACTGTGAAGAAGGCTGAGCGCCGAAGAATTGATGCTTTTGAACTGTGGTGTTGGAGAAGACTCTTGAGAGTCCCTTGGACTGCAAGAAGATCCAACCAGTCCATTCTGAAGGAGATCAATCCTGGAATTTCTTTAGAAGGAATGATGCTAAAGCTGAAACTCCAATATTTTGGCCACCTCATGCGAAGAGTTGACTCATTGGAGAAGACTCTGATGCTGGGAGGGATTGAGGGCAGGAGGAGAAGGGGACGACAGAGGATGAGATGGCTGGATGGCATCACTGACTCGATGGATGCGAGTCTGAGTGACCTCCGGGAGCTGGTGATGGACAGGGAGGCCTGGCGTGCTGCAGTTCATGGGGTCGCAAAGAGTCGGACACGACTGAGCGACTGATCTGATCTGATCTGATGATTATTGAAAACTAGAGAAAATATAAAGAGAAGTGCCCACTAAATGGCAAATGAGAGATGCCTCAAAGAATGGCTTGCCAGGTCCACAGTTCCTCTAATATGAAGGAACAGCTCACCAGGAAGGTAAGCAGACAATATACCAGAAGAATATCACTAAAATGATTTAACGTGCAGGGGAAAGGCCAGACCAGGAGATAATTCCTTCAAAGAGGTTTGAAAAATGCGGCATGTTTTACCTCCTTTCTTCTTAGAAGGCCACACTACATATTAGCAGATTGGTGGTGGTTTAGTCGCTAAGTCATGTCCGACTCTTGTGACCCCGTGGACTGTAGCCTGACAGGGTCCTCTGTCCATGGGGATTCTTCAGGTCAGAACACTGGAGTGGCTTGCCATTTCCTTCTCCAGGGGATCTTTCCAACCTAGGAATCGAACCTGGGTCTCCTGCATTGCAGGCAGATTCTTTACCGATTGAGCTATGAGGGGTTCTAAATAGTTTTGCTTTAATTAAATCTGCTGCTGCTAAGTTACGTCAGTCGTGTTCGATTCTGTGCGACCCCATAGACGGCAGCCCACCAGGCTCCCCCGTCCCTGGGATTCTCCAGGCAAGAACACTGAAGTGGGTTGCCATTTCCTTCTCCAATGCATGAAAGTGAAAAGTGAAAGGGAAGTCGATCAGTTGTATCAGACTCTGCGACCCCACGGACTGCAACCTATCAGACTCGTCCGTCCATGGGATTTTTCCAGGCAAGAATACTGGAGTGGGGTGCCATTGCTTCTCTGTAATTAAATCTATTTTGTATTAAAAACACTGATGTAACTGATGAATTCTTACAGAATATACTTTCCTAATGTTAACACTGAGAAATGGGTTTGGTTTTTTTTTTTTTTTTTTTGGTAGAAAAAACTACAAACATTGATTAGACCATAAAGAAAAATAAATCTTATTTAAAGGTCACTCTAGTGCAAAAAGGAAAAAAAAAAAACTCAACTGCAAAATTCTCTGACCACTTGGAAATGCATAAACGCTCTTGAATTTAAAAAGATAAACAAACTATAATTACAGATTATAAAGGGCATAAGAAAAACATAAAAACTAAGTGGATGTGGTCAAATGCACAGACACTAGTTGAGCTAGTTAAATGAAATAACTGAAGGATTTCAGGAGCTGTAACATCACCTGCTAACTCTTCCTTAAGGATATAGCTATCCTATTTCTTTAGCTGAACATCCATCCCTATCTACCAACCTGAACAGTCTGACTAGAAGAACATCCCTACAAATGTACCACATGGACCCACAGCTTACATAGAGAGGCCCACAGCCATGCAAGGAGGCGGTTCAACTGCAAACTCATCCCACTTCCCCAGAGCTAAACACCACTTGCACAGAAGTTAAGAGTACAAGCCTTGAAGAAGAATACCTACCTTTGGAAACCTGGCTCTGTCACTTAACAGCTGTGTAACCTTTAGAAAAATGTCTATGGTTCTCTGTGTATTAGTATGCCCAAAATATATATAATACAGTACCTTCTGGACATAAGCCCTTAACACCAAATACTATTATTGTTATGTTTTATGTTTATTTTCTTTGCAGTTTTAAAAACTGTTCCTCTTTCTTCCAGTCTAATATCATTGTTTTTATTCTCTAATAATTTGTTTTTCTGCTTCTATTCCACTAGATACTGACATTAAATTTTAATAAGTATTTTTGAAGATATTTAATCTTTTGAAGATATATCAAAAGTTAAATATAAGGTATAACCTGAACCCTTCTCACCATGATGTACAAAATTTCCTCACAAGATTAGTGAGATTCAAATTGCTACTAATTTTTGTTTTTACATTACATCTTTTCTATTTCAAAAACCTCTTTTGAAAATTTGAATTATACCTCACAACATTAACAATTACCTGCTGCTGCTGCTGCTAAGTCGCTTCAGTTGTGTCCGACTCTGTGCGACCTCATAGACGGAAGCCCACCAGGCTCCCCCGTCCCTGGGATTCTCCAGGCAAGAACACTGGAGTGGGTTGCCATTTCCTTCTCCAATGCATGAAAGTGAAAGGGAAGTCACTCAGTCATGTCCAACAATTACCTAGACAACAGTAAAACTGACCTGTGTCTTATTCCCCTGCTCCTTTCTGCTTTTATAAAATCCCATATGATGTAAGCTATTATGATTGCTGAAGATTTAATATGATGAATTCCAGGGTGCTTCCATTTCCTGAACTGTTTTCAAAGTAACATTAGTGTATTACTGAGGTTTTTTTTTTTTTAAATCTCTGAATATCATGTCATAACTATTATAGCAGAACAGTATAATGAAAGAACGGTTTCACAGGTTTTAAAAGTGAAATCTTAAAACACTGCTTACTGACTGGCTACATGACATTGGACTAATAATTTAATCTCTATCTGTCCTCTAATTCATATTTTATCTGTAAAAAAACAGACCACTTCACTGAGTTGTGATGAGATTCAAATAAGATAATTTTTATGTAAGTGACAGAGCTGCAAAGTAAATGAATACTAAGAGGTTATACTGAAAATGGCAGAAAGTCAGTTTATGTTCCTATTCTTTTCTTCTAAGAGATGAAGGACTTTTTAAAACATAAACAATAAGAACAAAAATTAATTAATTTTGAATATGAGACAAAAGTTAGAAATAAATAAGAATTAAATTGATAAGGGAAAAACACTTTTGGGTGAGGAAAAGTATGGTAATTGAGTGTAAGGCAGTTTTTAACATCCCAGCAACTTAAATATATTGGAAAAGAAAAACCATGGTGTCATATCATACTGTAATATAGAAAGTAACATACCATACTATCAGATGAAACTTTTTCTGGCCTGTGGCAGCAAGATATCACATGAACTACATTGAAATTTTAAGTTTTTTCCAAAGGAAGTCAAATTTCTACCCATGTATTTTAGAATTAAGTGATGGACCATCCCATCTTAAATTAGATGTAATTCCAATCACCTGGCCTAAGTGGTAAGTATATTCTGAAGACAGAGAAATAAAACTGTAAAAGTGATAGCACCCACAATATTCTTTGTCCCCAAACCACTTCAGTTTCATATAGAAAAGAAATACATAAATTATTTTTCATATATAGACTAAGACAATTATTTTAATGATTCTAACCATGTTCTATCTTGGTATTCCTGAGATTATACAGAGGCTGTTTAGTTCATAAATCTACTTTTAAAATTCTATTGTGAGAGAACTGCAAATTGTTTTGATCATAGAAGAATTGGTATTTCCTTGAAATAGCACATTGGAAGCACTAGTACCGAAAACTTGCAGTTCAGGGCAGTTAAGTATCTTGAGTAAGGTCTCCAAATAACCGTCTGTTTTGTGTTACCATGGCAGCACTTCCGTTCACTGAGCCCTTTCACAAACTATCAGTAACAAGATAGAATTATGTATTTGCTATGTTTTAGAGTCTAAAGCAAAAAACTTATTTTTAAATCTAAGTCTCAGTCAAAAACTATGCCTCTTTATTAAGTTGTGCTTAGATGATAGAACACAAATATTAAAGAGTTTAAGAAGTACTATTTCAAAGTGAATATGACTATTACAAGAAATGCTTTTTTGTGCAGTGGAAACAGGAAATGTGCATTCTCTCATGTACTATTTTGCATTTTGAAACTCTAAGGCTTTTGGACATATTTGGTAAAGAACCACCAAAGATTCTGAAGAAATAAGGAATATACTGAGAACTGAACTTTTAAGATTTATCTTAATGGAAGTTGTAAAGAACACTGGGAGAAGAAACAAAGTTCACTATTCCTGAAGTGTTTTCATGTACCTGCACTGTACATTTTAATATCTCCCCCCTTGACTACCTTTTTCAGTGGTTTTTAGAGCCACTGAATTTAAAAGGGCATTCATAATTCTTGCTCATAGTATGAACTTTCAATGGTGGCTTGCATGACTTCATTTCTTGGGATTCAGCTCTTGAAGCAAATCACCACCATGAAAATGCTCAGCCTGAAACTGTACTAAATTAGGCAAAACTTATGATTTCACGTTCCCCAGCTAAATTCTCACATTAAATATTTTAGTCTGGCTTTTATAACAAAGTTTGAAAAACAGATTTTAAGACTTCAATGCTAATGTTCAAAACATAAAAACAAAACAAAAACACCTTGCCTAGCTTTTCTGATTTTAAAATTCATAAATAACAAGCCAAGATTTTTAGGCCTATCTTTTGAGAGTGGTAACTATGGTATGGATGACGAGGGCAGGGAGCTGAGCAGCAGCCATAGCAGGTGACTAGGTATCTCTATCAACCTGTAGTTTGACCTGGGCCTTTGTCATCTTGCTTTCTTTTTTAAGATTATCATCTCCAGACAATTATTCATCAGAAAAAGTGCTTTCCAAGGTTCCCAAACCTAATGGAAGTGGTATAACTTACTTGCCTTCTGCAGGTTGAAAAGAAAAAAAAATCAGTATTTTGAGGTACTGATTCAAGCAGTATTTTATTAAAAAATAAAATAAAAACAAACCATAAGCACTTCCAATCTCACTTGAATGTATCACTCTTTGTCCAAATTTTGCATTTAATGATATAATGTTGGCAGCTTGAAAATGGCCACGATAGAAATATTTATATTATGGAAATCGGCAAAAGTGATACCTTCACCCTCACCCAATTGTTAAATATTTAGCAATACACCACTGTTCATATATTTTTAATTCTAATCTTTTGGCTGCTACTTGATGCTAATCAAGTTTTTTTTTTTTGGCTGTGAGATGCAGCCTGTGGGATCTTAGCTCCCTGACCCGTATCAGACCTGCACTCCCTGCAGTGAAGTGTGGAGTCTTAACCACTGGACTGCCAGGGATATCCCCATTTTCAAGTTTGTTTTTTTTGCAACATTTGACACTGTTGCTCATTCACACTTAAACTTACCCTTGCTGGCTTCCATTTTACCATACTTTCCCTAGACGCTTCTACTAAAAACCAATGCTGATGACTAGTTTCTTTTATATCTTGCCATAAGCATAAATACAATAGGTCTAAAACTAGAAAAGAATTAACTGATACAGTTCAAAAAATAAAATCTAATGATGCATAGTAGAAAGAATACATCCAAAATATTCAACACTTTCAGTCATCTGAAAGGAGGGTCTGACTGATAGGGGAATGTGTTTCCAAAATGACTTACTCATATGTATACTGAGTCTGATTTCCTTGCCATATGGGTCTTTCCATAGGGCTGTTTAAATGTCCTTATGATATAGCAGCTGACTTCCCATAGAGCTAACTGGCCAAGAACCCAAGACGGAAGCCATGTCTTTTATGACCTGGATTCAAAAGGCACACTCCATTTCCATAATATCCTCTTGGTGACACAAACCAGCCAAATTCCGTATTGAAGGGGGACTCTACAAGGGCACAAATACTAGAAGGCAGGGCTCATATGGGGGCTACCTTGGAGGCTAGCTATAACAGATTGATCCTTAAAAATTGCTGAGGCAGTATAATATCATATATGAAATGAATCACCAGTCCAGGTTCGATGCCATGATACTGGATGCTTGGGGATGGTACACTGGGATGACCCAGAGGGATAGTATGGGGAGGGTGGAGGGAGGGGGGTTCAGGATGGGGAACACATGTATACCTGTGGTGGATTCATGTTGATGTAGGGCAAAACCAATACAATATTGTAAAGTAATTAACCTCCAATTAAAATAAATAAATTTACATTAAAAAAAATTGCTGAGGCTTTTTAATGGCCGAACACATAGCTGGCCTTCATAAATATTCCATGTGTAGTAAAGAATGTGTTAAATAGCAATTTATTACATAGCAATAGATAACTAATACAATCTCCTTTAATTGTAAGAAAATGATGTGTCCAAATGCCTTGCTACCCAGGGTGTCTCATGGATTAGAGGCATCATCAGGATCACCTCAGAGCCTATTAGAAATTAGAAAGCCTCAGTCTCCATCCTAGATTTGCTGAAGAAAAATCTGTATTTTAACAAAATCCCCAGATGATCAGTAGATACTTCCAAGTCTGAATAGCACTGTCCTATGAAATCCTTCAGTTATCTAAAGATTTAATTACTTGCTTTTTAAACTTTTATTCCAATAAAAATCGGAGCTTTCTGCTACCACTTGGGTTATAGAAACTACAAAATAACAACACTCCTAGATTAACAAGAAAAAAAACAAGATAATCTACAAAACCAAAATTTTTTACGAACTTGAGAATTTAGGCTGCAAGAAGAATTGATTTTAAGGTGTGACAGGTCCTGTGAGGAGGGATGAAACATAAGAGCTGTTTCACCTTTGGTAGAGCATGGAAAAAGTGGCAGTCACGATAAAAAGTAAGAAAACAAAATACTCAAGGGGACCTAAGGAACACACCCTTGGAGATGGAGATAGATGTGTCGAGCCGACTATGGTATGTGGTTAGAGCAAGGATATCAGGCAAAGCTCATTCATGCTCCAGGCCCTGAGTGAGTATAAGGTAAGATCAGGTGTCCCTCTGGAAGAGGCACTAAACCTGCCTAAATCCTGGACAAAGTAAATAAGAAGCAAAAGCCGTCTGCCACTGAGAGAGAGACAAAGTACCCTACCTCACCCCAGTCACCAGCAAAAGACGGCTGCTGTTGGAAGAAAAGTACAAAACCCAGTTATCCTCACACTTTACTGAATCTAGGCAATGCAGTATACATCACGTGGAGAAGGAAATTAGCTCATGCCCAAATGCTCCAAAGATGCAAAGCAGAGATCTGCTGCCACTGGGAAATGGTTACTCACTTGTACCCAGAACTTCCCACTGATATTAGGTAACATTTACTTACCATGATGGGAGTGGACAAGAAACTGGCCTGAATGCTGGAACAGTGCTGTTCAAAAGGAACTTATACAATGACAAAGTATCCTATATTTGTTCTCTCCAGTATACCAACCACTAGCCACATGGAGGTATCTGGCTATTGATAAATGCAGCTCTGGACTTCACTGGGTAGATGGGAGTCTGCTCACGGAAGAGACAGGACGTCCCACACTTGAGGCACAGGCATAAAATAAGCCTGCCTGACACTCAAACTGGAGAAGAACCAAGAAACCTATCCTGTTCACACCAAGAACCTTGCACCAACTAACAAGGAAGAACAATCTATTGCTAAGGGAGGAGCAAGAGTACAGAGAGAAATATTTAACTCCCCTCCCACTTCTAAGCTAAATGTGTCACAAACTGACAGATAAAGGTGGAGCAGAAAAGCTAAGAAAAATCACCTGACATTCCAGGCCTCACACTAAATACAAAGTATCAGCAGTCTCTCCAAAGCAATGTAAAGACTATGGTATATCAAAGGTAACTATGACAACCACAAAACCCACCCAACTCAACTGTTAACTACATTGATCAATACTCGTCCATACTAACAACCTGATAGAAGTAGAGGCATATCTATTTCTTGATAGAAATATTCTTTACTTCAGTTTCTACCATTTTTTAACAAGCAATGTCTGATATCTAATGCAAAATTATGTGACACACAAAAGCAGGAAACAAAACAACAAAACCAGACCCAGAGATGGTCCAAATATTGAAATTATCAGACAGACACTGTGACTATGATTAATTTGTTTAACAGACCTAGTGGGAAATTTTTAGCAGAAAGATGGAGACTTTTTAAAGGAAAATGAAAATACTTAAAAAAAAAATGAAGATGATTTTATTAGGCTGATCAGCAGAATGGATACAAGAAAGAATAAAACTGTACAAAGACCAATAGAAATTATCCAAACTGAAACAAAGGAAAAAGAGTAGGAAGAGGACAGAACAATCAAGAGGTGAGACAACAGCAGATGGTCTAACATGTTTTCATTTGGAGCCCAGAAGTAGGTGGTGAATCACAAGAAATATTTGAAGAGATAATGAGGAAACAAATTTCTAAGTTTAATGAATGACATCAAACCACAGATCCAAGAACGTCAAAAAAACCAAGGCAGGATAAAATAAAGAAAGACACACTTAGGCACATCATAGTTAAACTGCTAAGAGTAGTGATAAAGATAAAAATCTTGAGGACAGTAAGGAAAAAAACTACAAACAGAAGAACAAAGATAAGAATGGCAACAGACTTCTCATCACAAACTATGCTACCCAGAAGACAAAAGAATAATGTCTTAAACTATTTAAATAGAAAACAAATAATGTAATGATAGATTTAAATCCAACCATATCAATTACACTAATGTAAATGATCCACATTCCAATTATAAGGCAGACATTGTCATATTGGATAAATAAGAATTTATAAATACACCAACAAGAACATTACAGAAACTAAGAACAGAAAGTTGGGACATTAAAAAAACTAATTAATTATAATCAAACCACTTTTTTGTATACCTGAAACTAACACAACATTGTAAATTAACTATACTTCAATTTTTAAAAGTTAAAGAAAATAAAAAGGAAATAATAAACTCCTAATTTATACCTAATTTGTACCTTTAGTAGACTGAACATAATTCTGCTAGATTTATATCAATACTGAAGAAATTTTAAAACATCTGAGATGAAAGCAAATGGTGAATAAAATTAAGTTCAAGCTGAAGTAATCTGACTTGACTATTTTTTGTCTTCCTTTGACTTCCTCATATTTTAAGATCTCCATGCTATTTTCCCCCACCTCCCTAAATATAGCAACGTTCATAAACACTGACCTTGCCATGGCTTCTTTCCACTTTCTGAAAACATTTATTCAGGGACAGATTATGTCGAACAGAATTCTTCCAGCCAGTTGGTGCAGTTGCAAAATATGGGAAGCGGTTCAGAATCCAGCTATAAATTTCTTTGACTGGCAAACACTTATTTGGAGAGTGTTCAATAGCCATATAAATGAGAAGACTAAAGGAGTATGGGGGCTTTGAAGTTGCTGATTTTTTTTTTCTTGGTTCTGATAGCACGATGGTCCAAAGGATGGCACATCATCTCCTTCTATGTCATACAACGGACTAACAATTGGAAGACCTTCGCTTCCAAAGCTGAAGTTTGTTAGGAGATTAGTACTTTCGTGAAGCCAGTTCAAGTTTGTGAGTTCATCATCTGCTGACTCATTGTCCACTAGAGTGGCCTTTGGCCTGGCAGCATCAACAGCTTCAGGCAAGCTTCCCATTTTGTAAATCTGGCTCAATCCTGCAACCTTTTCAGCTCCTGGAGTTTCAGCTCTTTTTTCTGGAGTCATTCCAATTACTGGACCCATTTACTCTTACAGTTCTGCAACAAAAGAAACAATTATCAACCAATGTTATACTTAAGATTCATAAGCACACAGAAAAAGGAAATACAAATTTAAATATCCCCAAATCAGAGAAATTTTACAATCAATATCCCATATAATATTTAAGTATAATATCTGCATAACAAATGCTAAAGGTTATAATACTGAACTTATTTCATGTTATTTGAAATGGCTATAAACCAAATGCCCCACTATAGCACAGTATGTACAGGTGATATTAATAAAGTTGAATGTATTCCGAACACTTATTACAGTCCCTAGCCCATAACTTGCCTGGAGAATCCCAGGGACAGGGGAGCCTGGTGAGCTTCCGTCTGTGGGGTCGCACAGAGTCAGACACGACTGAAGCGACTTAGCAGCAGCAGCAACAGCAGCCCATAACTGCCTAATAAGTAATGTGTGCTATTACTAAAAATGAATAATTATATCTTTGAATTCTAAAATTCTATAATCTATTCATCTATAATTTCACTATAATTACAGTGAAATTAAGTCATACATAAGGCTCAAAATAGATAATAATCAAATTTAAAATAAGCTCAAACAGTAATTCCAAATAAACTCGTTCCTCAAATATGATTATAATACTATAAAGAAATAATTTCTAATATTTTTATAGTATATCATACTAAAAAGATAACATTTCTTAATCACTAAATTCATTACTAGCAAAATCATATTTACTACAGATTTATTATTGTAAATTCCAGTATTTTTAACTCTTCCTTCTATATACTATCTCATCAAGTACTGATGGTGAAAGGTTGACATTCTTAGTAAAGTTTGAACTGTCACTGTATTTTCAAGGGGAGGAAAAAAAGCTGTTTCTAAGCTATCCTTTTTTATTTCTATTCTCTCAATGATTTTTATTTTACTTCTGAAACATACATCAATTCAAAAATCTTACTATGGAAGAATAACTGACCAAAAGGGAAAGTGGCAGAACTAATGTGCCATTTAATTCATTTTAAATGGTTCATCAAGGTACCTCATTCCCGAATTCTGTGAAAAACCCTCTACGTATACTATTATTCTATTCAAACTTCTTATACTTATGTAAGTGAAATAAGAGAAGCAACCCCGGGATTTTATTTTATTTAAAACATAGCTGGCAGGTTTCTCTAATTATGAAAACTGGTCAATGCTGGATATAAAACAATCTGGATTCTTATAGCTATTAGATGTAGTCTCAGAATACCCAATTATCAGTAGCATCCATCAGCTAATATTTGGGGTGTAAGCCATTGTACTAAATACTACATATTGTATCTTAAATGACTATCAATTAAAATGCATAAACTTTATTTACACTGTTACTTAGTTCTACATATGGTCCTTTCCCCCGCCACTGTGAATCCCATGATAAGAGTCTTTTACTTTTGTACTCCTAATACATCGTAACAAAACATTGGGCATAAGGAGGCACTCAAATTATAATTTCAAACTGAAATGAACTTATAAGCAACAAATACCAAGTGCTGTGCTACCTGCTTTTAAAAGTTACTTTATTTTCGAAACAAACCATTAATGCTAGGAAATATTCCCACTAGTTACAATAAGAAAGTTGAAAATCACTGTTATGGAAGCCAAGTAAGTAAACTGCCTAATGTTCTAAAGCTAATAAAAAGTGAAGCCAAAATTACAAAGTACGCTGAGTTCAAGATTCAAGCTTTTTTGTCCATTCGAGTACACTCAAGTTCTTAAGGAACGTTCATTTTTAGCAACACTACTTAAAACAGATACTGTTGACAGTCTCATCAGAAACTAATTCAAATGGCTGCAAATATGTCATCCTCTGAATCACAAGTTTAGAATGAAATCCCATTACTTTAAGATGCAAGACAAAACTATGGCAGCAAATGTGCCAAAGATTACATAAAGCATTGCTTGCTTGGTTACTTTGCCTCAGTTGTGTTCAACTCTTTGCCAGCCAGGACTGCAGCCTGCCAAGCTCCTCTGTCCTTGGGATTCTCCAGGTAAGAATACTGGAGTGGGTTGCCATTTCCTTCTCCAGGGGATCCTCCCCACCCAGGGATTGAACCTGCATTTCTTAGGTCTCCTGCATTGGCAGGTCAGTTCTTTACCATTAGCACCACATATAGCCAAGCAAAGTTAAAAAATCAAGTTGAAAGACTGACATCCTCTTAGTTAGGTTTCAGTTGTCACTGTATTTTCCAGGAAAGAAAAAAAGCTGTTTTCTATCCTTGTCAACTATCCTTGACGAGTACTTTAGAACACCAAGTCCATCAAAATAAATAGGCAAATGATCTTTCCTTACAAATAAGTATATAAATAACAAACATATGTATTAGAAAATATTCAACTTCACTGATTATTAAAAAATACAAAACAAAAATGTGACATTAAGTATGATAATATACTTAGCATAGTGTCTGATAAACACAAATAATTAGTAACAGTATACAAGTTTTGTTGCCTAATGTCAATGGTTTCATGCTAACACTCAGTTGCGTACTTTTTGTGAACTCGTGGACTATAGTCCACCAGGCTCCTCTGTCCATGGGATTTTCAGGCAAGAATACTGGAGGGGGTTGCCACCTCCTTCTCCAGAGGATTTTTCCCGACCCAGAGATCAAACTTGCGTCTTCTGCACTGGCAAGTGGATTCTTTACTACTGAGCCACCTGGGAAGCCCTATCACCAGTTTAAAAAATTTATAATACACAATTTTGGGCAAGGACTTGGGGCCATTTTGAAAAACAAGATGGCACTATGCACCAAGAATCATTAAAAATGTCATATTCTTTGATTCAATGCTTCCACTTATGAGTCACTCCAGTGAAATAATCCTAAATCAGAGAAAATATTCTCTCTTTATCTTTTACATACACACAAACACACGCACACACACAGATGCTTATCCAGGAATTATGAAGAAGAGGAAAACTATAAAGTTTATATATTTTATTACAGAGAAATAACTAACTAAATGAAAGCACATGTATTTAATATTTAGTAGTCATTAAAAATGAAAATTATGAAGTAAAAATTGAAGATTGTGAAGTAAACAAAAAAGCTTACTAAAAACTGGCAAAAAAAAAAAAAGTAGGAAATATATAAGAAGCTAACAGTGGTTTATATAATAACTTGGTAATTTTTTTCTTTGTTATATTTTCCAGTGTTTAAGATGTTTATTACTTTTATAGTTTAAAATTAAAACAATATACTCAAGGCAGAAAAGGTTGTGTTAGATTATTTTTAGTTGTATTTCTATTTCACACAGAACAAAATAACAAAACAGTCCCCTAGTCAAAAACAAGAAGCTACCTCTCATATTCTTAGCACAGTTTACTTTGTTACTAAGCTTTTCCATAACACAAATTAGCTCACTGGTATGTGGGCAAAAGATTTTAGTACAATGTGAAAGTTACATAGGTTTGTACATGAGTTTTCTCAGCCTAGTCTTTACACTACTAACTAATAAAAGCTAAACCTGATATAAGCTAACATAGTGGAAAGCAGTAAGCTGCTGATAATACAGCACTGTACACAATTCTCATTCAACCCATTTTCCTCCTCTTGGCACAGCTTGGCCACATGCATTTTCTAGAAAATACTTAATGAAATCTCTCCAGATCTTTATGCATTTTACTGCCTCCATAACCCTGTAGCTTCAATCTTTCCTTGAACACCCTTCAATCAGGCTTAGTCTTTTTTTTTTTTTTTAAACCTCAGGTTGACTATAATATTTCTTTACTTGTAATAGATTTAAAGTATCTTTTAAAATATTCTAGCATTCTTATTAAGATTTACTTCTGTTAGTGATCTGGTTATAAAGCTTTGCAAGTTTTGGGTGTGATCCCTATCACCTGCCCACAGTGTTTTCAGAAATATATAATATGTAACACTGTAACACAAGGTCTATATATTCTACACCAAAATCAAGAAAACTTTTAGCTTTAAGTTTTTATGAAACTACTTCTTAAAATGAACTGAAAATATTCAGTAGCAGATAATAATATGCACGGAAGTTTGATTCATAAAGCAAAATAAGTACAGAAATCAAAGGAAATCTGGACTAGTGATGTAATACTTCCTTTTAGTAATCTTTTAAGAACAATACTTCAATCAACCAAATATAATTGTTACACATAATAAATGTCACTCAAAATAGGCAGTTAAGCCTAGAAAATGTGGGATTTGAAAAATATATCCTAGGCTTCCCGTGGTGGCTCAGGGAAAGAGTGCTTAACAGTCTGAATGCCAGTGCAGGAGACAGGGGTTTGATCCTGACCTGGGAGGATCCCACATGTCACGGAGCAACTTAAGCCCATGTGCCAAAACTACTGAGCCTGTGCTCTAGAGTCTTGGAGCTGCCAACTACGGAGCCCATGTGCTGCAGCTCCTGAAGCCTGCATGCCCTACTACATGTCTAAAGAGTGTAATAAATTGTGGTATATTCATAAAGTAGAATGTAAGTCATCTGTAAAAAAACAGCTGCAGCACTGTAAAAGCTTCAGTGCTGCAGCTACTGAAGCCTGCTACAGCCCATGCTCAGCAACGAGAAGCCTCTGCAATGAGAAGCCTGCCTGCACATCACACTAGAGAGTAGTCCCTGCTTGCCAAAACTAGAGAAACCCTGCGTGCAGCAATGAAAACGCGGCACAGCCAAAAATTAAGAAAAATGTATCCTAATTTATTAGGTGTGGAACTAACACAACTCAAATAATGAATACATTCACTATAAACCGATTTCTAAAACCAAGACACTGCTAAAAAAAAAAAAAAAAAAGGAAGTAAATGTACAAGACAATTTAGCAAAGTACACATTTGTGACTCTAAATCTACACTTCAGGAAAGAACAGAATTTTCTCTCACAAGGACAATTTTTAAAGTGGAGAGTTCAAATAATCCCAGTATTATTCGAGCCCCTGCCTAGAGTTTCACTGTTTAACGGTCATGGCAGTATCTTGAGAAGAGGGCTCAGTATTAAAATGCACCACTTTTTTTTTCAACTATGCAGCTCATGCATCTCTAAAGGTGTCTAACAGGGAACTGCATGTCTGCATATCATGTTCAATGATACAGTGATACTCAACTTCAGGGCAAGAAAAATAAGATTTCATATTGAAATTCATAGATCACATCTCAAAATGTTAGAGGAGAGCACTTTTGCTTAGGTTTGTATTATTAATAATACTTGTCTGAGAGGAAATGCTTGACAGAGAATAAAGGGAAACCAAGGCAATGAATTTTCAGTGTTACAAGGTGCTAAATTAAAGGTATTAGAGATCACACTGAGAGCTTTTTTTTTTTGCCCAAAATAACTAAGAAACCTCCTAAACATACAGTGTTGTTTAAAAACCACATAGATTTTTATGACTTAATCTGTTCACATTTTAATTGATTGTATCAAAGACAAAGCAAATGAAAATTTTTTCCTTTATAATTAGAATCCTTGAATATTTATTACTTAGCCCTCTAAGTTTTTCACACATCTTAAAAAATTGAGTTGTACTGAAGCTTGTTTTCCTGTCCACCGAATTCATTAACATTATCGCAGCAGTAATTCGTTTTTTTACAGATGACTTACATTCTACTTTATGAATATACCACAATTTATTACAGTCTTTAGACATTTATTTATGTTTATGTTTGGGGCTATTACAAGTAGTATTGCTATGGACATCCTTGTTTATATCCCTTGGAACACAACTGTAAACAAGTTTTCTGAAATTCTAAAAGCACAATACACATGAAACAGCAGAGTCATTGGGTCAGAGTATTCTTTTCTTCAACTTTAACTGCTAATGACAGATTACTGCCAGGAATGTACAGGTATACTGTTTGCTCCATGAACCCATCAAAAAAAATTTTTCCCAACCTGATGACTATGAATTTGTATCTCCTTGTGGTATAATTTGCATCGCCCATATTATCAATGGAGTTGACTATCTCTTCATGTACAAAAGAAACCTAGAAGGCAAACGTGTTATATATATATATATATATATAATTTTTGTGTGTGTGCCCCTTTCCATTAAGTGCCTACTGAAGTCATTTGTATTGTTTGGATACTAATTTTTGTATGTAATGCAAATATCTTTCCCTATTTAGATGGCTTGTCTTTTTGTTGCCTGTTAATGAAAAGGTTCTCAACTTTAAAGGGTGAATTAACCCTTTTCTTTATATAGTTACTATAGTTTGTTTCTCATTTAAGAATTTCTTCTGTATACAAAATTCATAGAAGTTTTATCCCATACTGTCTTCTATATGTATTATAGCTTTTACCTTTCACATTTAAGTCTTCAATTCACCCCCAAAATGTATGGAAGTATTTTTAAAAATTCAATTTCATCTTTTACATATGAATACACAATTGTTCCAGCATTATTTACTAAAAATTTTGTCCTTTCTGTTGGGAGAACCAATCCATCATTGGCTCTTAGCACTCTAACATTCTCACCAGGTAGGCCAAGAATGAAAGACCTTTATGTGACCCATTCCTCAGGATTGTGTTTGCTACACGCAAAACCGAGGAATGACTTAACACTTTCTAGACAAAGGGCAGCAAGAGTTCCATTAACATTTCCTTTTTCATACGTAAGTTATTTAAAAGAGTATATCTTAATTTCCATGGGATTTTTTTTCTTAGTGATTTCTAACTTTAATGATTTATAGCATACTAACCCTCTGAAATTTGTTGAAACTTGCTTGATGGTCCAGTAGGTGTTGATTTTCATGATGATTCAGATGATGTTTCTACAGTGATTGGATGCAATATATGTCCATTGGATCAAGCTTGTTAACTACATTTTTAAGTTTTCTATATTCCTGATTTTTTTTTTTTTGGGGGGGGGGTTCTGCTCTCTTTACCAATTAATGAGGAAGATGTATTACAATCTCTCACTACCCTTGTGAAATTTGTCAATTTTTTCTGGTGGTTCTATTAATATATTTTATTTGTGGTTTTGATTATTAGTTGCATACAAATTTAAAACTTCTATATATTCATGGAGAAGTGAAACATATACTGTTGTATATCAACTTTTTTATCTCTAGTAATTCTACTTGCCTTATTTCAAATGACATCCCAGTTTTCATTCCATTAATATTTGCCTGGAGAAGGCAATGGCACCCCACTCCAGTACTCTTGCCTGGAAAATCCCATGGATGGAGGAGCCTGGAAGGCTGCAGTACATGGGGTCGCAAAGAGTCGGACACAACTGAGCGACTTCACTTTTACTTTTCACTTTCATGTATTGGAGAAGGAAATGGCAACCCACTCCAGTGTTCTTGCCTGGAGAATCCCAGGGACGAGGGAGCCTGGTGGGGCTGCTGTCTATGGGGTTGCACAGAGTTGGACACGACAAGTGACAGCAGCAGCAATATTTGCCTGGTATATCTTTTTCCATCATTTTACCTACAACATGTTTTCCTTTTGTTTCTTTGTTGTTTAGTCACTAAGTCATGTCTGACTCTTTGTGACCCCACGGACTGTAGCCCACCAGGCTCCTCTGTCCATGGGACTCTCCAGGCAAGAATACTGGAGTGGGCTGCCATTTCCTTCTTCATTGTTTCTTTGTAGTCTGTACTAACTCCCATATAGCTAAACATTTTAAAATGTAAGGCACTGATATAATGGGATTTACTTGTATCATCTTATTATTGCATTCTGTTTCCTTCTCTCTTAATCCGCTTGCCTTCTTTGGGATTATTTTTTTCCGGTTCCACCTTTTCATCATCTACTAGAGTTTGGAAGTCATGTATTTCTATTACTTAAGTGTTACTTAAAATTTTTTACCACACATACTTATCAAAATCCAAAGTTACTTTTAATCTTCTCCTCAGTAATAAAAAGATCTTTTGAATACTAGCTCAAATCACCTCCTCCCAGTTTATAAAATAACTGGCATTTAGTAAATAACTAAAATTACTGCTATTTTAGTTCTAGATTTTTTTAACCCCATAAGACACTATTATTATTGTTTATACAAGTTTTGAAAATTAAATTACACTTCTTTAACATACACTTACCACTGTCCTTTGATCATCATTCCTTCCTGAATCTCAGACTTTCAATGACCATTTTCCTTCTATTTTAAATGGTCTGCTAGGGAGGTGGAGGAAGGACAGCATGAGAGTTTGGAGTTAGCAGACACAAATGATTATATACAGAATGGATAAACAAGGTCCTATTGTATCACACAGGCAACTATATTCAATATCCTGTCATAAACCATAATGGAAAAGAATATGAAAAAGAATATACATATATGTACACCTGAATCACTTTGCTAAAAAGCAGAAATTAACACTTAATCAATCATACTTCAATCTAAAAAAAAAAGCGGTCTGCTAGTGAACTTTCAAATTTCTCTGAGCATGTCTTTACTTGGCCCTTGTTCTCAAAAGTTATTTTTTTTTTTTGCTAGCTATAGAATTCTGGGTTGAATTAAGAGTAGTTCGATGGCAACCCACTCCAGTATTCTTGCCTGGACAATCCATAAACAGAGGAGCCTGGCAGGCTACAATCCATGGGGTCGCAAAGAGTTGGAAACAACTGAGGGACTAACACTTTCACTTCAGTTTCAAAGTAGGTCAGTTTCTAGATTTATTTTCACTGAGTTTATTATTTTCATGGTCTCTATTTCCATTATTGCTATTGAAAACTGATAATCCTTTCAAAGCGCTCCATGTTTTCTCTTAAATATTTCCCCTTTACTAACCTCTTTTATAATTTTCATTTTCTTGTCTCTCTGTATTTCTTCAGGTTTATCTTTCGTTATATCATTTTTTTCCTCCAATGGGGTCTATTTGCTTTTATCTATCCCTTGCATTCTAATTTCAGTTACTATATATCTCCATTTCTAGAACTTCTGACTCTTTTACAAAATGTTTGCTCTTTTCCTCATTGAACATATTAAATATACTTCTTTTATATTTTATATCTGATAACCCCAAGACATGATCTAACTGTAGGTCTGAATACAGATTCTTATATTGTGCCCTATTTCCTTAGATGGTTTGTAAACCTTTATTTTAAGCATCTCATTTTTTCATTAAAACTTTACCAACAGGAATTCTTTCACGATTATGATTTGTGCTACTTCTGTCAGGCCCCTGGGAGTAGCAACAATCCAGGATCAGTTAAAATTCTTAGCTTGCGGTCTAATGTGAATTCAAGCTGCAAACAAGTGTCAGGGCTGGTTTGTGGTAACAAATTTTCAGCAGAGATTTATTTTTCCTGTTCACAGCAGTACTCTACAAAGATAACTTTCTTTGTTGGGAAAGAATTTCTAGATCACTCTTATACCTATGGTAAAGCGCTATTATCGGGGAAGACCTAAATGTTTTTACTTTGGCTGGCTCTGGGTTTTGATTCATGATCCCTGAGCCCCTACAAGGCCATGAAAACAGAAGCTCACTTGATGTGGTAAATACCTTCAAGGCAATAGCCAGCTGCAGTACTCAGCTTACCTCACTGGGTTTCCAATTAAGATTCGGTTTAAACAGTCTTTACTTTTGGGCCTGAGAACTGATGCATTTGATCCAGAATTTTAGGTTGTTTTCAGCAGAAAGGCTGATCCAAGTACTTAGTTCGCCATGTTGCTGGAAACAGATGTTTACATTAGTTTCTGATGGCAATATCTCTGAAGTAAATTATCCTGTATTTCAGAGCACTGGTTCTTAAGTTTCTTCTGTTTCCCTACATTTGAGAACTTTGACTTACTAAGAGTTGCTTGTAATGACAGTGATTGCCAGCTGATAGTAGGTAGAAGACAGTTCCCTAGAGATGAAAAGTAGTAATTAAAATTCAGGTGGACATTTTTTGTTCAAGAGGGTGCTTCTTCTCATCCCCTTTAAAAACCATACTTTTTAAATACAGGAAAAATATTTTGACCCCTTAACTACGATTCACACTGGGGGCCCCGATCCTCGCTGGGGCCCCCACTGGCAGGTCCTGACTCAGTCTACCTTTGTGTCCTTTCCTCTAATGACTCTCATAGTTGAGGCAGATCTAGAAGCCTTAGGAGTCAAAGGGAAAATGTGGTTCCAAGTGGAAGGTGAGGTTTAAGCCCCACTTCAATGTTTGTATTGTTTCCATGGCAGCAGGTCACAGAACACCAAAGCGAACAGGGGCCAAGAGATACACTCCAACCCTTTCATTTTACTGTGAAGAAATAGCCTCAGAGCCAGTGATTTTGCCAAAACCATTTCCTGTGAGGCAGTGCATCCAGGACACCTGAGTTTTCCGAAGCCCACTCTCTCCATCCCAACCCCGCTCCACTTTCCTCTCACCTCTTCGTCCAAGTGCCAGGCTGTCTGGCACATAGCAAAAACACTCAAAGTGTTCAGAAATGCTTGGTGGCTTGCAAGAAGAATCATTAGCCTTCCCAACTCCACTAATGTTTGTATGTCTCGTAGCTGCATATATGAAGGCTTCTCCCGTGGCTCAGCGGTAAAGAACCTGCCTGCAATGCAGGAGCCGCAGAAGATGCAGGTTCGATCCCTGGGTTAGGAGACTCCCTGGAGGAGGGCATGACGATCCACTCCAGTATTTTTGCCTGGAGAATCCCGTGGACAGAGGAGCCTGGTGGGCTATAGTCCATAGGGTCACAAAGAGTCGGACACAACTGAAGCAACTTAACACATACATGATTCAGGCTATTGTAAACAAAGATTTGGCAAAGAATAATACTCACAGGGATTGTTCAAGTATATAGGATTATCTACCACTTTCTCAGTATTTCTCAGTTAGTATGTGCCATGGATAAACTCTTGAGGACACAAGTTTTAAAAATTTTCATTTTGTGCTTTCATTTCAGAAGCAATATAAAGGAAAAAAATCAAAGACTTAAAAATAAACTTACTTCAGATACTAAAGTCAGTGATTCTAAAAATGGAATCTACAATTATTTTCTTTAAAAGAGATTCATGTAATATTCCAGTTACAAACACTGCTTTACACTGAAAGGTCTCACATTTGCTATGCTTGAGTTACTGGACTAATCTTAGTTCTATATCCTAGTTCTCAGTTGTACTGTAGTCACTGTACCTGATTATACAGGTATATGATCCTTATCTAATATCCTTGAGGGCAGATATATTTCAGAATTCATATTTTGGATTTTATAAAGCGACTACGATGTATATGTGATATGTTATACGACATGTCATTGAGGTCTGAGACAGGACCCCATAAGAAAGATGTTAATATTTCTGCAGAAAAATGTATATTCACACTAAGAAGGGAGTAAATTAAGGCCATCAATAGTCTTCTATCAGTTCATATTATGTTTTACCACTCAATGGGTTAAAAGAAAATTTGGCTTTTGGAGCATTCTATTAAAAACATGGAAATACAATTATAGAAACATTATCTGCTATAGACTGGAAAGCCAGCTAAGTTTCATTAGAATTTCATACAGATTTGATATGGGCAAAGAGTCCACCTTAAGGTACATGAATTTAGTGCATAAACTTTGAAAGTTTCTTCCCAACTACTTAGGAGATCCTTTTTGTCTACTTATAATTTAACAGTTGAGGATACAGAATAAATAATCTCCTGTTAAGCAGGAAATATACTATAATATGAACTTTAAAATGCCAGAAATATCTAAATGCATATAGGAATTTTAAATATATTCCAAAGATAACATATTAGCTATATTGGACTATGAGTATAATGTCTTTACATAAAGTAATGTGATAAAAGAGAAAAAGAGAAGTATAAAAGTTATACTATTCAGAATGATCTCTCCTGGTCCCTCAAGAAGAAACCTTTTATTCCTACTACACTCATGGGTCTGTTGTCATAGTTGTTAGTTATATGGTAAAATAGTGTACAACTATACAATGAAAGGCTTCTTCCTTGAGAAACAAATACATGTATGTAATACTAGAAAATACTGAATAGAAATGTGAGGAGGCAGTACATTTGAAGTTAAAACTGTGAAAGATAAGACAATTTCATATTATAAAGTCATGAAATAGAAATCATTATTATTAATATTAGAATCTGGTGGCAGTGAAGCAGAGGGTTTAAGAGGAAGCATGAGTTGTGAAGAGATACTCCTGGGTTCAAATTCCAGCTCTGCTACTTAACAGACTAGAAGACCTATCAATGTAGAATTCTAACAGTACCTACTTTCATAAGCTTGTCAGTATAAACTAAATGAGAATATAAAGGACTTAGAACAGAGGTAGAGAGTAAGAACACAATGAATACTAGCTGGTAATTAATACTAGACACTTTATCGTCTGAGCCACCAGGGAAGTCTAATTATTATTACTATGATTAATTTTTAAACTATTATTAGCTTTCTTTCTAAAGCAGTATATATATAAATGTTGTATCTCTCAAATTAAAAAAATAGAGTATAAGATCCATAACAATATTTTATGTTTTAAAGTTTAGAAATTTTTAAAAAGTTCTAGCATTAAGGATGGGCCTCCTTTTAAACTAATGACACCCTCTGGTATGGCACAAATTAGGACTTCTCAGAAGAGTGCTGCAATAACAGTTTCATCATTTTCTTTATGATGTGACTTTCACTTCCTTTTACTGTTTCCATGAACTTTATGTTATGTCAATCTTTTACCAATCGTGCCACATGACAGAATCTTTCTTCAAATCTTTCTAGTTTAATACTCTAAAAGAATTTAAACCATATATAAACTTTCAGAACTCTTTAAAGTTGATTGCTATTAATAGCCCCTGAAGAGTTTACATTCCTTTATTAACAGCTCTGCCTAATGCTAACATTCTAATACACAATAATTTATATATAAAAACAAACAAACCAAGTACACTACCTATGAAATAAAGTATGCTAAGCTTTCACTAGTAACGACATTCTCAATAATAAAAGAGGCAGTGGCAATATAATGCTATAATCAAACAGGACAAGAATATACATACATACATGTTGTTGTTTAGTCGGTAAGTCATGTCCAACTCCTGTGGTCCCATGGACCATAGCCTATCAGGCTCCTCTGTCCATGGGATTTCCCAGGCAAGAATACTGGAGTGGACTGCCATTTCCTTCTTCAGGTGTCTTCCTGACCCAGGGATCAAACCTGTGTCTTCAGTATTGGCAGGTGGATTCTTTATGACTGAGCCACCAGGGAAGCCCCATCTACATACATAGTTTTATTTATATCCAACTAGTTCAGAATCTACTATCCTGAATCTACAGAATTCTCACCAAGTTAAAATATACAAAATAATTTCTTTCAAGATATTACTATATTGTAAGTTTCTGGATAATATCTATAATACCTTAAAAATATGGACTCATGTATATAAAATTAAACAACCCCCAAAATCAGGCTCTCAGTCCAGCAATTCCCATGAACATAAAAGCTTTTTTCGTGTATACCTTAGTAAAATAAATCCATGGCAAATAAGGAATTAATTGCAATTAATTCAGTTCTATAAATGTGTTTAATAATTTTTAAAAGTTCTTTTCAAATTATTCTAGAGTTTCATGTTACATTTTTCAATTTTAATTAAGTTTTTATCTTACCTATATCATAGTTCTTAGAACCCTGTATCTTTAAGTTGTTTATGAGACAATTTTTTAATTGTAAATTTATATTTAATTCATTATATCATATAATAATTGTTTTTAGGAAATGAAGAATAGTATTGAAAAAATATATCAAAAAATAGCTAATTTTTGACATGAGTTTGTGTTACGTGTTCAGCCATGTCTGACTCTTTGTGACCCCCATGTACTATGCCAGGCTCCTCCATCCATGGAATTCTCCAGACAAGATTATTGAAGTAGGTAGTCATTCCCTTCTCCAGGGGCTGTTCCTGACCCAGGCATCGAACCTGGGTCTCCTGCATTGCAGGCAGATTCTTTACCATCTGAACCACCAGGAAGCAAATTTATTACAATTTAATTTTTTCTCATACCCCTGAACATCATTGAATATTTCTTTCCTCATTATACAGAAAGGATAAATGAGAAAAATCATTTTGCTGTTTCTAAAAAACTTTTACTACACTGGAGTGAAAAGGAACCATGCCATCGGTTATGTTCTACTAGAACTGGAAAGAAGTTGAAACCCTCTTGAGCAATGACACCGAGAGGCCCTGAAGAAGGCTTCCAATCAGTCCCATGCTTAAAGCAAGGGATGGATAATCTCAACCTATATGGCGGCATCTGAACTACAAACAAAGTTGTTTCTCACCATTTTCATCCTACTAGTCTAGCTTCCTGTTTAAAATCAGTCTCACTATAAACACTTTAAACATCTAAATTCCTAAAACTTGTGCCAAATGAGTATGATATTTGGTTATATTTAATTTTATACACGTACAATCTCTAATTATGTCTTTTTACATGCTCTTAAGACATTTGGAAACATGTCTATTGACTTGTCATTTTACCTCTCACCAAGAACTTATTGTTATCAGTAAATTAAACAATCTTAGAAGTGTCAAAAGAACAACCAGAGAGTAGGCCCCTTCTCAGACTTGTGGCTTTTCCATCCAATCACCTTAAAGTAACCAATATAAAACATCATCTGACAGGCTACAGCAGCCCTAGCAAGGGGAAACAAGCTGTCATTCACTTAGCTCAGATGACTAAACAATGCTTTCCACAGAAAACATCTACCACAGAGTTAAGACATAACAGAGAAATCCAAGATGTTTATGAATTTTATCAGAATCGCCTGGCAGTTACTTCAGTTATTTACTGTGATTTAAGCTTGGTCTCTGATTAAGATATGCTATATAATAAAAGGAATTTCCATTCAATTTCCCCCTCCTTTCCTCATCTTCATCTCCTTAGGAATAAACCATTTTTATTAATTAATTATAAAATGTACCACTACTCAAGACTGGAAGCCATAGTACTACATTTACTAGATTGACTCAGCAATACAATAAGCTTACAACAAGCTCACCATTAAATATTTTAGCAGTTCATAGATACTATTTTCAAAATCTCAAGTTCATCATTTTTAAATCACGAAAACAATTTTCTTGCTAATTTACCACACTGGTAGTAATAATACTTTAACACTTATTGAGCATATACTATTTGCAAGGCATTGTGTAACAAATACAATGCTAAAAACTTTAATATTCTACTAGCTCACATTATCTGATAACTGGTAACTCTTAGGTAAGAAAAAAAAAAATAAGCCATATTGAAGGAACTCACAACCTTTTCCTACAATACATTCTTTGTTTTAAGGTTCTCTGTTATAAATATGGACAGGGAGGCCTGGCGTGCTGCAATTCATGGGGTCACAAAGAGTCGGATACGACTGAGCGACTGAACTGAACTGATCCTGTAAAATCCAATACTGAGAGTAGAGGATAGGTTCAAATCCCTAAAGTACGACTGCAAAAAGACGCATGTTTGATTATAATGCTACATGATGTCACATATCCAGGACAACTGAAGCATTTCGGTCTCTGAGGGATAAAACTGCCTCTTGGTCATAGATTTAGGTGACACAGCATGTGATCCATTGTCTCTAAACAAAAAATGTGTGCAGCTGCATTTTCCAGTCAAGAGAGGGAAGGGAGGGGAGGACACAGAATACAAAAGGGTCAAAGATTTGTCTCATAGGGAAACTGTTTTTCAAACAGGGATTAAAAAAAAGAAAATTGAATGAGGGAAAAACCTTTGACCAACTCATGCTAAATGGCAGAAAACACTAAAATCGGGGAGGGGAGGGGGAACTGTTGTGGTAATCTTCCACCGAATCCATTTACCTCCTAAATCAACTTGCCCAGATACCCTGTGTAAACCATGGTTCAAATGCCACTTCTATCTGAAAAATTCTGTGCTATCTGCACACAGTATTGAGTTTCCATACACACTGTTGAAGCACTTATCTTTAAAACATTAAATTAAAAAAAGGGTCTCAGCTGTTCATTTCTTTCTTAGAGATGTTAAAATGAAGCAATAGCTTTGTAAGTTAAAAAAAAGAAAGAAAGAAAGGTGTTAGCTTCTAACCAGTAAAGAAACCTGATATTCTCTGTATAAAGACCAAATTACCCTTTTTTTTTTTAATGAACCCTAGCATATAACCTGCCTTTCACAGAGAAACACTGGTTTCAAAAAATAGTTCCACAATTGATCTAAGTTGAGTGAAAATTTTCTCTGTTGAGAAAAATATGTATTTCTAACCCTTAGACTGCAAGGAGATCCAACCAGTCCATTCTAAAGGAGATCAGTCCTGGGTGTTCTTTGGAAGGACTGATGCTAAAGCTGAAACTCCAATACTTTGGCCACCTCATGCGAAGAGTTGACTCACTGGAAAAGACTCAGATGCTGGGAGGGATTGGGGGCAGGAGGAAAAGGGGACAACAGAGGATGAGATGGCTGGATGGCATCACTGACTCGATGGATGTGAGTTTGAGTGAACTCTGGGAGTTGGTGATGGACAGGGAGGCCTGGCGTGCTGCGATTCACAGGGTCACAAAGAGTCAGACACAACTGAGCAACTGAACTGAACTGAATAAATGCTTTTAAAGGCTTCCCTGGTGGCTCAGATGGTAAAGAATCTGCCTGCAATGCAGGAGGCCCGGGTTTGATCCCTCAGTTGGGAAAATCCCCTGGAGAAGGGAAGGCTACCCACTCCAGAATTCTCACCTGGAGAATTCCATGGACAGTTGGAGCCTGGTGGGACTGTGAGTCCCAGTCCATGGGGTTGAAAAGAATCAGACAAGGTAATGACAAAATAATTTGTAACTTCTGCTTCTGCTGCTAAGTCGCTTCAGTCGTATCTGATTCTGTGCGACCCCGTAGACAGCAGCCCACCAGGCTCCCCGTCCCTGGGATTCTCCAAGCAAGAATACTGGAGTGGGTTGCCATTTAAAACACAGCATGAGTTTATCTTACATGTTATGAAACATGATAGAAAAAAAAAAAGCACTACTAGCTTTTGGTGTAAATCTAGCTTAGAAGACCCATCTTCTCAACCTTTGGGATGATAATCAATGTCATGTCTGAAGAAAAGTGCATTAGAAGCTGAAAAAAACAGTACAGAAAAGTAAATAAAACACAAATGGAAGGAAATACCTTTACCATGTAGTATGAAAAGTAATATCACCATATTGTAACCAGGAAGCCAACAGGCACTTCAGTTTTTCGATAGCACTATAACTGTACTTGAAAAGCTATTTTGAAAGGAACAAAGTTTCAGAAACCTGAAAAATCAACAGATCAAACATCCTAAAGTAAAAAGATAAATCTGGTTGGCATGGGAATACAAACAGGTGGTATTCTTTGTCACCAAAATTTATTTATGGGTAATATGGCTTTCAGTGCTTTGAATATAAGCCATAATTAGTTAGCCATGCAGTAAGTATACACTAAGTTAAATTGTTCCACTGAAAATAAGCATCTTTTAAAAGCACATTCATGATCAAAATAAATTTAATAAAGGCAAACAGTGATATCTTACATTACTAATGCCCCCTTAACAAATTTGGAAAGCAAAATTAGAACTTAAGACTGTATATGGCTGATTTAATATACTGATTTTTTATGTAATTCTAAAAAAAATACAGGGGCTCCCCTGGCGGTTCAATGGTAAAGAATTTGCCTACCAGTGCAGGAGACCTAGGTTCAATCCCTGATCCAGGAAGATCCCACACACACAACTAAGCTCGTGTACCACAACTACCTTAGCCTGTCCTGGAGTGCTGGGAGCCTCAACTACTGAGCCCACACGTAGTAACTACAGAAGCTCGGGCGCCCCAGAGCCTGTGCTCCACCAGAGACGCCACTGCAGTAAGAAGCCTGCGCACCACAACTAGAGAGCAGCCCCTGTCTGCCACAACTAAAGAAAAGTCCATGTGGCATCGAAGACCCAGCAGTTAAAAATAAATAGGTAAATAAAAACAAGATCAGATCAGATCAGTCGCTCAGGCGTGTCCAACTCTTTGCGACCCCATGAACTGCAGCACGCCAGGCCTCCCTGTCCATCACCAACTCCCAGAGGTCACTCAGACTCACATCCATCGAGTCAGTGATGCCATCCAGCCATCTCATCCTCTGTCCTCCCCTTCTTCTCCTGCCCCCAATCCCTCCCAGCATCAGAGTCTTCTCCAATGAGTCAACTCTTCACATGAGGTGGCCAAAGTACTGGAGTTTCAGCTTTAGCATCATTCCTTGCAAAGAAATCCCAGGGCTGATCTCCTTCAGAATGGACTGGTTGGATCTCCTTGCAGTCCAAGGGACTCTCAAGAGTCTTCTCCAACACCACAGTTCAAAAGCATCAATTCTTCGGTGCTCAGCCTAAATACCCCCACAAAAGTAACAGTAAGTTAACATAAAATTAAGTCCTCTTTAAAATAGGACTAAACTAACCTTATATGAACACTTACTAAAGTCAGGTATATTTATGTTAAATTATTAAAGATATATGTTATTAAACAGAATATCTTTCTCCTGCAACATCTGGCTTGTTTACCCTCCCTACCACTATTCAGTCAAAACCCTAATATTTATGGCCTCATTTAATGACAATTCCTCCATGTAATTCCCACCTGAACTTCTCTTAGGGATTTTCAGTCTCTCTTAACAATGTTCTAAATGTGTTTATATGTCCTCTTTTTACAGTAGTTATTTGTGTCAACAGCGCAAAAGAAATAATCAACATGAAATCCCTTTATAAACACTAAAGTTCTATATTATAAAGTAAATAAAAAAACTAATAAAACCCAGAAGAGACTAGGAAATAATGGGCTCAACATACCTAAGAATACTTCAAGCAAGTACAACTTGGTTCTAACTTGCTGCCACTAGACAAGAAACACAAAGCTAAAATTATATGTAAATTATACTGCAATGATAATATTACGTTAGATACTATGTTCCACTATGCTCTGTGATCTTTTCACTTCCTAAATTTCACTTCTCTACTTAAGAAATTTTATCACAAAAGAAAACTTTAAGACATCAATTATTTTAATTCCATGTGAACAATATGTTATTTTGAAGTTGCAATTAAAGGAAGCTTACTATTAATCCATTTGTATAAAGAACTACCAAAGGAAAAGTCTGACAAAATAGGGAAAATGAGTTATTAAAGGTACTGATACAGCATTAATAAACCCCCATTATGACTATAAAACCCATCTCACTCAATCCCATTCCTTGGGGAAAGTTCTTACTCTGTGTTTCCACAGCACTAGAACCTATGTCTAGAAGCTCATGTCTCATACTGCAATTATTTACTTACATGCATCTGATTCTTAGTATTTAACCCAATTTTTGCTCCATAATTTAAGAATGGTTCTAGGTGTATCACTGTATGGTAACCCGAACATAGGTTAGCTTTTAAATACTGGAAAAAGCTAAAGCATTAAAAGTCAAAGCACAAACACTTATATGTGTGCAACAGAAAGGCAAGCCCATGACCCTTTCACAATTTCCCAAAGGATCTTTAATAGATTCTTAAAGGTTCTCTTAATTACAAAGAAATAATCAGGGCAAAACAACAGGTTCAGAATTTTGTGACATGTACCTACAATCAGTGGACAATATTAAGTGGCAATAATTTCAGAAGAAATGAAAGTTTTTTGTTAAGATTTGAGGGGAAAAAGACATGAGCACCCCCCAGATTAAATTAGGAAAAGGATTTTGAGAAGATGGTTAACTTTGGTGGTAACAAATTTTGATTCCTTGAAAATCTTCACATAAAAACAGACTGAGCAACTAGAGAGCAAAGCCCAAACCCACGGGTAAAACGGATATCTACAAAACTATGTTTAACAAAGTCTCCCCACCAACCCCAATATACAAAGGGCTTAAACAGATCACCAACAGTCCACAGTCTCATTTTCTGTCAGTGTCTAGGTGAGAGAAGACAGAGGGAAGCAAGGAGGGACTTGAGAACAAAACAACAAAGTAGCCAGTACTTGCTGGAAACTACTGACAGGCAGTTTGTACTGAAGGAAAGCTGAAACTTTCAAAAGTAGGTAAATGCAAGGAGACCACAGTAAGGCTACAGTTCCTATAAGCATGGAACAATCTAGTCTCTTTGAGCATTCAAAACTTGACATTTGGGGCTCTCTGAACTGTGGTGTTGGAGAAGACCTTGAGAGTCCCTGGACTGCAAGAAGATCCAACCAGTCCATTCTGAAGGAGATCAATCCTGGAATCTAGAAGGAATGATGCAGCTCAAACCCAGTATTTGGCCACCCTGGAAGAGCGACCAGGAGAAGACTGATGTGGGAGGGAGAGGGGGAGGAGAAGGGGACGACAGAGGAGAGATGGCTGGATGGCATCACTGAGCGAGGAGGAGCTGAGGACCTCCGGGAGCTGGTGATGGACAGGGAGGCCTGGCGCTGCGGCGGGTCGCAAAGAGCGGACACGACTGAGCGACTGATCTCTCTCTCTGATCTCTAAGACAAACTCTAAGCTTAAGAGGAAGTACTAGGAATGGCAAAAAAATTAAGCAGGATAGGGAAAAAAGAGCTAAAACAGAGTCCAGAATACCAGAGTAGAACAGAGCCAGGAAATCTCAGAAAGCCATTCACCATTTTTAAAATCATGAACAACAACAAAAAAACAGGACTGTGAAATTAAAAGAGCTATCAGAACCAAGCCTCCTCCTAGATGTTCAAGAAAGCTAGTTTCATGTAAAGAAATGATGAAAAGCACTGAGAAAGAATATCACACAAAGTCACAATAAGAGAAACAGAAAAATAGTTAAATTCAGAAGCAGGGGGGAAACAGGGACCATGGGTAAAAGTTTCCAGCACACAAGATGAATATGTTCAATACTAGAGATGTGCTATACAACAGAGTTCCTACAGTTAACAATACTGTATTGTACACTTAAAATTTTGAAAGGGTAGATCTCGTTAAATGTTCTTACGACAGTACAAATACAAAAATGAGCTTAAAAAATTACATAAGACATGAAAAAAAAACATATCAGAATTAGAAAAGCTCAGAAATAAAACAACAGAGCTCAAGAAATAATCTGAAATAAAAGAGGGGGAAAAAACCTGTTTCAGAAATGAAGACCTAAGTAAAGAAATACAAGAAAAAATAAACATACAAAGCCAGAGGATGAAAAGGAAGAAAAGTTAATCAGAAAGAAAAAAAGAGGAAGCAGGCTACCCATACTGTATAAGAAATACATAGTTGGGAAACAAGGGATTTTCAGAAAAGCTAGAATACTGGTTACTTTTTGAAGAAAGGGAGTTGTGCTTTGGAATAGGCATGTAAAAGGGCATCTAAAGTGGCTGGCAAAATTCTATTTCTTAACGTGAAAGATGATTACATGAGGGTTGGCCTTAGAATAATTCACTGAGCTACATATTTCTTGGGTGGTTTTTAGCATCTACATTTTAACAGTAAAAACCATTAAAAATTTTAGAAAATAAAAAACTATCAGTTCAGTTCAGTTGCTTAGTCATGTCTCTTTGTGACCCCATGGACCGCAGCATGCCAGGCTTCCCTGTCAATCATTATCTCCCAGAGCTTGCTTAAACTCATGTCCATCGAGTCAGTGATGCCATCCAACCATCTCATCCTCTGTCATCCCCTTCTCCTCCTGCCTTCAATCTTTCCCAGCATCAGGGTCTTTTCCAATGAGTCAGTTTTTTGCGTCAGGTGGCCAAAGTACTGGAGTTTCAGCTTCAGCATCAGTCCTTTCAATGAACACCCAGGACTGATCTCCTTTAGAATGGACTGGTTGGATTTCCTTGCAGTTCAAGGGACTCTCAAGAGTCTTTTCTTCAGTGCTCAGCTTCCTTTATGGTCCAACTCTGACATCCATACATGACTACTGGAAAAACCATAGCTTTGACTAGACGGACCTTTGTCAGCTAAGTGATGTCTCTGCTTTTTTAACATGCAGTCTAGGTTGGTCATAGCTTTTCTTCCAAGGAGCAAGCATCTTTTAATTTCATGGCTGCAGTCGCCATCTGCAGTGATTTTAGAGCCCAAGAAAATAAAGTCTGTCACTGTTCCCACTGTTTCCCTATCTATTTGCCATGAAGTGATGGGACCAGATGGCCATGATCTTTCATGCACTGGAGAAGAAAATGGCAATCCACTCCAGTGTTCTTGCCTGGAGAATCCCAGGGACGGGGGAGCCTGGTGGGCTACCACCTATGGGGTCGCACAGATTCGGACAAGACTGAAGTGACTTAGCAGCAGCAACAGCAGCCATAATCTTTGTTTTTATGTTACTACTTCTAGCTATCAGTACAAAACATAGTAACAAAAACATCTTGGAATAACCTTCAAAATGACTTAATAAAATTACAGGACAAACCAAGGGACAGGCTTCCCAGTGTTTCATCCTGATGTTTGGAAACCAGGACAACAAACTAAAAAGTCCACCATCTTATTATACAGAACTGATGTGATCTGTTTTGTACATGTAACATATGCTCTAAAAGTATTTGACATTTACTCATTCTTAGGATAAACTGCAATACTTAAAACATGCAAAAGATTTTTTCCATTGGGAGAGACTCTAAAACTGCCAAGAAAACTCACCTTTGAGAAAAACAAACATGGTAATTTAAAAAATAAACATAATTAAATTCAACAAGCATTCACTCAGCATATGCTATGTGTGCATGTGCGCTAAGTCACTTCAGTCACGTCTGAATCTTTGTGACCCTATGGACTGTAGCCCACCCAGCTCCTCTGACCATGGGATTCTCCAGGCAAGAACCCTGGAGTGGGTTGCCATGACCTCTTCCAGGGGATCTTCCCCACCCAGGGATGGAACTAGTGTCTCCTGCATTGGCAGGCAGGTTCTTTACCGCTAGTGCCACCTGGGATGCCCATGTCATGTATGAGGTGTTTACAATTCAGTTGAAGAAATAAGTAACACAGATAAGAGAAAGCTATATACAGTAAGTGCTTTGAGAAAGGTACAAAGTACTATGGAAGAAAAGGACATCCCGCCTGCTTAGTATTTTAACCAGATGCCTCTCATACTCCTCCAATTCATCTTCCCCAATACTGGCAGAATGATCTTTCAAAGACCCCAAATCCTCTTTTTAAAAGAGGATTTTTTCCCCCCTTTTTAAAAGGGATTTCACAAAATAACAGTACACAGCAGACAATTCAAAAGCCTTATAAGAACCAGGCAGGCAACAAACAAGTAAAGCTGGTCTTCTGTAAGAAAGATGGGGACTGCCAAAAGAGGGCAGTTACTTACAAGTTTTAGCCAATCAAAACTATGAAACCAATGCTGCCACAATATTCATTTTTTCCAAGGGACAAAAGAACTCTAGATTTTTGTGTGAAATGCACCAACATTTAAATATTGGCAAATAGGGGGGAAAGTTTGTTGTTGTTTTTTTTTTTTAATATTTCAAGCCCAACAAAACACAGCTGGAGGTAAAGGTTGCAAACTTGGGCTTACAGAAATGATACTGCTGCTACTGCTGCTGCTAAGTCACTTCAGTCATGTCCAACTCTGTGCGACCCCATAGACGGCAGCCCACCAGGCTCCCCCGTCCCTGGGATTTTCCAGGCAAGAACACTGGAGTGGGTTGCCATTTCCTTCTTCAATGCATGAAAGTAAAAAGTCAAAGTGAAGTCGCCCAGTCGTGTCCGACCCTCAGCGACCCCATGGACTGCAACCTTCCAGGCTCCTCCGTCCATGGGATTTTCCAGGCAAGAGTACTGGGGTGGGGTGCCATTGCCTTCTCCAGAAATGATACTAACATTCCAATAAAGGGCCCCTACTGTCCTGAAAATTGAATTACGGTTGTCTTCAAATTCAAAGGAAACAATGAACAATTTTCTCATAACATTTTCTTCAAACTTTAGCACCTGCTACCATTAGTCTGCTGGCAATAGCAAAAATGCAAGAAAAAATAGAAAAGGAACATTTGATAGTCACCTCAAAACTGCTTCACCTTTTTTTGGTTGTGATCAACAGTTGTGCTCACACCATTTTATACTATATACCTGTTACATGGTCAAATTTTCTTTTCCTAAAATTGTTTCTAGATTATATGACAGAATCAAATATATTAATATATCTATTCTTTAGCAAAAGAATGCCATGAGACTTCAGAAAAACCATGGGCCTAATAAAATCTAAAATCTTTAGCATGGTGGCTGACAATTCCATACAAAATCTGGCTTCTGTTTGCACGTATTTCACACCACCCAAGCTTCCTGAATATCCAGTGTTCTTTTTATTCCTTTATGTCTTAAGATGTATTTCAGGCTCTGCACCCTAAGTTCTCTCTCTAGCAGCCTTCCTTGAATTATTTAATTTTTCCAATCATGCTTCCTCAGCATCCTATTTAGAGTCCTGTTACAGAACTTGGGCTTCCCTGGTGTCTCAGACATATAGAACTTACTTGCTACTTCTGATTATTCACCATTATTTGCTTACCTTTGTAATTCAGGCACTAGACCAGTTTTCGAACTTTTGATGCTATCCCACAATAAGAAATATATTTTTATAAGAGAACCATGACATGCTTGCATATATAACTGAAACAAAATGAAATAACACTTTTACCCTTACCACATACAACACACTGACATTTTCTATTTGATTGTATTTTTTAAAGAAATATTGGTCACATTTACTATATTGATTCTCTATCATCCATTTAAGAAATGCTGTACTAGAATATAAATCCTTGGAGGCAGAACAAAAATACATTCATTTTTATGCTCTGCCACACACATAACATTTAGTAAGCAAATGTTTAAATGAGTAAATAAAGCAGTATTCTGTACTAGAAAAGTAAAATAGTAATAAGGCTTTGAAGTCAAGCAGACCCATCACCTACCAACTTACTTATGCAGTCTCTGACAAATGACTTCACCCCCTTACATCCCAAGGAATAACACTACTTACTTAATTCACTATGACAACAAAGTAGTGGCCTTCATGTCACAGAACGTAAGTCACCTCATTCCTGTTTGAGTCTGTGTGACCCTACGGGCTGTAGCCTGCCAGGCTCCTCTGTCCATGGGATTCTCCAGGCAAGAATACTGGAGTGGGTTGCCATGCCCTCCTCCAGGGGGTCTTCCCAATCCAGGGATCGAACCTGTGTCTCCTGCATTGGAAGGCAGGTTCTTTTACCACTAGAGCCACCTGGGCACAGAATAAGCATTGTATAAATTTTAGTTTGCCTGTATTCTTATTTTCTCGGGAAAGAAACGTCTATCTCTCCCTGGCAAACATCCATTTATCAAAGACTTTGGGTCACAGCACAAAGAATATGAAATTTTAAAATCTGACAGACCTGGGTTCAAACACCCAGCTCGGTATTTACATAACTTCTGTTTCTTTATAAGAATAAAATATGTCCTGCCCAGTCATTATGGGTAATTACATATTCATGTGTCTAATATAATACCATGTCAGAATATAGCAGGCACTTGATAAAAGGTAGGAATTGTTGCTATGATTATTAGTAAGTGTTGCTCACTCAGCACAGATGAAGGATTTAACCTGAACTTTTAAGGAAGAATGGGACAGAAACTTAGGGCAGACAGACGAACAGTAAAATCTCAATTTACAAAAAAAATCTCTTCCTTTTTTCCTATATTTCCTCTTTTAAGACAAATAAACCACAAGGATGTAAAGTTCATCAATTTCCTCAATTCTCTACTTCTAAGGTTATATAAAAAATTCAAAATAACTGTACTGTGTCAAAATTCTAATTTAAATAATAAATTATACTCAGTCAGCTGAACATTGTAAAATGTGAAAAGTGTAAATGTATTAGCAATGCATTTTAGAGAGAATTTCAATAATGTAAAAATGCTTTCAGTTAACCCAGTTAAGTAGTAAAAATTAACTGAAATTCTTATTTAACATTATCTTTCAAACCACTTCTGAGGGGGGAAAAAACCTCTAAGTAGCAAAAGCAGCAAATATCTATGAAAATACAATCAAGAAGTCAAGAATTTTCTTATACAATGTGCAAACTTGATAAGATATGAAGATAATTAATGATAATTAAACTATTCTGCTAACTTAATAGTACTACACCTACTTGGAGAGAATCAAAATAATTTTCCATTATTCATGTTGGTAGCAAAAAGATGGCTATTTTAATAGTATACATATTTAACTTCTACAATGACAGCATATTTCTAGATGGCTACTTAGCTTCATTTAGCCTTTTAGGCTTACAGTACTACTATGTTTACAACTGTTAATGAAAATAAGACCTATATAGGTGAGCAGATATATTCTATTTTATGTTCACATCAGGCTGACTCCAAAAGAGTAGAATGATGTCTCTTCTTCATACAAGAGATATACTTAAATATAGTAGATGCTCGATATACTTAAACACAGCACTTAAATACAGTAGATGCTAGATAAATATTTGTCCAAATTTAATGTTTATTTATGGACAGGAAAATTAGGTTGAGGGAAATAAAAAAATACACAAATCAAAATTAGGTCAAGGCCTTGAGCATGAGCCTTGCTTGGCAATTTGACTCCAAACAGGAGATGGCACTGGCAACCCACTCCAGTACTCTTGGCTGGAGGATCCCATGGGCGGAGGAGCCTATGGCGGACCCCACAGGCTGCAGTCCATGGGGTCGCTAAGAGTCGGGCACGACTGAGCGACTTCACTCTCACTTTTCACTTTTCATGCATTGGAGAAGGAAATGGCAACCCACTCCAGTGTTCTTGCCTGGAGAATCCCAGGGACGGGGAAGCCTGGTGGGCTGCCGTCTATGGGGTCGCACAGAGTCGGACACGACTGAAGCGACTAGAGATCGGACACGACTGGAGTCGCACAGAGTTGGACACGACTGAAGCGACTTAGCAGCAGCAGCAGAGTATAAATGGGTGGGGAATGAAACCTGACAAAGACCTCAAACAAGCAATCAAAGCCTGTTAACATTTTCAATTTTTTGTTGTCAGTACGTACCCTTGATATGCTGTGATGAATGGCACTTCACCTCTGTGGTCTTCCTCCCTAAAACCCATTACCATGTCTACTCATGAGGAAAACATCAGGTAATTTTCAATTGAGGGATATTCTATAAGATTTCTGACTGGTACTCCTAAAAACTCTCACAATCATCAAAAATAAGAAAAATGTGAGATACTAGAATTCTAAAACAGAAGGACACTTGGGAAAGACTAATGAAATCTGAATTAAGTATGCAATTTAGTTAATAGTAAAGTAGCAACTTTGTTTCCTTAGTTGTGACAACTGCACCATAGTAATGTAAGAAGTTAACAATAGGGTAAACTGGGTGAGGTATACTCTACTGTCTGGCTACTTTCTGTAATTATAAAACTATTCTAAAACCAAAAGTTTATTTAAATTTACAAAAAGGGCAAGAGAAGAAATATATGAATCAAAATCCTTTGGAAGTGAATGGTGATAAACATTCTTTTGGATCCTTTATATTTGGTAGCACTTTCACACAGTGGAAATCAAGGTTTTGAACAAGTCTACAGTATTAATTATGAAGTCACATATGACCAAAGCAGATGCTCTTTACTTCTGTTTTCCAAAGCATCATTCTCCACACTTCAATTAGTAACTATATAACAAAAAATTGTAACATTAGCTGTCACCTCTATATTGAATGAATTATCTCACACCTCTAATCTCTACTCATTAAAGATTATATTCACCCTGATATCCTCTACTCACATTACCCTCTAACTAAACTCACCAACTTCTTGATTATGCTCCCTTTCCAAACCTCATTCTCAAAGTTATTCCCCTTCTATAGTCAATAACCAGCCTTGCACAATGCTGTCAAATGAACCTTCCTCAAATAAGGACTTTATCCCCTCATTCCCAGGCTTAAATGCCATATTTTTTTTTTTTTTTTGGATTATTTTAAACCATGTTTAAATTCAGAAGTGATATTTGCAAGGCCATCCATAATTGGTTATTCTTTCATACTCTTCATGCATACCTTCAATCCATCTCTGTACCTTGTAAATGCTGCCTTTCCTTTATTCAGAAAATAATCAAATACTCACTAAGCATCTATCTGTGGGCGGTGGGAGGAAGACTCCTCTGGGTGGTCAAAGACTTTGTAATTTTCTTCGGATGAAAAACAGGGAATCTGTTTTGCAAGGCTGTAGCCTTAGTTCCCATAACAGTGCCTGGCAAAGGGTAGGTGCTCGAAAACTATTAAAAAAAACACACAAGGTAGTATAGAATGCTACAACCCAAGAGAATAAGACTTTTCCGTTTGAGAGGTGGAAGACAGGTCTAAAATGATTCCAAGGCTCTAAAGACAACGAACATTTTAACCAAGCCTCAAGTTTGAGTAGATTTTCAGTGGTTAAGAGGATGTGTGTAGGTGCCTTTCCAACAGAAAAATGTTGTATCAGCCAAGGGAAAAAGTAAATTGTTACACCATGTTGAAGTAGTAAATAATGAACAGTTTCTGTGGAAGATAAGATGGGAGACTAGGTCCAAATTTCAAAAACTCTTGAGAAGAAATTTGATATTACTCTTGATATAAGAGGTTTTGGTCATTAAAAGTGATACAATCTTTAGGAAGATTAATCTAGGGGGACTAACATGAAGGTAAGGCTTCTGAAAGCAAAAACCTTACTCTCTTCAATAAGTTACCCCTCTATCTTACTCATGGAGAAGGAAATGGCAACCCACTCCAGTGTTCTTGCCTGGAGAATCCCGGGGACGGCAGAGCCTGGTGGGCTGCCGTCTATGGGGTCACACAGAGTCGGACACGACTGAAGCGACTTAGCAGCAGCAGCAGCTATCTTACTCAAACCTTCTAATTTCCTTCTCAACTCTTACAGTACCTGCCTGCATCATACAATTTAACTCCTAATTATATCATCTCACACTGTAAATTTTTTTTTCTCACATGTATTAATCATGTCTCTTCAACCCAAGAATAAGGATCAAATCCTAGAGCACTTCTTCTTTCCTAAGCAATCAACAAAGAATTGGGCCCTTTATTCTGGAGGACCTTTTTGCAAGTATGCAAAATCCAGTTGCGAAAATGACAACAATCCAAAAGCAAGGCACACATATATAAGCTGCCACAAGAATAAGATTAACCCTTGTTTGGATGGCACTTTGTAAAGTTTTATTTGATAGCCATATCCCATAACTATTAATGTAGTTATCTCCCAGCATATGTTTTCAGTGTTTCCTCCATTATATAGGTACTTTTTCATCTCATTTAGTTTTCTTTCTCAACTATGCATTGGTCTCAGTGGTCACCCCACATATTCACTTCTCAATTGCATTGTCTTTTCTGCACTGAAGCCTCTCCAGTCTTTTTAGCTATTAGCTTCCCTGAAGACCATTATTATGGCATATTAAAATTCTAATGAATGGTGCTCCTATAACTTTTCCACATAATTCTAAATGTTTCCTGTGGTTTAGCACTCTTCAAATAAAACTGATGCAAATAAAAACATATGTTACAGAAATAATTCAAATTCGCCAAAACATTTACAAATTTTAACATGATGAAATCAAAGGTTGTATGTACTTAAAATTGTATGTTTTGATACCTAAATTCTGAAAACTCCAAACTGTCCAAATATCTATCTTCAACATTTTTAAAATTATCTTACTTTAAAATCATTTAATAATATATTTATTTTGCTTTTTGTTATTTTTGATCCTCAGCCCTTGGCCTCTTACTTTTATATATTCTAAATCTGTTGATGTTAACATCTATACTAGCTGTTAATACTTTCCTTGAAAAAAAAAAAAGAAACCCATGCACAAATCAAACGAAGTATTTTATCTCTAAACAAGTATTTCCACTAGTAATACATCTTTTCAGGTCATAATGAAACTATCAAAAAGAAATCCTCCAGGAAGTGATTACTTCTGATTACATTAGAAACTTATTAACCACTCTGAAATTCAAACGGATTTTTCCCCCCAGAGTTGAGAAACTCCATAATGTACTCTTCTGTTCCCCATCACTCCTTAATGGTACCTAATACTGCTTAGATTTTAAATACGAATCATCAAAACAGGAGAAGGCACCTTACACGGACTGCAGGAAAACAGGGAGAAGTCGATTTGGTTGGAACAGAGATAGAGAAGAACAATTCAGCTTTCTCCACTTTCCCATCTCAGGAAACACCAAAATGTGGGTCCAAAGCAACTGCAGGGCTACAAAGCCCCTGGCTGCTAGTGAAGCCTCTGCTCTAGAGGCGCTAGGGCACTCAATGACACTCAGTCGGCCACGTGGCTGTCACAATCAGAAGACAGGATTAACAGTGTAAACTAACCTGGAAATAACAATCGACCTCTTACCACAACCTCAGAGTTGGGGTGAAAGAAAGAAGTTGTGTGTCATTTCCTTGCACGCTAAGGCTTTTTTTCTATAAACAGAAAACGAAGTACGGGGCTGCTTTAAAGAGCCTTTAAAGCAGAAATCAGGTCCCGGAAGATTCCCGAGAGTGTGCCCCAAGTGAATTAAGACACGCTAACTCTCGTGAGCGGCGATGGGAACAGAGGCATTCTGCAAAGGGGCAATGGGTGGAGTTTAGTAAAATGGAGCACTACACACATGGGCGGCTTTCCCTTGACTCCCACCTTCTTCCCGGGTTCCAAACTCTCGGCTTTTGCCGCGGGGCGAACTCAGAAGGGCTGAGGGACCTCGCACATGCCCTGACGACCTCTCGCCTTCCCAGTAAAAAGAAATGAAGGGCAGAGATAGAGGGCCCAAGAGAAGCGGCGAACAGGAAGTGTCCATATTGCAGAGCAGAAACACTAACTCCCACCCCGCAACAGCATCCTCGGCGGACCCCCGGGCGCCCGCTGGAGGAAGGGGTAGAGCGTGCCGAAGTCGGCCACCTCCACATCCGTGACCCAGCCCTGCCCACCCCAACGCTCGGCCGCCCGGCTGCTCGGAGTTCACTGCCGGCCGCGCCCGGCGGCTCCCCGGGCTCTACTTGGCACGGCCCAGCCAGTCCGCCCGGGGCCGGACGAGAACTCCACGCCCGGCACGTCTCGCTGCACTTCGAGCCGGGGGAGGGGGGTTCCGGCAATGACTCTCGACGGGCTTGGGGCGCTTCCCTCAACAGTAGATTCGCCCCGAGTCGAGCCCGAAGAGTCCTCGGGGCCACCTCCAAGCCTTTCCCAAGTGCCGGCAACACTAGCCGCGGTTTCCGCCGTGGACACCCGCTCCCGGACCGTCATTACACCCCTCAAGAAAAACTCCTAACTCTTCACCGGGCTGCACTACCCTCAGTTCGCCGCCCCCCGGGAGCCCACAAATCACCCAAGCCACGCGCAAGGGAAGACTCCCCTGGCGGCGCCAATTCATCACGGGACAAAAATGTCCGGGCGCGTCACGGGACAGCCGCCTCCGCGCCCCACGCCCGGCGCCTGCCGCACGCGCTGTCTCCGAGCCCGGGAGCCGCGGCGCGGCTCGGGGCGGGGAGCACGGACGCCGGGCAGCGCCGGCTGGGGAAGGCGCCGCTCCGCTCGGGACTCACCGTCAGCTCGGCCGCCGCAGCGGAGGGGCGAGGGATGGGTAGGGGAAGACACAATATGGCAGAGCACCACAGCTGCTCTCAGCCGCTTCCAGTAGCCGCCTCCGGGAAGACGCGGCCACGAGCAAGCAGCGGCAGCTGCGGTGGCGGCCGCAGCAGTACCACATCCCCCTCCCGTTTGCTTCCTCCCCTCCCTCCGCCCTCCCCCGCTGCCATGGCAACGAGGCGCCAAGGAGATTAGCCCCGCCCCCTCCAGTCCCCGCCTCCAGAGACTCCTCGGGAGGGGGCTCCGCCCTTCCCTCCCACTCCCCTCCCACCTCCTACCCGAGGTCCAGGCCTGGGAACCCGCAGGCTGCTGAGGCGGCGGGAGGCGGAGGAAGGGGGATGCGGTGTCCGGAAGGGCGGGGCTGGCACGGAAGGCAGGGCGGTGACGTTGTGAGCCAGTCAGGTTTCGGGCTGTGGAGGGGCTGGAGAAGGCGGGAAAATGGAAAGGCCTCGCCTGTCCGGGAAGGACCTATAGGAGTGAGGCGGGGCGCGGCGCGGCCGCTGAGTGGCCGAGATGGCGGGACGCAGCTGGGCGGGGCGAGGATGGACGCCAGGCTGGTCATCAGAGTACAGCGACCGCCCTCTGTAACCCGAACTCTGTGTGTTTCCTCAGGAGCTTTCCGCCATTGGCCAGGCTTTAATTGAAAGAGCTTTAGAAACGGTAAAGCACTAGTAGAAATTTACAGTAGTATCACCCTCGCTTGACTGAACGTTTATGTGGAAACTAAGCTCAAAGTGAGATTTAAAAAAAAAAAAAAGGGCTTGGGAATCAGACCCAAAATTTAATAAGGAACTCCAGAACGCGCACTAAGTGCTATGGACTGGGCTAAATTCTTTACACGGTTACATTGTTGTAACCGTAATGCTAAAATAGTATTGCTAGATAAAATACAGATGTGTCTAGTTAAAGCCGAATTTCAGCATAAGAATGTTCCATATGAGAAATACTTCCTACTTTGTTTTGTTTTTATACGAAATCTGCCAACCCTCTCCTGCTGCTGCTGCTGCTAAGTCGTTTCAGTCGTGTCCGACTCTGTGCGACCCCATAGACGGAAGCCCACCAGGCTCCCCTGTCCCTGTGATTCTCCAGGCAAGAACACTGGAGTGGGTTGCCATTTCCTTCTCCAATGCATGAAAGCGAAAAGTGAAAGTGAAGCCGCTCAGTCGTGTCCGACTCTTGGCGACCCCATGGACTGGAGCCTACCAGGCTCCTCCGTCCATGGGATTTTCCAGGCAAAAGTACTGGGGTGGGGTGCCATTATAATTCCCACTTTACAGTTAAGGAAACTGAAGCATAGAAAAATAACCTGTCAAAATGGGTAAGTGACATAAGGCTCCATTTTACCGTTACCACTTTGATCCTGATAATTAGAATTATGAATTCCTATACTACATCTTCAAAAACTAGAGTAGCAGTGCCTACCTCGCAAATGTGTTAAATGGATTTTTTAAGAAGTGAAATGAAGTCGCTCAGTCGTGTCCTACTCTTTGTGACCCCATGGACTATAGCCTATCAGGCTCCTCCATCCATGGGATTTTGCAGGCAAGGGTACTGGAGTGGGTTGCCATTTCCTGCTTCAGGGGATCTTCCCTACCCAGGGATCGAACCCGGGTCTCCTGCATTGTGGGCGGACGCTTTATCCTCTAAGCCACCAGGGAAGCCCCAGGGTATATGAAATAGACGTGGACAGTAACTGAGGCACAGTAGGTACTAACTATGGGGAAGGCAATGGCACCCCACCCCAGTACTCTTGCCTGGAAAATCCCATGGATGGAGGAGCCTGGTAGGCTCCAGTCCATGGGGTCGCTAAGAGTCGGACACGACTGAGCGCCTTCACTTTTACTTTTCACTTTCATGCATTGGAGAAGGAAATGGCAACCCACTCCAGTATTCTTGCCTGGAGAATCCCGGGGACGGAGGAGCCTGGTAGGCTGCTGTCTATGGGATCGCACAGAGTCGAACACGACTGAAGCGACTTAGCAGCAGCAGCAGCAGCAGCAGGTACTAACCAAAGTTCATTTCCTTCCTGAACAGTGAATGTTAACAGTATATGAGCCAGGTTCTAAGTATAAAGTGGGCAGAATATGAAACAAGCTGCCTGCTGAAAACAAAACAAGCCAAGCTGTGGGGATGACAGAGATACAGAAAAATTATAGGAATCACCATATATAGTAAAAAATGGAAATGTTCCCCTCATTCCACGGATGAAAACACTTTTTATATGATTTGTTCAGTCATCTACTAGTTCCGCTTGCTTTTGATTACACTGTCCTAGAGGGCGCGTAGCTGCATTCAGAGGTAAAAGACCACAGGCAAATGCACAGCATGCTTCAGTTGAAGTAAGAGTTGCTTCGGTTTCTCCCTTCAGTGCAATCACTGTTGCCCCCTCAAGTGGGCAAATTCAAGGAAGTTTTAGAGGAAGAGTGTAACAGAAAGGGAAGAGAGGTAAGCAGAAAGTTTGAGAGAAGATGGCTTCTGGGGAATGACAATCTTGTCAGACCTCAGTCTTGTTTTATCTCTGCTGGTCTTTGTCGTGGTGGCCACTGACATAGGTCTTCATCTCCCTACAGGTTATTGTACTAGTGTTTTACTTGAAACATGGGACTTTAGTTTCTCTTTTTCCTTCTAATCTATTTTAAACCCAGATGACCAAACAATCCTCCTCAACTCCAGAAGAATTACAGAATAAGAACTGGAAGTTATACATACTTTAGAGATATTTCATCTAGGAGCTCAATCTTTCATAGATGGGAAAACAAATCCAGAAAAATGACGTAACTTGTCAGTGATCAAATAATGAATCTACTGCATCTACATTCAATAAGTTTTCTCTACTTGTCCTCTCTACTGATTGATTCACCCCAGAGAGGCTGGAACATTTAGATAATCTCTGTGGGTGAGGCTCATGTCTCTTAGGAAATCTGTCACACTTAGTTCAGAGTCCAGGGACACTTGTATACTTTAGTGGCTATTTTAGAGGACTTTGAATACCTACCAAGGAAAATCTCTGACTAAAAATAACTATGATTCAGAGTGAGTAGCTTTTCCCCAGAAGCTTACAAGAGTAAAAAGGCTAAGAAACCAGAGCCTAACTCTTTAGGAAAAAGAGAATCTTGGCATTTAAGATCTCCTGGGTGGTGCAGTGGTAACAGGAGACACAGGCTTGATCCTACCGTCGGGAAGATCCCCTGGAGAAGAAAATGGCAAGCCATTCCAGTATTCTTGCCTGGAAAATTCCATGGACAGAGAAGCCTGGTGGGCTACAGTCCATGGGGTTGCAAAGAGTTGGACACAACCGAGCAACTGAGCACACAGCACACACAAAACTTGTATTCTTCTTTCTCCAAAAGAAAGAAGAATGTTCTTTTTTTGTTCCTCCAATTTTACAGGAACATAGTCATTAATAAACTTTACTGAAGACAAATTTTAAAAGTATATTGTTTAAAATGTCCTCATGTTTAGGTTAAAAAGTGACAGTAATCTTGGATGGCCTCAGCCTGCAGCAGCTTGAAGCAGGATTTCAGTTGCCAGCCAGAGTTTGAGGTCAGACAGTGTCAGGGAAAATGCTGAATCCTAGCCACTAGACCACCAGGGACCAGTTTACAAGGACAAGCTGTGTAGAAATGAATTTCCACATAGAGATGGAAAGTAGTGAAGCAAGTAAAGAATTTATTAGGAGAAAACAGAATACAGTATGTTTGGATAGACACATGGGTGGGCTCAGAGAGAGTCGCACTCTTCTGGTGGTTTGACTCACTTCTATGGGGGCATATCTAACAAGTTTCCTTTGACCAATTTTCTTGTTTTGCCTGGTTCTGAGTCTGTATTTGGTATATATCAAGGTCCTCCCTGTGTGCACACACACATCTCTAAGCCAAGATGGATTCTAGTGAAGAGGCCCATGAGTAGTTGATGTTAACTTACTATGAGGTGACACCCTCTCCCTTTTTGACTTCCAAGGAGTCTTTCTGCACATGCGTAGTTAGGGAGTCTCTTCCTCCATCATCCTGCTTTTATGGAGTTTCTCCTATTATGGAATTTCTGTCCACAGAGGAGAAACTGTTCAGCCTGAGGCCCATCTATTTCCTGCCTCAATAGAAACTCAAACATACACATTTATATTTTAAATGCTTCCCTGATAGCTCAGTTGGTAAAGAATCTGCCTGCAGTGCAGGAGACCCTGTTCCTGGGTTGGGAAGATTCCCTGGAGAAGGGACAGGCTACCCACTACAGTATTCGTGGGCTTCCCTTGTGGGTCAGCTGCAATGCGGGAGACCTGGGTTTGATCCCTTGGTTGGGAAGAGTCCCTGAAGAAGGGAAAGGCTACCCTCTCCAGTATTCTGGCCTGGAGAATTCCATCGTCTGTATAGTCCAGGGGGTCGCAAAGAGTCGGACATGACTGAGCCACTTTCACTTTCTTTCATTGTTACATCAAGTATATTTAACAAAAGACTTTTTGATCACGAGTTGATGAGTCCAAAAATAACCAGTTTACCAACAAGGGCTGTAGACTTCAAGCCCCTTGAGGTCAGTTATCTTGTCTTCTTCATCCTTACAATGTAATTTCTTAGAATAGCTTTCAGAGCAGAGATGATGTTTAGTAGTGTTTGTCAATAAAAGAAATAACTTTCAGGATAGGGAGCACATGTATACCTGTGGCAGATTCATTTTGATATATGGCAAAACCAATACAATATTTTAAAGTTAAAAAATAAAATAAAAAATAAATAAATAAATATAAATTAAAAAAAAAGAAATAACTTTCCTCAAATGATATCAGAACTAGGATACAACATTGATAAATACTGGTCTGCCACTTTGACTCAAAAGTCAAAGTGAGTGAAATTACAATTGTGAGTGAAAATCTATTTCTTTTTCCTTTAAGGATCTTTTTTCAATGTACTTCTAAAAGCAACTACCAGAACTTCCATGGTGGTCCAGTGGTAAAGACTTAGATCTTCTAGTGCAAGGGTTTGATCACTGGTTAGGAAACAGATCCCACATGCCGTGCAGTGTATTCAAAAAAACAAAAGCAACTACCTGTGTTTAATTATATCTACATTTGTATAAGCCCTGATATTGGCAGTAATTTGGACCAATCCTTTTACTGAGGACACTAGAAAAACTCAGCAAAGTATTTTAAAAAACCAATTCAAAGGCATCAGAGAGCTCACAAGATAGGAATTACCAGGCTATGAATCTGAAGAATGATGGAGACCCAGGGACATCCATTTATCCATTCCATAGAGTGGAGCTAAGAGGATGAGCAGGGATGAGAGACAGTAATTAGAATTCAGAGTGTACTAAGGAGGGAGGAGGAGAGCTCTTTTGAAGCTCCTGTTGGACTAGGAATCCAAATGGCTACATCCTAGAAGTAAAGGGGTGACATCTCATTTTCAAAGCATTTAAATCCTGAGGTTGGATTAAGATAATTCCTTTGCGCTAATGTCCCCAAGCACTTGGTGGAGGCAAACTAAAATCATACTTGCAGTAAACTAATATGTTAGGCCTGAGGTCATCTCAACAAATAATTTTGCAAATACAGTTTTTAGTACACAATTAAATCATACAAAGAAAGAAAAACAGCAGAAGCAATAGAAAAAAAAAGTCACAAAAGGGGTTGAGACAGTGAAATTATCAAACAATTAAAAATAACAATGCTTACTATATATAAATAAAAAAAACATAAGATTTAAAATTTAGGCAGATAACCAGAAACTTGAAAAAAGAATCAGGAAATTCCCTGACAGTCCAGTGACTAGGACTACATGCTCTTATTGTGGAGAACCCAGGTTCAATCCCTGGTCGGGGAACTGAAATCCCACAAGCCTGGTTCAGTTCAGTCCAGTCACTCAGTCGTGTCCAACTCTTTGCGACCCCGTGGACTGCAACATACCAGGTTTCCTGTCTATCACCAACTCCTGGAGCTTACTCAAACTTATGTCCATTGAGTTGGTGATGCGATCCAACTATCTCATCCTCTGTCATCCCCTTCTCCTCCCACCTTCAATTTTTCCCAAAATCAGGGTCTTTTCAAATGAGTCAGTTCTTCACATCATGTGGCCAAAATATTGGAGTTTCAGCTTTAGCATCAATCTTTCCAATGAATATTCATGACTGATTTCATTTAAGATGAACTGGTTGGATCTCCTTGCAGTCCAAGGGACTCTCAAGAGTCTTCTCCAACACCACAGTTCAAAAGCATCAATTCTTCGGCACTCAGCTTTCTTTATAATCCAGCTCTCACATCCATACGTGACTACTGGAAAAACCATAACTTTGGCTAGATGGGCCTTTGTAAAGTAATGTTTCTGCTTTTTAATATGCTGTCTAGGTTGGTCATAGCTTTTCTTCCAAGGAGCAAGTGTCTTTTAATTTCATGGCTGCATTCACCGTCTACAGTGATTTTGGAGCCCAAAAAAATAATGTCTGTCCCTGTTTCCACTGTTTCCCCATCTATTTGCCATGAAGTGATGGGACCAGATGCCATGATCTTAATTTTCTGAATGTCGAGCTTTAAGCCAACTTTTTCACTCTCTTCTTTCTCTTTCATCAAAAGGCTCGTTAGTTCTTCTTCTCTTTCTGGCATAAGTGTGGTGTCATCTGCCTATCTGAGATTATTGATAGTTCTCCCAGCAGTCTTGATTCCAGCTTGTGCTTCATCCAGCCCAGCATTTCTCATGATGTACTCTGCATATAAGTAAAACAAGGTGACAATATGCAGCTTTAACATACTCCTTTTTCTATTTGGAACCAGTCTGTTGTTCCATGTCCAGTTCTAACTGTTGCTTCCTGACCTGCATACATATTTCTCAGAAGGCAGGTCAGGTGGTCTGGTATTCCCATCTCTTTCAGAATTTTCCACAGTTTGTTGTGATCCACATAGTCAAAGGCTTTGGTATAGTCAATAAAGCAGAAGTAGATGTTTCCCTAGAACTCTCTCGCTTTTTTGATGATCCAGTGGATGTTAGCAATGTGATCTCTGATTCCTCTGCCTTTTCTAAATCCAGCTTGAACACTGGTTCATGGTTCATGTACTGTTGAAGCCTGTTTTGGAGAATTTTGAGCATTACTTTGCTAGCGTGTGAGATGAGTGCAATTTGTGTGGTAGTTTGAGCATTCTTTGGCATTGCCTTTCTTTGGAATCGGAATGAAAACTGACCTTTCCCAGTCCTGTGGCCACTGCTGAGGTTTCCGAATTTGCTGGCATATTGAGTGCAGCACTTTCACAGCATCATCTTTCAGGATTTGGAATAGCTCAACTGGAATTCCATCACCTCCACTAGCTTTGTTTGTAGTGATGCTTCCTAAGGCCCATTTGACTTTGCATTCCAGGATGTCTGGCTCTAGGTGAGTGTGAGTGATCACACCATCGTGATTATCTGGGTTGTGAAGATCTTTTTTGTACAGTTCTTCTGTGTATTCTTGCCACCTCTTCTTAATATCTTCTGCTTCTGTAGGTCCATACCATTTCTGTCCTTTATTGTGCCCATCTTTGCATGAAATGTTCCCCTGGTATATCTAATTTTCTTGAAGGGATCTCTAGTCTTTCCCATTCTATTTTTTCCTCTGTCTTTTTGCATTGATCACTGAGGAAGGCTTTCTTATCTCTCCTTGCTATTCTTTGGAACTCTGCATTCAAATGGGTATATCTTTCCTTTTTTCCTTTGCTTGGTAGAGTGACATAAAAAAAAAAAGCAGATGAAAATTTTAGAACCCCCAAATTACCCACTCCAGTACTCTTTCCTGAAAAATCCCATGGATGGAGGAGCCTGAAAGGCTGCAGTCCATGAGGTTTCCAGGAGTCGGACATGACTGAGTGACTTCACTTTCACTTTTTACTTTCATGCATTGGAGAAGGAAATGGCAACCCACTCCAGTGTTCTTGCCTGGAGAATCCCAGGGACGGGGGAGCCTGGCGGGCTGCCATCTCTGGGGTCACACAGAGTCAGACATGACTGAAACGACTTAGCAGCAGCAGTAGCAGCAGCATATTAGCAGAGATATAAAGTTAGTGAACCAGAAGATAAGTCAGAAAAAAATATTCATTATGAAGCACAAAGAAAAATAAAGGAAAATGCAGAACACAGAAGAAAAACATAGAAGATATCATAATGAAGTTTAATATGCATGGAAATGGAATTCTAGAAGGAATGAAAAGACAATATTGAGCAGAAATAATATTTAAATGAATGAATTCCTAGCAGGATAAAAAATATTTTTAATTGACACATAAACATATCATGAAAATGTGTGTTTATGTGAGCATTCAAAGACAAAGAAAAATCTTAACTGCAGCTAGAGAAAATAAGAATTAACCTTTAAAGAAACAAATTAGACTTATAACTAACTCTTTAATAGAACTATCTTAATCCAGAATATGATAGAATGATAACTTCCAAGGATTGAAAGCAAATATTTTAAGAACGAAGGTGAAATTAAGAACTTTTCAAAATATAGTATTTGTCTCTATAGAGTATCTGTCTCCAGCAGGTTGACAATGGCATTCTTCAGGCAGAAGGACGTGATCCCAGTTGTTAAACAAGAGATACATGAGAAAATAAACATCAACCAAAATAGTAAATATGTGGGTAAATCTATCTGAATATTGATATTGACTATTTAACATCGATAGTAGTAATGTCTTCTGTATTTAAACGTACACAGAAATGGTAAATGAACTTCCCAGGTGGTTCATAGCAAAGAATTCACCTGTCAATGCAGGAGATGTGGGTTCAATTCCTGGGTCAGGAAGATCCCCTGGAGAGGGAAATGGCAACCCATTCCAGTATTCTTGCCTGGGAAATCCCATGGACAGAGAAGCCTGGCAGGCTGTAGTCCATGGGCTCACAAAAGAGTAGAACGTGGCTAAACGACATAAAGTCAGGAGAGGGGAAATGGAATCAAGTGTTCTGAAATCTGTGCATTGTCTAGGGGAATGGGTAAAGGTAAAATTAATAATAGACTAAGTTAAGAATACATTTTGCTATCACAATGGCACCCCACTCCAGCACTCTTGCCTGGAAAATCCCATGGATGGAGGAGCCTGGTGGGCTGCAGTCCATGGGGTCGCTAAGAGTCAGACACGACTGAGCGACTTCACTTTCACTTTTTCGCTTTCATGCATTGGAGAAGGAAATGGCAACCCACTCCAGTGTTCCTGCCTGGAGAATCCCAGGGGCAGGAGAGTCTGGTGGGCTGATGTCTATGGGGTCGCTCGGAGTCGGACAGTCTGGTGGGCTGATGTCTATGGGGTCGCGCGGAGTCGGACACGACTGAAGTGACTTAGCAGCAGCAGAATAATCACTAAGAGAATAAAGAGAATAATATATACTATGTGTATTAGTCAAGTTTCTCCAGAGAGAAAGAACTAACAGAATGTGGGTGGTGGGGAGCAGAGAGAGAGAAAAAGAGAGAGATTTATTTTAAGGAACTGGCTCAAGTGATTATGGAGGGGTTTGGAAGTCCAAAATCTGCTGGGTATTCTGGCAGGCTGGAAGCCAAGGATGAGTTGCAGTTTGAGTCCAAAAGCAGTGTGCTGGCAGAATTCCTTCTTGCTCAGAGATCAGTCTTTGTTTTATTAAGGCCTTCAGCTGAATGGATGAAGCTCACCCTTGTTATGGAGGGTAATCTGCTTTACTCAAAGTGCATTAATTTGAATGTTGATCTTATCCAAGAAACACCTTCACAGAAGCATCTAGGATAATGTTTGATCAACTACCTGGACACTATAGTACAGCCAAAATGACACATAAAATTAATCATCACATCATACAATTTCCAACCTAAAAGGAGAGAGAGAATGGAGTAATAAAAGGTAATTAATCTAAGTGTGGAAAGGAGAAACATGGTATTATGTAATAGGCACAACAAAAAGAAAATACTTAATAAGATGATGGGTTTAAACAAATATCTCACTGATTACATTAAGTGAAAAGAGCTCATAATTTAATTAAAAAGTTTTTGTTTTTTTTTTTTTTTGTTACCTATTGCTGTGTGACAAACTACCTCCCAATTTAGTAACTTTAAACTATCACCATTTTATTCTATTTCGTGATTCTATGGGTCGGGATCATGGATAGAACACAAAGGGAATGGCTCATCTCATCTGTGGATGATTTCTATTGGGGCTAAAACAGCCCAGATAGCTTCACTCTCATGTCTGGTACCTCAGTTAGGATGAGCCAGCTTAACTAAGATCATATGTATAGGACACTGGTTCTCACTGTTGATTGGATTCTTTGATTTTTGTATAAATAGTTTCATGACTTCCTTTCCATGTGCTTCTCCAAATAGTCTCTCCTGGGAGAGAGGCAGACTTCTTATATACAAATTCAGGGCTTCCAGAAGGATTAGGCTTGGAACTAGCACACTGGCACTTCTGCCACGTTCTACTGGATAAAGTAAATTACAGGTCTATACCAGAGTCAAGGGGAGAGAAATAGTTAAGGACATAAATATTAGGAGGTATGATGAATCTGGGGCCACTGGTCCTTGTAACCAGCTAGCTTAGCACAGACTGTCAGCCTCAACAAAAATTCAAAATCCACCTATGTACTGTTTAGAAGGGATATATCTAGACTCTAAAGATGCAAAAGAAAAGGGATGGAAAAAAACTGAACTATGAAATACTACCAAAAGAAAGCTAGAATGGATTAAGTAGACTAAAAAAAAAGTAGTACTAGAAATAATGGGAGAGTCTTCATAAGGATAAAGATTTAATTGGCCAGGAAGATTTTTTTAATTCTAAGTTCGTGTTGTTCTAGTAACGTAACCTCATGGCACATAAAGCAAAAATCACAGAATAACAAGGAAGAATAAAAATTTACAATTTTGGTGGAAGAGGGTAACATATTCAGTTACTGATAAAATAGGCAGACAAAAATTTCAGTAAGAGTTTAGATTTAAACACTTTTAGCAAAACTGAGTGTAAGAACATATTGAGGCCATTTCTATAATCCTTTGCACATGAACAAATTCATCACTTACATTATTTCTGTTTGGGCTCCTGAAGCTGGAATGGACATCCAAGGATCCTAAGCCTTTAGGCTGGTTGGAACGTATCTATATTTTACATATCTGTGTACCAGTATGTACCTTTACCTCATTCATTAAGTCAACATATAAAGTTGACTTATAAAGTTCCTGGTTGTTATATACATATAGAGTTCCTACTATATGCCAGGCACCATGCTTAGCACAGAGATGAAAGCTATAGTTAAAATTACAGACAAGCAAATCAAAAAATATAATTTGGTACTATAAGTGCAGTGATAGAGCTGCACATAAGGAGTAATGGAACCGAGTCCTAACTCAGCCACAGATGATGCCTAAGCAAAGTGACACAAGAAAAGAATATAGAGTAGAAGTGACAGTGTGGGGGTGGGCAGTGGCAAAGCCTGGTTGTACGAGAGATGACTGTGTAAGTCAGAGAATTGCCAGTCATTTGGAATGTCTAGAGTATAAAAGACTGATGGAGTTAGGGGTTATCTAGTTGCAAGAAACAGAAATTCATGCCAGCTGGCTAAAGGAAAGGAGGAATGAGTATAAAAATAGGCAGGGATTATATGAGACACAACTGTGGGGAGCACAGCCAACTTTGCAAGAACTCTCCTTCCCCACTGCTGTCTCTCATCTTGGTGTTTCTTCACTTGTCTGCTTCTCTCCACAGATTGGCTTCTCTGCTTGTTTTCTGCTTGCATGTGTCCTGTGACTGTCTCAAATAGTGATCCCAGTTCTCCAACCCTGGCCCCTTCCCAGTTTGCCCAACTTTACTGCTTAACAACCCAGTTATTACTTAACTCAGCCACAGGGTTCCAGCTCCAAATTCCCAGGGACTGTAATCTGACTGGTACTATCAACAAGCATGTAGGTCAGGGGTCAGCAAGCTACAGTCTGAGGCGGGGTTGGGATGGGACGAATCTGTCCTGTCTTGGGCTTTTAAAAAATATATATATTTAATTAATATATTTATTCAGGCTATGCAGGGTCTTATCACTGTGCCTGGGCTTTCCCTAGTTATGATGAGCAGGGGCTACTCTCACGTTGTGGTGCAAGGGCTTCTCGCTGCAGTGGCTTCTCTTGTACAGCACAGGCTCTAAGGGATGCAAGCTTCACTATTTGTGGTGCATGGGCTCAGGAATTGTGACTCTGATGCTCTAGAACTTGGACTCAGTAGTTGTGGTGCACCGGCTTAAGCTGCTCCAAGATATATGGGATCTTCCCAGACAAAGGATCAGACCCCTGTCCCCTGCATTACAAGGTGGATTCTTAACCACTAGACCACTAGGGAAGCCCCTGTCTTCTGCTTTTAGAACACAGCCAAACACATTCCTTTACATGTTGTCTGTGACTGCTTTGGCATTTACAAGAACAGTGTTGGGTAGTTGCAACAGAGAACCTATGGACCACAAATCCCAAAGAGGATACTGTCTAATCCTTTCAAGAAAAACTTTTCTAACCTCTGCATCAAACAGTTGGATGTGGAGATACAGGGCTGTATAGAGGCTTGAGTGGCACAGGGTAGGTGGGGGCGGTCAGCTCTGGTAACAAAGTTCTTCTGAGAGGGGATAATCACCCCTCCACTCCCCACCCCACATGTAGAAAAAGGATAACGTGGAAAAAAAGCAGTCTAGGAAAAATTTGAGAAAAGGACTGTTTAAATAATCTAGCACAAGAAAGAAAATAATCAGTCTAAGTATGTGCTAAATTTTTTACACAAAGGATGGGAGAGTGCAAGACAGTTACTCCTTAATCTGGAGAAGTTCATTAAGATGCTAAATTTAGAAGAGCATGTCACAGTAACTACCTATAAATAACTGGCTTGTGGCAAATTTCCCAGACCCTCCATAGTTAGCTCTTCTTGAGATGAACTGGCTGAGGCACAGTGTGTACATATAACACGAGGTTATATATTTACCTTTCAAAAGGAGAAAGAGAGAGAAGAGGCACGGAGAGAATGAGACTGATAAATGTAAAGACAGAGGCAGATGGACTGAAACTTTCAGGGGAGGGGAAGATGAAATCTAGAAAATAAAAATTTACCATTTTGGGAAATGATCTTAAATTTACCATTTAAGATCATTGTGGGGAAAATCTTTCCTAAGCAGTCTTTTGGGTTGAATAGAAAAATTACTTAATATTAGAGGTTAAACCATCTTAGAGCTAATTCTAGTCCTTGCAACTCAAAGTGTGATCTGAGCTCACTTAGTATCATTGGCATCACCAGGGAGTTTATTAGAAATGGAGAATCTTAGGTCCCACCCCAGGCCCACTGATTAAGATTATGCATTTTTAAAATATTGCCCAGATGATTCATCTACCTGTTGAAGTATGAGAAGCATTGAATTAGAACAGTAGTTTTTAGACCATTCAAAGAAGAGCAGTTGTAGTTTTTTTTTTTTTTGAGTGAAATCTTACATGGAGCCCAACTCTATCAAATGATCAAAGTATACCTTCTCTGGCTGAAGATGGGTGAATACTGACATGCAGAGAAGGACCAAAAAAGCTCAGGCATGTCCATCCAATGTACCCCCAGTACACAATTTGAAAACCCACTGATCTAACATAATGAATGGAAGTAATATCAGAATCTTCAGGGCCAAGCTCTGTTAAACCCCCAGGCCCTCTTCCACTTCCCCCTCACTGAGAACGTCTACTACAACGAATCCCTGTTAGTGATGGAATATGTCCTGCCTTGAGAGAGTTGGAATTTTTAAAGACTTTAAAAATCACTGACCTAGATTCCTTCTCTCAGATTAAAGATGGGGAGACTCAGGCTCAGAATATGACCAATGAAACTTCATTAAAATATGGCCACATTTAAAACTACACTGATTGCTAACAAGGTGGCTCTTGTAGGCAGACGGTAAAGCATCTGCCTACAATGCGGGAGACCTGGATTTGATCCCTGGATCGGGAAGATCTTCTGGAGAAGGAAATGGCAACTCATTCCAGTACTCTTGCCTGGAAAATCCCACGGATGGAAGAGCCTGGTAGGCTACAGTCCATGGGGTCGTAAAGAGTCGGACACGACTGAGCGACTTCGCCTACCTACCTACCTATGGGCTGATATCTGTGTCCCCTCAAATTAATCTGATTGACTCCTAATGCCTAAAGTAATAGTTTTAGAAGGTAAGAACTTTGGAAAGTGATTAGGTCGTGAGAGTAGAATCCTAAGGAATAGAATTAGTGCCCTTATAAAAGACCTCTCTGGGCTTCCCTGGTGCCTCAGATGGTAAAGAATCTACCTGCAATGCAAGAGACCTGGATTTGGTCTCTGGGTTGTGAAGATCCCCTGGAGAAGGAAATGGCTACCCATGCCAGTATTCTTGCCTGGAGAATTCCATGGACAGAGGAGCCTGGTGGGCTACAGTCCATGGGGTTGCAAAGAGTCAGACATGACTGAGCAACCAACACTAAAAAACCTCTCAGAGTTCCCTTGCCCCTTCTGCCGTGTCAGATTACAGCAAGAAGATGGTAATCTGTGAACCAGGAACCAGATTCTAACCAGACACTGAACTGTGGGAATTTCCAGACTCCTGAACAGTAAGAAATAAATGTTGTTTGTAAGTCATCCAGTTTATTATATTTTGTTGGAGCATCCGAAATGAAGAAAGACAGAGATAGTTCTGAAGCTTCAGTCATTCTCAGAATTAAGAAAGTGCTAAAATGCCATTTTCTTTTTATGTAGCAATGAAGTAGAGAGACAGTGTGTGCAGTTTTTAAAGCCCTAGATTTAGACAGGCTCAGGTTTGAATCTGGATCTGCTACTTCCTAGCCCAGGCAAAATAGTTCAACATTTTCTAAACCTCTTCATGTCTGATATTATTTTTAAACAAACAACTGAAAAGTCAACCACTTCAGCTTTAGAAATTGCCTAAAATGATTGCATGTGTGAAGGCAGATAAAACCATTTTCCACCGCTAGAAGAGTAAAGCAAATTTATCTGCAGTAAATAGAGTTCTTAAAAATTAAATGCTGCAGTTGTGGAAATAGTTCTTGATAAATGAAGCATATGTTTAAAGAAGGCAGAGAGTATTAAAGAGATTCCAAATCATAGTATATGCAACTTTTAGATCCATAGCAGTGTTGCATTTAGAGTCAGGCATTTTTAATAACTATGGTCCATTTTCACTCTGTCTTTTAGGTTGTGAAACCCCCAAATTTTGGAGTCATCCTTGGTGCCTCTATTTCTTTCATAACTTCAAAATATGTCTAGACTCTGACCCCTTCTCCCCACCTCTACTGCCACCACCTTGGTCAAAACCACCATCACCCCTCACCAAATGACTTAGCCCCCCAACCCTCTACACCTACTCATGTCCCCGTGCAGTATTTTCCTACCACAGTAGTCAGATTAATCCTCTCAAAAACTGGCAGTTCATATTACTCCTCAGCTCAAAACTATTCAATGGCTTCCCCATTTCACTTATAAGAATGCTGAAGTCCTAATAGTCCACCAAGTCTTTCATGATCTCGCCTCATCACTACCACCACCACAGCCTTCCCTGCTTTTCCTTGACAATGCCGGGCACACCCTGCCCTATGACCTTTACTCTTTGCCTGAGATGTTCTTCTCCCAGATATCTATTTAGGTAACTCTCTGACCTCCTTTAAGTCTTTGCTTGAATTTTTCTTTCTCACTGAGACTTGCCTTGACCTTCTAATTTTATACAAAAATTACCCCAACCATATCCCAGGAATCCCAATCCCCTTTCCCTGGTTGTATTGTACTTTATTTTGCAACACATTAGATAGCTGATTTCTTATATCTTGCTTAAATCTGCACCCCCTCCACCACACACACACACACACACACACACACACACACACACACACACACGAATGTAAGCTCCAGAGAGGCAGCAGCCTCTGTTTTGTTCATTGATGTGTTCTAAGCATCTAGAACACTGACATATATACACACTCAACAAATATTTGTCAAATTAATTAGTTTTGTAGTTACCGGTTTTGTGTGTGTTTATTGCACTGCCTTATTTTTAAAAGACTAAATTAAACTGACAATAATTTAACAAATCTAATAATTGCACAAGTTGGGGGTTTTCCATTTTCTTTTCATTTCTCTTTGTTTCAATTTCTTCTTCATGCTATGATTAAAAAAAAAACAAGCAAACAAACCCAAAATTTTCAAATACAACTCTATTTTAAGCTGATGTGCTTATTTCTTCACCTAAGAATCCATGTTCCTCAGGTTGTATTAATGCAATTTCTATTTTCTCTCTAGTCTTCAGCCACACCCTATAAATGCACAAAACAGAAATTATGTGTCTATTTTTAGGACCGCCTGGTCTAATGTATTGGCTAAGAGACACTCATCCTAAGACCAGTAATCTGGGTTGAGACTACAGCTATAAAGAATGGATAATAGGATGATAACTGATAATAGGAGCAGTGGTACGTAGAGGAAGATCTGGAGGTTGGCCCCTCTGTGGGAAAATGTTGACTCTCTGTTAGCCCTTCCCCTATGGGACAAAAGAAAGAAGACAAATTGGAGTGGGGACATTAATAAAATTGTGTGCTCTATGCCATGGTTTATAAAACCCTCCCTTGGCTCCTTTACAAAATCTTCAGAATAATCTACATTGCTTTTAAGTATTTGAAGGGTGGGTTTTCTTTGGAAGGGACTTGAATATATTCTGATTCCTACCTTAAGGTTGACATGGGGCCAAAATGGAGGCTTTCAGGACAGGGTTACATAAGGAAAGTTTTAACGAGTATGATTAGTAGAACTAATAAAGACCTGTTCAAGTAACTGAGAGATGTGTTGGGAAAGGGGCCATAAAAATGACAAAAATTCATATAATTAGAACCCTCCTTTTGGGTTAGGAGACTGTCTCTTCAAAATATCTGTTTTAAATGTCTAAATGTTGACAAGGAAGGGATATATTGGTAGGGTCTATTCCATTTTACATTTACACATTTGAGGTTAGTTAGCTTCTTCGATTAAAAGGGAACAAAGCCTTGAAATAAAAAGTAAAAGGAAAGTATTTGTAGTTTTGAGGGAACAGGCATTTCAGAAATGTTTGGTTGTTTGGAGGCAAAGCATACTGCCAACAGGTTTAAACAAACATTGGTACCACAGTGTACATCCTGACAGTGAGTAGAGGGCATGGTTAAGGTGCTGTTCCTTTGTGTGACAGGCTGGGTCATATTCTACTCAATTTCATCACATTTTTGCCTAATGTAATTCTTGGCCTACCCTTTTAAGATTATGGATATCCTCATCTCCCATTGTCTTTTATTTCCAATGACAATTTTGATCTCATTTAAGTTCTCAATAGTTTGAAGCCCTATTTTTAAAATTGTTGATTAGACTTATATAAGGCCAATTATTAAGCCATGACTAGGAAGATAAAGAAATAAAAAACACAGGTGCCTAGAGTGACACCTGGGTTATGAGGGAATGTAGAAGGTTGCATTCTACCAGCACCCTCCAGCTGGAACATGGGTCCCCGTTTGGGTAGGGGGTGGAGGTCAGTCCGGCACATACCTGCAGCACCATGGGGCAGGTATGACAGTGGCCCATCTCTGCCTTGAGCTGGCAATTACAGTGCATTTGATGCATGTCTTAGCAGGGGCAAGCTCTTACGCCCCCATCTGGTTATGAAAAGCCTCCTAGAGTGGAGGTTGCAATCCTTTGGGGATTGCCCATCTGCCATGGGTTTGGGTGGCAGGCCATGGGAAGGGAGGTTGACTTCTGCCACTCCCCAGGACTCAGCTCCTAACTCCTACACCTGTGAGAGGTGAACTTAGCAGCTGATGGATGGTGAGTACTCACATTTGTGGAATGGTGCCCCAGGGTGCCTTTAAGTGGTGCCTTGAAGCTATCCCTGTGCAAGGAAGCAGGACATTAAGTGGCTAATAAAAAAACACCATGATGAGGTGAAAGAGAAGAAAAATGAAAAATGTTTTATATTTTGGTATCTTTAATATTATAGTGAGTTGGCACTTTTTCTACTTTTTGAACAAGCCACTGTATTTTCACTTTTCACTGGGCCCTGCAAATAATGTGGCTGGTCTTGTCTGTATGCATTTTGCAATTTTCTTTTCTAAGTAACAGGTTATAACATCAGACATGGTGATGTGTCTTCCATTAGTGAAAATAAGCCAATTTTTACAATCTTCAATTACCTCTGATGGGTTTAGTAAAGAGGAAGCAATTTTTCCCATACCCATAAGAATTGCTCTATCGTTAAATTCAATTTATTGTATGATTTAAAATTAATAAGCAGGGAAGGAAATTTAGTAGTTGTCAGCAGAATTTCATTTTAAATTGTAGTAATTTCTTTTCTGGATGTTCTTGATATCCAGCAATCATGATATAAAATACTGCTTCTGTATAGATATTATATTACATAGGAGAATGTATTTTCAGTTCTGAGGCAGACAAGTCTTCTAAGAATAAAATAATCCTCAAAAATAATTGAATCCTTGATATGCGCATTTTCTGTCTCTTCTTTTGTTGCTGCTGCTGCTGCTAAGTCGCCTCAGTCGTGTCCAACTCTGTGCGACCCCATAGACGGAAGCTCACCAGGCTCCCCCGTCCCTGGGATTCTCCAGGCAAGAACACTGGAGTGGGTTGCCCTTTCCTTCTCCAATGCATAAAAGTGAAAAGTGAAAGTGAAGTCGCCCAGTCGTGTCCAGACTCTTAGCGACCCCATGGACTGGAGCCTACCAGGATCCTCCATCCATGGGATTTTCCAGGCAAAAGTACTGGGGTGGGGTGCCATCACCTTCCCCGCTTCTTTTGTTAGGGAAGTAGTATGGTTTAGTCGAAAAAACCCAGGATACTGAAATAGAAGAAGAAAATGGGTGAGTTATTTAACTTTTCTGGTTCTCAATTTTCTTTGTTAAATAAAGACCTTCAAGTAACTAGAAAATTTCTCAGGTTTCTTCCAAGCCTGGAATCCAGTGAAGTTTGAATAGCATGTTTTAAATGCACACACACACACATTATTTGAATGAATACTACTACTATGAAACTATCTTTAGTAACTATGGGTCTTGAAACATATTTACATGAATAAATAGAAACATACTGAATTTACTCAAGTAAAAATTTGTTTTTTCTATTTGAGAAATTGTGTCATAGAGAACAAGAAGGCACAAAATAACATGTATGAGTACATATTCAAAATAACTATAAAGTAACCACCACCCAGACTGCCATATCTTAGAAGTTCCTTATCTGCACCTCTCTGAACACATCTCTTTCCCACCCTTGCAGAGGTAACTGTTACACTGCTTTTAAAAATATATTTATTTATTTGGCTGCCCCAGGTCTCAGCTGCAGCATGTGGGATCTTTAGTTGTGGTATGTGAACTCTTAGTTGCTGCATGTAAGATCCAGTTCTCTGACCAGGGCTGGAACCCAGCGATTGTGAGTGTGGAGGCTTAGCCACTGGATCACCAGGGAAGTCCTATACTGCTCTTTTGAGGTAATCATTCTCTTGTTATTCTTTATAGATTTTACCATCTGTACTACTACTGTAAGTCACTTCAGTCATGTCCGACTCTGTGCGACCCCATAGACAGCAGCCCACCAGGCTCCCCCGTCCCTGGGATTCTCCAGGCAAGAACACTGGAGTGGGTTGCCATTTCCTTCTCCAATGCATGAAAGTGAAAAAGTGAAAGTGAAGTCGCTCAGTTGTGTCCGACAGGTGGTGTTAAATAATATGTAATTTTTAAAGAAGCTGAATTGTGAAAATAACACTTGGCATGAGATAGAAAATCTTACTGGCCGAAATGGCTTTTTTCTCCTTAGTCAGATACCTACCTCTGATCCAGTCAATTGTGGCAGAGGTAGAAAAAGGGCAGCCACAACGGTTCCATTCAGCATTTATTCAAAGGTTACATACACTGTTCAGGAAATAGCGAGATACAATGTATAATTCAACCAATAATGTCATTTTAAACAAGTCTGAACTACCACTGGCTTTATTTTCTCATTAATAAATACTGCATTTTACATTTCTGTTAAAAAAACTTCAGAGCTCTAAAAGAAAAAAATGCTAACCTTAATTCAGTTGATTGGGCATAGAAAATAATTTTCCCCTTTCATTATTTTATTTAATTATTACTGGATGTTTCTTGGGTGTCTGTGTTGTCAATTAATGGAGAAATTCATTGAATCTCACCCATTGCTACCCTGCCATTGGTCTTATGTTCTCTGCTACTGCTAAGTCGCTTCAGTCATGTCCGACTCTGTGTGACCCCAGAGATGGAAGCCCACCAGGCTCCCCTGTCCTTGGGATTCTCTAGGCAAGAACACTGGAATGGGTTGCCATTGCCTTCTCCAATGCATGAAAGTGAAAATTGAAAGGGAAATCGCTCAGTCGTGTCTGACTCTTAGCGACCCCATGGACTGCAGCCTACCAGGCTCCTCCATCCATGGGATTTTCCAGGCAAGAGTGCTGGAGTGGGTTGCCGTTGGAGCCAGGCCCATATCGTCTTCCTTTTCTAAGCCAATTAAGAGTATCAAATGCCACTTGTTGAATAATGAACATGATGGACTGAAATGCATTCTTTTCTTTTTACCATATAATTTTAGACATAAATTGTGTGTTAGAGACGCAGATCATTGATTCTACCCATCCTCTATTCTAAAAGATTCTGTTGCCTCCATCACAACAGAGCCCTTGCTAGCCTGTTTGTGCTATGTGATCCCACCTCTCCCCCGGACTTCGGCAAGTAAGTAATGGGCAGACAGTTGGTTGACCAAAGGAGACGCACCCTACCTTTCATCTGAACAGATCAAATTCTCCTTTTTGAACATTTGAGAGTGAAGGCACAGAAACCTAGAGAGTGGTTAGCTGCATCATTTTTCACAGGGGAGCTAGAAAGAGCGACCACCCTGCTTCCACCCCTCGATTTCTCCTTGAATTTCGTAAGATCAATATTTCTTAAATAACAGATCAAGAGAATGATAAACACTTGAACTAACTTGAGTAAGCTATTTGAAATAAACTTGCTCTAAAACAAATGGAAAAAAATTTTTTTAATATTTTTCATTAAAAAAAAAAATAACAACGAAGTTATCCCCTAAAAACAGTAGTTCCCAAACTTCACCACTCCTTGAGAAACAATGCCTGAGGAATAATTACCTAAGATGACCATAACTAACATAAGTTTTTTTTAAACCAAATATTGAGATTCCTCAGAAGAGTATGAAAATTATGAGATCATATCTTGGATGAAGCCAGATCCAAACTCATCCAAACCCAAAATGGGTGAACTTGGACAAGAATCTTAACTTTTTTGTGCCTTTTCATCTGTAAAGTAGATAATCTAATAGATAGTATCTTTATGCAGCCTAGCACTACTTAATTCCAGGGATCCCATTGTTACAGACCACAGTGTCAATGGCATCCCCTAAAACTGTGCAAAAGTGTTATCCTGTCATGAGTAGTTACCTCCTGGAGTTGTGATGATTAAGATCATTGTGAACTTCCTGATGTTCAAGCTGGTTTTAGAAAAGGCAGAGGAACCAGAGATCAAATGGCCAACATCCACTGGATCATGGAAAAAGCAAGAGAGTTCCAGAAAAACATCTATTTCTGCTTTATTGACTATGCCAAAGCCTTTGATTGTGTGGATCACAATAAACTGTGGAAAATTCTGAAAGAGATGGGAATACCAGACCACATGACCTGCCTCTTGAGAAACCTATATGCAGGTTATGAAGCAACAGTTAGAACTGGACATGGAACAACAGACTCGTTCCAAATAGGAAAAGGAGTATGTCAAGTCTGTATATTGTCACCCTGCTTATTTAACTTATATGCAGAGTACATCATGAGAAATGCTGGTCTGGAAGAAGCACAAGCTGGAATCAAGATTGCCGGGAGAAATATCAATAACCTCAGATATGCAGATGACACCACCCTTATTGGCAGAAAGTGAAGAGGAACTAAAAAGCCTCTTGATGAAAGTGAAAGTAGAGAGTGAAAAAGTTGGCTTAAAGCTCAACATTCAGAAAATGAAGATCATGGCATCTGGTCCCATCACTTCATGGGAAATAGATGGGGAAACAATGGAAACAGTGTCCGACTTTATTTTTTTGAGCTCCAAAATCACTACAGATGGTGACTGCAGCCATGAAATTAAAAGACGCTTACTCCTTGGAAGGAAAGTTATGACCAACCTAGATAGTATATTCAAAAGCAGAGACATTACTTTGCCAACTAAGGTTCGCCTAGTCAGGGCTATGGTCTTTCCTGTGGTCATGTATGGACGTGAGAGCTGGACTGTGAAGAAGGCTGAGCGCCAAAGAATTGATGCTTTTGAACTGTGGTGTTGGAGAAGACTCTTGAGGGTCCCTTGGACTGCAAGGAGATCCAACCAGTCCATTCTGAAGGAGATCAGCCCTGAGATTTCTTTGGAAGGAATGATGCTAAAGCTGAAACTCCAGTATTTTGGCCACCTCATGCAAAGAGTTGACTCATTGGAAAAGACTCTGATGCTGGGAGGGATTGAGGGCAGGAGGAGAAGGGGACGACAGAGGATGAGATGGCTGGATGGCATCACTGACTCAATGGACGTGATTCTGGGTGAACTCCAGCAGTTGGTGATAGACAGGGAGGCCTGGCGTGCTGTGATTCATGGGGTCACAACGAGTTGGACATGACTAAGCGATTGAACTGAACTGAACTGAAGGATTAAATGAAGTGGAATGCATGTGAAGGGTTTAGAACAGTGCCAGCACATGGTGAGGGTTCATTAGGTGCTGACTATTAGAAAATGGCTAGGCAAAGGAAATACTGAACACATTGTCGAGGTAACTGTATCCTTAGCTAAGAATTAAAGGAGTACAGGTACCACTGTGCAGGTATAGTAGATTTTTGGAGAGCAGGGAAGTGATAAAATATGCTTCTAATTCTCCCAGGGCACAAAACTACCCTTTACCCTATATCTAGGGTATGCTAAAATTAAAGTAAACAAATAGTCACTGCTATCCCTAAATTCTATTTTAATTCCTGAAACATTAAATACTCTATCAAGAGACAGTACTCTGTACAGATTGACCCTAATTTTTTTTTTTTTTTAATCAAGTCAATTTATTCTCCTGGAGAAGGCAATGGCAACCCACTCCAGTACTCTTGCCTGGAAAATCCCATGGGAGGATCCTGGTAGGCTACAGTCCATGGGGTCGCTTAGAGTCAGACAAGACTGATCGGCTTCACTTTCACTTTTCACTTTCATGCATTGGAGAAGGAAATGACAACCCACTCCAGTGTTCTTGCCTGGAGAATCCCAGGGACAGGAGAGCCTGGTGGGCTGCCGTCTCGGGGGTCACACAGAGTCGGACATGACTGAAGCGACTTAGCAACAGCAGCAGCAATTTATTCTCCAACATACTGTGTTCTGATTTAAAATATTACTGAAGGATGTAGGTGGTAAATTGCACAATTTTATTTGACAGAATAAGAAACTGTTTTAAGCAAGGAAATGGTTAAAAAACCAAAGTTGTATTTGAAACTGTAGGAATAGTAAAAGCTGGGTGAACTTGGTGCCATAAGAAAAGTCCTTTGAGACATGTGTATGTGGATGTTCACAGCAGTATTATTCATAAGAGCCAAAACCTAGGAACAGTCCAAATGTCCATCAACTGGTGAATGGATAAACAAAATGTGGTTTCTTTGTTATCATTGCTATGACACCAAATCACCCCAACATGTAGTGGCTGAAAACAACAAATATTTATTTTCTTACCATTCCTGTGAGAGATCAAAGGGTCAGGAATATGTACCTTGCTTAGTTGGGTAACTCTATTCTCTCCCAAAGCTGCAGTCAAGGTGCTGGCCAGGGCTATAGCCTCATCTGAAGCCTGGACTGAAGAGTGGGGGGTATCTGCTTCCATTATCACTCACATGGTGTTAGCAGGCCTTGGGCTCTCATTGGCTATTGGCCAGAAACATCCGTTCCTTGCCATGTGGATCTCCCTACAGGGCTGCTCACAAATTGGCAGCAAGAGAATGAGAGCCTCCAAGATGGAAACCATAGTCTTTTTATTTTTAATTTTAACCTAATTAGTGAAAGTGAAAGTTGCTCAGTCATGTCTGACTCTTTGTGACCCCATGCACTATACAGTCCATGGAATTCTCCAGGCCACAATATTGAAGTGAGTAGCCTTTCCCTTCTCCAGGGGATCTTCCCATCCCAGGGATCAAACCCAGGTCTCCCACATTGCAGGTGGATTCTTTACCAGCTGAGCCACAAGGGAAGCCCAAGAATACTGGAGTGGGTTAGCCTATCCCTTCTCTAGCGAATCTTCCCGACCCAGGAATTGAACTGGGGTCTTCTGCATTGCAGGTAGATTCTTTACCAACTAAACTATCAAGATTTTAACCTAATCTCAGGATGACAGCCCACTACATTCTGTTCATTAAGAGTGAGTCACTAGATCTAGCCTACACTCAGTAGGAAGGAACGACACAGGAGCATGACTGCCAGGAGGCAGGAATCATTGAACATCATCTTAGAAGTTGCAACCAATGTGGTACATCCATCAGTGGTACTATTCATCCATAAAAAAGAGCAAACTTCAGGGCTTTGCTACAATGTATGAAACTCAGAAACATTAGGCTAAATAGAAGTCAGGCATAAAAGACCACATTCTGTATGTTTCTATTATTAGACATTCTGAAAAGGCAAAATTATAGAAACAGTAAGTAGATTAGGGGTTACTTAAGGTTAAGGGGGTGGGTGGAGAAAAGGGAATTTTTTAGGGATGATGGACATATTTATAAAAATGGATTGTTGTGATGGCTACAGAACTCTCTATAATTATTAAAAATCAGTAAATAAATACAAAAAAACCCAGCATGGGATACAAAACAACTGTACTTTTCAAAAAATGTCATTATTCTGCCTTTCATGAAAGGCAGAGGTATTATGTCAGACTAAAAGAAAACAAAAAGTCATGACAACCAACTATAATGCATGATCCTGGATTGGCTACTGAATATGGTGGGGAGGGCATGGAAGAGATTTCATAGGACTTCATCAGGAAATCTGGAGAAATTATATATGGACTGTAGATTACATAATTTATTGTATCAATATTAAACTTTCCAAATAAGTATCCTCTGGTTATGTAGGAGAATGCCCTTGTTCTTAAGAAATATTTGCTTTCCAGGGGTAGAGTCACATTTTTTCTGCAACTATGGATGATGAGGTCCCACCTCCGGGTTGTTACCAGGGCATAGAAGTTTTAAAGTTCCTAGGTGGTTGTAATGTACAGCTCAGGTCAAGAACCAGTGTTCCGTGTGTGGCCACTATGGTTTTTCCAGTAGTCATGTATGGATATGAGAGTTGGACTATAAGGAAAGCCGAGCACCAAAGAATTGATGCTTTTGAACTGTGGTGTTGGAGAAGACTCTTGAGAATGCCTTGTACTGCAAGGAGATCCAACCAGCCCATCCTAAAGGAAATCGGTCCTGAATATTTGTTGGGAGGACTGATGTTGAAGCTGAAACTCAAATACTTTGGCCACCTGATGCGAAGAGCTGACTCATTTGAAAAGACCCTGATGCTGGGAAAGATTGAAGGCTGGAGGAGAAGGGGGTGACAGAGGATGAGATGGTTGGATGGCATCACCAACTCAATGGGCATGAGTTTGAGTAAACTTCGGGAGGTGGTGATGAACAGGGAAGCCTGGCATGCTGCAGTCCATGGGGTCTCAAAGAGTCGGACACGACTGAGCGAATGAACTGAACTGAACCGAACTGAACCTCCTAACTTGTTTAGGTGGGGAAAATGCATGTATAAGCAAAATGTGGAAGAGTGATAGAGAAAATATAATTAATTGTTAACAACTGGTGAATCTGAAGGACCTATAAAAATTCTTCATACTGTTCTTGCAACTCTTTTGTAAATTTAAAATTATTTCAAACTAAAAAGTTTAAAAAACCCACACATTTTTGAATGAAATTCTCCTTCTGTCTCTTAGCTTCCAGCCAGGATAGAATACAGCTACTAACACAAACAGAAAAAGCAACCTTAGAAAAAAGAAAACAAATGATTTTTTATCTACTACTTACCAAGTACTATTTTTGTTTTATTTAATTCTTTTCACACATGAAACACTGGTTCTTGACCTCAGCTGTACATTACAACCACCTAAAAACTTTTAAAACTTCTATGCCCTGGCAACAACCTGGAGGTGGGACCTCATCATCCATAATTTTAAAGTTCTCCAGGTGATTTCCTTTGTACAGCCAAGATTGCGATCTCTGCCGTGGACCTAAAGCTTTGTCATCTCCTTCTTAGAACTGTCAAAGTTGAGGCCCAGTGAGATTCTGTAATTTGCTCAGCTTGCAGAAATTGCAGAAAGGGTAGATGGAAATGGATACAGAGGAAAGTAGGCATCCATGTGGCCTCATTTTTAGGCTCTTATCACCACACCTTTTGGCCCTCTTGGGTCTTCACCCTACTTTCCTGAGCTTGGTCTGCAGAAAAGTAGCTGAATTGGATGCTGCAAAATATAATCAAACTTGCTTGGAATTTTAAGGACCTTACAGAATGAATACAAATGTATAATAGATGAGTCTATAGAAAAAGGAGAAGGAAATGGCAACCCACTCCAGTGTCCTTGCCTGGAGAATCCCAGGGATGGGGGAGCTTGTTGGGCTGCCGTCTATGGGGTCGCACAGAGTCGGACACGACTGAAGTGACTTAGCAGCAGTGGCAGCTTTATAGAAAAAATTCTATAAAAGCACATAACTTCTTTGTGAGAGGCTGAAATCTATCAGGTGATGGGAGTAGGTTCAATCCAGAAAGTCTTCTTTGATAAGTAGTCAAGAAAGAGAAATGCACATATCTAGACACTCTTTCTCATGATAACGTAACTCCTTTCAAAGCAGACAAAACAGATCTTTTAATTTTAATTGTTAAATAAGAACTTTCTAAAAGATTTCACTCCAAATTTAGAATAGTAAAATATGCTTAAGCCATGCTTCTCAATAACTAATCACTAGAAAGAATTATGTCTCACTTTAATTCTGTCCCATCTATTAATTTTTCATATTGTTGAACAGATAATATTCATATGCGTGCATGCTAAGTCATTTTAGTCGTGTCCGACTCTTTGGACCCTGCCAGGCTCCTCTGTCCATGGGATTCTCCAGGCAAGAATACTGGAGTGGGTTGCCACTTCCTTCTCTAGAGTATCTTCCCAACCTGGGGATCAAACTCGCATCTCTGATGTCTCCTTTGTTGGCAGGTATGTTCTTTACCACTAATGCCCCTGGGATACCTGGGATATTCATGTAATAAACTTTAAGTGTTGCTGCTCCTAGGTTTCCCAGACTCTTAGAAAATAAGGATTTTTCAAGTGCTGTTTAGGGGGAGGAAGAGGAAAATTGACCCACAGTTTATCATTTAGCTTATTAGCATACTGATATGACTACAATTTGTATTTGACTAGGGGGTTGCTTTTTCACTCTTGTAATCTTTACTGGCAGAATACTATGGTTTGGTTGATTTTTAAAACAAATTGACTATTTACACTAGGGAAATAAGATGGTGTTAATGCAAGAAGTGAATTAATTGCTCTGAAACAATTCCATGTTGGTTTAGCCTCTTAGGTGGTATTTGCATGGCTCTAGTGGCTAATGATCAATTCGCCTTGGTATATAAACAAAATCAACCCCTAAGACATTTCTCACACTTCCTAATGAGTGATTCTTTTCTTAGTCTCAGGTTATCTAGTCCTGCGGTGATTTAGGATAGCTCTTTTATTTGATAAGTAAAATATTTTTCAGGTCGCTAATTCAGAACGAACTAGCTATTCTCTAGCTGCTTACCCTTCAAAGAATTTACTTTGATGTAGATTCACATAAGAAAGAAATTAACTGGACTGTGTTGAGTCAATCTTACTGGTATTGAGATTTTTATTATTTTAAAAAAGTAATTAAATATTCTAAGTAATAACATTATTCTAAAATAGTCTAAGAATATTTTAGAGGGCCTGTAGCAAAAAGCACAGAGAAGGCAATGGCACCCCACTCCAGTACTTTTGCCTAGAAAATCCCATGGACGGAGGAGTCTGGTAGGCTGCAGTCCATGGGGTTGCTAGAGTCGGACATGACTGAGCAAATTCACTTTCACTTTTCACTTTCATGCATTGGAGAAGGTAATGGCAACCCACTCCAGTGTTCTTGCCTGGAGAATCCCAGGGACAGCCTGGTGGGCTGCCGTCTGTGGGGTCGCACAGAGTCGGACACGACTGAAGTGACTTAGTAGTAGTAGTAGTAGTAGTAGTAGTAGTAAAAAGCACGTTGACTGTTGAGAGAGGCAGACCATCTCTGGTGTATTGATGCTGTTGTTTTCTGTATGTGCCAAAGACTGAATGTTTGTGTTCCCTGAAAATTCATACACAGAAACATAATCCCCTAATATGATAATATTCTGGAAGTGGGGACTCAGGGAGGTAATTAGGTCATGAGGGTGTTCAGTTCAGTTCAGTCGCTCAGTCATGTCTGACTATTTGCGACCGCATGAACCGCAGCACGCCAGGCCTCCCTGTCCATCACCAGCTCATGGAGTTCACCCAAATTCATGTCCATTGAGTCGGTGATGCCATCCAGCCATGCCATCCTCTGTCGCCCACTTCTCCTCCTGCCTTCAATCTTTCCCAGCATCAGGGTCTTTTCAAATGAGTCAGCTCTTTGCATCAGGTGGCCAAAGTATTGGAGTTTCAGCTTCAACATCAGCCGTTCCACTGAACACCCAGGACTGATCTCCTTTAGGATGGACTGGTTGGATCTCCTTGCAGTCCAAGGGACTCTCAAGAGTCTTCTCCAACACCACAGTTCAGAAGCATCAATTCTTCCGCACTTAGCTTGCTTTATAGTCCAGCTTTCAAATCCATACATGACCACTGGAAAAACCATAGCTTTCACTACACAGACCTTTGTTGGCAAAGTAATGTCTCTGCTTTTGAATATGCTGTCTACGTTGGTCATAACTTTCCTTCCAAGGAGTCTTTTAATTTCATGGCTGCAATCACCATCTTCAGTGATTTTGGAGCCCCCCAAAATAAAGTCTGTCACTGTTTCCACTGTTTCCCCATCTATTTGCTATGAAGTGACGGGACCAGATGCCATGATCTTAGTTTTCTGAATGTTGAGCTTTAAGCCAACTTTTTCACTCTCCTCTTTCACTTTCATCAAGAGGCTCTTTAGTTCTTCTTCACTTTCTGCCATAAGGGTGGTGTCATCTGCATATCTGAGGTTATTGATATTTCTCCCGGCAATCTTGATTCCAGCTTGTGCTTCTTCTAGTCCAGCATTTCTCATGATGTACTCTGCATAGAAGTTAAATAAGCAGGGTGACAATATACAGCCTTGACGTACTCCTTTTCCTATTTGGAACAAGTCTGTTGTTCCATGTCCAGTTCTAACTGTTGCTTCATAACCTGCATATAGGTTTCTCAAGAGGCAGGTCAGGTGGTCTGGTATTCCTATCTCTTTCAGAATTTTCCACTGTTTATTGTGATCCACACAGTTAAAGGCTTTGGCATAGACAATAAAGCAGAAATAGATGTTTTTCTGGAATTCTCTTGCTTTTTCGATGATCCAGCAGATGTTTGCAATTTGATCTCTGGTTCCTCTGCCCTTTCTAAAACCAGCTTGAACATCTGGAAGTTCACTGTTCATGTACTGCTGAAGCCTGAGGGTGAAGCCCTTATTAATGGGATTAGTGCTTTTATAAACGAGACCTCCTTAGGGCTGCCTACCTTCTTTGGCCATGTGAAGACACAATAATAGAATGGTGGGCTATGAAACAGCAAGTAGACTATCACCAGACACTGAATCTGTGAGCACGTAGATTTTGGAGTTTCCAGCCTCAGAATCATGAAAGTAAATTTCTGTTGTTTAAGCTCCCTAGTCAATGAGTTCTGTTATAGCAGCCTGAGTGGATTAAGACAGTATGTGTATCAGATATCTAGTGTAAGGAGATATAGATATAGGTATAGATATATATCAGAGAAGGCAATGGCACCCCACTCCAGTACTCTTGCCTGGAATATCCCATGAATGGAGGAGCCTGGTAGGCTGTAGTCCATTGGGTTGCTAAGAGTTGTACACAACTGAGCGACTTCACTTTCACTTTTCACTTTCATGCATTGGAGAAGGCAATGGCAACCCACTCCAGTGTTCTTGCCTGGAGAATCCCAGGGACAGAGGAGCCTGGTAGGAGGCCGTCTATGGGGTTGCACAGAGTTAGACACGACTGAGTGACTTAGCATGCATAGATATATATGGGCTTCCCTGGTAGCTCAGCTGGTAAAGAATCAGCCTGCAGTGCAGGAGGGAAAAGGCAATGGCACCCCACTCCAGTACTCTTGCCTGGAAAATTCCATGGATGGAGGAGCCTGGTGTGCTGCAGTCCATTGGGTCGCTAAGAGTCAGACACGACTGAGTGACTTCACTTTCACTTTTCACTTTCATGCATTGGAGAAGGAAAAGGCAACCCACTCCAGTGTTCTTGCCTGAAGAATCCCAGAGACGGGGGAGCCTGGTGGGCTGCCGTCTAGGGGGTCGCACAAAGTTGGACACGACTGAAGCGACTTAGCAGCAGCAGCAGCAGCAATGCAGGAGACCCCAGTTCAATTCCTGGGTTGGGAAGATCCCCTGGAGAAGAGCATGGCAACCCACTCCAGTATTCTTGCCTGGAGAATCCCCATGGATAGAGGAGGCTGGCAGGCTCTAGTCCATGGGGTTGCAAAGACTTGGACATGAATGAGTGACTAAGAACAGCACACAGGTATATACAGGTGTATTTATTGGACACATATGTATTTATTGGACACACATGTATTTATTGGATATTTTTATATATGGGGAAAAACATTTCATTCCTTTTAGGAGACAATCAAATACTCAATAGGTCCCTTAGCCCAGCAGGTAAGGTTGTTTTGTCTATTGAAAAAGTGTCCCTTTCAATGCCTCACTATATATAAGGTTGGCCAAAAACTTCTTTTGGGTTTTTCTGTAAGATTGTGCAGAAAACTCAAACAAACTTTTTGGCTGACTCAATATTTACCTTGGTAACAAGTTTGTATCAGATTTCTCTGTCCTGGGACAAAGTGCTTAATCAACTTCTTTATGGTGGACAAGGGACTTGAAATAGCTGTCAATTAGGAGTCTAAATTAATTAGTAGTGGGGGAAGGCAATGGCACCCCCACCCCAGTACTTTTGCCTGGAAAATCCCATGGATGGAGGAGCCTGGTAGGCTCCAGTCCATGGGGTCACTAAGAGTCGGACACGACTGAGCGACTTCACTTTCACTTTTCACTTTCATGCATTGGAGAAGGAAATGGCAACCCACTCCAGTGTTCTTGCCTGGAGAATCCCAGGGACGGGGGAGCCTGGTGAGCTTCCGTCTATGGGGTCACACAGAGTCGGACACGACTGAAGCAACGCAGCAGCAGCAGCAGCAGCAGAATTCTGAGATGAAGACAAAATGGAGGAAGGATAATGAAAGAAGAATAATACTAAGAGTTACTAAAGCACACACTAGATGCAGGACACTATAGTAAATACATTTAAGCTATGTTGACCTATTTCATTCTCTCAGCCACCGTGAGAGAGGTACCAACTTCCTCACTTGAAAAATGGTGAAGGTTTAATAACTTGCTGAACATAATAAAGTGATAGAGTGGAGATTCAAACACACTTTGAAGTTCTATCCATTTCAAACCTGTTTTCTTTTTACAACACCATGCTGCTGTCAAAATTAAAGAATTTTCAGCAAATTCTGACAAGAAAAGAAATCTGAAAATTTGATGCACTGTGGGGGGAAACACAAGTTTTGGGGGTAGATTTGGCCCAGGGGCATATGGCACAAGGGCATATTGCTCAGGACATGGGAAAAGAGACTAGAAGATAGCTAGAAATAGATAGCAGAAAGAGAGTGAATACTTCTCAAGGACCTAGGACTTAGAATAGAATGTGCTTGGGTAACTGACCAGGCTAAAGACTCTCAGTATAGATTTTTTCTAAGTTGATCAAAGATGAACTGTGAATGTGGCAGTGTATGTATAATATATATTTAAAAAGCATGTATAATATATGTAAAAATTATATGTAAAAAGTGTGTATAATATATGTAAAAATTATATGTAAAAAGCATGTATAATATATGTAAAAATATATATAATATATATTAAAAAGCATATAGAATACATATGCTGTATAAAAAAGTGAAAGTCAGCCATGTTCCAGTCTTTGCAATCCATGGAATTCTCCAGGCCAGAATACTGGAGTGGGTAGCCTATCCCTTCTCCAACAGATCTTCCCGACCCAGGAATCGAATTGAGATCTCTTGCATTATATAGGTGGATTCTTTACCAACTGAGCTATCAGGGGAGCCCTTTATATATGCTTTATATTCTGACCTATATGTAACTATAGTTTTCAAAGAATACTTTATCACTTACAGTGGCTTCAAGAAGATTAGCCTGTACTTGTTGCTGTTGCTGAGAATTTACTAAGAGGAGGATTATAAGAGAAATGAGAGCATTTCTCTAAGATATATACAGGGGAATGAAATGACTAGAGCAATGAGTGTGCAGATCTGGATCTTTTTTTTTTTTTTAATCTCCATTTTAACTAGATATTACCAAAGTTGGGGGAGGGAAGCTATTCCTTGGAAGTCACTCCAAGAATATAATCTGACCTCTCTGGGGAAGAAAAAAATGTTATTTTTTAAAATAATTATTTATGTATTTGGCTGTGCCGGTTCTTCCTTTCTGCGTGGGCTGCTCTCTAGTTGTGGTTCATGTGCTTCTCATTGTGGTGGCTTCTCTTGTTGCAGAGTACAGGCCCTAGAGTAAACTGGCTTCAGTAGTTGCAGCGCATGGACTTAGTTGTTGCAGTTTCCAGGTTCTAGACCACAGGCTCAATAACAAGATGTTACAGTGAACTTACACATCAGTTTATAGGAAAATGAGTAGATGAATTGCAGCATATTCATCCACTGGAATATCTATGAAACAACAGTTAAAATCAGTGAAGTGGAGCTATAAACATAAACATGAATAAAACTCAAAAACAATGATAAGGGATAAAAGCAAATTGCAGAGTATATTCAGAATGATATTCTATAAAGTTTTAAAAACATGCAGAACAGTGTTATATATAACATAGATAAAGTAAAAATATACTACAATACTACATATCAGTGTGATAAAAAAATAACACTCACAGTCGTGACAGGGACGCTGACCCTGACAGGGACAAAGTTGAGTACAAGTGGGACAGGGCCTTCAACAGTTTGTGTAATAATTTATTTTTAAAATGGTGTAATGGATGCATGAGGGCTTATTTTGTTGATCTCTAACACTTTTTATGGGTTTCCCTGGTGGCTTAACGGTAAAGAATCTGCCTGCCAATGCAGGAGACGCGGGTTTGATTCCTGGGTCAGGAAGATTCCCCTGGAGAAGGAAATGGTAACCCACTCTAGTATTCTTGCCTGGGAAATCCCATGGACAGAGGAGCCTGGTCGGCTACAGTCCATGGAGTTGCAAAGAGTCATAGACAATTTAGTGACTAAACAACAACATCATTTTGTATGCTTGTAATGTTTCAACTTAAAAGTACTAGAACATTGGGGTACACGTGTCTCTTTCAATTCTGGTTTTCTATTATATAGAGTGAAGTAAGCCAGAAAGAAAAACACAAATACAGTATCCTATTGCATATATATGGAATTTAGAAAGATGGTAACAATAACCCTGTATACGAGACAGCAAAAGAGACACTGATGTATAGAACAGTCTTTTGGACTCTGGGAGAGGGAGAGGGTGGGATGATTTGGGAGAATGGCATTGAAATATGTATAATATCATATCTGAAACAAGTCGCCAGTCCAGGTTCGATGCCTGATACCGAATGCCTGGGGCTGGTGCACTGGGACGACCCAGAGGGATGGTATGGGGAGGGAGGAGGAAGGAGGGTTCAGGATGGGGAACACATGTATACCTGTGGCAGATTCATTTTGATATATGGCAAAACTAATACAATATTGTAAAGTTAAATAAAATAAAATTAAATTTAAAAAAAAACAAAAAATAAATAAATAAAAGTACTAGAAGAGATAAAAAGAAGATCAAAAAGACACACAGTGGGAAAAAAAAGACACCCAGTGAAATGCTTAATAGTATTTGTTGAGGATTATAAAGCAGATTAAATTTTCTTCTTTATTCTCTATATTTTCCAAAATAAATATATCATTTTCAAGTTTTATAAATGAAAAAAAATTTTAAAGCAGAGTACATTACAGAGCCATGCTATTTTGCAAGAGCTTAGAATAGTAACTGGAGTATATTAAAGAATCAATAAATATTTACAGAGTGAATGAATGAATGAAATATGTGGATGAATAATTGAGGCTTTACCAATACAGGCCAGTGGAGGAAGAGGAAGTAGGAATCATGGAAGCAGGCTATTGCCTGAAGCAGATAATCCTATATGGTACAATGTACAATGGTCATAATTCTTGTTTCTAAGTGAAACCAACTCAGGTATAATGAGGCTGGGCAAGGGCAAAAATATAAACCCAATCACTTTTCCCCAGTCTTAACCAACTATTCCTACCTTCCTTCTCTTTCCCACCTACTTGTGTTGCTGAGACTCATTCCTTGCACCTAAGCCTGCCTATCACCATTTGTTAGGACAAGAGGAAATATCTAAATATAAGTAGTATCCATGGTTGAAACAACTAGCCTAGGTTAACTTGGGTTGTATCCAGACATGGAATGGATAAAAACTAGTCAAAATTTTCACTAGCATTGTCTTAGTTTGGGCTGCTGTAACAATGTGTCAAATATTGGGTGGCTTATAAACAACAGAAATTTATTTCTCACAGTTTTGGAGTCTATAACTCCAGAATCAGCCTGCCAGCATGTCAGGCTCTGGTGAGAGCCCTCTTCGGGGTTGCAGACTGTTGACTTATTGTATCTTCATACAGCAGAAGGGGCCAGGGAGCTCTTTGGGGTCTCATTTATAAGGGCACCGATTTCATTTATGAAAGCTCCACCTTCATGACCTAATTATCTCCCAAAGGCCCCACTGCCTATCTAATCTTATCACACGAGGGGTTAGCTTTTCAACATGAATTTGGGTGGTGGTGATGGTATAAATATTCAGTCCATAATAAGCATTAAACTCCCCGAATATAATCTCAAATATTTCACTAAATGGGCTGAGGCACCACGGGCAGATTATATGCAACCAGTAATACATTCCCTTGCTTTAAATGAGTGCATATTTATATTTGTACCAAGAATTATAGACCACTTGGTAAGAGTCTACTTATTAAACTGATGAACAAGGTAGTTCTTTGGGCCTAGGTGATTTGAGAAAGATAGAGCATGAATCCGCACAGAAAAATAGCAGTACTCTTCTAAATGCAGCCAAGTCAATTGTATTTGTTGTGCACTAACAGAAAGACTCCTGGGTTTTAGTAGATAGCCCGCTACGCAATCATCCTGACTGAATAGCCTCAGATACTTTGTTTTGAAGAGAGTGCAGAAATCCTGCAGGTTTAATTGCCAATAAATCAGCATGAACTCCACTCCCTGGCATTCTTTTTCTACAATGATCTTTTCAACCAGAAAATGAAGAGATGGATTTTACAGTGTGTGTGTACTGCGTTTGGTAAGATAACAGAATTACACTTGCCGTTTTCTCCATTTCAGGCTACGCTAGATAATGAAGGACTCTATTAATGACATGTTCTGTTTGCTTTTAGGTTATTTTCATCTTGTATTATAGTCATTCTTTTTTGTTATTATGGAGAGCTGTCTTTCTTTTTAAAAAAGATCCATCTATCACCAGTGAGTTCAATATTTTACCGTTACCAGAGATTTTATTTCCGAGTTAATTCACAAGAATTTGCATTAAAATATTCTGGCTCACTCAAAAAGCTATTCATGAACTGATTGAATTGGGTATTACTCTTAACTGATTTTCAGATTTGGTTTAAAAAATAGCTATTTTAATTAATATTTCCAATTCATGACTGTAACTAATACAAACATTTTATCACTCATCCATATCCAAATGTAACATAAACCTGCTGTTTGTACTGTTGAATTGTTTGTATTTGATATGTTGATATTTATTTTAATTTGAATGACTAGTATTTTGCAGTATATATTTAGATTTTTATATGAATACTATAAGAAAGCATCAAAATTGAAAACTACAATTAATTGTAGATCTACTTTCTGCTTAATTTCAGAGTGCTACTGCTACCTATTCTAAATCTAGGATGATACTTTCCTTACCTGACCACAGAGTACTGGACAGATGATTCCTTGAGGCTCTGTGCAGCTCTAAGATCTCTGATGTGCCCTGCTGGGTCAGGAAGCCATCTTCTTATGGACTGTGTGCTGGACAATGTTGGGCTTTAAGTATACATTTAAAAATCTTTTAGGATTGAGAAGATTCTAGGATGATGGCAATAGTGACTTTTTTAATCTTTTCAAATCCCCATATAACACTAGAGTCATTAGGTAGCATTTGCCATAAAATTAGGTGACAAGGTATCCCCATAAAACTCAGACTTCCCTGGTGGTACAATGGATAATCTGCTTGCCAGTAGATGAGGGGATGAGGGTTCAATTCCTGGTCCAGGAAGATTCCACATGCCACAGAGCCACCAAGCTCTTTCTTAAAATTCAGAAATCTCTTTTTACATAAAAATGGACAATAAATCAGTTACAATACTAAAACAACAACAAAAATGGTGCTTCTCTGATCCCTAGGTTGGAAGATCTCCTGGAGGAGGCAATGGCAACCCTCTCCAGCATTCTTGCCTGGAAAATCCTATGGACAGAGGAGCCTGATGGGCTATAGTCCATGGGGCTGTAAAGAGTTGGACATGACTGAGTGACTAACACACACATACTGAAAAAGGAGAGTGGAGGGCTAAGAAGCAGAATGACATCACTTCAAATGATGAAAGCACATCACAAACATGTGTTCACAGAATGCATCAAGACCATAACCTTTTTTTTGACATGACACTGCTTTATTTATTTTTTTCAATTTATTTATTTTTGGCTGCTCTGACTCTTTGTTGCTGCCTGCGAGCTTTCTCTAGATACAGGGAGTGGGGGCCACTCGCCAGTTGTGGTGCACGGGCTTCTCATTGTGGTGACTTCTGTTGTTGTGGAGCACAGATTCTAGGCACATGGGCTTCAGTGGTTGTAGCATTCAGGCTCTATAGTTGCAATTTGCTGGCTTTAAGGTACTCAGGCTTCAGTAGTTGTGGCGTAGGGACTCATTAGTTGTGGCTCATGGACCCTAGAGCATTCAGGCTTCAGTCCTTATTTATTTATTTGGCTGCCTCTGGTCTTATTTGTGGCACATGGTATCCTCATTGCATCATGTGGAGTCTTTTTGTTGTGGCACATGGACTCTCTAGTTGTGGCTTGCAAGTTTGGTAGTTGTAGCACATGTGCTTAGTTGCCCCAATGTGTGTGAGATATCAGTTCCCTGATTAGTTTTCCTGACTCACTGGAAAAGACCCTGATGCTGGGAAAGATAGAAGGAGAAGGGGACAATAGAAGATGAGACAGCTGGATGGCATTACTGACTTCATGGACATGAGTTTGAGCAAGCTCCGGGAGTTGGTGATGGACAGGCAAGCCTGGCATGCTGCAGTTCATGGGGTCACAAAGAGTCGGACACAACTGAGTGGCTGAACTGACTGATCAGGGATCAAACTCATGTGCTCTGCACTGCAAGGCAAATTCTTAACCACTGGACCACCAGAGAAGTCCCGAGACTATAATCTTTAATTTCACAATAATCTAAAAAGAATTAAGAAAAATAATCTACAAGATACTGATGTTAAAAAAATCACATTTTATCTTAAACTTATAATAAAAATAAAAGGAAAATCATTTTAGAAATGAAGTCTGAGCTAAAAAGAATACATGAGAAAATATAAATAATATCTTAAGAGAAATAAAAGATAAAAAGAGCAAGAATTTTTAAAATAAAAAGGAAGTTAAAAGATTTAGAAACAATTTAAGACAGAGTGACAAATTCAAGGCAAAGAAGATCCAACACATAGATAGTAGGAAGTCCTCAAAAAAGAAATCAAAATGAAAGAAGAAATCAAATACTAAAAAAACATAATTCAAGAAAACTTTGCTGAAATAAAAAAGAAAAAATAACTTACATGTTGAAAGATTACACTGTGTACCTGAGAATATTCACCAGGACAAGCCCAAGACATAGTTTTGTAAAATTATTGGACTTTTAAAGAAAAAAGAAAAAAAAAAACTTTTAGGTATCTAGGCAAAAGGAATGTGTGATTTATATGACAAACACAATGAGATTATCATCAAACTGGTCAACATTTTATGCCAGACAGAAGTGGAGTAATGTATGTGAAAGTGAAAGTGAAGTTGCTCAGTTGTCTCCGTCTCTTTGCAACCCCATGGACTGTAGCCTACCAGGCTCCTCTGTCCATAGGATTTTCCAAGCAAAAATACTGGAGTGGGTTGCCATTTCCTTCTCCAGGAGGTCTTCCCGACCCAGGGATTGAACCCGGGTCTCCTGCATTATAGGCAGATGCCTTACTGTCTGAGCCACCAGGGAGCTCTAAGGCACTCAAAGAAAACAAATGTGAATCAGGATAAGCTGCAAAGCTGACCACCAAGTATAAAAAGCACAGATAAGAGTTTATCAACATGCAAGCACTCTGGGAATATCAACTCTCATCTCCCCTCTGAAGAGTCTATTAGACAATAAACTTTAGGCAATCAAAATGACTAAAGAGACACTTCTATTAGGCCTGCTCATGAGCATTAAATAAATAATTACATAAATAATTAAATAAATAATTACATGCAGGACTAAGATTATATAAGGATTAAAAGGGAGAGTAGGGTATGTAATGGCTCTCTGACAGTGTAGATACAGTACAATTATTAAAACTGGGAGGAGAATGGGAGAGGAATATGGGAAAAATTTTTGTCTGTTCTCAGGAATTCTATTTGTATTTTTCTGAGCCTGTGATGTATATAATACAGGGTAATGTGAACAGCAGTTATGGAATATTCAAATTCTGTTTTACCCTTTGCCCTTGAGTACCAGGATTTCCAGTGTGGAAGATTAAATATAGGAGGGGTTACATAAAAAGCCTATTGTCCTGAATTTGAGTTAAAAATATCAGTATTAACTTAGAAATATATTATGTTTAAAATGTATGTTTTTCCATAGCTGTGTATTGTCTTATAATAGAAAAGTTGTTTTTTTTTTAATTTTCTTTTTAAATTTTCATGTCTTCGTCTATTGAAGAGGTCATGAAACAGTGACAAATCTTGTTGTTTGTTTAGTTGCTAAGTCATATCTGAGTCTTTTGTGACCCCATGGACTGTAGCCTGCCAGGTTCCTCTGTCCATGGGATTTCCCAGGCAAGAATACTGGTTGTCTTGCCATTCCCTTTTCTAAACAAACCCTGTAGTCATGAGTATTTCTAGCAACCAGATTGAGGTCTTGAAAATATCATTTCTTCTAAAAGAAGCCCAAGATTCTTAGGGAAATGGTTGCATTTAGGTCTTAGGTAGTATATTAATTTCTAGGACTGCTGCAACAAAATACCACAACTGAGTGGCTTCAATGACAGATATTTATTGTCTCACAGTTCTGGAGGCTAGAAATCCAAAATCAAGGTATTGGCAGGACTGGTTCCTTCTGAGGATCTAAAGGGAAGGATCTATTCCAGGCCTCTCTTCTTGGCTTGTGGATGGCCATCTTTCCCTTATTTCTTCACATTATCTTCTCTTTGCGTGTATCTCTGTGTCCAAATTTCCCCCATTTTTCATAAGGGCACTAGTCATAGTAGATTAGGATCTACTCAAATGAACTCACTTTAACTTAATCACCCCTATAAAGCCCCTACATCCAAACAGAGTCACATTCTGAGGTACTGGGTGTGGGTTATGTGTGGTTAGAACCTCAACATATAACTTCGGGCTGTGGGGCAGGGGTGGTTTACAATTCACCTATTGCACGTGTGCATGCTAAGTCACTTTATTCGTGTCCAACTCTTTGCAACCCTATAGACTGTAGCCCGCCAGGCTCCTTTGCCCATGGGATTCTCCAGGCAAAAATACTGGAGTGGGTTGCCATGTCCTCCTTCAGGGGATCTTCTTGACCCAGGAATAGATCTCCTGAATTGGCAGATGGGTTCTTTAGTACCACCTGGGAAGCCCAACTCAACCTACAGTAGGCAGTAAATATACTGGATAAATGTCAAACACCTTGTTATACCAGATAGTGAGGAAGTTGTTAAGACTTACCAAGGTCATACCCAAAGGCCTAGGAGCCAAACTAAAGAAAAAAATAGGACAATTACAATTTTAATACAATCACAAATTTACAATAAAATTATAAATTTTCATTTCTATTAAAGTTGTCTCCTTTAGAGGTTGATTGGAAAATAATTCCCCGTATTGAAAATTGACAAAAACAACTATCTATCTTTCTTTTCCTATATGAACAGTGCCACTGTGTTACTTAAAAGGTAAATGAGAACTATCTTTTTATAAAAACATTTTAAATAATTTAAAAAGGAATAACAGATTCAAAGTATCACCATTTTTCAACCCTCAACAAATAAATGGATATAGTCACTGAGTATCAACACACTGCTGACATCACACAAGGAGAGCTAACAAGACGTGCCTCCCAGTTCAGTTCAGTTCAGTCATTTAGTCATGTCCAGTTCTTTGCAACCCCATGGACTGCAGCATGCCAGACCTCCCTGTCCATCACCAGCTTCTGGAGTTTACCGAAACTCATGTCCATTGAGTCGGTGATGCCTTCCAACCATCTTATCCTCTGTTGTCCCCCTCTCCTGCCTTCAATCTTTCCCAGCATCAGCATGCTTTCAAATGAGTCAGCTCTTCGCAGGAGGTGGCCAAAGTACTGGAGTTTCAGCTTCAACATCAGTCCTTCCAATGAACACTCAGGACTGATCTCCTTTAGGATGTACTGGTTGGATCTCCTTGCAGTCCAAGGGACTCTCAAGAGTCTTCTCCAACACCACATTTCAAAAGCATTAATTCTTTGGTGCTCAGCTTTCTTTATAGTCCAACTCTCGCGTCCATACATGACTACTGGAAAAACCATAACTTTGACTAGACGGAACCCAGCAAGATGGTAAGAGGGGTGAATTCACGTTTAGAATCAAACCCCATTCCCACCAAAGACTCTAAGAGGGCTCAAATAAACCTTGTGCACACCAGGACCCAGGAACCCCTGCAGAGACTGAGACAGAACTGTGTTTGAGCGTCTCCTGTGGAGGTATGGGTCAGCAGTGGTTGTCATTAACCCCACCATAGAGCTGCCAGAACTTACACAGGACTGGGAAAAAGACTCTTGGAGGGCACAAACAGAACATTGTGCACTAGGACCCAGGAGAAAGGAGCAGTGACCCCACAAGAGTCTGACCCAGACTTGCCTGTGAGTGTCCAGGAGTCTCCAGTGGAGGCATGGTTGGTGGTGGCCTGCTGCAGGGTTGGGGACACTGAGTGTAGCAGTAAATGTGTGGGATCTTTTGAAGGAGGTCACCATTAACTTCATTACCTCCACCAGAGTTTGGCCCCAGGTAAATAGCCAAATTCAGACTTAAATTGAAGAAAGTGGGGAAAACCACTAGACCATTCAGGTATGACCTAAATCAAATCCCTTATGATTATACAGTGCAAGTGAGTAATAGATTTAAGTGACTAGATCTGATAGACAGAGTGCCTGATGAACTATGGACAGAGGTTTGTGACATTGTACAGGAGACAGGGATCAAGACCATTCCCATGGAAAAGAAATGCAAAAAAGTAAAATGGCTGTCTGAGGAGGCCTTACAAATAGCTGTGAAAAGAAGAGAAGCGAAAAGCAAAGGAGAAAAGGAAAGATATAAGCATCAGAATGCAGAGTTCCAAAGAAAAGTAAGGGGAGATAAGAAAGCCTTCCTCAACGATCAATGCAAAGAAATAGAGGAAAACAACAGAATGGGAAAGACTAGAGATCTCTTCAAGAAAATTAGAGATACCAAGGGAACATTTCATGCAAAGATGAGCTTGATAAAGGACAGAAATGGTATGGACCTAATAGAAGCAGAAGATATTAAGAAGAGGTGGCAAGAATACACAGAAGAACTGTACAAAAAAAGATCTTCATGACCCAGATAACCACGATGATGTGATCACTCACATAGAGCCAGACATCCTGGAATGTGAAGTCAAGTGGGGCTTAGAAATCATCTACAAGCAATAAATGCTGGAGAGAGTGTGGAGAAAAGGGAACCCTCTTATACTGTTGGTGGGAATGCAAACTAGTACAGCCACTATGGAGAACAGTGTGGAGATTCCTTAAAAAACTGGAAATAGAACTGCCATGCGGCCCAGCAATGCCACTGCTGGGGATACACACCGAGGAAACCAGAATTGAAAGAGACACATGTACCCCAATGTTCATTGCAGCACTGTTTATAATAGCCAGGACATGGAAGCAACCTAGATGTCCATCAGCAGATGAATGGATAAGAAAGCTGTGGTACATATACACAATGGAGTATTACTCAGCCATTAAAAAGAATACATTTGAATCAGTTCTAATGAGGTGGATGAAACTGGAGCCTATTATACAGAGTGAAATAAGCCAGAAAGAAAAACACCAATACAGTATACTAACGCATATATATGGAATTTAGAAAGATGGCAATGATAACCCTATATGTGAGACAGCAAAAGAGACACAGATGTATAGAACAGTCTTTTGGACTCTGTGGGAGAGGGAGAGGGTGGGATGATTTGGGAGAATGGCATTAAAACATGTATAATATCATATAAGAAACAAATCACCAGTCCAGGTTCAATGCAGGATACAGGATGTTTGGGGATGGTGCACTGGGATGACCCAGAGGGATGGTACGGGGAAGGAGGTGGGAGGGGGGTTCCAGATTGGGAACATGCGTACACCTGTGGAGGATTCATGTTGATGTATGGCAAAACCAATACAATATTGTAAAGTAATTAGCCTCCAATTAAAATAAATAAATTTAAATTAGAAAAAAAGAAAGCATCACTACGCACAAAGCTAGTGGAGGTGACGGAATTCCAGTTGAGCTGTTTCAAATCCTGAAAGATGATGCTGTGAAAGTGGTGCACTCAATATGCCAGCAAATTTGGAAAACTCAGCAGTGGCCACAGGACTGGAAAAGGTCCGTTTTCATTCCAATCCCAAAGAAAGGCAATGCCAAAGAATGCACAATTGCACTCATCTCACATGTTAGTAAAGTAATGCTCAAAATTACTTTATGCTCAGAATTAAAGTAATTCTCCACGCCAGGCTTCAGCAGTATGTGAACCATGAATTTCCAGATGTTCCAGCTAGTTTTAGAAAAGGCAGAGGAACCAGAGATCAAATTCCCAACATCCTCTGGATCATGGAAAAAGCCCGAGAGTTCCACCAGAAAAACATCTATTTCTGCTTTATTGACTATGCCAAAGCCTTTGATGTGTGGATCACAATAAACTGTGGAAAATTTTGAACAAGATGGGAATACCAGACCACCTGACCTGCCTCTTGAGAAACCTATATGCAGGTCAGGAAGCAACAGTTAGAACTGGACATGGAACAACAGATTGGTTCCAAATAAGAAAAGGAGTACGTCAAGGCTGTATATTGTCACCCTGCTTATTTAACTTATATGCAGAGTACATCATGAGAAACGCTGGGCTGGAAGAAGCACAAGCTGGAATCAAGATTGTCAGGAGAAACATCAATAACCTCAGATATGCAGATGACACCACCCTTATGGCAGAAAGTGAAGAGGAACTAAAAAGCCTCTTGATGAAAGTGAAAGAGGAGAGTGAAAAGTTGGCTTAAAGCTCAACGTTCAGAAAACAAAGATCATGGCATCTGATCCCATCACTTCATGGGAAATAGATGGGGAAACAGTGTCAGCCTTTATTTTGGGGGGCTCCAAAATCACTATAGATGGTGATTGCAGCCATGAAGTTGGAAGACACTTACTCCTTGGAAGGAAAGTTATGACCAACCTAGATAGTATATTGATAAACAGAGACATTACTTTGCCAACAAAGGTCCATCTAGTCAAGGCTATGGTTTTTCCAATAGTCATGTATGGATGTTAGAGCTGGACTGTAAAGAAAGCTGAGCACTGAAGAATTGATGCTTTTGAACTGTGATGTTGGAGGAGACTCTTGAGAGTCCCTTGGACTGCAAGGAGATCCAACCAGTCCATCCTAAAGGAGATCAGTCCTGGATGTTCATTGGAAGGACTGATGCTGAAGCTGAAACTCCAATACTTTGGCCACCTCCTGCGAAGAATTGACTCATTGAAAAAGACCCTGATGCTGGGAGGGATTGGGGGCAGGAGGAGAAGGGGACAACAGAGGATGAGATGGCTGGATGGCATCACTGACTTGATGGATGTGAGTCTCAGTGAACTCCGGGAGTTGGTGATGGACAGGGAGGCCTGGTGTGCTGTGATTCATGGGGTCGCAAAAAGTCAGACTGAACTGAACTGAAGTGAAATAGCAGGGAGGGAACACAGCCCCACCCATCAATAGAAAATTGGATTAAGGATTTATTGAGCATGGCTCCACCCACCAGAACAAGACCCAGTTTCCCCCTCAGTCAGTCTCTCCCATCAGGAAGCTTCCGTAAGCCTCTTATCCTTCTCCATCAGAGGGCTGCTAAGTCACTTCAGTCGTGTCTGACTCTGTACGACCCTATAGATGGCAGCCCCATCCCTGGGATTCTCCAGGCAAGAACACTGGAGTGGGTTGCCATTTCCTTCTCCAATGCATGAAAGTGAAAAGTGAAAGTGAAGTCACTCAAGTCGTGTCCGACCCTCAGCGACCCCATGGACTGCAGCCTACCAGGCTCCTCCATCCATGGGATTTTCCAGGCAAGAGTACTGGAGTGGGTGCCATGGCCTTCTCCACGTCAGAGGGCAGACAGACTGAAAACCACAATCACAACAGAAAAGTAACCAATCTAATCACATGGACCACAGCCTTGTCTAAATCAATGAAACTATGAGCCATGCTGTGTAGAGCCACCCAAGATGGACGGGTCAAGGTGGAGAGTTCTGACAAAACGTAGTCCACTGGAAAAGGGAATGGCAAACCACTTCAATATTCTTGCCTTGAGAACTCCATGAACAGTATGTGTCTTCCTGTGAAAGAAAATGTCATCACGTATTGTCTTAGTCCACTAGGGTACTGTAACAAAATATCACAGACTGGGTGGCTTATAAACGTCAGAAATTTAGCGCTCACAGTTCTAGAGGCTGTCAGTGTGGTGGGTGAGGGCCAATTTCTGGGTCAAGGACTTAACTGTTGTGCTTTCATGTGGTGGAAGGGACTAGGAAGCTCTGTGGGATCTCTTTTGTAAGTTCTAATTCCACGCATAAAGGTTTCCTCCCTTGACCTAATCACCTTCCTAAAGCTTCATCTGTCAATACCATCATTTTAGGGGGTTAGAATTTCAACATATGAATTTGGGGGCGGGACACAAATCTTCAGACCATAGCACCTAATCTTCCCAAAGAAAGCTTGAATCTAATCATGTCTCTGGATCCAGTAGCCAATATAAAGGAAATGAAGACGACAAAACCTTGCTGAACCATGGGTGTACAGTCAGTAATGTTTAGAGTATAAGAGAGTGTACAGGTTAAGTGATCTGGGTTCCTTAACAGATAGGGTGTAAAGGAAAGGATTGGAGGAGGACCCTATAGATTAAAAGAGACTTAAAAGAAGAAAATTTCTCAGCAGATAAGACTAAATAATGGTCCAGGAATGTACACTTGGATATCTTTTAAGACTTGAATGATGATAAGGTAAAGAAAGAAAACATTGTTTTAATACTCAGAATATTGGCTACTTTTGTGGGGAGGGGAGGTTATTATTAGCAAGGGTATATGGAGGGGTTTTGGTGGGGGTTGGAATTGGCAGAGTTTTATCAAAATTTCTTGGCTTGAATTGTGGTTACACAAGCTTTTACCTTGTAATAACTCATTAAACTATATATTTGGTTTATGTGTTTTTCTGTAGCTGTTTTTGTTTTTTTTTTTTTAATAAAAGGTTTGTCCTCTTTTTTTTTTTTTTTTTTTTCGTAAGAGTAAAGCAAAACATGAAGAGCATTAGGAAAGACTTGTGCTGTGTGCTGCTTTCATTTCAGGACATTTGTCTGTATCTTCCAAAAATCCTAGAGAGACCACATTTTCCCATTAAATTCAGCAAAACCTGTTCTTGGCATAATAAACAAACGCACATTTCTGTCTACCATCAGATTTAAGGACAAGATAAGAAGAAAACAGTGAGAGGCCAGCAAAGTTAAAAAGAAAAACGTTTTGCCATCCAAGCATTATTTCTGCAAAACACAATATTAAGCAAAACTGGGAAAGCTTAGGTAGGCATAGGCATGGCAGCATTAGTAGGAAGGTATCACAGAACCTCTCTGAGAAGCTGTGGAGTCCCTCACTGTTCAAATTTACGGCTTCACCCCATTCAGTTTAGACAAACAAAAGGACTTTTATCTATTTGATCCACTGAGTTTTTGACTTGAAGCTACAGAGGAGATAAGTTTGCACCCCAAATCAGTCTTTAAGTTGTCAACAAAGATCTCTCTGAACAGTTTCTTGAAGTACTAATTAAAGCAAAGAACAGGAGTCAGCTGTACAGTCAATGACACATTACTTGTGACAAGTGAGAAGTGGGCCATGAAATCTGTATCAGACAGGGTCCAAGTGTGCACTGAGCAGAGGTTTTTCTATGGAATCCCAATTTCACATACGGGGTTGGTGCTCCAAATATATGGACAGTACACCTATTTTACAAAATCGTTCTTTGTCTTCCTTCCTCTGCTCTTAACGAAAGTCGTGCCGCACTTGCAAGTAGATCTGACAGATGAATTTAACACATCCTTAAAAATTTAAATTATTGGAACCAGCCCAAGAAGTTTCGAGAATGTACCTCAGAACCCCTAAGATGCCAATGGAGTAGGAGGATTGATAAGCAATCAGTTATTTAAACCTTTTTAATTATTTAAGGCTGAGCTCAGCATCATCCTGCAATGCAGGAGACCTGGGTTCGATCCCTGGGTTGGGAAGGTCCCCTGGAGAAGGGAAAGGCTGCCCACTCCAGTATTCTGGCCTGGAGAATTCCACTGGGTCGCAAAGCATTGGTCATGATTGAGCCACCTTCACTTTCAGCATCATCTGTTTTCCAAACCACTTAAGAACACTATAGGCTGAACCACTCATAAGCTAGCTTTCAAGATTATTTTGCCAAAACAATAGTGGTTTTATTGCCACTATTGCATATTGTCCTCCAACTACTTTATGATTAACTTTGTGTCTCTATCTGGTTATAAAGCATCCTAAAGGCAGCAATTACATCTTATATTTTTCTGTATTCTCCACCACATAAAGAAAACAGTTATTACTCATTGATCTCATTCACTGATCCCTTAATTCACACATTTATTCAATTAACATATTTTTTAAGGACCAACTTGGGCTGAACTTTCTGTGAGGTTTATAGCTTTGAAGTGAAACTTCCATTTTAATAGTTGGCATAAGGAAAACCCCAGGTATTCTCCCCAACTCCGCACCCAAACTTCAGACTCCAAAATGACTAACTTTCCAGTAGTAGCAGGGACTGAATACCGTATGTCCAAAAAGAATTCCTAGCCCATTCTGCTGCTCAGTGATAGACAAAGTAAAAGAAAGGAAAAAACAAAACAGGTTTGGCAGGTGTGAATGCTTTCTCACTGCTCTCCCCTTCACTGAGGCACATTCTTCAAAAGTCAAGTAGAAATTTTCAGAATTCTGGAGGAGGAGGAGATTCACAGAGTTTCTCTTTGACTGCTGGATTTCTCCCTATTACTTTCCCTCAGACATACAGTATTTTATATAATATATACATATATGTGTGTTTTCATATGTATCTATGTATTTATACACATATGTATGCTGAAGAAGCTGAAGTTGAACGGTTCTATGAAGACCCACAAGACCTTTTAGAACTAACACCCAAAAAAGATGTCCTTTTCATTATAGGGGACTGGAATGCAAAAGTAGGAAGTCAAGAAACACCTGGAGTAACAGGCAAATTTGGCCTTGGAATACGGAATGAAGCAGGGCAAAGACTAACAGAGTTTTGCCAAGAAAATGCACTGGTCATAGCAAATACCCTCTTCCAACAACACAAGAGAAGACTTTATACATGGACATCACCAGATGGTCAACACCGAAATCAGATCGATTATATTCTTTGCAGCCAAAGATGGAGAAGCTCTATCCAATCAGCAAAAACAAGACCAGGAGCTGACTGTGGCTCAGACCATGAACTCCTTATTGCCAAATTCAGACTGAAATTGAAGAAAGTAGGGAAAACCACTAGACCATTCAGGTATGACCTAAATCAAATCCCTTATGATTATACAGTGGAAGTGAGAAATAGATTTAAGGGCCTAGATCTGATAGATAGAGTGCCTGATGAACTATGCAATGAGGTTCGTGACATTGTACAGGAGACAGGGATCAAGACCATCCCCATGGAAAAGAAATGCAAAAAAGCAAAATGGCTGTCTGGGGAGGCCTTGCAAATAGCTGCAAAAAGAAGAGAAGCAAAAAAGGAAAGATATAAACATCTGAATGCAGAGTTCCAAAGAATAGCAAGAAGAGATAAGAAAGCCTTCTTCAGCGATCAATGCAAAGAAATAGAGGAAAACAACAGAATGGGAAAGACTAAGGATCTATTCAAGAAAATCAGAGATACCAAAGGAACATTTCATGCAAAGATGGGCTCGATAAAGGACAGAGATGGTGTGGACCTGACGGAAGCAGAAGATATTAAGAAGAGGTGGCAAGAATACACAGAAGAACTGTACAAAAAAGAGCTTCACGACCCAGATAATCATGATGGTGTGATCACTGACCTAGAGCCAGACATCCTGGAATGTGAAGTCAAGTGGGCCTTAGAAAGCATCACTACGAACAAAGCTAGTGGAGGTGATGGAATTCCAGTGGAGCTATTCCAAATCCTGAAAGATGATGCTGTGAAAGTGCTTCACTCAGTATGCCAGCAAATTTGGAAAACTCAGCAGTGGCCACAAGATTGGAAAAGGTCAGTTTTCATCCCTATCCCAAAGAAAGGCAATGCCAAAGAGTGCTCAAACTACCGCACAATTGCACTCATCTCGCACGCTAGTAAAGTAATGCTCAAAATTCTCCAAGCCAGGCTTCAGCAATATGTGAACCGTGAACTTCCTGATGTTCAAGCTGGATTTAGAAAAGGCAGAGGAACGAGAGATCAAATTGCCAACATCCGCTGGATTATCGAAAAAGCAAGAGAGTTCCAGAAAAACATCTATTTCTGCTTTCTTGACTATGCCAAAGCCTTTGACTGTGTAGATCACAATAAACTGTGGAAAATTCTGAGAGAGATGGGAATACCAGACCACCTGATCTGCCTCTTGAGAAATCTGTATGCAGGTCAGGAAGCAACAGTTAGAACTGGTCATGGAACAACAGACTGGTTCCAAATAGGAAAAGGAGTACGTCAAGGCTGTATATTGTCACCATGTTTATTTAACTTATATGCAGAGTACATCATGAGAAATGCTGGTCTGGAGGAAACACAAGCTGGAATCAAGATTGCCGGGAGAAATATCAATAACCTCAGATATGCAGATGATACCACCCTTATGGCAGAAAGTGAAGAGGAACTCAAAAGCCTCTTGATGAAAGTGAAAGTGGAGAGTGAAAAGGTTGGCTTAAAACTCAACATTCAGAAAATGAAGATCATGGCATCTGGTCCCATCACTACATGGGAAATAGATGGAGAAACAGTGGAAACAGTGTCAGACTTTGTTTTTCTGGGCTCCAAAATCACTGCAGATGGTGACTGCAGCCATGAAATTAAAAGACGCTTACTCCTTGGAAGGAAGGTTATGACCAACCTAGATAGCATATTCAAAAGCAGAGACATCACTTTGCCAACAAAGGTTCGCCTAGTCAAGGCTATGGTCTTTCCTGTGGTCATGTATGGATGTGAGAGCTGGACTGTGAAGAAGGCTGAGCGCCGAAGAATAGATGCTTTTGAACTGTGGTGTTGGAGAAGACTCTTGAGGGTCCCTTGGACTGCAAGGAGATCCAACCAGTCCATTCTGAAGGAGATCAGACCTGGGATTTCTTTGGAGGGAATGATGCTCAAGCTGAAACTCCAGTGTTTTGGCCACCTCATGCGAAGAGTTGACTCATTGGAGAAGACTCTGATGCTGGGAGGGATTGAGGGCAGGAGGAGAAGGGGATGACAGAGGATGAGATGGCTGGATGGCATCACTGACTCGATGAATGTGAGTCTGAGTGACCTCCGAGAGCTGGTGATGGATAGGGAGGCCTGGCGTGCTGCGGTTCATGGGGTCGCAAAGAGTCGGACACGACTGAGCGACTGATCTGATCTGATACATGTATCTCTATGTGTGTATAATGAAGGTTGTCCCTCATCCCCGCTTCATAGTGTTTCAGGGTGACTTTTAATTTTAAAGCAGTAATCACCCTAGTGCCCTTTGCCCTCTAGAGTGATTTCTCAAAGGCAGGGCAGTGCCCAAACTGCAAACCTTTGCCTTGCCTTTGTTGTTCCTTTTTTTGATGCTGGAGCTCCCTCACCTTCTTGTCTAAGCAATTCCCAGGCTTCTACAATTCTGGGAATCTGTCTACTAATTGTCATTTATTTCATCAGTAGTGTTGAGGGGGCAACTTGTATACTACTGTGACAACAGTAACATTGATTCTCAAAGTAGGTGATTTCCTGACTTTAATTGTTTTGATAAAATAATCTTGGACTGAAAAGAGAACTAAATACATTTGCCCCAGGCCAACTGTCCAAGATTTATAATGCATAAAATATAAAAATAATAAAACTCTGCCCTTAAAAATAATTATAGTGCAGGTTGCTGTAATGCTGCAGACTATGGTAAAACTTAATTGATAGACACATAGATATAAGTACTTTTCTGAAGGAAGAAAAAAGTGAAAAACTCACAAGATCTAACTTCAATAAACATAAAATCACCCCTATATCCCACTGCTATATATCCCAGGCCAACAAATAGTGAGCACAGTAAAACTTGTTGAATGAAGGATTGCAGTTCACTCCCTCTATCTACCATTCCCAGATCCCTGATACTTAAAGTGGATTAACTATGAGGATAAGCAAACTTGTTATGAATGTAAATAATGATAAGATTATAACAAATCATGCTTTTAAACCAGTACATTGTTGTTCAGTCACTAACTCGTATCCAACTCTTTGTAATCCCCATGGACTGCAGCACATCAGGCTTCCCTTTCACTATCTCCCGGAGTTTGCTCAAACTTACGTCCATTGAGTTAGTGATGCCATCCAACCATCTCACCCTCTGTTGTCCCCTTCTCCTCTTGTCTTCAATCTTTCCTAGTCTCAGGGTTTTTTTCAATGAGTTGGCTCTTCGTATCAGGTGGCCAAAGTTTTGGAGCTTCAGCTTCAGCATCAGTCCTTCCAATGAGTATTCTGGGTTGATGTTTTTTTAGGATTAACTGGTTTGATCTCCTTGCTGTCCAAGGGACTCTCAGGAGTCTTCTCCAGCACCACAGTTTAAAAGCATCAATTTTTCAGTGTTCAGCCTTGTTTATGGTCCAACTCTCACATCTGTACATGACTATTGGAAAAATCATAGCTTTGGCTATACAGATCTTTGTCAGCAAATTGACACCTCTGCTTTTTAATATGCTGTCTAGGTTTGTCATAGCTTTTATTCCAAGGAGCAAGTTTCTTTTAATTTCATTGTTACAATCACTGTCTGCAGTGATTTTGGAGCCCAAGAAAATAAAGGCTGCCACTGTTTCCATTTGCATTAAGTGATGGGACTGTATGCCATGATCTTAGTTTTTTGAACGTTGAGTTTTAAACCAACCTTTTCATTCTCCTCTTTCATGTCCATCAAGAGGTTTTTTAGTTCCTCTTGCTTTCTGCCATTAGGATGGTATTATCTGCATATCTGAGGTTATTTATATTTCTCCTGGCAATCTTGATCCCAGCTTGTGATTCATCCAGCCCAGCATTTCGCATGGTGTACTCTGCATGGAAGTTAAATAAGCACAGTGACAATATACAGCCTTGATGTACTCCTTTTCCAATTTGGAACCAGTTTGATGTTCCATGTCTGGTTCTAACTGTTGTTTCTTGACTTGCATACAGGTTTCTCAGGAGACAGGTAAGGTAGTTAGTCTGGTATTCCCAACTCTTTAAGAATTTTCCACAGTTTGTTGTGATCCACACAGAGATTTTAGTGGTAAAGCACCTGTCTACAATACAGGAGACCCGGGTTCAATCCCTGGGTTGGGAAGATCTCCTGGAGAAGGAAATGGCAATGCACTCCAGTATTCTTGTCTGGAAAATCCCATGGACTGAGGAACCTGGTAGGCTACAATCTATGGGGTTGCAAAGAGTAGGACACGACGGAGCGACTTCACTTTCACTTTAATGAAACAGAAGGAGTTGTTTTTCTGAAATTCCCTTGCTTTCTCTATGAGCCAACGGATGTTGGCAATTTGATTTCTGGTTCCTCTGCCTTTTCTAAATCCAGCTTTTACATCTGAAAGTTCTAAATTCATATACTGTTGAAGCCTTGCCTGAAGAATTTTGAGCACTACTTTGCTAGCATGCAAAATAAGCACAATTGTATGATAGTTTAAACATTCTTTGGCATTGCTCTTCTTTGGGATTGAATGAAAACTGACCTTTTCCAGTCCTGTGGCCACTGATGAGTTTTCCAAATTTGCTGGCACACTGAGTGCAGCCCTTTAACAGCATCATCTTTTAAGATTTGAAATAGCTCAGCTGGAATTCCATCACCTCCATCTTTGTAGTATTGCTTCCTAAGGCCCACTTGATTTCAGCTCCAGGATGTCTGGCTCTAGGTGAGTGATCACACCTTTGTGATTATTCAAGTCATTAAGAACTCTTTTGTACAGTTCTCCTGTATATTCTTGCCACATCTTAATCTAAACCCGTATCTCTACGGTCAAAACTTCATGCTATAAGCTAGGGCTCTTGTAAATAATTTCTTTGTACATTTGTTTGAGTAATCCAATTATAAACAGATGGGAAGATAAAAGTCTACAGAAAAGCAACCAGGAGTATTTTTCTTGTGAAAATGCACAGACATTCTATATACTTCCAAGATTTGCTTTAGGTGATCCATTCTTAATACCATTCTTAATTCTCAAAGAATTGCTGTCAGAAGTGTTGAGGTTCCAAGGTGGGGCTAAGTGTCTTTAAAAAGTATGAATTAATGGGTTTTCGTGTGGGGTGGTTGTTTTTATTTGTCCAAGTAGAAAGCGCATGTGGGCAGCAGATGGTTGTCATTTGGTACAGAATGGCTCCAGATGACTGTACTGTTCCCAGGCTGAGCTCTGAGGAAGCTCAAACCAAGCTGCTGTGGACAGCCAATCAGTGAAACTTGTGGTAACTGAGGAGAGTCTTTCCTACATGGACTCTGACCTGAACTTGGTGCTGCCAGTGTCTCTTTGTGTAGAGAGATTTGTTTACCTCTCAGGAGGCTTTTGAAATGATTCAAAGTCCTGAATAACTAAAGGGTTCTAGTCAAACAAGTACAACTTGTGTCTCTTTTTCATACCACAAGTGACAGAGAAGATATGGAAATTCTTTAGGTTTCCTCCGTGTTTATACAAATGGAATGACAGTAATGCAGTGACCCTGTAGAGCCTTAGGTTGAGTTAAACAGGTTGTCTTATCAAAGCAGTTTCTCTAACAGTAGATCATTAGGGGTGAGGGAGCATATTTCTACCCTTGACCATTAGGGCTTACAATCCTTGAAGTAAGTATAGGACAATTAATACTACATTAATATGTTACTACTGACCTGTGAACTCAAGCTATAGTTTTTACATATAACATTTTGAAAGAGCCAACTTGGCCTCTCTCCACAGCCTACAAAGCTAGAATACTTTTTCTGATTTGTCTAACAAATGAGTGGAGCCTAAAGTTTGAGGACAAGAAGAATTTGTAGCCTGGTGAGATGCATAATGCACATTGATTACTGAATTATCAGGGAGATCAGTAAAAGACTGTGTAAATCAAAAGTGTTTAACTTGAGAAATAAATATGCGTACTCTTAAGTAATAGGTGTCTCTAGATTTGCCCCTATTTTTTGAGCTATGTTGAGTCATATTCTTTCATGTAAATAAATGTGTTTAGCAAATATTTATCAAGCTCCTACAGTGTGCTCAGCACTGAGGTAGGTACTTGGAATATCACAGTTATTGAAACAGATAAAAACTATGAAGTTTATCCTCTAGGGTATTTAAGGATAGTGATTCAGTATATGAGCTGCATTCACAGAATTAGGTCCAAGATTGCTCCAACTGACTCATTTTATTTTAGTCTGTCTCTGACCACTGTTGGCTCTCAATTGTTTTTCAGGTTTTTTTCTGCCTAATCATTTTAGCTTGGCACACTGATTGACAAACTTCCACTTTGTACTTCATATTCTTTAATTTATTCTTAGTCTTTCAAAATCTTTCTTTTTCTTCTGATATGTCCCCCTTGAGAGCAAATGCCCAGTGATAAGCCCTCCTTGTTTGCAACTCTCAGAGCCTACCACCTTTCTGTCAGCTCACACCATGGCCTGGGCCATGAACAGATGCTAGACAACAGACCTGTGCTTTGCTTTGAGTTGCAGAGTGTGTGGTTGCGCACAGTAAGGAATATTTCTGAACAGAGCTTCTACTTAACTCGCTGAGTTGTGTCCGACTCTTTGTGACCCCGCGGACTGTAGCCCGCCAGGCTCCTCTGTCCATGGGATTCTCCAGGCAAGAATACTGGAGTGGGTTACCATTTCTTTCTCCAGGGGATCTTCCCAACCCAGGGGTCAAACCTGGGTCTCCTGTATTGAAGGCAGATGCTTTATCCTCTGAGCCACCAGGGAGAGGCACCAGGGAAGCCCACTAGGGAAGCCCTCTACTTAACCCAGTGGATACTAAAAATAAACAAGGTAGTACCCGGCAAAGTTAAGAAGCAGAAAAAATGATTCCACCACTCTGTGTTATTTTTTTTCCCCTTTTTTCTACTTAGTAAAATTTTTCTATCTTTTAACATCTGCTTTAGTCACTTTAGGAGCCAGCCACAAAGAATGTCTCTCTTGTAGATCTGTCCCTCCTCCTCTCACAGAAGGAACCCTGGCTGTAGCAATTAAGGACTTGTATCCAAGAGCTACTAGAAGTGGGGAAAGGTGCCCCAGGGTTTCCTTCCCTGAACCCCTAACTGTACGTCTTCATTCATTATACTATGCCCTGAGCCTCCCAGACACCAACTATCCTATGTTTCTTTTCTCTTTGTTTCCTTTTTTGTTTTTGGCCACACTGTGTGTCTTTTCAGATCTTAGTTTCCCCACCAAGGATTGAACTCCGGCCCTCAGCAGTGAAATCATGGAGTCCTAACCACTGGACTTCCAGGGAAGTCCCTTGTAATTTCTGCATAATAGTGATGACTAGCATTGATTGGGAGAAGGCAATGGCACCCCACTCCAGTACTCTTGCCTGGAAAATCCCATGGATGGAAGAGCCTGGTAGGCTGCAGTCCATGGGGTCACTGAGAGTCGGATACGACTGAGCGACTTCACTTTCACTTTTCACTTTCATGCATTGGAGAAGGAAATGGCAACCCGCTCCAGTGCTCTTGCCTGGAGAATCCCAGGGACGGGTGAGCCTGGTGGGCTGCCGTCTATGGGGTCGCACAGAGTCAGACACGACTGAAGTGACTTAGCCCAGCAGTAGCAGCATTGATTGGGTGCTTACCATGTGCTAGGCTCACACTAAGTAGTTTACAATGTATTATCCTCCTGAATCCTCCCAACCTGATCAGATAGGCACTGCTATTACCACAGGGTAAACTCAGAGCAGACATTTCTTTCTACTGCTAGGCAGGAATAAAGTGCAGAGTTTTCACTCGGGGCTGAGGTTCAAGAGAGATAAAGCATTTGGTATTAGTTATGTATTGCTATATAAACCCAAAGATACCTCAAACTTAGCAACTTGAAACAACACACCTTTATTATCTTATACTTTCTGAGGATTAGGAATCTGGGACCAGCTTAGATGTGATGGTTCTGATTAGGGTCTATCACGAGGTTGCAGATTAGATGTTGGTCAGGGCAGCAGTCACCTGAATGCTTGACTAGGACTGGAGGATCCACTTCCAAGATGGCTGACACACATGGCTTTCGGCAAGAAGCTTAAGTTTCCTGCCTGATCCATCTCCTCACATGGCTGCCTCAAGCCACAGCAGCTGGCATCCTCCATAAAGACCGATCGGTGAGACAGCAAGGCAGAAGCCACGATGTTTTTTCATAACCTAGAAAATCCCATGAATGGAGGAGCCTGGTATGCTCCAGTCCATGGGATCGCTAAGAGTCGGACACAACTGAGCCACTTCACTTTCACTTTTCACTTTCATGCATTGGAGAAGGAAATGGCAACCCACTCCAGCGTTCTTGCCTGGAGAATCCCAGGGACGGGGGGAGCCTGGTGGGCTGCCGTCTATGGGATCACAAAGAGTCGGGCACGACTGAAGTGACTTAGCAGCAGCAGCAGCAGAGGAGCCTGGTAGGCCCGTCCATTGGGTCGCAAAGAGTCGGACAGGACTGAGCGACTTCACTTTCACCACATCTTTTACGCTTCCCAAGTGGCGCTAGTGGTGGTAAAGAACCCCCCTGCCAATGCAGGAAGCATAATGAGACAGGAGTTCGATCCCTAATTTGGAAAGATCCCCTGGAAGAGGGCATGGCAACCATTCTTGCCTAGAGAATCCCATCGACAGAAGAACCTGGTGGGCTGCAGTTCATAGGGTCGCAAAGAATTAGACTCAATTGAGATGACGTAGCATGCATGCAAGCACATCTTTTAAAGCTAAAAACCACAAACCAGCTTTGATCTGTATTAAGAAAACAAAGACTTGAAGTGTCTCTGTTTGGCCAGCACTATCTGGCCTTAATAATTGGGTGTTGTATAAGTGTTGGGCTGGCTGGCAGTGGCTTCTGCCCACTTAAGTGAAGTGACTACTCAGGATTAGAGCTATTGGTTATCTTTGCTGTGTACATGAGATACCAACTAGGGATTATTGTATCTGTTGTTATTTTAGCAGAAGTCAAGTCTGTACCACTCTCAGCTGGCCACGTCAAGGGTTTGTGAACCCCATTTTACAGGTGTTGGGAACTGAGACATTTGTTCAAGGTAATACTATTAGTCAAAGGGGCAAGGGTTCCGATGCAGGTTGTCAGACTGCAGAGGCCACCTTCATAACCAGAATTCCATAGGGCCCTATCCTCAAAGGGTAGGATATGGTCTCATAGTCCCTTCCAGCCACCAGCCTAAACCCAAGGAACAGGAAGAAGAGGAGCTAAGACAGGAAATGGGGTACAGCCAGAGTGCTACTCAAGTTTTCCTTGAGGATGCATAGATAAGGCATCCTAGAAAATTTAAAGGAACCTGTGTAGAGAGATCCAAAGAATACCCAGATCTGGAGATGGAATTAGGGTTGATAAAAAAGGATCTCCTGCTTCTAATGGGCTGATATAGGTCTTTATTTTTGAATAATGTATAAAAGTGACATAAGAAATCTGGTATTAGCAAAAAGTATCACAAGGATGCTTTTCATTAGTGCTCAGTAATTGACAGAATGAAAGGAAAAGATACAGACACTTGCCTTGGCAAGGTAAAAGGAACACAAATTAGTCATTATCATGAAATGTTTGCCATTTGTGTCTTGCTAATATAATCACACTGAGGAATACATGCCAGGAAATCATGGTTTCTGAAGTACAGCTAGGAGATGCTAAGAAAGTCTTCCACTGGATATTTCTCTTGGGACTGGCTCTGCCCTACCTTCTCCTTTCAAACTTTAAATAGAAAGTAGCTATTCTGTTTGAAAAAATATTTTCCCTGAAGATGCCATGAATGCCCATCCAGAAGACTGCAATCATATAAGAATTCTCTTAGAGATGACACCAAATTAAGAAGCTCATATGTGGCTCCTTCTGCAAAGCCTTCCTTGATTTTGCCATGCAGGTCCACTCCTTCTTCCTCTTGTCCAAATGGGAGTTTGGACTAAGGATGAGGAAAGAAAGGACATTTGAAAACATAGAGCACTAGTAGGGGACAGGCATTGGGAGGAGGAGGATTACTGGGAACTCGATAGCTCTCTTCTCAGTTAGATTCTCTATAACCCAGTGCCTTGAACCTCTTTTCTCCTCATTGATCTGAGAAATTCAGTTTGCTTTCTTTTCTTTTCCACATTGTTAACATCTACTCTCTTTCTTGGGTCTCATTTTTTTCCCAAGAGTGGTTGGATATGGAGTGGGATGGATGCCTATCTTGCTGTGCCCCAAAATAAGTACATAGCAAAGGCTTTCTTGGAGGTCACTGTGGGGAAACAGAAGAGGAAAAAATTAATAACATGAGGAAGTTATGAAGTCTCAAAAACCTCCAACTTTATCCTTATCTGAAGTGTTGGTGGCTCCCCTTCTGCTCCTGAGGGTGAAGCTCTCATCTGAGCTCCTCCTTTCTGGACAGCTTCCCTCTCCCTTATCTTTCCCCACAGACCCACCCCTCCTTCCAATAGGGCCTATCTTTCAAGATGTGTAATTACAGTTGGGTGTAGACTTTCAAATACTTCAAGAGCCAAGGAATCATTTACTGTCAGAGTCACTCCACCATGGTTTTCTTCATTACTCTAAATGACTTCTTCAGGCCATCTCAGGAGTTCTTCACTAGAGCTAAGAGCATGAAAAATGCAATTGAGAAGGAACATGGGAGGAGCAAACCTGTAGGTTTTGGGGAGGTGACAAGGACACACTATAGTGACTTTGCTGAGGACTCTTGATAGCTGTCTGAGTGCTCCTAGGACATCATTTCTTAGGGAAGCATTTAATAGAATGCTCTTAGTGTTTTCTAGTAAATGCAAATCTAGAAACTGCAGGTGTTAAACAGTATAAATCAGAAGAATTCAACCTGGTGTAACCAGGAAGTCAGTGCTCTGTGGGAGAGACCAGTGATGACTCCCACAACTTGATAGGATCACATGTATTGTCATACAAGGACAAAATTGAGCTACCTTGATTTGCTAAATGAGAATCAAAAATACTAGTTATTTCTTATAGTAGAAGAGAGAGTGCATTCAAAGTTAACTCTTTAAAATACCTCCAATTTTCGGTGCTTAAAAATGTTTTCAACAAAAACTTTAACAAAATGTGGAAACTGGAATATTGGTGTTACTTCAAAGGACTCAGAAATAGTTAAGTAACTTAGATTAGTTTAATCTTTAGTGAAATGAAATATACTTTATGTGAGCCACCTTTTGAAGTTTGCTCATATAGCTTATATTCTCACTTATGTTTGAATAACACAGTCATTCTGCTGAGTGACTCTTGACAGCATCATGATAACTCAGACTGGTTTCTTAATTTCTTGCTCCTCAATGTGGGAGCAGTTATATTCTGTCTGCATCCAGACTTAGAAGAGGAAACAGAGGTAAGTTCAGAGACCAAAAGGATTCATAATAATGAATAAACTATATTGAAAGCATTTTATATATATATATACATATAAAACTATGCATCTTTAAAGCTATTTAATATGGGGCATATTTTTATGAGAAAAAACTTTTATATGATATATATATTTAAATAAAAAATTATTTTAAAAAACCTACATTGGAGAAGGCAGCTGATGACATGATTGTTTGGAGAAGTTAAAAAAATTAAAAAACTACAAAAAGAAAACCCACTGAAGGAATTTGAGAAACTCCAGATGGACTCAGACGTGGAGGCAATTAGACTGCAATATGACAGAATAGGCCTGACTTGTGTATCTGTAATTTTCAAATGAAAGCTTGAAGTCCTCAGATAAGCTAAATTTGGTGAAAGAGAGAAACTCTAGAATTCATAATTCTCTCTCCATGAATTTTGAAGAACTATTTATGAGTATGGAATAGCCTAAGGGCAAAATCGGAGCAGTGGGCTTGTTGCCCTGTTCAAGACAGCTAGACCTTCCATTCCTATCCATACGAAAGTGGTTATAGGCCCCTGGATATGCCATCCTGTGACCCCTCCCCCCACATTCCTGTCCCTTTTTTTTTTAATAGACTTTTTTAAAGAGCAGTTTTAGGTTCATTGTATCCTTTTTGTATCCATCCTTTATTTTTAAATCTAGTTTATAATTTTGTTTATTTATATATTTATTTATTAGCTGTGCTGGGCCTTCACTGCTGTACAGGCTTTTTCTCTAGTTGCAGCACATGGGCTTCGTATTGTGGTGACCCCTCTTGTTGCTAAGCAAGGTCTATGGGGTGCATGGGCTTCAGTAGTTGCAGCTCCCAGACTCCAGAGCATAGGCTCCATAGTTGCAGTGCATGGGCTTAGTTGCTGCAAGGCATGTGGGATCTTCCTGGACCAGGGATTGAAACCACGTCTCTTGCAACTCCTGCGTTGGCAGGCAGATTCTTTTCTACTGAGCCATCAGGGAAGCCCCCTGTCCTGTCTTAACTCTGTTGGGTTCCCATGGCACCTTATACTTTCCTTTCATGGCAATTAAAACAGTTTGTAATAAGATATTTATTTGTTTGATAATTTGATTGCCCGACTTCATCATATTGCAAACTTCAAGAACAAGGACAAGCTTCAATAACTATTTTGTTCAGAAATGTATCCCCAGTGATTGCCTAGTACAAGATATCTGGTAGTAATCAATAAGTATTTTTGAACAGATGAATAAATGATTCTTTTTTGTCTGCTTGGAATGTCTTCCCTCTTCCTGTTTGGCTGGTATTCTCATATTTATGTTTTTTTCATAACCTAGCTTGTATCACCACTCCAAAATACTGCTCCTGCAGAGGAAATTATAGCTTCCTTTCTCTCTACATCTTCTAAGCACATGGGTTGCTGTACTCACAACACTGTCTTGCAGTTATTTGTTTATGTGAGTTTCTTCTCCAACACCACAGTTCAAAAGCATCAATTCTTCTGTGCTCAGCTTTCTTTATAGTCCAACTCTCACATCCATACATGACTACTGGAAAAACCATAGCTTTCACTACACGGACCTTTGTTGGCAAAATAATGTCTCTGCTTTTTAATATGCTGTCTAGGTTAGTTATAGCTTTCCTTTCAAGGAGTAAGTGTCTTTTAATTTCATGGCTGCAATCACCATCTACAGTGATTTTGGAGCTCAAAAAAAAAATAAAGTCTCTCACTGTTTCCATTGTTTCCCCATCTATTTGCTATGAAGTGATGGGATTGGATGCCATGATCTTAGTTTTCTGAATGTTGAGCTTTAAACCAACTTTTTCACTCTCCTATTTCACTGTAATCAAGAGGCTCTTTAGTTCTTCTTTGCTTTCTGCCATAAGGATGGTGTCATTTGTGTATCTGAGGTTATTGATATTTCTCCCAGCAATCTTGATTCCAGCTTGTGCTCCATCCAGCCTGGCATTTCTCATGATGTACTCTGCATGTAAGTTAAATAGGCAGGGTAATAATATACAGTGTTGACATACTCCTTTTCCGATTTGGAACCAGTCTGTTGTTCCATGTCCAGTTGTAACTGGACCTGCATACAGATTTCTCAAAAGGCGGTTAAGGTGGTCTGGTATTCTCATATTTCAGAATTTTCCACGGTTTGTTGTGATCCACACAAAGGCTTTGGCATAGTCAATAAAGCAGAACTAGATGTTTTTCTGGAACTCTCTTGCTTTTTAAATGATCCAACGGATGTTGGCAATATGATCTCTGGTTCCTCCGTCTTTTCTAAATCCAGCTTAAACATCTGGAAATTCACGGTTCACATACTGTTGAAACCTGGCTTGGAGAATTTTGAGCATTACTTTGCTAGAGTGTGAGATGCATGCAATTGTGCGGTAGTTTGAACATTCTTTGGCATTGCCCTTCTTTGGGATTGAATGAAAACTGACCTTTTCCAGTCCTGTGGCCACTGCTGAGTTTTCCAAATTTGCTGGCATATTGAGTGCAGCACTTTCATAGCATCATCTTTAAGGATTTGAAACAGCTCAACTGGAATCCAGTCACCTCCACTAGCTTTGTTTGTAGTGATGTTTCCTAAGGCCCACTTGACTTCGCATTCCAGGATGTCTGGCTCTAGGTGAGTGATCACATCATCGTGGTTATCTGGGTCATGATGCTTTTGAACTGTGGTGGTGAAGAAGACTCTTGAGAGTCACTTGGACTGCAAAGAGATCTAACCAGTCTATCCTAAAGGAAATCAGTTCTGAATATTCTTTGGAAGGACTGATGCTGAAGCTGAAACTTCAATACTTTGACCACCTGATGCTAAGAACTGACTCACTCACTAGAAAAGACCCTGATGCTGGGAAAGAGTGAAGGCCAGAGGAGAAGGACTGACAGAGGATGAGATGGTTGGATGGCATCACTGACTTGATGGATATGAGTTTGAGTAAGCTCCAGGAGTTGGTGATGAACAAGGAAGCCTGGCATGCTGTAGTGAATGTACAGGACACCAGTGAAGCCCTCAGGGAACACTGGTATTGCTTCTCCTGCCTTTAGACCTTTACCTTTTTTCTTCTCATTTCTCCCAAATGGAGCTTCCCAGGCCACTATGGGGCAAGTCCCTGATATAAGCAGGAACAAAGAATTTCTGTTGGTATTTTCTTCTAATAGTTGACTATTAGAAGAACTAATAACAGTTTTTCCTCTCTGTTGTTGCTAATGTCAGATCATTCCCCACCACTTGTTGCTCTTTCTCTCTCACAAAGTTCTTCACACTTACACATACTTCTGTTGTCTCTCTGCCATGTTGAGCAAAGTTCTGCCCAATTCACAGATGTATTCTCACGACCTAGGCCACTGTCTGGCACAGAGTAGGTCCCCAGTAAATGCTGAGTAAGTGAAAAGAGTTATAAAAAGACATTTCTACTAAATAAAAGAGTTTAAAAATGCAAGTTGTGTCAAGCCAGGTTTTTAAGGCCTTTACATTACAATATAGGTATGCCATTCACTGAAAGCTTTCATCCATCCCTGGCAGCAGCCTCATCACCACAAGGCTGGTCCCACTTATGTGCCTTAACTCTATTACATTTTAAATATCCATTATGCTATATGTTACTCTCTACTGTGTATCATTTTGTTTTCTTGTCTGTATCCCCCACAGAATATGCCTTGAGGGCAAGATCCCTGTATTTCTACATCCTAGATTCAAGAGATAGTGGTTAAATAAGTAAGCTTCCTTTTCCTGAAATTGTTAAAACCGAATCCATTTCTTATACATGCAGTAGGCAGGATTAATCAGGAGCAAAAATTTATAACATTTTGATAAGATTTCCCTCAATGAATATTTGTTGAAGACTGTTAAAATATTCATCCGTTGCAATTAGTGTTTTCAAAGGTCTCTAAGAGCCCATTTCCTGTTCTGAGTAAACTCTATTATCTTCTGAGATCTAACTAAGCCTTATTTCACAGGAAAATGAGGCAGACTCTTTCTGATGGCTCATTGAATAGTGGTGGTGCGTTTCACTGAGAGGATTGTTTTCCTGTTCTCTGAGTCCACCTTCCAATTTTTCCCTCTAGTACTCTGTCAGGATTCTACACCATTCAGTAATCCCTCACTTCCTCATGGCCCCACTTCCCCTGCTCTCTCACCCTTTTTACCTGGTCCCACCCTACAATTACCCTCTGCATATCCGTAGTACTCCTCTCTCCTTTCATTGTATTCACCTAACAAGTGCCCAACTCTGATACTGTCAATTTCCCACATTCTCTTGTGGGATGTGTCCTTCCCACCATCCACACATAAACCCAATTGTGGAATATGCTGCCTAGTTTCACTTTAAATTCTTCACCATGCATGCATGCATTTGCTAAGCCACATCAGTTATGTCTGACTCTTTGTGCCCTATGGACTATAGCTGCCAGGCTCCTCTGTCCAAGGGATTTTCCGGGCAAGAATACTGGAGTGGGTTTTCATGCCCTCTTCTAGGGAATCTTCCTGATCTAGGGATCGAACTCAAGTCTCTTTAACTCTCCTGCATTGGTAAGTGGGTTCCACCACTTGTGGAGCCTAGGAAGTGGAACCTAGGAAGTCCAAAATTCTTCACCATCAACCTTAATTAGGCCCTCAGTACCCCCACTGTCTACAGCTATATAGTCACCTACATCTATACCTGCAGACTCTGCAATGAATTGTCTACATTCCGAAGGCCAAATTCTGCACTTGGACACCAGATCCCACTCTTTTCCTCTCAAAGACATCCCCTTCCTTTCTTGTATCATTAAATTTTCCTTCTCGATTGGATCATTTTCTCTACCATCCATAGTTATTTCTCTCATCTTAAAAAACAAGCTAAAACAAAAATACTCTCTAATAGCTTTCAGTTTTTTCTTTCCCCTTTGTTTGTATCTCTCTCCAATTCCTCTCCTCCCATCTTTTTTTTTTTTTTTGTATTTGCCTGTATGTGTGTGTTTGACTAAAGCCTTTGACTGTGTGGATCACAATAAACAATTCTGGAAAATTCTGAAAGAGATAGGAATACCAGAACACCTGACCTGCCTCTTGAGAAACCTATATGCAGGTCAGGAAGCAACAGTTAGAACTGGACATGGAACAACAGACTCGTTCCAAATAGGAAAAGGAGTACGTCAAGGCTGTATATTCACCCTGTTTATTTAGCTTATATGCAGAGTACATCATGAGAAACGCTGGACTGGAAGACACACAAGTTGGAATCGAGATTGCTGGGAGAAATATCAATAACCTCAGATATGCAGATGACACCACCCTTATGGCAGAAAGTAAAGAGGAACTAAAAAGCCTCTTGATGAAGGTGAAAGAGGAGAGTGAAAAAGTTGGCTTAAATCTCAACATTCAGAAAACGAAGACCATGGCATCTGGTCTCATCACTTCATGGCAAATGGATGGGGAAACAGTGGAAACAGTGCCAGACTTTATTTTTGGGGGCTCCAAAATCACTGCAGATGGTGACTGCAGCCATGAAATTAAAAGACGCTTACTCCTTGGAAGCAAAGTTATGACCAATCTAGATAGCATATTGAAGAGCAGAAATATTACTTTGCCAACAAGGGTCCGTCTAGTCAAGGCTATGGTTTTTTCAGTAGTCATGTATGGATGTGAGAGTTGGACTTTGAAGAAAGCTGAGTGCCGAAGAATTGATGCTTTTGAACTGTGGTGTTGGAGAAGACTCTTGAGAGTCCCTTGGACTGCAAGGAGATTCAACCAGTCCATCCTAAAGGAGATCAGTCCTGGATGTTCATTGAAAGGACTGATGCTGAAGCTGAAACTCCAATACTTTGCCGCCTCCTGTGAAGAATTGACTCTTTGGAAAAGACTCTGATGCTGGGAGGGATTGGGGGCAGGAGGAGAAGGGGACGACAGAGGATGAGACGGCTGGATGGCATCACTGACTCGATGGATGTGAGTGTGAGTGAACTCTGGGAGTTGTTGATGGACAGGGAGGCCTGGCGTGCTGCGATTCATGGGGTCGCAAAGAGTCGGACACGACTGAGGGACTGAACTGAACTGAACTGACACGTGTGAGTTTAGTCACTCAGTCGTGTCTGACTCTTTGGAACCTCATGGACTATAGCCCACCAGCCTCCTCTTGTCCATGGGGATTTTCCAGGCAAGAATATTGGAGTGGGTTGCCATGCCCTCCTACAGGGGATCTTTCCAACCCAGGGATCAAACCCAGATTACTGTGGATTCTTTACTGTCTGAACCACCAGGGAACCTAAGAATACCAGAGTGGGTAGCCTATCCCTTCTCCAAGGCATCTTCCTGACCCAGGAATCAAACTGGGGTCTCCTGCATTGCAGGCTGATTGTTTACCAGCTGAGCTACTAGGGAAGCCCCATTTGCCTATATACCCTCATTTTATAAAAATAAATATTAAAAAGTGGAAAAAGATCAGTTAACTATGTTGATTTCTATCTGAGCTTTTCAAAAAAGGTGATTAACTTAAGATGATGGTAAGTATCAATAAATGTCTGTTTTTCCTCTGGAATAGTTGAAATCTAGAAATAAAATTATAAAAAATAAAAATACCTAATATAGTCACCCCTCCATATCTTCATGGTCTGCATCTGCAGAATCAACCAACCAAGGGTTAAACAAAAATTTTTTTAATTCCAGAAAGTTTCCAAAAACAAAACTTGAACTTGCTGCATGCTGGCAACTTTTTACATATCATTTACATTGTTTTAGGTATTATAGGAGAAGGCAATGGCAACCCACTCCAGTACTCTTGCCTGGAAAATCCCATGGATGGAGGAGCCTGGTAGGCTGCAGTCCATGGGGTTGCTAGGAGAAGGGCACAACTGAGTGACTTCACTTTCACATTTCACTTTCATGCATTGGAGAAGGAAATGGCAACCCACTTCAGTGTTCTTGCCTGGAGAATCCCTTCAGGAATGGGGAGCCTGGTGGGCTGCCATCTATGGGGTCGCACAGAGTTGGACACGACTGAAGCAACTTAGCAGCAGCAGCAGGTATTATAAGTAATCTAGAGATTGTTTAAATATATTGCAGGGTATGTTTACATTATATGTTTATAGTAGACCATTTTACATAAGAGACGTCAACATTTGTGGAGTTTGTGGAGGATACTGGAACCAAGGGACAACTGTATATTTGCTAGACCTTTGGTAGGTACTTTGCTTCCCTTATGGCTCAGCTGGTAAAGAATCTGCCTGCAGTGCGGGAGACCTGGGGTCGATTCCTAGGTTGGGAAGATCCCCTGGAGAAGGGAAAGGCTACCCATTCCAGTATTCTGGCCTGGAGAACTCCCATGGACTGGGGTCACAAAGAATCAGACACAACTGAGCGACTTTCACTTTCACTCACTTACTAGGTACTTCAAATATATTATTTCCTTTCATTTTTACAACTCCATTTGGAAAATACTAACATACCCCTTTTTTATAGATAAGGAAATCAAGGCTTAGAAAATTTAGGTAGTTAAAAGCTACTTTCTCTCAAGTGCACGCCAACAAAGTACTCACTCCCACCACTACAACAAAGCAACTCTTGAAAAGATCACTACTGACCTTCATGCTGCTAAATCCAATGGTCCAATCTCAACTCTCATCCATCTTGACCTGTCATCAACATGACACAATTGCCCACCCTCTCCTCCTCAAAACAAGTCTTTTCATTTGACTTTGAAGAGTCTCTTGGTTCTCCTTTTATTTCTGTGCCTATTCCTTCTCAGTCTTCTTTACTGGTTCTCCCTCATTTCTCTAACCCTTGGCTATTGGAATAGCCCCAAATACCCCATGACTCAATTATTAGACATCTTCTACATCTAGACTCACTCTCTTGGAAATGTCATCCATTGTCATGGCTTTGAACCAATACAAACCAAGAGCTTTCAACTTACATCTGTAACTGTATTTCTACTCTGAACTCTGGATCTTTATATATGTTAGTTGATATTTCCATATATATCTAACAAAAATCTTGAACTTGATGTGTCCAAAATCAAATGTCTGATTCCTTGCCTACCCCCCAACTCAAACCTGCTCTTTTAACAGTTTTCGCACCTTAGTAAATGCCAGCTCTATGCTTCTAGCTGTTCAGACCAACAACTTGGGAGCCACTCATGACTATTTTGTTTTCTCTCATCTATGAGCAAATCATGTTAGTTTCATCTTTAAAATATTTCTAGAATATGACAACTTCATCTGTTGCCATCCAGTCCAAGTAAATCAATTTCTCTTGGATTATTGCCGAAGTCTTCTAATTGGTGACACCATTTACACCCTTGCCTCTTCCCATCTTCCCAACAGAGCAGTCAAAATGATCCCTTTAAGACCTAAGTCAGGTTATGTCATTCCTCTATGCAGAGCCCTCTAGTGGCTTTCATCTCACATACCAACATCCTTATCATGGCCTTAACCCCCACTACATAAAGGGAACACTGTCTTCCTCCCAACCCCCATCCTTTCCTCTCCCAGTACTCTTCCCCTTCCTCCTCTGTCTTCAACTACACTATCCTCCTAACACATGTGGCATGTTCTCACCTCAAGAACTTCAGTTCAGTTCAGTTCAGTCGCTCAGTCGTGTCCGACTCTTTGTGATCCCATGAATCACAGCACATCAGGCCTCCCTGTCCATCACCAACTCCCCGAGTTCACTCAGACTCACGTCCATTGAGTCAGTGATGCCATCCAGCCATCTCATCCTCTGTCGTCCCCTTCTCCTCCTGCCCCCAATCCCCTCCCAGCATCAGAGTCTTCTCCAATGAGTCAACTCTTCGCATGAGGTGGCCAAAATACTGGAGTTTCAGCTTTAGCATCATTCCTTCCAAAGAAATCCCAGGGCTGATCTCCTTCAGAATGGACTGGTTGCATCTCCTTGCAGTCCAAGGGACTCTCAAGAGTCTTCTCCAACACCACAGTTCAAAAGCATCAATTCTTCGGCGCTCGGCTTTCTTCACAGACGAACTCTCACATCCATACATGACTACTGGAAAAACCATAGCCTTGACTACAGACCTTTGTTGGCAAAGTAATGTCTCTGCTTTTGAATATGCTATCTAGGTTGGTCATAACTTTGCTTCCAAGGAGTAAGCGTCTTTTAATTTCATGGCTGCAGTCACCATCTGCAGTGATTTTGGAGCCCCCAAAAATAAAGTCTGACACTATTTCCACTGTTTCCCCATCTATTTGCCATGAAGTGATGGGACCAGATGCCATGACCTTCGTTTTCTGAATGTTGAGCTTTAAGCCAACTTTTTCAGTCTCCTCTTTTACCTTCATCAAGAGGCTTTTTAGTTTCTCTTCACTTTCTGCCATAAGGGTGGTGTCATCTGCATATCTGAGGTTATTGATATTTTGCCCAGAAATCTTGATTCCAGCTTGTGCACACTTGCTTTTACCTTGGCCTCCTCCATGTCTTCGCATAGGGCTCCTTCTGCCCTTACTTTAAGTCCTCTGCTCAAATGCCAATATACCAGTGAGGCCTTCTCTAGCCACATATAAAAATTAGTAACATTCTTTCCCTCATCCCAATCCTCCCTTTCTTTTCCCCTTACCCTTCTGTTTTCTAGAACCTTTACTATACTCTAATATATTATGTATTTGTGTGTGTACTTAGTTGCTCAATCATGTCCAACTCTTTGCAAACCCATGGACTGTGTAGCCCACCAGGCTCCTCTGTCCATGGGCATTCTCCAGGCAAGAATACTGGAGTGGGTTGCCATGCCTTCCTCCAGGGGATCTTCCCAACCTGGGGATCGAACCCAGGTCTCCTGCATTGCAGGCAGTTTCTTGACCAACTGAGCCACTTGTCTATGTATTCATTGACTATCTCCTCTAAGCTTCATGACAGAGGAACCTTATCTTGTTCACCTCCTTATTTCCAGCACATTGAACTGTGTTTGGCACCTAGTATTTAATAGACACCAATTGAATAAATAGTATATGAATTGCAGCTTTGTTATTATAAAATATGTTATCACTAATATTGTTATGATAACTCAAATTTTCCTTGTTTAGCAGGCTAACTTCTGTTTACCCTTCAAGAGTCTTCCTAGGAATTCCAAATTCCAGCAAGCTTCCCTCACATCTCCATGTCTGTGTTAGGTGTCCCTTCTCTGAGCTGCCATAACAGTCTGAGAGTCTGTTAGAGCCTTGGTCACATAATCATGTCGTTTATCTGGGCACATCTCCACTGCTGGACTGTCATCAGGGTGTGGTATCTTTTCTTTGAGCTTCCTAGGGCCTCAGTGTTTGGCACATGTTACATAGCCTACAGATGCTTGAAGGAAGGAAGTAGGGAGACGTCAAGGAAGAAAGGAAAGGAAGGAAGAATAAAGAAGAGAATAAATGAAGATAAGCTTTGATTTTTCATTTCTGATTTTAAAAGATCCTTTACAAATTCAGTTAACACAGTGCAGGAATACTACAGACTTCTTTTTTTTTTTAAAGAAGTATGGTTGTAAAAAAAACAAAAATTTTTAAAAAGTTTGGTAAAATATATAGAACAAAAAGCCATCTTAGCTCAGTGGCATTAAGTACATTCGCATTTTTATGCAACCATCTTTAGAACTCTCTTCCTATTGTAAGACTGAACCTTGGTACCTATTAAACACTAACTCCCTATTCTCCCTTTTGTTGTGATTGTTTAGTTGCCTACTCTTTTGTTGAACCCAGTTGGGCTACAGGGACAGTTTTCTCCGTCCCTGGGATTTCCTGGGCAAAAATACTGGAGGGGATTGCCGTTTCCTTCTCCAGGGGATCTTCTGAACTCAGGGATAGAACCCATGTATCCTGCATTGGCAGGCAGATTCTTTACCACTGACCCACCAGGAAAGCCCTATTTCACCTTTACCCTAACCCTTTTGGCTATCACCATTCTGCTTTTTGTCTCTGAGAGTTTGAGTATTCTAGGTACCTTATATAAATGGAATCACACAGTATTTGTCCTTTTATGACTATTGCATTTCACTTATCACAGTGTCCTCAAGGTTTATCCACATTATAGCAAGTGTCAGAATTTAATTTCTTTCTAAGGCTGAATAACATCCCATTTTATGTATATACCACATTTGTTTATCCATTCATCTTGTTGATGGACACTTGGATTGTTTCTACCTTTTAGCTATTGTGAATAATGTTGCTATGACCATGGGTTCTAGTTCTTGCTTTCACTTCTTTTGTGTATATACGGCTGGGTCATGTGGTAATTGTATTTTTAAATTTTGGGGGAATTGCATACTGTTTTCAAAGTGGCTATGTCACTTTATATTCCCACAGTTGAGCACAAGGGTTATAATTTCCCTCATATCCTCGTCAACACACTTGTTATTTTCTTTCTTTGTTTCTCCCCTCCTTCCTTCCTTTCTACTCGCTTTCTCTCTCTCTCTCTTTTTTTTTTAATAGTAGCCATCCTATTGGATGTGAGGTGCTGCAGACTTCCTTTTAAAATCTACGTACATCTGCAAATACATTTAAGCCACCAGTTATGGGTCTTTAGTCTGAAAGGCAGCCAGTGGTGCTGAGGTGAGCTTCTGGAATTTATTCACCAGCTGCACAGACACTTATTCCTCTTTCTCCATCTGCTCACTCCTGGCAGAGCCCTATCAACCACTGTTGAGCACCTTCAATGATATAAATTCTTGCAATTCCTGGGGCCCAGCTGCTCAGCAGCATTAAATACACACTGCGAACCTTCCTCCACTCTCTCCTCTTGAAGCTGTAGTGTATTCTCTCTTCAGGCTATGGATTGTCTCTCCAAACTACTTGTAGGTCCCAGCTCTTCCCTAAGAGTCTGTAGTTCACAAAAGGCAACTTAGGGGAGCAATTCAAGGTTTACTCACAGGAAAGAGATAGCATAAAAATAATAAGCAATTTGAGAGAGTTGTAAAATAAGAGAATGAGGACGGATTCTGAAGACCTCTTGTAGTGCAGGCAACAGAGCCGAGTGAGGGAACGCCTGGCAGGCTCCCCTTCCCCCAGCCATGCACCCCATCAACCTATCACCCTCGGAGTCCAGCTCTGTTCTTAGGGAGACTCTGTGCAGATCATTTCCCCATATTGCAGATAATCCTAAAAATATTTCGAAAGCTTAATAGAAGGGAAGCTATGCTTTAAACATTTTAATTTCACAATTAACTGTTACTCTGGGCAAGTCAGTAAACCTCACTATGCCTATTTTTCTCAGCTATGAAATGAAACTCTTGGACAAGAAGTCTTTAAGGGCCCTGGCAGCTTGAAAATTTTTAATTCCAAAACTTTGGATGATTTATAAAACATTTCCATTAGTTTAAGAAATGTTAATATATATATATTTACCTTGGATATATTCATCTCATAAATATTTTGCATAGTCTATGTTTAAATAAGTTCAGATCAGATCAGATCAGTCGCTCAGTCGTGTCCGACTCTGCGACCCCATGAATCACAGCACGCCAGGCCTCCCTGTCCATCACCAGCTCCCGGAGGTCACTCAGACTTGCATCCATCAAGTCAGTGATGCCATCCAGCCATCTCATCCTCTGTTGTCCCCTTCTCCTCCTGCCCACAATCCCTCCCAGCATCAGAGTCTTCTCCAATGAGTCAACTCTTTGCATGAGATGGCCAAAATACTGAAGTTTCAGCTTTAGCATCATTCCTTCCAAAGAAATTCCAGGGCTGATCTCCTTCAGAATGGACTGGTTGGATCTCCCTGCAGTCCAAGGGACTCTCAAGAGTCTTCTCCAATACCACAGTTCAAAAGCATCAATTCTTCGGTGCTCAGCCTTCTTCACAGTCCAGCTCTCACATCCATACATGACCACAGGAAAGACCATAGCCTTGACTAGGCGAACCTTTGTTGGCAAAGTAATGTCTCTGCTTTTGAATATGCTATCTAGGTTGGTCATACCTTTCCTTCCAAAGAGTAAGCGACTTTGAATTTCATGGCTGCAGTCACCATCTGCAGTGATTTTGGAGCCCCCCAAAATAAAATCTGACACTGTTTCCACTGTTTCCCCATCTATTTCCCATGAAGTGATGGGACCAGATGCCATGATCTTCATTTTCTGAATGTTGAGCTTTAAGCCAACCTTTTCACTCTCCACTTTCACTTTCATCAAGAGGCTTTTTAGTTCCTCTTCACTTTCTGCCATAAGGGTGGTGTCATCTGCCCATCTGAGGTTATTGATATTTCTCCCAGCAATCTCGATTCCAACTTGTGTTTCTTCCAGTCCAGCATTTCTCATGATGTACTCTGCATATAAGTTAAGTAAACAGGGTGAATATACAGCCTTGACGTACTCCTTTTCCTATTTGGAACGAGTCTGTTGTTCCATGTCCAGTTCCAACTGTTGCTTCCTGACCTGCATACAAATTTCTCAAGAGGCAGATCAGGTGGTCTGGTATTCCCATCTCTTTCAGAATTTTCCACAGTTTATTGTGATCTACACAGTCAAAGGCTTTGGCATAGTCAATAAAGCAGAAATAGATGTTTTTCTGGAACTCTCTTGCTTTTCCCATGATCCAGCGGATGTTGGCAATTTGATCTCTGCTTCCTCTGCCTTTTCTAAATCCAGCTTGAACATCAGGAAGTTCACGGTTCACATATTGCTGAAGCCTGGCTTGGAGAATTTTTAGCATTACTTTACTAGCATGTGAGATGAGTGCAATTGTTCGGTAATTTGAGCATTCTTTGGCATTGCCTTTCTTTTGCTAAATATAATTTAGGCAGAATAGATCACTTGGGGCTAAGCTGGCTGAATTTCAAGGAAACAATAATCTGCCAGGTGGATAATTCACATATGGTCAAGAACTGGAAGGCTCCCACCAGTTTTTAATAGATCTGAGAGTCAAAGCAATTCTGTCTTATTCTTCCCTCAGCAGCAATCTCATTAATAATTGAGTAAATTTCTGAAAACTCAGAATTAGATGTTTGCTGCTGTTTGTTGTCCACCTGGTAATTGTAAACTTGTGTGTCTGTGTTTGCTGAGAGCTGTGACTTCTCAGACATTTGATCTCTTACCCACCACCTTCAACTGCTTCTTTTCTAAAAGCACACGCAAAAATGTCACTGGATTAAATGTTATTATGAGAGGCTGCCTCAGAAACAAACATATTAAGTGTGTGCTCAGTGGTACTCAAAGGCTATAACTGCTCCTGTGGCACTCCTTTTACTCACTCACTTTCAAATTCACATTTCGAGCAATGTAAAATGAGAATTGTCATCTCCCACAAGATTACCGTGATTGGCTGTTATTGTTATGGGCCAGGAGATGTTTTAGTGGGTTTCTCAGCCTGTTGAGAATCATTTCACATTACTGAATTGAGGAGAGTAAAACCTGGAATCTCCCAGTCATTTCCGTAATACTTTGCAATGGAGGCCCACGGGCTTTTCTTAGAGAGTAGAATAGACCACTGTGCCCTGCCAGTCATGTTTACTTTCATCAGTTAAAAAATATATTAGGTTATTGAAAATAATCCCTAATACCTATTCATTCACCATCCTATGTTTTAGATAAACTTTAAAAACAAAGTTAAACATGCTGCCCCTGAGCCCAGCCTGATGCTCTGTGATGAACTAGAGGGGTGGGATGGGGGTAAGGGGTAGGAAGGGGGCTCAAGAGGGAGGGGATATATCCCATATATATACATATGTATATATAGTTACGACTGATTCATGTTGTTTCATGGTAGAAAGCAACACAACATTGTAAAGCAATTATCTTCCAGTTACAAAATAAAACAACAACAATAAAAGAAAACAAACAAAAGACCATTCTGCCCCTGATTTGGTGTTTATGTTTTGACATGCCAGTAGTTGTTAGCACATGCAGAAGAGAAGCTCAGAGATGATCCTCAATTTTTAAGCCCTTGAACACTTACTTTGATAGCACACAGTGTACAGGAGAGAACAAATAAAGAAAATTACTTTTATGATTCTAAAGTAAGATTTGCAGTTTCCCTATGGTAAAAGTTCATGTTATCGATTGTATCAGTAAAGTTTAGTAGTAGAAAACAAACCACTGCCGCAGGAACATTTAATACAATAGATGCTAATAGAATTATTGAGGAGGTTGGTAAGAGTGGAATCAGCAAGGTCGTTTCCAATGACCCCTAGAACATCACCACTTAACTCTCTAGCCAGAAGTTACCACAAGTAGGTGGAGATTCAGGAGCTCCCTCTAAAAGTGTTGAGTCTAAGAATATACCACCGAGACTGGGATCCCTGGGGTCAGGAAGCTGCCTCTGGCAACTGCCTTTGGGCATTTGTGAAGTTAATCTCTGGACACTGGGGTGCTATTGCAATGACTATGACTATCAGCAACAACAGCTAAGAACATGAGAAGCTGGTGCCTGCCCCTTCTGCTTTCCAAATCTTGCTTAATGCACTGAATTGATGCAACCAGTTTCACACCTAGAACCAGTTGCAAGAAGCATGAGAGGTATGAAATTTTTTTGTTAGCACAAATAATCATTAATTATTATTGTCATAAGTATCACAAAGACTTCCCTGGTGGCTCAGATGGTAGAGAATATGCATTTAATGCAGGAGAACTGAGTTTGATCCCTGGTTTGGGAAGACCCCCTGGAGAAAGAAATGGCACTCCAGTATTCTTGCCAGGGAAATCCCATGCACAGAAGAGCCTGGCGGGTTACAGTCCATAGGGTCACAAAGAATTGGACACAACTTAGTGACTAACACACACTAAGCATCACAAGGGCAAAGGACAGAATAGAAAGATACTCTACAATGATGTTGTAAGTTATCTACACACTTGAGTTGTGGGAGTTAGAGATATTTTTCTGCTGTATTTTTATAACAAACTATACACTTTCTTCTATGCCTTGCCTTTTTGCTTAATAGAATATCTTGGATATTATTCTATATCAATACATAGTGAGCTTTTATATTCTTTTTTTTAATAACTACCAAGCAGTCAACAATGTAGATGTATGTAATTTATCTTACCAGTTCCCTCTCAGTGGACAGGTAGGCAATAGCCAGTCCTTTACTATCACAAATAATGCTGCAATAAATGGGCTTGTGTTTATATAACTTGACATGTGTACAAGTATATTCATAGAATAAATTCCTAAGAGTAGAAATGCTCAGTCAGTGGGCATGTTGTTTGTAAGTTTTAAAAGAGAATATATTTTGTTTTATTCATTAGCTCATTTTATGAATAGACAGTACATGCACAGGGTAGGAAGATAAATTAAAAAGGAACAAAAGCTAGATAGTGGAAAGTAGATTTCCTTTACAATCCATCCAGAGATAGCTTATGTATATACAAGTACATGGGCTTCCCTGGTGGCTCAGATGGTAAAGAATATGCCTGCAAAGTGAGAGACCTAGGTTCAATCCCTGGTTTGGGACGATCCCCTGGAGAAGGGAATGGCAACCCACTCCAGTATTCTTGCCTAGAGAAACCCGTGGATAGAGGAGCCTGGAAGGCTACAGTCCATGGGGTCACAAAGAGCCGGACACAAATGAGCTACTAAGCACATCAAAGTACATAGATATACATAGACACCCACACAGAACATATGAACATATAGATTAACATGTAGGATTTCCCTTCTTTGGGGAGATGTTTATTATTTTCTGCATTATAGTCTGTGGGGGCCAGGAGAGCTTTGCCGAGACATAGAGAGACCCCAGGCTTCAGTGTACCATTGTGTTAGAAAGATCTTTTATTATGGTTTAATCGGAGAAGGCAATGGCAACCCACTCCAGTACTCTTGCCTGGAAAATACCATGGATGGAGGAGCCTGGTAGGCTGCAGTTCATGGGGTCACGTAGAGTCGGACACGACTGAGCGACTTCCCTTTCACTTTTCACTTTCATGCATTGGAGCAGGAAATGTCAACCCACTCCAGTGTTCTTGCCTGGAGAATCTCAGGGACAAGGGAGCCTGGTGGGCTGCAGTCTGTGGGGTCGCACAAAGTCAGACACGACTGATGTGACTTAGCAGCAGCAGCAGCAGCAGCATCTTTATTGGCCATACACGGGCTTCACTATGTCTATGTCATTACTCTGGAGGCAAGGACAGCTATTAATCTGGGCCCTCTACAGTTTTGAGCATCAGATTTTTTAATAAGATCTTCTGTGCTTTGTGTAGCACAGGCATGTGGGATCCATCATCTCCATCATCTGACAGTTTCCCTTCGCCTCACTGTGTTGAATCTCCTGTTTCATGTGGTCCATATATTCTTACTTGCTTTAGTCTCTTCATTTAATGGGGTATATCTTCTAGCAGTTTTCTGAAAAAGGGCATGTGGAGGGTAAATTTTTTGAGACTGAATGTCCGAAAATGTTTTTATTCTACTTTTCTGTTTGATTAATAAAGTAACTGGACATAGAATTCAAGATTAGGAATATTTTTTTCTTCAGTTTTGAAGGCTTTACTCCACTGACTTCTAGTTTTACATGCTGCTGTTGAAAAATCAGAAGCTCTTCTAATTCTAGCTATGTGGCCAGTTTTTTTAAGTAGGATATTCTCTTTGTTCCTGATGAAATTTCATAATGACATGCCTCTGTGTGAGTCTCATTTCCATTCATTCTCTTGGGCATCCAGTAGGCCGTTTCAGTCTGAATACCCTAGACATTCTCTTGATTTCTTCATTGCTACTTTCTTCCCCTCTGTTATCTAGATGTTGGATCTCTGGACTGGGCTCCTCTTTTCTCACCATTTCTCTCTGACTTTCCTTCTTTTGGTCTTTTTGTTCTATTTTTTCTGATAATTTTTCCAACTATATCTTTCAAAATTTCTACTAAGTTTTTGTTTTTTTTTTTTTAATTTTCATCATGCTTTCAGTTTCTAAGAGCTCTTTTTTTGTTATTGTTCTTTGAATTTTTTTCATAGTATTCAGTGTGCATTCTCATCTGCCTAAGGATATTAATATAGATTAGTTTTTGTTTTTCCTAAAATAACTCTTTCCTCTAAGTTCCTTTTTTCCTATTTGTTTCTTTTGGTCTTTATCTTCCATATTGGAGTTTTTCCTCAGATGTCTGGTAATTCTTAGTTGTCTGTTCATGATTTAGAGTTAGGGACTGATTTTCTGGGGAACTGAAAATGTTCCATATTGTGTTAGAGGTGTGAGTTACACAGATGTGTGCATTTACCAAAACTGCTCAAATACATTTAAAATCTGTGCATTTCAATACTATATATAAATTATACCTCTCCCACAAAATACCTGTTTTAAAAAACAAAACTAAGTGAGGAATAAAAATACTGGAACCTCTGAGTAAATGGTTGCCCCTGCTGCTACTGCTGCTAAGTCGCTTCAGTCGTGTCCGACTCTGTGCAACCCCATAGACAGCAGCCCACCAGGCTCCCCCGTCCCTGGGATTCTCCAGGCAAGAACACTGGAGTGGGTTGCCATTTCCTTCTCCAATGCATGAAAGTGAAAAGTGAAAGTGAAGTGGCTCAGTCGTGTCCGACTCTTAGCAACCTCATGGACTGCAGCCTACCAGGCTCTTCGGTCCATGGGATTTTCCAGGCAAGAGTACTGGAGTGGGATGCCGTTGTCTTCTCTGGAATAAATGGTTAAGACTTAACAATTAGAGATTTATCTTTGGGACATCTACAATTAGAGATTTATCTTTGGGACATCTGGGTGGACCATTTGTTGGTATAGGATCTAGCACTCAGAGGAACCTAGCATTTCCCAGTCCTGACATCTTCTTTTACCTCTATAGATAATAAGCCTCCAGTATCTGCTAGGGCAGAGGGCAGTTACCAGCACTGTGGAACAGGAGTGGGGTTTGAAGGATCTAACTGTTACTCAAACGCGTTCACTCACTCCTCCTTATTTCAGCATGATGCCCCTTCACCCCAGTCCCAGCATTACCCAGTACCATGAGTTCTGGAACCTTCTGAGAAATCCTACAACATAAATTGTTTGTCTCTTTGCTTCCTCATTACCACTATTCAGCTGCCAAAATATTATTGTTCTTGCCTCTTGTTTTCCACCCTCCAGAGGGTTTATGTCTTTAAAAAAATCTTTAATTGTACTTTTTGTGTTGTTTCAAGATGAAGCAAAGTTACATGTGTATATTTAATCAGCTAGTTTAACTCTGGAGTCAGGAAATCAAAAATATGCTTTTTAATTCTCTAGCTTCTGCAGCAGAGGAAGGCTCCTTCTAAAGAGTTTGGAATAGATATGGAAAGCCACTCACCAAAGCCATCACGGTTCACCCTTTGACTATTCAGCATTTATATATACCCTTCTTCCTGTACTTTAATTTCTAAGCAACAGTTACAATCTGGACATGTTTTCACCTAACAAAATGTTATGATCCTCTATACAAATGAAAACATGCTTCGTATCTCTCTGAAGGGGAAATCTTGAAATTCCCTTCCTTGGACCTTTCTCTGGGTAATGTTTATTCTTCTTGTTTAGGAACAATCTCTCCTAGACATCCTGTCACCTAAGAACTAAATTATAAAATTAACCACCACCAGTGCACCTTTACAATTTAGTAAGGAAGAAGGGGTACTGGTTATTATCTATAATTTGTTAGGAAGAAAATAGGGGAGTTATTACAGTCTTTGTTTTTGAAACTGCTCATAAAGCCACAGTTGGTATTTCTAATTTTCTTCCCTTGTACCAGCAATTCAGCTATTTGGGGTTCAGTTTGTCTGTTAATTCCACTGGTGGCAGGGCTAGATATTTTGGACTGCCAACAAGAAAATTTTAGATGGGTCTTCTCTTATCATTTCTTACTTTCAAAATGCTGGTCTCCAGCCTTCTGGCATTGCAGGTATAGTCTGATATTATTGATTCCTATGAAAAGAGAAAAGCAAATAAAGGTCATGTGTTGTACTTTCTGTGTAGATAAGAGTCTCAGTTTGACAGCTGATCACTTTTAGAAAGTCAAGGAAAAATGGATTCATTTACCAATGGAAGGAAGGTGAACATGCCTTAGATTGAAGGCTACCAAGTATCAAGGTTGCCACTGTTCATAATCCAAATTGTGAAGCCTGACCTTGTATTCAGAAAAACCACCAGCTTCAAGGAAGAGATGGTCAGCAGGGGAGAATGAAGGTAGTCCTCAAAGGGCAGCTTTGGAAGGTAATAAAATTTGCTTTGGTGCCTCCTTGCTCACTTATCAGCCTCAGCTTTTCTTCTCTCCTTCCCTGTATTGCATTTGTCCCAATTTCTGCTAAAATATTAACTATTTATGTCATTTGATAAAAGATTGGTATGTTCCTTCAAAAGATATTCACATTTCAATTCATCAAAATCAAACAGTTTTAGAAATTAAAGAGCATAACTTTACTGATACAATAATAGATGATGGTATTAATTTGCTCTACTCCCATCTGATTTTGAGCAGAAGGTTCTACTAGCCTATAAAACCATTTCACTGAATTGATCCAAGATATAGCTTATAGTTCGGGGAAGGCAATGGCACCCCACCCCAGTAATGGACGGAGGAGCCTGGTAGGCTCCAGTCCATGGGGTCGCTAAGAGTCGGAAACGACTGAGCGACTTCACTTTCGCTTTCCACTTTCATATGGTGGAGAAGGAAATGGCAACCCACTCCAGTATTCTTGCCTGGAGAATCCCAGGGACAGGGGAGCCTGGTGGGCTTCTGTCTGTGGGATCGCACAGAGTCGGACACGACTTAAGCGACTTAGCAGCATAGCTTATAGTTAGTGCTGAGGACAGTTATATCTGTATCTTCTGGTATCTGGCTCACATTCCAACCCTATTGTCATTGAGCTAGAAAGTGACACTTTATTAATTTATAGTTTTATCATTTTCAAGCTCAGAGTATGTGGGTAGTGATTAGCTTGGATGTTTAGAACATGTTCGAGAACTCTAGACAGTCAACACAGTTTACAGATCAAACTATCCAACAATCTTCCAAATTCATACCTGGTCACTAGGAGCATTAGCTTGGGAACCAATTGTAGTGTTTTCAGATCCCATTTACTTGGCAACTTAAAAACACTTCTTGGTGCTGTTTGTACACTGGGAACCTCTTCAGCAAGATTGAGCTGAGAAATCAGTGTATTTTAGGTATGAAGGCAATGGCACCCCACTCCAGTACTCTTGTCTGGAAAATCCCATGGACAGAGGAGCCTGGTAGGCTGCAGTCCATGGGGTCGCCAAGAGTCGGACACGACTGAGCGACTTTTCACTTTCACTTTCACTTTTCACTTTCATGCATTGGAGAAGGAAATGGCAACCCACTCCAGTGTTCTTGCCTGGAGAATCCTAGGGACAGGGGAGCCTGGTGGGCTTCCATCTCTGGGGTTGCACAGAGTCGGACACGACTGAAGTGACTTAGCAGTAGCAGTAGCAGCAGCAGCCTGCATTAAACTGGGGATTTTCCAGAGGAGAAACAAGCAAATATTAAGTAATGTCTCAGATTCCAATGTCCAGAGAGGGAGTGGTAAAGTATAAAAGGACTACTTTAGGATTGCTTTAGGAGAAAGGAAGCCTTTGGTACTTCTCAGGAGAACTAATGTACACACTAACCTTTATCTCCAGGAGGTCAAAGGAGGCCTCCAGCCCTGAGATTAGTACCCATTAATTTAAAGTATGTAATCTTTTGACTCTGTCTTTGTGATATCTATGAGAATAAGATTTATTAAACAACTGACAAAAAGAGAGGTTTTCGGAAGGAAGTAGTGAAATCATTTTAGAGAATGAACTCTTTCTATGCAGGAACAATTGATATACTACTTAAAATGAATGCTGTTTACCTGTTAATTATAGGAAGGACCTAGAAGGCCCTTCCCTTGAAAAGCTTTATGAGTTTTAAATGTAGTTACTCTGCTGCTGCTAAGTCGCTTCAGTCGTGTCTGACTCTGTGTGACCCCATAGACGGCAGCCCACCAGGCTCCCCCAGCCCTGGGATTCTCTAGGCAAGAACACTGGAGTAGGTTGCCATTTCCTTCTCCAATGCATGAAAGTGAAAAGTGAAAGTGAAGATGCTCAGTTGTGTACGACTCTTAGCGACTCCATGGACTGCAGCCTACCAGGCTCCTCCATCCATGGGATTTTCCAGGCAAGAGTACTGGAGTGGGGTCCCACTGCCTTCTCCACATAGTAGTTACTCTAGGCACTCACAATTAACTATATTACACCTCTTTGACTGAGTCTATAATTTGTACCTACCCCTGTTCCCCAATAAGCAGTTCAAAAAGTGGAATTCTACTAAAAGTTATGAAATGAGACCATGTGCTGCATGCCTGGACTGAAGAAAACACTGATCTTTGCTCAGGAAGAAAGAGACTAGTGGTAGCAGTAAAAAGCCTTCAGTAGGAAGGAAGCAAATGACTTAGGTAAAGTACTTGGATGGTTTGTCAAATAAAAAACCAGAGGAAATGGTGGGGTGAGTCAAGAAAAAGGCTAACTGAAAAGGCCTTCAAAGTGGTATCAACAGCCCATAGAAGTGAGTGTATTTGTGTGTTTGGGTTGCTGTGAGGTGGATATCTCAGGAATGTGAGAAATGGACAAGTTAAGAATTTAAAACACCAAGGAAATCCATGCTTTTGAAAGAGGCTCATTGTTTGGTAATCTTTAAACCTTGTAGGGAAGGTTGGCCTCAGAGAAAATGAATATAGTAGAAGTTCACTCTGAAACTTGCCATTAAAATGGAGATACATCAGTATTAGCCTACCTGCATAGTGGGATGGGAACCTTGTTTTACTGTAAAGTGATTCCACCAGTAAACACTCCCTGTTATTTTGGTCTAAGAGATATCTTGGTCTAAACACAGCCTCAGTCTGATAGCTGTTGCTGCTGCTGCTGCTGCTGCTGCTAAGTCACTTCAGTTGTGTCTGACTCTGTGCAACCCCATAGACACAGCTCACCAGGCTCCCTCGTCCCTGGGATTCTCCAGGCAAGAACACTGGAGTGGGTTGCCATTTTCTTCTGCAATGCATGAAAGGGAAAAGTGAAAGTGAAGTCGCTCAGTCGTGTCCGACTCTTAGTGACCTCATGGACTACAGCCTACCAGGCTCCTCCATCCATGGGATTTTCCAGGCTGTTAGCTCAACTTAAATGTTATTAGTACCTTTAAATAGACGTTTTATTAAAAGAGGTGAAATCAAAGCAAAATGGAATAAAAACCATTGTAATTACTGTTTGTATCTATGTGGATGCTTTGCTCATAGTTCATGTGCATGTATGTTCAGCACAAGCCTTGTGCCAAGGGGGTGGGGCAGAGAAGAGACTGAGGGAAACCAGGGCATTTGCTTGTTAAAAAGTTTACTCAAGAAATAAGTTTAATAAGCAAATCTGGGGAAAGGGAGACAGGAAAGAATCCCTTCTTTTTTGCTCATGTTTCAGGTCCAAAAGTCTTTACTCATTTCTGTTATAGAAATGCCTGTTGATAATGTTGGGAATTAATTATGTTCACTGCATTTAAAAAAATATTTAAAATATGTGATTTTTCCATTCGAGACACTTTATTTTTGGCCCTGAAAATTTATTCATACCTGCTGGTGTGTTTGGTTCACAAATATCTCTTTACCTGCTAGGCTGGACATTCCTTGGGGGTAAATTTCCATCCTCTCAACCCTTAAGATGCTTTGCTTTTTCCCTTCCCTGTAAATCAACCACGGATATCTTTGGATAGTGCTCTATCTTTGGATAGCCTCCAGTTTTGGAGGTATTGTTTGGTACTAGGAATTGCTGGAAGTTAGACAATTTTCCAAAAGAGCAAAAATAAGCCAACATCTGAATTTGTCACTCAGACATTATTCTCATCATACTAGAATGCTAAACCCTTAAATGCAAGGAAATATAAGAAAAATGCAAGGTAACCCTAGCTCTAGGGGCGTGTGCCAAGATGCAGATGCAAAGGAGGCTCTCTTTGTTTGCCACCCCAACACCACTGCATATGACATCCACTAACAGATGCCTCAGACCTGGAAACTGGCACCCCCATGGGCTGTGTGTCTGGAAAATACTGTAGTAACACCATTGTCTCTAGAACATCCAAGAAATAAATGTATTCCAAAAACAGTCCATGAATAAATACAACTATGCACTCTGTTTCAACTTGGAAATAGAGACAACGAATGCCAATAGATAGAATTGCACTCAGTGTTCTGAAATCACGTAAATTAGATCAGGCACAAATCTGAAGGGTCTGAATGGCTTTCGGGGTCCCCAGCTGATGATCCTAGAGGAAGTAAGGGCCATCTGGAAGCCCAAAGACAATTCTATCAGGTAAATAGAATGGGTGGAGTTAATTACAGCAGTAAACAGAGTTCAGAGCACCTGATTCGAAGGAGCCATGCTGAATGGTACTTCATGTCTCTCATGGGAAGCCGGGTGAACTTGGTTTTGTGGCTGTTTCATTAGTAATGACAGCAATTTTATTTTCTCCTCTGTAGCTAGACTGGCTGTTTTGGAGGACAACTGATGAAGTCAGCTCAGACCGTAAAGAATATACCTATGGTGTGGGAGACCTGGGTTCAATCCCTAGGTTGGGAAGATCCCCTGGAGGAGGGCATGACAACCCACTCCAGTATTCTTGCTTGGAGAATCCCCATGGACAGAGGAGCCTGGCCGGCTACAGTCCATGGGATCACAAAGAACTGGACACATCTGAGTGACTAAGCACACATGATGAAGTCAGAAAGCTCCCCTAATATTCCCCTTTTTATTTCCCTCTGCTGTGAAATTCCTTGCTCCCCAATACCAGCACTTGATCATCTCAACAACAGCCTCACTGTTGCTACAAGTTTGGGCTCTTCAGCCTTGCTCTTACTGTAATCCACCAGGAGTTGTCTGGGAGGACTATTCTCATGTTACTCCTTCCAACAGGAAACTACATAAACTCTTGCCTATTGCAGTGGTTTTCAAAGTGTGGTCCCGGAACCAGCACCAGCAACATCTCCTGAGAACTTCTTAGAAATAGATCCTTGGTCTTCATCTCAGTCATACAGAATCACAAACTCTGAAGGTGGGCCCTACAGTCTATGGCTTAACAAGCCCTAGGTGATTCTGATTCCTGCTAAGGGTTGAGATCAGATCAGATCAGTCGCTCACTCGTGTCTGACTCTTTGCAACCCCATGAACCGCAGCACGCCAGGCCTCCCTGTCCATCACCAGCTCCCGGAGGTCACCCAGACTCATACCCATCGAGTCAGTGATGCCATCCAGCCATCTCATCCTCTGTCGTCCCCTTCTCCTCCTGCCCTCAATCCCTCCCAGCATCAGAGTCTTCTCCAATGAGTCAACTCTTCGCATGAGGTGGCCAAAATACTGGAGTTTCAGCTTTAGCATCATTCCTTCTAAAGAAATTCCAGGATTGATCTCCTTCAGAATGGACCGGTTGGATCTTCTTGCAGTCCAAGGGACTCTCAAGAGTCTTCTCCAACACCACAGTTCAAAAGCATCAATTCTTTGGCGCTCAGCCTTCTTCACAGTCCAGCTCTCACATCCATACATGACCACAGGAAAGACCATAGCCTTGACTAGGCGAACCTTTGTTGGTAAAGTAATGTCTCTGCTTTTGAATATGCTATCTAGGTTGGTCATAACTTTCCTTCCAAGGAGTAAGCGTCTTTTAATTTCATGACTGCAGTCACCATCTGCAGTGATTTTGGAGCCCAGAAAAAGAAAGTCTGACACTGTTTCCACTGTTTCCCCATCTATTTCCCATGTAGTGATGGGACCAGATGCCATGATCTTCGTTTTCTGAATGTTGAGCTTTAAGCCAACCTTTTCACTCTCCACTTTCACTTTCATCAAGAGGCTTTTTAGCCCCTCTTCACTTTCTGCCATAAGAGTCGTGTCATCTGCATATCTGAGGTTATTGATAGTTCTCCCAGCAATCTTGATTCCAACTTGTGTTTCTTCCAGTCCAGCATTTCTCATGATGTACTCTGCATATAAGTTAAATAAACAGGGTGACAATATGCAGCCTTGACGTACTCCTTTTCCTATTTGGAACCAGTCTGTTGTTCCATGACCAGTTCTAACTGTTGCTTCCTGACCTGCATACAGATTTCTCAAGAGGCAGATCAGGTGGTCTGGTATTCCCATCTCTTTCAGAATTTTCCATAGTTTATTGTGATCTACACAGTCAAAGGCTTTGGCATAGTCAATAAAGCAGAAATAGATGTTTTTCTGGAACTCTCTTGCTTTTTCGATGATCCAGCGGATGTTGGCAATTTGATCTCTGGTTCCTCTGCCTTTTCTAAAACCAGCTTGAACATCAGGAAGTTCACGGTTCACATATTGCTGAAGCCTGGCTTGGAGAATTTTGAGCATTACTTTACTAGCGTGTGAGATGAGTGCAATTGTTCGGTAGTTTGAGCATTCTTTGGCATTGCCTTTCTTTGGGATTGGGACGAAAACTGACCTTTTCCAATCTTGTGGCCACTGCTGAGTTTTCCAAATTTGCTGGCATATTGAGTGCAGCACTTTCACAGCATCATCTTTCAGGACTTGGAATAGCTCCACTGGAATTCCATCACCTCCACTAGCTTTGTTCCTAGTGATGCTTTCTAAGGCCCATTTGACTTCACATTCCAAGATGTCTGGCTCTAGGTCAGTGATCACACCATCATGATTATCTGGGTCTTGAAACTCTTTTTTGTACAGTTCTTCTGTGTATTCTTGCCACCTCTTCTTAATATCTTCTGCTTCTGTTAGGTCCACACCATCTCTGTCCTTTATCGTGCCCATCTTTGCATGAAATGTTCCTTTGGTATCTCTGATTTTCTTGAAGAGATCCTTAGTCTTTCCCATTCTGTTGTTTTCCTCTATTTCTTTGCATTGATCACTGAAGAAGGCTTTCTTATCTCTTCTTGCTATTCTTTGGAACTCTGCATTCAGATGTTTATATCTTTCCTTTTCTCCTTTGCTTTTCGCTTCTCTTCTTTTCACAGCTATTTGTAAGGCCTCCCGAGACAGCCATTTTGCTTTTTTGCATTTCTTTTCCATGGGGATGGTCTTGATCCCTGTCTCCTGTACAATGTCATGAACCTCATTCCATAGTTCATCAGGCACTCTATCTATCAGATCTAGGCCCTTAAATCTATTTCTCACTTCCACTGTATAATCATAAGGGATTTGATTTAGGTCATACCTGAATGGTCTAGTAGTTTTCCCTACTTTCTTCAATTTCAGTCTGAATTTGGCAATAAGGAGTTCATGGTCTGAGCCACAGTCAGCTCCTGGTCTTGTTTTTGGTGATTGTATAGAGCTTCTCCATCTTTGGCTGCAAAGAATATAATCGATCTGATTTTGGTGTTGACCATCTGGTGATGTCCATGTATAGAGTCTTCTCTTGTGTTGTTGGAAGAGGGTATTTGCTATGACCAGTGCATTTTCTTGGCAAAACTCTGTTAGTCTTTGCCCTGCTTCATTCCGTGTTCCAAGGCCAAATTTGCCTGTTACTCCAGGTGTTTCTTGACTTCCTACTTTTGCATTCCAGTCCCCTATAATGAAAAGGACATCTTTTTTGGGTGTTAGTTCTAAAAGGTCTTGTAGGTCTTCATAGAACCGTTCAACTTCAGCTTCTTCGGCATTACTGTGACATTGAATGGTTTGCCTTGGAAACGAACAGAGATCATTCTGTCATTTTTGAGATTGCATCCAAGTACTGCATTTCGGACTCTTTTGTTGACCATGATGGCCACTCCATTTCTTCTGAGGGATTCCTGCCCACAGTAGTAGATATAATGGTCATCTGAGTTAAATTCATCCATTCCAGTCCATTTTAGTTTGCTAATTCCTAGAATGTCAACATTCACTCTTGCCATCTCTTGTTTGACCACTTCCAATTTGCCTTGATTCATGGACCTGACATTCCAGGTTCCTATGCAGTATTGCTCTTTACAGCATCGGACTTTGCTTCTATCACCGAGGAAGGATGGCGGTGAGGGCCAGTGCACTAAGCGCGGCCGAGAGGAGCTACCCCACGACCGAGGTCAGGAAGGGCGGCGGTGAGGAGAGACCCCCTCGTCCAAGGTAAGGTGCGATGGCTGTGCTTAGCTGGCCAGGAGCAGCTGGGAGCAGCCGGGACGAGATACCCCACGCCCAAGGTAAGAGAAACTCACGTAAGACAGTAGGTCTTGTAAGAGGGCATCAGAGGGCAAATACACTAAAACCGTTCTCACAGAAAACTAGTCAATCTAATCACACAAGGACCACATCCTTGTCTAACTCAATGAAATTAAGCCATGCCCATGGGGCAACCTGGGATGGGTGGGTCATGGTGGAGAGAGATGACAGGGTGTGGTCCGCTGGAGAAGGGAATGGCAAACCACTTCAGTATTCTTGCCTTGAGAACCCCATGAACAGTAGGAAAAGACAAAATGATAGGATACTGAAAGAGAAACTCCCCAGGTCAGTAGAGGCCCAATATGCTACTGGAGATCAGTGGAGAAATAGCTCCAGAAAGAATAAAGGGACGGAGCCAAAACAAAAAGAATACCCAGCTGTGGATGTGTCTGGTGATAGAAGGGTTGAGAAGCTCTGGCCAATTGGATCCAGAGGGAGCTCTTTTTCTTTCCTCCAAGGCTCAGCCATCTACTCTGGCTATTGATTCAGTTTTGTTAGTATTTAGTAAACAAGGATTCTGTGTTGGGGATTTGCATTTGTTCTCCAGCTAGCTTGAACGCTAATTTGTCATACTTTGTATTGCTTGGTAAGTTTTTTTTTTTTTAATTGACAATACTAAGGAATAAGATGTTTCATATTTATGAAAGAGAATCCCATATGACCAAGACATATTCTTTTATATGCCAAAATGTTAAAAGCTGGTAAATATTTTTGCATTCCTATACTAATTATACTTAGCTAGGTACCAAATTACTCCCCAAATTAGAGGCTTAAAACAAATGGTTATTTTACAGTTTATGCAGATCAGGGGTCTGGGTGTAGTTTAGCTGAGCACCTCAGTCTCAAGGTTGAGTACAAGGCCCCAGTCAAGAAGTCAATGGGGCTATTGACTCATCTGGTAACACGCTCACTCATGGGTTGTTGGCAGAATCCAGTTCCTTGTGGGTTGTTGGCCTGAGGACCTCAGTTCCTCATTGCATGGTCAGAGGCCTCCCTAAGTTTCTTGCCCTGTGAACCTCTCTACAGGCAGCTCACAACATGGCAGCTGGCTTCCTTGGCACCAGCAAACAAGAGAGTTAGAGTGGGTGAGCAGGACAAGTCACATTTTGTCTATACCCAGATCTTGAATGTGACATCCCATTATCTTCACTGTACCCAAACTTCTCACTTTGTGATCCACAGCTTCTCTGAACACCAGGGTGTGGGATGCCGGAAGGAACCACTGGGCCTTCACCTACAATGCTTTAGTTGACGTACACCTTTGGGTTCATTATAGCTGATTTTTTATTTGGATAGTAAACTTTGGAAAACATTTTTATCTAATTTTTTTCTTCTTCTTTTTTTTTATTTTTGGTTGCACTGTATCTTCATTATAGTTGCAGGCTGTCTCTAGTTGCCGTGGGCAGGGGTGGGGATGGCTACTCAGTTTCTCATTGAAGTGGCTTCTCTTGCTGTTAAACACAGTCTCTAGAGTGTGGGCTCAGTAGTTGTGACACACAGGGTCATGTGGGATCTTATTTGCCGGGTCATGTGGGATCTTCCTGAACCAGGGATTGAACCCATGCCCCTGCATTGACGGGCAGATTCTTAACAATTGAACCACCAGAGAAGTCCCATTTTTACCTGATTTTATGCATATATTTTTTCATTAATTAATCAATTTAAAATTTTTGGTTGCATTGGGTCTTTTTTTTGCTGTGCATGGACTTTCTCTAGTTGCAGTGCACGGCCTTCTCTTTGTGGTGGCTCTTTTTTGTTTTGGAGCACAGGCTCTAGGTGCAAGGGCTCCAGTAGTCATGGCTTGTGGGCTTTAGCTGTTCTGGGGCATGTGGAATCTTCCCGGACCAGAGATTGAAACTGTGACCTCTGCATTGGCAGGCAGATTCCTATCCACTGTACTTAGATTGCTAGAATTCAGATGGTAAGGAACTTCCACACTTGTGGAACCTTCCCATAATCCCAGGGATCTCTGCATCTTCTTAGATTTTGTTTTCTTTATGTTTTTTCAAACATGACTCCCTTAGTTAATTAATAGTTCATCACTTGAATTTGTTTATAAGTCTTCTTAAATGTTATGTGGAAGGAAGAAAACAGAAAATCATTTAAGATAAATGGAATGCTTGCCTATTTATTTAAATCAAGCCCTCAGTTTAGTATTACAGATGGGCATTCCTTTAGTAAATAATAAAAAGTAAAACTTACTTTTATTTACAGACCCATGAGGGTAGAGCTTGGAGAAAGCAACTGAAAATCATTTGTATGCCAAACAGTATTTGCTACACAAGGAGATTCCTGTCAAAGTTTCCTTTTTGTAATGATTTTTTTTTCTTTTCAGTATATGTTTGTTTCACACGTGTTCAGAATCATATTTGTGAAGTTTGGTACATCCCTCTGGTAGAAACTGTCAGCTCTCTAGCCAGTATTCATCTGAACACTCCTCGTTATTAACATAATTCTGATTTTGTTTAGGGTAGCCATGTGCCTAACTGAAAATTTAAGCATAATCCAATTCCTGCTAATGAACTGTAAGTGGGAATTACTAGCTTCTGGGAAAACTTTTTAAAAGTAGGCAGATCTAAGCTGGTAGTTAAGCTTTACCCCTTAATCTATACTTTCTTTCTGCCTGCTGTATTGGTGCAGTGTTGCAGAAGGAATTTTCATCTGCCATCATGTAACCATGAAGCAACACGGGTGAAGAAAGATGGCTAAGAGCAGCCACCCTATACGTATTGTGGTGCCATGTTAGCTTTGGAGCAACTGGATATGGACATCCTGATTCCTAAAGGGGAAAAAAAAAACAACCTTATTCTTTAAGCCACTATCATTTGGCATTTCTCACTGTTACATACAGCCAAACTTATTTCCTAATATAACCCTCTACATCCTTTTATTTGAGGTTTTCTAAAGATTCTCTTTCAGATTTCCTACAGTTAAGGTACTTCTTTCTGTTTTTAAGAAGTATAACTTTGTCTACAGGTATGTCTTCTATTAAACTAATAGAAGTATAATTCATTACAAAAATGACCTGGTATTTTACAACTTTCAAGCTGAAGCAACTTTAGTGATCACCTAGCTAGTGAATATTTTATCACTATCTGAAAAATCTATATGATGTGTAAGCTTCTTTGCTTGTTAATTATGTCTCTCTTAATGAACAGAGTACCAAAAGGAATGGAGTATTGTCATACTCCTCACTATATTGTCATAGGCTAAAACAATGTCTGCCTTGTAATAGGCAAATGATAAATGTTTAATCAATGAACATAAATAGTTATCTAAACTCATCTAATGAAGAAACAATCTTAGATTATTGTTTCTCCAGAACTAAAAGTTTATTCAACCACTTGTGACCTGTAAAAATGATCATTTTATATGACTTTGACCTAAAAGTGGCAGAATGGAGATAAGAATTGTAGTCTTCTGATTATCGACCTGGGCTTCCCTGGTGGCTCAGACTGTAAAGCATCCGCCTGAAATGCGGGAGACTTGGGTTCAGATCCCTGGGTTGGGAAGATCCCCTGGAGGAGGGCATGGCAACCCACTGGGGTTGGAAAGAGTCAGACACAACTGAGTGACTAAGCACAGCACAGATTATTGACCCAGTGCTCTTTTCATTGCAATATGCTGACTGGTCATGATTCAGATTGCAAAATTATTCTTTATCAAAATAAATTTTCATATATTACAACTTGTAATCCTATTTAATATGTAAAATAGGGTCCAATTAATAAAAATGTCACTTATATTCAACATTCCAGGAAAGAGGAGGAAAGGAAATTAAAGTAATTTGGGGAAGCATCAGGTACTCAGTATATGTCATTGCACTTAATCCTCACTTTGGTTCCATTTCACAGGAGATAAAACCAAATATTATATCAGTAAGTAGACTAGCCTGGGGTTTCCCAGCTACAAAGTGGTGAAATAAGTTTGAGGCTATGTATGTCTCATTCTAAAGCTTGTGCTCTTCCTAGGGTACCAAATATTATTTTACTGATTATTATCTATAAATCACTTGATAAATGTAAATTATTAAATTACCTACATCTTCCAGTTGATTTCATCAACCTCAGAAGCATAGTCATATTTTTATCTAATAAAGAACATTCCTTTAAAATTGATCCACATTTTTAACTGCAGACAATTGCTTCTGGTTAGACAATTTTCAAAGTTAAACCATGGAACATTACAAGGCAAGACACTTGACATTTTTTTCCAGTTCTTGTTCATGCGTCAAATCTGTAATTTCTTGACCACAGAAGATTTGTACAGTATGTACACTTGGTTTAACTAGTGGTTTAGAAAAAAAGAGAAGTGTCAATTCAGAAAAGCAGCTGCTTCTAACTGGAATGATGTCAGACAGGCTCAAAATAAGCTTGGTCAAGATTGCTTATTCTCATGTGAACTCATTGGCACTTCTTAAAACGTCCTCACTTTGCAGTGATTATAGTAAATCACCTCTCTATTTCTGTAAGATTAGGCTGGGTGGTCTAATCTAATCTTTTAGTGGTCTAAAATCTATTTGTAGAAACCAGCCTCTTTTTCAAATGGAATCTTATGTGAAACATTAATATGTAAATCAGACAAGATTTTAAAAAAGGGTGAAGTCTGAAATGGGAGTCCAGAGGCCCATTAGCTGCACTCCAGCTTGGGCCTAGAAAGGAGGATTGCCAAGGCCTTCTGCTGATATCTGTGTAAGATTTCTAACATCCCTTGCAAGTTGAAAATTCTTTGAACCAATGGCTCTGTTGAGTATGTGTTGGTTATCTCATTGCTATGAAAATCAGTTGTATTCAACAAGGGGAAAATAACAGTAACTGTCTTTCCCTGGGAACTTCTGGCCTAGAAATTAGAACACTGTAGTTCTAATCCCCGCTCTGCCACTATTAAGATTTGTTTCCTTCGAATGCTGTTGCCCATCTATAAAATGAGGATAAAACATTCTCTACCTACTTTATTTTAAAATATATTTTCTTGTGAAGTTAAAAATTCTTTTTGATAAAAATATGGCACAATTGTAAAGTATTGCCTTCAGGAAGACTTATGACAAGACATAGGGTATAGATTTTTTTTTTTTTTTAATGCCAAAGTCACTGCTGTACAGTTACTACCTCTGTTTATAATTATAATAAAATTAAAAGCTTAAAATATAAGTTCTATTAGTGCCTGGTGTAGGAGTAAGTATTCATTTTCATTTGTGGATGGTTATGACTTTTCCAGAAGTGTAAGAATTACTTTGTTAAAAAAAAAAAAGACTTGGTTTCTGTAGAGTTGATAGTTTATCAAAATAAGACATAATCCTTATTAAAATACAGAAACAAAAAAGAAACTCCTCCATTTAAACCTACAACAAATGACATTTCCAGACATTCAGTATACATCTACGATACAGACAGAATGGTAGTATGTAGGTAAATAGGTAAATAGAGGTAGAGTAAAAATGAGACTGATCGGTAGACAAAAATGGGAATCATACACTACATGTTATTTTAAAACAAAAAATAATGACTTTTACTTTTATTTAATGGAGTTAAAGGAAATTGAAGTGAAACTGCAGAATTGCTGAACTTCAGACAAATTTTTATTTGCCATGAAAGTTATTAGTTCCTGAATATTTTTAAGTTATGAAAAAACTATGAGTTTTCAATCATTATGTAAAATGTTTTTTAAAAATTCTCTTCTATACTCTATCTATGAATCCCACGTGATGCAAGATGAGAAAATCAGCACATTTACTCTTCCAGCCCACTCTTGACTTTTGTGCTAGGACCACTTACATTCTGTTCTGTAATCATAATTCCCTGTTATTTAATCTCAGTTTTTTATTTGAGTGAATTAAGTTTTCTTGATCCTTTTACAGTGGCTTCTATATTCCCTATTCCTGTATTATTTTGATTTGATTTTTGTTGGCTGAGTTTCATCATCTAATTTTCTTTCCAAGCTGCATAAGTTCTATTCATTTTCTTTGTATCCGAGGGGCATCTGCCTGGTGTAATCATTTTCAGTTAAGTTCAACAGATTATGTCAGTGTATGGCAAAAACCACCACAATATTGTAAAGTAATTAGCCTCCAATTAAAATAAATTAATTAATTAAAAATAATCTTTGTCCTCCAACATACATACACATCAGAGAAGTTTAACAAGTTGGAATTTATAGCTTTCTCACATAACAGAAGCCCAACATTGGCACCAAAAACTTGTCAGGGACCCATAGTTTTTCCAAATTACTGTTCTATCGTTTCTTAAAGGACTATCCTTGTCCTCATCCAAAAAGGCTGTTTGAGTGCCAGCCATCTTCAGATTTCAGGCAGCAGAATGAAGGAAGGAGTCAAGAAGGATAGGTCCCCACCTTTAAGGAGGTTTCTCTGAAGTAGCACACAGCATTTCTACTTATATTTCACTAGAAAAAACTTAATTACATGACTATACGATATATAGTATTTTACGTGATGGCTGTTGCCAAGCTCAAAGTCTGGATTCTTAGTGTTAAGAAGGAAGAAGATGAATATGGAGAAATAGTGAGTGCCCTTTGCCTGCCATCCCTGGATGTAGTGTTTGGGATTATGCTTTCATGCTTCGAAAACTGTGTAAACATGGACCATTCATTGTCTTCAAGCATTTGAGTATCACTGAGGAGATGCCTGAAGTCATTCTAATTCTTTCCACCTTGTAAGCAACCTGCCTTTTCTGCTTGTATTCCCATATGATTAGTTCTTTATCCCTGAAGATGAGTGGTTTCTGCAGAATATCTTGTATTCATCTTTCTACATAATTTTCCCCAAATTTATGGTGAGTCTTTTTGATCTACAGGCTAGTCTTTATTTCTGGAAACATTTCTTCCATTATTTCTTTAAATATTATCTCTATCACATCTCTTTTTCAAGAAGTTTAATCTCCTTTTTACACCTTCTCTATAAAATTTTGTATTTTTGCTCTTTTGTCTTTCACTCTAGGCTGTCTCTCATGTCTTAACATGCTTTTATCACACTTTCCTCCTATTTTTGGCTGTTTATAATGTGGCATTCATTTCTGAGATGTTTTTATTTTTCTCTTTTATTTATTTCTCTACAAACCTATTTTTATCTTTTTCTTTTATTTTTTTAAACCCCTGTAATATTCTTTGAGACCTATCTTTAGAGCAATAATTTATGTTTAATACATTTTGTTCTGATTGCTTACGTTTTTGTTTATTTTATTAGTTTATTTTAAATAATGTAACAAACACCTGAAAATCTAACATGAAAATGCTGCTCCACATCCAAAGTAAGCATTGTCCAGTATCCTATATTCATGGTTTCTTTGATTTATTTTTATATTATGATATTGTGTCAATATGTGTTCCTTCAAAGGATTATATATATAATTATATATATTATACATATAATACAATATACTTTATGTTGGTTGTTTATAACTTTATAAATAGGATAACATGCTGTATGTGAGGGACTTTTTAACTTATATTAGTGTTATCCATCCATATTATAGTGTATCACTGCAGTTCATCTGTTTTGGCTATTGTATAACATTACAGGGCATGACTATACCTCAATTCATTTATCTACTTTAATATTCATGGGCATTTGAATTATTTTCAGGTTATTGTTATGTAAGCAATGTTTCCATGAAGATTCTTCCACGTGTATCTTGTACAGATCCAAGGGTTTCTTTGGGGTTTACCATTTTAGAAGTGAAATTGTTGAGTTACAGAGTATGTCTAAAACAGAATTCTTTATGTAACCTGCAAAACCAACCTCCTCTCTTCCCCTCTATTTCTGTTAGTAACATCCCAGTTACGAGCTCCTTTGACAAGTCCTCACTTGTTCTCTATATCCAATTGTTTACCAAGCTGGAAGGTTTCTGCCTTCCCATGATACACCCATTTCTCCTGTTCAAGCTTCATTAATTCTCCCCTGGACTCCCTATTTCTAAGCATCACTGTTAATAAATTCCAATCACATTAATTTCCCTGTCTATGAGATTAATAATAATAATAATCCATCATTCAAAGCTCTCACATTAAGACTCCAGACTACCTTTTCTGCCTTAATGTCTCCCTATTTTGTTAGTGGAGAATAGTAGAGTGAGAAGGGACCTCAGAGGTCATCTGGTCAGACTTACTTACCCACGAATAAGAAAAGAGAGGCTCAGAAAGGGAAAAAAGGGTTTTGTTTTGTTTTAATTTTATTTGTTAATTTGCTAATTTATCGGTGCATCGGGATTTGTTGCTGTGCACTGGGGCTGTTCTCTAGTTGTGGTGTACAGGCTTCTCACTGTGATGGCTTCTCTTGTTGCAGAGCACAGGCTCTATGGCATTTGGGCTTCACTAGCTGTAGCACGTGGGCTTAGTACTTGTGGTGTATTGACTTAGTTGCCCCTCTGACATGTGGAATCTTCCCGGACCAGGGATTGAACCCATGTCCCCTGCTTTGGTAGGCACCACTGGACCACCAGGGAAGTCCAAAAAAGAGTTTTTATCAAGGTCATATATGTGACCTCTTTGAACAATTTTGTGGTTATTACAAGCACCTCGGGAGGAGGGCAAAGAGATGCCTATAATCTTTCATTTTGAGTTAAGGACAATAGAGTGAAATAGTTGTAGGCAAGGGAGAATGAGCATGATTCCATCACACTAAGAACACACTGAGACTATTGGGAAGGTAGAAAAGAACCATACAGAGTAAACTCTTCTATTACTGCTGCTGCTGCTAAGTCACTTCAGTTGTGTCTGACTCTGTGTGACCCCATAGACGGCAGCCCACCAGGCTCCCCCGTCCCTGGGATTCTCCAGGCAAGAATACTGGAGTGGGTTGCCATTTCCTTCTCCAATGCATGAAAGTGAAAAGTGAAAGTCAAGTTGCTCAGTTGTGTCCGACCCTTAGTGACCCCATGGACCGCATCCTTCCAGGCTCCTCCATCCATGGGATTTTCCAGGCAGGAGTACTGGAGTGGGGTGCCATTGCCTTCTCCGTCTATTACTAGCTGAGTGTAAAAATTATTGCACTGGATTAAGATATAATTGTTGTTTGGAACTGAAAGAGTGAAACTACCTGAGAGGCATGGCTTCCTCAAAAGAAACCAGAAAGAGGAGATGGAGGGACCCTAGATGGAGATTTGGATAGTCGGCTTGAAATTGAAATCTCTCGCTTTCCCCTTCCCTCTCCCCAATCCACCCACTTTCATCTCACCTAATCATTCAGTCTTGCTTGTTAAATAATATTTACTGAGTGCTTTGCATTTTCTAAATGCCTTATCTAGATTATTTCATTCAATTCACACATCAACTTTATGATTAATTTCAGTTCAGTTCAGTTACTCGGTTGTGTCTGACTCTTTGGAACCCCAAGAATCACAGCACGCCAGGCCTTCCTGTCCATCACCAGCTCCCGGAGTTCACTCACACTCACGTCCATCGAGTCAGTGATGCCATCCAGCCATCTTATCCTCTGTTGTCCCCTTCTCCTCCTGCCCCCAATCCCTCCCAGTATCAGAGTCTTTTCCAATGAGTCAACTCTTCGCATGAGGTGGCCAAAGTACTGGAGTTTCAGCTTTAGCATCATTTCTTCCAAAGAAATCCCAGGGCTGATCTCCTTCAGAATGGACTGGTTGGATCTCCTTGCAGTCCAAGGGACTCTCAAGAGTCTTCTCCAACACCACAGTTCTAAAGCATCAATTCTTTGGTGCTCAGCTTTCTTCACAGTCCAACTCTTACATCCATACATGACCACTGAAAAAAACCATAGCCTTGACTAGATGGACCTTTGTTGGCAAAGTAATGTCTCTGCTTTTGAATATGCTATCTAGGTTGGTCATAACTTTTCTTCTACAGAGTAAGCGTCTTTTAATTTCATGGCTGCAGTCACCATCTGCAGTGATTTTGGAGCCCAGAAAAATAAATTCGGACACTGTTTCCACTGTCTCCCCATCTATTTCCCATGAAGTGATAGGACCAGATGCCATGATCTTCATCTTCTGAATGTTGAGCTTTAAGCCAACTTTTCCACTCTCCACTTTCACTTGCATCAAGAAAGTTCCTCTTCACTTTCTGCCATAAGGGTGGTATCATCTGCATATCTGAGGTTATTGATATTTCTTCTGGCAATCTTGATTCCAGCTTGTGCTTCTTCCAGCCCAGCGTTTCTCATGATGTACTCTGCATATAAGTTAAATAAGCAGGGTGACAATATATAGCCTTGATGTACTCCGTTTCCTATTTGGAACCAGTCTGTTGTTCCATGTCCAGTTCTAACTGTTGCTTCCTGACCTGCATATAGGTTTCTCAAGAGGCAGGTCAGGTGGTCTGGTATTCCCATCTCTTTCAGAATTTTCCACAAAATTTACTTAATTTACTTAATTGATTAATTTACTTTAGTATTATTATCCTCATTTTATAGAGGAATACATTGAGCAAAGAAAGAATATAGTCAACAAGTGAGAAGTAGGTTATAAAATCTCATTCTTCAGCTTTAGACAATTTGAGGAATAGGAAACAAGATTTATGCTTAAAATTTGCTGTCTTTATCTGGGGATAAAGTGTAAACACTGTAGATGCCTTGTGGGATGGAACAGGTCTTGAGCACCTCAGGACTGAGCTCATGTTAAAATGGTTGAAAATTTATAATGTATAAGTCTTTTACATTTTCGTCTTGTATTTGTTTTCCTTTTGGCCTCCCTTGCCTTTTGGTTAATAAAGCAGGTCCATCTTGTGCTAGGTGACCCAAGAGAAAATCTTTTTGGTTTGTTCATCCTGGTTCAGAGTTCTTAAGAGGCAGCAATGTGCTCACAAAGGTAGAGACCTCTTTGACCAAAAAAAAAAAAAAAGTGAAAATCATGGAGATGGCCCGCCTACTCTTTGAAGGCGTCCCCTGTTTTTTCTGGAAAGTTCCCTTCCAGTGCTAAAACCTGGAATTTGAGACAGATTCTAATCAGAAAGAAAATGTTGGCCTTTTGAAACTGGAATGGTTCATGATAAAAAGCAAGTAGGGAGTGTTATGGGAAAAGATGAAAGCAAAGAGTTGTCATTTTTTAACAGTCAGTTAAAATTGGTAAATCTTTTTGGTGAGTCCACTGTGTGCTTATCAAATCTAGATAAAATCCTTGCCCTCAAAGTCAAACATAAAAGATGAAAAGGTAAATATGTACATGAGTGGATTTGAAAAACAAGTTGAAAATACAAGGCCTGTTGTAAAACAACATGACAAGTGAGGGGAACAGGTAGTAAACAGGTTCTCTAGATGTGACAAGGAGAGAGAACTCACTGGGCTAGGTGGTCTTCCACTGTGAAAGAGGAAGGACACTTCAGCTAGATATTTTAAAGACTGGAAATGTAGGATGAGTGGAAAGGAAGGGAAAATGTCAGGATTGGAGATGAGGTAACCATATTAAATATGTAAGATATTTAATAGCAGCACTGAGTGAATCTTTCTGGCTTGAATTAAAAATTTCTTTAAGGGACTAGTAGAAGACAAAGCCTAATGGAAAGCTTTGAGTGCCAGGTAAGAGGCTCAACTTCACCCTGTAGAATGTGCATGCGTGTGTGCTCAGTTGTGTCCAGCTCTTTGTGACCCTATGGACTGTAGCCTGCCAGGTTCCTCTGTCCATGGGATTCTCCAGCAAGAATCCTAGAGGGGTTGCTGTTGCCTCCTCCAGGAGATCTTCCCAACCCAGGGATTGGTTCTGCATCTCCTATGTTGGCAGGTGGATTCTTGTACCACTGAGCCACCTGGGAAGCATGGAATGTGAGATATTCTCAAAGATGTTTAAGACAAGCAGTGAGACAATGAAAATTACTTTTTTGGATGGCTGGTCAGTAGGGAGACAGGTTAAGATATTGTGGTAGAAAACCGTCAACATTTCAACAGTAAATGAGTCTTCAAGAGACTTAAATGTGTCAAAATGTTTAGGAAATAAAGAGTTCTCTTCCCTTTATACTAACTGCTGACTTGTGTCCAGGGAAATGAGCAGGCAGAATTTTATTGAAAGCAGAAGTTAGTTACTTTGTTAACATTTACTTGCATTCCTGACATTTGAGGACAACTGGGGCAGAGGGCACTTCCTGACCAGTTCTCAGTCCACAGGTTGAATGTGGGAAGATACAAAATTTGTGAAGACCTTCAAAATTGAAGACAGAGTAAAGTGCTCAAAGCCTGGTGTGATGATTCTTCCTCTTTTAAAATGTTTCTGCTTCATTTAAAAAAAAATGTGGGGATTTTTTTTGTTGTGGTTGTTAAAAATCTTTCTTTGTACTAAAAGGATCAAGACATTTCATATAAAGAGAACTGATTCCTTCTGCTTAGCTAGAATTTTCTGCAAGCCCAACATTTCCTTTGGAAATTAAGCACTCCATAGACAGAGTCTTCTGCTGATAAGGACACAGGCTGTCACACTCAGGGATCGAAGTGTTGCCAAGATTGCTGACAGTGATGGCTCTTACTGGGAATACTCTGTTACCAAACAGACATAAAGGGCCAAATATCTGCTCTAGGCCATCAGACTCAGGTGGAGGATGGAGAACAATTTCCTGAATCCAGGGGTGTCGAATTGAAAGCAAGGAGACCCCTCTGAGCAGGATGTGGGGAGAGGGTGACGATAACTGGAAAAAGAAGCACAGAGGACTCAGGAGCAGTACTCAGGACTACTGGCACCTAGTCCAGTGCTCTCTCACTACACCAAGCTGCATATTTACCTATATGTGGTTTAGAACCTTCTGCCACTCTCTCCCTCCCTCCGTGAACCCCTTGATTGTTTACCAAAGTGAGAAGTTTTGAGCATACTCCCATACCACACCTGCCTTGGTGAAGAGTGGTCTGAGGCAGACTTTGCTTCAGAATCATATTTATATATCACAGGACTCTCTGACTACTTGACCTGACATATGTTTAATTGGTCCTAACCTCTGCTAGCCCTTATCCATTAACCTATCTGCCCTTCTATTTTTCTGACATCTGATGACTAAGGGCCTGTACTAGTCAGAGACTAGCCAAATCTTTGTTCCTTTGGTGTCCATCACCTAGAATCTGTGTCAATGTGATTATTCATTTTTCATGTGGTTGCGTGTAGTTGTGGTCACAGACCAAGTCATTCAAGGCAGAGCTCCTATCTAACTTGTGATGTGAATTTCAACCAGTAACTAGGTTATGGGAACCCCATGGGGCTTGATTTCCTTTGGGATAACAGTGCTGACCTAGAGAGCTGGAATCTAGGAATCAGATCAGACCACTGGAGGAAGGGATACTGGAGAACAGATACAGCTGCAGGTCCTAGAAGCAAGTTCAGTCCTAAAACTGTAACCAGAGAGATTGAATGTACAAACACATACTCTATGATTGGTGGGAACAGGAGCTGTTTAGAAATTTAGGCCGGTGGGCAAGCAGCTCAGGGAAGTCTGGAACTGGATAACAGAGGCCCAGCCACATGATCAGTTTGGGGGTAAGTGTTGGGGATGGCAGTAGTGCTTAGAAAGAGAAGGTAGAGCTTTGGTTCGGGAAGAACAAGGGGTCTAAAATTGTTCTCAACATTTTCCCCAACCTTTTTCTTTTTAAAGGCTTCTTAAGTTCTGAGGAGATATTTATAGTTCTTCTTCCTCTTCTCCTGTTCCTCTGTTATTTCTGCCTTCTGCTATCAACCCAAACCTAGGGCCCTGGTTTGCCTCTCTGCTTACTCCTTTGAACTGACCATTGAGTTTTCTCTTTTCCCACAATGTCCATATCAATAGTAAGGAAGAAGCTGCTGTCAGTTTTGTGCATGTTTAGATTGATTCTGGTTTTGGCTATGGTGACCCTAGTCGGTGGCCCAGGACCACTGGAAGAAAAGGTTTGACGTGATGGATTTAAGTAGTTTACTGAAACAGGAGTGAGGTCATAGGGATAGGAAGCCAGTTATTAGAACTGAGCTCCTCAGAGAAAATGGACTGGATTTGAGAAATGACAAAATTCTACCTGTTGGAACTGGGCCAGCAAATCCCAAAGTGATTCTTAAATTTTTCCTCCCTAAGGTCAGGGTTTATCAACCTTCAGTAAGCTTTAGAATCAATGCTTGCATAGATTCTGCCTCCATAAGTCTAGGGTAGAGATTATGGTCTAAGGAAATACACAGTTTTTCTCTTTTGTCTTTCCAGAAATATTTCATGCATATTAAATAAAAAGTAAGTATAACGTTTACTCTTTTCATTCATGTGGTAGCATGCCATACACACTTTTCTGAACCTTGTTTATTTTTTTTTTCCACTTAATGTTTCTTTGAGATCTTCCTGTTTTGATATATAAAGTTTCCTCATTCATTTTGATAACTACATAGTATTTCACTGTGGAAGTATACCATAGTTCATTTAGCAATCTGCTGCCAATGGACATGCAGATTGTTTCTAATCTCTTGTAACTGTAAACAATGTAGCAATAAGTGCCATATACATATGTCATTTCACACATAATTGATTCAGTTCAATTCAGTTGCTCAGTTGTGTCTGACTCTTTGCGACCCCATGAATCACAGCACGCCAGGCCTCCCTGTCCATCACCAACTCCCGGAGTTCACTCAAACTCGTGTCCATCAAGTCAGTGATGCCATCCAGCCATCTCATCCTCTGTCGTCCCCTTCTCCTCCTGCCCCCAATCCCTCCCAGTATCAGAGTCTTTTCCAATGAGTCAACTCTTCGCATGAGGTGGCCAAAGTACTGGAGTTTCAGCTTTAGCATCATTCCTTCCAAAGAACACCCAGGACTGATCTCCTTTAGAATAGACTTGTTGGATCTCCTTACAGTCCAAGGGACTCTCAAGAGTCTTCTCCAACACCACAGTTCAAAAGCATCAATTCTTTGGTGCTAAGCTTTCTTCACAGTCCAACTCTCACATCCATACATGACCACTGGAAAAACCATAGCCTTGATTAGATGGACCTTTGTTGGCAAAGTAATGTTGGCAATATGCTATCTAGGTTGGTCATAACTTTTCTTCCAAGGAAAGAAATCTTTTAATTTCATGGCTGCAATCACCATCTGCAGTGATTTTGGAGCCCCCCAAAATAAAGTCTGACACTATTTCCACTGTTTCCCCATCTACTTGGCATGAAGTGATGGGACCAGATGCCATGATCTTCGTTTTCTGAATGTTGAGCTTTAAGCCAACTTTTTCACTCTCCTCTTTCACTTTCATCAAGAGGCTTTTTAGTTCCTCTTCACTTTCTGCCATAAGGGTGCTGTCATCTGCATATCTGAAGTTATTGGTATTTCTTCTGGCAATCTTGATTCCAGCTTGTGCTTCTTCCAGTCCAGTGTTTCTCATGATGTACTCTGCATAGAAGTTAAATAAGATTTTGAGCTGGGAATGCCGTCTGAAGGGCTGGCTCTGAGGCTTCAGTATCAGATGGTGGGTGAGATGAATTTCCGTGAATGTGACACAAATGGATGGACCAATGGTATTCCCATATGTGAAGTTGTTAAGTGTTTACCAGTGACAGAACCAGAGAATGGGAAAATTTTCAGTGATGCCCTGGCACCAGACCAAGAATATACCTATGGACAAGTGGTACAGTTTGAGTGTACTTCAGGCTATATGCTGGATGGACCCAAACAAATACATTGCTCAGCAGGTGGTGATTGGAGTGCAGAAACACCAAAATGTGTAGAAATTTTCTGCAAACCACTAGTCATTTTAAATGGACAAGCTGTACTTCCAAAGGCAACTTATAAGGCAAATGAACGAGTTCAATATAAATGTGCAGCCAGTTTTGAATATGGTCAGAGAGGAAATACAGTATGCACTAAATCTGGACTCCAGCTCCTGCTTTTATAGCAATAACATGTGATCCTCCTTATATTCCAAACGGTGTGTACAGACCTGAATTAAGCAAATACAGAGGTCAAGATAAAATCACTTATGAGTGTAAAAAGGGTTTTATTCCTGAGATCCGTGGAACTGATGCAAAGTGTACCAGAGATCACTGGGCACCTGTTCCGAGATGTGCCTGTACGTTCCTTGACCTTCTTCTTAATTGTGAAATTTCTTTCTCGTGAAATTTCTTTCTCTTAAACATACAACAGTGGGGCACCATGCCCTATGCAGTAGGGCAAATCCAAGTATCCGCCCTACTGTGTATGGTAATTCGGGGCTTTTAGAGGCATTATTTGCTTCTTGAAGTAGGCAATTCTAATAAGGAATAAAAACATTTTTGTAAACTAAAAAAAAAAAGTTAAATAAGCAGGATGACAGTATACAGCCTTGATGTACTCCTTTTCCTATTTGGAACCAGTCTGTTGTTCCATATCCAGTTCTAACTGTTGCTTCCTGACCTGCATATAAGTTTCGTAAGAGGCAGGTCAGGTGGTCTGGTATTCCCATCTCTTTCAGAATTTTCCACAGTTTATTGTTCTGTATAAGTTCTTATAAGTGGAATTACTGGGTCAAATAAGTGATTTTGTGATTTTTCACAGATACTGACCTTCACAGATATTATATCAGTTTACACTCTTACCACCATGAGCACCACTCTTTTCACAACCTTTACCCAACAAAGTGTGTTAGCAAACTTTTTGACTTTGCCAATATGGTACCTCAAAAAAAGATCTCATTGGTCTTTAAGTTTGCAATTCTTTTACTATAAGAGAGGAGAATGAGAATATTTTAATATGTTTGAATCATTTGTATTTTCTTTTTGTGAAGTCTATTCATTTCCTTTCACCATTTTTCTACTGTATCTTTTGATCTTTATTTTATTAGTTTGTAGAAACTCTTTACATATTAGGGAAATAAATCTTGAAGCTGAGATATGACTTGAAAATATTTTTCTCAGTTTGTCATTTATCTTTGACTGTCTTTTGGTAGCTTCTGCAAGACAACTTTGTATCAAATTGTAACTGTTACTAGATTCATTTTTATTTTATTTTGGGTTTTAAGTTATACTTTGAAACACTTTATCCACTCTGAGACTGTGAAAAATTATTCCTTAAATTCACCTAGTACCTTTATAGATTTTTAAAAAATATTTAAATCTTTAATCCACATAGACTTTATTCTAGAAAAATATGTAGAATTTGGTTGCAATTTATTTTTTTTCCAGGTGACTATGCAGTTTCCCCAATAACATTTATTGATTAATATATTCCTTATTTCATCACTACCCATAATTTGAATTTCCCCTTTTATCATTTTCTAGGTTTCTATATGAATTTGTGTTTAACTATCAATTTTCTCTTCTGTGGCACTACTACAGTTGACTCTTGAACAATGTGGGTCCGAACTGTGAAGGTCTACTTATGCACAGGTTTTAGCTGAATCCTCAAATGTGGAAATGTGGACATGGAGGAGCTGAGTGTATGTAGCACTAGCTATAATTTATATATTGATTTTCAACTCTATGAAGGGTCAACACTCCTAAAACACATGTTTTTCAAGGGTCAATGATATTTTGGGCTCTTGATGCACCAATACCACACTATTTAATTATTCTATCTTTATAAGGTAGTTCTAAGGCAGGTGGTCCATGGAATGCATTTTATAAAACACTGGCCTAGGGTCTGGTTCACTACTAGCTCTGTGCAGAATAGGATAATGAGTTGATTTCAACAACCAGGAGAATAAGGCTACTAAGAATGGCATTTGGGGAAAAAAATGAAGATTTCTTGATTTAAGCTAAATCCATCTGTTTTCATGTTTTACTATTTTTTTTTATTAACACATGTAACTTCATTTTGACTTTTTTGGTAGGAATTCTTGCCAGTTGTTAGTTTTATATATTTGTATGGCTGTTAAGTTAAAATAAGTACATTATATGACTGGCATTATTTATTCAATCTACGTGCATGGATTTATAGACTCATGGCTCATTGCAGTAGTAAACAACTGAGGCAGATCAGAAAATATATCAATATGCTTCTACATACACATTGTACACATACAATCAATTCTTGCTCCTTCAACATGCATTCATCGAGCTCTCATCATATTGCAAAGAACTTTGATAAGTGCCTGGGATACAATAGGTAATAAAAAAATTAATGTGAGCGAAAGAACTTGTGCTAATTTCCTAAGACTGCTATAACCACATACTATGGACTGGATGGCTTTAAAGAGCAGAAACTTATTCTCTTGTAGTTATGGAGGCTGAAGCTTCCCAGGTGACTCGGTGGTAAAGAATTCACCTACCAAGCAGGAAACACAGGTTTGTTCCCTAGGTCTGGAAGATCCTCTAGCGAAGTAAATGGCAACCCACTCCACTATTCTTGCCTGGGAAATCCTATGGACAGAGGAGCCTGCCAAGCTATAGTCCATAGGGTTGCAAAGAGTTGGACACAACTTAGTGACTAAACAACAACAAGTTATGGAGGCTAGAATTAGAAAATCCAGGTATCACTAGGGCCATGCTCCCTCCGAGGGCTTCAAGGGAAAAATCTCCTTCCTTGCCTGTCCCTAGTTTCTGCAATTCTTGACATTCCTTAGCTTACAGCTGTGTCATTCCAGTCTCCCTGTATGTGTCTATGTCTCTTTACAGCTTTCTCTCAAAGACACTAGTCATTGACTCTAAGGCCCACTTTAATCTAGTAAGATCTCTTATTATATGTGCAATAATTCTATTTCCAAATACAGTCACATTCACAATTATCAAGGGTTAAGACTTTAACATATTTTGGGGAACACAAGAGCATTTATCAGAATAAAAAGCAGAAATAATATCTATGTTAATCAAACCCAGTTAACTGATCAATTTAGTTTTAAAACAATTTCCCCAACTCAACTATTTAATTCAACAAAATGGGAATGAAGACAATGGGAGTTAGAAGTAGTGGCACGGTCAAATTTATTGGACCTGACATCGATCCAGACCATCTTACTGTATACAGAAGCTTGTATACAGAAGCTACATTAAGCAAACTGGTGGCTTGATTTGTCAGGAATAGTGGGCTTTGGGATACCCAGTGGAGAGAGATCCTTTGGAAGGGGAACTGGAATGGGACAAACAAGAAACTCCTCCACAATTTCATGGAGGGTCTGTAGTCTGCCCTTGTTAAGGCCAACTACCCCAAGTTCTGTGAAGGACAAATCTGAGCTTCTTTTTCCCTTGGAAGAGGGAGTAGAAACCAAAATACGCCCTCCTTGACTGCCTTGTTCTACTGAGACTGCAGAAAAATAAGCTTCTCCCCCTTCCTGACCTCAGGAACCTTGGCCTCAGCCAACCTTCCTTACTGTGAGACCTGTTTCAGGCCAAGAATATGATTCTCAAAACATATTTCTATGTCTTTGATTTCCTACCAGGCTGTCCATTTTCCAGAGCCAATATTTTCATGCAGGCAGCAAAGTGACTGTGGTTAGGATTCCATTTTATTATCTCTATTAACATTACTTTTTAGAAGGGTAGTAACAGATTCAGAATCAAGAGCTCTAGGAGGAGCCCATGTTTTCCTACCGGTGACATGAAGCACTGTAACAGAAGTTCTATCATCTGGCAGGAGATATAAAAATACATTTTAGTTGCTATGCAGAGTACTAACCCTCAGCTAAACAAATTTGTTTTCATTTGCCTTCAGCTGCCCACAGCTAGTTTCTTCCCTCACCCCTACTGAGGGGCTCAATATCTCTCTTCCCCTTTCAGGTGAAAACGCACCCTCAAAAAGTATTTGCTAATCTTACTTGCACAGTTGTCTTAATAGCTGATCAATGGCAAAAGGAAATTAGTGAAATGTGGCTGAAAGCACATGTGAGTAGCAATCCAAGATCTAACTTGTTTGGATTGTTTTATATGCTGGCCTTGAGGGGAAATGGTCCCAGATCTTTGTAGGCAGGCATGCCTGGATTTAAATCCTGTCTCCATCACATATGAGCTGCATGACCAAAGACACTCAATCTTGATGCTTCTAAGTTCTTTTCTTTAAAATAGCTATTGTAACATATACTTTACCAGGTTATTTTGAGGTCTATTTGTCAGGTAGCATAGTATGTGACATATAGAAAGGCATTGAAATGACAATCATAGTAATTTGCTAATGTAAGGGGATTGAGGATGCTCTACTCTCAGAGAAAATTCCTTTGTCTTCTTACCCAGCCAATTAGTGAGTGTTTGCTTCTTATAGTAAACATCAAGCAGCATTGTGATTCTAACAGCCAGTGGCAACTTTCCACAGTACTAGCTCATATCTAAGGAGTCAGTGATGCCCTGGAAGAAAGACAGGATGTGTCCTATCTAGAGAATTTTGCCAGCCCCTAGCCAGGGAACAGCCTCCTTCTCTTTGACCAGTTGCCACACTGTTGATTCTCCTGTGCCCCCATCTATGTTCCAAGAGCCTTAGACTTACCCAAGAGACAGAGAGAAACCTGGAAACATAAAGGAGACAAGAAACATCACCTGAACTGTTCCTTTATTGGTTCTTCTCTATTATCATGTTCTCACTTATCTCTGAAGAATCCATTTTTTCAAGGATTTAGTCAGGCCTTTGGAAGATGCTCCTTCCCATCTTCCATCCAACTTCTCCTATGGGTCAGTGGTATGCAATCATAAATATTTTTCAAGGCTATCTGGTCATTTTCCATTAGACTGGACTTTCTCCCCACCCAAAAAAAGGGGACTGTGTATTTCAGGTATTCATTTATGTATTTATTCACCCATCTCACTATAAGATTAATAATAATAGTCAATATTGATTGAGCTCTTCCTATATACCAGATAATGTGTTAAAGTTTTCTCATGTTATCCAATTTAATTACCTGAACAATCCTTTGATATAGATACTATTTACATCTTTTCTTTTCTTTTTTTTTTGCTTTACTGGGTCTTCATTGTATCCCACAGGCTCTTTCTTGTGGTGCATGGGCTTTCTCTTAAGCTGTGACACATGGGAGCTTCTCTAGTTGTGGCTTGTAGACTTTTCTTGTTGCAGTGCGCAAGCTTAGTTTCCCCACAACATGTGGGATCTTAGTTCCCCATTCAGGGATTGAACCCACATCTCCTGCGTTGAAAGGTGGATTCTTAACCACTGGACCACAAGGAAAGTCCCTATACTTCATTTTTTAAGTAAGGAAACTGAGGTGTAGATGTTACCCTTCTAATCACATAGCTATTAATAGCAAGTGGGAGAGTCAGAGTTTGCCCAAGCCAGCGCTGAGTAGACACTGAGTGGTATACAACGTATATAGCACTTCTTCTCCAGGAACTTAAAACTTATGTGAGTACCTAAGATAGTCAAGCAGTTACATGGGACAGAATGAAGCTAAGTAATAAAATAAGTATAACTGGACAAAAGCAATGAGTATAGACTGGACCAGTTAAAGAACTTCTAGGCTCTGAGGGATGAAATAGTTTTACAAAGGTACAGTATTCAGAACTCTGAGGAATGGGGAAGGGTTGGGAGGTAGCCCAGGCCTGGGCAGGTTTGGCAAGTAGGGAGAAGAAGCAATGCCTGTGCAGCCAAAACAGAGTAAGGGGAGACAAGGCCCAGGTCAGAATGGGTAGGCCTTGAGTGTTTGGGAGAGAGGTCTAGACAGCTGTATTGAACAGGCCACGGGAAACTGCTGAAACTTTAAAAATAGGTGTGTGATAGGATCAAAACTGTGCCTTAAGGGAATTAAGAGGTATTAACAAGGAGAATAGGAATCTAGAAAATTAGTGAGGACATTTCTTGACCATTCTAGGGATGAAAATAACATTTCTAACTAGGTTAATGACAGCATAAATGGCCAGGAAGAGAAGAGGGTGAGATTGAGATATTTCGAAGGAAAAAATGACACGGATAGACCCAGAGATTGTCATACTGAGTGAAGTATGTTGGACATAGAAAGAGAAATACCATATGACATCCCTTATGTGTGGAATCTAAAAAGAAATGATACAGATGAACTTATTTACAAAACAGAAACAGACTCACAGATTTGGAGAACAAATTTATGGTTACCAGGGGGCAAGGGCGGGCGGAGGGGGGAGGGATAGTTAGGGATTTTGAGATAGACATGCACACATTGGTATATTTAAAATGGATAACCAACAGGACCCTACTTTATAGCACAGGGAACTCTGCTCAGTGTTTTATGCTGCAGACTGGATGGGAGGGGAGTTGGAGAGAATGGATACATGTAGACGTATGACTGAGTTGCTCTACTGTGTATCTGAAACTATCACAACACGGTTAATAGGCTCTACTCCAATATAAAATAAAAAGTTAAAAAAAAAAAAAAAAAAAAACTAAAGAAGAGCTGATAAAACTTTATGATTGACTGATGATTAGGGATAAGAATGAAGATGAAATTTTAAAATGACTCCTAAGGTTGAAACCAGTGAAACAAGGAAAATGGTGGTAATAAAACTGGAAGTTTAATGTATATAAACATTTTAAATTTAATTATTGAAATTCTCTGGATGGGATGTTCACTTGGAATAGAAAATTTGTGATTAAAGCTTAGGAGAGGGTTTAGGATTGGAAAAGTTAAGTTCCCATCACCCGAGGAATAAACCTGTCAGTGTTAGTACGCAGATGGATAGGAACTGCTAGTTAGAGTTTTAAGACAACTCCCCATGAGTATCTCACATGTCTACACATCTTGTAAGTGAGGTACTTATTACCCTTCATTCAAAATATCTTTTCAAGAATGTTTCATATAACAAATGGCCACGAAAGATAGAGATAGTGCCATCATCTAGAGAAAAGGCCACACCATGCTTACTGCTCAGTGTAATAATGTCTTTCTCCAGAACAAAGAGCAAGCATGTTTACTGCCCAATACAAAAGATTTAGGTTACCTAAGCTACAGTATGGAGAAGGAAATGGCACCCCACTTCAGTACTTTTCCCATGGATGGAGGAGCCTGGTAGGCTGCAGTCCATGGGGTCGCTAAGAGTCAGACACAACTGAGCAACTTCACTTTCACTTTTCCCTTTCATGCATTGGAGAGGGAAATGGCACCCCACTCCAGTGTTCTTGCCTGGAGAATCCCAGGGACGGGGGAGCCTGGTGGGCTGCTGTCTCTGGGGTCGGACATGACAGCAGGTCCGACAGAGTCGGACATGACTGAAGCGACTTAGCAACAGCAGCAGCAGCAGCAGCAAGCTACAGTAGAGTCCCTCTGCTGCTGCTGCTGCTGCTGCTGCTAAGTCACTTCAGTCGTGTCCAACTCTGTGCGACCCCAGAGACAGCAGCCCACCCTCTACTGTAACACAACCCACAGCTTACACAAGCATCCATTTGGTCCTGTGCACATTGTTCCCATGGGACTAGGGACTGATGTAAGAGGAACTGATGTAAATATGCTAACGGTCATTCTATAATAATTTCTGTGTTGTGAGTGATAAAGTCCTTTGTTGTTCACACCTAAGTTTCTTGCCTTCTGCTGGCATCAGTGAAACTGTGTCAAGATAATTTGTTAGCCAGTAAGTTTGGTAAAATCTTAGACCCCTTCACAGTTCTTCAAAGTTAGATGAGGAACTCTTATAGAAGGAGCAACTACACAGGGTTCTGGGTTTCCCTTCAGGTGACTCTAGTCAGGAGTGGACAACACTGAGAGTAGAAAAAACTTAGGAAGCAGTTGAGATTGGAGCAGTGTACTCAAGGGCTCAAACATGATGCCTACACAACAACAATTCCTTTCTAAAAGAAACAACCCCATCTACAGTTCTTCTGCTAAGGGAAGGCTCTTTGAAGTGATTTTCTCCACTACTTGATCTACTTGATCTCCACTACTTGTCGGTCTGATTGGCCCATAAAATCCCTGCTCTAGATTGAATGTTTGTGTTCCCCTCAAATTCCTGTTGAAATCCTTAACCCCAAGATGACAGTATTAGGAAGTAAGGCCTTTGGGAGGTCATGGGTGGAACTCTCATGAACAGGATTAGTGCCCTTATGAAAGAGACCTCAGAGTGCTCCCTTGCCATTTCCACCAAGAGTGGGAACCAGTAAGAAAATGACCACTATGAGTCAGAGCTCCACCATGCTGGCACCCTGATCTCAGACTTCCAGCCTCCAGAACTGTGAGAAATAAACTTCTATTGTTTAAAAGCTTCTTAGTCTATAATACTTTTTATTATAGCAGCCCAAACTGACTAAGACAATCACTTTGGTTAAAGCTTTTCCCACTGGGCTACCTTACAGATATGGTCTAGCCCATAAATTGGCTGCTTTTGGAGTAAATATCCCCTTCTTATCCAGACAGCACAACCAGAAAGATCACAAAGCATCTTCACTTCAGAGATGGGCTAGGAAGAAGTGAAGATTGAGAAGGGACTGGCCAGAAGAAATCAGGCCCATCCGTAGGAGGTACCCAGGAAAGATACGAAGTTGGGAAGAGTGTGTGGTGGATTCAGGCTTGATTCTGGGTGAATAGTAGTTCAACCCATTGAATGGAGGCCTTGAAGCAGGAAGTACAGACAGTGGGAGATATGAAAACTCACATAGGCTGGGATACTGTGATCCTTAGAAGGCAGGCACAGCTAAACCCTGGCCGAATTATTATTGTGCTGTATTATCAATATTTTAAAAGGGGAGGAGAGAATTCAGTTCAAGTCTATTGACCCACATTCATTAAGTGTCTATTATATACTAAAGAATGTGTGAGCTACTGGGGAAATAGTATAAGGCATAGTTCCCAACCTCAAAGATATACAAATAAATATTATAGAGCACAATACATACAATAATAAAAATACATGGAAGATACAGAGGTGGTGAGAGAGTCATTGAATTTAGGGGTAATGGTGGGAGGTAGCCAGAGAAGGATCACTGAGGAGCAGACCCATGCAAAGGGTTTCAAAGGATGAACATTTGAACATTTCAAAGGATGAAGAGATGAACAGAGGTTTTCCTAGGAGGATGGAGTGGGTGGAATACACGGCTCAGCCCCAGGTTTGGAGGACTAGAAAGCATGGCAGAAATTAAGCAGGTAACAGAGCCCTGGCCAAGCAGTCCAACAGAGAACTGAACTATTACAGTGAATACTGTGGCAAAACTTAGACATGTAACAGGGCAGGGCAAAAATGAGGAATAACAAGACCTCGGTGGGTATGAGAGTGCAATGGCTAACCAGTTGTGTGCCTGTGTGATCATAGGCCTCTGGTCACGTGACTAATCCAAGGCCTTTCCAGGTGGAGAATGTGATTTTGAAAGCATCTGCTACCTGTTCAGGAAGGGCTCAGGAACAAGAGGACCTGGCCTCCTGTGTGACTATCCACCAGTGACTTTGCTGAATGATGCTGGGTCAATTTTTTCTTCATGAATTCAGCCACGTTCAGACTCTTGGCTCTCTGGATTATTAAAATAGCTTTCTAATTGTTTTTTCAACTGTCTAACACAAGCTCCTCTGATCCATTTTCCAGACAGCCCTTGGGGTGCTTTCTCTAAAAGTCCAATCTGATGATGTCACTTTCCTGCTTAAGATCCTTCAGTAGCTGTCCATTGTATACCCCCTGCTCTTTAACAAGGACCCTCAGAGTGTGGCCCTGCCCAGGGCAGATGCTTGGAGAAAGATGACAAAGCTGAAATGTCAAGACTTCCCACTTTCAGGTCCTAGGAGCCCCTAGAGGTATGCTGACATGGTGGTTTTGTAAAGAGTTTCCCCCAAATCTGGAAAATCTCTAGAACTCACAAAACCTAACTCTATACTGTGGTCCCTGCCTGTCTATCCAACCTCATTTTATAGATATCTCTCTCTCTGTCTCTTTGCCTGTCTGTCTCTTTCTCTCTCTCTCTAACCTGAAGTTCTCTGAACAGCCAGCCTGGAACATTCCCTACAAAGCTGTCTGTTCTGCAGCACTCTGATGAGGCGTCTCCCCTGAGGAAAGGCTGCGCTCATCTCCCCATTTCCCCAAAAGTTCCTCCCCATCCTACCGTCCTACCCTCTCTCATGGGTATATTGCTAAATTCCTGCATGCATCATGCCAGCTATCTGCCCCACTGAATCCAGGTATTCCCAATACAAAAGCAGTGTCTGGGATAAAGAAAGTGAAAGCCGCTCAGTCGTGTCTGAGTCTTTGCAACCCCATGGACTATACAGTGCATGGAATTCTCCAGGCCAGAATACTGGAGTAGGTAGCCTTTCCCTTCTCCAGGAGATCTTCCCAACCTAGAGATTGAACCCAGGTCTCCTGCATTCAAGGTGGATTCTTTACCAGCTGAGCCACAAGGGAAGCCCCCTGGGATAAAGAGGACGTATAGGGCTTGTTGAACTGACTTGAAATAAAATGCCCTTGCTGCTGCTTACAATTCATATTAGTCACCATGTATTGTGAGCATACCTAAAGCCAAGGAATAAATAAAACACTTAAAATACATCATCCATAGTCCTCACAATAACCCGAAGGTTGACTACTGAAAAGATGATATTGGGTCGACCCCCATGAAACTGCCATTTTTTTACTATCTTTGGTATATATAACAGCAAATTCCTGTGATTTAGCCTAATAGATTTAAACCAGGCCAGTCTGACTTCAAGGTCAATCTTTCATCTAAAAAAAAAGAACCATAGTTGTTGGTTGAGGTAAAGAGGCAACACTGTAGAGTTGTGGCTGGGTAAACCCTGAAAGCTCACAGCTCATTATGTGAGAGGTGAAGTGCATGTGATAATTTTTTTAAATTCTATTTTTCCTATAGGCCACATTTTAACAACCATAGTCAAAACAATAAAAAAAATGTGTTCATTTGTTTGGTTTTCTCTCTTTTCAGTTAAAAATATCCTAAAGGGTTATCTTTTTTGGGGGGAAGGAGAAAGAACAGAAAAAGGAAAACAGAGTGGACAGCATAGTTTTTTCGATTAAGAGTTTTAATAACAGTTCCTTGATGGTCTTATGAACAGAAGAGCTCCCCTTTATTTATTTTACAAAAATATATTTTAAGCAACAGCAGCTTTCACATGACACTCCTTGCATAATGATTTCAAAAGAGAAAATTGTGTTTATGTTTTGGGATAGCACTTAATTGCCAGGAACATAAGTAAAGAACTCAAGGCAGCATTACTATTGAAATCTGAAATAAAACAGAAAGCTTGCAGTCCCATTACTGCAGTGCAAGGTGATTCATAATTAATATAATAAAGAAGTTAATATCAAAGCAGTTATGTCACAAGCCCCACCAGCCTAAATTGTTGATCTAATTTAGCTAATAACCACTTTTCCATAACCACGCCTATTACAGGCAGAAAAACATTGATAAATTCACACGGGCCACACCACATACCTTCATCAGCTCTGCAAAGGCATTTTGTATAGTGCCTGAGCAAGGACTTTAAATTGATTGTCTAGAACAGAATGGGAGAGAGAAAGAAACTAAAATGGAAATCTGCAATTACAGCTCAAAATATCTTTAGGGAAGCAGAATGATTTCAAAGCACAAAGCATGGGTCAGCCACCCTGGATGACAAATGAAAATGGAAAAAGACTTCTGACTGCTGGCATCTCTCACAATTCACAGAACTCTCATTTCCCCCTGGTCCTTTTCTCATCTCTCTTTCATCCTGTTCCCTAAAAGCCATCTAACTGGGCGGTATTCATTTCATCTTCGGATGCATATACCCATAAACCATTCAAAAATAGAATTACTCCCAGGTCTCACACTCACATGGTTACAGGAATTCCTCCTATCTCTATCAACTCCCAAACATATGTGAACACTCCTCTAGTCAAAACCAAGGTAGGCATCTGCCACCCCTGCCTCCACACCAATACAAAGGTGAGGAGACACAGATTTGGTCCTATGAGCAAAGGTTTACACTTTTTTTCTTTGTCATCAGTCTAACTCCTTTTGTTCTTCCTCTTATTTCTTTACACATTTCTAGTCCCAGACAATGTTCCATATAGAGCAGAAGGGAAAAATCTTGGTTAACAAGTAAAATTTAAACTCTTGATGACCAGAAGTGATGGCACTAAGATTTGGCAGCTAATGGGCCACATAAAGGTGAGGACACTCAATCAAGATACTCAACAATTTGCTTAAGGTCTTCAGGACTTGCATCTTCCAGGAAGCTTGAGTGGAGGAACTTTGTGATACAATGGATTTGGTTCTGCATTGGGCATTGGAAGTTATGGATTCTAATTCCCTCTCTGTTACTAAGTAGCTCAGTAGCCTTGGACAATCCAGGTTGTTTCTTGGAACTTCCATTTCTGTACCAGTGAGATGCCCGGGTCAGACTAGATCAATAATTCTGAAGCTTTCTTCCCCCAGTGACACATGACATTCCCACAGCCACCCCATGCATGGTCTTACCTCAGAATTTCAGGTTACTGCTATGGGACGTGGCTGTGTTTCTAAGCAGTAAAAAACAAGCAAACCCATGACATCTTTTGAAGACCAAAACAATACAAAGGAAGATCTGAGACCCTGCCAACTGTAACATCCTCCAATTCCAAGCAGAAAAGGTAGATGTTTTTATTGGTGTGTTTGTTTCTATACCTGGGTATGTCTCAGCCTGCTCCTAGAAAGTATTCAAATATTTGTTGAACGAAATTGACTGGGTGGCTTTTGTCATTCTCCCTTTTGGGTCAATGCAGGGTCCTCTCTTTTATCTCCCTTTTTTACTGCCTTTTATCTCCCTTCTCCTGTCCTTTCTATAGTCCAAGAGGTTTGGACAGAGGGACATGCGCAGTTGGCAGAGAACCTACACTCATCACATTAATTACTAGCCTGTGAATCACATCTAACCCCCAGGAGATCTGGGCTTTGCTTAGTCAGAGAACCAAATGTCAGTTTTCCTTTCCCCTTTCAGCAAGCAGCAAGCAAGAATGTCCTGCAGAGGGCCAAGGCCAGATAGACTTACAAGGAGCACACTGGAGTCTTTTTGTTCCCATCCTCCCTATATTTTGGAAGCTCCAATGGGAATGTGGTCTGAATTTAAACACTCAAGGCCGTGACCACTAACAGTGAACACTTTTGTAGATTCATGCAGCCTTTCCTCTCCCATGGCCTTGAATGATCTGTTGTTTGTGGACAATTCGCTTGTTGTACTCCAGAGAGCAGGCTGATCCTGGCTCTCCCGTTGTCTCTTATATGAGCAAACAAAAGCAGTCTTCTTAGGCCAGAACACCAAGCTGATAAAAGACTGATTAAAGCCTCTTTTTGTGATAAAATTTAACAGATCTGGGTTGGGCATTATATTTGATTAACCCCAACTAGTCATTACATGGCATTATATATACAGGACAGCTATACCCAACAACTCTCAGCTGGGCGGAGCCTATCTTTGAACTCCTGAATGATGCCAAGACACCACAGGCAGAGCTGGTAATCAGCAAAACGGAAGTCAATAAACTTATCTCTGAGGCCTGTGATTTCCCTTTCAGTATCTTCCCTTCCCCACCCATCTTTTTATGTTCACTCTTTCCCAAGCACCCAGTGCTCTCAAATTATTAGGTTCTTTCCAACAGGTTGGAAGACATCTGATAAACTCATTCATACAGAGGGATTTAATGGGTTACCCTTTCCAAAAGTAGTTGCCATTCAAAAGAGGAGCTTAGATTGGGAATTTGGAAGGATAAAGTGCTCATGGTGGTGTCAGAACCTCCTGGTTACTCAGCTTAGATTCTCCATTCTCCCCAGAGTTGAACCAAGTGGCTTCTCCTTGCAAACTCTATAGGACCAACCTGGCTTCGGTTTGAAGAAATTAAAGAAACTCTAGTTGAGCCCTCAGGTGACCCTCAACCCTTCCCTACCACCTGTCCTGCTTTGTTCAGTGCCCTCTTTTATTGACTGGATATTGGCTGTGTTGGAGCAACGAGTTTCCTTGCCATTGATACCTAGCCCACCCAGGATCTCAGGCCTTCTAAAAATGAGTCCATGCCTTGATGTTGCCAGTTCTGCCTCTGAACTCTCTCTAACCCTCCCCCTCTTACCACAGATAGGAACTATGATTTTTCTAGCCATATTCCTGGGTTTTCAAGTATTCCTTACTCCCATGTTCCTTCTCTTTTTTATCCTTCATCTCTTGTTGGACCTCCCTGAAGCTGGCCTGGGCGTGGTCTATGACTTGCCACCCATCCAGCTGGATTTCCTCCTGCTCCCAATCCAGTAAGAATGATGATTCTAGATCCTAGACCGACCTCACTTCCCTCTACAGCCGTACCTTGGATATACTGTGGGTTTGGTTCCAGATCACTGCTATAAAGCAAATATCACAATAAAGTGAGTCACACGAATTTGGTGGTTAATTAGGTACATGTGAAAGCTATGTTTGCACTGTTATACTGCAGTTTATTAAATGTGCAATAGCATTACGTCTAAGAAAAACAACGTGCACACCTTAATTAAAAAGACTTTATTGCTAAGAAATGATAAGCATCATTGGACAATGCAGAGTTGCTACAAACCTTCAATTTGTAAGAAAATGCAATATCTGTGAAACACAATAAAGCAAAGAACAATAAGATGAGGTGTGCCTGTAGTTTACTTTTTTCTCCCCCACAATGTCACAAGATTATTGACGCTAAAGGTCAGGAATCAATAGCAAGAGGCCAGTCTGGATTATCAGGGAAATTTATCCAATAGGTGAATCAGAGGTACCCTTCAAAACTGCATTCACAGACACCTCCCTCCCTGTCAGTGTGTTCTCAAAGCTCTGTATGCATGCCCCTATCACAGCACTGATCATATGACACTTCAGTTGTTGGTGTGGTTTTTTAACTGGGCCCCCAACCAAACTGCAAATTTGAGAGCAAGGACCACACTTGACTTTAATAGCTTAGCACATGATCAGATTTTTAAATTATTCTTGTTTTAATTAGCTGAATGAATTGAATGAGTGATTAGAGAAGAAAGAACCACACCCTGAATCGTCAAATGTCCTCTATTCACCATGTGAGGCCCTGCCTGACACCTTTTAGTTCTAACATCCCTTTTTATAGGTAACAAGTCTTTTACACTGATACCAATCTAACTACATAGAGGTATATATTTGTCTCATTTCATTTTTTTCTGATTCTTTTGTTTTCAATCTTTCAGTGTCTCTATGTTTCAGGTTTGTGTCTTGTAAAAAGCATAAAGCCAGGTTTTCTTGTATTGTCTGATAATCTCTGTCTTCTGAATTCACTAAACTAGACTAACTTAGCAAGCTAAGTTAGACCATATACTTTGCTTGCAATGACTGATTTCTTGGAATTATATCTATCATTTTATTTTGTGCTGTTTGCCCCACCTTTTAAATTTCCTTTTCTTTTTCCTGCTTCCTTTAAGATTGATTTTTTAAAATCAGTTTTTGTTTCTCTAACTACTTTTCAGTTAAACACATTCTTATCAGTATTCAATTCCACTTGTTATTAGAATGAAGATATTTTCTGGCTAATTATTATGTAACAGGTCAATGGATTAGGCTTTCCTTGGATGCAAATAGCTAAATATGCAAGTGGTTGATAATCTAACACATGATTTAATACTTTATTTTTCTATTAAAACTGAACTTGTAATGAAAATAACAGCATGAATATATATCGACTATTTTTTTAATTTTGGACATTTACAAAACAAAAGAAAATAAACACAGAACAAAGTTCAAACGACTAGAGCAACCACATTTTATTTAAGAAAATTAAAATCTTGCAAATCATACTAGTTAGAGCTCTTTGGATTACACATGATGAAGAGCCAACCCAAACTGACTTAAGCTAAAAGGGAAAGCTTTGGCTCATGTGACTGAAGAATTCTGCTGTATGCTGGCACTGGGGGTGGTTCAGTGCAGGGGCTCAATGTGTCGTCAAGACCTGGTTTCTCCTTTACTCTATCTCTTGAGTCAGCTCTCCTCCTGATTGGCTTCAGTTTCAACCACATGCTTTTTTCAGTCATTAGAGGGCTGACCCAACTCCAGATCATACCCTTTCTCAGATTCAAGTCCCAGCTGAGAGAGTGAGATTTAGTTTCCCAAAAGCCTTATTTTTTTCCCAACGGGCCCTGATTGAGTCATATGACCACAGTTGGATCTATCATCCAAGGCAGCTCATATGATACACTTTCTGGTTCTACTCTCCTTAGCATTGAGAGGGGCTAAGGAGAGGTCTTGAAGTCCATGACTCAAGAATGAAGAAAGTTTGATACACAAAGAGCTATAATCAGGACAGGGCTAAAATGATGCCAGAAGCAGTGTCCACTGAAATCACTAAAGTGCTCCCCCTTATCCACAGGGGATATGTTTTAAGACCCCCACTGGACACCTGGAACCTCAGATAGAACCAAACATTATATGTGCTGTGTTTTTCTCATATTCAGTTCAGTTGCTCAGTCATGTCCAACTCTGCAACCCCATGGCCTGCAGCACTCCAGACTTCCCTGTCCATCACCAACTCCCAGAGCTTGCTCAAATGCAGGTCCATTGAGTCCGTGATGCCATCCAACCATCTCCTCATCTGTCGACCCCTTCTCCTCCCACCTTCAATCTTTCCCAGCATCAGGGTCTTTTCAAATGAGTCAGTTCTGTACATCAGATGACCAAAGTATTGGAGTTTCAGCTTCAGCATCAGTCCTTCCAATGAATATTCAGGACTGATTTCATTTAGGATACTGGTTTGATCTCTTTGCAGTCCAAGGGACTCTCAAGAGTCTTCTCCAACGCCACAGTTCAAAAGCATCAATTCTTAGGTGCTCAGCTTTCTTTATGATCCAACTCTCACATCCATACTAGACTACTGGAAAAACCATAGCTTTGACTAGTCAGAACTTTGTTGGCAAAGTAATGTCTTTGCTTTTTAATAGCTGTCTGGGTTGCTCATAGCTTTTCTTCCAAGGAGCAAGTGTCTTTTAATTTCATAGCTGCAGTAACTATCTGCAGTGATTTTTTTCATATATATATGTATACACACGCACACACACATACATACCTATAAAAAAAGTTTAACATAAATGAGGCATAGTAAGAGATTAAAAATAATAACTAATGATAAATAGGACAATTTTAATGAGATAATGTAATGAAAATTGCAGTCATGTAGTCTCTTTTTCTCAAAATATCTTATTGTACACTACTTACCCGTTTCCTTGTGATGACATGAAATGATAAAAATGCCTGTGTAATGAGATGAAGTGAGGTGAATGAGGCAGGCATTGTGTCATAGCATTAGGCTACTACTGATCTTCTGATAATATGTCAGAAGGAGGATCATCTGCTCTGGGTGACCCTGGATCATGGAGCCATGATGATATTGATGACTGAATGTCCAGAGCAGAGGATGTCCATGGTTGGGGGTCCCAGGCAGGACATGCAGGGTGGGAGACTTCACCGTGGTGTGCAATTTAAAACTTAAGAATTTATTTCTTAAGTTTTCCATTTAATATTTTCAGACTGAAGTTGACCATGGGTAACTGAAATCAAGGAAAGCAAAACTGTAGATAAGGTGGTTGCTACCACATTCAATGCGGGAGACCTGGTTTCGATACCTGAGTTGGGAAGATCCCCTAGAGGAGGGCAGGGCAACCCACTCCAGTCTTCTTGCCCGGAGAATCCCCATGGGCAGAGGAGTTGCAAGCCCATGGGGTTGCAAAGAATCGGACTTGACTGAGTGACTAAGCACAGCACAGCACACAGTACTTCATTTAACTCTGCTTCCCTTAACTAGGGTTAAACAAAAAGCAGCACTTTTTAATAGCTTTTCTTAGGGTCAAAAGATTTTCCAGTGACAGGTATTCTCTGAATTGGGCATTAGCTTCTGAGCCACAGCTCTGATACTAAAAGTATCTGCAGAGTTGTCTTTTACTTCAGTGGTGGGGGTTGGGTGGTGGGATGAGAATGCAGAGAATTGAAATACTGTTAGTTATAGTTACTCTTATGCAGGAATATTGTTTTTCACAAGTTTTGCTTATCTGAATTAGGATACCTGCATTCTAGTCCTAGCTCTTCCTTTAATTTCCTTTGTGACTGTGTGTTTGACTTTTTAACCTATAAATGAGAGAGTTGAGCTGAAATCGATAGTTTTTAAACTTTTTTCCTAAACTCTTTGTTAATAAACTCTTACTTGGAACCCCAGTAATCATGTGACAGAGAAAGATTTTATTAATGTGTATCCAGACTCTCTTCCCTCCTCACTGCCAGTCTGCTTGAAAAAATGCTTTTCCTACTTAATTCCCCAGCTCACCTCTGAAGGGTTCATTTTTACCAGAGCAGATCCTGGACTTTTGTGATTCAGGGCCAGAACCAGAGTGAGGAAAATAAGGTACTTGCTTCTGGTATTCCTAAAATTAAATAATCAAAATAAATAATATTTTAATGCAATATTTTAAAAGATCAAAATTAGTGCAAAAACAATTCCTGATAGTAAAACATGAAAATGTTTGAGAAGACAGGATCCAACAGTAATAAGTCAACTCATACTGCCTGAGGCAAGAAGGAAATTGTGCACCTCTATATTAATTCTTCGGAGAAGGTAATGGCACCCAACTCTAGTACTCTTGCCTGGAAAATCCCATTGACAGAGGAGCCTGGTAGGCTGCAGTCTATGGGGTCGCTAGAGTCGGACACGACTGAGCGACTTCACTTTCACTTTTCACTTTCATGCATTGGAGAAGGAAATGGCAACCCACTCCAGTGTTCTTGCCTGGAGAATCCCAGGGACGGGGAAGCCTGGTGGGCTGCCGACTCAGGGGTCACACAGAGTTGGACACGACTGAAGTGACTTAGCAGCAGCAGCATATTAGTTCTTATGTATTTATTTTAATGGTTAATTTTTTCCCTGAAACACTAAAGGAGTTGGAAAAATATTGAAAAGTTCAAAGTAGGTATCATTAAATTAGTGTAGTAAAGTTTTACAATGGAAAATTGAGTAAAAAAGAAATCACTCAAAATCCCATAACCTGAAAATGATTGTTTTGGGGTCCTTTTTGTTTGTTTCTAGTCCTTTTTGTATACCTTTCCTTTATATAATTGTAATTAGCACTTTTTGTTTGTTTCTAGTCCTTTTTGTATACCTTTCCTTTATATAATTGTAATTAGCACTTTTTGTTTGTTTCTAGTCCTTTTTGTATACCTTTCCTTTATATAATTGTAATTAGCACTTATAAATAATTTGGGTTTTTTTTTTTTCACTAAACCACTTCCCCCTGTTGCTAAATGGCTTTTATAATTACCACTTAGAATGATTGCAAAATATACCAGCAAGTAAATTTCATAAGTTATCTATTACCCCATTATTAGACCTTTGAGTGGTTTCCAAGTTTGCACTGCTATAAATAACGCTATTGCTTTATGCTTGTTGCTTTCTCCATATTTTTTTTCTTTAAGTAGTTTAAAATATAATTGAATAGACTTCAAATGAAAAATGTTGGGCTGAACTTATGCCAAAAGTCCATCTTCTCCAATCCAAATATGAGAAATCCTTGTCAACTGTGTAGCCAACTCTGAAAGCAAGAAAGAGAAGTCTCTATAGACCAGATTATAAAGGAGGAGCTCACAGCAATAAGAAGGATTCTCAAGGGTGATGAGGCTGAAGACATGGGGTAAGAGTTGAACACAGGTTGTTTGCATTTGAACTGTAGACTCTTTGTGCAATAATATAGGTTTCCTGCTAGAAAAACCTTCGCTCCAGTTCAGAAATGAGTTTCCCAAGTGTTAGAGACAAGTTTTAGAAAAGAGCAAGGGAGGTTCCTGGGTAGAGAGGATCGGTGTTAGATGGGTCACCAAAGACAACATTTTTTTTTTAAAGATTTGTACTTTTCAATATGTCAAATACTTATTATGTATTTTAGAAAGACATACTTTTTAGTATCTAGCTATAAACATGTATACTATAACTGGAGTCACCCTGCCCTTTAGAGCTTCACAAGATTGACTCATTCCTCAATTTGTTTAAAGTTCAGTGTCGTCCTCAAATTTTCTGCAAAAGTCCCAAGGGCAAGTTCCTAGTCAACTTTAGTTCTTATCTCCTGCTTCTGAAAAATTAATTGTTGGGGATCATTTTGCCACCATAGCTCAGTTGGTAAAGAATCCGCCTGGAATGTAGGAGACCCCGGTTTGATTCCTGAGTCAGGAAGATCCCCTGGAGAAGGGATAGGCTACCCACCCCAGTATTCTGGCCTATACAGTCCACGGGGCTCACAAAAAGTCAGACACAGCTGAGCAACTTTCACTTTTGCTTTTGCTATCCCTTGCGTGCTGCCTATATGATTATATAGACCCAGACTTGGAATCATGCCCTCTCCTTGATTCCTATCACCCCTACAGCCCCCACTACCACTCACTACTGAATCAAACAAAGCCATTCTGTGTAGAGCAGACTTTTAGTGACAGTTTGGGGTGGCCTTTGGCTTATATTACAGCAGTGCAAAAAACTTACAGTAAAAAAGTATCACGCCTACTTTATTTTTTTTTAAGTTTTCTTTTTTGATATGGGTCATTTTTAAAGTCTTTATTGAATTTGTCACAATATTGCTTCTGTTTCATGTTTTGGTTTTTTGGCCACGAGGCAATTGAGATCTTAGCTCCCCAACAAGGTATAGAACCTGTATACCCTGCATTGGAAGTGAAGAGTCTAACCACTGGGCCACCAGGGAAGTCCCTCACCCCTGTTTTTAAAAAGTTCTCCACTGCTTTGGCACTTGGTTTAATCCCTTTCATTCCCTTCTCTACTCTTTGACACCTAAATTTCCATTAATTTTTCATGCCCTTAGAGGATAAGATACTTCTTCACCACAAGAAGACATCCACAAGTGATTGCTTTTAAGTCCGGATAAGAGGGATCCCAGCTATTTCGAGGAGCCTGTGCCCTGACCTAGAGTCTGAGATACCCATTTGGCCAAGGGGTTTATATATACCCAAACATTTGCCTCCTTCCTTCCTTCTGGATAATATAGTGAATATTTCAGGCTTTGTGGCCACATGGTCTCTATGCCAGCTGTCGGCAGCAGTGTGTTCAGAGCTTGGCTGTGAAGGCAGGGGCACCCTCACTTGTGTGCCGGGGGCTCCCTCCATGTGGGGTGGAATAGGATTAAGAAGAAAGGGAAGGAGGGGGGTGGCTCAGGGACCAGGAGTGGGGGCTGGGGCCCAGCCTCTCAGGATTCTGGAGAACATTCTGGCTTGCTAAGAAGGACAACTTGTCAAGTCAGAAGAGTAGAACATGTTCTACTTGGCAATTCGTTAACTTGATTTATAACTTTAAATCTTTAAATCTATAGTATATGGGCCTCCTTTGTCATTTTACCCAACCCCCACCCCATGCTCATGTCAAGGGCTTTTCCTAAGCAAAAATTTTGTTCTATCTTGAAGAAGAATTCTGATTTAAAAAATTTTGTTTCATGGCTTCTCGGCCTTTTGGCTAAGATCATGTGTAAAAATTTTGTTTCACTCTGCTACAATAATATATTTATTTTATGGCTCTAAATATTCAAGGTCAACACCAGATGAATGTGTGTGTGTGTTAGTTGCTCAGTTGTGTCTGACTCTTTGAGACCCTGTAGACTGTAGCCCACCAGGCTCCTCTATCCATGGGATTTTCCAGGCAAGAATACTGGAGTGGATTGCCATTTCCTTCTCCAGGATATCTTCCTGACCTAGAGATTGAACACAGGTCTCCTGCATTGCAGACAGATTCTTTACCATCTGAGCCACCAGGGAAGCACCCAGATGAGTAACTAGTATGATTTGATGTTAAATCCTGAGTTTGGGTAAGAGTTTCTTAACATCCCTCCGAGTTCAGGATTGGTTCTAGTCACCAGGGAGAGCTAAATCAGCTGGTGGGGGGTCCTGCACCTCACCTGTGGAGAATGATGCTTGCCAAGGGTAGAAACCAGGAAGGGACTGACAGACCTAAACTGCCACACGCATCATTTTAGAAACCACATCTCCCAATAACTAGGACTGCTCAACATGGGACCATCAGGGTTTGTGCTTGACCTGAGAATAAATACCATGCGAGAAAGACACAATGGGGATAATGAGCTTCATATCAGCTCAAAGCTGTTAGGATAGGAGACTGGAAAAGGGACACTACAGCTGGTTGGGAGGGCTTTTCCCTTGTGTTTCTCTTGGCCATCTGTTCCAAGCTGAGCCATCGGCTTCCTATTGGAAAGGTCAGAATGGGTGTGTGGGTAAAGCTTGATGTTGGCTCCACATGCCGTAGTAAGATGCAGCTGCTCTTGGCTTGGTCACACCTGGGTTTGCACCCAGGACCCTCAAAAGCTCTGCGCATTATGGTAATTAGCCATCTGCTGCAGCCTTTGCAGGACTGGCTGATCACAAAAAGAAGCCAGGAAGCGCTCTGACAGCAGCAGAAATGGAGGTGTGAGGAGGTGCCTCAGGCCACTGGGCTCCTCCCCACTCCTCTCCTGGATACTGATGCCTGAAGGGAACTGGCCCAGCACTCCGCACAGCCCCCGAGCTTGAGGTCTCCCCACTGATCCATGGCTGTCCCCCATTCAGCGGGGAACTGTACAGGGAACAGGAGTCTGCTGAAACAACGACATTCTGTGTGTCAATAGGGAGACAGACACACCATTTGTCTGAGAAGTGACTTTCCTTTGGAGACTAGGTGAATAGAGATAGCGTGATTGGCAATTTTTAGATTATCAGTTTTTATGAAACTCTAAAATTATATTTATAAATCTAGGTTGCTACTGAGATCCTAAAGTTATTTATGGTGTATACATATAGCGATAAATAGTTATGTATGTAAGCAATGATGTCATATCTATAAATCCCAGTTGAAAGAAATTCTGTCATGTATAAACAAGCTTTGCAGGATAGAACTTTGGTTTGGTATGTGTAGGTATATACATGTATAAGCTGTAAAATAGCTCTGGGATATGTAAGTATATATTTATACATATCTATGCAGCATATGGGACTTCCCTGGCAGCTCAGCAGTAAAGAATCCACCTGCAATGCAGGAGACATGGGTTTGATCCCTGGGTCAGGAAGATCCCCTGGAGAAGAAACTGGCAACTCATTCCAATATTCTTGCCTGGAGAATCCCATGGACAGAAGAGCCTGGTGAGCTACAGTTCATTGGTTCACAAAGAGTCGGGCACAACTGAGCAACTGATCACACACACAGGCAGTATATATAGTCTGAGGGCTTTTTGAGCATTTCTGAAAATGTATATATATATGGGTTATCTGTACACATACATATATACATGGAATGAGGGATAGCATCTAGAACTCAGGATTTGGGAATTGGTTCAAGTCCCAGGCCTGCCACTCCACATGTACCTGGTCATACGCATAGGAAGATGGTACACATTATGATAGGAAAGGTGGAATAAAACAATCCTCAGACCTTATTGACATTGGCTGGACTTGACTCCCTTGGGGAGAACCAGAATTATGGGTGTGGTGTGGTAGGAACATGAAGGGAGCTAGCAGGAAGCTGGAGGCCTGAGCTAGCAGATGAGAACACTTGGGGGGAGGGGGAGGAAAGGCAGTTGCACTCACGGTTATAAGGGCAAGGCCAGAGTGCATGTCAGTTTGCTTGGGGCACAGACGGAAAGGAGCCTAACTAACCGGGAATGTCAGGGAGGAGTCATGGTGGAATTCTCTTGACCTGATCTTGACGGATGCACATGTGACCACAGGGGTGAGGGAAAACACTTCAAGATTTAGAAATAGCATCTACAAAGGCATGAGAATGCACAGTGTGTGCTGCTGCTGATGAGATGTCTGGGATGGCTTGAGCTTAAAGTGATGGAGATGAGACTGGCAAAGAGGATGGGAGTCTGATGGAGAAGCGCTGATGTACAGCACTCATAACCAGGGCTTCCCTGGTGGCTCAGAGGTTAAAGCTTCTGCCTGCAGTGAGGAGACGTGGGTTCGATCTCTGGGTCGGGAAGATCCCCTGGAGAAGGAAATGGCAACCCACTCCAGTATTCTTTCCTGGAGAATCCCATGGATGGAGGAGCCTGGTGGGCTACAGTCCACGGGGTTGCAGAGAGTCGGACACGACTGAACGACTTCACTTTTCACAGCACTCGTAAGTGAGCACTCTATTCTACTGGTGAAGGGACACTAGAAGGTTTAAGGGAGTTATGAAATCAAATTTAGTTCTGAGAGTAGTCAGTCTGATAGCCAAGAGAGCTCAGTCTGAAAGGGGAATGCTGGAAGAAGGTTGTTGCAGGAGGCCAAGCAGGAGATGATGGTGGCTGAGGCAGCGGAAATGGAGAAAAGGAGGCAAAGTGAGTTTTGGAGCCTGTGTGGCTAGAATTGGTAGGACTTTGGGGCAAGAGCAAGAAGGAAGAAACAGATGACTCGGGTTTCTAGCTTAATTGGCTAGGCAGAAGTTTATGGTCCTGACAGAGACAGAACATGCAGAAAAAGAGGTAACTCTGAGTGGTGAGAGTCCTGTTTTGGACATATTGCTTGGAGGTGATTGCAGGACAGCCAGATAAATACCTCTAGTCTAAGGTGGAGTAAAAGGAATTCATACTGCCCCCGCCCCAAACACAAATCTACAGGGCCTCCACTAACTAGATAAGAAGGACTAGGAACCCATACCAGAGAAATACTGACAAGCCCTCACACACAGCTCCTGGTCCCGCTCGGGTAGCTTTCCTGTCCCACCCTCGCAGCTCTCCCTGCCTCTTCACTGTCTCTTGAGCGTGCCAAGCATTCTCCCATCTCAGGGCCTCAGCTGCTTAGCTGTTCTGCCTCTTTCTTCTCTGTTTTCTTATTTTATGTGTTTTGCTTTTTCCCTATGAGAACATACATACTCCACAGGAGCAGGGATCCTAGTTCACTGATATGTTTCAAGTACTTAGAAACATGTCAAGCACCCTATAAGTTTTTAATGAATATTTGTTAAATGAATTTTAAAGAAAGACCACTTAAAAATGAGGACCAAAATTTCATGGCGAATTTATCTTTAAATACAGAAACAAAAATATTAGAGTATTTTAATGCATATTTCATAAAATATGGTTTATAATTATAGCTACTTTAATCTTAGAGCAAAGAAGGAGCCAAGTGTTTCTTATTTGGGAGGGTGTAGACTTTTCCTGACAAAATTATTTGATAGTGTGATATAACTTTGACCAATTCTTACTTGACTTTTATAGTATGACCTAAAAGAGGGTTATCTTTTGCAAAACTATTTGAGGCTTTATCAATTTTTCCCAGGTACTTCACTTAGTTTATAATAAATAAATAAAATTTTAATAGAGATATAATGTATGTATAGTGAAAGACTCGAGTCTGATGTGTACCATTCCCTTTAGTTGTAGGAATACATATCAAGACAGAAAATTAACCTCACCCCAGAAAACTCTTTCATACACCTTCCTACTCCCTCCATAAGCAATCACTGATCTGATTTCTACCACCACAGGTTTCTTTTTCTACTCTAGAAGTGCAAATAATTGGGTTCATGCAGTATACAGGTTTTGTGTGTCGGTCTCCTTTCATTGAGAATATGTATTTTGAGATCCATCCATGTCGTTGCACATATCTGCAACTCATTTCTTTTTGTTCCTTAGTAGTATTCCAAGGACTTCTCTTATATTTTGAAAGACTCATTCTCTTATTGACTTTGAGGATTTTCTGAATTGATACTTGTTCTATCCGACGATGACTTTGCATGTAGTTCAAGTAGTTCTTTTTCACTTTGAAAAAGATGAAGTTCTATATTTCTATAGGACTTACAGCTTTACTTTGCAGTTAATTTCCATTGTACTTGTAATGATTATCAAATATATATCAAACAACGCATGAGAAACTGACCAAAAATGTTGTAAGTAGTTAGACATGACCAGTAAAAAATGAAGGTTTCAGTAGAATCTAATTTTTTAAATGCTCACTTTATTAGTGAATATTTTCATGTTTTGATAACTTTTGCTTCACAAAACATTCAGGCAAACATAGAAATCAGAATAATAACACTCATACCAAAGGCCCTCTTTCCCTGTGTGTGTGTGTGTGTGCATACACATGCACAACACATACAAGTCCATGAGTGTGAATTGCGGGATCACTTAGGTATACACATTTACTAGTTGGTTGGCGAGCTGACTTCTAGGAAATAGATTTCATCTATAAAAGATCCCACCTGACGTCCTTTTGAAACTTCCTACTACTCTTCTGTGTTTTTGATGGGCTTCCCTGGTGGCTCAGATGGTAAAGCATCTGCCTACAGTGTGGGAGACCCGGGTTCGATCCCTGGGTCAGGAAGATCCCCTGGAGAAGTAAATGCCAACACACTCCAGTATTCATGCCTGCAAAATCCCATGGACCGAGGAGCCTGGTGGGCTACAATCCATGGGGTCGCAAAGAGTCGGACACGACTGAGTGACTTCTGTGTGTGTGTGTTATTGTCCATCTAAGACTATAAATGTAAACAAAGCAAGTATTAACAATTTGATTCATAAATAGTTATTTGATTCAATTATATGAAATCACCAATATTTGAACATTGCTCAAATTGCTCTAAAACCAGCAATTTCATGTGGTTCAGCTTCATGGTTTTTATACTTTAAGTTGCCACCCATTAATGAGTAATGAAATCAGTTTAATAGATTGGGATTAACATTTTTAAAAAATGATAGACCAGAAAATATCAGAGGGCATCTCACTGTGAGAATAGATATTGTTTGGTGAACCTTTTCTTTCAGTAATGGATGCATGTATCATGTCATTTAGAATACTGATTTGGATGCTTCAACAAAGACAAAATAGTGAAGACTTCAACAAGGAAGGCTGATTTTAGTTTCCTGTTAAGTGTGGGTTTGTAGTTTGTCCAGAGCAGTAAGTAGACAGTTCTGTTGCACAGAGCCATGCAGGCACACAGGTTCGTTCTACATGGTTGTTGCACTGTCTCCTTGATCTTGTCCTCATCCATTTGGTTGAAGCTGGTTGATGGCTACAACATCTTCATTCCAGTCTACTTGAAAGGATAATAAGCAAAGTGATGGCTAATATCCTTTTAGAGATATGAGGAAAATATCACTTCTGCTCAAAATCCAATGATTTCAACTTAATCCAGCAGTTCCATTTAAGCAAGCCTTTCTGTGGATAGACGAGGGCCTGGGGTTCCTAAGCACTCTTCTTCTTCTCTCTGTGTAAGTTTGCCTCTCATTACACCCTATTTTATATCTTCACTACAAAGCATTGCATAGATAAATGCCCTGATATTGTTATGGCTTATGATTTTTTAAAAGATTGAAAATCTCTAGATAGTCTAGTTGATCTTAGTGTCCAAGTGACAAAATTATTAATGCTTCATCCCAATATTTCTGCCTGACTTACTCTAATAATGGAGAATCAAATAAAAATTAACTAACCCCTATATCAATTCTACAAATTATAAAAATTGAGCAACTATAAACATATTGCTTGGCAATGCATTCCAATACTCTTGCCTAGAAAATTCCATGAATGGAGGAGGCTGGTGGGCTACAGTCCATGGGGTCGCAAAGAATCAGACACGACTGAGCAGCTTCACTTTCTTGCACTTAAACATATTGTCACATTTGCTTCATTATTCTCTATTGTATGCATTTATTTTCCTGAATCATTTGACAATTACAGACATAAAGTTCTTTTACCTCCAAATGTTTCAGTGTTTATTTGGTAAGAATAAGGACATTCCCTTAAATAAGCACAGTAACACTGATGCAATACCATTTAAATGCACAACTCAGCTTGGGACTTGAATCCAGGGGCTGGGACTTGAATCCAGGGGCTGGGACTTGAACCCAGCCAAAACCCAGACTGGGTCTTGAATCCATGGTCTTTTAATCGAGATCATATACCTGGTCTCAGGATTTAATGAAGCTTAGGTTCTTTATGTTTCATTGCAGAAAGAATTCAGTGAAAGACAAAGTGATAGGTAAGAAGTAGACTTATTTAGAAACACACTCCACAGACAGATGCAGTCTGTCTCAAAAGGTGAGACTAGTGTTGGGAGGAACACGCTTTATAGACAAGTATAGGTCATTTTGGAAGGTGACAGGCCCCAAAGTGTGGGGTGATTAGTTTTCATGGGCTGGATAATTTCATAGGCTAATGAATGGGAGGATTATTCCAACTATATTAGGGAAGGGGCAGACAGTTCCTGGAATTGGGGAACCACCCACTTTTTGGCCTTTTGTGGTCACCCTCAGAACTGGCATGGCACCTGTGGGTGTGCCATTTAGCATATGCTAATGTATTACAACTTATGACCTACCTAGACAGCATATTAAAAAGCAGAGACATTACTTTGCCACAAAGGTCCGTCTAGTGAATACTATGGTTTTTCCAGTGGTCATGTATGGATGTGAGAGTTGGACTATAAAGAAAGCTGAACACTGAAGAATTGATGCTTTTGAACTGTGGTGTTGGAGAGGACTCTTGAGAGTCCTTTGGGTTGCAAGGAGATCCACCAGTCCATCGTAAAGGAAATCAGTCCTGAATATTCATTGGAAGGACTGATGCTGAAGCTGAAACTCCAATACTTTAGCCACCTGATTCGAAGAACTGACTCATTTGAAAAGACCCTGATGCTGGGAAAGATTGAAGGCAGGAGGAGAAGGGGATGACAGAGGATAAGATGGTTGGATGGCATCACCAACTCAATAGACATCAGAGATCAGATCAGTCGCTCAGTCGTGTCCGACTCTTTGCGACCCCATGAACCGCAGCACGCCAGGCCTCCCTATCCATCACCAGCTCTCGGAGGTCACTCAGACTCACATTTATCGAGTCAGTGATGCCATCCAGCCATCTCATCCTCTGTCGTCCCCTTCTCCTCCTGCCCTCAATCCCTCCCAGCATCAGAGTCTTCTCCAATGAGTCAACTCTTCGCATGAGGTGGCCAAAATACTGGAGTTTCAGCTTGAGCATCATTCCCTCCAAAGAAATCCCAGGTCTGATCTCCTTCAGAATGGACCGGTTGGATCTCCTTGCAGTCCAAGGGACTCTCAAGAGTCTTCTCCAACACCACAGTTCAAAAGCATCTATTCTTCGGCGCTCAGCTTTCTTCACAGTCCAGCTCTCACATCCATACATGACCACAGGAAAGACCATAGCCTTGACTAGGCGAACCTTTGTTGGCAAAGTGATGTCTCTGCTTTTGAATATGCTATCTAGGTTGGTCATAACCTTCCTTCCAAGGAGTAAGCGTCTTTTAATTTCATGGCTGCAGTCACCATCTGCAGTGATTTTGGAGCCCCCAAAAATAAAGTCTGACACTGTTTCCACTGTTTCTCCATCTATTTCCCATGTAGTGATGGGACCAGATGCCATGATCTTTGTTTTCTGAATGTTGAGCTTTAAGCCAACCTTTTCACTCTCCACTTTCACTTTCATCAAGAGGCTTTTGAGTTCCTCTTCACTTTCTGCCATAAGGGTGGTGTCATCTGCATATCTGAGGTTATTGATATTTCTCCCAGCAATCTTGATTCCAGCTTGTGTTTCCTCCAGTCCAGCATTTCTCATGATGTACTCTGCATATAAGTTAAATAAACATGGTGACAATATACAGCCTTGACGTACTCCTTTTCCTATTTGGAACCAGTCTGTTGTTCCATGACCAGTTCTAACTGTTGCTTCCTGACCTGCATACAGATTTCTCAAGAGGCAGATCAGGTGGTCTGGTATTCCCATCTCTTTCAGAATTTTCCATAGTTTATTGTGATCTACACAGTCAAAGGCTTTGGCATAGTCAATAAAGCAGAAATAGATGTTTTTCTGGAACTCTCTTGCTTTTTTGATAATCCAGCGGATGTTGGCAATTTGATCTCTGGTTCCTCTGCCTTTTCTAAATCCAGCTTGAATATCAGGAAGTTCACGGTTCACATATTGCTGAAGCCTGGCTTAGAGAATTTTGAGCATTACTTTACTCAATAGACATGAGTTTGAGTAAATTCTGGGAGTTGGTGATGGACAGGGAGGCCTGGTGTACTGCAGTCCATGGGGTTGCAAAGAGTCAGACATGACTGAGCGACTGAACTGCGCTGAACTGAATGTATTACAATGAGGCTCAAGGTCTACTTGGAGAAGGCAATGGCACCCCACTCCAGTACTCTTGCCTGGAAAATCCCATGGACGGAGGAGCCTAGAAGGCTGCAGTCCATGGGGTTGCTGAGGATCGGACACGACTGAGCGACTTCACTTTCACTTTTCACTTTCATGCATTGGAGAAGGAAATGGCAACCCACTCCAGTGTTCTTGCCTGGAGAATCCCAGGGATGGGGGAGCCTGGTGGGCTGCCATCTATGGGGTCGCACAGAGCCAGATATGGCTGAAGTGACTTAGCAGCAGCAGCAGCAGCAGCAGCAAGCTCTACTGGAAGTCAAATCTTCAGTCATTGTTGGCCTAATTGGTGCTAACCAGTTTTTTGTGTGTCCTCAATGGCTATGTCATTCTTTTAAAGGCTCTGCCCTGCCCCTTATGCCCCTGTTATTGTTATCTAATAAATAGTATGTATTAAAATTTTGCCAAGTATCCTGATAATATTTGTGGTGCCAATCTCTTCTATCTCTTCTCTCCCACATCCCATTCCTATCCAGGATCCAACACATGGTCATAAATTAGTTATCATGTTTGCCAAAAATTAAACCAAAATTTTAGATCCCACACTGTTCTGTATAGCCTTTAGACTCCTCTCTTTCCTGATGATGTCTTATACTGTACTTGGGCTGTTTGTTTTCTTTTCATGGAAGTGGTGAAGAAGGACCTTAGAAGTTGTAACCATACAGTCAGATCAAGCCTAGAGATAGAGCCAGAATTCAAACAGATATTAATATCTGTATAATGTGTGGCTCCATGAGATAAGAAATGCAGAATTCCATGGAGTCCAGAGGTCCTTAGACTTGCTAGAAAGACAATTACATTTCTAAAGAACCAAAGGAATACAAAATAAAATAGACTTTCCCAGATAGGTTGGAAAATTAGGTAATAGTAACTTGACCACACCTTTCTTTAAACTGTGTAGACAAAAACAAAGTAAACAGGCTCAGGATGACAATTAAGGCCATAACAAAAATCCTCTGGAACCTGTAGCTCCAGCCCTCAAACCTCACCAATATTTCCAGTTCGTGAACAACTCTGTCAAAATTTGCAAGGGAGGCCAAAATTTTAATGACATATTTCCTTAGTGAGTTGAAAAGAAAGATATATATGTATAGATATGAAATGTATGTGTGTTAGTCACTCAGTCGTGTTCAACTCTTTGCGACCCCATGGACTGTAGCCCACCAGGCTCTTCTGTCCATGCAATTCTCCAGGCAAGAATACTGGAGTGGGTGACCAGTTCTCGCTCCAGAGTAGACATGAAATATATCAAACTAAAGTATTAGAAATAATCTGTAAATTTTAGTATGTTAAGAATGTCATGTTTAAGAGAATTGGGGGCTTTAAACTGTCTCACAGATTAATTCCATAAGTTTAAAGTAAAATGAATGTAGACATGATTTTAGGTTGGAACTTTACTAAGGTTGTTAACAATAGTAGAATAGTCAAAAGAATGTAAGATTCACCATATTTACAAGTTTAATTTATTATTAGCTTTGTAAGGCTTAAGGTCTCATTTATAAAACTTAAGGCTTGTTAGAGAATTGTAGCTCTTTAAAGGAAGTAGAATACATTAAATGTATCAATGCATTTGAGATATTTATAGGAATTTAATTTACTATGTTTGTGAATAATACAAAACATTTTAATCAAAGGCCACTTTAGAGTGATAATTAAAGTTTGTCAGAGGAATACACAGATTATTACAATCTGTAACTTGAACTTAACGTTTAGTAACTGGGTTTTAAATTTTGTAACCTTAGTAACTTGAATATTAATTTTTAAAAGTAAAGTAACTTGTGTAATGTTTTTGGTGCTCAAAAGCCATCCTTAGAAATCCTGAAATCCCACATTTACAGAAGTGATCTCCTTCCTGGTAACAAGTTGGTGCTGCCAGTGGGAGGCTTCACATGTGACTGGCAGCCCCTCCCTGGAGGCCCATTTGGCTCACCAGCGGCAGAAACTGCTTTCTCCTCGCTTACCAAAGAGCCACACTGTGAAGAGCCCACAGGTTTCTCCATCACGATCATGGTCAACTTCATTATTATAGGAATCTTAGCCTTGGGAAATATTTTTACTTTCACCCTTCCTGAGTGCCTTCTGGCTTGCCAAGTGAAACATGTTTCATGATTTTAGTTATTTCTGATTGAGATAAAACTAACTCAGACCTTGCTTGGTCTTCTATAGTATTTTTCATTCAGACACATGTTTATTAAAAGTAGCCACCTACTTTTATTGGTTTAATGTTGCCTCCATAAAATGAGGGGCTTCCCAGGTGTTGCAATTAGTAACAAATCCACCTGCCAATGCAGGAGACGCAAGTTTGATTCCTGGGTCAGGAAGATCCTCCAGAGAAGGAAATGGCAACCCACTCCAGTACTCTTGCCTGGGAAATCCCATGGAAGTCCATGGGGTCACAAAAAGTTGGACATGACTCTGCACTCACACACACACACACACACACACACACACACACACACCATAAAATGATGCATATTTACTGCTGCCCTACTTCATGAAACTCTTGCCTGATTGTGTTCATTCTCACTTTGGCCTGCTCTTGTTTCACCCATCTCACAGAAGGTATCCAGTCCCTCACTCTAGGTCTAGGCTTTTAGATGCAGGTTACATAGCCCCAGGGGATAGGTTGGTAATGAGAGAAGAGCCTGGTCCTAAGACTCTTGCACATGCTGATTCTTGGGGTGCTTCTTCCCATCTTCTGAGTTTCCCATCTTCCTCCTGTACTTCATCCTCCATCATCCCCCACTTCCCAGTCTATAGGAAGACCCATCTGATCAAACTATGTCCAGCTCTTTGTTTCTCCACTTTGATAGATGGCATCTGTGAGTCTTTGTTTCTGTCTCTGTATGCCTCAATGAGGGAAAACCGCCCCTTGGGTAATAGTGAGAGAGCAAACAAAAAGGGAAATAAGCAGAAATATATAGAGAGAGCTATGATCCTGCCACATTGGAAATGATTCGTTTTATTTCATCTAATTTTTTCCTTTTAATGGAGAAAGGGAGTATAAGTTTGAGGAAGATGGACAGGAAGACCAATTTTTTCCCAAAGTGCAAGTTATGCATTTGAATTGTTATTAACTGTGTAACCACAAGTAAGTCATCAACATGTCTAAGCCTCAATGTCCTCATTAGTAAAATGGGATTAAAAAATCATCCTTGCTTCATAGAGAGTTGCTATGAAGACTAAGGAGAAATTTCTTGTAAAGTACTTAGAATAGTACCTGGCACTTCAATAAGCCTTAACTATTGTTATCATTATCACTGTCAGCAATGTGATTGTTTCCATGCTAGCCTAGTGGGCTAGAAAAGACTGGTGATACCATGTAAAAACTTCAGCCAGAAAATTCAAGAAACCTGCAAGTCAAATTACCCCACTAAAGTACAGCCACAGCCTGGTCTCAAATAACTACCCAGGGGAATCTTGTGAGCTGTGCCTTCACTATGATTCCAGGAAAACTAAGAACAGAGTGTCTGATGCACACTTTGTACTGTCTCTCCATTTTTCATAGCAAACTCACAAAGTGTAGGTCAAAAGTATCTTACTTTATGAAATGAGTGTGCTTCTGAAAAGTTAAAAACTTAAAAAAAATTCAACTCAATAGCAAATGCCTGATATATCTGCTTCCACTTCTGAGATCATTAGCTTTAACTCCCTTAGTGTGCAGAAACATGTCCATTATTTAAAGATCCAACAATAAGCCTTTTTGTGAAGTGAAGAACTCTATCCCTGATCTTCATCATCTTATTTTCCTAAAAAGAAAAGTCTTTCCTGTCCAATAAACAGTTAACTCTAAGTAACAGTTGTGCTTTTTATCCATTCTTCTTAGGAGAATGCGATTAATTCAGTTACCAGAGATTGCATTTGCACATTTTTCCTAGAGCCATAGGGCACGTTTTTGGCTTTGCAGATAGTTAAGAGTAGATCCTTTTTGCTTTCTTTCTTTTTGTTAAAAGATGATCCCCTTTTCAACAATTCCCAACCCCCAAACACCCAACAACAGCAGACTGTGTCACTTGAAAAACGTTAAATGCCTCTGTTACTCTTTCTTTTTTCCTGAACCCTATTTCTACTACATCAGCATATTACATTATTTGAGAAGATGCAGTTCAGTGTCATTCTGAACCAAACCGGGGGAAGTGCTTACACACTAGAGGAGTGTGAACTGCTGCACCAAAAATACTGGTGCTTACAAAGCCAGGTTCCCGCAGGCCCAGTGCCTGGAGCTGACAGTGTAAATTCTTGCCAGTATAAAGCATCTCTGCAAAGGGATTAATCCTGCAGAGGCTGGAGGTGCTGGAGGAGCATTTGTTTGCTGAGACAAAAATCCTTCAAGTTAATTAGTGTTTTGGAAAAGTCAACATTAAACAATAGCAATCATGGTCAACAGGAGGGCTTGACTTATGTTTCTCATGGATCAGAAGGGAGGGAACAAAAGTCTGGATGAAGGAGAAGCCTCACTGTCTCAGTAGATCTATTAATACTACAGTACAGAGGCACTTCGTCAGTAGTCTTGACAGTAAGCTCCTCCAAAGCTCTGAGTAGACTAGCTAATCTTTCTTTGCAGCAAATCACTTAAAGCAAATATTTACTGAGCACCTACTAGGTACAAAGTCCTGTACTTAACAAATTACATTGCAGTTCCAAAGATGTAATTTCCTCGTTCTTCACATACACTTAATGGAAGATATGTCTTAATACTTCAAATTAATCTACTTTGTATATACCTTCTGCAGTATGTGTCAAGTGGTTATTCTTAAACACTTCTACAACTCAGTATATTTGGGCTGTCCTAGATTTTGGGACATTGTAACTTTTATACAACCTGTCCTTTGATTTTTTTTTTTTAACATTGATACCCCTAAACCATCTGTATTACACATTAAATTTAAAACTTCCTTCATTAACCAGTGAATGAGCATTTAAATTTCTGCCTGCACTGCTAGCCTATTAATAGCTTAATTCTGGCACAGTATCTGTCTTTGTGTGTCCAGTGCTGTTTTGCAATTATTTGAATGCTTCTTTTGCATTTTGCTCTTATTTTATAAATTAAGTGCTAAGTGGGGGGAAAAAAAGAGTGAAAAGAAAAGTAGAGCTCAAAAACAACATAATGGAGAAAGATGGAAATTATTAGGAATACTAAAAGCAGAACATTTTTAGCTTCAATCTCATGTGCATTGATTTTAAGCCAATATTTTGTGTGTTTGAATGGGAGGAACAAAATTAAACAACATGCATGAAAGCTGGAAATAATTTGAAGAGTGTATCTGATGGAAAAGATATAATTAAATATTTTGTCATTTTTCTGGCTTTCTGCAAGTAAACCTTCCCTTATAACATATAAGATGATTATGCTTTCAAATATTCAACTGTGTATAAAGATTATAGGCATGCTCTCTCTACATGAGGGAGACCGCCTACAAAGAACCTGGCCTGTAAATCTTTTTTTTTTTTTAATTTGGAGAACTTTTTATTTTTTTTAAATTAAATTTTATTTTGCTTAACTTTACAATATTGTATTGCTTTTGCCATACATCCTGTAAATCTTTTGTAGAGTAAAGGAGTCATTTTAACAAATGAAAATTCTTGTTGGTGGAATCAGTACTAAGTTTGCTTCTTGTCCCTCTCAAAACCCAAGTCAAATGTGCTCTTACAAAAAAGAAAAAAAAAAGTAAGAGCAAAGACAGTGGGAGGAGAAGGTTACCCACAGATGAGAGTTTTCAAGAGATTTCTGCAAGAGGAGAAGAGAAGGGACACAGGAAACATGTAAAGGAGAGTGGGAAGCAGAGGCTGCTCCAAGACAAGGCTCTTCCTGTCTTTTGTAAAAGCTAAAATGAATTGAAGAGACTTTGTAAAGTGCCTTTAATAGCAATAAAACAAGGGGGGATGGGGTGGCGAGTGATTTCTTCCTGAATAAGATGAGGTCAAGAGATCAAAGATTAGATGCTTCAGGGATAGAGAACAAAAAATCCCTCTGGCCTTGAGGCGGCAGCAAGGTCAGAAAAGCAGAGGGTACTGCACGGTGCCCCTAGGTCAACTGGGCCTGCAACCCCCCCCCCCCCCCCCCCCCCCCCCCCCCCCCCCCCGCCCTGCGCCCCCGCCGCCCCGCTCCCGCCTCCCGCCGCCCCCTGAGTACCAGAGTCCCGACACTGAGCAAAGAGTCTTTGACTCCTGGCATAGAGGCAGAAAGCCACTGAATCTCATAGGGCCACAGATTCCAACCAGAACAGAGGTCTCTGATGCTGACTCCAATTGCCATGCAAACCCACTGTGAGCCATGCCCCAAATCTGATATAACTGTATTGGAAGAAGATAAAAAAATTTTTTTTAAATAGACATTTTTTAACATATGAGTCTTTTGTTAAGATCACAATTTCTACGTTAAGAGGAGCAAGATGAATTGTGCTTGTACCTTGAAAAATAGTGATTTTGAGTATCCTATAAACCCACAAAAAAGAGTTTTTAGTCAAAGGGACCTTTGACTGAAAGCCCTAAAATTTAAAGAAGTTAGTAGTTATCTGCTTAGAATGAGCTTGCCTTCCAGGAACTTGTCCTCTCCCTCTAAGCACCACCCATCCCTACTAGGTATTGTGGGGTTCTCCCTGTTTCTCTACCGTGTATCAAATACATTTGTCAAGGAGGAAAATATTTTCCCTATCCTTCTAAGTTCTGGCTGCTCTAGAATTAAATTGACATGAGATAGATTAACAGGAGAAAGTCAAACAAAAGTTTAATAATATGTATAAATGGGAGAAATCCAGGAAAACTGAGTAATTTACCAAAATGGCAGAGCCTTTACCTTAAACACCATCTTCAGTTAAAGGCAAAAGAAAATGTTGGGCGTAGTGGCTAGGGACTAGAAAGGAGAGAAAGACAATTCACATAAAGATGGAAAAGCAAATATATTTTTTACTACAACACACTATCATTTCAATATCATGATCCTTTGGAGAATTTTCCTAGCAAGAAATCCACTTAGATTGTTCTTTCTCAAACCCATGTGACCTTTTAATTTGTTTCAGATTGTTTTTGCATAGCCAATTTATTCATATGATTCAAAAACAAAAATGATATAACAGTTGTGTGGTGAAAAGTCTTTCACTCACACCTATCCCATCTGCTTCATACTGAGACCATATTTTTTGTTTTGTTTTGTTGGTGCAGTTGTTTTTTAATCTGCTTTTCTCCCCCTCAAGTTTCTGAATTGCCTTTCTTTTTGTGGCAAGAAGGAATACATACATTCTTCACAATATATCATGCATTTCACAGTTTCTTATTCCTTTTTTCTGTTACTTAGAATAGATAGCTCTACTTATATGAGGTCCTAAAGTGGTCAAATTCATAGAAACAGAAAGTGGGATGGTGTTTTCCAGGGGCTGGGGAGTGGGGAGGGAAAGAGGGAGCTGTGGTTTAATAGATACTCAGTTTCTGAGTTGGCAAGAGGAGAAAATTCTGGGGATTGGTTGCACAACAATGTGAATACACTTCAAACTACTGTACTATACACTTAGAAATGGTTAAGATGGTAAATTTTATGTTATGTGTACTTTACTACAATTAAAAATAGAATTTTGTGAAAGGTTGAAAAGCAAAACAAATGTTTTACTAGACTTCACTAAGTTCTATGGAAGTTAGGACTCTAGGTTTGAATAATAACTACAATAATTAGGATTTAATTGCAACTATTAATTATTAAACTAAGCATTTACTTAGTTACAGCATCTCATTCAATCCTTAAGGTAACATCCTAAGGTAGGCATCACTATCTGCGTTTTAAGATAAGAGGATTCACACATGTGCCAGGGCCATCAAATGATCTCCCACACTTTAGGGTTGCTAGCTGATTGGAGTGGCAGTAAGGAGCAGAAGAAAGAGGGTTAGATTAGCAATCAGGAGCTTGGACACGTCACTTAATTTCAGTGATCAGAGATTTCCTTGCTGTGCCTTGAGGAACCCTAGGGATTCACAGAGATCCCTTCTGCTAAGTCGCTTCAGTCGTGTCCGACTCTGTGCGACTCCATAGACAGAAGCCCACCAGGCTCCCCCGTCCCTGGGATTCTCCAGGCAAGAACACTGGAGTGGGTTGCCATTGCCTTCTCCAATGCATGAAAGTGAATAAGTGAAAGTGAAGTCGCTCAGTCGTGTCCGACTCTTAGCGACCCCATGGACTACAGCCTACCAGGCTCCTCCATCCATGGGATTTTCCAGGCAAGAGTACTGGAGTGGGGTGCCATTGCCTTCTCCGAGATCCCTTCATTCCCACTCAAAAAGCCACCTAGGGATGGGTCTCCTGATCTTGGAGAGGTCAAGTGGACAGGGCTAAAGCCCGCCATACTTCCCCTCCAAAATGTTTTCCATTTTGGATTTGCAGTCTGAAAAATGGGTTCTGCTGCTAAAAGAAATTTGAAAATTACTTGATTAGATTATCTCTAAGGTCCCTCTGAGTTCACTCTTTATGCATAACACTCATTTATTCATTCCAACTTCCTATACATTTTCCCTCTGGGACTTGTGGGTGAGCAGGATCAGCTACATAATTTGCAGGGCTCAGGGCAAAATGAAAATGCAGGGCCTCTTGTTTATAAAGCAGCCCCCCTACCCAATGCCATTAAAAGCATAGAACTTCTTCCTTTCTTCCTTGGTCTTTTTCTTGACTTGTTATGGTGTTTTTTTATTTGCTATTTTATGTCATTCTAAATAAAGAGAAAGTAAAATTTTAAATTACTAGCATAAAATTTACCATTCATTTACGTTGGGCAGTGCCAGTTTCAGATGCAAATACAAGAGCATCTAACTCATACACACACGTATATGTATTTTGTTCTGGCCAGAACATGGAAACACTGCACAGAACTAAATCAACTGTTTTTATTTCACATCTTAATGTAAAATAAATAATGAACACATTCTACCAAAACTCTCTACCTTCTACTAATAAGTAAGAAAGTACTGGGAAAAAAAGAAGCTGTGGGTTACCCTATCTTTTCCTTTCTTTCTATGTCATAATTTTTATTAGTACTGGTTAGCTAAAACAGGGAAGTAACAGGAATAAGAAAGGCTATGACTGGATTCCTCAGTGGCTGGTGTTTCTAAGAACACCATTACTTTATATGTTGAGATTAACTTCCGGTAGCCTCTTGGAGCTGTCTGTGGCCCTGCTCACTCAGTTGTGGACATAACACCTTGTACTTATTTTGACTCTCACTGAACTCCCACTTTGCATGTGGGTCCACTGGAATTCTGTGCTCATGTGGCATTGTGAATGCTCATGAGACATGTGAATACCTTAGGAGGAGGTGGTGAGAAACAGAAGTGGACATGCATACTATATGTATTTCCTCTGTTCAAGCACATGCTCCATTGTCCTATTGGACTTCATTTTAGAATACAAATTCAATGATGAAATTATTTACATTTTCAGAAGAGCAACAGCAAAGCAGGAAAGCCCAAGTGTGGCGCCCTTCTGAGCAGGAATCCTGTACAAATACGCATCACATATCCAGAATCTGATCCTGTGGGTGGGGGTAGAGCATGAATATTTGGATAGGCAAGTACTTTCTTTGGGCATGTTAGTGGAAGCAGTTACAGTGGGCATTACTACCACTCATCAATATTCAGTTCTCTTCTTCTCATCCATCTTGAAGTATGTCCACAAGACTCTGGTTCATAAGGTGTGTATAAAACAACTTGTCTCTTCTGGGCAGAAGTATGTAAGAGCTGGTGAGCTAATTAATAATTAATTAATTATCTCAGTTTCCTCCACAGTGGCCAACACTGGATGGACCCAGCTGCACCAACCTGGGTCCCTGAGTGGGAACAATGTGAAGCAGAATCCCTACCCAGCCACTTCCCTTTTGCCAAACCAGAGTAGAAATATAGGCAGAGCAAGAAATAAACATTTATCATAAACTGAGGGGCTGCTTGCTACTGCCCAGACTAATCGTGGATTTTTTTGTTTGTTTTTCCTTCTATTAGTAGAATGTAGCACATATCACTATGCATACGTGCATTGGTTGCTGAGTTGCTCAGTTGTGTCCAACTCTATGCAACCCATGGACTATAGCCTGCCAAGCTCCTCTGTCTATGGGCTTCTCCAGGCAGAAATACTGGAGTGGGTTTGCCATGCCTTCCTCCAGGGGATCTTCCTAGGGACCCAGGGATCAAACCTGCGTCTCTTGCATTGGCAGGCAAGTTCTTTACCACTGTGCCACCTGGGAAGCCCCATGCATCACTATACCATAACTTAAAACTATCTTTGGAATAACCATAAAATGTATATTAAAACAATAAAATCTATAGCTTTTTAAAAAGGTGCATGCATGTAAGTTGCTTCAGTCATGTCTGACTTTCTGTGACCCCATGGACCGTAGCTTACCGGGCTCCTTTGTCCATGGGATTCTCCAGGCAGATTCGATCTCCATTGGGATTCTCACAAGGATCGAATCTGTGTCTCTTACATCTCCTGCACTGGCAGGCGGGTGACTCAGTTTTTTTTCTTCTTGAAGTAGTAGAAATTACCCTTGATACATTTTGTGGGTATTTGTTGAGTATTTAATCATCATTAATTTTCATATGTGCATTATTTAAAGGGCAAAACACATGGGTAAAATTCTAAAGGTTGAACTTAATTTTCCTTTGTATACTGGGAGCTCCACTCCCAGGATAGCCCACAGGCCCTGTAATATCTCAAAGTCTATAATTCAAGCTACTGGCAAAGCCTTTTCTCTTTTTAGCAAACTTTGACAAATAGAAAAGATAATAACTCTACTGAATCTTATCTCTTGCCTCACCTCCTGTAATGACGTGATGAGGATAGGTATTTCCTCAAAAAGGATACAAAGAAAAACAAAAATTTGGACAACCAGGACCTGAGTAACAATAAATACCTGAAATTTTCCCAAAGATATCACATATGTGGTGATTTCATAGTTCATATTAAGTTCCTCATCTTTCTCTGATCTCTGGAGGTTAACATACTCCATTACTGGAGAGAACTATTTATAAGAAGGGTAGATTATGGAAAACTCATTTTTAAAGCAACTATAAAAACTGGCATCAGAAATAAGTGGTGGATTCAGAATGAATGCTCTGAGCAGAGGAAAAGCCAATGAGTGCAAAGGTCTGAGCAGCAAATTAATAATTTTTATGTTGGTCTTGATATTTGATGTCAAATAAATGTCAATGAACTAAGTCTGCAATTTCTTTCTTAGAGCAAATATGAAATCTACTCTCTATTGAATTTCACAGGGGGAAAGAAATATACTGCATTATTTAAAATGCTAATTCTGAGATTCAGTTATTTGAAGGCTTGGAGAATTCCAAGTAAACTCAATATGTTTGGAAATACCTGATCATTGGCATTTGGAAACAATATTTTCTGTCTTGACTATCTTTAAGTGACCCTGAAGTTTTATTCTGGGCAAAACTGTGCAATTTTGTGAGAGTACAAATGTGAATAGATGGCTACATGTTTGGAGTATCTGAAGTCCCTGTACGATTCTAGGAGGTATCCCCAGCCTATTGCCCAGCAGCCTCACCTCAGTGTAACTTTGCTGTTCTTCATCAACTGCATATGCAGTAAATCCTAAGAGGCACAAAAATTCTCTTTTTGTGTCTGTGAAAAGAGTCCTGCAAAGACAAATAGTCTTTAGTCCTAATGTTGTTGAAGAAATGGTGACAAATCTAAGGAAGTAAGTGATCTTAGGCTGAAAATAATTTGGGATAAATTATAGCCCATTGTCAAAATCTCTAGTTTTTTTCAGGTTGATAAATGATGTGATGAGTCTCCCATATACCTCCAAAGAGAGAGAGGAGAGAGAGAATAAATTCAGTTTATGAGAGTATTTTAGCAAATTCCAAGGCAGAGCACAACTACTTTTATTTTCTTTTTTAAAATTAATTTATTTATTTTAACTGGAGGCTAATTATAATATTGTAGTGGTTTTTGCCATACATTCACATGAATCAGCCAAGGGTGTACATGTGTTCCCCATCCTGGACCCCTCTCCCACCTCCCTCCCCATCCCATCCCTCAGGATCATCCCAGTGCACCAGCCCTGAGCACCCTGTCTCATGCATTGAACCTGGACTGGCGATCTGTTTCACATATGATAATATACATACTTCAATGCTATTCTCTCAAATCATCCCAACCTCACCTTCTCCCACAGAGTCCAAAAGTCTGTTCTATATCTCTGTGTCTCTTCTGCTGTCTCACATATAGGGTTATCATTACCATCTTTCTAAATTCCATATATATGCGTTAGTATACTGTATTGGTATTTTTCTTTCTGACTTACTTCACTCTGTATAATAAGCTCCAGTTTCATCCACCTCATTAGAACTGATTCAAATGTATTCTTTTTAATGGCTGAGTAATACTTCATTGTGTATATGTACCACAGCTTTCTTTATCCATTCATATGCTGATGGACATCTAGGTTGCTTCCATGTCCTGGCTATTGTAAACAGTGCTGCAGTGAACATTGGGATACATGTGTCTCGTTCAATTCTGGTTTCCTTGGTGTGTATGCCCAGCAGTGGGATTGCTGGGTAGTATGGCAGTTCTATTTCCAGTTTTTTAAGGAATCTCCACACTGTTCTCCATAGTGGCTGTACTAGTTTGCATTCCCACCAACAGTGTAAGAGGGTTCCCTTTTCTCCACACCCTCTCCAGCATTTATTGATGCTCAAGCTGAAACTCCAGTATTTTGGCCACCTCATGCGAAGAGTTGACTCATTGGAGAAGACTCTGATGCTGGGAGGGATTGAGGGCAGGAGGAGAAGGGGACGACAGAGGACGAGATGGCTGGATGGCATCACTGACTCGATGAATGTGAGTCTCAGTGACCTCCGAGAGCTGGTGATGGATAGGGAGGCCTGGCGTGCTGCAGTTCATAGGGTCGCAGAGAGTCGGACACGACTGAGCGACTGATCTGATCTGATTCTGACTGGTGTGAGATGGTACCTCATTGTGGTTTCGATTTGCATTTCTCTGATAGAGTGATGTTGAGCATCTTCTTATGTGTTTGTTAGCCATCTGTATGTCTTATTTGGAGAAATGTCTGTTTAGTTCTTTGGCCTATTTTTTGATTGGGTTGTTTATTTTTTCAGAATTGAGCTGCAGGAGTTGCTTGTATATTTTTGGGATGAATTCTTTGTCAGTTGCTTAGTTCGCTATTGTTTTCTCCCATTCTGAAGGCTGTCTTTTCATCTTGCTTATAGTTTCATTCGTTGTGCAAAAGCTTTTTAAGTTTAATTAGGTCCCATTTGTTTATTTTTGCTTTTATTTCCATTACTCTGGGAGGTGGGTCATAGAGGATCCTGCTATGATTTATGTCAGAGAGTGTTTTGCCTGTTTTCCTCTAGGAGTTTTATAGTTTCTGGTCTTACATTTAGATCTTTAATCCATTTTGAGTTTATTTTTGTGTATGGTGTTAGAAAATGTTCTAGTTTCATTCTTTTACAGTTGGTTGACCAGTTTTCACAGCACCACTTGTTAAAGAGATTGTCTTTTCTCCATTGTATATTCTTGCCTCCTTTGGCAAAGATAAGGTGTCCATAGGTGCGTGGATTTATCTCTGTGCTTTCTATTTTGTTCCATTGATCTACATTTCTGTCTTTGTGTCAGTACCATACTGTCTTGATGACTGTAGCTTTGTAGTATAGTCTGAAGTCAGGCAGGTTGACTCCTCTAGTTCCATTCTTCTTTTTCAAGATTGTTTTGGCTATTCTAGGTTTTTTTGTATTTCCATACAAATTGTGAAATTATTTTTTCTAGTTCTCTGAAAAATACCATTGGTAGCTTGATAGGGATTGCATTGAATCTATAGATTGCTTTGGGTAGTATATTCATGTTCACTATATTGATTCTTCTGATCCATGAACATGGTATATTTCTCCATCTATTTTTGTCCTCTTTGTTTTATAGTTTTCTACATATCAGTCTTTTATTTCCTTAGGTAGATTTATTCCTAAGTATTTTATTCTTTCCGTTGCAATAGTGAATGGAATTGTTTCCTTAATTTCTCATTCTGTTTTTTCATTGTTAGTGTTACGAATGCAAGGGATTTCTGTGTGTTAATTTTATCTCCTGCAACTTTACTATATTCATTGATTAGCTCTAGTAATTTTCTGGTGGTGTCTTTAGGGTTTTTTATGTAGAGGATCATGTCATCTGCAAACAGTGAGAGGTTTTACTTCTTCTTTTCCAATCTGGATTCCTTTTATTTCTTTTTCTTCTCTGATTGCTGTGGCTAAAACTTCCAAAACTATGTTGGATAGTAGTGGTGAGAGTGGGCACCCTTGTCTTGCACAACTAGTTTTCAAGTGAGAAATAAAACAATAAAACTTCAGTGACACAAGAAAAGCCCTTAACTAGTATTTGAGACGGAGAAGGCGATGGCACCCCACTCCAGTACTCTTGCCTGGAAAATCCCATGGACGGAGGAGCCTAATAGGCTGCAGTCCATGGAATCGCTAAGAGTTGGACATGACTGAGCAACCTCACTTTCACTTTTCACTTTCATGCATTGGAGAAGGAAATGGCAACCCACTCCAGTGTTCTTGCCTGGAGAATCCCAGGAACAGGGAAGCCCGGTGGGCTGCCGTCTATGGCATCACACAGAGTCGGACATGACTGAAGCGACTTAGCAGCAGCAGCAGCAGCAGTATTTGAGGAAATGCACAGAAAATAATTTCCTTTTACAGAAATGGAACTCAGAAGAAGGTTTGGAGGTCTGTAGAGGCATCTCTATAAGACAATAGTGCTATAGCTTCTACTGCTCTAATTGAAGCCGCAAAAGGAAAATCTGGTTCAACAATCTGCATGATGTAATGATAATAGGGAAGGCAGCTTTAGCTCCTTCCCTTTAGCTCCTCTCAAGCTTAAGAAATTCATATAGGGACCTTCCCTGGACTCCACACTCCCAATGCAGGGTAGAGCATGGTGTCAATCCCTGGTCCTGCATGCAGCATAGTGCAGCCAAAAAAAAAAAAAATCATACAGGAAACATGCCCTAGCACAGAAGTGTTGAACTCACAGAGAACCTGCCTATATTCAAAGACAGCTACTTTGTTTCAGCAATACATTTAGTGTTATCATTATGCTAGGAAATGAATAGAGTTGCAAAGGAGACAAAAAGTGGTTGTCAGTCATACTGTTCCTTTTTTTTTAAGTATTTATTTGGCTCCACGGGGTTGTAGTATTGGTTGCATCAGGCAAACTCTTAGTTGTAGCATGTGGGATCTAGTTCCCTCACCAGGAATGAAACCTGTGCCCCTTGTATAAGCAGTGCAGAGTCTTAGCCACTGGATTAGAAGGGAAGTCAATATACTGTTCTTAAAGGAAGCAGAAAGTTATGAATGCCTTCGGAGGTCCTTGGTTTTCTGCTTTCATACTGTATCTTCCTCTATAATCCCCTTTCCACACCTCTCCCAACCCTGATGCTAGATAATCACTAAGAAGGACAGAAGGACCCTGCTTTTCTGTGACTTGTCATTCTCTATACACATCACTTTTGAGCAGCTACAATTGCATCAGCAAAGTCTTAATTTTGCAGTTTCAGACCATGTTCATAGTTAATGTTACTTCAGTCATTATGTTGGCCTTCCAAGGTGGGATTAGTGGTAAAGAATCTGCCCACAATGCTGGAGACCTGGGTTTGATCGCTGGGTTGGGAAGATCCCCTGGAGGAAGGCATGGCAACCCACTCCAGTATTCTTGCCTAGAGAATCCCATGGACAGAGGAGCCTGGTGGGCTACAGTTCATGGGGTTGCAGAGTTGGACACAACTGAAGGGATTTTATCATGTATGCCCAGTCATTATGTAAGGTAGGATAGGTTTATTTATTTTAATAGGTTTATAAAAGACTAGTGCTATTCCAAAGCCTTTGACTGTGTGGATCACAATAAACTGCAAAATTCTGAAAGAGATGGGAATACCAAACCACCTGACCTGCCTCTTGAGAAACCCATATACAGGTCAGGAAGCAACAGTTAGAACTGGACATGGAACAACACACTGGTTCCAAATAGGAAAATGAGTACGTCAGGGCTGCATACTGTCACTTTGCTTATTTAACTTATATGCAGAGTACATCATGAGAAACGCTGGGCTGGAAGAAGCACAAGCTGGAATCAAGATTTCTGGGAGAAACATTAATAACCTCAGATATGCAGATGACACCACCCTTATGGCAGAAAGTGAAGAGGAACTAAAGAGCCTCTTGATGAAACTGAAAGAGGAGAGTGAAAAAGTTGGCTTAAAGCTCAACATTCAGAAAACGAAGATCATGGCATCTGGTCCCATCACTTCATGGGAAATAGATGGGGAAACAGTGGAAACAGTGTCAGACTTTATTTTTGGGGGCTCCAAAATCACTGCAGATGGTGACTGCAGCCATGAAATTAAAAGACACTTACTCCTTGGAAGGAAAGTTCTGACCAACCTAGATAGCATATTCAAAAGCAGAGACATTACTTTACCAACCATGGTCTGTCTATGGTTTTTCCAGTGGTCATGTATGGATGTGAGAGTTGGATTGTGAAGAAAGCTGAGCACCAAAGAATTGGTGCTTTTGAACTGTGGTGTTGGAGAAGACTCTTGAGAGTCCCTTGGACTGCAAGGAGATCCAACCAGTCCATCCTAAAGGAGATCAGTCCTGGGTGTTCATTGGAAGGACTGATGCTGAAGCTGAAACTCCAATACTTTGGCCACCTCATCCTAAGAGTTGACTCATTGGAAAAGACCCTGTTGCTGGGAGGGATTGGGGGCAGGAGGAGAAGCGGACCACAGAGGATGAGATAGCTGGATGGCATCACCGACTCTATGGACATGGGTTTGCGTAAACTTTGGGAGTTGGTGAAAGACAGAAAGGCCTGGCGTGTTGCAATTCATGGGGTCGCAAAGAGTCAGAGAGGACTGAGCGACTACACTGAGTGCTATATTTAGAAACTCTTCAAAGGTTTGAAAGAACTTAAAACTGCAGTAATTGACTACAATTCATGGGAGAAATTATATCTTGTGGTGGTATTTGGAAATTTGGTTATTTACAGCAAAGTCATGACTTTAGGTGTCCTAACAGATATCATGTTGGAGAAGACTCTTCAGAGTCCCTTGGACTGCAAGGAGATCCAACCAGTCCATTCTGAAGGAGATCAGCCCTGGGATTTCTTTGGAAGGAATGATGCTAAAGCTGAAACTCCAGTATTTTGGCCACCTCATGCGAAGAGTTGACTCATTGGAGAAGACTCTGATGCTGGGAGGGATTGAGGGCAAGAGGAGAAGGGGACAACAGAGGATGAGATGGCTGGATGGCATCACTGACTCGACGGATGTGAGTCTCAGTGAGCTCCGGGAGTTGGTGATGGACAGGGAAGCCTGGTGTGCTGCAGTTCATGGGGTCGCAAAGAGTCGGACACGACTGAGCAACTGATCTGATCTGATCTGAACAGATATCAGGGGCCTGTGTTTTCTGTGTATACAATTAACCATTTACACATAGGTACTTTGCTTCACTCTATATTTTAAAAACCATTCTCAGTTTGTTTAATGTGTAATTTTCCAGGTAACAAAAAGATTTACACAGATGCAAAGAGAGAAAGAATCAATATAAATCAACTGTAGCTCAGCTCTGCTGCTGTGTACCCCTAAGCCTAACAGAACATGAGGGACTTAGAAATTAAACCACTATTTGAGAGTTTATCTTGTAAAGAAAATACACATCAGATTGAAGTTCTGAAGAAGTTGGCTTCAAAGACAGTTTCCCCAGTCAAAAGGAAGAAATAACTGGAAATCTAATAAATATTTTCCCCAAAGTCAAAGAAGTTGCAGCTTAATCATCAATGTTAATATACTTACAGATAAAAAGTCAATTTCCAGCAGTATGGCAAACTAGTAAACTGGCCAACCCTTCTGGTAAAAATGAATAAAACACAGTAAAATTTACAACCATCTTTTAAAATGTAGAGTGATCTAGCAAGAAAATAAGGAATACATAGGCCAAAAACTAAGTGAATGAAGGGTGGGGTGGAACCCAAGGTTGAGAAGTAAAATTGATTTTTTTCCTTGAGGGCATTTACTCAACTGGGTAAATTTGAATTTTGGTTGTTACAGCTTCCTAGGTACTGGAGATAAGAGGCAAAGTCCATGAACCCCAAGGGTTGGTGGGAGTGGGAGCATCTGAGACCTAATGAAACTCAGATCTTAAAAACCTCAACTTACTGTAGTAAAAGAGGAACAGGAAGAAACCTGTTATCCTCTCCCCTAACCCAGGAGACTGCAAGAAGAATTCTCTGCCTCAAATTTTACTACTAAGTTAAAAAAAAAAAAAAAAGACAAACACTTAAGAGTTTGTAACCAAATTCTTCTAGCAACTAGACTTATAACCAGAGTTCACTTAGATGTTAAAGAATCTGCCCATAATTTGGGAGACCTGGATTTGATTTTGGGTTGGGAAGATCCCCTAGAGAAAGGAATGGTTACCCACTTTAGTATCCTTGCCTGGGAAATCCCATGGACAGAGCAACTTGCAGGCTGGCTACAGTCTGGTGGGTCACAAAGAGTCAGACACAACTGAGTGACTAACACTTTTACTTTCACTTTAGGCCTTCCTTAGTGGCTCAGCTGGTAAAGAATCTGCCTGCAATGCAGGAGACCCAGGTTCAATCCCTGGGTCAGGAAGATCTCCTGGAGAAGGGAATGGCAACCCACTCCAGTATTCTTGCCTGGAGAATCCCAAGGACAGAGGAGCCTGGCAGGCTACAGTTCATGGGGTTGCAAGAGTCAGACACAACTTAGCGACTAAACCACCACCACCACCATTCTTGTAGCAGAAGGAAAGAGCAAGACCCTGCTACACTTAATCTGAGTAGATGTGGCAGACTCAATGAGATGGAGAACTATACTCCTCCCACAGGAAGGCACTATAAATCACATGTGCCTTCCTGTGGGAGGAGTATATAATCCTCTAGCAGAAAAGGATTCAAATATAACTTACAAAGTTCCTCATTCAATTTTTTCCCCGTATTATATCCAAGTGCCCCATTCTGAAGTGCAGAAAAATCCTTCTTTCCTCAAGGATTGCCATGCAAAGTTTGTCCAAAAGCCAAGATTCTTCATATACTATGCATCTGTTTCTCTGTCCTCTCATTTACTTTGATTTCTTTCTCCCTGTTTCCAAACCAGATTATCTTATTACTATAGTAAGTCTTCATAGCCGGTAAATCAAACCTACTGTCTTTTTTCAAGAATGTCTTGCTTAGTTTTGGTTCTGTGCACTTCCATAAACATTAGTTGATTTCTGCAAAAACCTGTTGAGTTCTTAAATTAGTTTACCTTGTGTGTATAGATGGTCAGGGAATGTATAGAACAGTTTGGAAATGATTTACATGTTTGCAATATTGAATCTACCAATTCATTAACATAGTCATTTCAATCTTCTTTAATAGTACTGTTTTATATTTTTCTGGGTAGAGGTCATCATATCTTTTTAGATTTATTCCTAAGTGTGTGGTGCTTTTGATACTTTTGCAAATGATATATTTCCTTAATTTTGTTTTCATTACTGTTTTTATGGCTTTATTTATTAATTTTTAATTTATGTTTTAGATCCTCTGAATTTTATTTTGGTGTAAAAAAATGAATAGTCATTTTAACTTTACATTTTTTGAAATATTAATCCATTTGTATCAAGAGTACATCTTGATACATCTCCGCTTTGAATGCCATCTTTATCATACAGTATAAATGCCTGAGGTTTTTTCCCCTACTTAGTTTCATGTATCTGGCTCAACCATCAATGAATGATCTTTGCTGCTGCTGCTAAGTCATTTAGTTATATGTTATTTTCTAGGCTCTGCTTCTTTGCTGGTATATAGGTTTTTCCTTTCTTAGCCTTTTTTATTTTTTCCTACCTCACTATATTTTAACTCTTATTGCTGAGGCATAGACATGTTATTGTTTTTTTATATATTGATATATTTTGCAACCTTGCTAAATTCTTTTATTAATTCTAATAATTTATTAAGATATTCTTTTGGATTCTCTGCTGTACAAAAATATTCAGTTCAGTTCAGTAGCTCAGTTGTGTCCAACTCTTTGTGATCCTATGGATGCAGTATGCCAGGCCTCCCTGTCCATCACCAGCTCCCAGGGTTTACTCAAATTCATATCCATTGAGTTGGTGATGCCATCCAACCATCTCATCCTCTATCATCCCCTTCTCCTCCCACCTTCAATCTTTCCCATTATCGGGGTCTTTTCAAATGAGTCAGTTCTTCACATCAGATGGCCAAAATATTGGAGTTTCAGCTTCAGCATCAGTCCTTCCAATGAATATTCAAGACTGATTTCCTTTAGGATGGACTGGTTGGATCTCCTTGCAGTCCAAGGGACTGTCAAGAGTCTTCTCCAACACCACAGTTCAAAAGCATCAGTTCTTCGGTGCTCAGCTTTCTTTATAGTCCAACTCTCATATCCATACACAACTACTGGAAAAACCATAGCTTTGACTAAACAGACCTTTGCTGGCAAAGTAATGTCTCTGCTTTCTAATAAGCTGTCTAGATTGGTCATAACTCGTCTTCCAAGGAGCAAGCGTCTTTTAATTTCATGGCTGCAATCACCATCTGCAGTGATGCTGGAGCCCCAGAAAACAAAGTCTGACACTGTTTCCACTGTTTTCCCATCTATTTGCCATGAAGTGGCATGGACAGAGGAGCTTGACAGGCTACAGACCATGAGGTCACAAAGAGTCGGACATGACTGTGTGACTAACAGTTTTACTTTTCACTTTATACAATTCTTAACTGTGAAGCGAATAGTTTCAGGGTCTCAAAATTATGCATCATGTTTGTTGGAGGGATTTGGGGTAGGATCTGTGTCATTATGGAGAATAGCATTTTCCAAACATGTCTGCAATAGTATTTTCAGTTCTACTCATTATTCTAGAAACTTGCCACTAGGGCACCCACAAAATATGTGAGAGAAGGAGCCTTTGAGAGGAACACAGCCTCAGTTACCAGCTCACTGAGTGAGAACCACACCTGAGTTCCTGACCACAGATGGTGCACAAGATTTGTTATGCATCATAGAGATTACAGAACCCTCAGATTAAGAAAATTACTTTCTCGGGCTGAGAGGTTTTTTTTTTTTTTTTTTACTTTTAATCATAAGTGGATATTTTATTTTGTCAATTATCATTTATTTTCAGTCTTTCGTAAGATGATAAAGACATTTAAGGTTATAAAATTTGTTTATAATACAACCTTAGCCATTTCCTGTAGGCTTTATCATAAATTTCTATTCTATTGTTAATGTCTAAATAAATTGTGATCTCAGTTTTTATTTCCTCTTTGATTCAGAGGCTATTTTGGAAAATATTCTTGAATTTTGAAATGGTTAAGTGTTTCTATTTTGTTATGTTTCTATATTCTTCTGTTGATTTCTAGCTTAACTGAATTGTGGGCAGAGAATTTGGCCTGTAAAATCTTTATGCTCTGGAATCTATTAAGATTTTCTTTGGGCCAAGTACATGATCAATTTTTATGGATATTCTGTAAGCAATTGAAAAGAATGTGTTTTTTTTTCTGTTTATAGAAACTTATGTAAATAAGGGTAACATTTATGCTTTAAATGAATGTTCTTTTTATATTTCCATTTGCATATGTTTCTTCCACTCGTCAGAGTAATCTCTTGCCTTAGGTGGGAATTTGGACAGTTACAGCAGGAATAAAAATAAAAGTGGTCATTAATGTTCACTTTTTGATCACCAAAATAGGATTTTTAAAAATCTAAAGTAAAACAGTATTCTTTAGAAATCAGGCTTTTACTGGAGAGCAAAAGATTTTCTAAATATCTTATGCTTCATTAGTACATCTGAACCAAGGTCTCAGGGATATACATCCTGAGTTTAAAGTAAACTAAAATAGGAAAAGGAGTACGTCAGAGCTGCATACTGTCACCTTGCCTATTTAACTTCTATGCAGAGTACATCATGAGAAACGCTGGCTGGAAGAAGCACAAGCTGGAATCAGGATTGCCAGGAGAAATATCAATAACCTCAGATATGCAGATGACACCACCCTTATGGCAGAAAGTGAAGAGGAACTAAAAGCCTCTTGATGAAAGTGAAAGAGGAGAGTGAAAAAGTTGGCTTAAAACTCAACATTCAGAAAATGAAGATCATGGCATCTGGTCCCATCACTTCATGGGAAATAGATGGGGAAACAGTGGAAACAGTGTCAGACTTTATTTTGGGGGGCTCCAAAATCACTGCAGATGGTGACTGCGGCCATGAAATTAAAAGACGCTTGATCCTTGGAAGGAAAGTTATGACCAACCTAGATAGCATATTCAAAAGCAGAGACATTACTTTGCCAACAAAGATCCGTCTAGTCAAGGCTATGGTTTTTCCTGTGGTCATGTATGGATGTGAGAACTGGACTGTGAAGAAGGCTGAGCGCTGAAGAATTGATGCTTTTGAACTGTGGTATTGGAGAAGATTCTTGAGAGTCCCTTGGAGTGCAAGGAGATCCAACCAGTCCATTCTAAAGGAGATCGGCCCTGGGTGTTCTTTGGAAGGAATGATGCTAAAGCTGAAACTCCAGTACTTTGGCCACCTCATGCGAAGAGTTGACTCATTGGAAAAGACTCTGATGCTGGGAGGGATTGGGGGCAGGAGGAGAAGGGGACGACAGAGAATGAGATGGCTGGATGGCATCACCGACTCAATGGACGTGAGTTTGAGTGAACTCTAGAAGTTGGTGATGGACAGGGAGGCCTGGCATGCTGCAGTTCATGGGGTCGCAAAGAGTCGGACATGATTGAGTGACTGAATCGATGGGTAGATAGAGCTGAGTCTGTGAATTCCTTGAAAGGAGATCGCATTTCTCTGTCTTGGTCTTGTTCTGTATTGGAAAGGGGTAAAGATCCATGTCTTGATCACCCTTCTCCAGGGTGAAGTCTCAGGCAGAGTGGTTTAGAGAGTGATGCTGGTACTGGTGTTGAAGCAGAGTGGCTCCAAGTAATAGGATGTCAGAAAAGCTGTGGTCAGAGTGAACTTGTGCTTGTCACTCCATTTAGAACTCTTGAGTGTGTACTACTGACTGGCCTTTTCACTATCACGTGGGGAAGAGCCTGACTCTGGCAACATAAGTTGCATATAAAGCCAGGCAGAGGAAGGGCAACAGTGGATCCTTGGGCTCCCTCACCATCTATGTGCTCTGGGAGGGAGTCAGAAGTTTCCATATGCTCCTGTAGGGTGGGTGACTGGCTTCTAGAGTAAGGGTTGAGCTGACTCCTCCACAGAGACTGCCAATGGACAGCCAAAGTCAAAGCGAGAGGTCTGATGCTAGCTTGATCAGAGGAATGCACACACACTGACTGCCAACTCCCAGGCAGGGCCAGTGCAGCCTACCTGGGCCTAGTGAAGGGTAAAGAGGCCACCAGCCATAGACGTAAGTGATGCTTCCACCTAACCAGGGACACCACTACAGAAACCCAATGACTCTGAAGACAGCACCAGGTCCTGCCCACACAGATCCAAGCCCTCTTCTGCTATATAACAGACACCTTCTTAGGAGTGACAGGGAGTGGAAAAGAAGTCTGAAACTTGGATATAGAACCGAAAAAAAAAAAAAAAAAGATCCCGGAGAGACTGAGATACCATTAATTAATAAGGGCAAGTATTGATACTAACCCTTTTAGTGCCCAGTCAGGAATAGCTTGTGAGGACAATTTGTTTGTTCAGTAACTCAGTTGTATTCAACTTTTTGCAACCCTGTGGACTACAGTACACCAGGCTTCTCTGTTCTTCACCATCTCCTGGAGCTTGCTCAAACTCATGTCCATTGAGTCGGTGATGCCGTCCAACCATCTCGCCCTCTGTCATCCTCTTATCCTGCCTTCAATCTTTTGCAGCATGTAGGTCTTTTCCAATGAGTTGGCTCTTCGTGTCAGGTGGCCAAAGTATTGAAGCTTCAGCCTCAACATCAGTCCCTTCAATGAATGAATATTCAGGATTGTTTTCCTTTAGGATTGACTGGTTGAATCTCCTCGAAGTCCAAGGGACTCTTGAGAGTCTTCTCTGGCACCGCAGTTTGAAAGCATCAATTCTTAGTGCTCAGCCTTCTTTATAGTCCAGCTCTCACATCCATACGTGACTACTGGAAAAACCATAGCTTTGACTATATGGACCTTTGTCAGCAAAGTAATGTCTCTGTTTTTTAATACACAGGGTTTTTTACATATCCAAATAGCTGTGGGTACAAATGTGTGACTTCCTTAGCAACCTATCTGTCTCTTTCACATCAAATTTTTTGCTTGTCTTATTCAAGTTCTGTGCATCCCTTATCTACTTCTTGTCAATTTGAGCATCCAAATTCTTAAGGGAAATATTACATCCTTCCCAACTAATAGTATTTTATCAAGTTCTTTACTTTCTGAGCAATTTTATCATACATTTCTTGTTGTGCTGATGTTTGGCTTAAATAATGTTATATTTTCTTTGATGGATTCTATTGTTTATCTTCATAAATTGTTTATTCTACTACAGTTAATGTTTTTGACTTTGAAATCTTTATTATTGGATGATAACTTAGGCATTCCTGCTTATTTTGTGTACGAGTTTCTTACAGCAGCCAAAAAACCAAAAGCTTGATGACTCAAGACCACAGAAATTTATTGTCTCACAGTTCTAGAAGATAGAAGCCTGAAATCAGGGTGTCAGCAGGGCCTTGTTTCTTCAGACGTTTCTCGTGAGGAATCCTTGCTTGCCTTTACAGTTTCTAGTGTTCATTGGCAGTCCTTGGCATTCTGTGTCTGGTGAATTCATCACTCTGATCACATGGGCATCTTCCTGTGCATCTTCATACTGTCTTCCCTCTGTGAAATCTCAGTTTGTGTCCAAATTTTACCTTTGTATAAGACACCAATCACATTGGATTAGGGCCCACTCTAATGAACTCATTTTAATTTGACTACCTCTGATGTCAATCAGTCACTCAATAAGTACCCTATTTCCAAATAAGGCGTAATAACTTTCTTTTCCCCTGCAAACTTTAAAGTTTTTATTTTGTATTGGGGTATATCCAGTTAACAATGTTGTGGAGAATGGTGGGGGGTTGGGGTCCCCCCAAACAATGTTGTGGTAGTTTCAGGTGAACAGCAAAGGGACTCAGCCATACGTATACATATACGTGTCTTCATTCTCCCCCAAACCACCTTCCCATCCAGGCTGGGACATAACATTGAATAGAGTTCTATACAGTAAGTCCTTGTTGGTTATACATTTTGAATATGGCAAAGTATACATGACCTTCCCAAACCCCCTATCTATCCCTTCCCCACCAGGCAACAATAACTTCATTTTCAAAGTTGGTGAGTTTCTTTCTGTTTTGTAAGTAAGTTCATTTCTTTTTAGATTCCACCTATAAGGGATGTCATATGATATTTTTCCTTCTCTATCTGACTTACTTCACTCAGTATGACACTCTCTGGGTCCACCCATGTTGTTGCAAATGGCATTATTTCATTCTTTTTAATGGCTGAGTAATATTCCATTGTATATATGTACCACATCTTCATTATCCAGTGATCTATCAATTGACATTTCGATTGCTTCCCTGTCTTGGCTATTGTAAGCAGTGCTTACAATAGTGACCATTGGGGTACATGGATCCTTTGGATCATATTTTTCTCTGGATGTATGCCCAGGAGTGGGAGTGCAGTGTCATACAGTAGCTCTAGTTTTAGTTCTTTACACAGAACCTCGATACTCTTCTCCATAGTGGCTGTACCAATTTACATTCCCACCAACAGTGTAGGAGGGTTCCCATCTCTCCAGACCCTCTCCAGCATTCGTGTCTGTGGATTTTTTATATATATAATAGCAAATAAGGCATAATAACATTCTGAAGTACCTAATAGGGTATGTGCTGTGGATTAGGACTTCAACATAACTTTTTCTGGGGGGAGAGTCACAATATAAGCCATAACACTTCATTTGTGTTTGTGTGATTTATTTGACTATTTCCTTTATTTTCAACCCTGATCATTTTGTTTCTGGTACATTTATTTTAGACAGAAAACATTTGTCTTTATACTTAAAGAGAATTTAACTCATTTATGCAAGTTTTAATACTTTCTATACCTACTAAAAAGCAAGAGAGTTCCAGAAAAACATCTATTTCTGCTTTATTGACTATGCCAAAGCCTTTCTGTGATCACAATAAACTGTGGAAAATACTTCAAGAGATGGGAATACCAGACCACCTGACCTGCCTCTTGAGAAACCTATATGCAGGTCAGGAAGCAACAGTTAGAACTGGACATGGAACAACAGACTGGTTCCAAATAGGAAAAGGAGTACGTCAAGGGGATGTGTATTGTCACCCTGCTTATTTAACTTCTATGCAGAGTACATCATGAGAAACGCTGGGCTGGAAGAAGCACAAGCTGGAATCAAGATTGCCAGGAGAAATATCAATAACCTCAGATATGCAGATGACACCACCCTTATGGCAGAAAGTGAAGAGGAACTAAAAGCCTCTTGATGTAAGTGAAAGAGGAAAGTGAAAAAGTTGGCTTAAAGCTCAACATTCAGAAAACTAAGATCATGGCATCTGGTCCCATCACTTCATGGGAAATAGATGGGGAAACAGTGTCAGACTTTATTATTTTGGGCTCCAAAATCACTGCAGATGGTGATTGCAGCCATGAAATTAAAAGACGCTTACTCCTTGGAAGGAAAGTTATGACCAACCTAGACAGCATATTCAAAAGCAGAGACATTACTTTGCCAACAAAGGTCCATCTAGTCAAGGCTATGGTTTTTCCTGTGGTCATGTATGGATGTGAGAGCTGGACTGTGAAGAAAGCTGAGTGCCGAAGAATTGATGCTTTTGAACTATGTTGTTGGAGAAGACTCTTGAGAGTCCCTGGACTGCAAGGAGATCCAACCAGTCCATTCTGAAGGAGATCAGCCCTGGGATTTCTTTGGAAGGAATGATGCTAAAGCTGAAATTCCAGTACTTTGGCCACCTCATGCGAAGAGTTGACTCATTGGAAAAGACTCTGATGCTGGGAGGGATTGGGGGCAGGAGGAGAAGGGGACGACAGAGGATGAGATGGTTGGATGGCATCACTGACTCGATGGACGTGAGTCTGAGTGAACTGTGGGAATTGGTGATGGACAGGGAGGCCTGGCGTGCTGCAATTCATGGGGTCGCAAAGAGTCGGACACGACTGAGCAACTGAACTGAAGATACTTTATTATGGTTTCTCTTTTTCCTTTTCCTTAATTTTGCTGAGTTGACCAGAACTGTTTCCCACCACTAAGATGAAACTATTTGAACACTTTTAACTTTTCACTTCTTTAATTCTCTCCCTCCACCTCCCCCGTTTTGAGATCTTTGTTCTGAATTTAACTTTCATTTGGTTGGCGTACTTCCCAAGCAGTTTCTTTAGAAAAAGCATATGGCTGTTTATTTTCTGTGCCATTGTATGTTGGAAAAAAAAATCTGTTGTTGCTTTCATGTATAATGATATCTTGGCTCAGAATAGGAATCTTGACTTGTGGTCCTTTCTTTCAAATGCCCATGTATGTTGTTTCACTATATATAGGGTCAAGAAACGCAGATCAGAATCTGAACTTGGCCTGATTATCTTCTCATTTAGGTACCATATCTTTGCCTGAAAACTTGTTAAGATTTCCTCTTTATCCCTTGGGTATAGAAATTTCACTAGGATGTGATCAGATTTGTTTCTTTTTTCCTGAATCCTTCCTGCCACTTTGTGAACCTTTTCAATCTGAAAACTTGTAGTTCAGGAATTTTTAAAAACTTGTTCTTACATAATTTCATCTTTTCCATCTATTATTTTTTAATCTGGAGCTTTCATGATTCCCATTTTGGGGCTTTCAGATATGCCTTTCATCGATCATCTTTTTACTCCTAATGTCCTCCTCTTTTTTTTTGGATAATTTTCCTTAGGGATGTGAGATAGTGTCTCCATTTATATGTTCAGAATACTCATTTCCCTTTCAGCATTGTCCATTTTCTTTTTCACTTTTCTTGATCTTGGGGGGTAACCTTTTATTTGGATATGGTTTTTAAAGTACAGAAAGGTTGCAATAATGTAAGATATTCCTTTACCAATTATTTACATTTTGCCCCATTTTCTGTGAAATTTTCAAATGGGGAATCATATCTTGAATTTATTTATTCATTTATTCATGAGTAGTTGATAGTATTTCTATAAAATACATTTTATGTTATTATCATGAGTAATTATGTTATGAATGGAATTTTTTCTTTCCATTTTCTAATTGGTCATATTTGGCATATGTGGTAGTTGACAGAGGGATAGCTGTCTAGTGGGCTTCCCAGGTGGTACTGGGGGTAAAGAACCACCTGCCAGAGCAAGAGACGTAAGAGATGTGGGTTTGATCCCTGGGTTAGGAAGATCCCCTAGAGGAGGAAATGGCAATCAACTCCAGTATTCTTGCCTGGAGAATCCCATGGACAGAGGAGCCTGGCAGTCAATAGTCCATAGGGTCGCAAAGAGTCAGACACAACTAAAGCGACTTAGCATGCACACACAGCTATCTAGTAACCTGACTTTTTATTAAACTTTCTTATTAATCCTAAGTTTTTCAGCAAATTCTCTTGTATTTTTTCATCAGATCAGATCAGATCAGTCGCTCAGTCATGTCCGACTCTTTGCGACACCATGAATCGCAGCACGTCAGGCCTCCCTGTCCATCACCAACTCCCAAGCTCACTGAGACTCACATCCATTGAGTCAGTGATGCCATCCAGCCATCTCATCTTCCATCGTCCCCTTCTCCTCCTGCCCTCAATCCCTCCCAACATCAGAGTCTTCTCCAATGAGTCAACTCTTCGCATGAGGTGGCCAAAGTATTGGAGTTTCAGCTTTAGCATCATTCCTTCCAAAGAATATCAGCTGCAAATAATGACAATTTTATATGTTTCTTTTCTAAAATTAAATCTTCTGCTTCCTCTTCTTATGTTATTATTTTGACAAGGACCTTCAGAATAACAATGAATTACATATGTATTTTCTTCCTAGTCTGTTCCTGATCTTAATGGGCTTTCCAAAGAAATTGGGAACCAAAGAAATTGGGAAATGTCACCAAAAGCATTTGTAGTTCACTAAAAGCATGATATTTGCTGTTAGTTTTTGAAAAATATCTCTTCTCAAGTTTCATGTGGTTTTATTTCAGGAATTTTAATTAATAATAGATGTTAAATTTTATCAAACCTTTTTCCTGTATCAATCATAAAGAGCACATAGTGTTTCTCATTGTAATCTATTAATATAGTGAATTACATTAATTAATTTCCTAATTTTTAAAATATAAATATACTTGGTATACAATATCAGTTTCAAGTGCACACATTGGGATTCATAATTTTTAAAGGTTATACCCCATTTATATTTTTTATAAAATATTGGCTATATTCCTGGATTGTACAATATATTATTGTAACTTACTTTATACATGATAGTTTGTTTCTCTTAGTCTCCTACCCCTATATTGCCCCTCCTTCCTTCCCTATCCCCACTGGTAACATATAGTTTGTTTTCTGTATCTGTCTGTCTCTTTTTTGTTATATTCACTAGTTTGTTTTATTTTTTAGATTCCACATATAATGATATCATACAGTATTTGTCTTTATCTGTCTGACTTATTTTACTAAGCTTAATATTCTGTAGATCCATATATGTTGCAAATGCCAAATTTACACCCTTATTTTATGATTGAGTAGTATTCCATTGTGTGTGTGTGTGTGTGTGTATATATATATATATACCACATTTTCTTATCCTTTCATCTGTTGATGGACACAGGTTTATTCCATATCTTGGCAATTGTAAATAATGCCGTTATAAACATTGGAATGCATGTATCTTTTCAAGTTAGTGTTTTCATTTTCTTCAGATATATATCCAGAAATGGAATTGCTGAGTCCTGTGGTAGTTCAATTTTTAGTTTTTTGAGAAACCCCCATACTGTTTTCCACAGTGGCTGCACTAATTTACATTCCTACCAACAGTGTACCCTTTTCTTCCTTTTCTCCACAATCTTGTCAGCATTTGTTATTTGTGTTCTTTTTGATGATAGCCATTCTGACAGGTGTGAGGTGATACCTCACTGCAGTTTTAATTTGCATTTCTCTGATGCTTAATGATGTTGAGCATGTTTTCAGGTGTCTCTTTTTCATTACATCTTTTCATTGGCCATTCCTTCTTTGGAAAAATGTCTCTTAAGGTCTTCTGCCCATTTAAAAAAAATTTTAATATTGCATTATAAATTTCCTAATTTTTAGCCAACTTTACATTCTGAGAATAATGCTAATTGCTCAAAACATATTTATCTTTTAAAGCATACTATTATTACATTTAATTTGCTGTAATGAGATAGGATTTTTATATTTCATGTGAGATTGAGCTTTGGCCTCCCCTCACCCCTGGTTTCAGTATCACAATTATATAAACTTCCCATGTTTTACTGTGTCCTTAAACAGATTTTAAATAAAATAAGAATATAAGATGATAAAGTTTTGAGGCATTAATGAATTTTTTGAAGGTTAAATCTAGAAAATGAAATGAAAAGTAATGATAATAAAAGACTTACATTTCCTCTACTCACCTCATTTTGTTAGAATAGAATCTTTAAACATATCCACAAGCAACAGTTAGAACTGGACATGGAAAAACAGACTGGTTTCAAATAGGAAAAGGAGTACGTCAGGGCTGCATACTGTCACCTTGCTTATTTAACTTATATGCAGAATACATCATGAGAAACGCTGGACTGGAAGAAGCACAAGCTGGAATCAAGATTACTGGAAGAAATATCAATAACCTCAGATATGCAGATGACACCACCCTTATGGCAGAAAATGAAGAGGAACTAAAAGCCTCTTGATGAAAGTGAAAGTGGAGAGTGAAAAAGTTGGCTTAAAGCTCAACATTCAGAAAACGAAAATCATGGCATCTGGTCCCATTACTTCATGGGAAATAGATGGGGAAACAGTGGAAACAGTGTCAGACTTTATCTTTTGGGGCTCCAAAATCACTGCAGATGGTGATTGCAGCCATGAAATTAAAAGATGCTTACTCCTTGGAAGGAAAGGTATGACCAACCTAGATAGCATATTCAAAAGTAGAGACATTATTTTGCCAACAAAGGTCTGTCTAGTCAAGGCTATGGCTTTTCCAGTGGTCATGTATGGATGTGAGAGTTGGACTGTGAAGAAAGCTGAGCACCAAAGAATTGATGCTTTTGAACTATGGTGTTGGAGAAGACTCTTGAGAGTCCGTTGGACTGCAAGGAGATCCAACCAGTCCATTCTGAAGGAGATCAGCCCTGGGATTTCTTTGGAAGGAATGATGCTAAAGCTGAAACTCCAGTACTTTGGCCACCTCATGTGAAGAGTTGACTCACTGGAAAAGACTCTGATACTGGGAGGAATTGGGGGCAGGAGGAGAAGGGGACGACAGAGGATGAGATGGCTGGATGGCGTCACTGACTCGATGGACGTGAGTCTGAGTGACCTCCGGGAGTTGGTGATGGACAGGGAGGCCTGGCGTGCTGCAATTCATGGGGTCGCAAAGAGATGGACACGACTGAGAAACTGAACTGAACTGAACTGAACTGAACTGATTTTAAGACATCAATTTCTCCAGGCCTCATAGACTGAACTAAGATTGAAATATTGTCATTTTGGAAGTGTGAAAACCTTAGATTTGCAGAGTACTTGAAAATTTATGTAAGAATAAACTCAAATGTTACTAACAGTGATATAATAAAGAAAATATTAATCACTATCCTGCCAGCCCAGCCCCCAAAGGAATCCACTTGATGTTTCTTCTGTTGTTCATCACCATATCTCCAAATAATGAATGTATGCTGCTCTCTCTTGTTTTGTCAATTTATGTATGATCCATTGTTTTCCTATATTGGTAGCTGAAGATTTTAACTTTCAAACACTTTCTCTTCTTTTACCTATTCTCTTAAAACAATTACATCTTTAAAAAAAAAAATCTATACTCATTTTTGTGCTAAATAAATTTTGCACACTGCTGAAATGAGTGGCATACTCTTATTACATTTCCTTTCTTGCAAGATACTTTGACTTTCTTTACTATTCATTGACTGTCTTCTCATTTGCTTTGTTCTCATTTGCTTCCCTGAACCTACTGCTAGGTCTCCCAATATACCCCAATAGCTCTGTAGAAGGCCTTCAGCACAATTTTCCACACAGTTTAGCCTGTTAGATAACCTCCTTTCCATGTCTCCCCTGCCATATGTCCTGGTGTCCTACTGGCTGGCAGTATAGCTCTCAACCTGGGAATTCCTTTACTTCTTTCCTGCCCTGAGTGCTGTGCTTCATGTTTCCATGGCTTCTTCTTGATTTGGTCCCTCTTTTTTTTTTTTTTTTTTATATATATATATATATATATATATATTTATTTATTTTTATTTATTTATTTGCCTGCACCAGGTCTTAGTTGCAGCATATAGAATTTTCCATCTTCCTTGCATCATGTGGAATCTTTACTTTGAGTGTATCTGCATGCACAGTCACTCAGTCATATCCAACTCTTTGTGACCCCCCACCCCTACCCCAGGACTGTAGCCTGCCAGGTTCTTCTGTCCATGGGATTAGCCCAGTAAGAATACCAGAATGGGTTGCCATTTTCTCTCCAGGGCATCTTCCCAACCCGTGGCTTGAACCCCGGTCTCCTGCGGTTCCTGCATTGAGGGAGGGGGTGGTTTATTTACCACTAAACCACCTGGGAAGTCTGGGATCTTTAGTTGCAGCATGCTTACTCTTAGTTGCAGCATTTGGGATCTAGATCCCTGACCAGAGACTGAACCTGGGCCCCTTGCATTGAGAGTGAAGAACCTTAGCCACTGAACTGCCAGGGAAGTCCCAGGCCTTCTTTTCGATGAAACATATATACCAGCAGCTTCCTGAGAAAGACCACTTGAGAGTGAAAAGTTCTGAGGTTTTGCATGTCTAGAAATGCCTTCATCATGTCTGCATGACATTCTAAGTGTAAATTAATTTTGTGAGCATCATTCCTTTTCTTCTTCACTATCATTATTTTCTTATTCCCAATGTGCTGTGTGTGATTCTTTTTTTCTTTCTTGAAATCTGTTGTTAGGACATTCTTGTTATCACTGGTGAGAATGAGTAATATTGTAATAACTACTGTGTATTCTTCCTGCTTTGTATGTGACTCAGCCTTTGAGGATCAGTTGATCCTCAGACAGCTCTATAATGTTGTTGATACTAATTATTCCCATTTGAAAGAAGTGGAAACCATGACACAGAGAGTTTAGGTGATTTTCCCAAGGACACACAGCTAGCAGTTAATGCACCCAGAATTTATATCTAGTTCAACTCTACAGTCTATGTTCCTAATCATTATTCTTAGCTTCTCCAGGAAGGTAAAAGTAACCAAAGGAAATTCCCACTAGTGCAGAGTTTCAGGCACTAGGTCCAATAGTAGGGATTAACACAACATGAAGTTGGGTTCTTGACTGATACACAAGGTCAACACTAATTATGAAACAGTTCCTTTCTGTACTACAGGACCTTGGACATTTCTTAACAGAAACCATCCAGCAGTGCTTTTTACAGCCAGCAGGCTGGGAATTTCCAAAGGCAGGACAGGTATATTTTCGTCACAGTCCTGTACCACTCACTTATAGCCGGAGGAGCCTTGCAGAGGGTGAGTCATTGTTAAGGCTGGCCCAGTGCCCCTCTTCTCAGTAGCAGACACTCCTCATTGTGACATCTTGGTGTGTCCTGTACCCAGATGCTACCAAATCCTCGTACCTTTATCTTCTATACTTACTGTAGTCACAGTAATTTTCCTCCTCTTACTTTCTAGAATACCATTGGTACATGATCAATTCCATTGTGTGATATTCTTTGTATTTTCTGTTAATTTTTTTGTCTTCCTAACTATAGACTGTGGGCAGAACTATCTTATATATCTTCTAGATCTTCATAATGACAAAGAGATGATCTATGTGTGAAAATGTACATAGTGCCTGTGTGTGTGTGCTATTTAAAGACTTTTTATCATAAAGGTAATATGTCTTCATGTTTTAAAAAATTTGAACAGTGCCAAAGAGTAGAAAACAAAAGTTAACTTTTCTCAATTCTTCTGAATCTCTCTACTCACTACTGACTCCCTTCATCTCCTGCCTTCTCATTGTCTATTTCCTTTCCACAGAAACAAGGATGACTTATGTGACTCTTTCCAGAAATTTTCTATATATATAATAGCATGTATATATATATATATATATTAACATAAATGGGATCATGTTATATGTACAGTTCAAAAACTTGTCAATTTGTAGCTGCAAATTTTTCCCTTTTTAAACAGCTGTGTAGGGTGGATTAGTCAATTTTATTAACCAGTCATCTATTCATGGGCATGTAAGTCCTATCTAGGTTGAGATTTTTCATTGTTTTTGTTTGCTAGTACAATCAGTGATGGGCTTCCCTGATGGCTCAGTGGTACAGAACCTGCCTGCCAATACAGGACACATGGATTTGATCCCTGGGTTGGGAAGATCCCTGGAGAAGGAAATGGAAACCCACCCCAGTATTCTTGCCTGGGAAATCCCATGGACAAAGGAACCTGGCAGGCTACAGTCCATGAGGTCACAAAGAGTTAGACATGACTTAGCAACTAAACAACAACAATCAATATTGCAATGAATGTTGTAAAAACATTTTAATCGATTATGTAAGTATATTTATAAATAAATTCATTGAAGTGGGACTTCTGGGTCAAAGAGTAAATCCATTTAAAATTATGATAAGTGCAGCTACATTTATTTCCCTGAAAGTCATGCCAAATTATACTACTATAAACAGTGTCTAAAAGGGTCTGTTTCCTCTCATCATATCCATTGCCAAATCATGGAGCTTTTCAATATTCCCTCATCTAACACAGAGGAAAATTTGCACATCTTTGCGATTTTAATGTCTCTAATAATTAATGAAATTAAGCAGATTTTCATATATTTATTGGTCTCTCTTTTGCGATTAACTGATTTTCATATCCTTTGCCCATTTTCTAGTGGGTTGTCCATTCATTTGTTGTTATGATTCAGCTTCCTGTTTAATTTTTAAGATGTCTGTTTGTTGTTTTATTTTTTGGCATATTAATGAAATTAATCCATTACCTGTTATATGTGTTGCCAATATTTCCCCCATTTGTTGTCTATCAACCTAGATTTTTCTCTCTTTTAATTTGGTTACTTTTGGTGTGAGTGTGGATGTGGGAGTATGTATGAATTAAAGCATCTAAAAAGAGTACAAGATTGTTGAAAGCCCCGAAGCACACAGAAGTGAAGAAGATTAAAGAGCAGAAAAAGAACCAAGGGAACTTTCTCAGCTCTGTTGCACGTGTGCATTTCTCCTTCCACAAGAGGCATAAGGCTTATGGGAACAGCCAGGAAGCAACCATTATCTTAACCTGAGACTCTTGTTTACATAGTTTTTAGAGAAAAAAAGACAATAAAGATAATGTTTAAAAATATATTGTTAGCTAAAAGGCAGCTTTCTCCTCGGAAAAAAAAAAAAAAAAGAAACAAGGGCTATCCAGGATTGGACAACAAATTAATATGCAACTTGCCCATGCCAGCTCTTCCAGTCAGCTTAATTCTCATCAGCCACTATAATTTATTAACAGTGAGGTGGGAAAAGACATGAATCAGCTTAATGTGATATAAGTAGGGCGTTGCCATAGCAACAAGATGCAGTCTGTTTTCTACTATTTATGTATGGTTTATTTTCTCCAGAGCCTCTTGAGTTATTGCTTGAAACAAATGGAATGAGAAACATCTTGTTCTGAACACCTCCCCCCACCGCCCTTCAGTGTGTATGTATATATAAAACCACATATTTTTTTAATGAGAGAAAAAACAAAAACACTTGAAATTTTAGAAAAATTGTTTATAGCAAAAAAAGAGCTAACTACATAGTTTCCAATCTACTGTGATTTTTAAGAACTCATTTTTTTTTTTTTTTTTTCACCTCTGAGACATGTGATTCCTCACTGAAACCTCTGGGAAAAAACCCAAAACACATGCTGGAAGGAAACCTAAGGCTAATATTGCTTCTCAAAGGAAACATTCACATTCTCTACCCAGACTTCTTAGCTGGCTGGAACCAACCCTCCACTCCTAAAAGGAGTGAGTAGTCTAAACCTGGTGACAATTTATTTCACTGGATCTCAAAAATTCAGCAGTCCAGTCCAAGGAAGAAGCCAAGACCAAGTCGGTGAGCCTGTTGCCCTGAGGAGAACACCATGGATCCTTAAGAAATCTTACCAGCCAGTAAACCATCCGATCCTTGCCTAAAGTACCCTGCGTGGAATAGACACATTTCATGATGGATCCTCATAGTTCTCCACTTTTCCTTGAAAGTATAGAATTTGGTTTTTAGAACAGAGACGGAGTGGTCATCTCTGGACCAGAGAAAACATCTGGATTTCAGTTAAGCAGAAAGGGAAACAGTAACAGAATCTCTCCATTGTCCTCTTTCTTCATTTCAACTCTTGACTCCAGTCATAAAAGCCCCTCTGGTCTATAAAGACAGAAGGCGAAATAAAACATAAGGGAAATTTAACTCTCAGTATCTTCACTCTGCATTAAATATGAATTGATGTTTCTTTATTTGTCTGTTTCATTTAACTCTTTGAATCACTTCATGTGCTTAGTTGCTCAGTTGTGTCTGACTCTTTGTGACCCCATAGACTGTAGTCCACCAGGCTTCTCTGTCCATGGAATTTTCCAGTCAAAAATACTGGAGCAGGTTGCCATGCCCTCCTCCAGAGGGTCTTCCCAACCCAGGGATCCAACCCAGGTTTTCTGCATTGCAGGCAGATTCTTTACCACTGAGCTATCAGGGAAGCCCCCAAATCAATTCATATGTTTAACAAATCTTTCTGATCAGAGGCTCATAATTGCCATCAGCTTTCTAGCACATATTTGGAGGACTTGAGCTAAAAAAGCCCAGAAATGACCAGTGGCACTTGCCCGTCATGAAAATGGCTCCCAGAGCTCAAATTTTAACATGTTCACATTCAGAATCCCCTAATCCTATACCTCTTTAGACAATCTTCTGGTCCTCAAGTCTGGGAAGAAGGGAAAATGTGGGAGAGTATTATAACCGCTTCTGGGAAACATTTTGGTGTCTGGGAAAGACCTTTACCCCATCCCATCCTCTGCTGGAAGGAGGAGACAGAATTTGGACTATTATATAGCAGTTGAGTTCAAGCAATTTCTTGTTACCCAACCTCCTGAGTCCATAGGACCTGGATATTACCCTGTGATGGCGCATCATCAATAACCACTGTAATTTAGCAATTAGTGTTAGTCACTTAGTTGTGTCTGACTCTTTGTGACCCCATGGACTGTAACTCACCAGACTCCTCTGTCCATGGAATTCTCCAGGCAAGAATACTGGAGTGGGTTGCCATTTCTTTCTCCAGAGGATCTTCCCGACCCAGGGATCTAACCCAGGTCTCCTGCATTGCAGGCAGATTCTTTACTGTGTGAGCCATCAGAGAAGCCTTGATTTAGCAATAAGGGCATCTAATTTAACCCATATTGAATATTCCTTTGATATTTATTTTCCTTCAAGGGTTGAAGCACTTACAACTGTTTTGAGCAGTAGGTTATCTTCTTTTATTTATCTTTAAGGTATAATTTATATACAATAAAGAATACAAATGTTAAATGTCCAGCTTGAAGGATTTTTACTTTTATGTGTGTATACTCATAACCACATACCAGACCAAAATATAGAACATTTTCAAGTTTGGAAGCTTCCTTTAGGCCCCTTTCCAGTCTATACCCCTCCAAAGTACACACTATTCTGATTTCTATTATCATCAGTTAATCTTGCTTGTGCTTAAACTTCATATAAATGAAATCATACAGTGTGAACTTTTCTTATCTGGTTTCTTTTGCTTAATGTAATATCTGTGAGAATCATCCATAAATAATATTTTATGACTGGTTCATTTATTTTTAGCTGTATATTACTCTATGACTATTCCATATTATATTTATCCATATATATCACATACATTGTTCCCTACCCTATTATACATATACATATATATACTGCATATCCATATTATATATATATATCATATATATAATTGTTATCCATTATCTTTTTGATAAACATTTGAGAGTTTCAAGTTTTATCTTTTGTGAATAAAGATTTGTGAATGTTCTTATACATTTCTGTTGATGAGCATGTGCAGTTATATAGAGCTGAATTCCTGAATCATAAAGTAGGTTTATGTTCAGTAGTTACTGTTAATGTTCTCCAAATGACTGAGCCTATTTACATCTAAATACATCCTTGGTAACTCTTGGAATGGTTAGTTCTTTTTTTTTTCTTTTGATTAAAGTATAGTTGATTTACAGTGTTGTGTTAGTTTAAGGTATATAGCAAAGTGATTTATATAGATATATATTCTTCAGATTATTTTTGTTATAGATTATTACAAGATATTGAATATAGTTCTTGTGCTATACAGTACATCCTTGTTGTTTTTCTATTATATGTATATTAGTAGTACTGTGTGATCTGTTAATCCCAAACTCCTAATTTATCTGTCGCAACCCCTCCCCCCAACTTTTCCCTTTGGTAACAGTAAATTTGCTTTCTATGTCTGTGAGTCTGTTTCTGTTTTTTAAATAAATTTATTTGTGTCATATTTGAGATTCCACATATAAATGATAACACATGGTATTTGTCTTTCTCTGACTTACTTCACTTAATGTGATAATCTTTAGATCCATCCATGTTGCTGCAAATGGCATTATTTCATTATTTTCTGTGGTTGAATAATATTCTATTATATATATAATATATAATAAGTATATATTATATATACCACATCTTCCTTATCCATTCATTTGTTGATGGACACAGGTTTTTTCCACGTTTTGGCTATTGTAAATAGTGCTGCTATGAATACTGGAAAACAGTATCTTTTCAAATTACAGTTTTGATCTGTTCTGGATATGTGCCCAGGAGTGGCGTTTCTGGATTATATGCAACTCTCTTTTTAGTTTAGTTTTTCTTTTTTTCTGGGACAAGGAAGGGTTTAATATTACTTGCAGCAAGTAAGGAGAACACTGGGGATCTTTCCCAAAGCAGTGTCTCCACAAATAGCAAAATTGGGAAAATTTTAAGCTTAGGGGACATACTATCCATGAGGTGGCTTGAACAGCAGAAAATTTAGCATAGAATTGGGGCAAAGTCTAATTCATAGTTAATTGAAGTCAGGAGAGTCAATATCATCATTCCATTTAGGGTTTAATTCTTGAAGGTTTATAGCCAGCCTCAGAGCATTTCATCACAGATGCAGGGTAAGGATTCTCCAGCAGAGTTCTGCACTGAAGGCTTGTTCTTTTGGGGAGAGTATGTTTCCCAGCTTCTAGAGGCTTCCCATATTCCTTGGCTCCTGACCTTGTATCACTCCAACCTCCACTTGCATCCTAACTTCATTTTCCTCTGTTTTTAGTTTTTTAAGGAACCTCCATATGGTTCTCTGTAGTGGCTGCACTAATCTACATTTCCACCAAAAGTGTAGGAGAGTTCCCTTTTCTCTACACCCTCTCCAGCATTTATTATTTGTAGATGTTTTTGTGATGGCCATTCTGACAGATGTGAGGTGACACCTCACTGTAGTTTGATCTGCGTTTCTTTAATAATTAGCAATGGTGAGTATCCTTTCATGTGCCTGTTGGCCATCTGTAGATCTTCTTTCAAATTGAGTCATTCTGCTGGTGAGTAGTTGTATCTTTTGGTGGCTTTAATTTGCATTTTCCTGGTAAGGAACTATTTTAAGCACTTTTCAGGTGCAGGGCTCCAGTATTTGAGGCATTATAAGGCCTGTAACTGCCCAGCAAGTATCCTCATGCCTAAGGGAGTGAAACATTAAATTACAACTAAAAACACAGTGACAGATGAGACAGCATGAAAGAAAAAAAATCATTTTTCCTGTTTTATAAATGAGAGGGGCCTATATTTTCATTTTGCATTGGGCCCCACAGATGATGAGCTTGGACCCCACCATTGGCCTGCTGAATGCAGATCTTCAGGGCAGGCTCTGGAATCCTGTTTCTACTGCCTCTAGGTTAGTTTAGGTCACACTCTTTCTCTGCAACTTGGTCATCTACTTCCAGTGTTGCCTTCATTCTCCCCAGTAACCCCAAATCACTCTCTACTTTAAAGATAGAATGATCTCTCTAAAAACAAAAATTGGATGCACTATTCCTTGCCTCCCATGTCCCCATTTTCCTAGGGTTAAATCCCAGACACTTTAACACCATTTACACGGCCCTGCGTGATTTGCCCCCTGCCTGTTCTGCAGCTGCCTCAGCTCTCTCCATTCACAGCCTCCAATCACAGAAAACTACTCTCAGTTCCTCCAAAGTGCACACTCTCTCAGTCTTCTGTGCCTTTGCATGTACTGCTCCCATTGTCCCATATCTCTTCTCCTTACAACCTCCCTACCCTCTTCTTAGAGGTAGGTGGTTACTCTAACTCATCATTCAAGTCGTAGCTCTTAAGTCTCCCCTATGGAAGTCTTCCTAGACCCTTACATCCTGTTTGCTCCATAATAGTACCATACTATGTTATAATTCGGGGAAGGCAATGGCACCCCCACCCCAGTACTTTTGCCTGGAAAATCCCATGGATGGAAGATCCTGGTAGGCTCCAGTCCGTGGGGTCGCTAAGAGTCGGACACGACTGAGCGACTTCACTTTCACTTTTCACTTTCATGCATTGGAGAAGGCAATGGCAACCCACTCCAGTGTTCTTGCCTGGAGAATCCCAGGGACAGGGGAGCCTGGTGAGCTTCCGTCTCTGGGGTCGCACAGAGTCGGCCACGACTGAAGCGACTTAGCAGCAGCAGCATGTTATAATTGCCTGTTTACTCACTTGCTTACCCCTCTCATTAGATAATAGGCTGCATGAAGGCTTGTACCCTTACCTTCTAGCACAGTATATTTCTGTGTGCTCAGTTGCTCAGTTGTGTCCGACCCTTCTCGACCTCATGAACTGTAGCCTGATTTCCCAGGCAAGAATACTGGAGTGGGTTGCCATTTCCTTTTCGAGAGGATCTTCCCGACCCAGGGATCAAACCTGCATCTCTTGTGTCTCCTCCACTGGCATCCAGATTCTTTACCACTGAGCTCCCAGAGAAGCCCTCTAGCACAGGGCCTGGCACATAGTAGGCATTTATGTTTGTGGAATGAACAAATACATGTTGGAGCACTTCAAGTTCCTTAATATCGAAGGCAAGTTTATGGGGGGAGGGGAAATGAGACTGAAGAATAAGCAGGGCCCTGGTGTGGAGGAGATCATATTTCAGGCAAAAGTTCAATTTTGGTTCTGTCAGTGAGAAGGAGACTGACAAATTTTACTCTCCAAATTCACATTCCCTCAAGACGGTCTGTTACTCTCTCTTCCCGATCCATATCACCTCTATACTTTGGCTTATCTCATCATGGATATACTCCCCAACTGTAGAGTTTAGAGTCCCATTTTTCCTCTGGAATTTCAGTCTTCTGGCCTTTCACCGCTTCTATCACATTTGTGCAAGTCCTTTCTTGTTATATGGCCCATGTCAGCTTCTGTGTTTTAACTCTTTCAAAAGGCTTTCTACTTTAACATTGACAATTACAGATGATCCTATTCTTGTCACCCTAGGCAAATCCAGAAGCCAGCAAAAATGGTCTATGGATGTAAAAAACCTAAATAACAAATGGTGTGGTTAATGAATTACACTTCTGTCAGCCTGATCTCAGTTTCTTTATTTCTTAAAGCCTAGAGGCTTATGATCCCTGATGTATCCACCATCGCGGCCACTGCTGCTAATTTTTAAAAACTGTGTTAAAATACACAACCATGGAGGATTCTCTGTTAGTCAGTGTGCTTAGGGCTCCATGTTTCCACTGCAGGGAGCAGGGGTTCGAGTCCCAGTCAGGGAACTAAGATTCCCCAAGCAGCGCAGCACAGCTGAGAAAAAAAGGAAAAACCACATGTACAAACAAATACACAAAATTTATTATCCTAACAACTTTGGGGTGTACAGTTCAGTACATTTACAGTGTAAAGTACATTTACAATGGTGTGTGATCAATCTCCAGAACACTTTTCATCTTGCAAAACTGAGACTCTGCAACCATTAAACAACTCATGTGCCCCTTTTTCTAGCCCCTCTCGATGACCATTCTACTTTCTGTCTCTGAACCTGACAACTCTAAGTACCCCAAATAAGTAGAATCCTATAGTATTTGTATTTCTGTGAGTGACTTACTTCACTTAGTATAATGACCTTAAAGTTTGTGCGTGTTGTAGCATGTGTTAAAATTTCCTTCCTTTTTAATGGAAATACTGAATACTGACTAATATTCCATTGGATATATATACAACACTTTGTTTATCCATTCATCCATCAGTGGACACTTGGGTTGCTTCCACTTTTTTGCAATTGTGAATAATACTGTGATGAACATGGGTATAAATATTTCTTTGATATCTTACTTTCAATTTGGGGATCAATATACCTAAAAGTGTAAATGTTGGGTCATATGGTAATGTTATTTTTAATTTCTTGAGGAACTTCTATAGCAATTGCACTATTTTGCATTCTTACCAATACTGCACAAGGGTTCCAATTTCTTCACATCCTCATCAACACTTGTTATTTTCTGTTTTTTTAATTTAAATGGTAACCATCCTAATGGGTGTGAGGTGATATCTCATTATGGTTTTGATTTGCATTTCCTTAATAATTAGTGATATTGAATATCTTTTCATGTGTTTGCTATCCATTTGCAGAGAAGGCAATGGCACCCCACTCTAGTACTCTTGCCTGGAAAAATTCATGGACAGAGGAGCCTAGTAGGCCGCAGTCCATGGGGTCGCTAAGAGTCAGACACAACTGAGTGACTTCACTTTCACTTTTTACTTTCATGCATTGGAGAAGGAAATGGCAACCCACTCCAGTATTCTCCCTGGAGAATCCCAGGGACGGGGGAGCCTGGTGGGCTGCCGTCTATGGGGTCACACAGAGTCGGACACGACTGAAGTGACTTAGCAGCAGCAGCTGTCCATTTGTGTATCTTCCTTAGAGAAATGTCAGTAACTAAATTCTTTTTATCAATGAATAATAGTCCATGGTATTGATATACATACAGTTTATTTATCCTTTTGTACATTAAAAGACATCTTAGTTGCTTTCAAGTTTTAGCAATTATGAATAATGCCTTCATAACGATGTGTGCGAGTTTTTGCATTATAAGGTGAGAGTACTTTTAGTTCTGTAAGAAAGAGCCACACTATCTTCCAAAGGGGCTGTATCATTTTGCATTTCTACCAGCAATGAATGAGAGTTCCTGTGGCTCCATATTCCTATCAGCATTTGGTGTCAAAGAATGGAAGAGGAAGGAGATACAAACAAGATTATGCCCACCCCTTCCCCAAGCCATCCTCTAGAGCTCCCACTGCTGCAAAGAAATGTGTATTTGTATGTTTCTCTTTAAGGCAATTCATCTTTGTATGGTAAGAAGTATAGGGTCTGGCACAGAGTAGATGCTCACTATGTGTGGAATAAATAAGTAAAATAGTCACAAGTGATAGTACCACGTCCTGGAGAAATCTCGGTGCCAGTGATTCTCAACCTTGTCTACACATTGGAACCACTGGGGAAACCGCAGAAAAATGCACAAGCCTGGGTCTCACTCTCAGAATTTCTAGTTTGGATGTTCTTGAGTAGGGACTGGATATGAGGACTTTTTATATATTCCCAAGTGATAGTAATACAGGTATCCCACAATTTTTAAAAGTACCCTTTCCTTTATGCTGGTTCATTTTTATGAACGACCTATGTTAGTACCTGTTTTTTACTAACAACAACAAAAATCCAGAAAGGATTTTTGATTTTACGGAAAATGGTGAAAAGCTAAAATAGCCTTAAGCGTTTGTTTCACAGGGAGCAGTTAAAGAGGTGGAGTTTCACCCTGAGTAGTGAGAGTGGCACCACCAAGGCCCCTCCCCAGGAACCACATTCAGCATCTCAGCCTCAAGCTTTGAAGCCGTAGCTTTGAACTGCATCTGTGAGTATCTGTGCTTTATCTTGATGTATTTTTTTCATCTGTGAGCAAGATGTGTCCTAAGGTAATTGCTTCTTTGATTTACACAATCTTGGCTTCAAAAGGTTTCATAGGAACATTCTATTTCCCAAAAGCAGGGGAAATGTGTATACAGCCCAGACTAAGAATGTCTTGGGGGTGCAGCAGAAACACTTGGAGGGCTTGTTAAAGCACAGATTGCTGGGATCTACCCCCAGAATATCTGACTCAGAAGGCTTGTGACCCAGGAATTTGCATTTTTTAACCAGCTCTCAGGTGATACTAATGTTGCTGGTCCAGAATAGAATAGAACAGAAACAGAGATCTCATTCAGCTGTGAGAATCCCACTCTTTTTTCCTCTTATTAAGTTCATAATTGACCCCAGGGATGGACTTATAGTAGTGTACTACTATAAGATATTTTGAATATTTTAATATGTACTCTCATACTGTGCCCCCCCCAAAGAATTTGCAGAGGTAGTAATATTTGAAGAGAAATATAAAAAGTTTCTGGTAATTACTAATCTATTGTTTTGGCTATTAAAAGCTTATCAAGGCCTTTATTATAAATGTTATATATAATGCAGTTTTACTCCTTGGAGGAAATAGAACCCTAAGCTTGATGGAGGAGAGAAGATAGTGAAGGCAGACTGGAATGAGGACATGCAAAATTACTGACTTAATATTTACCGAGAACTGCCTGGGTTTTGATTCCTGAGAGTCCAGGAATCCTGGGATGTTTTTAGTTATTGGTGGTTCTGTTCTCTATCTCCACTTGCACTAATTAAACCCTGACCCTCCAAACTGAGCATGTACTGTAACCTCTTCTGTTCTCCTGTTCAAGTTCCTCTTTGATCCACACTCTGCCTCCCTGGGTTTCAGCTGTGTCATCTGTAAAGGGGGAGAGAAGGATGGAGAAAACACAAAAAAGCCAACTTGGATATTTGGTCGCTATGACTTCTGCACTAATTCCCTGACTTTGGGGCAGAGTGGCACAAAGGCTGGCAAACCTCAGCTCTGCTCTGGAACACCCAGCCTCCAAAAGGGACTGAAGGGAAGTTAGTTGGCTCTTCCTCATTTGCCTTATGGGGTCAACCTGGTGTAGAGAAAAAGAGACCTGGACTGAGAATTAGGCGTCCTGGGTATTAACTGAAAATAACAAAACACTGCACAGCCTAAAAGTTGAGTCATGTTTTATTCTGCGACCATACAGAGGACTATAGTCTGGGAGATAACCTCTCAGATAGCTCTTTTGGACTGTTCGAAAAGGTAAGAAAGGAGCCGGGATAAGTAGTTTTTGCTGGAAAAAAAAAAAAAGAACAAAATGTAGTCAAGCATCAAAAGATTACTGCTAGTCACACACACAAAAACAGACATCTCAAGTTTATGATTTCAATGCTTTTCTATGTATGGGAAGATACAAGAGTCTGGGCTCACCTAAATTATTCCTTTGATATACATCTTAACTGTCTAAGGCTAGCATGCTATTTTTCTTCATCCTGAGTTCCCTTCAGGGTATGCTGCCGGCGCAGCTGCAGTGGCTGACAGGTTGATGGTGTGCAATGTTCCTTGTGCACATTGGTGTGGTCCCAGTTCTGTTTTCTACCTTCTATGAGATTGGGGGCAATCGTTTCACCTACTGGGGACTTCTTGCTGCCTCATCTGTTATATACACAGAGTTAGCTACTACTGCAAGGTGCTATTTGGAGGATAAAGTGGGAGAATGGAAGTAAAAGCACATGGTACTTATCAGAGTATTTGTCTTATATTGGGACCCATCAGCCCACTGTACTTCCAGAATATGGTCACTGAGAAGGAACACTCCTACCCCACTTTATAAACGTCATCAAACACTGTAAAACACACCCAAATAAACTAGGATGCATTTGTGCTCATAAAGAAAGCTATAGCAGAAGCTCAGTTGGAAATCCAATCCAGGTTGGTTCCAGAAACACATTTATACTGAATTTTGTATCCATGAATCCCCTACACCTCATATATATCCCACCTTCCAGTTTAGCCCCTGGGTTATATTCTTATTCTCAAGCTCATAATCCCCAAACTCGAGGGAAAATATCCTTGCTGGGTTCCAACTCTCAAAAGGAAGAGAGATTTCCAGTTGTAAGGACAATGCCCCTAGACCCTGGCACGGTCTAAAGGAGAAATCTCTTGTAAGCTGTGCTCTTCTGTGAGCAGTGGTCCTTGGCCAATCCAGAACTAAGGAACTCTCCTGCCCTCACTGTACATTTAGAAATGTATTTTAGGTTGTTCTGTTGGTTTTACAATAAGCATGCATGACTTTAGTAAGCAGAGGAACCAAGGATCATTTTTTTTTAGCTATGAAAATACTATCGGTAGAACATTAGTCAGAATTGTTACTGTGTTCTACTTTTGTTGATCGCTGCTTTGAAGTATTCATATATAATGGGGAATACTGAAGTATTCATACACAATATTTTGAGAGTACTAAACCTATGTATTTTCATTCTCTGTAACTCATAGATCTTAGAGTTACTGAGGCTTCAACATCAACCCAGACCAAGGTAGAGAAGATACTCCTTTAGCCATTATTCATGAGGCCTGGTGTCCCCCAGGATAGGAGGCTATGGTGAGGATCACTCAATCTGAAGACGTGTAAGTGTGGGATAGGAAGGATAGTAGATCCAGAGGGAGATGGAGATGGTCAGATAGAGTTCCAGTCCCTCCTTCCTGGCTGAACTTCAAGGTGAGGAGACTGTCGAGACATCTGGTTGGGCACTGGGGAGCCCAAGTTAATTGAATTTGGTGACTCCATTCCCAGGGCATGATTTGGAGAGGCTGCAGGCCTCTGGAAGCCCAGCCTTTGGCTTCTCTATATCCGGCCTGGGAAGAATGATGGTGTGGTTTCAGAGCAGGCAGGAGAGCAGAGGCAGTTCTCTATAGCCTGTGTGTGGCATATAGAAGATACAGGAGTTCCCAACTGCCTTAGTAAGGTACCAGAAAGGGGCTTAGGTCTGATGGAATAGCCAATCTGGAGTCAGGATGGAAAAAACCTCAGTATGTAGTACTTTTTCAAATCAGAAGGCAGTGTCTGAGAACTCAGACCCCACGTGTGTGTGCCAGTGAGTAACAAAAGATTGGGTAAGACTAGTCCAGAGGCCAGGCTAGGAAGCAGGAGACATGTGGATCTGAGTTCTCCTCTCTCCTGGTGCCATGAAGTCATGTAAGCTCCCACTTTCCCCAAATGCAGCAGCAGCAACCTAAATGAGAGTGGGAGAGGAAATGGAGAGAACTGAGCTTTTTTTCCTTCTGAGTACTCCCTATGACTTTACTTTTTTCTTTAAAGTAAAATTTTAATTTGTTTTCAGTTATGCCAAACTCTCTCTCTTTTTTTAACCTACATAGGTATCTTTTTATTTTATTAGAATAATATGATATTATGTTGGTTTCTGCCACATATCAACATGAATCAGTCATCAGATCAGATCAGATCAGTCGCTCAGTCGTGTCCAACTCTTTGCGACCCCATGAACCGCAGCACGCCAGGCCTCCCTGTCCATCACCAACTCCCGGAGGTCACGCAGACTCACATCCATCGAGTCAGTGATGCCATCCAGCCATCTCATCCTCTGTCGTCCCCTTCTCCTCCTGCCCCCAATCCCTCCCAGCATCAGAGTCTTCTCCAATGAGTCAACTCTTCGCATGATGTGGCCAAAATACTGGAGTTTCAGCTTTAGCATCATTCCTTCCAAAGAAATCCCAGGGCTGATCTCCTTCAGAATGGACCGGTTGGATCTCCTTGCACTCCAAGGGACTCTCAAGAGTCTTCTCCAACACCACAGTTCAAAAGCATCAATTCTTTGGTGCTCAGCCTTCTTCACAGTCCAGCTCTCACATCCATACATGACCACAGGAAAGACCATAGCCTTGACTAGGCGAACCTTTGTTGGCAAAGTGATGTCTCTGCTTTGGAATATGCTATCTAGGTTGGTCATAACTTTCCTTCCAAGGAGTAAGCGTCTTTTAATTTCATGGCTGCAGTCACCATCTGCATCTGCAGTGATTTTGAATCAGTCATAGGTACGTATGTCCCCTCCCTCATGAAAATCCCTCCCACCTCCCAGCCCATCCCACCCCTCCAGGTTGTCACAGGGCACCAGATTTGGGTTCCCTGAATCAAACAGCAAATTCCCACTGGCTATCTATTTAGAACTGAGCATTTTACAAATTCAGAGTCATTCAAAAGAGATTATTTAAATGGAGATACTGGTGATTTGAAAATGTAAAGATTATTTTCTTCTCTCATTACTCATGGGTTGAAGATTTGAAGACAAGATTAGATCAGTTATGAAAAGATAAAGAAGTTTTATTTCCTTTGTACAACTGAGTAGTGCAAAGTGTAAAGGCTCGATGCTGCTCAACATATGTGCTATTAGTTGAATGATATCAATTGTTTGTCCCTTGGTTTTGTGTGTTTTCTTGATTTGCACAATATGTAGTCCTAGAATCCTTGAAAAACAATCAATCCACATAGTAACATCATAGCCCAGTTGCTGCCATGACCACAGTTCTGATTCTGAGTCACTAGGCTCCACACCTGGTCTCAAGTCACCCTGAGTTCTAAAGGTACTTGGAACACCTCTGTGAGCTGTCAAGATGTTTGTAATGTTTCTGATAATCAATAAAAGAGATTCTTGATTAAAAAAAAATAATAATAAATAAAATATTTTCCCCAGTTTTATCATCTCAGCTTTATATCCATCCAGCAGAAATGCCCCCAAATTGTTAGAGTACCCAATTTTAAAAAGTAGTTTGCAGAGTGTTTTATATGTGTTATGTCATATCACCCCAATAACTCTGTCAGTTAGGTGGAAGAAACTGAGTAGTTCCATTTTATAGTAAAAACAAAAATCAATTCTCAGAAGCTTAAGTGTTGTCAGGACCCAGTCATAAAAAGAGAAAGCAAACTAGATCCTTCAACAGAGAGAATTCATTTTAGGGGATTGGTTGCAGGCATCTATGTACACAAACTGTTCACATCAACTTGTGAAATTCAGCTATGCCATGTAGGCAGTTAAAAATTATACATGGTGAATGACCTATATTACAAAAATGAGTACACATTACAAATCAAGTTTCTTTTTGTTTTCCTGGAGCATTGGTTATTAAATATTTACCAGCCCATCATCCATTACATGTACTAGAGGACTGGGAAAAAAGGGAACAATGATATAACAGAGATAGTAACTGGACTAAGCAGTTACCATCCCAGGACCAGGAAACAAGGGAAAGAGACTGGATTATAAAAACCTAGGATGTCCGAGGAGGGGTCCCCAGAGCCCGGGCTCAGTCTGCAGAGGGGTGGCTGCACCCTTGGTGCGCATACAGCCGAGGGGCACAATGATAACTGTATAGAGATACTAAAGGAACATGGGGGCCACAACCTACCAGTGATGCTAGGGTGAAACTGATAGGGATAGCAAGCCAACAGAAAGCCTTCCTTCTCCTCCTGCCTTGAATCTCCCTCCAGCACCCCTATTGGCAGAGCTTAACAGAGAGGAGCAGCAAAGAAGAAATGTGGTTTGCAGAGTCCCCAGCTGCAGTATTTTAAAGTCACATATAGAAGATGATTTGGGGTGAGAGACAATAGCTTAAAAACTAGAACATTAAGGGACTTACCAAAGGTTACGTAGTGTCATCTGTCTTGTTCCCTGTGATATTTCAATGCCTAGGCAATCCTTGGTGTATAATATGCACTCAGTAAGCAATTGAAGGGGCGTCCTTGCTGGCTCAGAAGATAAAGAATCTGGCTTCAAAGCAGGAGAACTTGGTTCAATCCCTGGGTCTGGAAGATCCCCTGAAGAAAGTGAAAGTCCCTCATTCATGTCCGGCTCTTTGCAACCCCATGGACTGTGGCCGGCCAGACTCCTCCATCCATGGAATTCTCCAGGCAAGAATACTGCAGTAGGTAGCCATTCCCTTCTCCAGGGGATCTTCCCAACCCAGGAATCAAATCCAGGTCTCCTGCATTGCAGGCGGATTCTTTACTATCTCAATTAACCTGGAGAAGGGAATGGCAACCAACTCCAGTATTCTTGCCTGGAGAAACACATGAACAGAGAAGCCTGGTGAGCTACAGTCCATGGCTAAACAATTAGACATGACTGAGCGACTAAGGGACACACACAAGCAATTGTGGAAGGAAGGAAAGAAGAGCAGCCCAGCACACATTTAAAGGCAAGAAGACGTAAGCACCATCATGGCATCACGTATGTCTTTACACTTGACCCTCTTGTCTCCCAGTGCTGCTGTGGGAGCCACACGAAGGAGGCACTACAACCTGATGCTTAGCAGAAATGATCTGTATTCAAATCCCATCCCCACTCTGTAAGACTTGTGTGGCCCTGGGCAAATAAATCACTCAACATCTCTAAACCTTGGTTTTCTCCTCCGTAAAATGAAGATAATAATAATGTATAAAGCTTAAATGGGTTTCCCTGGCGGCTCAGAATGTAAAGAATCTGCCTGAAATGCAGGAGGAAACCCAGATTTGATCCCTGGGTCTGGAGATCTCCTGGAGAAGGGAATGTCTACCCACTCCAATATTCTTGCCTGGAGTCTTGCCTGGAGAATTCTATGGACAGAGGAGTACACAACCTTGGTTTAAACAAGGTCAGATCAGATCAGTCGCTCAGTCGTGTCCGACTCTTTGCCACCCCATGAATCGCAGCACGCCAGGCCTCCCTGTCCATCACCAACTCCCGGAGGTCACTCAGACTCACATCCATCGAGTCAAAGTGATGCCATCCAGCCATCTCATCCTCTGTCGTCCCCTTCTCCTCCTGCCCCCAATCCCTCCCAGCATCAGAGTCTTCTCCAATGAGTCAACTCTTCGAATGAGGTGACCAAAATACTGGAGTTTCAGCTTTAGCATCATTCCTTCCAAAGAAATCCCAGGGCTGATCTCCTTCAGAATGGACTGGTTGGATCTCCTTGCAGTCCAAGGGACTCTTAAGAGTCTTCTCCAACACCACACTTCAAAAGCATCAATTCTTCAGCGCTCAGCCTTCTTCACAGTCCAGCTCTCACATCCATACATGACCACAGGAAAGACCATAGCCTTGACTAGACGGACCTTTGTTGGCAAAGTGATGTCTCTGCTTTTGAATATGCTATCTAAAGCATACTGGTCATAACTTTCCTTCCAAGGAGTAAGGGTCGTTTAATTTCATGGCTGCAGTCACCATCTGCAGTGATTTTGGAGCCCAGAAAAAGAAAGTCTGACACTGTTTCCACTGTTTCCCATCTATTTCCCATGAAGTGATGGGACCAGATGCCATGATCTTCATTTTCTGAATGTTGAGCTTTAAGCAACTTTTTCACTCTCCACTTTCACTTTCATCAAGAGGCTTTTTAGTTCCTCTTCACTTTCTGCCATAAGGGTGGTGTCATCTGCATATCTGAGGTTATTGATATTTCTCCCAGCAATCTTGATTCCAACTTAAACAAGGTAAATAGGCTTAAATAAGGCAATCAATTGTTTGTGGCACAAATTCAATCAAAGCTCTCTGTTACTTTCAAAGCTCTCTGTTACTTTCAAAGCTCTCTGTTACTTTCACCCCAGACCCAGAAGGGTGGGTAGATAAATGGCCAGTTGAGGCCAGTGACTCCATTGTTCTGAGCTTCCCCTTCTGCTTCCCAGCGCTGTCCAACACCCGGACTGGAGGAACAGAGATCTGCCTGGGGCTGCCACAGTCAGGCTAAAGGTTGGAAATGGAAGCCAGGCTGGCCAGGTCCAGTTTCGGCAGCCCCCATACAGAGCATAGGGTACCTCACGACGACTAGGAGATGGGAATCTGTGTGTTTTCTAACAGCTCTACGTTTCAAAGCAAGTTTAGTCCCGACTGGGACAAACGCGGGTGTGGCGGTTCCTTGCATTCAAACAAAACAAAAGAAAGGAAAACAAAGAGAACCCCCGCCGTCAACCCCCGGAAGGCCCGCAGACCTTTTCCCAGGCAAAATGTGCGGCGAAAGAGGTGGGGCGCCTTTTGTGGCTGATGCCCGGATTAGGAGCCTAGGAGCAAGTCTAAACAAAAACAACAATAAGTGCATCCCTCTCGGGGGCTCAAGTCTGAAGTCTCACCCCTCAAAGCACCGGGGCCCCAGGGACGGAGCGGGCCGGGTCCCAGCCTCTCTCCCAGCGGGTCCCGGGCCAGGCTGAACGCGCCCCGCCCGGGGAGGCACCCGCTCCCCCTGCCGGAATCCCGGGAATGTCGCCGGTACGGGAAGCATCTGGACGGTCCTCTAGGCAGAGGGAGGGGGTCAAACCTGGAATTTCTCGGGTGCTTTTGCACAAATTACCCTCGAGCTTTTCAAGTCCTGTAAAGTTGAAACCTATGAGAGTAAGAAGGTAGCCGCCCTACTTCCCCAGGCATACTTTCTCGCGGCAAAGACTCCCCAGTCCCCGCTCTGCGAGCACTCAAACGCTCCTTTCCTGGCTCTAAGGATCCCTTCTTTGTGTCTGAGGGAGGAAGCCCGTCCCCGCCTGGAAACCCACAGGGCCGGCCCGGGCAGGTGTTTCCAGCTGGATTGTCGCCATCTTGTGGCAGGATTGGGTGGCCACTGTGGCCCATCGGCCAGACCAGCCTGCCTGTAACTTTTTTAGGTCTCAAATGTACTGTTCCTTCTTTCCCCCAACCACCTAGGAATGGAAGAATTTAAATCCGTGGACAAGGAGTTGAACTCTGAGGCTCCTGTTCCCTCCTCGCTCACCTGCATGCACGGTGTCTTTCTAAAGGCATTCAAGTTTTGGCTGGAGGAGAGACCAGCTTTCCTAAGGGCTCTGCCTCCTGAGGCGCCAAAACCAACCTGAAGGAGATGCCAATCCCCCACCAACTTCCCATGATACAAACTAATGATTAACAAGACAGAGTCCTGTTCCTACTGGTTAGAAATGTCATTACGCTTGATGAGTATTATTAAAGGACCCCTGTTATTATTATTCAGCATTATTCAGCATTCGTATTCTGTTTTTTTTTTTTCTTCAAAACGCTCAGGTTATTATCTCCTTGGATTTTCCAAACACTCCAGAGAGGCAGGCAGGTGACAACTTCATTTTATAAAATAGGGAAACTGAGGCACTGTAATTAGTGGCAAGTTCATGGATTGATGAGTCAACAGTAGTCATTTCTTCCTAGATGATTACTAGGAAGTGTCATAGATGCCAGTAGATGGTAAATAGATACCCTAACCTGGAAAACTAGTTTCTCTCACCCACTTTTATGACCTATTGTAATCACATTAAAAACCCATCCCAGAAGTTTTAAAACTTACTAGTCGTATGCTCATTGCATTGAGCATATGGGTATTGTTAATTACATTTATTTTATTTTTACAAGGCAAACACAACCCATTTTAAAAAAGCAAGGGTGTTACAATGAGTAAACCAGATGTATCTTGATTTGGAGAATAAACTGGTTTTCAAGACACTCGTTCATTATGAAAATACCCTCTTCATTAGACATTAGCAAGCATAAAAAAAGACCAATAAAAAACTGACCATCTTATTTTAAACTCTGTTATCTTCTCATAGACATGAAGAGTTGTTTTCTGCTTTCAGACTTTACTTCTTTTCAGAAAAGTCTTCAGTCTTATTAGTCGGTGCACTCATATTACCAGAGGGCCTTAAGTTTCTTCAATAACTTTTTTCTTCCAAAAGAGACAACAAAAGAAATTACTTTGCTCTGCTCATAGAAAGCAGCCATATAATATGGTCTCCTTCCCCCCTCTTTATTCCCCCTCCCTCGCCAAAGAAATGGATTCTGTCATTCTGGAAGTCTCTAGCGGGAAGCCCTGGTTGGGTCTGAAATCGGAGCTGAGTCAGCAAGGAGACCTAGGAGGGTTTGAGAGGCATGTCCTCTCCCCCGTTGCTGAGTTAGCCTAACCCCCAGTAGAGCTATAAAGTTGAAGAAGTTTGTCCTTGGAGCTCTCCCAAACAACCTTTAGTGCTCTCTTTTTACCCAGTTCTCACCCAAAATAACACATTTCTAAATGTACATGTTTAAAGAAGTTAAGGAAGCTGGTCTGGGGGAAATCAGGCTAGACTTCTCAACCAACCTTCCATTATATTCATTCAACTCATTCATTCACTCAGAAGGGATGTATTTATAAACTGTATTAATAAATACTCTTGATGGGCCTATGATAAGCAAAGCACTTTAAATTCACTTTTCCTATGCAGCAAACCTTTGAGACAGATTCTCATTATCCCATTTACAGGTGAGGAAACAAAAGTTAGAATAAAAGCTCGAATAACCTGCTCACAGTCACACAGGTAGAGGTAGAACTGGGATAGGACTGACTATAAGGTCACAACTTCTGTGCACTCAGAAATATGAAGCTCCCTTCACCATCTGAATTCCTGCGAGTAGGAAAACAAGACTTGGGAAAGTGGTTGGTAAATAGGAAATGAGTTGAAAAAGAATAGAGTGACAAAATATCCCCTGTCGGTGGGGAAGGGGTCCTGCGCACACACCGGACATTTACTGTGTCCATAGAGTGGACTCCTGCGGGCCGGCCAGCCTCATCCCTTTGTCTCTGTCGTAGGCCAGCTGGACGAGGCGGGATAGGATGACCAATCAAGAGAGAAGTATGCCTGCGAAATGGCTTCAGTCGTGCCCAACTCTTTGCAACCCTATGGACCGTAGCCCACCAGTCTCGTCTGTCCATGGGAGTCTCCAGGCAAGAATCAGATCAGATCAGATCAGATCAGTCGCTCAGTCGTGTCCGACTCTTTGCGACCCCATGAACTGCAGCACGCCAGGCCTCCCTGTCCATCACCAGCTCTCGGAGGTCACTCAGACTCACATCCATCGAGTCAGTGATGCCATCCAGCCATCGCATCCTCTGTCGGCCCCTTCTCCTCCTGCCCTCAATCCCTCCCAGCATCAGAGTCTTCTCCAATGAGTCAACTCTTCGCATGAGGTGGCCAAAATACTGGAGTTTCAGCTTTAGCATCATTCCTTCCAAAGAAATTCCAGGATTGATCTCCTTCAGAATGGACTGGTTGGATCTTCTTGCAGTCCAAGGGACTCTCAAGAGTCTTCTCCAACACCACAGTTCAAACTGGAATGGATTGCCATGCCCTCCTCCAGGGGATCTTCCAGAGCCAGGGACCGAATCTGAGTCTCTCGTCTCTTGCATTGGCAGGCAGGTTCTTGACCACTAGTGCCATCTGGGAAGCATATGACTCCCCAAACTCTTTCTGACTCTTTCAACTTTCAGCCAGTAGGGAAAAGGGTTCTCCAAGGAAATCCCAGCCTTCATCATATACAAAGAGGGTCCAAAGCCCTAGACAATCCTAGTTGAAAAAAATATGTAGGTCCTTATTAGTGTGGTAAGTGGGAATTTTTCCAGGCAGTACAGTATACACTAAATAATAAAAGGGTGACATAACAATGGGGGCTGTGACTTCCACTCAATTGTGAGATTTAAGAAATTGATAGGAAACTGACAGGCAATAAGCAGCAATTATTTGAGAGTACTACTCTGGAGTTAAGCTGCCTGAATTGATATCCCAGCACCATCACTTATTAGCTGTATGAACTTGGGCAAGAAATTTGGCCTATCTGTGCCTCCGTTTCTTCATCTGTAAAAAGGGAATAATTATAATTACCTGCCTCATAAGTTGATGTGAAGATTATATGAGTTAATGTATGTGCTTAGAGTAGTGTCTGGTCCATGGTTTAACACAATGCAAATATTAGTATTTATTATCATTATAATAAAAAGAAACTTTTCAATCAAATTTATTTGGGCTTCTATCCCTACTGCTAGGTGGTCCTGGATAAGTTATCCAACCTCCTTGAGCTTCAGTGTCTTCATCTATAAAATAGAGTGATAACACCTATGCAAGCAGGGACATTGTGAGGAGTGAAATAATGTGCATGAAAATACTCACCACAGTATTGGTATTAATAGTATATAGCATTAACAGTAGGTCAGTAAAGTCTAATTTCCTTTCTTTCTTTAACATTAATGAATTTTTTGGAGTGTGTTTAGTGGTAGCAAAGAATACTAAAAATGAAAATATGTGTAATCTATAATATATATTTTATAATTAAACTATGTAAATTAAAGTATCTTTTATATTAAAAAGATAACTCTGTGGCTTGCAGGGATGTCATAGCACCCAAACATAAAATGGCAGCCAAGCAGGCCTGTTCCTCAGGAAAACTGTGAGGCATGTCAACAGCAGGCCTGCTCCCAGCTTTCTGTTCAATGTTTTGCTGTGGTTCAACCTTGCCTTCCTCTTCAGATTGTCTGAAGGTAGGGTCTTTGGGAGGAGTGGGGAATGGGATAGGAAAGGAAAGGAAAGGAACTTCAAACGACTCACCCAGGGGTCCCCGTGCTCACAATTGCTTCAGCCCTTTCCTTTTTTCTTGAAGTCAAGGTCTGAAGTCTGAGGGACTGCATCAGAGCTGAGTGGAAGGAGAGGCTCAGCATGGGCTTCTGGCACTCTAAGACACCCTGGACCAGATAGGGGTCCAGAGCATCCTTGCTCCTTGCTCCTCAAAGGGCAGCATCAACAACATCCAGGGTCTTGTTAGAAATGCAGAATCTCGGCTTCCACTCAAGACCTACAGAATCAGAGTATGTGTTTTAACAAGATTCCTGGGAGATTTGGATGCACATCAAAGCTTGAGAAGCCTTGAGTTAGAACCCACGAAGCCTGTGTGGTCTGAATGGATGTGGGATTGAGACATCTGCTTTAAAGTGTGTGTCTCCTCTTCATTTCCTTTTCCCTTGAACCCATGCTGTGTGCCTTATATGGAAAAGGCAGTGGCTTGCTATGGGGAGAGTGACCACTTTAACTGATGAGAACTCTCAAGAAGCACAAAACTGGGCGCTGGCCCAGATGACAATTGAAAACTCACTTCGTTTTTCAAATAGGGTTGTGAGAAGAGTCAGTCAGGCAGGATCTGTGGAGCACCTATTTACACCAGGTGCCTACTGTATGCAAGCCCTATGGGTGACACAAAGAAATACCACAGTACTGATCTGGGAGTCTTCAGGACCTCTGGGCTCTGGTCCAAAGCTCATTTTTAAGTTGCTGGGCTATTCCCTTCACCCGTCAAACATCTTCCTTTCCTGTCTGAAAAACATGTGGGTCAGATAAGAGGATACTAAATTCCCATCCAAATCTAAAGCGATCTGATTCAAATAGCCCTAGCCTCAAAACCGTAGTCTAATTGAATAGACAAAACGATTTTAAATGATTACACATGAAACAGAGGGCAACTCAGGACAGGACGTGATTAAGGGCTGAGTTGTTCAGAACTGGCAGCGTAGCGATCAAGGACTCCTGGAAGCCGTGTGTAAAGGGCAGTGTTTGGAACCTTTCCAAACTCCTCCCCTCGCTCCCAGAGCCAATAGTGAGGGGGCGGGATGGACTTCCACAAGAAGCCACTAGGTGGCGCTGTCATGATGTGAAATCCATGTCTGGTAGGGACGCTTCGAGGGAAAACCTTTGCTGTCCCTCTGACTGAAAGAACAATGTGTGCGTGTGTGCCTGAGCGTATTTGTGTGTGTGTGTGTGTGTGTGTGTGTGTGTGTACGCGCGCGCTCAGTTGTGTTCGGTTCTTTGCGATTGCACGGTCTGTAGCCCACCGTGCTCCTCTGTCTATGGGATTTTCCCAAAAGAATACTGGAGTGAGTTGCCATTTTCTCCTCCAGGTGGTTCTTCCTGACCCAGGGATTGAACCTGCGTCTCCTCTGTCTTCTGCATTGGCAGGCAGATTCTTTAACTCTGAGCCACCTGAGAATCACTAAAGGAACAATACTGGTTTCCAGACCTTAGAAACACAGGTTTCTAAGAGTGCTGAGGAACTCAGAGCGCAGGGTCGTCTTGTGTCTAAGCAGGAGTCAATGCATTCGTTCTGCCCTGCTCAGATGACATGAAACATGAAAATAGCAACCAGCAAGAATGGCAGCAGAGAGCACACAAAAGAGCCCACCTTCTTACACACACACACACACACACACACACACTTTTGGCCATTGAGGTGTTGGGAATTTCCCTTCCCAAACTGGGTCTCTACCCCCACTTCCTGATCTTACTTCTCACTTGCCCTACAAAACAGCAGGGAATTTGAGCCTAAACCTGAAGCCCTCCTTCCACATACCCACCTGCAGCAGAGCTTGGTTCTCCCATGGACAGGGACAGGCTCCAGTCTGATCACTTTGTCCTGAGGTGAGCAGTGTCTGCTCCAGAGCCACCAGCATTCCTCGACATTCTCTTCATTTCATTACCCTGCAAAGGCAAGGGGTAGAGGGGAGGACACAGTATTTATAAAGGTTCTTCTCTAGGCTAGGTACTTTGCATGTATTGCTTGGGAGTCTACTTCCTCTGCCCTGGTTCCCATTCCCCACTCCCACTCTGCCCTTGAAAAACAACACAGACTGAAACTTGTGAACTCTCCTAGGGAAATAACAAGCACCTACTCTGAGGTATAGGCGAAAGTGAGCAAAACTTGCAGCCCCCACACCTTGGTCATTTTCATTTCTGTTTCTTGACAACCATGTGACCGTATGACTTCATTTAACCTTTCTGAGCCTCAATTTCCACATCTGTAAAATAAAGTAGGGGTTATATAACCTATATGCTGCTGCTGCTGCTAAGTCTCTTCAGTCATGTCGGACTCTGTGCGACCCCATAGACGGTAGCCCACAAGGCTCCCCCGTCCCTGGGATTCTCCAGGCAAGAACACTGGAGTGGGCTGCCATTTCCTTCTCCAATGCATGAAAGTGAGAAGTGAAAGTGAAGTCGCTCAGTCGTGTCCGACTCTTAGCGACCCCATGGACTGCAGCCCACCAGGCTCCTCCATCCATGGGATTTTCCAGGCAAGAGTGCTGGAGTGGGGTGCCATTGCCTTCTCCCATATAACCTATATAGGAACTAATTTTTTATTTTAAAGTTTCTTACTGTATTAACTTTTTTTGTGGTGTAATTGACATCCTACAAAGTGGACATCAGTGTGCAGCCCCTTGAATTTTCAGGCCAACATCCAGCACCCAGACTAAGAACCAAATACAACCAGTATACTAGAGCCCTCCTCCAGCAACTAACCTCCCCTACTCCCACCAGGGTACACACCAGCCCCACTTGTAAAAGAGCACGTTAGTTTTTGTCTATTTTATATTACACTTAAAATAAATGAAATCATATAATATGTACTCTTTTGTATCTGACGTCTCTCATTAAACATCATATTTCACAGTAGCAATAATAGTTTGTTTATTCTATATACTATAAGGAATTCCAGTGTGTGACTATACAACAATTTAGCCATTCTACAATTGTTGGCCATTTGAGGGTGAGTATTATAAACAATACTTCTCTGAACTTCCTGGTAGCTATCTTTTTCCCAATAACTTTTACTGTGGTAAAATACATATAAAATTTACCACCTTAACCATTTGTCAAAATTAAGATGTAATTGACATATAGCATTATATTAGTTTCAGATGGACAACATAATGATCCAATATTTGTATTTGGTTTCAAAATGATTACTACAATGAGTCTAATTAACACTCGTCATCTTGACCACATAGCATGTAGTTCAATAGTTAATAAATACATAATTTTGTGCAACCATCACTACCATCCATCTCCATAAAAGTTATCGTATAATACTGAAATTCTATACTATGAATTCTCCATTCCCCTTCCAGTCTGCTGCTGCTAAGTCACTTCAGTTGTGTCCGACTCTGTGCGACCCCACAGACGGCAGCCCACCAGGCTCCCCTGTCCCTGGGATTCTCCAGGCAAGAACACTGGAGTGGGTTGCCATTTCCTTCTCCAATGCATGAAAGTGAAAAGTGAAAGTGAAGTCGCTCAGTCGTGTCCAGCCCCTAGCAGCCATCATTCTATTTTATGTCCCTGGGTGATTTTACTCTAAGTACTTCATGTAAGTGATCTAGCACATATTACTATCTTTTGGTGAATGTTTATACTCATTTCTACTTGACACAAGACTCTGATTTCTAATATTTCTCTTTTTGTGCCACTTTCAAGTAAATTTGAATTTGCACATGTTAAGGCACCTGTGTCTTGGTGGCAAGCACACCCCTTTCCTGGTAGGCTGGCTGTGAAGGAATTTGAGAAGATCGGGGCTGACAGAATTTTGCTAGCTCCTAAATTTTCTTCCTTTAACAGGTGTGTTGCTACCTTTTGGTCCTGTACAACCTCTATAACTCATTTCATGTGTTTTTATTGTTTCCAAAATTAGATTGTCCAATCATTGAACAAAAAGGATTTTATCTTTGTATCCCTTGTATTATATCTCCCGCAGAGCTGACTAGAAATTGGGAACAAAGTAGATGGATGTTCAATTGATTGTTTTTATATTAAGCCCGTTAGGTTGGCCCACACTAGATTAGATTAAACTAGACCAGCCAGTGGAGGAAGAAACGCCACCATAGGAAGTCCAAATTATTCTGGAGTAGGAAAGGGCATTGAAAAAGGGCAAAAGTCTCTTTTCTCTAATTCTCATCGAAAGATGCACTTGTGTTTGATTGGCTCTGATTTGGTCCCATGCAGTGTCTGAAAAAATTAATCCAATCAGAGTCTTGCAATACATATATGTCTGTTTTAAAAAACTATATGCATATATGCATTTCATTGACTTTTGAGATCATGAAACAAAGAAAAGCACATATAACATGTAGATGCAATACACTGAGTAACTAGTGTACAGTTATGTGATCACTGTGCAGATCCAGAGGGAAACTTGGCTGGCATCCCCAAAGCCCTTATGCCATGTGTCTCTTCCTGATCACAACCCCCCTTCTTCCCTCCAGAGACAACTATCATTCATAGTAATCATTTCCTTGTCTTTTAGTTCTGACAAATAATCATCTTTTAAAAATATAGTTTTGACTGTTTTGAATTTTATATAAATGCTATGTATATTCCTTTCCATCTTGTTCTTTTCCTCAGTATTGCTTTATGATTGCTGTCACATGTAGCTGTGGTTCATTTGTTTTCACTGGAGTATAGTATTTCAATCTACAAATATGCCACAATTTATTTATTCAATTGTTGTTGGATATTTGCAGTTGACTCCAGTTTAGGCTGTTTAGGAATAATGTTGCCAGTATAGCTAGGCAATGGCACCCCACTCCAGTACTCTTGCATGGAAAATCCCATGGATGGAGGAGCCTGGTGGGCTGCAGTCCATGGGGTCGCTAGGAGTCGGACACGACTGAGCGACTTCACTTTCACTTTTCACTTTCATGCATTGGAGAAGGCAATGGCAACCCACTCCAGTGTTCTTGCCTGGAGAATCCCAGGGACGGCAGAGCCTGGTGGGCTGCTGTTTATGGGATCACACAGAGTCGGACACGACTGAAGTGACTTAGCAGCAGCAGCAGCATATGCATTTCCTGATATTTATGTTTATACATTTCTCTAGCATATACATTTAGAAGTGAAATGACTGGTTCATAATATTTGCATATCTTCAGCTTTACTGTACTCTACCAAAGTGTTTTTTAAAAATTCTAACAATTTACACTCCCATAAGCCATAGAAAAAAGTTCCCATTACTTCACATCCTTGCAAGTACTTTGTATTGTGAGGCCTCTTAATTTTTTCCAAAGTGATGCCTCTGTGGTAGATTTTCACTGTGGTTTTAATTTGTATCTCCTTCTATATCAACGTGATGGCTGCTTTTTAATGTATTTATTACCTATGTGTTCTTCCACTTTTGAGAGGTGCCAAAGTCCTTTCTTCTTTTTATTGTCCATTTCTTATTGATCTTTTGAACTGTGGTGTTGGAGAAGACTCTTGAAAATCCCTTGGACTGCAAGGAGTTCCAACCAGTCCATCCTAAAGAAGATCAGTCCTGGGTGTTCATTGGAAGGACTCATGCTGAAGCTGAAACTCCAATACTTTGGCCACCTCATGTGAAGAGGTGACTCATTGGAAAAGACCCTGATGCTGGGAGGGATTGGGGGCAGGAGGAGAAGGGGACGACAGAGGATGAGATGGCTGGATGGCATCACCGACTCGATGGACATGAGTTTGAGTGAACTCTGGGAGTTGGTGATGGACAGGGAGACCTGGCGTGCTGTGATTCATGGGGTTGCAAAGAGTTGGACACGACTGAGCCAGACTTTGTTTTTCTGGGCTCCAAAATCACTGCAGATGGTGACTGCAGCCATGAAATTAAAAGACGCTTACTCCTTGGAAGGAAAGTTATGACCAACCTAGATAGCATATTCCAAAGCAGAGACATTACTTTACCAACAAAGGTTCGCCTAGTCAAGGCTATGGTCTTTCCTGTGGTCATGTATGGATGTGAGAGCTGGACTGTGAAGAAGGCTGAGCGCCGAAGAATTGATGCTTTTGAACTGTGGTGTTGGAGAAGACTCTTGAGAGTCCGTTGGACTGCAAGAAGATCCAACCAGTCCATTCTGAAGGAGATCAATCCTGGAATTTCTTTGGAAGGAATGATGCTAAAGCTGAAACTCCAGTATTTTGGCCACCTCATGTGAAGAGTTGACTCATTGGAGAAGACTCTGATGCTGGGAGGGATTGAGGGCAGGAGGAGAAGGGGACGACAGAGGATGAGATGGCTGGATGGCATCACTGACTCGATGGGTATGAGTCTGGGTGACCTCCGGGAGCTGGTGATGGACAGGGAGGCCTGGCGTGCTGCGGTTCATGGGGTCGCAAAGAGTCGGACACGACTGAGTGACTGATCTGATCTGAGCAACTGAACTGACTGAACTGACTTAGGTATTCTGGATCCAGGGCCTTTGTCAGCAGAACATGTTGGGAATATCTTCTCCTATTTTATGAACTATGGTTTCTCTTTATAGTATCTTGCAGTAAACAGAAAGTTCCTACTTTAAATGTAGTCAAGGGACTTCTCTGGTGGTCCAGCGGATAAGACTCTGCACTTCCACTGCAGGGGTCACAGGTTCAGTCCCTAATCGTGGCAGCTAAGATCCCTGAATGCTGTGTGGTGTGGCCAAAACAATGTGGTCACAAGTTTCAATCCTTTCTTGTATGATTGGTGCTTCTGTTTCATATTCAAGATACCTTGTTTAAGATATTTTCAAGGTCATGAAGATATTTTTTTATATTATTATTGTTCAGTCACCAAGTTGTGTCCAACTCTTTGCAACCCCATGGACTGCAGCACTCCAGGCTTCCCTGTCCTTCACCATCTCCCAGAGCTTGCTCAAACTCAGGTCCATTGAGTCAGTGATGCCATCCAACCATCTCATCCTCTGTCATCCCCTTCTCCTCCTGCCTTCAATCTTTCATAGCCTCAGGGCCTTTTCTAATAATATTTTTCTAATGATATTTGATATTATTATTGTATGTTATCTCCCACAATTTTATTGGTTTTCCTTTCACATATTGGTGTATAATCCACATGGAACTAGCTTTTGTGTATGGTGTGAGGTAGGGATCCAATTTAAAATATTTCCACATGAATACCCAACTAGCCAGAGTTAAAAAGACTGTCCTATTACCAATATTCTGCATAGAACTGTTTTAAATAAATGACAAAATAATATGTGTGTGGATTGGTGGCCAGCCTCTGTTTCTTCCAATGGTCTATCTCCACACAAATACCACACTGCTGTATTTATTATAACTTTATAATAAATTATTATACCAGAAAGAGCAGTTTTTCCAACCCAGTTCTTCTTCTTCAAGAATATATTGATGATTTTTGATCTTTTGTATTTTTATATAAATGTAGAATTCCCTTGGACAGCAAGGAGATCCAACCAGTCAATCCTAAAGAAATCAGTCCTGAATATTCCTTGGAAGGACTGATACTGAAGCTGAAACTCCAATACTTTGGCCACCTGATGAGAAGAACTGACTCATTGGAAAAGACCCTGATGCTGGGAAAGATTGAAGGCAGGAGGAGAAGGGGATGACAGAGGATGAGAAGTTGGATTGCATCACTAACTCAGTGGACATGAATTTGAGTAAATTCCAGGAGTTGGTGATGGACAGGGAAGCCTGGTGTGCTGTAGAAGACGGGGTCACAAAGAGTCGGACACGCCCAAGCAACTGAACTGAACTGAACTGAGAATTGGCTTATGAGTTTTCAAGAAAGGATAAGGATTTTTAAAGATATTGTTATTAATTTCTAGTGTAATATATTTGTAGTCAGAATAATATTCCGTATGATGACAGTCTTTCCATATGTGTGGATATTTTCTATATGGAAAAGTATAATACTGATCTTTGAAATAGTTCTCACATGCTTGAAAAACATGTATTATACAGCTGTTGGTATAATATCCTATATGTAGCCATTAAAAAAATTTCTTGTTCAAATCTTTTTTATCCTTTACATGTATTTGTTCTATCAATAACTGAGAGAAGAGTTTTTAAAAGCTCCCTTAAATTTTGAACTTTCTTATTTCTCCTTGTGTAGGTCTGTGAAAGTGAAAGTCACTTAGTCATGTCCAGCTCTTTGCGACTCCATGGATTATACAGTCTATGGAATTCTCCAGGCCAAAATACTGGAATGGGTAGCCCTTCCCTTCTCCAGGGGATCTTCCCAACCCAGGGACTGAACCCAGGTCTCCCACATTGCAGGTGGGTTCTTTACCAGCTGAGCCACAAGTTCTATCAATAACTGAGAGAAGAGTATTTAAAAGCTCCCTTAAATTGTGAATTTTTTTATTTTTCCTTGTGGTAGTCTATGATTCAACTAAAGTTAGTTTTTGCGTGTGCTCTGTGTTAGGGGTTGAATATATGGTTTCTTAATTTCAGTAAGTGCTGACAGATTGCTTATCAGACTAACTCTACTCATTTCAATCATACCAGCAGTGTACAGAGTTCTTTTCTCCCCACATTCTCTTTAACATTTGATATTATCTTCCTGTCTAGTTTTTGCCAAAGCAAGGGGTATCTTGTTTTAATGAAAATTTCTACCATTAATTGAATTTGAGTCACCATTGATTTTTGTGATGCTATCCAATGGTCATATTAAGAAATCTACTGTTATTCTATATCTTGCTTCTTTTTTGTCATCTAATTTTCTCTTGAAGCTTTTCTAATACCTTTTCTTTATCTATGGTACTGAAATTTCAAAATGATGTATCTTCTTCCACTTAGCGCTGTTAAATATGGAAAACTATGTCCTTTGGTTGTGGGATAATTTCTTCCCTGCTGTTTCCTCCGTTCTTTCTTTTGTTGAACTTTCATCCACAAATTAGACATTCCAGATTGACCCTCCAAGTTTCTTTCATGTTCTTTACTTTTTTATAGCTTACTTTACTTGGGTGGAGATACCAATGATCTTACATAACAAATCTCAGCTTCCTAAAACTTCAGCTGTTCTCTGCTGTCTCTATTTCATAACATGCCATCATAACTTTTTTAAAAAGTATGAGATTTTCTTATCTCTCTAAGCATAATAATTGAACTTTATCTTTTAAAAAATTTCTTCTGTTTCCTGAATTTTTTCAGGTAATTTTAAGACCTTTTGTGTAGCAACATGGATAGACCTAGAGAATATCAGACTGAATGTAGTAAGCCAGAGAAAGACAAATATTTTGTGATATTGCTTATATTTGGAATCTAAAAAATGATACATATGAACTTATTTATTATTTACAAAACAGAAAGAGAATCACAGACATAGAAAACAAACTTATGGTTACCAAAGAGGAAGAGGAGTAAGGGAAGAAATAAATTAGGAGATTGGGATTAGCAGTCATATCCGATTCTTTGTGACCCCATGGACTATACAGTCCATGGAATTCTTCAGGCCAGAATACTGGAGTGGGTAGCCTATCCCTTCTCCAGTGGATCTTCCCAACCCAGGAATCGAACAGGGGTCTCCTGCATTGCAGACAGATTCTTTAACAGCTGAACTATCAGGGAAGCCATCATATGTATACTACAATACAAAAAATAGATTACCCACAAAGACCTACTGTATAGCACAGGGAACTATACATTTTGTAATAACCTGTAAGGGAAGGGAATCACTGTGCTATATATCTGAAATAAGCATGATATTGTAAATCAACTGTACTTCAATTTTTTTAAAGAAACTAGTAAAAAGACCTTTCTCCTTGTTTTCCCTCTTTTTCATTTTAGAGGCTTTCTTCAAATGTCAGATTATCCTTGATTATTTACTAATATTTAGAATTTAAAAGTCATGAAATTATGAAAGCAATTGTATGTAGAAAACTTAATGACTGAGGGCTTCCAGTCCAGCGTATGTATGAAGCTTGGAAGACACCACTCCATCCTAATAAATAAAAAGCTGAAAAAACTGAAAAACTACCAACTCTTCTTAGATCCATAGAACAAGTGAGATCACAGGGCAAACTACTGCCCTCCAAATGGAGACACCAACAGACAAATATTGAGAATCACAACTTAGTGGAGCAAAAACCCATAAGCAGCAGTCTCCACAGGTATCAGTGCTGAGTGGAGAAACCGGAGCTGTAATTGACAAATTGTTGGAGGCTCAGTGTGGACAAATCTGAGAGATTAAAAATAAAAAGAATCCAGGGGGAGCCAGTCACTACAGAACCCCCATTCTTCTTTTACCTCCAGGTCCTCAAAGAGAACATTGGAGGAAAAATTCCCTCATGCTTCCAGCAGGGAGGGGGAAAATGAACCATTTTTAAATATGCTAGAGCATTCTATTTTTCTTAAGTTCTTCTCTAAGGAGAAACTAGTTAACCAGAGGCCAACATATTGGGTTTTATTAGAGTCTAACTGACCTGGGGGAAGGGAAATATGCAACTTCATTCTACCTAAGGGTGGGTTTTATTAGAGTCTAACTGACCTGGGGGAAGGGAAATATGCAACTTCATTCTACCTAAGGGGTGGGAAGCACTGAAAAGCACAGGGAAAGTACCACAATCCAGACAGAGACTCAGCCAACCACTGAGATCTAATTAAGATCTCAGAGCACTTTCACTCCCCCACACTTTACCAACTCATTATTAAAGCCTTATTTGCAACAGTTTCTTTAACATTCTTTCCAACTATCAAAAAATTAAAAAACATACTAAAAAGCGAAAAATAGTTGAAGAGACAGAGCAAGCATCAGAACCAGACTCAGATATGGCCAGGGATGTTGGTATTATCGAACTTGGCATTTAAAATAGCGGATTAATATGCTAAGGGACTAATGGATCAAATGAATAGTATGCCAGAACAAATGGGTAGTGTATGCAGAGAGATGGGAATCCTAAGAAAGAACCTAAAAGAAATTCTAGATACAAAATATTATAACAGAAGAATGATTCAAGCTACTCCCTCAACTTGTTGAAAAATATCTACAAAAAAATCTATAGCTAGCATCACACTTAATGGCAAAAAAAAAAAAAAAAAACAAACACAAAAACTGACAAGAAAGTTTCCCACAAAGATCAGGAATAAATCAGTGACATTCTCTCTCACCTACTCATTTTTTAGCATCACTCTAGAAGTTCTTACCAATGCAGTATGGCAAGAAAAGAAAAGGTATATAGATTGAGAAGGAAGAAATAAAACTTTGTCTGCAGAGGACATGATCATCTATGTAGAAAATCTGAAAGAATCAACAAAAACATCTGGAACTAATAAGCAATTATAGCAAGATTTTAGGATATACGATTAATTTACAACAGTCAATAGCTTTCCTATGTACCAGCAATGAACAAGTGGAATTTGAAATTAAAAATGTATTGCCATTTATATTAACACATGAAAATGAAATATTTATGTGTAAAAGTAACAAAATATGTGTAAGATCTATATGAGGAAAACTATAGAAACTTAATGAAAGAAATCAAAGAAGAACTAAATAAACGGAGAAATATTCATGGGTAAGAAGACAATATTGTCGTGATTTCTTCCCAATTTGATCTATAGATTCAATGTAATCCCAATAAAAACTCTAGAAAGTATGTTTAAAGTGGATAACCAACAAGGACCTACTGTATAGTACATGGAACTCTGCTCAGTGTTATGTGGCAGCCTGGATGGAATGGAAGTTTGAGAGAGAATGGATACATGTATATGTATGACTGAGTCCCTTTGCTGTTCACCTGAAACTATCACAACATTCTTTGCTAATCACCTATATCCCAATAAAAAGTTTAAAAAAAACCCAGCAAGTTATTTTGTGGGTATTAACTAACACATTGTAAAGTCTAAGGGCTTCCCTGGTGGCTCAGAGGTTAAAGCGTCTGCCTGGAATGCGGGAGACGCGGGTTCGATCCCTGGGCCGGTCAGATCCCCCGGAGAAGGAAATGGCAACCCACTCCAGTACTCTTGCCTGGACCCATGGAGGGAGGAGCCTGGTAGGCTACAGTCCATGGGGCCGCAAAGAGTCGGACATGACCGAGCGACTCCACTTTCACTTTCTAAAGTCTATATGGAAAGACAAAAGACTCAGAATAGTCAACACGATATTGCAGTAGAAAAACAAAGTTAGAGGACTGCCGCAGCCCAACTTCAAGACTAAATATAAGGCTATAATAATCAAGACACTGTAGTATTGGTGAAAAATAGACAAGTTTCTCAATGAAACAGAATAAACAGTCCAGAAATAGACCCACACAAACATAGTCAATTGATCATTGACAAAGGGCAAAGACAATACAATGAAGCAAAGATAGTCTCCTCATAAACAGGGTAGGAAAAAAATGGAAATCCACATGGAGAAAAACGAACCTAGATGCACACTCTACACCATTCATAAAAACTGACTCAATATGAATCACAGACCTAAATGTAAAACATAAAACTATAAAACTCCTGGAAAATAGCATAGGAACAAACCTCAGTGACCTAGGGTTTGGCAATGACTTCTTCAATACAACTCCAAAAATGTACTCCATGAGAGAAAGAATTGATAGATTTTATTAGTGGCCATGATGGAGTAGGAAGACTCTGAACTCACCTCCTCTCACAAGCACGTCAAAATTACAACTACCTACAGAACAACTATCTGTGAGAACAACCTAAAAACTAGCACAAGTGAAAATATAATGAAGGAACCACACTGAGATGGGTAGGAGGGATAGAGATAGGGTGTAGTCAAGACCCATACCTCTGGGTAAGCATAGAGAGAGAATAATCAAAATACAGAGGTTCTCCCCAAGGAGCAAAGGATCCAAACCCCAGAATGGGCTTCCCAGTTTGTCATGTGCTGGAAAAATGAACCCCTAGAAGGGCTGGCTTTGAAGGCCACTGGGGGCCTGTATTGCAAAAAGCGAGAGTTATATTGTTGTAGGAAACAGAATCCTTGCTCTTTTTTAAAAAATTAATTAATTTATTTTAATTGGAGGCTACGCTAGTAAAGTAATGCTCAAAATTCTCCAAGCCAGGCTTCAGCAATACATGAACAGTAAACTTCCAGATATTCCAGCTGGTTTTAGAAAAGGCAGAAGAACCAGAGATCAAATTGCCAACATCTGCTGGATCATGGAAAAAGCAAGAGAGTTGCAGAAAAACATCTATTTCTGCTTTATTGACTATGCCAAAGCCTTTGACTGTGTGGATCACAATAAACTGTGGGAAATTCTGAAAGAGATGGGAATACCAGACTACCTGACCTGTGTCTTGAGAAACCTATATGCAGGTCAGGAAGCAACAGTAAAAACTGGACATGGAACAACAGACTGGTTCCAAATAGGAAAAGGAGTACGTCAAGGCTGTATATTGTCACCCTGCTTAATTAACTTATATGCAGAGTACATCATGAGAAACGCTGGGCTGGAAGAAGCACAACCTGGAATCAAGATTGCTGGGAGAAATATCAATAACCTCAGATATGCAGATAACACCACCCTTATGGCAGAAAGTGGAGAGGAACTAAAAAGCCTCTTGATGAAAGTGAAAGAGGAGATTGAAAAAGTTGTCTTAAAGCTCAACATTCAGAAAACTAAGATCATGGCATCTGGTCCCATCACTTCATGGGAAATAGATGGGGAAATAGTGGAAACAGTGTCAGACTTTATTTTTCTGGGCTCCAAAATCACTGCAGATGGTGACTGCAGCCATGAAATTAAAAGACGCTTACTCCTTGGAAGGAAAGTTATGACCAACCTAGATGGCATATGAAAAAGCAGAGACATTATTTTGCCAACAAAGGTCTGTCTAGTCAAGGCTATGGTTTTTCCAGTGGTCATGTATGGATGTGAAAGTTGGACTGTGAAGAAAGCTGAGTGCCGAAGAATTGATGCTTTTGAACTGTGGTGTTGGAGAAGACTCCTGAGAGTCCCTTGGACTGCAAAGACATCCAACCAGTCCATTCTAAAGGAGATCAGTCCTGGGTGTTCTTTGGAAGGAATGATGCTAAAGCTGAAACTCCAGTACTTTGGCCACCTCATACGAAGAGTTGATTCATTGGAGAAGACTCTGATGCTGGGAGGGATTGGAGGCAGGAGGAGAAGGGGACGACAGAGGATGAGATGGCTAGATGGCATCACTGACTTGATGGATGTGAGTCTGAGTGACCTCCGGGAGTTGGTGAGGGGGAGGCCTGGGGTGCTGCAATTCATGGGGTCATAAAGAGTCGGACATGGCTGAGCAACTGAACTGAACTGAACTGAATTACTTTACAATATTGTAGTGGTTTTTGCCATACATTCACGTGAGTCAGCCATGGGTGTACATATGTTCCCCATCCTGAACCCCCCTCCCACCTCCCTCCCCATTCCATCCCTCAGGGTCATCCCAGTGCACCAGCCCTGAGGGCCCTGTCTCATGCATCGAACTTGGACTGGTGATCTATTTCACATGTGATAATATACATGTTTCAATGCTATTCTCTCAAATCATCCCACCCTCACCATCTCCCACAGAGTCCAAAAGTCTGTTCTTTACATCTGTGTCTCTTTTGCTATCTCGCATACAGGATTATCATTACCATCTTTCTAAATTCCATATATATGCATTAGTATACTGTATTGGTATTTTTCTTTCTGGCTTACTTCACTCTATATAATAGGCTCCAGTTTCATCCACCTCATTAGAACTGATTCAAATGTATTCTTTTTAACGGCTGAGTAATACTCCATTGTGTATATGTTCCACAGCTTTCTTATCCATTCATATGCTGATGGACATCTAGGTTGCTTCCATATCCTGGCTATTATAAACAGTGCTGCAATGAACATTGGGGTACACGTGTCTCTTTCAATTCTGGTTTCATTGGTGTGTATGCCCAGCAGTGGGATTGCTGGGTCATATGGCAGTTCTATTTCCAGTTTTTTAAGGAATCTCCACATTGTTCTCCATAGTGGCTGTACTAGTTTGCATTCCCACCAACAGTATAAGAGGGTTCCCTTTTCTCCGCTCCCTCTCCAGCATTTATTGTTTGTAGACTTTTTGATAGTAGCCATTCTGACTGGTGTGAGATGGTACCTCACTGTAGTTTTGATTTGCATTTCTCTGATAATGAGTGATGTTGAGCATCGTCTCATGTGTTTGTTAGCCATCTGTATGTCTTCTTTGGAGAAATGTCTGTTTGATTCTTTGGCCCATTTTTTGATTGGGTCGTTTATTTTTCTTGAATTGAGCTGCATGTGCTATTTGTATAGGATTCCTGTTCTTGAATGGCATGCATAAGATCTCACACACTCAAAGTCCTAGTGCAGTAATATGAAAGGAGCCTGGATCAGACTCACCTGCTGACCCCAGATAGAATCCCAGAGAGACAGCAGACAACTGGGACTTCCCTGGGACGTAGATGCTGTCAGCAACAATTTGGGGGGTCTTATTCTACTTGATGGGTGTGAGTCTGGGTGACCTCCGGGAGCTGGTGATGGACAGGGAGGCCTGGCGTGCTGCGGTTCATGGGGTCGCGAAGAGTCGGACATGACTGAGCGACTGATCTGATCTGATTCTACTTGTCGGGGAAGGCAATGGCACCCCACCCTAGTACTTTTGCCTGGAAAATCCCATGGACGGAGGATCCTGGTAGGCTCCAGTCCATGGGGTTGCTAAGAGTCGGACACAACTGAGCAACTTCACTTTCACTTTTCACTTTCATGCATTGGAGAAGGAAATGGCAACCCACTCCAGTGTTCTTGCCTGGAGAATCCCAGGGACTGGGGAGCCTGGTGAGCTTCCGTCTATGGGGTCGCACAGAGTTGGACACGACTGAAGCGACTTATCAGCAGTAGCAGCAGCAGCATTCTACTTGTACTAGAAAGAGCCATTTTGGAGTCCTCCCTCTAATTATTAGTGCTGGAGGCTGACTGCCCACCAAGAGGGGCATCAGCCTCAGGCTCTCCAGAACCACAGTCAGCTGGCAGCCACCACACAAGATGTGAGATGTTCAACACTTTACTACAAAATAGGCTTTGTTGGCTGATTTTGCGCAACTGTAGGATAATGTAATGTAAGTGTTCTAAGCATGTTTAAGGTAGGTTAGGCTAAGCTACAATGCTGAGTATGTTAAGTAATTAAATGCATTTTCGACTAACAATGGTTCATTAAGACATACTGCTGTTGCTGCTAAGTCGCTTCAGTCATGTCTGACTCTGTGCGACTCCATAGATGTCAGGCCACCAGGCTCCCCCGTCCCTGGGATTCTCCAGGCAAGAACACTGGAGTGGATTGCCCATTTCCTTCTCCAATGCATGAAAGTGAAAAGTGAAAGTGAAGTCATTCAGTTGTGTCCGACCCTCAGCGATCCCATGGACTGCAGCCTTCCAGGCTCCTCCGTCCATGGGATTTTCCAGGCAAGAGTACTGGAGTGGGATGCCATTGCCTTCTCCACATTAAATCAAGGAAGATCTGTGTATGAAGTATTGTCTCTACGGTCAGCTTCTCCAGAAAATAATTCCCCAGAGGTGGTATTATGCCAACTATCAGGGTTTTGAAAGTGGGAAGGAGTGGAACTGAAGATTCAAATACTCTTTCAACCTGTCTTTTTGTTTTCATTGCCACACCTCATCCCTGTTCTTCATGGCCCTTGTGGATTTCAAAGTTTTTATCTGATTCTCACTGGTGCATTCTGTGGTTCATAACTTTCTCTACTCTGTGGTCGGTTGTCTCTCCCTCACGAGCTTTCTAACCTGAAAAAAAATTGTTGGAATCTGTAGTGTGTTAATGTCTCCTTTCCTCTGTCTTTGAGTCCTTATATAATTTCTATCTCAATTATTTCCATCTTTTCATCTCCCAGAAATCAGTACGCCACTCTAAATTCTCATCCAGTTGTTCATCTAGTCTAATTGATATTCTAAATATCTCCTGGATGCTGCTGCTGCTGCTAAGTCGCTTCTGTCGTGCCCGACTCTTTGCGACCCCATAGACGGCAGCCCACCAGGCTCCCCCATCCCTGGGATTCTCCAGGCAAGAACACCAGAGTGGGTTGCCATTTCCTTCTCCAATGCATGAAAGTGAAAAGTAAAAGTGAAGTCGTGACTGACTCTTAGCGACCCCATGGATTGCAGCCCACCAGGCTCCTCCGTCCATGGGATTTTCCAGGCCAAGAGTACTGGAGTGGGGTGCATTGCCTTCTCCGTCTCCTGGATACATACACACAAATACTACTTTATATCTGGCCTTCTTTCTTGGACCACTAAAAACAGAGATTATAATCTAAGGGATAGTGAAGAAAGTGTTAGTTGTTCAGTCATGTCCAACTCTTTGCAAACCCATGGACTGTAGCCGATCAGGGTCCTCTGTCCATGGGATTCTCCAGGCAAGAATACTGGAGTAGGTAGCCATTCCCTTCTCTAGGGGATCTTCCTGACCCAGGGATTGAACCCAGGTCTCCTGTACTTCAGGCAGTTCTTTACTGTCTGAGCCACCAGGGAAGCCTATCTGAGGGGGAGGGGAATCTCAGAGTGAGGGTTTACCTTTGTGTCTCCGTACTAACCAAGAGCAAAGATGTCCCAGGATGAATGCTCCTGGCTATTTGGCTGGTAATAGGGAGATGGTTGTTATACCAAAGCACCAGTATTTCTTGGGATAACTCATATCCCTTTTATCCTGTGCTTATCAAAGAATTTCCTGGAATTAATGGTCTCACTTTCCTTCTTTCCAGGAAGAGCCTTGGCTGTATCGTTGCAACTGCCATTGAAAAATAACCAATAAGTCTGGTAATTGGGAACCTCAGAGCCTAATTACTCTTGAGAGTGTTGTATCTAATTGACCTGATAAGCTGAAGCCCGGGTCCTAGGTCCATGATGACCCTGGGATGTTCTGATACTTTGGGGAGATTCATCTATCCAGCAGACAACACTCTCCTTCTTCCTCTACTACACTGACTACAGTACCAAATTCTGAAACAATATTCACCATATTTTCAGTTTTATCCAATATATCCTCAAAGGATAGGCTGCATGGTTACAATATAGTCAGTCAGGAAATAACCTGAAAAAATCCCTTTATGTCAGACTGATAGCTTCTTTTATAGTGTAAAAATAAGTAGAGTGAAGCACATGAACAAAATGTACACACAGCATTATCTCTGTACACACACATATACTTACAGAAGTCGTATTTATGTTCATACTCCAAGCTGCCCCATCATAACACACTCCTAAAAACTTAAGACTCCTTTGGCTCTGCCGGTTGCCAAGGTGACTCTTATTGGAGTAAACACAATTTTGTTGGTTGACTCAGACAGAGAGAGCTTCATTTAGGACATTTCAAGTCCTCTGTTGAGGAGCCCTCCCCTTTCCTGAGGTCTTTATCCCTGCCCACTCCCTCACCAACACCAGGCAGACATGCACACTTGCCAGCTGCAGAGCTGGCTCGCGGAGCTCCATGTGGGAATCCTCAGTTAACACAGGGAGACCAAAAAGAAACAGGAAAAAAAAAAAAAATCTCAAGGCTCAGCTGAATTCCAGAAGCCTGCTCATTCCAATACTAACAGATGAGTAGAACAGGAAAGCAAGTGTCATGATCCCCCCGCCCCCCATTTTCCCTGACTCCCTCTTCTCATCATTCCAGCCTCCTACTCTCCCCACAATTCCTGCATCTGGAGCAGCTCTAACACTTAAGTCTGGAGACCCAGCATCATTCACTCCTAGTTATTTTCAGTGTTACAGTCCTTGAGTCAACTAAGGCTATACTAAAACTGAAAGAATTTTTTTTAAGGATGAGATAAAAGGGCTCTGGAAAAGCTCAGTACTCCTTCTCAGGAAGACAGTGTGCCTTAAAACGGCACAACCTACAAAGCCAGGGCCTCCCTTTGAGCCCTTCTGGTTTGGCTCAGACGGTCAGTAAAAGAGGGTAGCCTAATAGGCTTGCAATTTTTCTAAACTCCAAATTTTTTATTTGTTCTTTTTAAAAAAATATTTTCTCTGTCTTGTTCCCTAATATGAAATGGAGCAGAAGGACTTATATTTTGAGCCTCTGGCTGGGCCTTTGAATGCACTGTATGTTCCTCCCCAGATTTCCCTTGAGGCAAAACTCAGTCTCTTTGCTAGTTTTCCTAAGAAATCCACTCATGTCAAATTTTGGTGACCTTAGTCGAATTTACTTAAGCTTTGGAGGAATTACAAGAAGAGAATCGCATCACAAAATGAAGAACCTTTTCCTCTCTCCCCAGCCCTTCTCCCCTCTGCTCTCCTTCCACTCTGCCCAACCCCCACAACCTCTAAATTTTTCTCACTTGATTGGGCATAGTCGTTTCTCTCTCTCTCTCTGAAACTGTAGTGTTTATGTCAAGACTCTAGTGGGATAGAGTGGTTGGGGAAAAGGCAGGAAGGGAGTAGGGCTTCTCTCCTAAGTTTGTATTAGCATATTGATCAGAATGCTGAGGAAAACAAAAGCTTCTTCATTAACATAATTCACTTTCCTTAGGGAACAATCATATTACAGGCACCAACGCCTTTTCTCTGATATCTGGAGATGTATAGATATGATATAGATTTCTATTGTTCAGTTCAGTTGTTCAGTCATGTCCAACTCTTTGTGACCCCATGGACTGCAGCATGCCAGGCTCCCGTGTCCATCACCAACTCCTGGAGCTTGCTCAGACTCATGTCCATTGAGTCGGTGATGCCATCCAACCATCTCATCTTCTGTCGTCCCCTTCTCCTGCCTTCAATCTTTCCCAGCATCAGGGTCTTTGCATCAGGTGGCCAAAGTATTGGAGTTTCAGCTTCAGCATCAGTCCTTCCAATGAATATTCAGAACTGATTTCCTTTAGGATGGACTGGTTGGATCTCCTTGCAGTCCAAGGGATTCTCAACAGTATTCTCTTTAAAAACCACAGTTCAAAAGCATCAATTCTTCAGTGCTCAGCTTTCTTTATACTCCAACTCTCACATCCATACGTGACTACTGGAAAAAAACATAGACGGACCTTTGTTGGCAAAATAATGTCTCTGCTCTTTAATATTCTGTCTAGGTTGGTCATAGCTTTTCTTCCAAGGAGCAAGCTTCTTTTAATTTCATGGCTACAGTTACCATCTGCAGTGATTTTGAAGCCCTCAAAAATAGTCTCTCACTGTTTCCATTGTTTCCCTGTCTATTTGCCATGAAGTGATGGGATTAGATGCCATGATCTTAGTTTTTTGAATGTTGAGTTTTAAGCCAACTTTTTTACTCTCCTCTTCCACATTCATCAAGAGGCTCTTTAGTTCTTCTTTGCTTTCTGCCATAAGGGTGGTGTCATCAGCATATCTAAGGTTATTGATATTTCTTCTGGCAATCTTGATTCCAGCTTGTGCTTCATCCAGTCCAGCATTTCACATGATGTATTCTCCATAAAAGTTAAATAAGCAGATTGACAATATGCAGCCTTGACATACTCCTTTCCTGATTGGAACCAGTCCATTGTTTCATGTCCAGTTCTAACTGTTGCTTATTGACCTGCATACAGATTTCTCAGGAGGCAGGTCAAGTGGTCTGGTATTCCCATCTCTTGAAGAATTTTCCACAGTTTGTTGTGATCCACAGAGTCAAAGGCTTTGGCATAGTCAATAAAGCAGAAATAGGTGTTTTTCTGGAATTCTCTTGCTTTTTCCGTGATCCAAAGGATGTTAGCAATCTGATCTCTGGTTCCTCTGCCTTTTCTAAATCCAGCTTGACACGTTTATGGGTAGATAGGTAGATAGAATGACAGATATAACTGTGTAGGTATCTATCAATCTAACAATAGAAATCACTTCTGACTCTGAGCCTAAACAAGAAAAGTGTTGGAAACCTCTCTCTTTCCTGGCTGAGTCACTTGGGATCTTGCTCATTCTCCGTGGGGAAAACTGATGTTTTTGGCCATAGCTGTTGCCCATCACTCTGCACCTGGTAGCTGGAGCCACTTCTGCCCCTGCTTCTTCTCACCTATCCTACTCTCCAGACCTTGCCCAGTGGTAGAGCATGAAGCCCATGTAGCCACCTGTGATGTTTTCCTAATTTAGGGGAGTTCTCTGCTCTGGTCCTTAAATGTAAATCCACCTGTTACAACTCTTCTGTGTAACTTGCTCTCTCAGTTTCTCAGTGGGTCTTCTCCTTGAAGGATACCCCTCAGTATTGTACAAAAAAATGTCCCTTAAAATTAAGCTTTATGAACTATTTCAGGGACAAGCCTTGTCTCTCTCCTACTTCAGTGTGCACCCTGATGTGTACAGGGTGATGGGGAGACACAATATTGTTAATTCTGGCTTTCTGGGCATCTCCCCTATCAGCTACCTCAGAACTTCCCTCTTTCTCCCAAGATTTCTGTGTCTGTTGGCTCTACATGCAAATAAGACTCTTTATAGCATCCTGATATTCTAACAATCCTATCTAGTAGAAATGTAATGGAGCTTCCATGAAGAGTGAAAGTGTTAGTCGCTCAGTCACGTCCGACTCGTTGTCACCCCGTAGACTGTAGCCTACTAGGTTCTTCTGTCCATGGGATTATCCAAGCAAGAATACTGGAGTGGGTAGCTATTCCCTTCTCCAGGGGATCTTCCCAACCCAGAATTCAGCTCCCATACATAATCTTAAATTTGTTAGGTTCAGATCAGATCAGATCAGTCCCTCAGTCGTGTCCGACTCTCTGCGACCCCATGAACTGCAGCACGCCAGGCCTCCCTGTCCATCACCAACTCTCGGAGTTCACTCAGACTCACGTCCATCAAATCAGTGATGCCATCCAGCCATCTCATCCTCTGTCATCCCCTTCTCCTCCTGCCCCCAATCCCTCCCAGCATCAGAGTCTTTTCCAATGAGTCAACTCTTCTCATGAGGTGGCTAAAGTACTGGAGTTTCAGCTTTAGCATCATTCCTTCCAAAGAAATTCCAGGGCTGGTTTCCTTCAGAATGGACTGGTTGGATCTCCTTGCAGTCCAAGGGACTCTCAAGAGTCTTCTCCAACACCACAGTTCAAAAGCATCAATTCTTTGGTGCTCAGCCTTCTTCATAGTCCAACTCTCACATCCATACATGACCACTGGAAAAACCATAGCCTTGACTAGACAGACCTTTGTTGGCAAAGTAATGTCTCTGCTTTTCTGATTCTTAAGACAATCCTTTGACATAGGGCTTACTGATATCATCATCACCTTATAAATGATCAGTGTGAGGCTCAGAGAAGTTGATTGATTTTCTTGAAGTCACATGTTAAGAAAATGCTTTAAAGCCAAAACATCTAACTACAAATGAGAGACCTTACTTTCTAAATCAGTAGTTACCACCTGTACTTCTGTTACACCTCAGCCTTGAAAGTGAAAGTGAAGTCACTCAGTCATGTCCGACTCTTTGCGACCCCATGGACTGTAGCCTACCAGGCTCCTCCCTCCATGGGATTCTCCAGGCAAGAGTACTGGAGTGGGTTGTCATTTCCTTCTCCAGGGGATCTTCCCGACCCAGGGATTGAACCTGGGTCTCCCACATTCCAGGCAGACACTTTAACCTCTGAGCCACCAGGGAAGCCCCACCCCAGCCTTATTCCCTCCAAATTAGAGTAGAACAAGTGGTTTTATTATGCTTGATTTTTATAATCAATATTCTCCAGGAGATTATTGGGCATCTGGCCCTGTCATGTCCACGAACAAGCATTTGGGAGTTACTACTTGACAGTGCTATGTAAAAGGCAGCTCTCTGCTCTGCTCCTATGGGGAGAATTACCAGGTCAAGTTGTCTTTGTAAAGGATCCCCTCCACCTGCTTTTCTTCTCTGTTCTGAAAAGAGAAAGGAGCAAAAAAAAAAACCCTGTTAAATATATGTGAGTGAATACTATTCAGTATTAGTCGTATCTAAATGCAAATACTCATGTTTATTACTCCAAAACCCAGTGATAATAGTTCAGAACTTTGAGCCACACACCCTCCCTCCACCCAGAGCACCCCACACCCATTAAGAGCAGCATTATTAAAAACAGCAGCTACTGGGCGTGCTTAGAAACAGCTCTTCTTGAGTAAATAACTTGGAATGTTTTTATTTTAGAATATCAAAGGGAGTCTGGACCACATTATGGCTAATTGACTACATATTTCCATGAGCAGAAATGAAGCTATATTTTAGCTGTAAGAATACCGACCACATTGTCTTTAATGCTGGTTACCAGCTTTTAAAAAAGAGATGCGAGAGAGAGAAGAAACAAAAAGTGAATTACACACTGGACTTCAGCCTGACTTAAATCTTAGCTCTAATTCTAGAACAAGGAGGTTATGGGAAATGTAGCACATATATTTTGGCCTAATTACAGCAACTGCAACCATGCTAACCGGCCCTATCTTTGTAGAGATCTATTCTGATAAAGGAATGTTTTTTGTTTTTTTTTTTTAATTGGAGGCTAATTAATTCACAATATTGTGAGGGTTTTTGCCAAACATTGACATATATCAGCCATGGGTGTGCATGTGTCCCCTATCCTGAACCCCCCTCCCACCTCCCTCCCCATGCCATCCCTCAGGGTTGTCCCAGTGCACCAGCTTTGAGTGCCCTGCTTCATGCATCAAACTTGGACTGGTGATCTATTTCACATATGGTAATGTACGTGTCTCAGTGCTATTCTCTCAAATCATCCCCTTCTTATGGACAATGTTCTCTCTCTTTCTTTTTCTCTCTCTCTCCTCCATGGGGAGAGGTGGTTAAAGCAGCCTAGATAACTAGAAAACAAGGAATTCTGAAAGCTGAGCAGACTAGAGAGCCATTTCTGGAGTTAAGAAACACTTGTAGCAAAGTTGATCTCTCAACAATTTGCATAATTGTTTCTGTACTACATGTGAGTTAGGCTTAATAAACATTATTTATTTTATAGCCTAACAAATCATTTCTGGGTTTAACTAGGGGAGGAGATTTCTGAAAGTAGGGTGGAGAATTCCCAGTGTACACCCCAACTCCTGCGGCACCCTCACTGCCCATTATCTCAGGGAAGGGGCTCTAAGTGAAGCCGCACCTGGCACCCCATCCTTCCAATCAATCTCCTCCCTTGTTTATTCTGCTGGTGAGAAAATGGCTCAACTGGAGACTTCTAAAACCTCTAAGCTGTGGGTGGCCTTGATTAGATGCTCTAGGAAGAAAAGAGAGGAACATTTTGATTATCCAGAACCCTTGGATAATAAGTCTTTCTGGGTGGTAGAAATTTCCCAGATAACTAAGCATTTGCTTCTTTAAGCCCCAAATTTTTTATTTTAACCAATTTAATGGAAATCTACACAAAATATATAGTACTATCTCTTGAGTTCTTAAACAATGGGCATAATTTAACATTTTCTTAACTGAGTCACAAAATTATAATCTGTTACATTGACTTGTGATAGAAATTCAATAGAAAGATGACCTCAGAGGTTTCTGAGACAACCTCTGGATGATTCCTATATTAAATGACCCAGATTTATATAATGTAAGTCCTTGTAATGGCTTTTTATAGTTTTTCTGAAAACCTCCCTCTCAGTGTACTTAACACTAACAGTCCCTCTCTCTCTCTTTTAAACTGCTACATTCTAGAAATTAGAATAAGTAGGATGTAAAGTAAAGGTTAAAAGGCTCTGATGGAGGACATAAGGGACAGCAAATGGGACTTTATTGAGTCCTACCGATTTCTTCATTCAGGCCAACTTTCTGTATAGCACTTCCTATACTGGGAGGTTGTCAGCTGAATTCTGGAAAGGTGAGAGATCATTGTAACTGCTCCAAGGAGGTTGATTTGAAAACTCAGAAGGATGCTAAGGTCAAACACAAATTTTTCCACACAGAATTTATTATAATGTGATTTTTTAAAGACAAAAACAATACATGACAATTTTAAAATATTTAAATCTTATGGTGGTGATTTGGTCACTGAGTTGTGTCTGACTCTTGTGACCCCATGGACTGTAGCCTGCCAGGCTCCTCTGTCCATGAGATTTCCCAGTCAAGAATACTAGAGTGGATTGCCATTTCCTTTTCCAGAGGATCTTCCAGACCCAGGGATCAAACCCATGTCTCCTGCATTGCAGGCAGATTCTTTAGCACTGAGCCACCAGGGATTCCCCTTAAATCTTATAGAGATATATGCAATATGGAAAATGAGAGCCCCTCCTATGATTTCCACCTCCACCATGAAATAACTACTTGCAAAGTACATCATTCTTTTTTTCTATCCACGTACTAGCCTGTTAAGTCTTTTTAAAAGATAAATTTAGTATCATACACTACTTGTGCCTTACAACTTGATCTTGCAACTTACCAATTAATCTTAAATGTCTCATGAATTCATTCAAAATTTTATTGTTTTTAACCACAGCTTAGAATTCCATTAAAGAAGCATCATAATTTATTTAAACAGTCCTACTGATGGGTATTTGGATGTTATCTAGTTTTTCAATGTTACAATTAACAATGAAATGGACATCTTTGATTAGGTATAAATGAGTATTGGGGTAGAATAAATTCTTAGATGTAGACTGTGTATTAGTTTCCTAAGGTTGATGTAACAAAGTACCACAAACTGGCTGACTTAAAGCAACAGAAATGTATTGTCTCACAACTCTAAGGATAGAAATCCAAAATCAAGATGTCAGGGTCACGCTCCCTCTGAAGCCTTCTTTGCCTCCTCCTAGCCTCTGGCAGTTTGCTGGCAATCTTTGGTGTTCCTTGCCTTGCAGTGCACAACTCCAGTCTCTGCCTTCAGCATCACACGGCATTCTCCCTGTGTCTGTCTTCACATGGCTGTCTCCTTACAAGACTCTAGTCATATCAGAGTAGGGACTAACCCCTCCCCAGTATGACCTAATCTTAGCTGATTACATCAGCAACCACCTTATTTCCAAGTAAGATCACATTTTAAGGTGCTGGGTTTGGAACTTTAACATATCTCTTTTGGAGGGGCTGTGGAGAATGACGGTTTAACCCATAACATCCTGTGTATATGTGTGATGCCTATGAAGTTTTGGTATCAACAGTGTATTAGCTTCATAAAGTAAGAAGGAGGTTTCTTTCCTTTTAATAGCATTGGAATCATCTCTCCCTCAAAGTTTTTTGTTGTTTTTTTTTTTAATTTTTATTTTTTTTTATTTTGCTTAATTTTACAATATTGTATTGCTTTTACAATACATCAAGATGGATCCGCCTCCAGTATACACGTGTTCCCCATCCTGAACCCTCCTCCCTCTCCCCTCCCCACACCATCCCTCCAGGTCGTCCCAGTGTTCCAGCCCCAGGCATTTGTTATCGGGCATCGTACCTGGACTGACGACTCGTTTCAGATATGATATTATACATATTTCAATGCTATTCTCCCCAATCATCCCACCCTCTCCCGGTCCCAGAGTCCAAAAGTCTGTTCTAAACATCAGTGTCTCTTTTGCTATCTCGTAAATAGGGTTATTTTTACCATCTTTCTAAATTCCATATATATGCGTTAGTATACTGTATTTGTGTTTTTGTTTCTGGCTTACTTCACTCTGTATAATAGGCTCCAGTTCCATCCACCTCCTTAGAACTGATTCAAATGTATTCTTTTTAATGGCTGAGTAATACTCCATTGTGTATATGTACCACAGCTTGCTTATCCATTCATCTGTGGATGGACATCTAGGTTGCTTCCACGTTCTGGCTATTGTAAACAGTGCTGCTATGAACATTGGGGTACACGTGTCTCTTTCAATTCTGGTTTTCTCAGTGTGTATGCTCAGCAGTGGGATTGCTGGATCATAAGGCAGTTCTATTCCCAGTTTTTTGAGGAATCTCCATACTGTTCTCCATAGTGGCTGTACTAGTTTGCATTCCCACCAACGGTGCAAGAGGGTTCCCTTCTCTCCACACCCTCTCCAGCATTTATTGCTTGTGGACTTTTGGATAGCAGCCATTCTGATTGGCATGAAATGGTACCTCATAGTGGTTTTGATTTGCATTTTTCTGATAATGAGTGATGTTGAGCATCTTTTCATGTGTTTGTTAGCCATCTGTATGTCTTCTTTGGAGAAATGTCTATTTAGTTCTTTGGCCCATTTTTTGATTGGGTCATTTATTTTTCTGGAATTGAGCTGTAGAAGTTGCTTGTATATTTTTTGAGATTAGTTGTTTGTCAGTTGCTTCATTTGCTATTATTTTCTCCCAATCTGAAGGCTGTCTTTTCACCTTGCTTATAGTTTCCTTTGTTGTGCAGAAGCTTTTAAGTTTGATTAGGTCCCATTTGTTCATTTTAGATTTTATTTCCAATATTCTGGAAGGTGGGTCATGGAGGATCCTGCTGTGATGTAAGTCAGAGAGTGTTTTGCCTATGTTTTCCTCTAGGAGTTTTATGGTTTCTGGTCTTACATTTAGCTCTTTAATCCATTTTGAGTTTATTTTTGTGTATGGTGTTAGAAAGTGCTCTAGTTTCATTCTTTTACAAGTGTTTGACCAGTTTTCCCAGCACCACTTGTTAAAGAGATTGTCTTTAATCCATTGTATATTCTTGCCTCCTTTGTCAAAGATAAGGTGACCATATATGCGTGGATTTATCTCTGGGCTTTCTATTTTGTTCCATTGATCTATATTTCTGTCCTTGTGCCAGTACCATACTGTCTTGATGACTGTGGCTTTCTAGTAGAGCCTGAAGTCAGGCAGGTTGATTCCTCCAGTTCCGTTCTTCTTTCTCAAGATAGCTTTGGCTATTCGAGGTTTTTTGTATTTCCATACAAATTGAGAAATTATTTGTTCTAGCTCTGTGAAGAATACCGTTGGTAGCTTGATGGGGATTGCATTGAATCTATAAATTGCTTTGGGTAGTATACTCATTTTCACTATATTGATTCTACCAATCCATGAACATGGTATATTTCTCCATCTATTAGTGTCCTCTTTAATTTCTTTCACCAGTGTCTTATAGTTTTCTATATATAGGTCTTTAGATTCTTTAGGAAGATATATTCCTAAGTATTTTATTGTTTTCATTGCAATGGTGAATGGAATTGTTTCCTTAATTTCTCTTTCTATTTTCTCGTTATTAGTGTACAGGAATGCAAGGGATTTCTGTGTGTTAATTTTATATCCTGCAACTTTACTATATTCATTGATCAGTTCTAGTAATTTTCTGGTGGAATCTTTAGGGTTTTCTACGTAGAGGATCATGTCATCTGCAAATAGTGAGAGTTTTACTTCTTCTTTTCCAATTTGGATTCCTTTTATTTCTTTTTCTGCTCTGATTGCTGTGGCCAAAACTTCCAAAACTATGTTGAATAGTAATGGTGAAAGTGGGCATCCTTGTCTTGTTCCTGACTTTAGAGGAAATGCTTTCAGTTTTTCACCATTGAGGATAATGTTTGCTGTGGGTTTGTCATATATAGCTTTTATTATGTTGAGGTATGTTCCTTCTATTCCTGCTTTCTGGAGAGTTTTTATCATAAATGGATGTTGAACTTTGTCAAAGGCTTTCTCTGCATCTATTGAGATAATCATATGGTTTTTATTCTTCAGTTTGTTAATGTGGTGTATTACGTTGATTGATTTGCGGATATTGAAGAATCCTTGCATTCCTGGGATAAAGCCCACTTGGTCATGGTGTATGATCTTTTTAATGTGTTGTTGGATTCTGATTGCTAGAATTTTGTTAAGGATTTTTGCATCTATGTTCATCAGTGATATTGGCCTGTAGTTTTCTTTTTTTGTGGGATCTTTGTCAGGTTTTGGTATTAGGGTGATGGTGGCCTCATAGAATGAGTTTGGAAGTTTGCCTTCCTCTGCAATTTTCTGGAACAGTTTGAGTAGGATAGGTGTTAGCTCTTCTCTAAATTTTTGGTAGAATTCAGCTGTGAAGCTGTCTGGACCTGGGCTTTTGTTTGCTGGAAGATTTCTGATTACAGTTTCAATTTCCGTGCTTGTGATGGGTCTGTTAAGATTTTCTATTTCTTCCTGATCCAGTTTTGGGAAGTTGTACTTTTCTAAGAATTTGTCCATTTCTTCCACATTGTCCATTTTATTGCCATATAATTGCTGATAGTAGTCTCTTATGATCCTTTGTATTTCTGTGCTGTCTGTTGTGATCTCTCCATTTTCATTTCTAATTTTATTGATTTGATTTTTCTCCCTTTGTTTCTTGATGAGTCTGGCTAGTGGTTTGTCAATTTTATTTACCCTTTCAAAGAACCAGCTTTTGGCTTTGTTGATTTTTGCTATGGTCTCTTTTGTTTCTTTTGCATTTATTTCTGCCCTAATTTTTAGGATTTCTTTCCTTCTACTAACCTTGGGGTGCTTCATTTCTTCCTTTTCCAGTTGCTTTAGGTGTAGAGTTAGGTTATTTATTTGGCTTTTTTCTTGTTTCTTGAGGTGTGCCTATATTGCTATGAACTTTCCCCTTAGGACTGCTTTTACAGTGTCCCACAGGTTTTGGGTTGTTGTGTTTTCATTTTCATTCGTTTCTGTGCAGAATTTGATTTCTTTTTTGATTTCTTCTGTGATTTGTTGGTTATTCAGGAGTGTGTTGTTCAGCCTCCATATGTTGGAATTTTTAATAGTTTTTCTCCTGTTATTGAGATTTACTCTTACTGCATTGTGGTCAGAAAAAATGCTTGGAATGATTTCAATTTTTCTGAACCTACCAAGGCTAGATTTATGGCCCAGGATGTGGTCTATCCTGGAGAAGGTTCCGTGTGCACTTGAGAAAAAGGTGAAATTCATTGTTTTGGGATGAAATGTCCTATAGATATCAATTAGTTCTAACTGGTCTATTGTATCATTTAAAGTTTGTGTTTCCTTGTTAATTTTCTGTTTAGTTGATCTATCCATTGGTGTGAGGTGTTTATTTCTCTCTCTATTTTTTTTTTTTTTTTTATTTTTTTTTTTTTTTTTTTTTTTTTTTATTTTTTTTATTTTGCTGGTGCTCCTAAGTTGGGTGCATATATATTTATAATTGTTATATCTTCTTCTTGGATTGATCCTTTGATCATTATGTAGTGACCTTCTTTGTCTCTTTTCACATCCTTTGTTTTAAAGTCTATTTTATCTGATATGAGTATTGCTACTCCTGCTTTCTTTTGGTCTCTATTTGCATGGAAAATCTTTTTCCAGCCCTTGACTTTCAGTCTGTATGTGTCCCCTGTTTTGAGGTGGGTTTCTTGTAGACAACATATGGAGGGGTCTTGTTTTTGTATCCATTCAGCCAGTCTCTGTCTTTTGGTTGGGGCATTCAACCCATTTACATTTAAGGTAATTAATGATACATATGATCCCGTTGCCATTTACTTTGTTGTTTTGGGTTTGAATTTATATATCCTTTTTGTGTTTCCTGTCTAGAGAATGTCCTTTAGTATTTGTTGGAGAGCTGGTTTGGTGGTGCTGAATTCTCTCAGCTTTTGCTTGTCTGTAAAGGTTTTGATTTCTCCTTCATATTTGAATGAGATCCTTGCTGGGTACAATAATCTGGGCTGTAGGTTCTTTTCTTTCATCACTTTAAGTATGTCTTGCCATTCCCTCCTGGCTTGGAGAGTTTCTATTGAAAGATCAGCTGTTATCCTTATGGGAATTCCCTTGTGTGTTATTTGTTGTTTTTCCCTTGCTGCTTTTAATATTTGTTCTTTGTGTTTGATCTTTGTTAATTTGATTAATATGTGTCTTGGGGTGTTTCGCCTTGGGTTTATCCTATTTGGGACTCTCTGGGTTTCTTGGACTTGAGTGATTATTTCCTTCCCCATTTTAGGGAAGTTTTCAACTATTATCTCCTCTAGTATCTTCTCATGGTCTTTCTTTTTGTCTTCTTCTTCTGGGACTCCTATGATTCGAATATTGTAACGTTTAAAATTGTCCTGGAGGTCTCTGAGATTGTCCTCATTTCTTTTAATTCGTTTTTCTTTTTTCTCCTCTGATTCATTTAATTCTGCCATTCTATCTTCTAATTCGCTAATTCTATCTTCTGCCTCTGTTATTCTACTATTTGTTGCCTCCAGAGTGTTTTGGATCTCATTTATTGCATTATTCATTATATATTGACTCTTTTTTATTTCTTCTAGGTCCTTGTTAAATCTTTCTTGCATCTTCTCAATGCTTTTCTCCAGGCTATTTATCCATGATTCCATTTTGCTTTCCAGATTTTGGATTAATTTCACTATCATTATTTGGAATTCTTTATCAGGTAGGTTCGCTATTTCTTCCTCTTTTGTTTGGTTTGGTGGGCATTTATCCTGTTCCTTTACCTGCTGGGAATTCTTCTGTCTCTTCATCTTGTTTAAATTGCTGAGTTTGGGGTGTCTTTACTATATTCTGGTAGTCTGTGGAGTTCTCTTTATTGTGGCATTTCTGCACTATATGTGGGTTTGTACCGGTGGCTTGTCGAGGTTTCTTGTTTATGGAAGCTTGTGTCAGTGTTCTGGTGGGTGGAGCTGGATTTCTTTTCTCTGGGGTGCAGTGGAGTGTCTAGTAGTGAGTTATGAGATGTCTACGATTTTGGGGTCGCTTTGTGTAGCCTGTGTATTGGAGCTCAGGGCTGTGTTCTTGTTTTTCTGGAGAATTTGCTTGGTATGTCTTGTCGTGGAACTTGCTGGTCTTTGTGTGATGCTTGGTTTCAGTGTAGGTATGGAGGCTTTTGATGAGCTCCTGTCAATTAATGTTTTGTGGGATCAGGGTATGGACTTAAGCCTCCTGGTTCCAGTTATCGGTCTTATTTTTACAGTAGTCTCAAAAACTTCTTCTTCTATAATGCATTCCACAACTGGACCGCTCAGAGATGTTCACGGAGTTATACAGAGAAGGAAAAAGGGAGGAAGGAGACAGAGGTGGTCAGGAGGATAAAAGGAGGGAATGTGAAGGAGAGAGACAGATCTAGTCAGTAATCAGTAAAGAAAAGAAAAAAGGAAAGGAAAAAAGCAAAGGACAAAAAGGAAAAAAGAAAAAAACAGGGTCGCTAAGTTATATCTAAACGTGGAGATTAAAGAAGTACTAGAGGATAAAAAAAATAAAAATAAAAGAAACAAAAAACAAAAAAAAATTAAAAGAAGGAAAAAAAAATTTTGTTTTCCTTTTTCCAATTAAAAAATAATAAAAATTTAAAAAATATATTAGAAAAAGAAAAAAAAAGAAATAATGATGGTAAAAATAGTAACAATATATATGAGTTTCTCTATTATTGTTGTGGGTTCAGTTCATTTTCGGCTAATTCCTTGTTCCAGCTTAAATTTCTCAAGATCTATAGGCCCCTTTCTCTGTAGTTGGTCTGTATAGTCCTTTGTTCTGTGCACGGTCTGGCGGTGTTCTGGGCCAAGGCCGGCCACTCGTGTGGTCGGCGCTGCACAATCTGGACTGCCGGCCCAAGCCACTCCGATCAGGCAGCACTCCGGACAATCAGGCCAACGCAGTCTGCGCCGTGGCCCGCAGAGGGGGAGCGGCCGGCAAGGGGGGGGGGCGCGCGGGGGGAATGGCTGGCCGGGGGGGGGGGAGGGGCGGGGCGGCCCTCGTGGGGAGCCGCCGGCACAGCGGGCGGGGGCACGCCTGTGCGGGAGCAGCTGCGGCCCGCGCAGGAGCTGCCGGCGGGGCAGCATCCAGCGGGGGGAGAGTCCCGCGGGGGAGCGTCCCTGGGGGGGGGGGGGGGGGGGCCGGCTGGGGAGCGTCCTGTGTGGGAGCGGCCCGCGGCGTCTCCCCTGCCCAGCCCCGGCTCGCCAATGGCAGATGCGGGCGTTTGCGATGATGCTTCTCCGCTGTGAAAGTTACTGCAGGGCCCGCAGTCTGTGGGTTTTAATTGCTTAATTGTTTTCCTCCCTGTTATGATATTCTCCGTGTTTCCCAGGTTCGGCACAGACTCCGCAGGGAGAGTGTTTCCTGGTGTTTGGAAACTTCTGTTTTTCTTTTAAGACTCCCTTCCCCGGACAGAGGTCTGCCCCTCCCTCTTTGTCTCTCTCTGGCTTCTATATTCTTTCCTACCTCCTTTAGAAGGCAGTGAGTTGCTTTTCTGGGTGTCCGACGTCCTCCGCCAGCAGTCCGAAGCTGTTTGTGGAATTTACTCGGCGCCCAGATGTCCCTTTGATGAATTTGTGGAGGAGAAAGCGTATTCCCCATCCTAATCCCCCCCCCTTTTAACCGGAACCCCAAAATTTTTTGAAATAAATAATTTATTAATTCTCTGGGGCCGGGTTTTTTTTTATATTATTACCCTTTTTTTTTCTTTTTTTTTTTTTTAAAATTTTTTTTTTATTTTTTTTTATAATTTTTTTTTAATTTATTTTTTTTTTTTTTTTTTAAAAAAAAAAAAAAAAAAAAATACTTTTTATTATTTTTAAAAATAATAATACAAAATATAATAAAATAAATTCTAATAACGACAAAAAAAAAAAAAATTTAAAGGGAGTTTTGTTTCCAAAACAAAAAAAAAAAGAATAAAAGGAGAAAGGAAAAACACTTTTTTCTAAATAATTTTTTTTTAAAATAAAAAAAAAGAAAAAAAAACAAATGCCTACAAAATAAATGTGATTAGTAGACTAATTCCTTCCAAATACAGTGGCCTTGGAGAAATATATCAGAAGGATTCCTTAGGGATGAGAATGCTAGGAAGCAGGGGTCAGAGTGGAGCTCAGCCTAGTATTTTGCCAGCTGCCAGCTGGTAGAACAGGGGGACTTCCTGGAGGAGAAGGTCTAATACCAAGTTGAGAAAGGAGAAGTTCAGAAAGGCCAAGAACATTTCAGTAAGAACGGTAGTCATGTGATCAGAACACCAGGGTGGGAGTTATGCCTGCTGATGTGGAACTCATGAGACTTGGGGTAGCTGGAGGGTGGGCCCTGAGTATCAAGCTAAGGAGATCTGGCATGACTCATATGTCTTTCAGAAGAGATGATCTGTTGTTTTTACTTGAAGGCTTATATTCATGTTTTGACCAGTTTTCCTTCTGCCCCCTTGCACTTGAAGAGAGGGTACTAAGTTAGAATGCACAGTTCAGTTCAGTCACTCAGTCATGTCCGACTCTTTGCCACCCCATGGACTGCAGTATGCCAGGCCTCCCTGTCCATCACCAGCTCCTGGAGTTTACTCAAACTCATGTCTGTTGAGTTGGTGATGCCATCCAACCATCTCATCTTCTGTTGTCCCCTTCTCCTCCTACCTTCAATCTTTCCCAGTATCAGGATCTTTTCCAATGAGTCAGTTCTTCACATGGGGTGGCCAAACTATTGGAGTTTCAGCTTCAGCATCAGTCCTTCTAATAAATATTAAGAACTGATTTCCTTTAGAATGGACTGGTTTGATCTCCTTGCAGTCCAAGGGACTCTCAAGAGTCTTCTCCAACACCACAATTCAAAAGCATCAATTCTTCGGTGCTCAGATTTCTTTATAGTCCAACTCTCACATCCATACATGACTACTGGAAAAAACATAGACGGATCTTTGTTGGCAAAGTAATATCTCTACTTTTTAATATGCTGTCTAGGTTGGTCATAGCTTTTCTTCCAAGGAGCAAGCGTCTTTTAATTTCATGGCTGCAGTCACCATCTGCAGTGATTTTGGAGCCCCCCAAAATAAAGTCTCTCACTGTTTCCATTGTTTCCCCACCTATTTGTCATAAAGTGATGGGTCCGGATGCCATGATCTTAGTTTTTTGAATGTTGAGTTTTAAGCTAACTTTTTTACTCTCCTCTTTAACTTTCATCAGGCTCTTTAGTTCTTCTTCACTTTCTGCCATAAGAGTGGTGTCATCAGCATATCTAAGATTATTGATATTTCTTCTGGCAATCTTGATTCCAGCTTGTGCTTCATCCAGTCCAGCATTTTGCATGATGTACTCTGCATAGAAGTTAAATAAACAGGGTGACCATATGCAGCCTTAATGTACTTCTTTCCCAATTTGGAACCAGTGCATTGTTCCATGACCAGTTCTAACTGTTGCTTCTTGAACTGCATACAGATTTCTCAGGAGGCAGGTAAAGTGGTCTGGTATTCCCATGTCTTTCACAATTTTCCACAGTTTATTGTGATCCACAGAGTCAAAGACTTTGGCATAGTCAATAAAACAGAAATAGATGTTTTTCTGGAGCTCTATTGCTTTTTCAATGATCCAATAGATGTTGGCAATTTGATCTCTGGTTCCTCTGCCTTTTCTAAATCCAGCTTGAACATCTGGAACTTCACAGTTCACATATTGCTGAAGCCTGGCTTGGAGAATTTTGAGCATTACTTTACTAGTGTGTGTGGTGAGTGTAATTGTGTGGTAGTTTGAACATTCTTTAGCATTGCCTTTCTTGGGATTGGAATGAAAACTGACCTTTTCCAGTCCTGTGGCCACTGCTGAGTTTTCCAAATTTGCTGGCATATTGAGTGCAGCACTTTCACAGCATCATCTTTTGGATTGGAAATAGCTCAACTGGAATTCCATCACCTCCACTAGTTTTGTTTGTAGTGATGCTTCCTAAGGCCCACTTGACTTTGCATTCCAGGATGTCTGGCTCTAGGTGAGTGATCATACCTTCGTGATTATCTGGGTTGTGAAGATATTTTTTTGTATAGTTCTTCTGTGTATTCTTGCCATCTCTTCTTAATATCTTCTGCTTCTGTTAGGTCCATAACATTTCTGTCCTTTATTGTGCCCATCTTTGCATGAAATATTCCCTTGGTACCTCTAATTTTCTCGAAGAGATCTCTAGTCTTTCCCATTCTGTTATTTTCCTCTATTTCTTTGCATTGATCACTGAGGAAGGCTTTCTTATCTCTCCTTGGTATTTTTTGGAACTCTGCATTCGAATGGGTATATCTTTCCTTTTCTCCTTTGCCTTTAGCTTCTCTTCTTTTCTCAGAGGAGGAGAGCCACAAGACCAAAACCAGGGTCTCTGCAACCCAGCTCACAAGGCCCTCTATTCTTCCTGCTATTGCAGGTTCCAAAGACTGTCCCAGGAATGGTCTTACCAGAGTCTGAAGGCCCATCAGTTGCCAGATTAGACTTGCTGCTTTTATCATGTCCTCCTGACAAGACTCCACATCTCTTTGGTGTTAAGGCTTGAACTTTAAGATAGATTATCTAAGAATCCCTCCAGAGAGTGAATAGCATCCACTGAACACTAAATGCCTCCTGCAATGTTTATCAAAATGTGACCTGTGGACCAAACACCTGTCCACCCATCTCATTATTACCCAAGATGCTGTTACAAATGTATATTCCTAGGTCCCACCCAGATCTTTTGAATCAGCATCTCTGGGAGTGTGGCCAGGAGTCTACATTTTAAATTATATCCCAGATGACTCTTATTTATACACACTGACATTTGAGCTCCACTATGTGTGACTGAAACACACACAAGTTCCCTGAAAGTGGCTAAATAGTGACAGTAAATATGGCCCATATTCATCCCTTTGTCCATTTATTCATTCAAAAATATTTTAAAATACTTATATTCAAGGCATTATGTTAGGTGCTATGGAAAGTTAATAACTGGGCTTCCCTGGTGAGTCAGACAGTAAAGAATCTGCCTGAAGTGCAGGAGACCTGAGTTTGTTCCCTGTGTTGGGAAAATCCCCTGGAGAAGGGAATGGTTACCAACTCCAGTATTCTTTCCTGGAGAATTCCATGGACAGAGGAGCCTGGCGGGCTACAGTTCATGGGGTCACAAAGAGTCAGACACGACTGAGCAACTAACACTTTCACTTAAACTTAACTAGTTAGTACCTATTTTCATTCAGTTCAACAAACAACTAATAGATGCTCACTGTGCTTCAGGTGAGGTGCTACAGATGAATAAAAGTAAGCAGTTCCTGAACCTGGGAACTGAGCTCAGGGGTCCTTATGGAATCAGTGTGACACAGCATGAGACGGGCTACTGACTTTATATACAAAAACACAACAGCCGAGATGGGGAAATAATTCTATTAAAGTGTCAAATGCTATTAATGTTAGAGAGGTGAAGACCCAAAAAGTTTTCAGAGATAAGATGGTATTTGAAGTGGATCCTGAAGAAAGAGTAGACTTTTGCCAAAAGGAATAGGCAAGGGTAAGAGGAGCATATGCTGAATTCCAGGAAAAGCACAGAGACACAAGATGCAGGGCAGGGCACACTTGGGTCCAACAAGTGGTTTGGTGTGATTTGCCTCTGGGTGCCTGCATAGAGGAAGTCAACTGAAAGTGAAGCCAGAAACAGGCAGATGCCAGATTGGAAGGGACTATAAATGTTATTCCAAGAGTCTGGACTTGGTATTATGAGCCAGTGACACCCAATCCTGGCTGTATGGACTTCTGAGCCCTATCGACTACCAGTCTGATTCAGTCTGGGGTCAAAGAGTCTGTATGCTCACCAAGGTCTGCGGGTAGTGCACAGCCACGTCTGGAACACACAGAAGTGAGGGTTGCTAGAAGGACTGTCAGTGAAATCAAGTCATTACCATAGCTGGACTCTGGGCAGGCCTGAGACTAGAGCAGAGGGGTGAGGCACCTATAGAGCAAAACTGAAAGAGACCTTCACTGTGATCGCAGCACTTGAAGGAGAAGTCATGTCTTCTTAAATCCTGTGCCTTTGGCACCTCACTTACCACACCCTAATCCCAGCCCTGATTCAAGGGACAATGTAGAGGCTTCCAGAAGGGAGGGCAGATAACAGAACAGGCCAGTAGGAAGCCAGGACAGCAGGTGAGAGAGGATGGAGGCCTCAAGGACAGAGAGGAGATCAGACAGACCTTTCCAAAGCAGCCCCATAATAGCAGACATAACCCAGCGTGCAGCCCGGAGGGTGCTGAGGTTTCCTGGCTTAGGGACTGGAGCATAAGTGCCGTGTGCTGAAATAGCAGACATGCGTACCTAGAAGAAGAATTCCTAAGACTGATTCTAAAGTCTTAGTGGGGATTGGAGAAGGCTTTTTGGAGGTGAGATCTGAGCTGGCTCCTGAATGTAAATATGGAAAGCAAAGCAAGCAAAGTGGAAGAAACTTGAGTTGTAAGCACAGAAGTAGGAAGTACAAAAGCAGTCTTTTAATACTGCTTTGGAGACCACGTTCCCACAGTGCTTATTTATTATGCATCATCTTATGTATGCTCAATACAGTGTGAGTGTGGCAGCCATGAGAAATGAACAGTAGATGCATCCAGTTATGGGGAGCTCAACTGACCAAGGGCCCAGCTGCCACGTGCTGAAATCCATCACTACCTTGACATGGAGGCCACACGCTCCCCAGACTGCTGCTCGTAGCCAGGGACTGGATCTCAGGGATTCTGAGAGAAGCCCATTTCTAGACAGTATAGGCTCATCTGATGGCCAGTCTGGGCTTGAGAACTCCCCAGAAGCCATGCCAAACCTTTCTAAGACAATATAACCATCTAGGACACGTCTGCACCACCCCCCCACCCCGCCCTAAGCCTTCACTTCCCTTCACTCAGGGTGAAGGCATTGGAGCCTGGCGACTCTCCCAGCTTTACAAGCAACCTTCCTATTTCCTTTCACACCAGCTTTTCCAAGATCAGACTAAGCCAGATAGGTATTCTGAGGGGGAATAATATCAAGGTGAATTCTTCTCCATAGTTCTTTGCATATTGAATTATTCCTTAAATAACCCTAGGAGGCCTCTCTGTACAAAGGTATTTAGCATAGAGATATTTTATAAAAACATTTCTGAAAAAGGATAAATCACTCTGTATCTTGATGCTTTTGTGTATATTGAGATTTCTTCAAGAAGGGAGCAGCTGGAATGAAAACACCTTGGTAGCGCAGCAGTAGGCTCATTGGAGTGGCTACTGAGCTGCGGAATTTGATGGCTGTTCAGTCTGGTCTCACTGATCTGTGCTTTCTCGGGCAGTACATGATGGATGTTTTATAAGGTGCTCTGATTTTCCAAAAATCACACAGGGTAGGGGAAAGAGGCTTTGGAGCCAAGCAGGCCTTGGTTTAAACAGCAAATATACCACTCTCTACATAACCTCAAACTGGTTCCATAAACTTTCTAAGCTGCTGCTCCCTCATCTGCAAAATGGGGCTGGCACACGGAACATGCCCAGTTACTTGGAGGACTGGAGATAAAATCTAGCATGCTAGGTACTCTATAATTGGGGGTTCTTATGTCTACTGTTTTTATCAAAAAGTGGGTTTGAGTTTAGCTGTATAGAATGAAATGAAGGAGTTGAGGTCACACTGGAGATTGTTTCAGGCTAAAGATCCACATTTCTCTCTATCACTGCCAACAAGAGGAAACACAGCTCAGAGGTCAAAATGGAAATCATCCAACAGCCTAATACCAGAGATTGTCCTTTTGAAATTCTTAGTTTTGGGCTATTAGAGCCTGAAACTTTTCACACACTAGTGCTTCATCCCATCAGGGTAGCCACAGTGTTGATTCCATGGACTTGGATATTTTCATGCCAGGTGTCTACTGGCATATAGAATTGTAAATTCATTCTTCTGATTCCCAGAAGATTGAAATTCCCAGGCAATTCCAATTGTGTGTGGTGGATCAAAGATGGCTGCAAATTCTTTGGCATGTCTTCCAAAGAGAGGCAGGCTCCATTCTTCTCCCCTTGATACTGAGTTGGCACAGTTGTATTAGTCAGGGCTCTCAGAGAAATAGAACCAATAGGATAAACACACACACACACACACACACACACACACACACACGAATTTGGGGGCTTCCTTGGTAGCTCAGTTGGTAAAGAATCCACCTCCATTGCAGGAGACCCCGATTCGATTCCTGGGTCAGGAAGATCCACTAGAGAAGGGATAGGCTACCCACTCCAGTATTCTTGGGCTTCCCTTATGGCTCAGCTGGTAAAGAATCTGCCTGCAATGTAGGAGACTGGGCCTCAATCCCTGGGTTGGGAAGATCCCCTGGAGAAGGGAAAGGCTACCCACTCCAGTATTCCGGCCTGGAGAATTCCATGGACTGTCTATAGTCAATGGGGTTGCAAAGAGTTGGACATGACTGAGCAACTGAACTGAATTGATGAGGCAGGAGAGGGATTATAAAGAATTGGCTCACATGATTATAGAAGCTGAGAAGTCTCAGTATCTGTCATCTGTAAGCTGGAGACCCAGGAAGGCCAGTGATGTAAGTTCCGATCTGAATCCAAAGACCAGAGGACCAGAAGCACTAATGATGTAAGTCACCATTCCAAGAGCAGGGGAAGACCAATGCCCCAGCTGAAGGAGTTAGGCAGAGTTACTTGGCTGTTCTGGGCCTTAGTTGAGGTGTGTGGGATCTTGAGTTGCAGCATGTGGATCTTTTAGTTGCAGCATACAAACTCTTCATTGCGGCATGTGAGATCTAGTGGTATCTAGATCCCTGACAAGGAATTGAACCTGGGCCCCCTACATTGGCAGCTCGGAGTCTTAGCCACTGGACCACCAGGGATGTTCATTCTTCTGCCTTTCTGATCTATTCAGGCCATTGGGAAGGGTCATCTGCTTTATTCAGTCTACTGATACAAATACTAATCTCATCCAGAAACACCTTCACAGACACTGTCTGTGAAGACCCCAAAATACTGTCTAACCACCTATTCGGGTACCCCCTGACCTAGTCAAGTAGATACACTAAATTAACCACCTGAGAACAGTGAAAAGGAAGCTATGCTAGTTTTGGGGCTGGTCTTTAAGAGAACGGGCAGCTGCTTCCTTGCTCTTTTTGAAGGACTGAATAGCCTTCAAATAAGAGGTCTGGCTGCCTTGCTAGAGCAACTATGTGGAAAGGCCCTGAGGTTATGCAGAGAGGGAATAGCCAAGCCAGATTTCTAATCACATCACTAAGGGGTAGGAGTGTGAGAAAAGCCACCTTGGACCCTCCAGATCAGACCAGATGCAATTAAATACCTGGCAATCCCAGGTGGAGCAGAAGAATCACCTGACTGAGAATTGACAAATTTCTCACCAACAAAATACTGAAATATAATAAAATGGTTGTTGTTTCAAACCACCAAATATTTTAGTTTATTATGCAAAAAATAGATGCCCTGAGGAAAGTGCATTGGAACTCCCTTGGTATGGAGACCATGCCATCCTAAGGGTTTGAAATGACTCAGAGCCCTGAACACACCAGATAGAGATTTCAAATGTCTTTGAATTTATTGACTGCTCACCATCTCAGGTCCATAGGTGTGTATAGGGTTGGTATGCAAAGGAATGCATACCTTTGCATAGAATGCAAAGGAATGCTCCCAGTTTCAGCCTAGAAATTGACTCATTTCCTCCAACCCTAACCTTCTCTCCTCTGAATCATTGTTTTTAAAAGCAGAAGACTAAGACAGTAGAGAAGAGAAAGAGAAAGAATGGAGTATAGAAATGGAGAAATGTAAAGAAAAAGAAGAGGAATTCTCAGATTGAATGACATCTGCTAAGGAATAAAATCAAAACCTCTGAAGGAAAAATTGGGCCAGTTTTCACTTCACCCATTCATTGTTCAAAACCGGCCACACTTTTGATGACAAATCAAGACCGACAGCTAATGGCCAGACAGAACTTCTTTAGCCTCTGTTTCTACTTAACATTAGTTTCATTCATTCATTCAGTCATTCAGTCGGTCCACATGTATTAAATAATTGTTATCTGTAGAAGAAAGTGAAAAAATGTAGTATAATTGAAATCACCTACTTCACCCACTTGCAGCTCAAAATAAGATGGTATCTCTTTTCAAATCAATAAAATTATGCACTCCCAGACTGGCAGGAAATCCATTCTCCTCTCCTAACACTTTCTGTCTGTAATACATTGAAGAAACCCAGAGGTGCTTACCCAGATCACATCAAAGAAAATCCATTTGACCGCCAGAAGAAACTGTTCTCTACTACTCTTAGTCCATCCGTAGCTTCACTGTAGAACTGCTGAAAACAGGGAATCCATCAAATTCTTCTGCCAAAAGAAGTGCTACAGAGGGTGAGGTCCATGGCCGAAAAAGTTGAAGTTAGTGTGGCCACCTTGCATCAAAGCCAGTGGTTCAATTCCAGCCCTTTGCCTTAAAGAATCACCAATGAATCTGAGGTTCACTACCAACTTGGCAGCAGATTCTCAGAGTGCAGCATGAATGAGAACATTTTTCTCTCCCAATGCCTTGTCCACATTGAGTGCATTAAGCACCAGTGTTACAAATCTGCAGAGAAACATCCACATACCAAAAATCCTTCCCTGCTAAGGAATGCTGTGAAAACTGTTACCATGTCAGTAGAGGTTCCAAAGAAACCACAAGATATATCCAGAATCAGACCTCTTCCATGAACCATCAGATCAGATTTCCAAAGAGGAGAGGAAGTCCTTCCCTCCCCAGTCTAAAAGTCCACTTCTTTTCCAGTCCCAGCAGTAACCACTTGTCACTCCCCATAGCCTCAACAAAGAGACAAACATTGTCTAATAATACATTCTTGTTGTCCCTGGCCTCTTCATAGCAATAAAACATTGTCTCCCTCCTTTGGAGAGGGTATACACATACAAAAAGAAAAGGGTATACATGGGAAAAATAAAGGAGAATGATACACCAAATCATAGACTATAGGATTAGAACAGACTCCAAAAAAGGCTATAGTTCAACCTCTTCATTATATCAACAAGGAAACAGAGGCTCAGAGTCTTAACCAAACTGCAGAAAGCCAGCTACAACTTTTGATAGTTGAGTCCAAATCCTCAACCCAAACTCATTCCTCAGGATTTTCACATAATTGCCTTTCTCGGCCTCTAAATGAAACTAAAAGATGCTTAAATAGTTTAGGGCTTTACTTTTTTTCTTTGCCTAATGAAAACAGAAACATTCTTCGTTAAGCCAAGGCAGGGCCTGACAGAGCTTGGCAGCTGGAACTGTCTTTCTAAATCTGGAAACACCATAACTCCTTTGAAAAGTGGAAGCAACAATTTGTGCCTCTTAAATGTGAAGAAACGTGTTTCTTTGTGAGAAAAAAAAATAACTGCAGTGAAATTACTGAAGACAAATATTGGGCAAGGCAGTCAACAAAGCAAGAGATATTGAGTTTGTCAGAACATTCGGTTTATTCATGTGCCAAAAAGGAGAAAAAATACCAGCAAATTATTTTCCATTTGTAAATATATTCTGTGAATTTTCCCAGAAGATGAATTCGTGAGTTTCAAGAATCGAATGCCCAAGTATTTGATAAAGAGGACAAGCTGAAACAAGGCTAAAGAGGAAAAAAATAATCTTTATTCACTCTATAACAAAATCAGTATACCATTACCACCCAGGATTGTTGATGTGCTGAGTCAAACACATGAGAACACTGCTTTGCGGGAAGTCTCCGTTTAAGACACTCACTCTATTTATCCAGATATATGAACATCGTGAAGGAAATAGCAATAATGCCTTTTATTCTATACTCAGTTTTTGAAGTCTTGTTCATCTTTAACACCAGATTTGTAGACTGGATGACTGGTTTGTACAGCCAATCACATGAGGAAACTTGGAGAAAGGCTTATGAATTCCTATTTTTTACTTTGTGTTTCAAGCATTTATGAGACCAAAATTCTTCCAATCAGTGGGTGAAGTTATCTCTGTTACTTGTTGGAATTTGGTGCACAGTTTGCAAAACACTGTGTTTTGGGATCTTTAGCTGAATTCCTCAGCTTTTTGCTGTTCTTCCTCCCTCTTTTTCTTACCTTATTGTTGCATCTTGAGAAATAATATCCCTTTGTGACGGAATGATGAACTCTTCTATTAGCAGGGTTCATTCTATTGGCATGTCTGGTCCAGCAGAATAGGCACTATTTTGTTTTCTTTTTTCTTACTCCTTTCCTCTTGACATAGCTCAGGATATAGCTGCACATCTATGATTAACTGAAATGGGGTATGGCTAATTATTAAGGCAGAAAATACTAGAATTGTGTCTGTTCATTAGAACTGAGGACAGGAAGTCAGGTACATATATTAGAGGTCTAGACGCAGCTACAGATGTAGGAAGTTCAGTCTGTACGCAAAGCAGGAGTGTGACAAATAGGGTGGGTCAAGTCAACATTGGCACAGTAGGATGTAACATGTTTGGGGGCAGTTCATACCAGAATAGTATGGGGGAGATGATGACATTGCTCTTGACAAGGAGAAATCAGAGGCAGGGCTTGCAGATACTATGCAGAGTTCAAGGCAGTACTGAGGCATGGAGGAGATGGCGGCAGCATCTGGTTAGCAGAGCTGGGCTTAGGCAGGATGCAGACCAGCAGTCAGGGTGAGCCTGAGGCCTCCTGGATCTTCTTCAGCAGATCTACCTCAAGTCCAGGGGCTGGAGTAGGGCGAGCAGTGGGAAAGAGAGGAGTGAGGGAGAAGGGAGAAACTGTGCCATCGGGGAGGAGTCATCATTTGAGTCTGACATCTCACACGTAGACTGTGACAAGCCCCTTGAGGGCAAGGACTATTCTGCTTCTAGGACCTCCAATCAGAGTGCACATCCTGGGTGCTTAATAGCTGCAAATACTATTGATTTGAATTAAAGAGCCAGCTTCAGTTAATTACTCAGCACCCCGTTGTAACAAGTAGCTTCATGGATTTAACGTACTGCAAAGGGTATGGAAGGTCTCCAGAATAGGAGCAGTTACATATGGTAAAATGGTAATTGTGCAGATGGTCTTCAGAAGCTCCCTTTCCATTCTCATAGGAGAGGAACAGGGCTCATTTCTTCTTACTTCTCTGTTCTGTTCTGGAGTCTGTAGCTCAGGACCTGCCTGCCTCCCAGATACAAGTAACCTAAGAATCCAGCACATTCTTGAGTGTCTACTGGGAAGGTGAAGAAGAGGTCAGTTTTTCAGAATCAGTTTCCAGTTTCACAATTCCTAGAAGACTAGCACTAATGATTCCCACAGTGGTTCAATACAGTAAACCCTGGTAATCCAGTAATCCACTCCACACCAACAGCACCCTAAATTAGGCAAGGTTGGGAATCTGTTCTATTTAAAGTCTAGACATTATTAGATCACCTACAGCTGCCAGAGAAGAAAAGAGGGAAAATGTATAGTTTCTGCTAAGTTAAGGGCTGACACTAAGTTGCAGGATGGATATTCGCATGAAAGTTGTATTCTTTCTGGAGAGATGTGAAGATAAACAAGAGTCTGAAGCAAAATCATGACACTGAGTAGTCAGTGAGATTTGCCTTGAGTGTCTCTCACTTCTATTTCCCTTCAGTGACCAAGCCCTCTCTCCTACACTATGCCTGGTTCTAGGTGCCTTCCTGAAGTTTCCAAAAGAAAAAGAAAAGAATTTGATACCATAATTATACTTAACTGTCTCCTTCACATTACTGTGGTAACTGCCCCCAGTATTTGCATTTTAAAACTTATTATAGATGAAATGGTTTCTAGGTCTTCCCTGGAAGGGATTTTTAAGCAATATTAAGCAGATAGAGAAATTTTTTTATAGCAATGGAGTTTTTTTCTGATTTCCAAACTTACACTGCACTATGTCAAAGGCTGACTGTCTCCAAATGTCAATAATTGTAACTTTGCTTTAGATACATTAGGTGATGGGAAGTTACTTCAGAAGGAACACCCTGGCCCTTTTCTCCCAGCCCTTTCCCGGAACACTCCCATTCCTCTGCTAAAGAGAATACCCAACATTGGCAAGCCTCTATGAATTACTAAAATATTTTTTGTGTATGTTATCTCATTCAATCCTTACAAGAGTCTTATGAGATAAGGATTATAATTATCTTAATTAAAACAGTAATTCCATTTAATGCTTCTTCTAGAAACAATCTCTTTGGCTCACCGATGCTATACTCTCTGGGGTGTGTTCTTCCCCATCCCCCATTACTTCTCCTCAGGGGCCTTTGCTGACTTCATTTCTTCATGGCCCTTAAATGTTGGGGTTCCCTGGACTTTTGCTCCTCACTAACACTGGCCATCATATTCATTCAGGAATTTCAGTTACAGCCCATATGTCTAGACTCTCATGGTTCCCATCAGAGTGCAGTCCACTCTCCAAACTCCAGGACTTTTCAACACTTCTGCTTGAATATCTCACAAGTCCCTAAAACTCCACGTGTCTAAAACAGATTGCCTAATCTACTCAACACCCACCCAGCTCCCACCATCAGGATTGGAAAATCTGCCCCTTGGAGAGTGTTTGTTGACTCCTCCACCTCCAGCCTGCAGTTATTGGCCAAATCCTATTACTTTCCTAATGGTCTCTCAACCTCTCCACTTAGACTCCAGTAGTGCTCCCACAAGTAGGCCCCCACATCCACCTTGTCCCTTTTTCACCATTCTCCATAGTGTACACTGAGAAGTTCCTGTAAAATACAAAATTCACCGAGACATACCTCTGCTGAAAACAGTAGCAGTTGGCTTGACTTTTGTTGAGAACCTATAGATATGGGTCCTCATTCTTAATGTGGTCTTTGAAACTCAGGGCAATGTAATCTCTACCCAGCTTTCCAAATTTGTCTCATCCCACTGTCCTCTTACCATCAACATTCCAGCCACTCTAGTTTTCTTTTGTTTCCCTGGAAGCTCAGGGGTCTTGATACTTCAGGACCGTTGAACATCTGTTCTCTCACTTGGTTAACTGTTTTTTATTATTACTTTTTGACCTCACTAGGTCTTGGTTGCTGCATGCAGGCTTTCTCTAGTTGAGACAAGTGGGGGCTACTCTTTGTTGCAGTGTGCAGGCTTCTCACTGTGGTTGCGTCTCCTGTTGCGGAGCATCGGCTCTAGGCACATGGGCTTCAGGAGCTGCACCATGCAGGCTCAGTATTGTGGCTCATGGCTTCTAGAGTTCAAGCTTAGTAGTTGTGGCACACAGTTGTGGCTGTGAGGCATGTGGAATCTTCCCAGACCAGGGATTGAACCCGTGTCTCTTGCATTGGCAGGCCGATTCTTAACCATTGTACCACCAGAGAAGTCTTCATTTGCTTAAGTCTTAACCATCTACCAAATCTCAACTTAAAAATGTTACTTCCCCAAGGAAGTCTTCCCTTTTAGAAAAGGCTAAGTCCCTTTGGGATGTGCTCTGATAGTACATGACTCTGATCATAATTTAAATGTCTTAGTTAATGTCTGTCTTCTTGACTAGACTGTAAGTACTACAAGAGTGAATTTTTTAAGCAACTGTCCCTAACACCTAGCACAGTGTTTCAGTTCAGTTCAGTTCAGTTGCTCAGTCGTGTCCGACTCTTTGCAACCCCATGAATCCCAGCACACCAGGCCTCCCTGTCCATCACCAACTCCTGGAGTCTACTCAAACTCATGTCCATCGAGTCGGTGATGCCATGCAGCCATCTCATCCTCTGTTGTCCCCTTCTCCTCCTACCCCCAATCCCTCCCAGCATCAGAGTCTTTTCCAATGAGTCAACTATTCACGTGAGGTGGCCAAAGTATTGCAGTTTCAGCTTCAGCATCAGTCCTTTCAATGAACACCCACGACTGATCTCCTTTAGGGTGGACTGGTTGGATCTCCTTGCAGTCCAAGGGACTCTCAAGAGTCTTCTCCAACATCACAGTTCAAAAGCATCAATTCTTCAGCACTCAGCTTTCTTCACAGTCCAACTCTCACATCCATACATGACCACAGGAAAAACCATAGCCTTGACTAGATGGACCTTTGTTGGCAAAGTAATATCTCTGCTTTTTAATATGCTGTCTAGGTTGATCAAACTTTCCTTCCAAGGAGTAAGCGTCTTTTAATTTCATGGCTGTAGTCACCATCTGTAGTGATTTTGGAGCCCAGAAAAATAAAGTCTGACACTGTTTCCACTGTTTCCCCATCTATTTCCCATGAAGTGATGGGACCAGATGCCATGATCTTTGTTTTCTGAATGTTGAGCTTTAAGCCAACTTTTTCACTCTCCTCTTTCACTTTCATCAAGAGGCTTTTTAGTTCCTCTTTACTTTCTGCCATAAGGGTGATATCATCTGCATATCTGAGGTTATTGATATTTCTCCCAGTAATCTTTATTCCAGCTTGTGCTTCTTCCAGTCCAGCATTTCTCATGATGTACTCTGCATATAAGTTAAATAAGCAGGGTGATAATATACACCCTTGATGTACTCCTTTTCCTATTTGGAATCAGTCTGTTGTTCCATGACCAGTTCTAACTGTTGCTTCCTGACCTGCATATAGGTCTCTCAAAAGGCAGGTCAGGTGGTCTGGTATTCTCATCTCTTTCAGAATTTTCCACAGTTTATTGTGATCCACACAGTCAAAGGCTTTGGCATAGTCAATAAAGCAGAAATAGATGTTTTTCTGGAACTCTCTTGCTTTTTCGATAATCCAGCAGATGTTGGCAATCTGATTTCTGCTTCCTCTGCCTTTTCTAAAACCAGCTTGAACATCTGGAACTTCACGGTTCATGTATTCCTGAAGCCTGGCTTGGAGAATTTTGAGCATTATTTTACTAGTGTGTGAGATAAGTGCAGTTGTGCGGTAGTTTGAGCATTCTTTGGCATTGCCTTTCTTTGGGATTGGAATGAAAACTGACCTTTCCCAGTCCTGTGGCCACTGCTGAGTTTTCCAAATTTGCTGGCATATTGAGTGCAGCACTTTCACAGCATCATCTTTCAGGATTTGGAATAGCTCCACAGGAATTCCATCACCTCCACTAGCTTTGTTGGTAGTGATGCTTTCTAAGGCCCACTTGACTTCACAATCCAAGATGTCTGGCTCTAAGTGAGTGATCACACCATCTTGATTATCTGGGTCGTGAAGATCTTTTTTGTCCAGTTCTTCTGTGTATTCTTGCCACTTCTTCTTAATGTCTTCTGCTTCTGTTAGGTCCATACCATTTTTATCCTTTATCAAGCCCACGTGAAATATTCCCTTGGTATCTCTAATTTTCTTGAAGAGAACTCTAGTCTTTTCCATTCTGTTGTTTTCCTCTATTTCTTTGCATTGATCGCTGAGGAAGGCTTTCTTATATCTCCTTGCTATTCTTTGGAACTCTGCATTCAAATGGGAATATCTTTCCTTTGCTCCTTTGCTTTTCACTTCTCTTCTTTTCACAGCTATTTGTAAGACCTCCTCAGACAGCTGTTTTGCTTTTTTGCATTTCTTTTCCATGGAGATGGTCTTGATCCCTGTCTCCTGTACAATGTCATGAACCTCCGTCCATAGTTCATCAGGCACTCTGTCTATCAGATCTAGTCCCTTAAATCTATTTCTCACTTCCATTGTATAATCATAAGGGATTTGATTTAGGTCATACCTGAATGGTCTAGTGGTTTTCCCTACTTTCTTCAATTTAAGTCTGAATTTGGCAATAAGGAGTTCATTATCTGAGCCACAGTCAGCTCCCAGTCTTGTTTTTGCTGACTGTATAGAGCATCTCATCTTTGGCTGCAAAGAATATAATCGATCTGATTTCGGTGTTGACCATCTGGTGATGTCCATGTGTAGAGTCTTTTCTTGTGTTGTTGGAAGAGGGTGTTTGCTATGACCAGTGTGTTCTCTTGGCAAAACTCTATTAGCCTTTGCCCTGCTTCATTCCGTATTCCAAGGCCAAATTTGCCTGTTATTCCAGTGTTTCTTGACTTTCTACTTTTGCATTCCAGTCCCCTATAATGAAAAGGGCATTTTTTGGGGGGTGTTAGTTCTAAAGGTCTTGTAGGTCGTCATAGAACCATTCAACTTCAGCTTCTTCAGCTTTACTGGTTGGGGCATAGGCTTGGATTACCGTGATATTGAATGATTTGCCTTGGAAAACGAACAGAGAACACAGTGTTTAACGTGTAACTAATACTCAAAAAATAAAATAAATCACATTTATTGGTTTGAATTAAGTGACTTGGCTAAGCCAGATAGAAATGTCAAAGTGAAGGCACAAACCCCAATCTATCTGATCCCAGAGCCCATTTTCTCTTATCTTCTTCCTTCACTATGTATCCCTCTTCTCCTACCACATTCTTAGAGGCCTGGGAATGGTGATTATATGACCATCCCTTAAGGGAGGTAAATCTCAGTCCCTTGGTTCAGAATCTTCTATCCCAGTCCTGCAAGTATCCCAGGTAGGTGAGGACCACAAAGCAGCTGCTCAGGGAACCCACTAGTGTGATGAGATATGTGTTGATTTTAAATATGTCTACAAATTCTTTAATACTTTTTCTTTTAAGAAATAGAGCTCAGTTCCTTCCCCTTTGATTGGGGAAGATACTTAGCAATTCAGTTCGAACAATAATTTTGGCAAAGTGATCATCTACAACCTCTGAGACTAGATCATAAAAGACACTGCAGCTTCTATTTTGTATTCTTTTGGATCACTTACTTAGGGAAGTCAGTGGCGGTGTCATGAGGATACTTGAGTAGCCCTATGGAGAAGTCCATATGGTGAGAAATTAAGGCCTCCCACCAACAGCCAGCAAGGAGCCAAATCCTTCTGCCAACTGAACTGTCTGCTTGAGTCTTCTTGGAATTAGCTCTTCTAGCTGAGTCAAGCCTTCAGCTGACTTCGGTCATGGTTAATATCTTGACTACCTTTTGAGACCCTCTGAACCACAGCCACCAAACTAGGCTGCTCCCAAATTCCCAACCCATAGAAACTGTGAGGTAATGTTTGTTATTTTCAGATGTTTCACTTGGGGATCACTAGTTATGCAGCAATAAATAACTAACACAAAGTTAAAAAGAGAGAGAGATTGGAATTCAAGCAAATAAGCCAACCATAGAGGCAGTTCTTAGGAATGAGAAAAGAACAGGGACTGTGTAGAAACCCTTTGTCTAGAATGGTATAATTATGTTTTGTCGCACACAACAATGCTGAGGTGGGAGGTGAGGTACTAGAGCAGAAGGGAATCTGAAAACCCTGCTGGGCAGCAAAATAGAAGTGGGCATCTAAGCAGAGCCCCAGACAACCTAGAGCCAGAAACACAAGAAAGGAGCCAGGAACTATGAGGCAAAATGGGGCAACGGTAGCATCTCTAACCAAGCACTGAGCCACAGAGGGATAACTAGACATGGGAGCCAGGACACCAAACTGCTCAGAATTAGTGACATCTCTGAGGTCACAACAAAGACAGGCAGGGGAAACAGCCAAGTCTGCCATGTAACCTCTGCTTCTGCTTCTGAGTCCCCACATACTCCATATATAGAAGTTTCTGCTTCTAAAGTACCTTGGAGTGAATGCTGTTGGGCCCCACCCCATTTGCTTTGCCAACTAAGTGTTGGCTGATAATACTCACAGCTGCCTGCTCTCTGGAAAATTGCCCTCAGCCAAATGCTTTGTTCTCACCCAGCCCCCTCCATCCCAACTCTCAACCAATGCCTAACTGTCATGGGGTTGAAAAAGTCAGAGCCCTTGTTCTGAAATGAGACTAACTCTCTGGTGCAATTTATGCTCCAGCGCTTCTCCATGAGATCTGACATAAGGTAACATCCAGGTGAGACCGCATTATTTTCCTACCTATTCTGCTTCCCTCACTTTCCTTTCCTCAGATTACTCCTACATAAATCACCTGAATAAGAAGTAGGATCTGCTTCTAGGGAACCCAACCTATAACACATCTTAAAGGATCTAGTATTTCATAAAGTGTGTATGTGTGTGTTCGTGGTGTGCATGCCCATGTACTCAGTTCAGTTCAGTTCAGTTGCTCAGTCATGTCCAATTCTTTGTGACCCCATGAACCGCAGCACACCATGCCTCCCTGTCCATCACCAACTCCTGGAGTCCACCCAAACCCATGTCCATTGTGTCAGTGATGCCATCTAACTATCTCCTCCTCTGTCGTCCCCTTCTCCTCCTGCCCTCAATCTTTCCCAGCATCAGGGTCTTTTCCAGTGAGTCAGCTCTTTGCATGAGGTGGCCAAAGTATTGGAGTTTCAACTTCAAGATCAGTCCCTCCAATGAACTCCCAGGACTGATCTCCTTTAGGATGGACTGGTTGAATCTCCTTGCAGTCCAAGGGACTCTCAAGAGTCTTCTCCAACACCACAGTTCAAAAGCATCAATTCTTCAGCGCTCAGCTTTCTTCACAGTCCAATTCTCATATCCATACATGACTACTAGAAAAAACAGACGGACCTTTGTTGGCAAAGTAATGTCTCTGCTTTTTAATATGCCATCTAGGTTGGTCATAACTTTCCTTCAAAGGAGCAAGCATCTTTTAATATCATAGCTGCAATCACCATCTGCAGTGATTTTGGAGCCCAGAAAAATAAAGTCAGCCACTGTTTCCACTGTTTCCCCACCTATTTGCCATGAAATGATGGGACTGGATGCCATGATCTTATTTTCTGAATGTTAAACCTTAAGCCAACTTTTTCACTTTCATCACTTTCACTTTCACGAAGAGGCTCTTTAGTTCTTCTTCACTTTCTGCCATAAGGGTGATATCATCTGCATATCTGAGGTTATTGATATTTCTCCCAGCAATCTTGATTCCAACTTGTGCTTCATCCAACCCAGCGTTTCTCATGATGTACTCTGCATATAAGTTAAATAAGCAGGGTGATAACATACAGCCTTGACGTACTCCTTTTCCTATTTGGAACCAGTCTGTTGTTCCATGTCCAGTTCTAACTGTTGCTTCCTGACCTGCATACAAATTTCTCAAGAGGCAGATCAGGTGGTCTGGTATTCCCATCTCTTTCAGAATTTTCCCCAGTTTATTGTGATCCACACAGTCTAAGGCTTTGGCATAGTCAATAAAGCAGAAATAGATGTTTTTCTGGAACTCTCTTGTTTTTTCAATGATCCAGCGGATGTTGGCAATTTGATCTCTGGTTCCTCTGCCTTTTCTAAATCCAGCTTGAACATCTGGAAGTCCACGGTTCACATATTGCTGAAGCCTGGCTTGGAGAATTTTGAGCATTACTTTACTAGTGTGTGAGATGAGTGCAATTGTGTGGTAGTTTGATCATTCTTTAGCATTACCTTTCTTGGGATTGGAATGAAAACTGACCTTTTCCAGTCCTGTGGCCACTGCACTATGGACTGAATATTTGTGTACACCTGAAATTCATACTGACACCCTGATCCCCAGTGTGATGATATCTGGAATTGGAGCCTTCAAGAGGTAATTAGGGGAGGAGCTAAGATGGCAGACGAGTAGGACGGGGAGAATACTCTCTCCTCCACAAATCCATTAAAAGAACATTTGAATGCTGAGTAAATTCTACAAAACAACTTCTGAATGCTGGCAGAGGACATCAGGCACTTAGACAATTCATTGTCTTCAAAAGGAGATTATGAGCCCTGCGGTAACTCCTTTGCGGAGAAGCGAAGCAGACACCAGCATTTGCTATTAGCAAGCGGGGGCTGGGCTAGGAGGAGCGGCGCAGCCTGCATAGTTTTGAGAAAGGATTTGACCTAGCTATCCTGAGTGCTATCTGAGCGAAATAACCAGACTGTCGGTTATCTACTACATCAAAAGCCAGCCCTAACTTAAGACACCACCAGGATTACGTACGGAACAAAGGACAGCACAGAGATAGCCAGCTGCAGACCGTCCCACTCCGGTGACAGGCAGCCAGAGCTGGAAGCGGGCAATCACAGCCCTATAGAGACGTTGACTACAAAACTGTAAGCAGGTTTCTGTGCTAACTCACGCTTCTTGGGGCTCTGGATGGTCAACATCTGCCTGAGAAAGTGCGCCGGTTGTATACCCAGAAAACAGTGGCGGGGAGGCGATAAGTCGTAGCAGCTGCGCTCGCTAAACACTTCATCACCTGCGCTACTCAGACCTGGGAAGGGCATAAAACGCAGACTCAACCGAGTCTGTGCTTCTGAACCTGGAGTGCCTGAACCTGGCCGGCTTAGATTTGGGTGTTCATCTCCGCCTCCTCTGTAACAGAGCAGAGATCAGATATTGAAAAGACCAGTAAACCGCCTCAATAAAGAGAACTCAACAAACTACCAGAATATAGTAAGGACACTCTAAACTTGGCAATTTTAACAAGATGAAGAGACAAAAGAATACCCAGCAGTTAAAGGAACAGGATAAATGCCCACCAAACCAAACCAAAGAGGAAGAGATAGGGAATCTACCTGATAAAGAATTCTGAATAATGATAGCGAAATTAATCCAAAATCTTGAAATCAAAATGGAATCACAGTTAAATAGTTTGGAGACAAGGATTGAGAAGATGCAAAAAAGGTTTAACAAGGACCTAGAAGAAATAAAAAAGAGTCAACACATAATGAATAATGCAATAAATGAGATCCAAAACACCCTAGAGGCAACAAATAGTAGAATAACAGAGGCAGAAGATAGGATTAGTGAATTAGAAGATAGAATCCTAGAAATAAATGAATCAGAGGAGAAAAAAGAATCAAAAGAAATGAGGACAATCTCGGAGACCTCCAGGATAACACTAAACGCTACAACATTCAAATCATAGGAGTTCCAGAAGAAGAAGATAAAAAGAAAGACCATGAGAAAATACTTGAGGAGATAATAGTTGAAAACTTCCCTAAAATGGAGAAGGAAATTACCACTCAAGTTCAAGAAATCCAGAGAGTCCCTAACAGGATAAACCCAAGGTGAAACGCCCCAAGACACATATTAATCAAATTAACAAAGATTAAATATAAAGAACAAATATTAAAAGCAGCAAGGGAAAAACATCAAATAACTCACAAGGGAATTCCCATAAGGATAACAGCTGATCTTTCAATAGAAACTCTCCAAGCCAGGAGGGAATGGCAAAACATAATTAAAGTGATGAAAGAAAATAACTTACAGCCTAGATTATTGTATCCAGCAAGGATCTCATTCAAATATGAAGGAGAAATCAAAAGCTTCATAGATAAGCAAAAGTTGAGAGAATTTTGCACCACTAAACCATTTCTCCAACAAAAACTAAAGGAAATTCTCTAGATAGGAATCACTAAAAGGGTGTATAAATTCGAACCCCAAACAATAAAGTAAATCCTATTTATCAACAATTGCTTTAAACGTTAATGGGCTGAATGCCCTAATCAACAGACAAAGACTGGCTGAATCGATACTAAAACAAGACCCCTACATTCCTTGTCTACAAGAGACAACCAAAAGACTAAAATGGATCAAATGGATACAAAAACTAGACCCCTATATATGTTGTCTACAAGAGAACCACCTTAAAATAGGGGATATATATTGACTGAAAATGAAGGGCTGGAAAAAGATTTTTTATGCAAATATGGACTAAAAGAAAACAGGAGTAGCAATACTCATATCAGATAAAATTGACTTTCAGATCAGATCAGTCGCTCAGTCGTGTCCGACTCTTTGCGACCCCATGAACCGCAGCACGCCAGGCCTCCCTGTCCATCACCAGCTCCCGGAGGTCACTCAGACTCGCATCCATCGAGTCAGTGATGCCATCCAGCCATCTCATCCTCTGTCGTCCCCTTCTGCTCCTGCCCTCAATCCCTCCCAGCATCAGAGTCTTCTCCAATGAGTCAACTCTTCGCATGAGGTGGCCAAAATACTGGAGTTTCAGCTTTAGCATCATTCCTTCCAAAGAAATTCCAGGATTGATCTCCTTCAGAATGGACTGGTTGGATCTTCTTGCAGTCCAAGGGACTCCCAAGAGTCTTCTCCAACACCGCAGTTCAAAAGCATCAATTCTTTGGCGCTCAGCCTTCTTCACAGTCCAGCTCTCACATCCATACATGACCACAGGAAAGACCATAGCCTTGACTAGGCGAACCTTTGTTGGTAAAGTAATGTCTCTGCTTTTGAATATGCTATCTAGGTTGGTCATAACTTTCCTTCCAAGGAGTAAGCGTCTTTTAATTTCATGGCTGCAGTCACCATCTGCAGTGATCTTGGAGCCCAGAAAAACAAAGTCTGACACTGTTTCCACTGTTTCCCCATCTATTTCCCATGCAGTGATGGGACCAGATGCCATGATCTTCGTTTTCTGAATGTTGAGCTTTAAGCCAACCTTTTCACTCTCCACTTTCACTTTCATCAAGAGGCTTTTTAGCCCCTCTTCACTTTCTGCCATAAGGGTGGTGTCATCTGCATATCTGAGGTTATTGATATTTCTCCCGGCAATCTTGATTCCAACTTGTGTTTCTTCCAGTCCAGATCCTGAAAAGGAGACAATCAAGGTTATACATAACGACTTAAAGGAACAATCCAAAAAGAAGTTATAACAATTATAAATATATATGCACCCAACATTGGAGCATTGATATATCTAAGACAAACACTAATTAGTATGATAGAAGAAATATACAACAATACAATAATAGTGGGAGACGTTAATACCCCACTCATACTTATACAATCTGGCTGTAATAGACAAAGTAAAGAAGAAAACATATTCACTTATGAGCCTCAAAAAATTCAGTTCACTCAGGGGAGTTAAAAAAAAATAGACCTATTTGTTCACTTAGTAAGTGTTTATTGACTATTTTATGGGTCTTGTACCACTTTGGGTAGTAGGGAGGAAGAAGTAACAAATGTGATCCTGTCCTAGGTAAAGATAGACCTACCAATACAAAATACCAAGATGTGCCTAAGATGAGGATACCCAAACTGGACTTTTAGTTTCCTGAACTTTTCATTCCCAGATCAAACCTCCTAATATAGGATGAATTCAACATGATTTTTTTAAAATGTTCTTTGTGATTAAAAACAGAAAGCCATTAGTTAAGAAATTACATATACTCCTCCCCACCATCACCCCCCTTCTTCCTTCCCATTTCCCTCCCACCCTCATTGATCCTTTCCTTTGACCATTTTCCCCTGCAAAAAACAAAACAAAACAAAACAAAGTCATGCCCGTTGAGTCAGATGCTGATGCCATCCAACCATTTCATCCTCTGTCACCCTCTTCTCCTTCTGTCCTCAAAAAAAAAAAAAAAAAAAAAAGAGGTAATTAGTTTCAATGAGAGTAGAGCCCCTCATGATAGGATTCCTTATAAAAAGAGAAAGAGATTAGAACCGCTCCCCCCAAAGCCCCACCCCCACCCCCCACCCCCCTCCCCCGCTTTCCACTGTGTAGGATAGAGCAAAAAGGTGGATATCTGCAAACCAAGAAAAGAGCTCTCATCAGACACCAATCTGCCAACACTTCCCAGCCTCCAGACTGTGTGAAGTAAATGTTTGTTGTTTAAGCCACCTGAAAGCAAAAGAAAGTGTTCGTGGCTCAGTTGTGTCCAACTCTTCACAATCCCATAGACTGTGCCTGCCAGGCTCCTCTGTCCATGGAATTCTCCAGGCAAGAATATTGGAGTGGGTAGTCATTCCCTTCTCTGGAGGATTTTCCAGACCCAGGGATCAAATCCAGGTCTCTTGCAGTGCAGGCAGATTGTTTTACCACCTGGAGCCACCAGGGAAGCCCTTAAGCCACCTAGATTGGGATATTTTCTTTTAGTAGCTTGAGCCAAGTATGTGTGAGTGTGAGGATGATGAATAAATATTTTAAATAAGAGAAAACAATAAAAAGTTTCCTGCTTAAATTGTCCATGAATCAACAGATGGAGAGTATAAAACCTAGCAATTTGGTTAAATCATTTAAAAGAAATATAATTTAGTAATTTATCTAAATGTTTATTACTAAATTATATTTCTTTTAAATGATTTAACCAAATTGCTAGGTTTATCTAAATGTTTATTCGGGGAAGGCAATGGCACCCCACCCCAGTACTTTTGCCTGGAAAATCCCATGGATGGAGGATCCTGGTAGGCTCCAGTCCACGGGGTCGCTAAGAGTCGGACACGACTGAGCGACTTCACTTTCACTTTTCACTTTCATGCATTGGAGAAGGAAATGGCAACCCACTCCAGTGTTCTTGCCTGGAGAATCCCAGGGACTGGGGAGCCTGGTGAGCTTCCGTCTATGGGGTCGCACAGAGTCGGACACGACTGAAGCGACTTAGCAGCAGCAGCAGCAGCTAAATGTTTATTAAGTGTAATGTGTTTGCACTGTCTAAATCTAGCAGAACTAGAACAACTGTTTCCACAATCTCTTTCCCTGACGGTTCTATGTTAAAGTTTCCCCCCACCCTGAATTTTTACTTAAGCAAGATTTAGAAGGCAGAAATGAAGCAGCAATGGTCTCTGAAAGTTGTTGTGATTGGATGCAATGAGCAATAAAGAGGTGCTGATGCATTCTAGATTAGTCTACCTCTTCCAACCTCTAGCTCTTCTTTCTAGCTGCTGGCCCTACTGGCCACCAACAGTGCCAGACTCACTATTAGGTTCCAAGTCATAACTTACCACAGATTCCTCCTTCAGCTCTCTCTAGTCCCACTCCAGCAGCTGTGTATACCTGGCTTCCAAAGTTCCTGGCTGCTGCTGCTAAGTCGCTTCAGTCGTGTCCGACTCTGTGCAACCCCATAGACGGCTGCCCACCAGGCTCCCCCGTCCCTGGGATTCTCCAGGCAAGAACACTGGAGTGGGTTGCCATTTCCTTCTCCAATGCATGAAAGTGAAAAGTGAAAGTGAAGTCGCTCAGTTGTGCCCGACTCTTCGCGACCCCATGGACTGCAGCCTACCAGGCTCCTCCGTCCATGGGATTTTCTAGGCAAGAGTACTAGAGTGGGTTGCCATCTCCTTCTCCGCCAAAGTTCCCTGCTGCTGCTGCTAAGTCGCTTCAGTCGTGTCCGACTCTGTGCGACCCCATAGATGGAAGCTCACCAGGCTCCCCTGTCCCTGGGATTCTCCAGGCAAGAATACTGGAGTGGGTTGCCATTTCTTTGTCCAATCATGCCAATGTATCAGGAGGGTTGATTAGTTATTTTCTTTCATCTTTCAACTCCCCTACTTCAGTTTTATTTCCCCAAGTTTCCCCATAATCATAAAAGCTCATATTCCTAGAATACATTATTTATTCCATAACACTCAAGGTGGTCTGCTTTCCTGATTGAGTCCTGATATCCTGATATACTCGTGAGTGAGTGAGTGCTCAGTTGTGTCCAACTCTTTGCAACCTCATGCACTGCAGCTCACCAGGTTCCTCCATCCATGTAATTTTCCAGTCAAGAACACTGGAGTAGGTTGCTATTTCCTATTCCAAGGGAACTCCCTGACCCAGGGATTGAACCCACATCTCTTGTGTCTCCTGTATTGTCAGGCAGTACTACTGTACCACACTCATACACTGATTATATTTAATTGCCAAACTGCACATTAACAAGTATATATTTCATTCAATGCATATCAGATTGATTTTGTTGATGTTGTTTTTCAATAGGAACAGTATAGTCTCTAGAGATATGTTCAATATTTGTAGCATTCTAATTACTCTTTTAACACAGTCATTTAGGAGAATAACACAGTTAGATTTTCAATTTCATTGTGCTAGAACGGTTGCAATGTGAAAAATGAGTTGCAGGGAGGTTAAGAGTGGAAGTAGGGGACCAACTGGTAGGATACTGCAGTTGTCTAGCCAAGAGAGGGATAGTAGGTTGGGCTAATATGATGGCAATAGAGTTGGAAGCTTTGTCTGCCAGGGGAAGGCAGTCTAGGGCAGGGATAATCATTTCAAAGGGAGTCAGTGTATCTCTGGCTCTGAACCATCATCATAGATAGAATGATCATAGAATGACTGGGACATTTAACCTCCCAAATACCTTATTAACATTTGATAAGCCTCAACTTTTATCTTTTTTTATACTACTAATTAACTAGGGGTGGTTAACCTGATCCAGGACAGAAGGAAAAATTTTCTCAAGTCCTTGCAAAAAGCTATCATAATACTGTTATGAAAAAGCTTTCCCCCAATTCCTCACCAAATGAATACCTCTCTGCAAAGTGCACCACATAACCCTTTTTTTCCTTTTCTGTTATACTGAAGTATAGCCGATGAACAAAGATGTGATAGTTTTAGGCTCATAGCAAAGCTAATCAATAATATGTATACAGGTATCCATTCTCCCTCAAACTCCCCTCCCATCCAGGCTGCCACATATGCAAATCAAAACTACAATGAGATATCACCTCACAGCAGTTAAAATGGCTATCATCAAAAAATCCACAAACAATAAATGCTGGAGAGGGTGTGGAAAAAAGAGAACCCTCCTACATCAATGGTGGGAATGTAAATTGGTACAGCCACTATGGAGAACAGTAAGAAGGTTCCTCAGAAACTAAAAATAAAGGTGCCCTATGACCCTGCAATCCCACTCATGGGCATATATCCAGAGAAAAAACATGATCCAAAAGGATATCTGCACCCCCATGACAGCACTGCTTACAACAGCCAAGGCACGGAAACAACCTAAATGTCCATCAACAGAGGAATGGGTAAAGAAGATGTGGTGCACATAAATAATGGAATATTACTCAACCATTAAAAAGAATGAAATAATACCATTTGTAGCAACATTGATGACCTAGAGATTGTTATACTGAGTGAAGTAAGTCAGACAGAGAAAGAATACCACATAATCTTTAACATTCTTCCAATGCTACTATTAAACCAGGGATTTGCTTTGGACTTAAGTCAACATCTTCAAATGAAGCTCTAAAGAGCAGTCTGGAACATTTTGTAACACTCTATTTGGACTAGGAAGGAGTTTTTGAGACCTATGTTTCTGCAAACACAGAATTTATTATTTGAGTGAATGTGCCTGAGGCAAACTCCCCTAGTAAAAAAAAAAAATCCCTTAGTCAATCCTCCAGAGCCAGTTTTTTCTACAGGAGGAGTCCATTTTTCAAAAAGATATTCACCACTCTGCCTCATCTTTACAATGTGCTTGGTATTGGTCTTCCCTGAGAAACATCTTACTCAGCATTTACTGCTTCTTCCCATTTCAGTGGTGGGGAGAGGTATTGGCTGTATGAAAGGAGAAATCAATAATTTCTGGCACTTAATGTATAGCACATTTGAGAAGGAGCTCAAGATTTAAAGGAATGAGCCAAGTTGGGGTTAATAACTATGGAGTCAAAAGTGATTTCATCAGATGCCATTTGAATTTCTAATTCCACCTCTTCTCTTCTTCCTGCTTCATTTTCAAATGGCAGGGGTAAAAGAATCCTTTGTGTATTCCATCTTCTCAGACCTGTAAAGCTAATACTCAGAGGAAATAACATTCAGCCTCCTATTATAATTCTATCCATTTGGAAAAGAACATGGAGTTCAGGGCACAGCTTTAGTATGGGTCTGAGTCCTTCTCTAACATTTCAAACACTTCTATTTCTTCTGTGGCATACTTTTTTATTGGAGTACAGTTGATTTAAAATGTTGTGTTAGTTTCTACTGTACAGCAAAGTGGATCAGTTATACATATTTATATATATATCCACTCTTTAAAATTCTCTTCCCATATAGCTCATTACAGAGTATTTGAGAAGAGTCCCCTGTTTGATAAAGTCAGTCCTTATTAACTATCTATTTTATATACAGTAATGTGGATATGTCAATTCCAATCACCCAGTGTATATGGCACACTTTATCTTTTGAATACTTTTCCCCTTTGCTCTTATTTAAGGTTGCTTCTGCCTGTATACGCTGCCCCCCACCAAGATGATTCACTAGAAGATGCTCTTGGAAGCTGCATGGTAGAATGGAAAAATGGTATGTTCTGGAGTTAGACCTGGGTTTAAAGCCAAGCTCTGCAGTTACAGGATGTATAACTTTGGCCACATCACGTAGACTCTGTGAACACCAGTTTCCTCATCTGTAAATGAAGAGAAGTGATCCTAATTCAGGGGGTTATTATCAGAATTAGAGAAAATATGGGCTTCCCTGGTGGCTCAGTGGTAAAGAATCTGCTTGCAACACAGGAGACCCAAGTTCAATCCCTGGGTTCAACCCCTGGGGTTGGGAAGATCTGAAGAAAGAAATGGCATCCCAACTCCAATATTCTTGCCTGGAGAACCCCATGGACAGAGGAGCCTAGTGGGCTAGAGTCCATGGAGAAAATATATGTAAAGAATATACTCATATACTTGGCACATGACAGTTAATATATTAATAAATATCCCAGAACCACATTAGTATATATTATTAATAATAATTTGGTCTCTTTGAATTACTCATTCTACTCTTCACAATAAAAATATTAAAATGTTTTGACTCTCTACCATATAGACACATTTCTAAACTCTTTACATATATTATTTAATCCTCTCAACAACTCCATAAGGTAGGTACTGTTACTACCCTGTACTGCAGTTGAGGACATAGAGGCACAAGAGACTAATTAATTTAGCTAAGGTCACATACTGGGAGGTGAATAGAGTCTGGCTCAAAACTGGCACCCTTTAGAGACCATATAGGAATTCTGGCTCTAACAGTATATTTAAAAGATCCATAAGAAAAACATACCATATTTTTCTTGGCTTTTCATATTGTACTTTATATTTATTGAAGAGGGGGGTGTTTAGATGAACTAAGAAGACCAGCAGAGTCACTCTCTACAGAAGAAAACTCAATTTATTCTCAGCCATGAAGCCAGACATCTTGGAATGTGAAGTCAAATGGGCCTTAGAAAGCATCACTACAAACAAAGCTAGTGGAGGTGATGGAATTCCAGTGGAGCTATTGCAAGTCCTGAATGATGATGCTGTGAAAGTACTGCACTCAATATGCCAGCAAATTTGGAAAACTCAGCAGTGGCCACAAGATTGGAAAAGGTCAGTTTTCATCCCAATCCCAAAGAAAGGCAATGCCAAGGAGTGCTCAAACTACCGAACAATTGCACTCATCTCACACGCTAGTAAAGTAATGCTCAAAATTCTCCAAGCCAGGCTTCAGCAATATGTGAACCGTGAACTTCCTGATGTTCAAGCTGGTTTTAGAAAAGGCAGAGGAACCAGAGATCAAATTGCCAACATCCGCTGGATTATGGAAAAAGCAAGAGAGTTCCAGAAAAACATCTATTTCTGCTTTATTGACTATGCCAAAGCCTTTGACTGTGTGGATCACAATAAACTATGGAAAATTCTGAAAGAGATGGGAATACCAGACCACCTGATCTGCCTCTTAAGAAATCTGTATGCAGGTCAGGAAGCAGCAGTTAGAACTGGTCATGGAACAACAGACTGGTTCCAAATAGGAAAAGGAGTACGTCAAGGCTGCATATTGTCACCATGTTTATTTAACTTATATGCAGAGTACATCATGAGAAATGCTGGACTGGAAGAAACACAAGTCGGAATCAAGATTGCCGGGAGAAATATCAATAACCTCAGATATGCAGATGACACGACTCTTATGGCAGAAAGTGAAGAGGGGCTACAAAGCCTCTTGATGAAAGTGAAAGTGGAGAGTGAAAAGGTTGGCTTAAAGCTCAACATTCAGAAAACGAAGATCATGGCATCTGGTCCCATCACTGCATGGGAAATAGATGGGGAAACAGTGGAAACAGTGTCAGACTTTGTTTTTCTGGGCTCCAAAATCACTGCAGATGGTGACTGCAGCCATGAAATTAAAAGACGCTTGCTCCTTGGAAGGAAAGTTATGACCAACCTAGATAGCATATTCAAAAGCAGAGACATTACTTTACCAACAAAGGTTCGCCTAGTCAAGGCTATGGTCTTTCCTGTGGTCATGTATGGATGTGAGAGCTGGACTGTGAAGAAGGCTGAGCGCCGAAGAATTGATGCTTTTGAACTGTGGTGTTGGAGAAGACTCTTGAGAGTCCCTTGGACTGCAAGAAGATCCAACCAGTGCATTCTGAAGGAGATCAATCCTGGAATTTCTTTGGAAGGAATGATGCTAAAGCTGAAACTCCAGTATTTTGGCCACCTCATGCGAAGAGTTGACTCATTGGAGAAGACTCTGATGCTAGGAGGGATTGAGGGCAGGAGGAGAAGGGGACGACAGAGGATGAGATGGCTGGATGGCATCACTGACTCGATGGATGCGAGTCTGAGTGACCTCCGGGAGCTGGTGATGGACAGGGAGGCCTGGCGTGCTGCGGTTCATGGGGTCGCAAAGAGTCGGACACGACTGAGCGACTGATCTGATCTGATCTGATGGGGTTCATCCCCTCCTTGTCCCTGATGGAGGAAGTTTTCAGCTACAGGTAATAGAAAATTCCCCCAAGTTGATCTCTAAAGGAGCATACTGGTTCACTTAACCACCAGACCAAAGGTAAGGTAAGCTCTTAGGTTGGTTGCTCTAGCAACTCAACAAGATCCTAAAAGACTCAGATTATTTCTACTTTTGTGGCTGCTGTCTTCTGTCCACTCCAACCTAAAGCTCGCTTGCCTCCTGGACCTGTAGCAATTGGAATTGCATGATTCTGCATTCCCATCTAGTGGGGAAGGAAAAGAGGTTACATTGCTCTCCCAGAAGAGTGAAGAAAGGCTTTCCTGAACACTGTGCGCTGTGCTTAGTTATGTCTGACTCTTTGCGACCCCCCACCAGGCTCCTCTGTCCATGGGATTTTCCAGGCAAGAATACTGGAATGGGTTGCTATTTCCCACTCTATTCCTGAATACTACACCCCACTCCCCAGCCCTGCACATAAACTCTCCTCACATCTCAGTGGCCAGTTAGCATCTCATGTTCATTCCCAAGCCAGTCACTAGATATGAAGATGGAATTACTCTTAAGCCAGTCAAGCTCATCCCTAAAACTTGGGGATGTGGTCCTCTTCCCCAAGACACATGGATATGAGGGTAACAGAGAAACCAGAACAAAACTGAAGTCCTCTTAGGAAGGAGAAATGAGAGTTGTGATGGACAGACAACCAACATACAGGGTACATTATCTATTTCCATGCATTTTCCTACTTTTCTGGACCCTGATTTTATCTTTCCTATACTAGGGAAATTGTTGCTGTGCTGCAATTATAGCTGAGATTTACTCTCCAATGTATGCTGTACTGTATCAGGGCCAGAGGAACAGAGACTGTGTGTCTTTAGTGCCTGCCAACCTCTATTTCATTCATTCATTCCCACCTCCTAGAACTCTTTCTTTCCCACCCTCATGCTGCCCAAAGTAACCTCTTCCTGAATATTCTACACAAGCTCATCCTGACATCTAGCATCTTGGAGTCCCATATAACTTCCCCTTTGCAACCATTTCCATCAAATCTCATTTCCTAGCATAGTCACTCTGAACTTGGCTCTCTCTAGTCTCAGTTTGCTTTTCACTAATTTTGCAATTTGGAACAAAGTACTTCACCTCTCTGGACTCCACTTCCCTCTTTAGTGAAATGAGATGCTTGGAGTAATTAATTTCTAAGGCACCTTCGAGCTTTAACTTTTATGATTCTATGAATTTCAAACAGTGAAGCAAAAAGACATGAAGAATTTCACGTGGAGGAAAAGATCTGGGGTTGAGGGATTTTAAGAAAAAAGTGGCCAGTTAGCAAAGCTTCCTTGATTTGAGGGTTCCAAAGACAGACACACAAACACATACGTATGCACACAGAGACATGTACAAGCACACACGCACACCGAGGATGTGTTAGCAATCAATAGTGAATGTTACAACAGGAATGAGGGGATCTAGTAAAACAGAGATGGACTCAACTACAGAGCAGACCTGAAGGATACAGGTGTAGGGAGTAGGACAGTGAGACCGCATCCTTAAACACATCCAAGTTCGGCAGAGCTGAGAATTTCACTGAGGGTGGAAAATCACCTCTGCTGTGGGCATTACATTCATAGGCCGAGATGAACCGAAATTTGAGGGAGTCTCTGCAGGGACCATTCTGACCTTCCAAACACAGGAACACATCTACTATTAGGTCTGACCTTGTTTTGCCTTTTTCCCTTCCTAGTTTCAGCTGGGCCTCAAAAACAGAAAAGCCAAAATCCAACTAGAAAATCTGTTTCTGTTATATTCTCTTGGCAGCTTAGGAGATCTCTCTTGGCAGGCTTTCTGGTGATTTGCCCAAGCCTGGGGCCTCTCTTCCCTGGAGTTTCCATCACCTTGTTCAAGGCAGAAGAAGCTCTAAGCATCACTATGCAGTGCCTAAAAGGCAGTGCTTTCTTTTCTTTTAGTCCTTTCTTTGTCCCCGCAAAAGTCCAGACAACCTGCACATAGAAGAACACAGAATAATAATAATTATAATGAAATAATTATAGTAAGGACTACTATTTTTGACTGCTTACTATTACTCAGGTATGAGACTAAGCACTATAAATGTATGTATGTATATATATATATATTAAATCCCAATAACTAATTTGGTAGGGTTACAAATACTAGTATAGTATAAAAACATTAAAAGTGAGAGAAATGGATATTTCATATTGATAAAAAGTACATCCTCTAGGAAGTTATACCAGCCATGAACTTTTTACACACCTAACAGTATAGTTTCAAAAATGTATAAAGCAAAAATTCTAGAATACAAGAAGAAATTGATAGAACCTTGTATATTAGAAGATGTTAATATATACTTCCCTCTCAAAGAGATTAAATAGGCAAAATTAAGTATATCAAGAATTCATATGGCATAGTATATAGCATGGTAACAAATTATATAGAACTTGGCACTCAAGGGAAATTGCACATTGTTCTGAAACATATGTGGAAGCAGTTATAATAATTGAACATGTATTAGATCATGAAGAAAATCTTCACAAACTCCAAGAGGCAGTTTTCACACAAGCATACTCATGAGTTAAAATACAATAAGACTTAGAAATTAACAGCAGAAGGATCAGATCAGATCAGATCAGTCGCTCAGTCGTGTCCGACTCTTTGCGACCCCATGAACCGCAGCATGCCAGGCCTCCCTGTCCATCACCAGCTCTCAGAGGTCACTCAAACTCACATCCACCAAGTCAGTGATGCCATCCAGCCATCTCATCCTCTGTCGTCCCCTTCTCCTTCTGCCCCCAATCCCTCCCAGCATCAGAGTCTTCTCCAATGAGTCAACTCTTCGCATGAGGTGGCCAAAATACTGGAGTTTCAGCTTTAGCATCATTCCTTCCAAAGAAATTCCAGGGCTGATCTCCTTCAGAATGGACTGGTTGGATCTCCTTGGATAGCAAAAGTAAAAATCTACCCACTTGAAATGGTATATTTTTTATTTTCTCAGCTATTTGTAAGGCCTCCTCAGACAACCATTTTGTCTCTTTGCATTTCTTTTTCTTGGGGATGGTCTTGATCACTGCCTCCTGTACAATGTCACCAACTTCTGTCCATAGTTCTTCAGGAACTCTGTCTATCAGATCTCAGATCTAATCCCTTGAATCTATTTGTCACTTTCACTGTATAATCATAATATTTTTGATTTAGGTCATACCTGAATGGTATAGTTGTTTTCCCTACTTTCTTCAATTTAAGTCTGAATTTGGCAATAAGGAGTTCATGATCTCCTGGTCTTGTTTTTGCTGACTGTATAGAGCATCTCCATCTTTGGCTGCAAAGAATATAATCAACCTGATTTTGGATTTGACCATCTGGTGATGTCCATGAATAGAGTTGTCTCTTGTGTTGATGGAAGAGAGTGTTTGCTATGACCAGTGCATTCTCTTGGCAAAACTCTGTTAGCCTTTGCCCTACTTAATTCTGTACTTCAAGGCCAAATTTGCCTGTACTCTAGGTATTTCTTGATTTCCCACTTTTGCATTCCAGTCCCCTATGATAAAAAGGACATCTTTTTTGGGTGTTAGTTCTAGAAGGTCTTGTAGCTCTTCACAGAACCATTCAACTTCAGCTTCTTCAGCATTACTGGTTGGGGCATAGACTTGGATTACTGTGATATTGAATGGATTGCCTTGGAAACAGAGATCATTCTGTCATTTTTGAGATTGCACCCAAGTACTGCAATTCAGACTCTCTTGTTGACTATGAAGTCTACTCCATTTCTTCTGAGAGATTCTTGCCCACAGTAGTAGATACAATGGTGATCTGAAATAAATTCACCCATTCCAGTCCATTTTAGTTCACTGATTCCTAAAATGTTGATGTTCACTCTTGCCATCTCCTGTTTGACCACTTCCGATTTACCTTGCTTCATGGACATAACATTCCAGGTTCCTATGCAATATTGTTCTTTACTGCATCAGACTTTACTTCCATCACCAGTAACATCCACAACTGGGTGTTGTTTTCCCTTTGGCTCCATCTCTTCATTCTTTCTGGAGTTATTTCTCCACTCTTCTCCAGTAACATATTGGGCACCTACAAACCTGGGGAGATCATCTTTCAGTGTCATATCTTTTTGCCTTTTTGTACTGTTCATGGGGTTCTCAAGGCAAGAATAATGAAGTGGTTTGCCATTCCCTTTTCCAGTGGACCACATTTTGTCAGAACTCTTCATCATGACCAGTCCATCTTGGGTGGCCCTACATAGCATGGCTCATAGATTCATTGAGTTAGACAAGGCTGTGGTCCATGTGATCAGTTTGATTAGTTTCCTGTGATTGTGGTTTTCATTCTGTCTGCCCTCTGACAGATAAGGATAAGAGATTTATGATGGCTTCCTGATGGGAGAGATTGACTGTGAGGGAAACTGAGTCTTGTTCTGATGGGCAGCGCCATGCTCAGTAAATCTTTAATCCAATTTTCTGTTGATGGGCAGGGCTATTGAAAGTGAAGTCGCTCAGTCATGTCCGACTCTTTGCGACCCCGTGGACTGTAGCCTACCAGGCTTCTCCATCCATAGGATTCTCCAAGCAAGAATACTGGAGTGGGTTACCATTTCCTTTTCCAGGGGATCTTCCCGACCCAGGGATCGAACCCAGGTCTCCCGCATTGGAGGCAGACACTTTAACCTCTGAGCCACCAGGGAAGACTGTTGTTTAACCTGAGACCAAACTATGGTAGAGGTAATGAAGATAATGGCAACCTCCTTCAAAAGATCCCATGCACTCACTGCCATACTCAGTGCCCCCAACCCTGCAGCAGGCCACAGCTGACCCACACCTCTGCCAGAGCCTTCAGGACACTCACAGGCAAATCTGGGTCAGTCTCTTGTGGAGTCACTGTTCCTTTCTCCTGGGTCCTGGTGTGCACAAGGTTTTTTTTGTGCCCTTTAAGAGTCTGTTTCCCCAGTCCTGTGTAAGCTCTGTAATCAAATCCCACTGACCTCCAAAGTAAAATTCCCTGGGGGTTCTCAGTCCCTTTGCCAGATCCCCAGGTTGAGAATTTGTTGTGGGTCCTAGGACTTTCTTAAGAATACAATCAGTGATCAATACAAAAAAATAGAGGAAAACAATAGAATGGGAAAGTCTGGCGATCTCTTCAAGAAAATTAGAGGTACCAAGGGTACCTCTAGAGGTACAATTAGAGGTATAATTTCATGCAAAGATGGGCACAATAAAGGACAGAAATGGTATAGACCTAACAGAAACAGAAGATATTAAGAAGACATGGCAAGAATACACAGAACTATACCAAAAAAAAAATCTTCATGACCCAGATAACAACAATGGTGTGATCACTCATTTAGAGCCAGACACCCTGGAATGTGAAGTCAAGTGGGCCTTAGGAAGCATCACTATGAACAAAGCTAGTGGAGGTGATGGAATTCCAGTTGAGCACTTTCAAATCCTAAAAGATGATGTTGTGAAAGTGCTGCACTCAATATGAAAGCAAATTTGGAAAACTCAGCAGTGGCCACAGGACTGGAAAAGGTCAGTTTTCATTCCAATCCCAAAGAAAGGCAATGCCAAAGAATGCTCAAACTCCCGTACAATTGCACTCATCTCACACGCTAGTAATGCTCAAAATTCTCCAAGCCAGGCTTCAACTGTACATGAACTGTGAAATTCCAGATGTTCAAACGGGATTTAGAAAAGGCAGAGGAACCAGAGATCAAATTGCCAACATCCACTGGATCATTGAAAAAGCAAGAGAGTTCCAGAAAAACATCTACTTTTTTTTTTATTGACTTTGCCAAAGCCTTTGGCTGTGTGGATCACAATAAACTGGGGGAAATTCTTAAAGAGAGGGGAATACCAGACCACCTGACCTGTCTCCTGAGAAATCTGCATGCAGGTCAAGAAGCAACAGTTAGAACTGGGCATGGAACAACAGATTGGTTACAAATTGGGAAAGGAGTACATCAAGGCTGCATATTATCACCCTTCTTTTTAACTTTTTTGCAGAGTACATCATGCAAAATGCCAGGCTGGATAAAGTACAAGCTGGAACCAAGATTGCTGGGAGAAATATCAATAACCTCATATATGCATATGACACCATTATTATGGCAGAAAGTGAAGAAGAACTGAAGAGCCTCTTGAAAGTGAAACAGCAGAGTGGAAAAGTTGGCTTAAAACTCAACATTCAGAAAACTAAGATCATGGCATCTGGTCCCATCACTTTATGTCAGACTTTATTTTGGGGGCTCTAAAATCACTGCAGATGGTGACAGCAGCCATGAAAGTAAAAGGCACTTGCTCCTTTAAAGGAAAGCTTTGACCACTTAGACAGCATATTAAAGAGCAGAGAAATTACTTTTCCAACAAAGGTCTGTCTAGTCAGTCCTATGGTTTTTCCAGTAGTCACGTATGGATGTGAGAGTTGGACTATAAGGTGAAGAATTGATGCTTTTGAACTGTGGTGTTGGAGAAGACTCTTGGGAGTCCCTTGGACTTCAGGGAGATCCAACCAGGCCATCCTAAAGGAAATCAATTCTGAATATTCATTGGAAGAACTGATGCTGAAGCTGAAGCTGAACCTCCACTCCTTTGGCCACCTGATGCAAAGAACTGACTCATTGCAAAAGACCATGATGCTGGGGAAGATTGAAGGCAGGAGAAGGGGACGACAGAGGATGAGATGGTTGGATGGCATCACCGACTCAATGGACATGAGTTTAAGCACTTTCGGGAGTTAGTGATGGGCATGGAAGCCTGGCGTGCTGTAGTCCATGGGGTTGTGAAGAGTTGGACATGATTGAGCAACTCAACTGACTGACCCACTTGAAAAATGTAAATTCCTTTATAATAGATTATTGGGTGTGTCTGTCAGGGTTTAGCAAAGGACTGATCCCCTAAGAAATATCTTAGTTTTACTTTACACAGTCATGGGGGCTGTTTACACAGTCTCTGTAAGCTTGTTATAATGACATCTAATATTGGAGATAGAAGCCCTCAAGGGCAGGCAGTCAGGATGTAAAGTGGGAAAAACCAAAAACAGGCTGGAAGACTTCCCTGGCGGCTCAGTGGTAAAGATTCACCTGCTAATGCAGGAGACATGGGTTTGATTCCCTGATCTAGAAGATCCCATATGCTGCAACTAAGCCCGTGCATCTCAACTATGGTGTGCTCTACTGCCTGGAAACTGCAACTACTGAAGGCCTCGAGCCCTAGAGCCTGTCCTCAGCAACAAGAGAAGCCACTGCAATGAGAAGCATCCACTCACCTCAACTCGAGAAAAGCCATGCAGCAACAAAGGCCCAATACAACCAAATAAAAAAATAAATGAAAGAACAGTCTGGAACTCATAAGCACAAGCTGGAACACATGAGGAGAGTTCCTGCCTCTGACCTTGGTCATGCAGAAGTCTGGGCCCTTTGTCACAGAGCTAAACACACACACACACAGTGCACATTAGCAATCAACAGTGAACATCACAACAGGAGTGAGGACATCTTAATAACTCTTCCAAATGAGGAGTCAGAGAACCTGAAGGAGGATCCAGGAGATGAAGCAGTTCCAATCTTGACTGCTGTCCCATACCAACCAGGAGAGCCAGCAGACCATGTATGTTAACTATACAATGGCTATGACTTCACTTATAGTCTCCAAATTGCCTATGAGAATCTCTCTTGTGGTCCCCTCTGAAAGGAAATATATAGGAAGGAGATTTCTGGGAAATGTAGTTCAGCCTAGCTAAGCTGATACTTTACAAAACCACCACAATCTATCTCTTGCCAACTTGGCACCCAAGTATACCTCCATACTTAACCTCCAAATAAAGACAGCAACAAAGTCATGCTTCTGCCTGACATAATACAATTATCCTCAGACATGCTAGCACAGGGGTCAGAAAACATTTTTCTTAAGGGCTAAATAGTAAATATTTTAGGTTTCGCAGGCCACATGGTTTTCATTGTAACTATTCAATGTTTGCCTTATAGCATGAAACCAGCCACAAATGTGTAACCAAATGAATGTGGCTGTGTTCCAATAAAACATTATTTACAAAAACAGATGGCCAGCCCTTGGGCTATAATCCTTTCACCAAGGAAGAATTAAAAATCCTTTTTTGGATTTAAATGATCTTTATTTTCTTCCTATTTAATTCACATGTAACCTTTTGATATCCCATAGCTTAAATATTGAGATATAATGTTAACTGCACTTAGTATTTCTTATATTAGATAAGGAGATAAGAGAGAAGGAAGAAAACAAAAATGTTTGGTTACTGTATATAAAGTGTTATCTGTACCAAAATAAGGGAAGATACTTACAACTATTACAGAACTCCTTTATGCAACTGATTGAGGTTCCTTGTCTGGTTCCCAATCTTATTCTTGAGGAGTTGAGGCCATAAGCAGTTCTACCTGAATTGGAGGTAGTTGTAGTTTTCCATTGACTCAATAATCACAAAACACAAGTGGATTAAAAGTTGCCTTAGAGGACCTTCTGAATTCCAGAAATACTCATTGTGTAACAATAGCTCAATTTCCTCTTGATAGTTAAGCACAATCACCACAGCCAGTGTATCCAGTGTATTAAATCCCTTCTTTGGGAGACCAAAGCTAGACAGTTAGGTGGCTATCTACATCCAATTCAATAGAATTATTGTTGTGTCCCAAAGAAGACCATTCCTCCCTGTGGAACTAAGACTTCTAAAGCAACAGAGCCTAAAATTGCAGGGATGGGAAACATGAATTACCCTAGTGGATCACTAGGAGTAATAGTAAGAGCAACAACTTCCATTTCAACCCTCTCAATTTCTAGACTTGTGAATCCTGCTACAGGAAAAAATAGCAACAGAATGAGTATTGATTTAGAGCAGTTAGCATAATCTGGAGGACCTTGATCTATACCCACAAGGTGTTGCCACCTATCTGGTCCCATAGTTGAGCCTTCACAAGGTGATTACATCATTCTGTCATGCTGCTTCAGAATTGCAGGTAACATGGTAAGTAAGACCAGTGAATTCTATGAGGATGAGCCCTTTGCCTCACTTCATTTGTTATGAAGTAAGTTCCTAGGTCAAAATGATGCTGTGTAGAATACCACATTTTTGGATATAGTAATTGGTTAGCTCACAAGTAGTAGTTTTGGCATAAGCATTGCAAATAGACAAGCAAAAAAGACAAGTCCATATCCAATAAAGACAAAGCTATCCCTTCCAAGCTGACCAATGTAATCAACCTGTCATCAGGTAATTGGCTGATTCACCCAGGTAATAGTGTCATATTGGGGATTTAGTGTTATCTCTGCTATTAGCAGACTGGGCACTCAACGGTGGCTAAACCCAAATGGGCCCTAATAATTAAAGTTCACATTGCTGATCCCAGCATAACCTCCATCTTGACTCCGTGGCCATTGGTTTATGAACTCTTGGGCAATAACAGGAGTTACTGGAAGGGAAAGCTGACTGACATTCACAGAACGGGTCATTCTGTTCACCTGGTTTTTAAAGTCCTCCTTTGGTTAACACTCATATGTGACACAATATCTTTACATTCTGTGCCCGGTTAGAAAGCCTTATCTACATACCTCTTCTTCAGTCTCCCTTCTCCCTGATTTTCCAATTTTGTTCCTTCTAAATCCTTGGCCATCCAGCCAAATCATTGGCTCCAGCCTGTGGATTGATGTAGAATCATTTGTATGGCCATTTATCATTTTAGGAAAAATAGATAAGTACATGCTCTGTTCAAAGTCCTGTCCCCAGAAAGGATTTCCCTTTGCCGTGTCCCAAAGTGGGGTTGCAGTGCTGCACCTATCCACTTCTTGGTGGTTTCCACACATCATGAAGAATTACCTGTAAACAGTCTTCAAGTATTTTTATCTTCAGTCAGCTATTCATAGGGAACTCCTTGTGAAGCCATAGATGCAGTTAAAGAAAGAAGGAAATGGAGCTGGAAGAGGGGTCATTGATATCTGGGCTACTTCATCTTGCAATTTATCTGTACCTTCAGGACCTCCTTAAATCCAATATCATAGATAGTTCTTCCTTTTGATGAGGGAGTGATGTGGTACATGCCCAACTTTATGGTTTGGTGGGTCAGACATACCCAGTTCATGATGAGCATCTCAGGTCATATGGTAAGTTGGTAGCTCATGGGCAAGTCTCTACTAAGGCCCAGTAACAAGCTGTAAGTTATCTCTCAAAAGGGGAAAGTATGGCTTTGCTAAAAAATTCTAAGTGTTTGTGTTGTGATTCACCTATAGGATGGGGCCTGCCAATGGCTCCAAACATCATCCTGGGTACCACCGATACTTCAAGTACTATCATATCTTCTGAGTCATATGGCCCAGTTAGCAGAACAGCTTGCATAGCAGCTTGACCTGTTGCAGAGCCTACTCTTATTCTGGGATTCATTCAAAACAGGCAGCTTTTCAGGTCACTCAGTAAATGGGTCAGAGTAGCACACCCAAATGAAATATATGTTGCCTCTAAAATCCAAAGAAGCCCAGTAGGCATTGTGCCTCTTTCCTAATGGTAAGAGAAACCAAATGTAGCAACTTGCCCTTTCATCTTAGCAGAGAAATCTCTTCATATCTGAGATAATTGGACCCCTAGAACTTGCACTAAAGTGACAGGTCCTTGAATTTCTTTGGGATTTATCTCCCACCCTCTAGCACACAAATATCTTATCAGTATGTCTAGAATAGTTGCCATTTTCTGCTTACCATGTCCCCATAGGCTTACTATCATCCGTGTAATGAAACAGGGTGATGTTCCATGGAGGGGAACGACAATCAAGGTCCTTGCAGACCAGATTGTGACATAGGGCTGGAGAGTTGATATACCCCTGTGGTAAGACAATAAGGGTATATTGCTGCTTTGTCAGATGAAAGCCAACTGCATATGATGGTCTTTACCAACAGGTACAACAGTAAAAGCATTTGCCAGATCAGAGGCTGCATGCCAGAGATGTGCTGATTTGCTCTAAGAACAAAACCACATCTGGAAACGCAACTACATTTGGCATCACCACCAATTAAGTTTATGGTAGTTCGTTGTCATTCTAGTTGAATCACAACCCCTTCATCTTTCAAGTTCTTTCAAGTGGCACTAATCTCTGCAATTTCTCCATGAATCCGGTATTGTATTTGGTTTACTGTGGTTTACTGTTTTTGTAAGTAGAGACAGTTCTAGTGGCTTCTGCTTGGTCTTTCCTACCATAATAGCTCTCATTCCATGTGTCAGAGAACCACATTGGAGACTCTGCCTGTTTATGGGTGTGTCTATTTAATTATACATTTGGCAACTCTAAAAATGACCACAGAGGGTGTTTGGGTACACACCCTCTTTAAGCCCACTTTAAGCCCGCTTTAAGATGGACCTGAGTCATATATTAGTTCTACATTCAGATAAGATCAGTTGCTCAGTCGTGTATGATTCTTTGCAACCCTATGAATCGCAGCACGCCAGGCCTCCCTGTCCATCACCAGCTCCCGGAGTTCACTGAGACTCACATCCGTCAAGTCAGTGATGCCATCCAGCCATCTCATCCTCTGGCGTCCCCTTCTCCTCTTGCCCCCAATCCCTCCCAGCATCAGAGTCTTCTCCAATGAGTCAACTCTTCACATGAGGTGGCCAAAGTACTGGAGTTTCAGCTTTAGCATCATTCCTTCCAAAGAAATCCCAGGGCTGATCTCCTTCAGAATGGACTGGTTGGGTCTCCTTGCAGTCCAAGGGACCCTCCAGAGTCTTCTCCAACACCACAGTTCAAAAGCATCAATTCTTTGGCGCTCAGCCTTCTTCACAGTCCAACTCTCACAACCATACATGACCACAGGAAAAACCATAGCCTTGACTAGAAAACCTTTGTTGGCAAAGTAATGTCTCTGCTTTTGAATATGCTATCTAGGTAGGCCATAACTTTCCTTCCAAGGAGTAAGCGTCTTTTAATTTCATGGCTGTAGTCACCATCTGTGGTGGTTTTGGAGCCCAGAAAAATAAAGTCTGACACTGTTTCCACTGTTTCTCCATCTATTTCCCATGAAGTGATGGGACTGGATGCCATGATCTTCGTTTTCTGAATGTTGAGCTTTAAGCCAACATTTTCACTCTCCACTTTCACTCTCATCAAGAGGCTTTTTAGTTCCTCTTCACTTTCTGCCATAAGGGTGATGTCATCTGCATGTCTGAGATTATCGATATTTCTCCCGGCAATCTTGATTCCAGCTTGTGTTTCTTCCAGTCCAGCGTTTCTCATGATGTACTCTGCATATAAGTTAAATAAACAGAATGACAATATACAGGCTTGACGAACTCCTTTTCCTATTTGGAAGCAGTCTGTTGTTCCATGACCAGTTCTAACTGTTGCTTCCTGACCTGCATACAGATTTCTCAAGAGGCAGATCAGGTGGTCTGGTATTCCCATCTCTTTCAGAATTTTCCACAGTTTATTGTGATCCACATAGTCAAAGGCTTTGGCATAGTCAATAAAGCAGAAATAGATGTTTTTCTGGAACTCTCTTGCTTTTTCAATGATCCAGTGGATGTTGGAAATTTGATCTCTGGTTCCTCTGCCTTTTCTGAAAATCCAGCTTGAACATCAGGAATTTCATGGTTCACATATTGCTGAAGCCTGGCTTGGACAATTTTGAGCATTACTTTACTAGCGTGTGAGATGAGTGCAATTGTACGGTAGTTCGAGCATTCTTTGGCATTGCCTTTCTTTGGGACTGGAATGAAAACGGACCTTTCCCAGTCCTGTGGCCACTGTTGAGTTTTCCAAATTTGCTGGCATGTTGAGTGCAGTACTTTCACAGCATCATCTTTCAGGATTTGGAATAGCTCAACTGGAATTCCATCACCTCCACTAGCTTTGTTCGTAGTGATGCTTTCTAAGGCCCACTTGACTTCACATTCCAGGATGTCTGGCTCTGGGTCAGTGATCACACCATTGTGATTATCTGGGTCATGAAGGTCTTTTTTGTCCAGTTCTTCTGTGTATTCTTGCCACCTCTTTTTAATATCTTCTGCTTCTGTTAGGTCCATAACATTTCTGTCCTTTATCGAGCCCATCTTTGCATGAAGTGTTCCTTTGGTATCTCTGATTTTCTTGAGGAGATCCCTAGTCTTTCCCATTCTGTTGTTTTCCTCTATTTCTTTGCATTGATTGCTGAAGAAGGCTTTCTAATCTCTTCTTGCTATTCTTCAGAACTCTGCATTCAGATGTTTTTATATTTCCTTTTCTCCTTTATACATTGCTCAGTTATACATTGCTGCCTAACAAATCATTTCAAAACTTAGAGGCTGAAAACAAACATTTATTATCTCATAGTCTCTATGGCTTGGGAACCTGGGAGCAGCTTAGCTGGATGCCTCTAGTGCAAGGTCTCTCAGGAGACTGCAGTCAAGCTGTTGCCTGGGGCTGCAGTCATCTCAAAACTTGATTGGGCATGAGGGACTCAATCCCAAGATCACTTATCTGGTTGTTGACAGGCTTCAGTTTCTCTCTGTTGTTGCACTGGGGGCCTTAGCTCCTCACCACGTCACACAGACGTGTCCATAGAATTGCTTACAATAGGACAGTATGCACCCCACAGTGCAAACAATCTGAGAGAAAGAGAATGAACCAAAGACAGAAGCATAGTCATTTTATACCCAATATAGGAAGTGTTATCCTATTATTTCTTCCATATTATATTCATGAGAAATAAGTCACTAGGCCAACCCATACTCAAGTGTGTGAATACCAGGAAATGGGGATCATCAGGCACCATATTAGAGGCTGCCAACCACATTGGATTATTGAAATAAAAATGAAATTGACAAACAATTGATTTATAAATAAACATGAAGAGACCAAATAGAAAAATGCCTCAGATCTTCACACAACACATCCCATCTTACAGATTCGAAATTCAAGGCATAGAGTGGTTAAAAATATGTATCCAAGATAATTTAGTCAGTGGCAAAACTGACACAAATCTCAGTCCAATTCCAAAGGCTCATTCTAACTCTGAACTCTCCTCCATAATGTCCTTTAATGAGATCTTTTACTCCAAATGGCTTCTCCTCTTTTCCTTCTCTTCTCTTTCCTCCTACTTTTTTCTCCAATTCTAGAAAAAAGACGATTCAGACACTGGCATATTTATTCAATACCTTATTGGACCTACTGAAGCAACATCAAATGTGAGGTCATATTTTTTTTTTTTTTTTTTTTCAGAAAAGTGACCATTTTAAATGATAATCCAAGGGATTCTTCTCACACTGAACTGTCTCTTCCCCTCTGATGATTTTACATCTTTCCTGTACTTTTTGCCTTCTAAACAGGAGCTGGTGATACTGATACCACAAATTCAGCAGATTTGTTCCTTAGCAACAACAGCTGAATTGTCTTTGCAAGTACCTCAAGTTTCAGAGCTGTTCAGAAATTCCCCTCCAAAAGGGCCAGAGTCACTCTCAGAACAGTGAATCCAAAGTTTAAAATATAACTTGAGGGGTATAAGCATACACCCCCAACCCCACCTACTCCTTCCACTTTCCTTTTCCTCCTTCCTGGAGGCACAACCAATGAGATTTCAGCAATAATTTCTGTAGTCCAGGAAAATGCCAAGGTCACACTAGGGAATAGTGGGCTGCCCAAAGGACTGTTTCAGTTCCCTCTGCCTACTTACAAGTAAAAAGCAACTTGCAGGCTTAGAATGATCATTTTCTTCATATAGCTGAAAAAAGTCTCAGATCACAAATTAAAAGTTGAAAGAATGTTTTGTTGCTTAATAATCAAACCATTTATTTTATCAACCTCATTTCATATAGGAGTAGAAGCCTAGTGCATCATTCAGAAACCCATTCTTAGAGTTGATTTGAGGTACAGTGTGGGTTGAGGGGAGGATAAGTGGAGAAGACAGGTGAAGGGGACTCTGGCCTTCAGCTGTCATCTGTCTATATCCATACCTGTTGAGATGTCTATCATTTTGTTGGTCTCTAGTCTTAAAGCCATTCTCAGTCCCTTGTGCCTGACCACAGGCTCCTCCAGGCTAGCCTTCTCTAAGGTACCACTGTGCCCCTCTCAGAGGTACAAAAATATTCAACTGTACTTCTATCTCATCTGGATGGGAGAATCCTACAAGTCTTGTGACCTCTCTGGAAGAAAGGCAGTCTTCATCTTCTAAATCCCTATACCAATCTGCGGAAGGTTCTACTTCCTTCACTACCCCCCAAAATTGGCCCAAGGATTGGAGGTGAGCCACAGGACTCCTGCTCAGACACAAATAATATCTTGCTTCCTCTTAGGCACTCTTCTTTTTCCTTCTCCACTTCTGTAGACTAATATCAGGTAGAAAGGAGGTAGGGGGACAAATTAGCTTTGGAAAATTCTTCAAGACATGGGAACACCAGACCACCTTACCTGTCTCCTGAGAAACCTGTATGCAGGCCAAGAAGCAGTGGTTAGAACCAGACTTTGAACAACAGCTTGGTTCCAAATTGAGAAAGGAATACATCAAGGCTGTATAATGTAACCCTGCTTATTTAACTCCTATGCAGAGTACATTATGGGTAATGCTGGACTGGATGAAGCACAATCTGAAATCAAGACTGCTGGGAGAAATATCAATAACCTCAGATATGCAGATGACACCACCCTTATGGCAGAAAGTGAAGAACTGAAGAGCCTCTTGATGAAAGTGAAAGAGGAGATTGACAAGGTAGCTTAAAACTCAACTTTCAGAAAACTAAGATCATGTCATCTGGTCCTATCACTTTATGGCAAATAGGTGGGGAAACAATGGAAAGAGTGACAGACTTTATTTTCTTGGGCTCCAAAATCACTGCAGATGGTGACAGCAGCCATGAAATTAAAAGACACTTGCTCCTTGGAAGAAAAGCTATGACCAACATAGACAGCATATTAAAAAACAGAGACATTACTTTGTCGACAAAGGTCCATCTAGTCAAAGCTATGGTTTTTCCAGTAGTCATGTGTGGATGTGAGAGTTGGACTATAGAGAAAGCTGAGCGCTGAAGAACTGATGCTTTTGAACTGTGGTACTGGAGAAGACTCTTGAGAGTCCCTTGGACTGCAAGGAGATCCAACCAGTCCATCCTAAAAGAAATCAGTCCTGAATATTCATTGGAAGAACTGATGCTGAAGCTGAACCTCCACTACTTTGGCCACGTGATGCAAAGAACTGACTCATTGGAAAAGACCCTGATGCTGTGAAAGATTGAAGGTGGGAGGAGAAGGGGACAACAGAGGATGAGATGGTTGGATGGCATCACCGACTTGATGGACATGAGTTTGAGCAAGTTCTGGGAGTTGGTGATGGACACGGAAGCCTGGCGTGGTACAGTCCATGAGGTCTCAAAGAGTCAGACACAACAGAGTGACTGAACCGAACTGAACCAAATATAATTCTAAGCCCTTTTGTCTTCTTCCTAGACCTAAAATTTTTTAACTGAAAAGGAACAATTTCTCTCTTCTTCTCTAGTTTTCCTGTGCAACTTCCCAGAAGATAATTCCTACCTCCAGAATAGGGGGAAAGCCATAGAATAAATAAGAATTATGGGAGAATACATATCAATTAATGCCAAAATATTATTTCACTACAACTAAACACATTTTTCTGCCTTAGAAAAAAATCTGTGTCCTTTCTTTTAAAATCATAGTCCTTTATTTTCTTTCACATCTACCCAAAGCAGAAAACTCACTGAATGTCTGAGTTAAGTGTCCTTAGAGTGAAAAAAAAAGGAGACAAAGTCCCTTTCCTTAAGAGTGATTGTTATGGGTTGAATTGTTGTTGTTGTCGTTGTCGTTCAGCCACCCATTCGGGTCTGACTCTTTGTGACCCCAGAGAAGGTAGCACGCCAGGCTTCCCTGTCCCTCACCATCTCATCCTCTGATGCCCTCTTCTTCTGCCCTCAGTCTTTCCCAGCATCAGGGACTTTTCCAGTGAGTTGGCTGTTCGCATCAGGTGACCAAAATACTAGAGCTTCACCTTCAGCATCAGTCCTTCCAATGAGTATTTAGGGTTGATTTCCTTAAAGAGTTGAATTGTGCCCCCCTACCCCCAACGGCCCTGCCAATATATGTTGAAGTCCTAACTCCCAGCCCTTCAGAATGATGATTTTATTTGGAAGTAGATTGTTGGCAATGCAGTTAGTTAAGAATAGGACATACTGATGTTCTTAGAAGAAGAGAAAAGATACAAAGATTGGGACATACAGCAGATGGTCATGTTATGATAAAGGCAGAGATTGGAGTGGTACAACAGCGAGCCGAGGAACACCCAGGATTGCCAGCAAACACCAGAAGCTAAAAGAGGCTAAGAAGGATTCTTTTCTATAGATTTCATGAGAAAACATGGCCTTATATTTGAGGATGTCTCCTAATTGGTTCTCTAAAGGTAGACATGCCAGTCCTTGAGTAGTCTTTGCTCATTTGATGATACATGGAGCATAGCCCTGTCAGCACCTTGATTTTGAATTTGGCCTCCACAATTATGGGAAAATAAATGTCCATTGTTAAATCACCCAGTTTGTCATACTTTGTAACAGCAGCACTGGGAAATGAATACAGTAGCCAATTAAAGATTTAAAAACTCAGATATCACAAAGTGGTTAAGAATAATGCAGTGTTAAGCTACGGGGCACTGAGGAGAATCACAAAAGGAGTCCTCATGGGTCACTTCATTAACAACACTAACACCGAGAGGTTTACCTCTCCTTGGCCTTCTGGGTCCCATGCTTCAAGATCCTACAAAAGAAAGCCTCCAGCTAAAGGTCAGTCTTCACAGAGGAAGAGATGCTTCTTTTGAACACAAATGCCATAGAGTCCAAAAATAAATAGAACAAGTCCTCACATCTAGGAAAGTTATGCTTGCTGTGACTGCCATATGACTCTGAGCTTCTGCCAACCAGAACCTCAACCAATAGGAGAATTCTGTCTTAGGAGACCTGTTCTGAATCTTCATTTCTTTGACTGAAATCTTAAGGATTGGATAATAGCAGTGGTTCCGATACAACCTGTCTGATTTTGTTCTGCCAAGTTCTCCTCTATTTGTAGGACCTCTTCGATATGGCCCACTAAATAAGTTGTCTCTATTGGGGCTTCAGTGGCCATCAGGTGTATAAGAAATTCTCTTTCCATAGCTACAGGATTGACCATTACTATTTTCTGTTTTTAGGGAAGGAAGGAAGAAGTGTGGAAAGAGATTGGTCTTAAAGGACAAAGTGGTAAGGGCAAAATGAGAACCCAAATTGTGGATTTAGAAAAGGACCAAGGGTTTTATCTAAACATGGCAGCTTTGGCAGAGAGGAACACTATGGCACTGCAGGTGAATAATGGTCTGCTGGTTGTGTTTGTCAGAAAAATTCCCTGGACCATGACCTTGAGTGAGCTAAGAGAACACTTGGCCAATCTGGCCATGTACAAGAGTTCCTTTTGACAAACAGACTGGCTTTCACAGAGGTATGGGTTGGATCCAGTTTTCTTCAAAAGAACTTCACAATGCACTATAACAGGAAATTCATGTTATTGATGGAGTAAAGCTCCTTGTTCAAGCTCAAAAACCCAAAGCTTTGCAAGGACATCAAACATCTGATGAAGAGAAAGATTTTTGAGACCATCACCACCTATTAAACAAAGTAAATAAAACTGGGGAGGGGGAGAAAAGGACCAAGGATAACTGAAGCATCCCAATAATTGTTAGACAAGGGATATATTTTTTTTAAATGAATGTTTGGTATTCTATAAAGAATAATAAACTGAATATTGACCATATGAGAAATATAATATGATTTGTTTCAAAGAACTATTTCTTCAGTTTACTTAATTACTTAAATATCTACAAATGTTTCTGGAGATGTGAGATTAACTAGATATCTACAGACTAAAATGTAAACGTGCTGCTTGGAACTAAAGAAGAAAAAAGTTAAAAAAAGAAAGAAAAGGACAAAGGAAATAAAAACTAGCTGGGCTTGCAAGTCAGGAGTCATCCTTGTTTCTTCACTTTCTCTTGTCTCCCACATCCAAGTAATCAGCAGATTTTATCCATTTTATGTCCAAAATATATCTCAGATCTATTCTTTCAGATTTCAACAACCACAAGTTCTTTACACCAGAAAAACATCATCTGTGTCCTAGACAACTGCTAAACCTCTTAACTGATCTCTCTTTTTCCAATCCTATTCTCATATAATACAAAGCAACCATAATAATCTTAAATCATTAATAAAACCATGTCTTCTGATTAAAATCCTTCAGCTTTCACTTTCAGCCAAGATGGAATAAAAGATTACATCTAGCCTCTTTCTCTAAGCAATTAGAAAAATGGACTATTTTCAGACAAGTAAGAACAGGGAGAGTCTGTGGCTTTCTTCCCTAGGTCCATTCCCATCTTACTGCCTCCAGGTTAGTTACTGAGAATGGTGGTTTTTAAGAGATAAAGTGAAAGTGAAAATGGTAGTTGCTCAGTCATGTCCAGTTGTTTGTGACACTATGAATTGTAGCCTCCTATAGAATTCTCCCCACAGAATTTTCCAGGCAAAAATAACTGGAGTGGGTAGCCATTCCCTTCTCCAGGCAATCTTCCCAACCCAGGGATCAAACCCAGGTCTCCTGCATTGTGGGCAGATTCTTTACCAACTGAATCACTACTGAAGCCCCTTTAAAAGGTAAGGCCAGTTGTAAAAACCAGCAGCTTTGCTACTTATATGAACTTACTGTCTAGAGGTAGTTTTTAGTCCACATCACTGGGAAGTGTAACCAAACAGATCACATGAGTTGCAGAGAAAGAGATCTAGCTAGAGCAGGTTAGAAAGTGAAAGTGAAAGTTGCTCAGTCTTGTCCAACTCTTTGAGACCCCATGGACTAATCAGTCCATGGAATTAATCAGGCCAGAATGCTAGAATGGGTGGCCTTTCCCTTCTCCAGGGGATCTTTCAACGCTGGGATCGAACCCAGGTCTCCTGCATTGCAGGTGGATTCTTTATCAGCTGAGCTACCAGGGAAGCCCAAAAATACTGGAGTGGGTAGCCTATCCCTTCTCCAGAGGATCTTGCTGACCCAGGAATCAAACCAGGGTCCCCTGCATTGCAGGTGGATTCTTTACCAACTGAGCTATCAGGGAAGCCCAGGGTGGTTAGGGTGGCTAGAATTTCTGGAGTAGAGTACTGGAAAAGAGTGAAAATCACAGAGATGGAGATGGAGATGGGAGGAGAGGGTGGATATTCAGAAGACTAGAGGGATTCCATGAAGTCTCTGGTTGAGTACTAATCTGTGTATGCATAAGAGGACTCTACCACAGTCCAGGGAAGGAAACGCCTGAATGGAGTAGGCAGAACAGTTCACAGATCTGGAGATAGATTGTATTTCTACCAGCCAGAGTAGAAAGACCTCATATTATAACACTGGGGCACTGGGTGGATTCCTTTTTTTTAAGTCTTAATAGTAGCCCTGAATTAGCTCTAGGTGGAAGACTACTCTGGACCCACTCTGATAAAGCTTAAAAACAAGCCCCCAAATAAGCCAAATGACCTCAGGTCACTTAACTGGACATCAGAACAAAATCCAACATTAGTTAAGGAAATAGAAGAAAATCCAGCAAAACAATATAAAATTCACAATGTATGGCATCCAATAAAAAATTAATAAGTGTACAGATAGGACTCAGGGTTATGACAGGGTGAAGAGGTATGTGAATCCTCTCTTCAAAAAACAAGTATAAACTGGATAAAATTGTCAAAAAATAACCATTTTCAGGCCCCAGGAAAAATTACCAAAAGCATACACCACATTGAGAAGCAAGTATTAATTTTAAAAAATTGAATCTTCAGGCAAGATCAGCAGGAGTCTGGGGCCTTCTTACCTGGGTCCATTCCCCTCATCTGCCCTGGGGTTAGTTATTGAGATCAGTAGTTTTAAAAAAGTGAAGCTAGTTGTAAAAACCAGCAGTTTGCTGCCAAGGAGAAGACTAAACCTGGGACAGGAATCAAAAAACCATGACAATCTTGTCAGTTAAAAAAAAAAAAAAATGGTAGAAAATAAAACTCACAACTTTGCTATACTGAGTTTGTGATCACAGCTGAGACAAACAGCCAGACCAGGCAGAAATTTAACAAGGAGGTCTTGAAAATAACAGAGCCATAGATGAGCTAGATTAGCTCTTCATCTATCCCCAGCTGACTGGCAAACTGCACACATTCACAGGAGAATCCAAAAGAACTCAGTGGAAAGTAAAATTCTCGGGGGCTTCCCTGGTGGCTCAGTGGTAAAGAATCTGCCTGCCAATGCAGGAGACATGGGTTCAGTCCCTGATCTGGGAAGATCCCACATGCCATGAAGCAATTATGCCCTTGCACCACAATTATTGAGCCTGTGCTCTAGAGCCTACGAGCTGCAACTACTGAAACCTGTGTGTCCTGGAGCCTGTGCTCCACAAGAGAAGCCACTACAATGAGAAGTCCGCACACCACAACTAGAGAGGAACCTCTGTTCTCCACAACCAGAGGAAAGCCTGTGGAGCAACAGAGACCCAGCATAGCCAAAAATAAATAAATAAAAAATAATAAATGCCAACTTAAGAAAAAAAGTAAAATCCTAGGTGTATTTGAGAATCAGCTAAACTTTGAATGAACTCACTCCTCAATCTACACTTGGATAGGCCAACAGAGGGATGGGTCAAAGCCCAAGGTGTTTGAGCAAAATCTCTCCTCAAATTATTGACTGATGACTAGGCTATGCTAATATAGAGATTGACCTCTAGTAAGCTAGGATAAAAAATAAAAGCAAGAATAAGAATCTGGCAGAGACTTTAGCAGTGGCCTCCAACCCTTGGGGGAGAAAGATTCCACCATTTAAGTCCAGACAAATTTTTTTTTTTAAATCAGAGGGAAAAAATCAGACTACAGACTTGCTGACATATTACTGAAAATGCCTGACTGTCAACCAAATATTATGAAAAATGCAAATAAACAGTAAAGTATGATTCACATTCAGGAAAAAAATCAGTAATAGAACCTAACGATGAGCAGACAAGACTTCAAAGCAGCTATTATAAATATATTTAAATAACTAAAGAAACTATGGTCAAAAATTAAAAGAAAATATGAACATAACTAATAAATAAATTTCAGCAAAGAAATAGAAAGTATTTTTAAAAGACCCAAATGGAAATTCTAGAGTTATAAAGTACAATAACTAAAATAAAATATTCCCTTAATGGGCTCAGCATCAGATTTGAGTTGGCAAAAGACCAAATCATTGAACTAGATAATAGATTATTACAAAACTTCCAATCTTAATAATAGGAAAAAATGAAGAAAAATAAAAATAATCAGAGCTTCAGAGACCTCTGGGACAGCATCAAGTATACCCACATACCCATAATAGGAGCTCCCAAAGATTAGAGGAGAAAAAGATAAAACACTTGAAGAAATAATAGCTAAAAATTCTCCAAATTTGATGACAAATATTAATCTTCAAATCCAAGAAATTCAACAAACCCCCAAGTGTGATAAACTTAAGGAAATCTATTCTTAGACGCATCATAGTCAAAAAGTTGAAAGCCAAAGAAAAAAATAAATTCTTGAAATTGGTAAGAGAAAAAATGATTCATACAAAGGAACAAAACTGTGAATAATAGCTGACTTTGCATCATAAATAATAGAGGCCAGAAAGCAGTAGAGTGATATATTCAAAATGCTGCAAGAAAAGCTTTCTAATTAAGAATTCTATATCAATCAAAAGTAAAAATAAGGACATTTCCAATGATCAACAATTCAGAGAATGTGTTACTAGTTAACCTGTCATTTAAGAAATACTAAAGGAAATCCTCTGTGTCTCAGTTTGCTTTTCTGTAAAATGGGAATAATAATAGTATCTATTTATAAACTTATGACAAAAATAAACAAGATTATATGTAAAAATTCCTAGAGCACATCTTGGCATATGGTAAGTGCCCAGTAAATACAAACGAATTGCAAGTATAAGAGCTATGTGCATACACTCAAGAAACCAAATGGCCCTCTGTGTATGCACCCCTCAGCACTCTGCCATTTACCATTTGCAATGAAGCGATAGGTCTAGATGATCTCTGAATTTCTTGTATCTCAAAAAACTCTTAAGACTCTGATTTTACCTTAGTTCTCTTCTTTTACATCTCAATCACCTCCCTTGACTCACCTCAGAGCTGTTCCACAATCCATTTTCCACTCTGTACCTTTTCCACAGAAGACAGTTGTTTTAAATATGCTCCATTTACCTAAGAAGGAAGGGAAAAAAATTAACAAAATAAGAAGAAGAGTGGAAAATATAAAAACACATACATGAAAAGTCTAGAGATGAAAAGCAAAATGCGCTGGAAAATACTACACCTTGTAGTTTTTTCATCATCCAGTTGGCAAACCCTTTCTCATATTGTAAAGCAACTCCTGAAACATCATTTCCTTTAGGCAGACTTCCCAGATTGATTCCCAGAAAGAGTTCCCCTTATGACACTCCTACAGCTACTTCCTCTAGTGCATATTTAACTTGGTTCAACCTGTCCTAAAAGGCAATCATCCTCAATCTGTATTAACAAGCATGTTTTCCTGTTTAGTGACTTGACTTAAATGCTAAATTGTTCTTTGAAGCCTCTCTCTCTCTCTCTATATATATATATATATATATATATCAATGTCAGTGAATCTGTCTTTGAACTTAAAGGGACTGTAATCTCATAGTTAGAAAGGACTAGACTTACTATCAAAAAGATAAATCCAAATAAAAGCCTGATGCCTTGAACTACTTTTTCAGACTTTATGCCTGCTGCTGCTGCTAAGTCACTTCAGTCGTGTCCGACTCTGTGCAACCCCATAGACAGCAGCCCACCAGGCTCCCCCGTCCCTGGGATTCTCCAGGCAAGAACACTGGAGTGGGTTGCCATTTCCTTCTCCAATGCATGAAAATGAAAAGTGAAAGTGAAGTTACTCAGTCGTGTCCGACACTTAGCGACCTCATGGACTACAGCCTACCAGGCTCCTCCATCCATGGGATTTTCCAGGCAGGAGTACTGGAGTGGGGGTGCCATTGCCTTCTCCGATTCTTCCTACTAAGTGCAACTAAAAAGTTTGAACACTATATGTAAAATAAATACATATAAATCATATATTAAAATATATAACGTAATATATTATACATAAATAGATATAAATAAAATAAAAACATAAGAAATCTGAATAGTAGGAATAAGAAAGCAGACTGATTAGGGACTTCAGGGCTCAAGGAATGACAAGGCGGTGAGTTCTCTGAATTTTTCTTTGTGCCTCATATACTCCAGAGTGGGAGCTAAAGAAGAAGACAACATGGAAATGCCAATAAGTACAGACATTAAAAAAAAAAAAAAATCCAACAAAAGCTTGCTCTCTCCAAAGACCAAGGAAATAAAGAACTTCTAGACAATGTTGCTCTACTCTAGCCAAATACAATAGAAAAAAAAAAAAAAAAAAAGCCCTATCCTAGGACCCTCAAAAGTACAATCCATTAAAAAAAAGTTGGTAAGTAGGACTTCACAAAAATGTGCAACTTTTGTTCAAAGACCCTGTTAAAAGGATAAAAAGACAAACTATAGTGTGGGAGAAATTATTTGCAAAACACATATCCAAAAAGGACTAGTATCTAAAATATACAAAGAACATTTTTTTCATGTATATAAATATATATAGAATTCTCAAAATGCAATGGTAAAAAACAAACATCTAGTTAGGAAATAAGCAAAAGACATAAACAGATATTTTACTAAAAGAATATACAGATGGCATATAAAACATGAAAAAAAAATGTTCTGCTTCATTAGCCATTGAAAGTGAAAGTGAAGTTGCTCAGTCGTGTCCGACTCTTTGTGATCCCATGGACTGTAGCCTACCATGCTCCTCCATCCATAGGATTTTCCAAGCAAGAGTACTGGAGTGGGTTGCCATTTCATTAGCCATTAGGGAGATACAAATTAAAACCACAGGGAGGTATCATTACACACCTATCAGAATGGCCAAAACAGAAAATAATGACACCACCAAATGCTGGTGAGGATATGGAGAAATTGGATTCATCATACATTGCTGGTAAGAATGTAAAATGGGATTGCCACTCTAGAAAATAATTTTGCAATGTCTTTAAAAAAAAGGCACACACTATGCAACTGCCATACCGCCAAGCAGTTGAACTCTTGGGCATTTATCTCAAAATATGAAAATTTACATTCACACAAAAACTTGCTCATGAATGTTTATAGTAATGATAGCCCAAAACTGGGAGAACAAATGTCCTTCAATGTTTAAATGGTTAAGCAAACTGGTACATTCATCCCATGGAATACTATTCCGCAGTAAAAAGGACTTAACTATTGATATATGAAACAACTTGGATAAATCCCCACAGAAGCACGCTGAATGAAAAAAAGCCAGTCCCTAAAGGTTACATACTATATGACTTTCTTTATATAACATTCCTGAAATGACAAAATTTTAGAAATGGAGAATAGATTTGTAGTTTCCAGGAGTTAAGGAAGTGGTGGGAGTGGGGGAAAAGTAGATAAGGCTATCATGAGGCAATGTAAGGAATATCTGTGGTGATGGAAATCTTCTGTATCTTGAATATCACTTTCAATGATCTTGTTTTGCTATTGTACTCTAATTTTGCACTATGTTGTCATTAGGACAAACTAGGTAAATGATACATGGGATTTCTGTTTTGTTTCTTACAACTGTAAAGGAATCCACAATCACCTCAACTACACTGGGAGAAATCACATTTGGCTGTCTTTTAGATGTTAGTATAAAAAAATGTTTTATTTAAAGGATCCTTCAGGGAGAACAGGATGACCCTGGGTGCCTGTGAAAAGAAGGTGGGCATACACTTGAGGTTTAAAGGACAAGAAGGAAGCCAGATACAGAAATTGAACTTTATCAACTTCTTAATTTAGACCAGGGCTGGTAGTAGCATAAGTTTCTTTTTTTTTTAAGTTATACACACACTGCTAAACACAATATATCGTTCATGCTACTGTTATTTAAAGTATTAGTGATTTATATCACTGGACTTCACTCAGGGAGGACTATTTTCAAGTCAAGGCAAGCTGTGTCTACTGAAACCATGTCAGTTTAGTGGCAATTATAGGCTTAAATGACAAGTGAAATAATTGGATTCTGATTCCCCTCCACGCTTCCATGTCTCCTCCCTTCCAGAAACCATAGGTGACTTTCTGTTATTCCATACCATGTCTAGATTTAGATTTGTTTTTGTTTATTGTATTTAGTGCATTCCTACAATTTCTACCTGAGGACTCGGGTCTTTCTTCAGTTCTGAAAATTTTTCAACCATTATCTCTTCATACATTTGATCCCCTTCTCTTTCTATTTTCTTTCTCTGCAATCCCTAATAGATGTTTGATTCAAACTCTTATTTCAATCTCCATGTCTCATAATTTCTCTTTATATTTTTCTCTCTGTGCTGTGCATTCTGAATGATTTCTTCACATATACCTTCTAATTCTGTAATTTTCTCTTCAGCTAATCTATTTAATCCAGTTTTCTTGTTACTTTTGCTTTTAGAATTTCTGTTATGTTCCAATTATTTATTGCTACATAAATTATCTCTAAACATAGCATCGTAAACCAATCATTTATTTTGCTCATGATTTTGTAGGTTAGGAATTCAGATAGAGCTCAGTTAGAGGTTCTGGCTTAGGGTCTCTTTTGCAATTGCATTCAGACAGTGGTTAAAGCTGGAAGAGCAGAGGACTAGAGAAATGATGGATAGCCAGATAGCTCTCCTTATTTATGTAGCCTCAGAACCTCTGCATATAGGCATTTTGCATGGGCCTGACAACTCCTGGGCAGTTGAACTCCTTGCATGGCAGCTCAGGACTTGGGCACAAGTGATCCAGTCAACAAAACAAAAACTGCCTCACATTTCTGATGTAGCCTCAAGAAGTCACACAGCACTACTTATCCCGGATTCTATTACTTACAAATGAATCACAACCATATCGCTCAAGGAAAGAGACACAGACCCCACCTCTCACGAACCCAGATCTCCCGCACTGCAGGCAGACGCTTTACTGTCTGAGCCACCAGGGAAGCCCACCTCTCAGTGGAAGGAGTATAAAAGACATGTTGTAAGAACAGCACATGGGATGGAAAATATCGTTGACGCCATCTATAAGCAACGATTTTGAAAGATACAATCTACTGTACTGCATGATTTTTTTTTTTCAAATCCCTTCTTTAATCCCTTCTTTTTAAAACATGATAGCAGCATCCTGTTCCTACCTACAAGTTTTGTCCTTCCTCTCTTTTTTTAAACATCTGAAAGAATATTAAAGTCTCTTTTGCATTGTGTCCTGGATTGTGGTTAAGACTCCATCAAGCTTTTCCATGGCTATGTTTGCTAGGGTGTCAATGGGATTCACTGATTCCACATAAATATTTAGTTTAAATTCTTGGCACAGGGCTTCTACACAATGAGGTTATTATGAGAATTTGAGCCTGCACAGGTAGCACAGAATAAGGATCTTTATTTCTCTTAGCTGATTCTTGATATTCATGGCCAAGATGGGAGCCTGGTCCATGCTCTTTAAGGAGCCCAGCTGTAGCTTATGCTATGCACAGACCTAAAGAGTTGACTGCCACCCTTTCCAACTGTTAAAACCCATACTCTAAGGTGCTGGGATTGCTCATAAGACATAAGTGAATTCGCTCTTAATTTCTGACACCTGGAAATTTCTATTTCTTACAAGGTCAGCTATGGACTCAGAAAAATATTTTTCATACCTAGAGATTTTATGTTAGGAGTGGAAAGGGCATTTCCTGTGTTTCCTTGGCCCTCTTTTTGATTATAGGTCAACTGTGTTTCTAAATATAGAGCTTTAGATTGCTGAGTGCTTCCATTTAATGAACAAATAATCTCCTCTTTATGGATCTTCTAGCTTCATTATAGAAGATAATAAGAGACTGAGGTTTTTGTGCAAAGGAATAAAGACAGTGTGAGTGTGTATTTGCAAACCTATAAGGGAATGGGCAAGTTCAGAACTTGCTAGATTCAGGTCACAGATGCCAAGGACTCATTTTATTTAAAAAATGTATTGAAGTATAGTTGATTTACAATATTGTATCAGTTTCAGGTGTATAACAAAGTGATTCAGAGATAGATATTTTTCATGTTCTTTTCCATTATCGGTTCAGTCAGTTCAGTCACTCAGTCGTGTCTGATTCTTTGTGATCTTATGAACTGCACCACGCCAGGCTTCCCTGTCCATCACCAACTCCCGGAGCTTGCTCAAATTCATGTCTATCCAGTCGGTGATGCCATCCAACCATCTCAACCTCTGTCATCCCCTTCTTCTCCTGCCTTCAATCTTTCCCAGCATCAGGGTCTTTTCCAATGAGTCAGTTCTTCACATCATTATAGGTTACTACATGGTATTGAATATAGTTCCTTATCCCATAAGGCTGAAACTCCAGTATTTTGGCCACCTCATGCGAAGAGTTGACTCATTGAAGAAGACTCTGATGCTGAGAGGGATTGAGGGCAGGAGGAGAAGGGGACGACAGAGGATGAGATGGCTGGATGGCATCACTGACTTGATGGATGTGAGTCTGAGTGACCTCCGGGAGCTGGTGATGGACAGGGAGGCCTGGCGTGCTGCAGTTCATGGGGTCGCAAAGAGTCGGACACGACTGAGCGACTGATCTGATCTGATCCCATAAGGACCCATTCTTAAAGAGTTGTTCCAATGTGAGTCTGCTCCCTGGAAGGTGCTCTGTAAGAGTTCAGAGGACTCTAGTGATGGCCACTATTCAGTGACCTTTCTATCTCTATCAATTGACCCTCCAGTCTTCAGATGAGTGGGAACTCAACTGTATTCTCAGAAGTCTTGACCACCGGCTTTCTAACTGAGAAGTGAAGAGTAGTAGCACCTTGCCCTGCTGTGATTCTATCCAGGCCACAGTGTTTTGCCAACCCAAGGAAGAGTTCTCTTACTTTTTCTTCATGAAGGAGCAAGGCATAATAGAACATCAAAAACTAAGGTGCTTGCAGAGTTCACCCATGTATGTCATAGGTGCAGAGATTTTAGGCACAGGTCAGATATGAGGTAGTAAGAATCCTAAGGGAACTCAAACTAACCTAGCAAAGCCAGTTCCCAGGACAGGCGAGGGAAACGAGATTTTAATAAAGTTAGTCTTCAGCACCTTTTCTCCCATCGCCTCCTCCTCTTGCCACTTACTCAAAAGGGACTCTTTTTAGACTTCTGTCTGAAAGTGTCCTTTCAAGAGGAGACTCGTGATGGTTCATATTTATACAGCTGCTTTTTTATAAGCAAGATGATAATGATGACTCTCAAGGTCCAGTTAAATTCCCACCCCACCCCAAGTATTCTCTGCCAACTCTAGCCCATTCTGACCTCTCCTTTTCCATTCCCTTCAATTTATTTTCTATCTCACTCACTGGTAGCCTCACATGTGCCTCGGGACTTTTCCTGTCATTGTCTCAAATTGTTATTTATTGCAATATTCTTTGAAAACTTTTAGTATGTTGAGTTTCAGTCTCTCTAACCAGATTATAGGAGTTTTAGGTCCAGGAATGTACATCATACATCTTCATTTCAATAATTTATAGCACTCACCATAAGCTATAGCATGACACAGGGGTTCCATAAATATTAATAAACAATAGCTTATTTATTCACTGCTCTTGTTTGTAAGTTTATATCATATACCACATATTCAGAAACTGGCATGCTCTGGAATACAAAGGACCCTTGAAGAAATGGTGCAGTCTTAACCTGCTTCAGTTTCCCACTGGCAATATGGAGATGACAATGCTTGCTGATCTCTACTCCACTGGTAGATGAAAGTGAAAGTGAAAGTCACTCAGTTGTGTCTGACTCTTTGTGACCCCATGGACTATACAGTCCATGGAATTCTCCAGGTCAGAATAATAGAGTGGGTAGCTTTTCCCTTCTCCAGGGGATCTTCCCAGCCCAGGGATCAAAACCAGGTCTCCTGCATTGCAGGCAGATTCTTTACCAGCTGAGCCACAGTTCAGTTCAGTTCAGTTCAGTCACTCAGTCGTGTCCGACTCCTTGCGACCCCATGAATCGCAGCACACCAGGCCTCCCTGTCCATCACCAACTCTCAGAGATCACTCAGACTCACGTCCATTGAGTCAGTGATGCCATCCAGCCATCTCATCCTCTGTAGTCCCCTTCTCCTCCTGCCCCCAATCCCTCCCAGGAACTGAGTCTTTTCCAATGAGTCAATTCTTCGCATGAGGTGGCCAAAGTACTGGAGTTTCAGCTTCAGCATCAGTCCTTCCAAAGAACACCCAGGACTGATCTCCTTTATAAGGGACTGGTTGGATCTCCTTGCAGTCCAAGGGACTCTCAAGAGTCTTCTCCAACACCACAGTTCAAAAGCATCAATTCTTCGGCGCTCAGCTTTCTTCACAGTCCAACTCTCACATCCATACATGACTACTGGAAAAACCATAGCCTTGACTAGATGGACCTTTAAGGGGGGTGTTATTGCTTTTTTTTTTAATTTGGGACACATCTTTACAAGCTTTCTATGAAGTCTGGTCACAGGTGTCCTGCACTTTGCACAAATCACATAGTTATGAAAAATTAGACCAAAATGAGATTTTACTGACTTACGGTTTGAATTCATCATTTAAAGTTTGATATGAGTTTGTCAGTTGTGAAATTAAATATGTAGTAGAGACTTAAAAGGGCTTCCCTGGTGGCTCAGACAGTTTAGAATCCTCCTGTAATGCAGGAGACCTGGGTTTGATCCCTGGGTTGAGAAGATCCCCTGGAGAAGGGAAAGGCTACCCATTCTAGTTTTCTTGCCTGGAGAAACCCATGGAGAGAGGAGCCTGGTGGGCTAGAATCCTTGGGGTTGAAGAGTCAGATATGACTGAGCAACTAAACACACACACACACAGAGAGACGTAAAAAACACTTAGTCAGATAAACTTGACTTGAAATAAGGACCTTACCCTAATTTGTATATTTATAAATCCAGATTTTCGCCTGCACACTCCCCCAACAATATGGAAAATGTCCATCAGTGATCCATAAATTAAATCCTTTTTCTGATTTGCACCATCCCCATTCTTGCTTATTCTCTGCTAAACCCACTGGCGAAACTCCAAATGGGGTAAGCCAACTCTCAGCCTCCAAGGCCCCTGCACCTTAAATATGGAGCCTCTCTGAAGATGATAAGAATAGCAAGAAGAGATAAGAAAGCCTTCTTCAGCGATCAATGCAAAGAAATAGACGAAAACAACAGAATGGGAAAGACTAGGGATCTCTTCAAGAAAATCAGAGATACCAAAGGAACATTTCATGCAAAGATGGGCTCGATAAAGGACAGAAATGGTATGGACCTAACAGAAGCAGAAGATATTAAGAAGAGGTGGCAAGAATACACAGAAGAACTGGACAAAAAAGAGCTTCACGACCCAGATAATCATGATGGTGTGATCACTGACCTAGAGCCAGACATCCTGGAATGTGAAGTCAAGTGGGCCTTAGAAAGCATCACTACGAACAAAGCTAGTGGAGGTGATGGAATTCCAGGGGAGCTATTCCAAATCCTGAAAGATGATGCTGTGGAAGTGCTGCACTCAATATGCCAGCAAATTTAGAAAACTCAGCAGTGGCCACAAGATTGGAAAAGGTCAGTTTTCATCCCAATCCCAAAGAAAGGCAATGCCAAAGAGGCAATGCCAAAGAAAGGCAATGTCAAACTACCGCACAATTGCACTCATCTCACACGCTAGTAAAGTAATGCTCAAAATTCTCCAAGCCAGGCTTCAGCAATATGTGAACCGTGAATTTCCTGATGTTCAAGCTGGTTTTAGAAAAGGCAGAGGAACCAGAGATCAAATTGCTAACATCCGCTGGATCATGGAAAAAGCAAGAGAGTTCCAGAAAAACATCTATTTCTGCTTTATTGACTATGCCAAAGCCTTTGACTGTGTGGATCACAATAAACTGTGGACAATTCTGAAAGAGATGGGAATACCAGACCACCTGACCTGCCTCTTGAGAAATCTGTATGCAGGTCAGGAAGCAACAGTTAGAACTGGTCATGGAACAACAGTCTGGTTCCAAATAGGAAAAGGAGTACGTCAAGGCTGTATATTGTCACCATGTTTATTTAACTTATATGCAGAGTACATCATGAGAAATGCTGGACTGGAAGAAACACAAGTTAGAATCAAGATTGCTGGGAGAAATATCAATAACCTCAGATATGCAGATGACACCACCCTTATGGCAGAAAGTGAAGAGGAACTAAAAAGCCTCTTGATGAAAGTGAAAGTGGAGAGTGCAAAGGTTGGCTTAAAGCTCAACATTCAGAAAACGAAGATCATGGCATCTGGTCCCATCACTACATGGGAAATAGATGGATAAACAGTGGAAACAGTGTCAGACTTTATTTTTCTGGGCTCCAAAACTGCAGCCATGAAATTGAAAGATGCTTACTCCTTGGAAGGAAAGTTATGACCAACCTAGATAGCATATTCAAAAGCAGAGACATTACTTTGCTAACAAAGGTTCGCCTAGTCAAGGCTATGGTCTTTCCTGTGGTCATGTATGGATGTGAGAGCTGGACAGTGAAGAAGGCTGAGCGCTGAAGAATTGATGCGTTTGAACTGTGGTGTTGGAGAAGACTCTTGAGAGTTCCTTGGACTGCAAAGAAGATCCAACCAGTCCATTCTGAAGGATATCAGCCCTGGGATTTCTTTGGAAGGAATGATGCTAAAGCTGAAACTCCAGTATTTTGGCCACCTCATGCAAAGAGTTGACTCATTGGAGAAGACTCTGATGCTGGGAGGGATTGGGGGCAGGAGGAGAAGGGGACGACAGAGGATGAGATGGCTGAATGGCATCACTGACTCGATGGATGTGAGTCCGAGTGACCTCCGGGAGTTGGTGATGGACAGGGAGGCCTGGCGTGCTGCAGTTCATGGGGTCACAAAGAGTTGGACACGACTGAGCGACTGATCTGATCTGATCTGAAGATGATTAATCACACAGCTCCATGGATCTCACCATCACTGGTCTCCTCAAACCTTCAGTGTTTCTACCACCCCCCCAAACTTATAGTGAATGACTTTGCATCGTACTTAGCTGGAAAAAAAAAAAAAATATATATATATATATATACATACATATATATATATACACACAAACATATATATATATATATATACACACACACATGCACATACTCAGTCACTAATTCATGTCTGACTCTTTGTGACCCCATGGACTGTAGTCTGCCAGGCTCCTCTGTCCATGGGAATTCCCAGGAGTGGGTCGCCATTTCCTTCTCCAGGGGATCTTCTCAGATCAGGAACTGAACCTGCATCTTCTGGACTGGCAGAAGATACTTTACTGCTGAGCCACCAGGGAGGTCCACACACATACACATATATATATAAATATATGTGTGTGAGTGATTGTGTCATAAGATGGAAACAACCTCAACAGAATCGGTGCTGTGTTCAACCTCACCCAAATGCTATCCCCAGCAAACTTATGTAGTTGAGCTGTGACTTTGGATGTCCCTCTGACCATCAGAGACTTAAATAACTTGACCTAAGCAATAAACCCTCAATTTCTCTACCTAATGAGCCTAGAGAACATCCTTAAGGATCATGCAAATGCAACACTTATTGCTTTGGCCTTATCTATTCCTTTTGCACTCTGTATTTTGTCTCTAAGGAGTCTCTGACAGCCAGGATACTCACCATGGCCCCTTCACTATTTTCACATAATACTGTTTACCAGTTCAGTGATCTTACAACCCATCTCCTAACTCAGAGTCATCCAAAGCCCCTGCTTTCGCCCTGTGACTTTCAACACTATGGACCAGTGAAGTGTAGCTCACTTCCTAACGCTTCTCTCTTGAGGTGACTCTGACCAGTCTGCCCAGTCTCTGGCTCTTTGGGATTCTGGAAAAAAATTTTCAACATCTAATTATATTCATCTTTTTTGAAACTTTTCCTTACTTCCATTTTCAATGGAAAGGCTCATTCTGGGTTGTTGTCATTCAGTTGCTCAGCCATGCCCAGTTCTTTGTGACTCCATGAACTGCAGCATGCCAGGCTTCCCTGTCCTTCACCATCTCCTGGAGCTTGCTCAAACTCATGTCTATTGGATTAGGGGGCGGTGTTCATTTTCATTAATTGAAGGCTTCTTCCATCACCCATCCTTGGAGTTCTGTTTGTATCTTCTTGGACATGATTTGGACACACAAATTTAATATATTTTAAATGAACCTACATGTCTGCCTCTGCTGCTATCTCACCTTGAAAAGATGTTTTTTCTTCTGAATGAAGGATAGTTTCATCTATCCCCATTGACAAAGCAAATTATCCTTAACTTTCCTCTCCTCTAATTCTCATGTTCAAACAATCACCAGAACCAATCAATTTCACCACTTAAATTACCCTCTCTCCTTTACTGTTACTTCCCAAGTTCAAGTCTACATGATTGCAACAATTTTCTTGTTGATTTCTCTGAGTCTAGTCTTGCTAGCTTTAATCCATTCTTTAGGCTTCAAGCTATAGTTGGTTCAGATATGCTCTACTTGGCTATCCTTATCTTTAGACCAGTATCTACTTAAGGCTTGGTTACTGCTCAAAATCCCTCATTCTGCTGCCCAAGCTGAAGGAGAAATGGCCACCTTTGAATATATTATAGCCAGAGAGATCATTCTAATATCCAAAGGTTACCAATCTCTCCCTTGATTAAAATTCTTCAGTGGCTCCCTAAATGTTCTTAAAAGACAATCCAAACTTATCACGATATATTTTAGCTATTGTCACAATGATACCGTGTAACAAACTATCCCCCAAATCAGAGGCTTACAATAACACTCCCTATTCTCATACAGTGGAAACAGTGTCAGACTTTATTCTTCTGGGCTCCAAAATCACTGCAGATGGTGACTGCAGCCATGAAATTAAAAGACGCTTACTCCTTGGAAGGAAAGTTATGACCAACCTAGATAGCATTTTCAAAAGCAGAGACATTACTTTGCCAACAAAGGTTCGCCTAGTCAAGGCTATGGTCTTTCCTGTGGTCATGTATGGATGTGAGAGCTGGACTGTGAAGAAGGCTGAGCGCCGAAGAATTGATGCTTTTGAACTGTGGTGTTAGAGAAGACTCTTGAGAGTCCCTTGGACTGCAAGGAGACCCAACCAGTCCATTCTGAAGGAGATCAACCCTGGGATTTCTTTGGAAGGAATGATGCTAAAGCTGAAACTCCAGTATTTTGGCCACCTCATGCGAAGAGTTGACTCATTGGAGAAGACTCTGATGCTGGGAGGGATTGGGGGCAGGAGGAGAAGGGGACGACAGAAGATGAGATGGCTGGATGGCATCACTGACTCGATGGATGTGAGTCTGAGTGACCTCCGGGAGTTGGTGATGGACAGGGAGGCCTGGCGTGCTGCAGTTCATGGGGTCGCAAAGAGTCGGACATGACTGAGCGACTGATCTGATCTGATCTGATCTGATTCTCATACTCACAAGTCTACAGGTTGGCTACCGCTAAGCTTAGCTAGGCTAGAATTCAGGCTTCTGAGCTCCAGGATCTAAGCTATAGGAGGTATGCTGGGTTCACAACTCTATACAATATAACGGATCTTCCAATAAAGGCCCTGCCTTGTAATCCAAATGCCCAGTACAGAACCTACTTTATAGTAAATGCTTGCTATTTGTTGAAAGATTGAATGAATCCAGATAAGGTTCACTTTGGGAAAACCAAGAAGTTAATTTCTGGGTCTGCAGCCTCCCCATTATACATCTCATTTTCTCCTCTATAACATGTCTTGTTTAGGAATCTGGTTTCCTTGTGATCACCTCCTTCTGATCACTACTAGACCTCACTCATGGACTCAGCAATTTACACATTTATAGAAACATCAGTCTGTTAACCCTTCCAGATTTATTTGGCATCTGAGCTTTAACTAAGAAATCTGTACCAGGACTTTGACCTCTGCTAAAGGAATTTAAATCATGTAGCTAAAGAAAAAATTAACACTAAATAAATGATGCGTTATATTCTCCTCCAAGTAAGGGTCACGTAAAAACCACATTCACCTCCCATTAGTTTATCATACAGATATCAGCTCAGCCCTTCACAAACATGTCACAAAATGTTTCACTCAGTTAGGTGCTTTATTTTAAGCCCTCCAGGATGGAAGCTTTCTTTGAATGCACTAAGGATAAAGACAGCTGCCACAGACAACAATCTTCCCATAACACACCAACATTCATGCCAGTTTCCCCCATGATTAATTCTTCAGCCAGTGGTGTACACATGGCTTCTTCCAGTGAGATCCGAGAATGCACCTAGAAATAGGTCATCTGAAATAAACATCAGCTTTGCTTCAAAAAGATTCTATGCCTATGTGGTCATAACCCAAAAAAAAAAAAAAAGTCCTTTGGGGAAACAGGACATGTAAACAGCAGAGCCCAGGCATCCTTGCATCCTGTTCCTGCCTTCTCAGTGGCAGCTTCATAACTGACATCTCTAAAATCAACAGCTCTTATTCTCAGAATGGAGTATGGGCAACATCATTCCCTCCTTTCCTGATTTTCACTGTCTTAGCCCTGCAACACAATACTCATTTGCAAGAACATGAATTAATCCGGGTAAGCAGCAGGCTTGCTCCATCTCCCTGATAAATTTATAAAACAGCAAACATAACTAGGATGCATCTCAAAGCCAGGTTTCTGGGGGAGGAATCTGGAAGGTAATGTGCCGGTACAGAGGAAACTAATATTTAACTGAACAATTTCCATGCACCACTGTTCTATTGTTTTTGTATACAGGATGTAGTTTAACCTTCATAACATATCTGAGATATCTGTTGTCATCTCTCTTTGTAAATAGAAAAGTCAAAGCTCAGAGAGGTTAATTAACTCACCCCTGGGTCTCAGAGCTAATACTCAGCAAAGATAGAATTAGAACCCAAACCTGACCAGTCTCCAAAATCCATGTCCCCAGCACCTGCTACACACCTCCTTGACTTCTTAATGAGAGAATGAAAGACACATTTCCAGAACCGTATAGCAAGCAGGGAATTTTTTTTTTTTGAAGGATAATTGCTTTACAGAATTTTGCTGTTTTCTGTTAAACCTCAACATGAATCAGCCATAAGTATACATATATACCCTCCCTTTTGAATATCCCTCCCATCCCACCTCTCTAGGTTGATACAGCACCGCTGTTTGAGTTTCCTGAGCCATACAGCAAATTCCCGTTGGCTATCTATATTACGTATGGTAATGTAAGTTTCCATGTTGCTCTTTCCATACATCTCACCCTCTCCTCCCCTCTCACCATGTCCATAAGTCTATTCTCCATGTCCGTTTCTCCATTGCTGCCCTGTAAGTAAATTCTTCAGAACCATTTTTCTAGATTCCATATATATGTGTTAGAATATGACATTTATCTCTCTTTCTGACTTACTGCGCTCTGTATAATAGGTTCTAGGTTCATCCACCTCATTAGAACTGACTCAAAGACACTCCTTTTATGGCTGAATAATATTCCATTGTGTGTATGTACCACAACTTCTTTATCCATTCATCTGTCGATGGACATCTAGGTGGCTTCCATGTTCTAGCTGTTGTAAATAGTGCTTCAATGAACAATGGGATACAGGTGTCTTTTTCAATTTTGCTTTCCTCAGGGTATATGCCTAGGAGTGGGATTGCTGGGTCATATGGTGCTTTTAATCCTAGTTTTTAAAGGAATCTTCATATGGTCTTCCATAGTGGCTGTATCAATTTACGTTCCCACCAACAGTACAAGAGAGTTCTCTTTTCTCCACACCCTCTCCAACATTTATTGTTGTTAACTATTTGATGATGGCCATTCTGACAGGTCTGAGGTGATATCTCATTGTACTTTTGATTTGAATCAATAATGAGTGATGTTGAGGATCTAATGCTCAACTCTAATAATGAGTGGTGTTAAGCATCTTTTCCTGTGTTTGTTAGCCATTGGTATGTCTTCTTTGGAGAAATGTCTGTTTAAGTCTTTTCCCCACTTTTTGATTGGGTTGTTTGTTTTTCTGATATTGAGTTGTATGAGCTGCTTATATGTTTTGGAAATTAATCCTTTGTCAGTTGTTTCATTTGCTATTATTTTCTCCCACTCTGAAGGAATGTCTTTTCACCTTGCTTATAGTTTCATTTACTGTGCAAAAGCTTTTAAGTTTAATCAGGTCCCACTTGTTTACTTTGTTTTTATTTCCACTACTCCAGGAGGTGAGTCATAGAGGATCTTGCTTTGATTTATGTCATCGAGTGTTCTGCCTATGTTTTCCTCTACGAGTGTTAGAGTTTCTGGTCTTAGATTTAGGTCTTTAATCCATTTTGAGTTCATCTTCATGTATGGTGTTAGGAAGTGTTCTAATTTCATTCTTTTGCATGTAGCTATCCAGTTTTCCCAGCACCATTTATTGAAGAGGCTGTCTTTGCCTCATTGTATACTCTTGCATGGAGAAGGCAATGGCAACCCACTCCAGTACTCTTGTCTGGAAAATCCCATGGACAGAGGAGCCAGGTAGGCTGCAGTCCGTGGGGTCATTTATAAGTCAGACGCGACTGAGCGACTTCACTTGGACTTTTCACTTTCATGCATTGGAAAAGGAAATGGAAACACTCCAGTGTTCTTGCCTGGAGAATCCCAGGGATGAGAGCCTGGTGGGCTGCTGTCTATGGGGTCACACAGAGTCGGACATGACTGAAACGACTTAGCAGCAGCAGCAGCATACTCTTGCCTCCTTTGTCAAATATAAGGTGTCCGTATGTGCGTGGGTTTATTTCTGAGCTTTCTATATTGTTCCATTGGTCTATATTTCTGTTTTTGTGCCAGTACCATACTGCCTTGATGACTGTAGCTTTGTTGTATGATCTGAAGACAGGAAGGTTGGTTCTTCCAGCTCCATTCTTCTTTCTTTGGACTGCTTTGGCTATTGGGGGTCTTTTTGTGTTCCATATGAATTCTGAAATTTTTTTGCTCTAGTTCTGTGAAAAATGTCATTGGCAATTTGATATAGCATTGAATCTGTAATTGCCTTTGGTAGTATAGTCAGTTTTACAATATTCTTCCTAGCCAGGAACTTGGAATATCTCTCCATCTTTATGTCATCTTTGATTTCTTTCATTAGTGTCTTATTATTTTCTGTGTATAGTTCTTCTGTCTCCTTATGTAGGTTTATTCCTAGATATTTAATTCTTTTTGTTGCAATGGTGAATGGGATTGATTCCTTAATTTCTCTTTCTGATTTTTCATTGTTAGTATATAGAAATGCAAGTGATTTCCATGTGTTGATTTTGTATCCTGCAACTTGGCTAAAATCACTTATTAGCTCTAGTAATTTTCGGATACTATCTTTAGGGTTTTCTATGTACAGTATCATGTCATCTGCAAACAGTGAGAGCTTTACTTCTTTTCTGATCTGGATTCCTTTTATTTCTTTTCCTTCTCTGATTGCTATAGCTAGGACTTCCAGAACTACATTGAATAATAGTAGCAAAATAGGAACCCTTGTCTTGTTCCTGATCTTAGGAGGAATGCTTTCAGTTTTCATCATTGAGAATAATGTTGGCTATAGGCTTATCATATATGGCCTTTACCATGTTGAGGTAGGTTCCTTCTATGCCTATGTTTTGAAGTTTTAATCATAAATGGGTGCTGAATTTTGTCAAAGGCTTTTTCTGCATCTATTGAGATTATCATATGGTTTTTTATCTTTCAGTTTCTTAATATGGTATATCACCTTGATTGATTTGCATATATTGAAGAATCCTTGCATCCCTGGAATAAACCCAACTTGATCATGGTATATGAGCTTTTTGATGTGTTGCTGAATTCTGTTTGCTAAAATTTTGTTGAGAATTTTTGCATCTATGTTCATCAGTGATACTGGCCTGTAGTTTTCTTTTTTATGTTGTTTTTGTCTGGTTTTGGTATAAGGGTGGTGGTGGCCTTGTAGAATGAGTTCCTTCTTCTGAAATTTTTTGGAAGAGTCTTAGAAGGATAGGCATTAGCTCTTCTCTAAATGTTTGATAGAATTCTCCTGTGAAGCCATCTGGTCCTGGGCTTTTGTTTTTTGGGAGATTTTTGATCACAGCTTCAATTTCAGGGCTTGTAATTGGGTTGTTCATAATTTCTGTTTCTTTCTGGTTCAGTCTTAGAAGATTGAACTATTCTAAGAATCTGTCCATTTCTTCCAGGTTATCTATTTTATTGCCATATAGTTGTTCATAATAGTCTCTTATAATCCTTTGTATTTCTGCATTGTCTGTTGTAACTGCTCCTGTTTCATTTCTAATTTTGTTGAGTTGATTCTTCTCTCTCTTTTTCTTGATGAGTCTGGCCAAAGGTTTGCCAATTTTGTTTATCTTCTCAAAGAACAAGCTTTTAGTTTTGTTAATCTTTGCTATTGTTTCTTTCATTTATTTCTGCTCGGATCTTTATGATTTCTTTCCTTCTACTAATTTTGGTGTTTTCTTTTTCCAGTTGTTTTAGGTGTACAGTTAGGTTGTCTATTCAATGTTTTTCTTGTTTCTTAAGGTAGGATTGTCTTGCTATAAACTTTCTTCTTAAAACTGCTTTTGCTGAATCCTATAGGTTTTGAGTTGTCATGTTTCATTGTCATTTGTTTCCAGAAATTTTTTGATTTCCCTTTTGATTTCTTCAGTAGCCTATTGGTTTAGAAACGTGTTGTTTAATCTCCATGTTTATGTTTCTTACAGGTTTTTTTTTATAATTGATATTTAGTCCCATAGCGTTGTAGTTGAAGATGCTTGATATGATTTCAATTTTCTTAAATTTACTGAGGTTTGATTTGTGACCCAAGATGTGGTCTATCCTAGAGAATGTTCCATGTGCACTAAAGAAGAAGGTGTATTCTTCTGCATTTGGAATGTCCAGAAATTGTATGGACCTAACAGAAGCAGAAGATATCAAGAAGAGGTGGCAAGAATACACAGAAGAACTGTACAAAAAAGAGCTTCATGTCCCAGATAATCACGATGGTGTGATCACTCACCTAGAGCCAGACATCCTGGAATGTGAAGTCAAGTGGGCCTTAGAAAGCATCACTATGAACAAAGCTGGTGGAGGTGACGGAATTCCAGTTGAGCTCTTTCAAATCCTGAAAGATGATGCTGTGAAAGTACTGCACTCAATATGCCAGCAAATTTGGAAAACTCAGCAGCGGCCACAGTACTGGAAAAGGTCCGTTTTCATTCCAATCCCAAAGAAAGGCAATGCCAAAGAATGCTCAAACTACCGCACAATTGCACTCATCTCACATGCTACTAAAGTAATGCTCAAAATTCTCCAAGCCAGGCTTCAGCAATATGTGAACCATGAAATTCCTGATGTTCAAGCTGGTTTTAGAAAAGGCAGAGGAACCAGAGATCAAATTGCTAACATCCGATGGATCATGGAAAAAGCAAGAGAGTTCCAGAAAAACATCTATTTCTGCTTTCTTGACTATGCCAAAGCCTTTGACTGTGTGGATCACAATAAACTGTGGACAATTCTGAAAGAGATGGGAATACCAGACCACCTGACCTGCCTCTTGAGAAATGTGTATGCAGGTCAGGAAGCAACAGTTAGAACTGGACATGGAACAACAGACTGATTTCAAATAGGAAAAGGAGTACATCAAGGCTGTATATTGTCACCCTGCTTATTTAACTTATATGCAGAGTACATCATGAGAAACGCTGGACTGGAAGAAGCACAAGCTGGAATCAAGATTTCCGGGAGAAATATCAATAACCTCAGATATGCAGATGACACCACCCTTATGGCAGAAAGTGAAGAGGAACTAAAAAGCCTCTTGATGAAAGTGAAAGTGGAGAGTGGAAAAGTTGGCTTAAAGCTCAACATTCAGAAAATGAAGATCATGGCATCTGGTCCCATCACTTCATGGGAAATAGGGAAACAGTGGAAACAGTGTCAAACTTTATTTTGGGGGGCTCCAAAATCACTGCAGATGGTGACTGCAGCCATGAAATTTAAAGACGCTTACTCCTTGGAAGGAAAGTTATGTCTAACCTAGATAGCATATTCAAAAGCAGAGACATTACTTTGCCAACAAAGGTCCATCTAGTCAAGGCTATGGTTTTTCCTGTGGTCATGTATGGATGTGAGAGTTGGACTGTGAAGAAGGCTGAGCGCCGAAGAATTGATGCTTTTGAACTGTAGTGTTGGAGAAGACTCTTGAGAGTCCCTTGGACTGCAAAGGAGATCCAACCAGTCCATTCTGAAGGAGATCAGCCCTGGGATTTCTTTGGAAGGAATGATGCTAAAGCTGAAACTCAAGCACTTTGGCCACCTCATGCGAAGAGTTGACTCATTGGGAAAGACTCTGATGCTGGGAGGGATTGGGGGCAGGAGGAGAAGGGGACGACAGAGGATGAGATGGCTGGATGGTATCACTGACTCGATGGACGTGAGTCTGAGTGACCTCCGGGAGTTGGTGTTGGACAGGGAGGCCTGGCGTGCTGCGATTCATGGGGTCGCAAGGAGTCGGACACAACTGAGCGACTGAACTGAACTGAACTGAAGATATCAATGAGATCTATCTCATCTAATATATCATTTAAGATGTGTTTCCTTGTTAACTTTCTGTTTTGATGATCTCTCCATTGGTGTGAGAAGGAAATGGCAACCCACTCCAGTATTCTTGCCTAGAGAATCCTGTGGACAGAGGAGCCTGGTGGTCTGCTGTCCATAGGGTCTCACAAAGTTGGACACAACTGCAGCGACTTAGCAGCAGCAGTAGCCATTGGTGAGAGTGGGGTGTTAAAGTTTCCTACTATTAATGCGTTACTGTCAGTTTCTCCTTTTATGTCTGTTGCTGCTGCTGCTGCTGCTAAGTCGCTTCAGTCATGTCCGACTCTGTGCGACCTCATAGACAGAAGCTCACCAGGCTCCCCCATCCCTGGGATTCTCCAGGCAAGAATACTGGAGTGGGTTGCCATTTCCTTCTCCAATGAATGACTGTTAGTGTTTGTCTTATGTATTGAGATGCTCCTATGTTGGATGCATAGATTTTTACAATTTTTATGTCTTCCTCTTGGATTGATCCCTTGATCATTATGTAGTGTCCTTCCTTATCCTTTGTAATCTTCTTTATTTTAAGGTCTATCTTCTCTGATATGAGGATTGCTACTCCAGCTTTCTTTTGCTTCCCATTTGCATGGAATATGTGTTTCCATCATCTCACTTTCAGTCTATATGTGTCTTTAGGTCTGAGGTGGGTTTCTTGTAGACAGAACATATATGGGTCTTGCTTTTGTATCCATTCAGCCAGTCCGTATCTTGTGGTTGGAGCATTTAATCCATTTACATTTAAAGTAATTATTGATATGTATGGGATTTCTTTGGAAGGAATGATGCTAAAGCTGAAACTCCAGTACTTTGGCCACCTCATGAGAAGAGTTGACTCATTGGAGAAGACTCTGATGCTGGGAGGGATTGAGGGCAGGAGGAGAAGGGGACGACAGAGGATGAGATGGCTGGATGGCATCACTGACTCGATGGATGTGAGTCTGAGTGACCTCCGGGAGCTGGTGATGGATAGAGAGGCCTGGCGTGCTGCAGTTCATGGGGTCGCAAAGAGTCGGACATGACTGAGCGACTGATCTGATCTGATGGTCTTATTGCCATTTTCTTAATTGTTTGGGGTTGATTTTGTAGATCTTTTTCCTTCTCTTGTATTTCTTGACTGTTTAAGTCCCTTTAACATTTGTTGTAAAGCTGGCTTGATGGTGTTGAATTCTCTTCACTTTTGCTTATCTAAAAAGCTTTTTATTTCTCCATCAAATTTTGAATGAGATCCTTGCTGGGTAGAGTAATCTTGGTTGTAGATTTTTTCCCTTTTAGTACTTTAAATATATCCTGCCATTCCTTTCTGGCCTGCAGAGTTTCTGCTGAAAGATCAGCTGTTAAGCATATGGGGTTTCCCTTGTATGTTACTTGTTGCTTCTCCCTTGCTGCTTTTAATATTCTTTCTTTGCATTTAGTCTTTTTTAGTTTGCTTAGTATGTATGTTGGCATGTTTCTCCTTGGGTTTATCCTTTATGGGACTCTTTGTGCCTCTTGAACTTGACTGACTATTTCCTTTTCCATGTTGGGGAAATTTTCAACCATGATCTCTTCAAAAATTTTCTCACACCCTTTTTCTTCCTCTTCTTCTTCTGGGATCCCTATAATTCGAATGTTGGTGCATTTGATATTGTCCCAGAGGTCTCTGAGACTATCCTCAGTTCTTTTCATTCTTTTTACTTTATTCTTCTCTTCAGAAGTTATTTCTACCATTTTGTCTTCCACCTTACTGATTCATTATTCTGCTTCGGATATTCTGTTATTGATTCCTTCCAGAGTATTTTTAATTTCAGTAATTGTGTTGTTTGTCTCTGTATGTTTATTCTTTAATTCTTCCAAGTCTTTGTTAATTGATTCTTACATTTTCTCCATTTTGTTTTCAAGGTTTTTGATTATCTTTACTATCATTATTTTGAATTCTTTTTCAGGTAGTTTGCCTATTTCCTCTTCATTTATTTGGACTTCTGTGTTTCTAGTTTATTCCTTCATTTGTGTAGTATTTCTCTGCCTTTTTATTATTATTTTTTTAACTTGTTGTGTTTGAGGTCTCCTTTTCTCAGGCTTAAAGGAAAGTTGAATTCTTTCCTTGAAGAAGGTTGAATTCTTGCTTCTTTTTGGTTTCTGCCCTCCTAAGGTTGGTCCAGTGAATTGTGTAAAATTTGTATAGGGTGTGATTTGTGCTGAGTTTTTGTTTGTTTGTTTGTTTTTCCTCTGATGGGCAAGGCTGAGTGAGGTGGTAGTCCTTTTGCTGATGACTGGGTTTGTAGTTCTGTTTTGTTTGTTGTTTAGATGAGGTGTCCTGCACAGGGCGCTACTGGTGGTTCAGTGATGGTGGGTCTTGTACTCAAGTGGTTTCATTTGTGTGGGTTCTCACTATTTGATACTCCCTAGGGTTGAAAAGACCCTGATGCTGGGAAAGATTGAGGGCAGGAGGAGAAGGGGATGACAGAGGATGAAATGGTTGGATGGCATCACTTACTCAATGGACATGAGTTTGGGTAGACTCCAGGAGTTGGTGATGGACAGGGAGGCCTGGTGTGCTGCAGTCCATGGGGTCCCAAGGTGTAGGACACGACTGAGTGACTGAACTGAACTGAACTAAGAGTTAGTTCTCTGGTAGTCTAGGGTCTTGAAGTCAGTGCTCCCACTCCAAAGCTCAGGGCTTGATCTCTAGTCAGGAACAGAGATTCCACAAGTGGTTTGTTATGGCATTAAGTGAGATTAAAACAAATATCCAAAAATGAGAAACCAAAGATGAACCCCAGACAAATGGCAGTTACAAAATCAGACAAATAATAATTAAAATAATGGAATACACAGTCCAACAAAAATACAGTAGACTGACCAGATGAACAAAGGAAATAAAAAATTATATTTATCAGTTAAGAACAAAACTAACTAAAACACAAACTGGAAAACAAAATGAAAACAAGGTGCCAAGTGCAGAATAGAGCAATGAAAATAAAACTAACAAATATGTTGAGAGGAAAGAAAAGAAAGAAAGAATAGATATGCAAAGTTAAATAGAGATAGATGAAAAAAATTTATATACATTAAAGATTAACTGCAAGGGGGAAATAACAGTAGGAAAGGCAAACAAAGGAATAAATGTAGACAAAATATAATAGTTTTTAAAAATTAAAATTATAAAAAAGAAAAGAAAAAAATGGAAGAAAGAAAAAAAAAAAAAAAGGAAAACTCCACAGAATTGTAAAAGCCCAACATAGAGGCAGAGGTTTATAACAACAATAAAAAGTGTGACTGAATATACACATATACATATAAACCCATAAGGAACATCAAAACAGTCAAACAAAAATAAAGTACAATAGAGTGAGCTGGAGAACAAAGGAAACCAAAAATTATATATACCAGAACAAAACTAACTAAAGCAAAAACTGGAAAACAAAACTAAAGCAAGGTGCCAATTGGGGAATAAAGCAATGAAAATAAGACTAACAAATATGTTGAGAGGAAAGGAGAAAAAGAAAAGAAAGAATAGATATGCAAAGTTAAATAGAAGTAGATAAAGAAGATTTATATACATTAAAGATTAACTTGGAGAAGGAAGTGGCAACCCACTCCAGTATTCTTGCCTGGAGAATCCCATGGACGGAGGAGCCTGGGGGGCTACAGTCCACGGGGTCGCAAAGAGTCGGACACGACTGAGCAACTTCACTCACTCACTCATTCAAATATTAACTGCAAGGGGAAAAGAACAACAATAAAAGCAAACAAAGTAATAAGTGTAGAAAAAATAATAATAGGTTTTAAAAATTACAATTAAAAAAAGAGAAAAGAAAAAAAAAAGGAAAACTCCACAGACCTGCAAAAGCCCAATGTAGAGGCAGAGGTTTATAACAACAATAAAAAATGTGACTGAGGGGGGAAAAAAAGCTCAAAAGCTTAATTGGATTTCATAGTGCCAATAAAATGAACAACTACAACAGAGGGGTAAAAAAAGGAGAAAAAAAGAAAAAACGTTCAAAAGATTCTACAGAACAAGTTAAAAAATAAGAATAATAAATGTTTTTCTTGAGTTACTGCTGTCAGAGTCCTTTCCATCACTGGAAGCCACAGTCCACCTTACCTCCCTAGGATGCCCTCCAACACTACTGATCTCTGGACCTGCTGTGGGGGCAGCTCAGATTCTAATCTAGTCCTACGCCTGTGTGTTCTTACCTCCAATGTCCACAGCTATCAGAACTATTGCGTTTTCTTTTGTGGGAGCTTTCAGTGACCTTTTATATATTCCATAGACACAGAGTCTGCCTAGTTGATCATGTGAATTTAATCTGCAATTTGTACAGCTAGTGGGAAGGTTTTGGGTCTTCTTCCTTAGCCACACTGCCCCTAGGTTTCAATTGTGGTTTTATTTCCACCTCTGCATGTAGGTTGTCCACTGGGGTTTGTTTCTGAGTCTGCCCTGGAGGACTTGGTTTTGCCCTTGTGAGGACCAGGTGTGGAGGTAGTGCAGCTGCTTGGGTCGCAGGGGTTCTGGCAGCACCAGGTACTCAGGGGAGTTGGTGGCCAGGGCAGCAGGAAATATAGAGCTCTAGAAGAGTATGGCAACCAGTATTAGCCAATATGCTCTAGTATTCTTGTCTGGAGAACTCCCCTCCCTGACAGAGAAGCCTGGCAGGCCACAATCTACAGGGTCACAACTAGTTGAACACGACCGAAGCGACCCCGCACACATAGATGCAAGACTTTTTTTTTCCTGTAGCAGCTCTGCTCCAGTGAGACTTGAGTATGAAGGTCGCAAAGCTGCTTGGCTTACGGGGACCCTGGCAGTGCCAAGTGCAGAGACATCCTCCACCACGAGTTATGGCCCTATCAGAGTCTTTTTTCAAGCCTCTTGTAGCTGTGATCAGAAGGCCTCTTTGGCCAGTCTTTCTCAGGAGCTCTGCCCATTCGGGCACTTAGAGGGTTCCCTTGCCTGGGGTCCTTCTCTGTTGTTGGATGCGCCAGGCACTTAAAGGAGCACCCTGAGTGGGGCCCTACTCTGTAATTCAGTGTGTCAGGCGTTTGATGGGCCAGCCTCTATTTTCAGCTGCCAATGCTGGCATGTGGAGGGAGAAAGGCTATGGTGATGGCTCCACCCGCTATGCGTGACTCAGCAGTATCGCCTTGCTTCCATGGCTGCCCAGCTTTCCTTCACAGGCCTTTCCCATCACAGTCTCCTCCCTCACATCACCTTGATCCGTCTCTCTGCAGTCAACAGCAGCCCTCACCCTGAGATTGTTCCACAATCCCTAAACCCCAGCTCCTAGCCACTGCACCTTCCAGGGGACCAGAGCTCCTGTCTGGGGTACGTAAGGCTGCGGCAAGGACTGTCTGATTCTCATTCTATTTAGGCTTCCACAGATCAGCTGTTTCACTCTCAGCCTTAAATGTTTCTTCTCTGACTCAGACAATTGCCCTGATGTGGGGATCAGACCCCTGTTTCAGTTACCCTACCCACCGAGGACAGGTCCAGGCCTACTAACACTCCTGTTTTCCCCCTAGTTCATCCTACCAAGTTTTGCATGGTTCTGTATATTCTTTTCCTCTGGTCAGGTACTCCTGTCTCCTCTCAGCTGGTGTTCTGCATCCACTTCTGCGTCTGAAGGTGTATTCCTGATGCATCCATGGAGAGAGATGTACTCCACGTCCACCTACTCCTCTACCATCTTGTTCTCTCTCCCAAACAAGGAACTGTTAATGAACCAATCAACAATCTTCCAGTTAACAAGTATATGCTTAAAGCATCACAAGGGCTGAGCTCCAGGACAGTCACCACAGGAGAGACACAGAAGTGGGTGATAGACTCTGACCCCCAGTAGATCACAACTTAGGAGAGAAGAAAAGGATCTTGTCCAGAAAATGGACAAATGCTCAACTGTGTATTGAGCTCAGAGACAGGACAGGACAGTGTGGGCTGAATAAGGAATGGATCACTCAGTGTTCTACTTGCAAGAAACCAGATTTAAGCAAAAGAATTTAGTTAATAGCTAATGGGCAAAACTGGCTTCTGAGTGGTGCTAGTGGTAAGGAGCACGATTACCAATGAAGGAGACATAAGAGACACAGTTTCAATCCCTGGGTCTGAAAGCCACAGTGAGGTATCATTTTACATTTAATAGAATGGCTATGATCAAAAAGACAGATAATAACAAATATTACTTGACTAAGATGTGGAGCAATTGGAACTTTCACGTATTGCAAAATGGTACAGGCATTCTAGAAAACAGTTCAACAATTCCTCAAAAGCTTAATCATAGTTACCATAGTTACTGTGCCTGCAACTCCACTCCCAGGTTTATACCCAAGAGAAATGAAGGTATAACATCTACACAAAAACTTGCAGATAAATGTTTATAAAGACATTATTCATAACACCCAGAAAGTAGAAACAATCCAAATATCCATTAATCCATTAAATATCCATTAATATACAAATAAAATGTGGGATATCCATACAATGGGTTCAACAGTAAAAAGGAATGAATTACCAATACCTGCTACAACATGGATGAATCTTGAAAATGTAATACCAAGTAAAAAAAGCCAACCCTCAAAAACCATGGTGTATGATTCCATTTATATGAAATGCCCAAAATAGGGAAATCTATAAACAAATAAAACAGATTAGTAGTTGCCTACCTCTCGAAGTAGGGGGAGGAATGGAAAGTGACTGATAATGGATATGAGCTTTATTTTTTGAAGGACAAGAATGTTCTAAAATTAGATTGTGGTAATCATTGCACAATCCTGTCAATTTACTTTAAAACATTGAATTTTACACTTTAAATGGGTGAATTATATCTCAATAAAACTGTTAAAAAAAAGTAGTTGGTGGGGGGTGGTCCTTGGTGGCCTCATGGTTAGGATTCTGGGCTTTCACTGCCATGGCCTAAGTTCAGTCTGTGATGGGGGAACTGAGATCCTCCAAGCTGCATGGTGCTACCAAAAATAAATACACAAAAAGAAATATTTTTTTTTAATTAAGAAAAAACTAGTGGGTAGCTTACAGAATCTCTGGGAGATTGAAGAACTAGGCTTAAGGTTGTAGAGGTGGGAAAAAATGCTCCAAATTATTCAGGCAACTGTAATGTCAAACGCATCATGGTCATTGCTATTGGACACAGACTGTGTTGCTTGCCCAGAAGTCATGACCAACACAGAATTTAGCTACAGGAAGCACAGCCGTTCCTGCTTTTGAAATCCAGATTATCTACCACTGCTACAGCCCCCACTGGCTGTCAGAATGTATTTTGCATGCTCACTGCTTCTTCTCATGGATAGTTTAGGGTAAGGGGCATTTCACTGGGAAAGCCTAGGTCCCATAGCCATACCACAGGTACAAAGGAGGCCAGGAAAGTGAGCACCCAGTGGACAGTGGACAGTGCCTTAAAAGGGTGATTCTCCAAACATAAGAAGAAGGTGGCCGCTAAGAATGACTGATGCTGCTACAGAAAGTTTCTCAAATTGGAAATAGCTTTAGCCAGTCTTTGAGGGATAGACAGGATTTGGACCCAGAAAAAATAAGAAAAATATTGCAGCTGAGGAAATTGCATTAGGTAGATAGGAATAAAAATCTAGACTTTTCAGGAATTCACAAGGTCTTCCAACTTGATGGAAAGTTAAGACATGCAGGCATATGATACAAGGAGACAGAGAGACATCAAGCTCTGGGCTATGCGATTGCAGGAACTTTAAAAGAAAAGTCACTCAAGGTGGGTTATTAGAGGAAACCCTCAAGGTCTGAATCACTGGTCAGAATTTCTTTGTAGTCTGGCCACCAAGGGCTTCAGTGACAACTTAAAAGTTAGAACCAACCAATTCCCTAGGCACCCAGGTGGTTTCTTCACTTCCTTTGTTTAGTTCCTTGCAAGCCTGGGCAGGAAACTGAGCAATGGAAACAAGGGTTGCTTTTGAGGTGTATTCAAATGGGGACCATGGTGGCAGTTTGGGGGTGGGATATGTTATTTCTGGTTTAGGCTGTTGAGACTTTTTTTGCTAAATGATTTCTTTTTCTCCCTGTGTCTCCTCTGAACACAGGATAGATTGATCTCTTTCTCAGGCCATCCTACATCATTTCTTTCTATTCTTGATTTCTGTTTAGAACTCTAAATCTTTGTTCCATCTATGTAGCGGAGACGATGTAGAGCAGTCTGGAAGAGGGTCTGGCCCTTTCACCATAGTGCATTTTATTTTTATGCTCCTTTTTTATCTGGTTTTTCTTAATAGCTTTGAGATGAATTTCCTTTCAGCCTTGCTCTGGCCTTGTGAAAGCAAAGAGTTGAGTTATTAGGCACAATAGGAGCATTTATTTATCTGGCTTTCATCAAGATAAATAACAAATTTATATAAAATCTTAGCACATCAAAAAATCCAAGTATATTAGAAATAAGTATGCTTTACTTAATGGTTTTGCAAAACTTTGCTGTAAAATCTCACCATGGTAAATTACTTTGCTAAATAGTATCTTAGCTTGAAGTCCCTTTTAGCACTGTAGGGCAGATGAAAGAGGTGAATTTTAAGAAAATCTCACCATAGTGTTTAGAAAAAAAAACAAAAAACACCACATCAGCAACATCATACATAAAAAGCAGGGATGATGGATTCACCATCAATAAATTTAATAGCAGCCAGAGCACCATTTGCTAGAAATTCACTTTGAGTCTGAATTATTTTAAATAAGGCATCACACATAAGAGTAAGAAAGAAAAAATTCCCAGCTCAGTTTCCATTAATTTCTCAGCCAGCAAATTTGAAATAGGGTAGAATTTACAGGTCAGCAGCAAAAACTCACTCAACCAGGGACGAAAATGGGCCATTTCTCTTTGGTATCCAACTGAAGACCCCACTTAGGAGTTATTTCCTGCTTCTTGAAAAGTCTTTTAACTGTATCATTCCTTGATTTTAACTGGACTGAAGCAACTCTCCATTATACAGGGAAATGTGAATGAATTGAGTTTTCCCTGAGTTACAAGGGTATTATCTGGGCCTCCAAGGGGCAGCCTGCCCAGATTAGCACTAAAGACTGTCACGCCAACTGAGATGAAGACACAAGACATAAATGCTGGCTTTTGTCATTGGCAAGTTAGAAGTGCGGAGCAACTGGAAGAAAGAAACGCATCTGTCTTTTGCAGCCCAGCAGAGGGGTTTGCCTGCTTATTGGGCCTAACTCTTTAAATCAGGGCCTTTCACTGAGCTGGGGATTCAGGACAGTCATTTGACTGGTTCTCACATTCATGAAGAGCTTCAACTATAGACGTTTGATGTTCTCATCTCAGGAGGTCATCCATACAGTCCCAGAGATGCACAGTGACTAAAAGAGGAAGATATTCATTGTAAAACTTTCATCTACCGCAGGTCTGCCTGTGTTGCACTATACATTAATGTTTCAAATCTTATTTTTATGTGAATAATACAAACACACTTCATGACATTTGACATAAACAGCATTTAAAACAATTTTTTTAAAACCTAGTTTCGGAGAGGTGTGTGTGTGTGTGTGTGTGTGTGTGTGTGTGTGTGTGTGTGTGTGTGTGTATGGAGAAAGAGAACCTCAAAAATATATAAAGGAGAGAGTGAAAATGGTCTGGAGCCTCTCTCAACTTCTGAGAGACCCTACCTAGAAAGCTGGGTCTTGTTAATGACACTATGCTATACAGTCGACTCAATTTTGTTTCCATTGTTAATCGATCTTTAGAACCTTAAGTTTCAGAGATAATAAAAGCAGATAAATGAAAATAATATTATTATTCAGTGAGTACCAACTACATAGTGGCCTCTGTACTGGGCTTTTTCTGTTATTTTCTTTAATCCACAGCAGCATTTAGGTAAAAAATTATTATTGCCATTTTAATGTAGTGTAATGTTAGTTGCTCAGTTGTATCTGACTCTTTGAGACACCATGGACTGTAGCCCACCAGACTCCTCTGTCCAAAGAATTCTCCAGGCAAGAATACTGGAGTGGATAGCCATTCCCTTCTCCAGGACATCTTCCCAAATCAGGGATCAAACCCAAATCTCCTGCACTGCAGGCAGATTTTTCACAGTGTAAGCCACTAGGGAGTGTGTAAACTGAGGCTCAGAGAATGGGCATTTGCCTGAGATCACCTAGATGTAAAAAAGGACCATATTTGAAGACAGGTCTGTTTATATTCAAAAGCCATGTTTTTAACCACAACTTGGAGATCATGGCAGTTATTAGTTTTATAGGAAAACTAAGACAGAACATCATCTTCTTTAACCAGTACTAAACGAATTTTATCAAATTCTACTCTTTGGCCTCCCTTTTTGAGAGCTAATGATGGCCAGGTCCCACAGGTACCATCTATCAGCTTAGTCTTCTTTTGCATAGATAACTGCAATATAGCTAACTAGGCTTTGATTTTAGATTTTTGTGTTCTCCTGAGGTTAGACCCTGAGTGGGATTTGGATAGTTCGGAAACTTATCAGCAACCATTCATAGATCACTGTTAGAGTAAGAATCTTATTACCAGAGGATAATCTTATATTTAAGCCTTGAACCACCTTGCTCTTTCTCCATGTACCCAATAACATGCCTTTTAGAGAAAGAACTACCAATTTTCTGATATTCACTAGCCTAGTTATAGGACATGTCTTATTTTTAATAAATAAATGTAATATTTTAAGAGGTAAGAACATTCAAAAATGGCAAAAGGATTTGTAATAAAAATAAGTCTTCCCACCCACATTCTAGTTCTCTACTTAAAGTAACCACTATCTTTAAGAGATATCCCATGAAAACATAAGCTTTGAATATATGTGTGTTAGTCACTCAGTCATGTCTGACTCTTTGCGACCCCGTGGACTGTAGCCAGCCAGGCTCCTCTGTCCATGGAAATCTCCAGGCAAGAATCCTGGAGTGGGTTGTCATTCTCTTCTCCAGAGGATCTTTCCAACTCAGGGATCGAACCTGGGTCTCCTGCATTATACGTAGATTCTTTACTATCTAAGCCATCAGGGAGGCCCAAGCACTGACTATATCCATTTAAAAGTCAGTGTTGTCCCTGAATATTACACTTTTAATGATGTGTCTTTAAGATGGTTTCGTATCTACCTGGAGCTGCTTTCTTCTTGTTTATGGCTACATAGTGTTTAGCCAATCCCTTTTGATAGGTTGCTTCCAACATTTTGTTACTAGAAACAATGTACAATGAATGCCTTTCTACTTGACAGTTCAGTTCAGTCACTCAGTCGTTTCTGACTCTTTGTGATCCCATGAACTGCAGCACACCAGTCTTCCCTGCCCATCACCAACTCCCGAAGCCTGCTTAAATTTGTGTCCATCGAGTCGGTGATGCCATTCAACCATCTCATCCTCTGTCATCTCTTCCCATCCTGCCATCAATCTTTCCCAGCATCAGGGTCTTTTCCAATGAGTCAGTTCTTCACATTAGGTGGCCAAAGTATTGGAGCTTCAGCTTCAACATCAGTCCTTCTAATTAATATTCAGGACTGATTTCCTTTAAGATTGACTGGTTTGATCTCCTTGCAGTCCAAGGGACTCTCAAGAGTCTTCCCTAAAACCACAGTTCAAAAGCATCAATTCTTTGGCACTCAGCTTTCTTTATAGTCCAGCTCTCACATCCATACATGACTACTGGAAAAACCATACCTTTGACTAGATGGACCTTTGTCAGCAATGTCTCTGCTTTTTAATATACTGTCTAGGTTTGTCATGGCTTTTCTTCCAAGGAGGAAGCATCACCATGTGCAGTGATTTTGGAGCCCAAGAAAATAAAATCAGTCACTTTTTCCATTTTTTCCCCATCTATTTGCCATGAAGTGATGGGACCGGAAGCCATGATCTTAGTTTTCTGAATGTTGAGTTTTAACCCAGCTTTTTCACTCTCCTTTCACTTTAATCAAGAGGCTCTTCAGTTCCTCTTTGCTTTTTGCCATAAGGGTGGTATTACCTGCATATCTGAGATTATTGATATTTCTCCTGGCAGTCTTGATTCCAGCTTGTGCTTTATCCAGCTCTGCATTTCACAAAACGTACTCTGCATATAGGGTTTCCCTCGTGGCTCAGCTGTTAAAGAATCTGCCTGCAATGTGGAAGACCTGGGTTCGACCCCTGGGTTGGGAAGATGCCCTGGAGAAGGGAAATGCTACCCACTCCAGTATTCTGGCCTGGAAAATTCCATGGACTGTATAGTCCACGGGATCACAAAGAGTCAGACATGACTGAGTGACTTTCACTTTCTTCACTCTGCATATAAGTTAAATAAGCAAGGTGACAATATACATCCTTGATGTACTCCTTTCCCAGTTTGGAACCAGTCCATTGTTTCATGTCCAGCTCTAACTGTTGCTTCTTGAGCATACAGATTTCTCAGGAGGCAGGTAAAGTGGTCTGGTATTCCCATCTCTTGAAGAATTTTCCACAGTTTATTGTGATCCACACAGTCAAAAGCTTTGGCATAGTCACTAAAGTAGAAGTATATGTTTTTCTGGAACTCTCTTGCTTTTTCCATGATTCAACGGATGTTGGCAGATTGATCTCAAAGGTTCGTCTAGTCAAGGATATGGTTTTTCCTGTGGTCATGTATGGATGTGAGAGTTGGACTGTGAAGAAGGCTGAGCGCCGAAAAATTGATGCTTTTGAACTGTGGTGTTGAAGAAGACTCTTCAGAGTCCCTTGGACTGCAAGGACACCCAACCAGTCCATTCTGAAGGAGATCAGCCCTGGGATTTCTTTGGAAGGAATGATGCCAAAGCTGAAACTCCAGTACTTTGGCCACCTCATGCAAAGAGTTGACTCAATGGAGAAGACTCTGATGCTGGGAGGGATTGGGGGCAGAAGGAGAAGGGGACGACAGAGGATGAGATGGCTGGATGGCATCACTGACTTGGTGGACGTGAGTTTGAGTGAACTCCAGGAGTTGGTGATGGATAGAGAGGCCTGGCGTGCTGCAATCCATGGGGTCACAAAGAGTCGGACACAACTGAGCGACTGACCTGATCTGATCTGATCCTCTGTCTTTTCTAAATCCAGCTTGACCATCTGGAAGTTCACAGTTCATGTACTGTTGAAGACCCCCTTGGAGAATTTTGAGCATTACTTTGCTAATGTGTACTTTTCTACTTGTAGCAATTTACAAATGTAGACCTATCTATGTGATTAAATTTTAGAAATGACATTTCTGTGTCTAACTTTTTTGTGTGTGGTACCCTATGGCACGTGGGATCTTAGTTCTGTGACCAGGGATGGAATCCCCTGCCTCCTCCACAGTGGAAATGTGGAGACTTAACCATGAGAGTGCGGGGAAATCTCTGCTGTGTCTAATTTAATCTGCCCTTTCTGGAAGGTGTACTGATTTACTCTTGCACCAACAATTTCCTACTTCCTAATATCTACACAATGTGTTACAATTTGGATCTTTGCCAATCTTTCCAGTTTTAATTTGTGTTTCTCTTATTTAAGCCTTATTTAAGGCTGACTAAACAACTTTTTCAGGGAAGGCAATGGCACCCCACCCCGGTACTCTTGCCTGGAAAATCCCATGGATGGAGGAGCCTGGTAGGCTCCAGTCCATGGGGTTGCTAAGAGTCGGACACGACTGAGCGACTTCACTTTCACTTTTCACTTTCATGCATTGGAGAAGGAAATGGCAACCCACTCCAGTATTCTTGCCTGGAGAATCCCAGGGACAAAGGAGCCTAGTGGGCTGCTGTCTATGGGATCGCACAGAGTCGGACACAACTGAAGTGACTTAGCAAACAACTTTTTACATGTTCACAAATCATATATATTTCTTTTTCTATAAACTATCTGTTAACATATTCTTATTTTTCTGTTAGCCTATTGATTCTTTTACTTATTAATGTCTAGGAACTCTTTTTATATTAAGAAAATAAACTCTATGGGATATGTGTTATAAACAGCTTTTTTCCTCAATTTGTCAGTTGTCTTTTCACTTTATTAGTTCTTTGCAAGCAGTTTTTGTTTTAATTTTTATTCACTAAAATTATCAGTTCTTTCTTCTACATTCTCTGGGATTTGTATCAAACTTAAAAAGTCTTTTCCACATTGATACTGTATAATAATTCTCCTATATATTTTATAACTTTGCTTTTTATATTTCAATCTTTGATCCATCTGGAGTGTATTTCATGCAAGGAGCAAGACAGTGATTCAATTTGATTGCAGTGTTCCAAATGGCCCTCAAATAATTTTGCATTTCATCTTTTCTAAATTATGCTTGGGGGCATGCTAAGAAACCTGGGAATTGGTATTACTTTCAGCCTTAGATCCCTTAGAAAACCCACCCTACACAATACATGGACAGCACAATCACTACTACTCTTAAGAAATCAGCCGGCATAAGTAGAATGTGTCTGAATGAGAAGCCTGCTACTGCTGCTGCCTCGCTTCAGTCATGTTCGACTCTGTGTGACCCCACCAGGCAAGAGTCGTGTTCGACTCTGTGCGACCCCACCAGGCTCCCCCGTCCCTGGGATTCTCCAGGCAAGAACACTGGAGTGGGTTGCCATTTCCTTCTCCAGAATGAGAAGCCAGACAACTGAAATTAGTCCAGTTCTGAGCAAATGAGTTTTTTGAGTCCTAAAGCACAATTTGTGGAGGGGAAGGGAAAGGATATTCTTTAAATGTATATATATATTTTTAAAATATATTATAATTTTATATTTTAAATATAAAATTAGATAAAACATCAATATTTATTTAGAATAGGAGAAATGTTTTAAAATTAATACAGTCTGCAAACTTTAAATAATTCAGAAAATTATTATAATAATATGATTGAGTCCTGACATTTCTCTATAATAATTTGGCTGCATATTCTTTGATTGCCTCTTCATATGACAATAATTTTATAATATTTTCCATAGAGAAAATAGAATATTCAGTTCTTCTTCTAGCCTGGTTGATCAAAACTTGTTTTTATTAATGATTACTTTAAAAATTTCCTTCAGCATTAAATATGTTAGTGATATTGTCATGTTATTTTGTAAGATTGCTGTCAAATTTGAGGAAATCTCTATAGAGATTTCAGGTCATTTCAGTTTTCTTGTTCAATGGCTAACCTTAAATTCTATTTGAATTGATGATGATCATTAACCCATTTGTCGTGGGTACTATCATTGTAAACCTTACGTGAATTTAGGTGATTATTTTTTGTCCAGTATTTTCTGCCAAATCACAAAGTAATATAAACTCTTTTGCAGTATGTTTGTATAATTTTTTCATCTTCATTAATTGAATTGACAAACAATCCAAAAGTTTATTTCTTCAAAATTTATCTCTTCCTTTGACAGAATTATTGCTTCAGGTATGATATAAAATTTGGGGGTTCAAATTCACTTCTTGTTGTCTTTGCTTATCTCCATGACTATTATTTCATATTCCATTAATTTTATATAAAATTTTATTGATCAAAGAGGAAATTAAATCTGAAATTGCAAATTATATAGAAAATATTTTTTTAAAGATTACTTTATAAGAAAACCAATGGGTCACAGCTAAAACTGTACTCTGAGGAAAATACATAGCCTGAGGAACTAAAATAAATGGATTTACTTTTTAAAATTTATATTTTATATTGAATTATAGCTGATTTACAATGCTATGATAATTTCAGGTGGATAGCAAAGAGACTCGAATGGATCTACTTGTATCCAATCTCCCTACAATGAGATATCACCTCACAGTGGTCAGAATGGCCATCATCAAAAAAACTACAAACAATAAATCCTGGAGAGAGTGTGAAGAAAAGGAAACCCTCTTGTACTGCTGGTAGGAATATAAATTGATACAGCCACTATGGAGGACAGTGTGAAGAGCCGACTCATTAGAAAACATTCTGATGCTGGGAAAGATTAAGGGCAGGAGGAGAAGGGAGTGACAGAGGATGAGATGATTGGATGGCATCACCGACTCAATGGGCATAAGTTTGAGCTAACTCCAGGAGATAGTGAAGGACAGGAAAGCAACCTAAATGCCCATCAACAGAGGAATGGATAAAGAAAATGTGGTACATATATACAATGGACTATTACTCAGTCATTAAAATGAATGAAATAATGCCATTTGCAGCAACATGAATAGACCTAGAGATTGTCATGCTGAGTGAAATAAGTCAGACAGAGAAGGAGGAATATTGTATGACATCATTTATATGTGGAATCTAAACAGAAATAACATAAACTTATTTACAAAACAGAAATAGCCTCACAGACTTAGACAATGGACATATAGTTGCCAGGGGGAGAAATAGGGGAAGAGATAATGACGGAGTTTGGGATCTTGGTGTTCTTTAGTCCATGGTGTTGCAAAGAGTCAGACATGACTAAGCGACTAAACAACAACAACAATGGAGATACCTTAAAAAACAACCACAGATAAAAACTACCATATGACCCAACAACCCCACTACAGGCATGTATCCTCAGAAAGCCATAACTGAAAAGGACACATGTACCCCAATGTTCACTGAAGCACTATTTACGATAGCTAGGACATAGAAGCAACCTAGATGTCCATCAACAGATGAATGGATAAAGAAGCTGTGTATACACACACACACACTGGAATATTACTCAGCCATAAAAAGGAACACATTTGAATCAGTTCTAATGAGCTGTGTATCACACACACACACACACACACACACACACACACAGGAATATTACTCAGCCATAAAAAGGAACACATCTGAGTCAGTTCTAATGAGGTGGATGAACCTATAGCCTATTATACAGAGTGAAGAAAATCAGAAAGAGAAAAACTCATATATATGGAATCTAGAAAGATGGTACTGATAGACCTATTAGCAGGGCAGCACTGGAGACGCAGACATAGAGAATAGATTTGTGAACACAGTGGGGAGAAGGAGAGGGTGGGACTAATGGAGAGAGCAGTATGGAACATATGCTACCATATGTAAAATAGCTAGCCAGTGGGAATTTGCTATATGACTCAAGGAGCTCAAATCAGTAATCTGTGACAATACAGAGGGATGGGATGGGGCAGAAGGTGGGAGGGAAGTTCAAGAGGGAGGAGACATATGTATACCTATGAATGATTCATGTGGATATAAGGCAGAAACCAATACGATATTGTAAAGCAAATATCCTTCAATTGAAAATAATGAATTTTAAAAAAGAAAAGGTTGAGATTATTGAAAAGTTATAAAAATATAAGTAAACTCTCAAATTTTAATATTTGAAGAGAATCAATAAAATGGGTAAGTCTCTGCCAAACCTAATATAAAAAAAAGAACCACAGATTGGGAATAAGAAAGGATATACTATGAGAATAAGAAAGGATATACTATTGATCAAACCAATCAATCCTAAAGGAAATCTGTCCTGAATATTTATTGGAAGGACTGATGTTGAAGCTGAACCTCCAATACTTGGGCCACCTGATGCGAAGAGCTGACTCATTAGAAAAGACCCTGATGCTGGGAAGAGGCAGGAGGAAAAGGGGATGACAGAGGATGAGATGGTTAGATGGCATCACTGACTCAGTGGACATGAATTTGAGTAAACTCTGGGAGTTGGTTATGGACAGGGAGGCCTGGCGTGCTGCAGTCCATGGGGTAACAAAGAGTTAGACACGACTGAGTGATTGAACAGCAATAACAAATACTATGAGAAAATATTGTCAGTGAATATTAAATTGACCTCTATAGCTATAACTTAGAATATAGAGGAAATGGATGTTTTCCTATTAAAATGCAACATTACTCAAGATTTAAGTTTAACACTACTTAAGTTTCAACTCAAGCTGCAAGATGATCAGACTCCACATTCTGTATTTCACAGGAAGGACTAAAGTATGTGCAGAATTTACAAAGGTAAAAAGCAATAAATTGATAACTTTTAAAGTTTTCATCCATTTTGAGGCACAAAATTTGGGAAACTAAAGAGATCTTTGTCAGGAGGGGCTTTTTTTGAAAATAGATGAAATGTGATTTCTTCCCACTAGCTCCACCAAAGGAGAGAGGAATGTTACCTCCTAATCCAAAAGCTAGTTCTAAAGATTTCAGTCAAATGACCCAAAGAGCTTGATTTGTGTTCCCTGTTATTGCTGGGAGGGATTGAGAATGAGGGAGAAAGGCACAACTGTCTGGGGTCGTAGTCTTATCTAAGAAATCTCACGGGCGACTTCCCTGGTTGTCCAGCGGTTAAGAATCTGCCTGCCAATGCTTGGGACATAGGTTCGATCCCTGGTTCAGGAAGATTCCACATGCCACGGGGCAACTGAGCCCCTGTGCCACATCTCCTGAGCCTACCCCCCGCAACTACTGAAGGCCCCACAGCTAGAGCCTGTGCTCCACAACAAAAGAAGTCACTGCAATTAGAAGCCCACAGCTAGAGAGTAGTTCACTGCAACCAGAAGAAGCCTGCACAGCAACAAAGACCCAACACAGCCAATAAATAAATAAATAGGCATATGACCTCCACAAAATCATAGACCTTGCCCAGGAGAAAGCAGCAGGAAATAATGGAGCATCTGATAGATATGAAGACAGATGACCTTAAAATGGCCAGGAAAGCTTGGAAGAACAGTTGCAGAGGAGCAGGGGAAACTGAGAGGAGTTTTTCCTAACCGAAAAAGAAGGGGAGTGCCATGGGCTCATGGAAGGGACTTTAGAAGCTGGAGCAATCTGGCCCCTGTGAACCTATTAGGGCTTCCCTCAATGCGAGGACAGTCCTTACATTGAGGAAAAACTGCTGGAACTAGAATCAAAACTGAGCAAGATGGAGTCAACAAAGGAAGAAAGAAAAAGGTCCAGAGCAAGTGCAGGTAAGGCAACAGAGCCAGGAAATCTCAGAAAATAAGCTGCCGAAATTTTTAAGGCTACCTGGAGTTACCCTGAACCATGTTTTCCTTCCAAAAGTTCAGGAAAACTGGCTTCACATTGACAAATGAATAATATAAAAGGTCTGAGGTCAAATTCCACACAAAGTTACTATACAGTAAAAGAGAGTAAGACACAGAATATCATTGCCCTGGTCCACTGCTTCTCAAACATTTGTTCTCAGCATCCCCTTATACTTTCAAAAAATGGTGAGGTCTCCCCCAGAATTTTGTTCAAAAATGTTTATTAGTTCATTTAAAAATAATAATGCACCCATTATTTTTTAATTGGAGAATAATTGCTTTACAATGTTGTATTGGTTTTTGCCATACTATAACACCAATTAGCCATAACTATATATATATGTATATATACATATATATATACATAACTGCATGCCTCCCTCCCAATCTACCCCCAATTCCACCCCCTACCTAGGTCAACACAGAGCACTGCGCTCGGCACCCGATGTTATACACCAGCTTCCCACTAGCTGTCTATTTTATAAACGGCAGTGTATATTTTTATGCATGGTAGTCAATGCTACTTTCTCAGTTCATCCCACCTTCTCCTTCCCCCACTGTGTCCACGTGCCCATTCTCTACATCTGCATCTCTGTTCCTGCCCTGCAGATAGGTTCATCAGTACCATTTTTCTAGATTCCATGTACATGCATTAATACACAATATTTATTTTTCTCTTTCTGGTGTACTTCACTCTGTATAATAAGCTCTAAGTTCATCCACCTCAGTTCAACTGACTCACATTTGTTCTTTTCTATGACTGAGTAATATTTCATTGTATATATGTACCAGAACTTCTTTATCCATTCATCTGTTGATGGATATCTAGGTTGCTTCCATGTCCTGGCTATTGGAAATAGTGCTTCAATGAACATTGGAGTACATGTGTCCTTTTAAATTATGGTTTTCTGAGGGTACATGCCCAGTAGTGAGATTACTGGGTTTTATACCAGAATTTTTTTTAGGAATCTCCATACTGTTCTCCATAGCGGCTGTATCAATTTACATTTCCACCAACAGTAATGTACCCATTATATGTTAACATTAATAATATTTAATGAAAAATCACTGTATTTTCCCAAACAACAACAAAAACTAATTTAATAAGAAGAATAGCACTATTTTACATGTATACAAGATCTCTTAATTGTTGGGCTTAATAGAAAACAGCCAGATTCTACTATCTGCTTCTGCATTCCATCTGTTGTGATATGCTATTCTAGTCAAAATAAATGGAAAAAAAAAATCTGGTTTTAAACAGATCAGTTCAGTTGCTCAGTCACATCTGACTCTTTTTTGACCCCATGAACTACAACACACCAGGCTTCCCTGTCCATGACCAGGTCCTGGAGCTTGCGCAAACTCATGTCCATCAAGTCAGTGATTCCATCCAACTATCTCATCCTCTATTGTCCCCTTGTCTTCCTGCCTTCAATCTTTCCCAGCTTCAGGGTCTTTTCCAATGAGTCTGTTTTTGCATCAGGTGGCCAAGGAATTGGAGCTTCAGCTTCAACATCAGTCCTTTCAATGAATATTCAGGACTGATTTCCTTTAGGATTGACTGGTTTGATCTCCTTGCTGTCCAAGGGACTCTCAAGAATCTTCTCTAATCAGATCAGATCAGATCAGATCAGTCGCTCAGTCGTGTCCGACTCTTTGCGACCCCATGAACCGCAGCACGCCAGGCCTCCCTGTCCATCACCAGCTCCCGGAGGTCACCCAGACTCGCATCCATCGAGTCAGTGATGCCATCCAGCCATCTCATCCTCTGTCGTCCCCTTCTCCTCCTGCCCTCAATCCCTCCCAGCATCAGAGTCTTCTCCAATGAGTCAACTCTTCGCATGAGATGGCCAAAATACTGGAGTTTCAGCTTTAGCATCATTCCTTCTAAAGAAATTCCAGGATTGATCTCCTTCAGAATGGACTGGTTGGATCTTCTTGCAGTCCAAGGGACTCTCAAGAGTCTTCTCCAACACCACAGTTCAAAAGCATCAATTCTTCGGCGCTCAGCCTTCTTCACAGTCCAGCTCTCACATCCATAGTTCAAAGGCATCAATTCTTTGGCACTCAGCTTTCTTCATGGTCCAACTCTCACATCCATACATGACTACTGGAACAACCATAGCTTTGACTAGATGGACCTTTGTTGACAAAATAATGTCTCTGCTTTTTAATATGATGTCTATGTTTGTCATAGCTTTTCTTCAAGGAGCAAGTGTCTTTTAACTTCATGGCTGCAGTCACCATCTGTGGTGATTTTGGAGCCCAAGAAAATAAAGTCTGTCACTGTTTCCATTGTTTCCCCGTCTATTTGCCATGAAATGATGGGATTGGATGCCATGATCTTCGTTTTTTGAATGTTGAGTTTTAAGCCAGCTTTTTCACTCTGCTCTTAAACATGTATGTAGTTGTAAAAGAGAGAGGTATATTAATAACTTTTCAGGTAGTTGTGAATACTGCTCTTTGATAGTACACCAAATCTTCACAATTGATAATTGATAGGAGGTTAGTTGCTAACTCATAATATGAAACTCTGTTAATGAACTTACGAATTCTGTTCTATTAAATCTATTGGTTTATTTTTGTTTTTCATTTCTAATTTTTATTAGAGTTGATTTATAATATTATATTGATTTCAGGTATACAACATAGTGATTCAATATTTTTATAGATTATACTCCATTGAAAGTTATTACAAAATAATAATTGTTTCCCTTCACTGTACAATATATCCTTGTTACTTATTTACTTTGTATATTGTAGTTTATATCTCTTTTTTATTGACATATAATTACTTTAAAATGTTGTGTTGGCTTCTATTGTACAACAGAGGGAATCAGCTATATTATACAAATATCCCCTCTCTTTTGAGTCTCCCTCTCACCCCCCCAATAGTAGTTTATATCTCTTAATCCAGTACCCCTATCTCGTCCCTCCTCATTTCACTCTCCCCACTGGTAACAACTAGTTTGTTCTCTATATCTGTGAGTTTGTTTGTTTCTGTTTTGTTATATACATTGATTTCTTTTATTTTTCAGATCCCACATACAAATGATAACATAGAGTAATTTTTTCCCTGTCTGATTTATTTCACTAAGCATACCACCCTCTAGGTCTCCTCTAGGTTATTTTAAATGACACTTTTTTCATTCTTTTTTTGTGGTTGAGTAGTATTCCATTGTATGTACATATATATACATCACATCTTCTTTACCCATTCATTTGTTGATGGACACTAGGATTGCTTCCATATTTCTGCCATTATAAATAATGCTGCTATGAAAGCTGGAGTTCATAAACATTTTCAAATTAAATGCTTTCATTTTCTTTAAATATATACCCAGCAGTGGCTTGATGGATCATATGGTAGTTCTATTTTTACTTTTTTAAGGAACCTCCATGCTGTTTTCCATAGTGGCTGCACCAATTTACATTCCCACCAACAAAGTAGGATGGTTCCCTTTCCTCTACATTCTTGACAATGTTCATTATTTGTAGACTTCTTGATGATAGCCTTTTTGACAGATGTGAAGTAATATCTCATTGTGGTTTTGATTTGCATTCCTCTGATGATTAGTGATGCTGAGCATTTTTCATGTGCCTATTGACCATCTGTATATCTCCTTGGGAAAAATCTCTAGGCCTTCTGCCCATTTTTAAAAATCGGTATGTTTGCTTTTTTGATGTTGAGTTGTTGAACTGTTTATGTATTTTAGATATTAACCCATTATTGGTCAAATTATTTGCAGATATTTTCTCCAATTCAATAGATGTCTTTTCATTTTGTCAGTGGTTTCCTTTGATGTGCAAAAGCTTTTAAGTTCAATTAGGTCTCATTTGTTATTTTTGTTTTTATTTTTTTTGTCTTAGGAAACAGATCCCCCCAAAATATTGCTACATCAAAAAGTGTTCTGCCTATGTTCCCTTCTAGGAGGTTTATGTTTTCAGGTCTTACATTTTGTCTTTTTTTCTAAATTTTGAGAGTTTTTTGTATGTGGTGTGAAAAAAGTTATTTTCCATGTAGCTATTCAGTTTTCATAGCACTGCTTATTGAAGAAGCTGTCTTTTCTCTACTGTATGTTCTTGCTTCCTTTGTTGTAGATTAACTGACAAGTGAATGGGTTTATTTCTGGACTCTGCAGTCTGTTTCCATTGATCTGTTTATCTGTGTTTCTGCCAGTACCTTGCTGTTTTGATTAGTGTACCTTTATAGTATAGGCTGAAGTCAGTGTGTTGCCTCCAACTTTGTTCTTTTATCTCGATTGCTTTGACATGATTTATTTTTGCATGAATCTTTTACCCATGCATAACTTTCTAACAATACATTGATCATTTGGATACTATCAGTTCATTGAATTATATGGATCTTTCAAAGGCTGACACATTCACTAAACAATTGCAAAAAGTCACACTTGTAAATCTCACCACAGTGTCACCTGAATAGTATTTAGGTATTAGGAAATTGCAGTATCAAAGTGAAACTGTGTAGTCTCTCAGTCATATCCAACTCTTTGGGATCTCGTGGACTGTAACCTGTCCATGGAATTCTCTAGGCAAGAATATTGGTGTGGGTAGCCATGCCCTTCTCCAGGGGATCTTCCCAACCCAGGGGTCAAACCTGGGTGTCCCACATTGCAGGCAGATTCTTTACCATATGAGCCACAAGGGAAGCCAGTGGCAAATATAAGTTTTCCAAAATTCAGGTGCTCTCTTGAAAACTTAAATTTTATCACTGGAAACAAGTACTGCCAGTTATTTTTCACGATGTTTCAGGCATATTTTGGTTCATATTCAAAATATGTCAATAAAACACGCAATTCTGAATAACCATGGCTTACCTGTTAGTCATTCTTTCAAGTAAAGATAGTATTCTACTTTAAAAATTATTGATTAGTTCAGTTAGCAATTCAAACATTGCAATACTTTTCCTGGAAAGAACCATCACAATTTAGTATGCAGCTACTGTTTCGTACTATACTTGATCTTAGCCAAAAGGCCAAGAAGCAACTTTATTTTGGGGGCTCCAAAATCACTGCAGATGGTGACTGTAGCCATGAAATTAAAAGACATTTGCTCCTTGGAAGAAAAGTTATGACCAACATAGACAGCGTATTAAAAAGCAAATACATTACTTTACCAACAAAGGTCTGTCTAGTCAAAGCTTTGGTTGTTCCAGGAGTCATATATGGATGTGAGAGCTGGACTGTAAAGAAAGCTGAGTGTGGAAAAATTGGTGCTTTTGAACTGTGGTGTTGGAGAAGACTCTTGAGAGTCCCTTGGACTGCAAGGAGATCCAACCAGTCCATCCTAAAGGAAAGCAATCTTGAATATGCATTTGAAGGACTGATGCTGAAGCTGAAGCTCCAATACTTTGGCCACCTGATGCGAATAACTGACTCACTGGAAAAGACCCTGATGCTAGGAATGATTGAAGGCAGGAGGAGAAGGGGATGACAGAGGATGAGATGGTTGGGTGGCATCACCAACTCAATAGACATAAGTTTGAGTAAGCTCCAAGAGTTGTTGATGGACAGGGAAGCCTGGCATAACTGCAGTCCATGGAGTCACAAAGAGTTGGACATGACTGAGTGACTGAACTGAACTGAACTTAGTGTTTCATATGTTCTTTCCATTTTGTCACTCAGAACATTAAAAAATGTGTACTCAAGGGACAAACTTTAATAATATTAATAATTTTTCCTATTTCATCAAGGACATTCTTAAGTAAAACTGACTTTTTAAAAATGCATTTAAAATGACTACTAATATCTTTTGGTGCCACTGCCTTAATTCGTGATAAAACTAGCCATTTTGCCTATCCTTGCTTTGAATTATCAGTGCAAATGTCAATACAGTGAAAGAGAAAAATAACATCTTCGTAAGAGCATGAAAATAGAAAATAGCTTTTCCCTTTCAGTGTGTCTAAAAGGATCTTGAACCATGCATTGAAGTCCACTTTACAGATAATGAAAGCACTCAGATATGCTCACAGAATATATAAAAACGGCCCAAAATGCTTGAAAATGAGCTAAAAGACATCAAGAAAATAATAAAATATTTGAAAGAATAATATAAATCAAACTTAGAAAAAAATTAGAAATGAGTTGACAGAACTCAGCAAAGAAAGAAAAGGGAATTTCCTGCTAGTCCAGCAGTTAGGACTCCATGCTTCCACTGCAGGAGGGACTGGCTTGATCTCTGGTTAGGGTTAGATACCTAAGACACCACATGAACTAAGATACCTCATGCTCTGTGGCATGGCCCAAAAATAAGAAGAGAAAGAAAGGAATAATAATTTCAAAATTGAAGATGAATGTAGAACCAATAAATCAATAAACACAGTAGATTATGCCTTGAGAGGAACAGGTGAAGAAAAGGATTTTTTTAAATAAAAAATTATCTTTTTTAAATATAAAAAATTAATAAAGATAAATGGAGAGATAAAAATGATTTAAGAGAATGTGACACATATTAAATATAGACAATTGAGAGTCAACATGTAGACAATAATGATCCTAGGAAAGAAAACCACAGCAAGAGAACAGGAGAAATGTTTGAAAACTAACTGAAGAAAACTTTCCTGAAGCAAAAAAAAAAAAAAAATTTGAAGCTACAGCAAACATCTGTTTCTGAGAATATGAACTCAAAACAAATAAAACAGTCATATTCTAGAATTGTTTTCAAAGAAAGGAAGAAAACATGTTTTGGTCTTCTAAGCAAAAATAGTAAGTGATTTGTAATGTTAAGAAAATTGGATTAGCATCAGATTTTTCAACACTCCCACCATATAACAGAAGAAGGGAAGTAAGACATTTATGATACTCAAAAAGACAAGATGTAGGCCAAAGATTTTATATTCAGAAAAATTGACTTTCAAGTGTATAGATGTATGATTATCAATATACAGTAATTCAAGCAATATTGTACCCATGAGCCCTTCCTAAGGAATCTACTAGAGATTGAACTTCGATCTAAAGGATTAGAAATGGATTGCTATAAGGACTCCTAATGAACATTAAGTACAGAATATATAAACTTAATAGAACTAAGACTAAATGAAGGTTAAAAGGAAGAAAGTGAAAGTCACTCAGTTGTGTCCAACTCTTTGCATCCCCATGGACTATACAGTCCATGGAATTCTCCAGGCCAGAATACTGGAGTGGGTAGCCTTTCCCTTCTCCAGAGAATCTTCCCAACCCAGGGATCAAACCCAGATCTCCTGCATTACAGGCAGATTCTTTACCAGCTGAGCCACCAGGGAAGCCTTAAAAGGGAGAGAGTCTAGTATATAATGCTTACATTCTTAGGGAATGTAGATATAGCACAATGATAAAAAGATAAGGGAGAATAGGGAGAGCCTAATGCAAAAAAAATTATAGTTACTGTCAGTACATAGTATTGCTAACTGAGACTATTGTATGTGTGATATATATAATAAAACAAATGAGTAGTCAAGAGATGTTTAATTCCATTATCCCCTGTTCCCTTGAGAATCAGGATTCATAGTTTGGAAGAAAGGAGATACAATTGTAATATAGAAGAGGCTAAGAAAAAAACCTGTAGACTTGAATTTGAATTGGAAATATCATTGTAAACTCATGAGGTATTTCACCTTAGAAAACACAAATGTAGGTGTTGACGTATATACTACCTAGTTCAGTCCACTGAAATGCCTAGAAACAATATCCAGGCCAATAGCAGTGAACTAATCCAGTACTCAAAAATATGGTCTTGAAATACTATTTCTCACTAAAAGAAACCTGTGTTTCTTAGAGAAGTGGAAGATTCTCTTCTTGGAACAAGAAATATGCAAGAAAAGCACAGACCATCCTGTAATACTAAGGAAGGAATATAATCATCCCTGGGTATCCTCAGGAGATTGGTTCCAGGACCCCCTTCAGAATCCAAAAATCCAAGGATGCTCAAGTCCTTTATATAAGTTAGAGACAGAGAAATATCATATGATATTACTTATATGTGGAATCTAAAAAAAAAAAAAAAACCACAATGGTACAAATGAACTTAATTATGAAACAGAAACAAACTCACAGACTTAGAGAACGAACTTATGGTTACCAGAGGAGAAGGCAGAGTGGGAGGAATAGTTAGGAAGTTTGAGACTGAAATGTACACACTGCTATATTTTAAATGGATAACCAACAAGGACCTACTGTATGGCACAGAGAACTCGGCTCAATATTATGTAACAACTTAAACGTGAAAAGATTTTGAAAAAGAATAGATATATGTATACATTCTACATCAGGAATACACCTTCAGACACAGAAGTGCATGCAGAACATCAGGTGAGAGTGGACAGGGGTACTGACCAGTGTAAAAGAATACATGCTATGCTATGCTAAGTCACTTCAGTCATGTCCAACTCTGTGTGACCCCATAGACGGCAGCCCACCAGGCTCCCCCATTCCTGGGATTCTCCAGGCAAGAACACTGGAGTGGGTTGCCATTTCCTTCTCCAATGCATGAAAGTGAAAAATGAAAGTGAAGCCGCTCAATTGTCTGACTCTTAGTGACCCCATGGATTGCAGCCTACCAGTCTCCTCTGTCCATGGGATTTTCCAGGCAAGAGTACTGGAGTGGAGTGCCACAAAACTCGATAGGACAAGGAAACTGGGGGGAGAAACAGGAGTGTTAGTAGGACTGGGTCTGCCCTTGGTGGGTCGGGGAACTGAAGCAGGGGTCTGATCCCCACATTGGGGCAGTTGTCTGAGTCAGAGGAGAAACATTTAAGGCTAAGAGTGAAACAGCTGATCTGTGGCAGCCTAAATGGAATGAGAATCAGACAGCTCTTGCCGCAGCCATACATACCCCAGACAGGGACACACGTCCCCTGGAAGGCTCAGTGGCTGGGAACTGGAGTTTAGGGATTGTGGAGCAATCTCAAGGTGAGGGCTGCTGTTGACTGCAGAGAGATGGATCGAGGGGATGTGAGGGAAGAGACTGCGCTGGGAAATGCCTGTGGAGGAAGCAAGGCAATGCCCATGGAAGCAAGGCAATACTGCTGAGTAAAGGGTAGAGCCATCACCATAGCCTCTCTCTCATTACACACCAGCATCGGCAGCTGAACAGTAGAGAGGCTGGCCCATCAAACACCTGATGCACAGAACTACAGAATAGGACACCCAGGGTGCTCCTTTAAGTGACTGATGTGCCAAACACGGAGTAGGACCCCAGCCAGGGGGCCCGTATATGTGCCTGACACCCTGAACAACAGAGAAGGACCCCAAGTAAGGGGCCCCTCTAAGTGCCTGAACAGGCAGAGCTCTGGAGAAAGACTGGCCAAAGAGGCCTTCTGATCGACAGCTACAAGAGGCTTGAAAAAAGATTGATAGGGCCGTAACTCCAGAGGCAGAGGCAGTCCACATCCCTGCACACTTTGGGCCAAGGTCCCCACGAGCCAAACAGCTGCACCACCTTCATGCTCAACTCTTATTGGAGCAGAGCTGCCGCAGGCAAAAAATAATCTTGCGTCTATGTGTGCAGGGTTGCTTCAGTCATGTCTAACAGTTTGAGACACTGTAGACTGGGCTGTCAGGCTTCTCTGTCAGAGGGTTTTCCAGGCAAGAATACTGGAGCATATTGGCCAATACTGGTTGCCATACCCTTCTAGAGCACTGTATTTCCTGCTGCCCTAGCCTCCAACTCCTCTGAGTACCTGGTGCTGCCAGAACCCCTGCGACCCAAGCACCTGCACCACCTCCACACCTGGCCATCACAGGGGCAAACCCAGGTCCTCCAGGGCAGACTCAGAAACAAACCCCAGTGGACGACCCATGTGCAGAGGTGGAAATAAAACCACAACTGAAACCCAGGGGCAGTGTGGCTAAGGAAGAAGACCCAAAACCTTCCCACTAGCTGTACAAGCTGAAGATTAAATCCACACGAAAAACTAGGCAGACTCTGTCTATGGAATATATAAAAGGACATTGAGAGCTCCCACAAAAGAAAACACACTAGTTCTGATAGCCGTGGATATTGGAGGCAAGAACACACAGGAGTGGGGCCAGATTAGACTGGGCTGCCCCCACAGCAGATCCAGATCAGCACAGTGTTGGAAAGCATCCCAGGGAGATGAAGTGGACTGTGACTCAAACACAATAAGTTTAAAAAAATAACGAAAAGGCAGAGAAATACTACACAAATGAATGCACAAATTAGAAACACAGAAGTCCAAATAAATGAAGAGGAAATAGGTAAATACCTGAAAAAGAATTCAGAATAAAGATGATCAAAAACCTTGAAAACAAAATGGACAAAATGCAGGAATCAATTAACAAAGACCTACAAGAAGTAAAGAATAAACATACAGAGACAAACAATATAATTACTGAAATTAAAAATACTCTGGAAGGAATAAAGGCAGAATATCTGAAGTAAAAGAACAAATCTCAGTGAGCTGGAAGACAAAATGGTAGAAATAACTTCTGAAGAGAAGAATAAAGTAAAAAGAATGAAAAGAACTGAGGATACTCTCAGAGACCTCCAGGACAATATCAAAGGCACCAGCATTCTAATTATAGGGGTCCCAAAAGAAGAAGAGAAAAAGAAAAGGTATGAGAAAATTTTAGAAAAGATTATAGTTGAAATTTCCCCAACATGGAAAAGGAAATAGTCAATCAAGTTCAAGAGGCACAAAGAGTCCCATAAAGGATAAACCCAAGGAGAAACACGCCAACATACATACTAAGCAAACTAACAAAGACTAAATGCAAAGAAAGAATATTAAAAGCAGCAAGGGAGAAACAACAAGTAACATACAAGGGAAACCCTATATGCTTCACAGCTGATCTTTCAGCAGAAACTCTGAAGGCCAGAAAGGAATGGTAGGATATATTTAAAGTACCTAAGGGAAAAAATTTATAACCAAGATTACTCTACCCAGCAAGGATCTCATTCAAAATTTGATGGAGAAATAAAAAGCTTTTCAGACAAGCAAAAGTGAAGAGAATTCAGCACCACCAAACCAGCTTTACAACAAATGTTAAAGGAACTTAAATAGTCAAGAAATACCAGAGAAGGAAAAAGATGTACAAAATCAACCCCAAACAATTAAGAAAATGGCAATAAGACCATACATATCAATAATTACTTTAAATGTAAATGGATTAAATGCTCCAACCAAAAGACACAGACTGGCTGAATGGATACAAAAGTAAGACCCATATATATGCTGTCTATGAGAAACCCACTTCAGACCTAAAGATACATATATACTGAAAGTGAGAGGATGGAAAAATATATTCCATGCAAATGGAAAGCAAAAGAAAGCTGGAGTAGCAATCCTCATATCAGGCAAGATAGACCTTAAAACAAAGATTACAAGAGATAAGGAAGGACACTACATAATGATCAAGGGATCAATCCAGGAAGAAGACATAACAATTGTAAATATCTATGCACCCAACATAGAAGCACCTCAATATATAAGACAAATACCAACAGACATAAAAGGAGAAATTGAGAGTAACACGATAATAGTAGGAGACTTTAACACCCCACTCATACCAATGGACAGATCATCAAAACAGAAAGTTAATAAGGAAATACAAGTTTTAAATAATACATTAGATGAGATCAACCTCAATGATATTATCAGGACATTCCAAATGCAGTAGAATACACCTTCTTTTTAAATGCACATGGAACATTATCCAGGATAGACCACATCTTGGGTCACAAATCAAACCTCAGTAAATTTAAGAAAATTGAAATCGTATCAAGCATCTTCTTCAACCACAATGCTGTGAGACTTGATATCAATTATAAGAAACAAAAAACTGTAAGAAACATAAACATATGGAGATTAAACAACATATTTCTAAATAACCAATAGGTTACTGAAGAAATCAAAAGGGAAATAAAAAAATTTTTAGAAAGAAATGACAATGAAATATGACAACTCAAAACCTATAGGATTCAGCAAAAGCAGTTCTAAGAAGGAAGTTTATAGCAAGGTGATCCTACCTTAAGAAACAAGAAAAACATCAAATAAACAACCTAACTGTACACCTAAAACTACTGGAAAAAGAAAAAAAAAACACCAAAATTAGTAGAAGGAAAGAAATCATAAAGATCCGAGCAGAAATAAATGAAAAAGAAATGAAAGAAACAATAGTAAAGATTAACAAAACTAAAAGCTTGTTCTTTAAGAAGATAAACAAAATTGACAAACGTTTGGCCAGACTCATCAAGAAAAAGAGAGAGAAGAATCAACTCAACAAAATTAGAAATGAAAAAGGAGAGGTTACAATAGACAATGCAGAAATACAAAGGATTATGAGAAACTATTATGAACAACTATATGGCAATAAAATAGATAACCTGGAAGAAATGCACAGATTCTTAGAAAAGTTTGATCTTCCAAGACTGAACCAGGAAGAAACAGAAATTATGAACAACCCAATTACAAGCCCTGAAATTGAAGCTGTGATCAAAAATCTCCCAAAAAACGAAAGTCCAGGACCAGATGGCTTCACAGAAGAATTTTATCAAACATTTAGAGAAGAGCTAATGCCTATCCTTCTAAGACTCTTCCAAAAATTTCAGAAGGAACTCATTCTGTGAGGCCACCATCACCCTTATACCAAAACCAGACAAAGACAACACAAAAAAAGAAAACTACAGGCCAGTATCACTGATGAACATAGATGCAAAAATCCTCAACAAAATTTAGCAAACAGAATTCAGCAACAGATCAAAAAGCTCATACACCATGGTCAAGTTGGGTTTACTCTAGGGATGCAAGGACCCTTCAATATATGCAAATCAATTAAGGTGGTACATCATATTAAAAAATTGAAAAATAAAAACCATATGATAGTCTCAATAGATGCAGAAAAAGCCTTTGACAAAATTCAGCACCCATTTATGATTAAAACTCTTCAAAAAATGGGCATAGAAGGAACCTACCTCAACATGGTAAAGGCCATATATGATAGATCAGATCAGTCGCTCAGTCGTGTCCAACTCTTTGTGACCCCATGAACTGCAGCACGCCAGGCCTCTCTATCCATCACCAGCCCTCGGAGGTCACTCAGACTCATATTCATCGAGTCAGTGATGCCATCCAGCCATCTCATCCTCTGTCGTCCCCTTCTCCTCCTGCCCCCAATCCCTCCCAGCATCAGAGTCTTCTCCAATGAGTCAACTCTTCGCATGAGGTGGCCAAAATACTGGAGTTTCAGCTTTAGCATCATTCCTTCCAAAGAAGTCCCAGGGCTGATCTCTTTCAGAATGGACTGGCTGGATCTCCTTGCAGTCCAAGGGACTCTCAAGAGTCTTCTCCAACACCACAGTTCATGGTAAGCCTACAGCAAACATTATTCTCAATTGTGGAAAATGGAAAGCATTCCCCCTAAGATCGAGAACAAGACAATGGTGTCCACTTTTGCCACTATTATTCAACATAGTTCTGGAAGTCCTAGCTATAGCAATCAGAGAAGGAAAAGAAATAAAAGGAATCCAGATCAGAAAAGAAGTAAAGCTCTCACTGTTTGCAGATGATATGATATTGTACGTAGAAAACTCTAAAGATAGTATCCGAAAATTACTAGAGCTAATCAGTGAATTTGGCAAAGTTGCAGGATACAATCAATACACAGAAATTGCTTGCATTTCAATATACTAACAATGAAAAATCAGAAAGAGAAATTAAAGAATCAATCCCATTCACCATTGCAACAAAAAGAATTAAATATCTAGGAATAAACCTACCTAAGGAGATGAAAGCACTGCACACAGAAAATAATAAGACACTAATGAAAGAAATCAAAGATGACATAAAGATGGAGAGATATTCCATGTTCCTGAGTAGGAAGAATCAATATTGTAAAACTGACTGTACTACCAAAGGCAATCTACAGATTCAATGCGATCCCTATCAAATTACCAATGACATTTTTCACAGAACTAGAACAAAAAATTTCAGAATTCACATGGAAACACAAAAGACCCCGAATAGCCAAAGCAGTCCAATGAAAGAAGAATGGAGCTGGAGGAATCAACCTTCCTGACTTCAAATTATACTACAAAGCTACAGTCATCAAGGCAGTATGGTACTGGCACAAAAACAGAAATATAGACCAATGGAACAAGATAGAAAACCCAGAAATAAATCCATGCACGTATGGATATCTTATATTTGACAAAGGAGGCAGGAGTATACAATGGGGCAAAGACAGCCTCTTCAATAAATGGTGCTGGGAAAACTGGACAGCTACACGTAAAAGAATGAAATTAGAACACTTCCTAACACCATACATGAAGATAAACTCAAAATGGATTAAAGACCTAAATGTAAGACCAGAAACTATGAAACTCTTAAAGGAAAACATAGATAGAACACTCGATGACATAAATCAAAGCAAAATCCTCTGTGACCCACCTCCTGGAGTAGTGAAAATAAAAACAAAGTAAACAAGTGGGACCTGATTAAACTTAAAAGCTTTTGCACAGTAAAGGAAACTATAAGCAAGGTGAAGACATTCCCTCAGAGTGGGAGAAAATAATAGCAAATGAAACAACTGACAAAGGATTAATTTCCAAAACATACAAGCAGCTCATACAACTCAATACCAGAAAAACAAACAACCCAATCAAAAAGTGTGAAAAAGACCTAAACAGACATTTCTCCAAAGAAGACATACCAATGGCTAACAAACACATAAAAACACATCACTCATTATTAGAGAAATGCAAATCAAAATTACAATGAGATATCACCTCACACTGGTTAGAATGGCCATCATCAAAAAGTCAACAAGCAATAAATGCTAGAGAGGGTGTGGAGAAAAAGGCAATGCTCTTGCACTGTTGGTGGCAATGTAAACTGATACAGCCACTATGGAAAATGGTATGGAGATTCCTTAAAAAACTAGGAGTAAAAGCACCATATGACCCAGCAATCCCACTCCTAGGCATATACCCTGAAGAAACCAAAATTGGAAAAGACGTATGTATTCCATTGTTCATTGCAGAACTATTTACAATAGCTAGAACATGGAAACCACCTAGGTGTCCATCAACAGATGAATGTATAAAGAAGTTGTGGTACATATACACAATGGAATATTACTCAGCCATAAAAAGGAGTGCCTTTGAGTCAGTTCTAATGACATGGATGAACTTAGAATCTATTATATAGAGTGAAGCAAGTCAGAAAGAGAAAGATAACAGCCTCTTGAGAAACCTGTATACAGGTCAGGAAGCAACAGTTAGAACTGGACATGGAACAACAGACTGGTTCCAAATAGGAAAAGGAGCACGTCAAGGCTGTATATTGTCACTCTGCTTATTTAATTTATATGCAGAGTACATCATGAGAAATGCTGGGCTCGAGGAAGCACAAGCTGGAATCAAGATTGCTGGGAGAAATATCAATAACCTCAGATATGCAGATGACACCACACTTATGGCAGAAAGTGAAGAAAAACTAAAGAGCCTCTTGATGAAAATGAAAGAGGAGAGTGAAAAATTTGGCTTAAAGCTCAACATTCAGAAAACTAAGATCATGGCATCTGGTCCCATCACTAGATGGCAAATAGATGGGGAAACAGTGGAAATAGTGGCTGACTTTATTTTTCTGGGCTCCAAAATCATGGCAAAAAGTGACTGCAGCCATGAAATTAAAAGACACTTACTCCTTGGAAGGAAAGTTATGACCAATCTAGATGGCATATTAAAAAGCAGAGACATTACTTTGCCAACAAAGGTCTGTCTAGTCAAGGCTATGATTTTTCCAGTGGTCCTGTATGGACATGAGAGTTGGACTATAAAGAAAGTTGAGCGCTGAAGAATTGATGCTTTTGAACTGTGGTGTTGGAGAAGACTCTTGAGAGTCTCTTGGACTGCAAGGAGATCCAACCAATCCATCCTAAAGGAGATCAGTCCTGGGTGTTCATTGGAGGGGCTGATCTTGAAGTTGAAACTCCAATACTTTGGCCACCTGATGCGAAGAGCTGACTCATTGGAAAAGACCCTGATGCTGGGAAAGATTGAGGGCAGGAGTAGAAGGGGACGACAGAGGATGAGATGGTTGGATGGCATCACCGACTCAATGGACATGGGTTTGGGTGGACTCTGGGAGTTGATGATGGACATGGACGCCTGGTGTGCTGCAGTTCATGGGGTTGCAAAGAGTCAGACATTACTTAGCAACTAAACAATAGCAACAACAATAGTAATGATCTGACAGGAGGTTTGTGAGGGTTAAATTCAAATTGCTTAGGACAGTATATAGTGAATAGTACAACTGTACTCTGTTATTATGCTGTAATTACTATAAAGTCAGTATATCAAAGGGTATGATAAATTCCTGAAATATTCATAATGAAACAAATAAGAGTACCAAAAATAGAGTCCAGCATACATGGGAACTTAATGTATGACGAAGGTAGAAATTCAGTTTAGTAAAGAAAAATAATTTATTTACAGAAGAAGCACAATAGGCTGGCCATCTGGAAGAAAAGCATGTCATATACGAAAATAAATTCCAGATGGATTCCACATTTAAATATGACCAAAAAAATAAAGCTTTTAGAAAACTTAGGAGAATAACCAACCTTGGGATGAAAGAGGCATTCTTAAATAGGACAGAAAGCTCAGACTCAATGAATGAAAAGGCAAAAAATAATAAGCATAAATATAATAAAAATTATAGTCTGCGGAAATATTTGCAACATTTAACAAACATTTGTTTGAACACCTTTTATGCAATAGATGCTACTGGGTACCATGATGAATAAAATATTTAGCAAATACTAGAAGCCAGGGTTTGATTTATTATTTTGTTATTTGTCTATATGATATTCCTACATTCATGGAGCTTATCTTCTAGTGATAGATATAACAGGTAACATACAAAGAGTTCTTACATGTAAGAGAGAGAAAAAAACCAATGGTAGAAGTGGTAAGAAAATATAAAGAGACAACTCAAAGAATTCCAAACAGCTATAACATATGAAATCATATTTATCACATCTATATGATGAAAACATTGCATATTTCTTCCCAACTCTGTGGTCAGTGACCTCATGCTGGTAGTTTGAACTCAGTCACGATGAGAATATTTACATCATAGAAATCAGCAAATACTACAAGTCAGAGTTTGATCTATTATTTTGTTATTTGTCTAAAAAAATAATGGAGAAAAATGTAGATTAAACTAAAAACGTAGTGTGTCTGTGGCCATCACATTATGAATAGCACAGAACATTAAGGAAATATTCTTCTAGTATTTGAAAACTATTATCTGATTCAGCACAATAGTCACTCACCTCATTGACAGATAATGAGGTTCCAAAATATGTGGTGCTAAAATGGAAAGAAATTTCAATTTAATGAGTACAGTTTATATGAGGATAAAAATAGCTTAAAGTAGATCACATTTCAGATTTAATGACAATAAATTTATCAGGAAAAGAGTGAATTGGAATAGAGCTCCATTTGTCAAATCATGGTTGCACTGTAATCACAGGTTGCATGCAGATACGAGAGTTCAGCAACAATCAGCCAAAGCACCCTGTAATATTCAGTTGGCTGTAAAGAACTTATGATACATCACTGAATACTCTATTATTATTTATAAATTATGTATCATTGAAGTCAGTAAAATCAACAATAAACATATGTCCTTATATGTAGCGCTTTGTGAGTGAGTGTGTGTGTGTGTGTGTGTGTGTAGAGTTATTAATAGTTAAACACTTATCAGCACTTGCTTCCACCAACATCCCTTTAACCAGAATTCATTCACATGGCCATGGAAGGCTTGTTCTATCTAAGCAACCTCATGACCAGCTAAAAACTGTTTTAACACCATGGTGAAGGATAGGCTGGATTTGCAGGAAAAAAACTATCAATCTCTGACATAGCACTGTCATTTTCATTTTTTTTAAGAGGACATTGAGACTCAGCTTAAATTACTTGCCCAAGAGTCACTCATCTAAAAAGAAGATGAGATGATATTTGATCTCATGTTTGTCTAGTTTCATTTTTTTTTCTCCACACCATTATCTACCTCTGGAAATATAACACATTGAGTTTGAGGTAATGGTGGAGTTTACAAACAAAAGATTTTTCCATCTTCCCTGGAAGTATGTATTTATAAGATGACTAACATAGTGAAGAGTTTGGATCACAGAAGGAAGTCAATGAATGGTCAGGGTGAGGAAGTCAGTGGGAACAATGTGTTTCTCTGGACAGCTTATTTGCCTTCAGGGAGATTAAATCCATGGGTTTATCCAGACAGTTAGGGAGCTGTGTACCCATCTCCATTTTTCTTTTTCAGACACAGTCTGCATGATTTTTTTTATTATTATTACCTTGGAAATAAACATTGCCAGATACATGAGAAATAGATGGGAACCAGGGAAAGACATGGGAATGAGGCAACTTTAAAATTGCCTTGTCCCAGCTGGTCAGTAATATCCTCTCTTTAATGTATTTATCTTATCTAGGGCTTTCCTGGTGACTCAGATGGCAAAGAATCTGCCTGCAATGCAGGAGACCCAGGTTCAATCCCTGGGTTAAGATCCCCTGGAGAAGTATTCTTGCCTGGAGAATTCCATGGACAGAGAAACCTGGCGGGCTACAGTCCACGAGGTTGCAGAATCAGACACTACTGTCCAACTAACACTTTGAACTGTTTGTCACAGATCTTACCTACTAGGCTTTAAACCCCTTGAAGTCAGGAACTGTGTTTTGTTAAATGTCCTAATATAATTTCTTCATATAGCCAATGAGTAACAAATATCGGTTGAATAAATTATCATATAAGTGGATACTCAGTCCTTGTTTACATAATATGTATCTTATTTCTCTTTATCTGAGTATTCCCTGAGGGGAGAAGCCAGGTTTTCCATCAAGACCAAAGGTTATTCAGCTATTTATACACCAGATGGATAAGGCAATGGCACCCCACTCCAGTACTCTTGCCTGGAAAATCCCATGGATGGAGGAGCCTGGTAGGCTGCAGTCCATGGGGTCGCTGAGAGTCGGACAGGACTGAGCGACTTCACTTTCACTTTTCACTTTCATGCATTGGAGAAGGAAATGGCAACCCACTTCAGTGTTCTTGCCTGGAGAATCCCAGGGACTGGGGAGCCTGGTGGGCTGCCGTCTATGGGGTTGCACAGAGTCGGACACGACTGAAACAACTTAGCATACTACAGATATCCATTAAACTCATGCTATATGTGAAGCTCCACAGAGTGAAAATATTGGTCATTGCTTAGACTAGGAACTCCACAAGGGTGAGAACCATATACTTTATTTCCTCTGAGACTTCCCATGAAGGACAGTATATATTCAGAATGCAAGGTTCTTTATAAAAATAGCTAACATTTACTGGATATTTACTGTGTGTTGGCACCAAGTGCTTTATCTATATTATTGCATTTAACCACCATAACAAAACCATGGGCCTTCCCTGGTGGCTCAGACAGTAAAGAATCTGCCGGCAATACAGGAGACACAGGTTTGATCCCTGGGTCGGGAAGATCCCCTGGAAAAGGGAATGGCAACCCACTCTAGTATTCCATGGGGTCACAAAAAGTCAGACATGACTAGGCAACTAACACAACAGCAACAATCCTATGAGGGGGGCACTATTATCACCCCTACCTTGTAGATGAGGAGGTGGAAGCTTAAGAAATGAAGTAGTAAAAAAAAAAAAAAAATCACATAGCTACAAAGTATCAGAATCCCAAATTTCTACTGCTGTGGCATCCTGCCTTCCCCTGGGCTACTGGTAGTGTCAGTTCTCTGAGACAACATGGAAAGGATGAGCCATTAAGAAGTCTAGCCCTGTAGCTGTCCCAAGGACACCGAGTCTTCCTTCAATCCCTCCCCTTCTTAGCCAGGACTTAGAGATATGATGTAGAGGTCATGATTTTAGATGAGGTATCTTATAACAGAGTCAGTAGTGAACACCATTTCTGACAGATTTTAGAGTTTGGTTTTACGATTTGGGTAATAGACTACTCTTACCTGTCTCTAGCTTATTAGAAAACTAGGAGTTACCTAGTTTGCTAAAACTGGAAAATGCTTTCAAGGAGACAGTGGAGTTTAAAGGAAGCTTTTTAAAAATTCCTGCTTTGTTTGGTTCAGAATAGATGTCTGAATTGATATATTTAAATTTCCGTCCTCTATCCTAAAACAAAAGCAAAGATCTACAAAAGAGAATAAGAGAGAGGACCAGAGAATTTGATGACTTTCTGGAAAATAGAAAGTGGATAAGACCTTATTTACCGTTAAAATCGAGTCCCAAATGCATAGAAAGAATGAAGACAGAGTTGGATAAGAAATAATGGGGGAGAAAAAGTAAGGAAGAAAGGAAAATTAGAAATGTCAGAAGTAGAACTTTGTTAGAGAGTTATGCTCCATACACCAAACTAAAATAACATGAATTCCAGCATATGGTAGAGTATAAGAAAACGTAATGAACTTGACCTCGTTGCAGGAGCAGGTTTCTTTGAACAGTTCTACTTCTTCTCCAAGGTTTCAAAAACAAAACAATATTTGGGTATATCAAGAATATTATTTAAAGAGTCCTAATATTAAGACATTGTCCAAAAGTTTCTAATTTTTAGAATCAGTCCACAGAGAAGCCATGGAGGACTGTACAGCTGTAGAATAAAATGTAAAGACAATAAACCTGGACAAGATGAAAGTAGTATTGTAGCTGACAGAAGTTGGGAGGAGAGGAGGATGAAGCAGAGGTGTTAATATATTCACAACAGAGAATCAAAAGATATTGTCTAAAGTTGTTTAAAAAAGAATTAGACATTGAAGTGTGTTATGTAAAGTCATAAAAGTAATAGAAGAACCAATGATAAAAATATAACTAACAAAACTTGGAAATACAAAGGAGATGAAAAGTCATATAAGTGAGCTAAATTCCTCATCCTTCTTTCATAGTAAGGAGTCAATTGATAAGAGCTAAACTTGGTAAATCAGGAAATAAATGATTAGGATATGATTTTGAACGATCATGGTGAACAACAGAAAAACTCAAAATAGAAATGGCTAAAAATGGATACTTCCCATTTATTCTAGAAAACCCCTTCCACATGTGTACTAGGCACTAGAGACAATGAAACTCATTGCAGTTCTGTGTTGTAATAATGAAAAATTGGGAATATTTAAGTGTTCACTGTATGTAAATAAATAATGGCAGAGTAATATTACACAACAGTTTAAAGAAGTGAAATGGATATATATGCATTGACATGGAAGGATGTCAAAGTATACCATCTGTGCACAATAAAAATCAAAATAAGCATACATTTAAAGATTATAAAGATCTGAGAGGAAACCCACCACTGTTAACAAAAGTGGTGACTCCTGAGGAGGGGAATGTAATTGGGGTGATGGTCAAGGAGGACTCTAACTTTATCTGTGAGGTTTAAAATTTTTACAAGAACATGTTCATGCATGATTTGTGTCACCTAAAACCAATCATTTTTGAGTGGTTACCACTGGGGCAGACATAGAGCTTTTTCATTTAACACCACTCTATAACATATCAATTTTTTTTTACTATATGTTTGTACATGTTATTTTAAAATAATAATTTTAAACAATGACAACAACAAAAAAACAATACTTTGGTTCCTTTAGTTACTGAAAACTTCATACAACAGTGCAGCTGCAGGCAGTTCTCTAAGCCAAAAAGTTGCCCTCCCACTAGCCCTATAAATGATCGTTATTTATGACCACTTCGTGGTATAGATGTGTACAGCTATTTACCATTTCTTCTGGGAGGGTGGATGTTCACATTCATATGAGACAAAACAAATCAAGATTCTACTAGACAGGCTGCTGTGGGCTTGGGGATTAGAAGAGCAAAAATAAAAATAAAAAACAAACCCAGCAACATGCAACATACTCCAGTAAATCACTTCTCCTTTTTGTCTTGTTCTTAAGAAAGAATTTAACAACCTCATCTGTGTTGTGGACATTTTTATGTACTCACCACTGAGTTTTAAAAAGCATGAACAAAATATTTGGCTGAACTGGCCTCTAGACTGGAAGCTAGATAGTAATCATGGTAGATCTTGTTCAAGATTCTATACTGAGTATATGTATGAATACATCATTTCATCTGTCCAACAGTAGCTGTTCCCTTTTTTCTTGTCTCTTTGAGCAACCTTTCAGAAAATTTCAAAATTTTACCAGATTCTGTAGGTTTCACTACTTAAGACCAAGTGAGATCATTTAAACACTGGGGATGAGAGACGATTTCTTTCAATTCTTATTCAAATTCTGACCTTCCCTTCAACATCCCACCATTATGTTCTTTCTGAACCTCAAGAGTAAGTTGAGTTTACCTTCCTTTTCCACGGCTTGTCTTTTAGGTGTGATTCACTTGGGAAGAACCTAGAATCCTTCCACATTATATTATTAGCAAACTTTGATTCAGATGTTAATTCTGAGCATTTTGTTTTACCTATAAAGGAATTAATATTATTTAATTCCAAAAATATTAGAACAATAATATTGTTCAACAACAGTGAACAACATTATTGTTCACAAATGATGTTATTTAATCCTCTCAATGTCCCTGTAATCTTGGGTATTATAAGTACCATTATAATGAAGAAGAAACAGATGAAAAGAGTTAGAACTTTGCCCCCAAGAGATGAATCATAAGAAACTGCTCTCTCCTTTAATACACTTCTCCTGGTCCAGTTACCTAATAGAAGGTCTTTGTTAAAATTCCTCCTGGTCTTACATTTATAAAAGCACCTTTATGGATTGAGCAAACTTCCAGGAACTTTAATGGGAAATCTGCTAATGAATTCCTTTGAAGTTGCCAGTATCTTTCAGATATATTTGCAGTAACACCACAAGTTGCTTTTTACCTGTAGAAACAAAGCACCCTATCTTTGATGTTAGCCTCCAAATCTTAACCTGTGTTTCTACCCAGGACAGTGCATTTAAGGCAGTGAGCTGCCACTTGAAAAGAAGATCCAAATGTTTGGTGTCCCTATTATCACCCTCTCTATACATGAGCCCATTGTTTTTCCATCTGACTGATGCTTACAACTTTACTCCTGGGATACACACTATCAAGTCTCCTCACCCAGAACCAAGCAGGTAAAGAAAAAAAGATTAAAAGGTTAAAATAACTACAACAAAACTAGATATATTACAAGATCACTCCTATCCTATCTTAGGTCAGGGTTGGGTCCTGATATTATTCCACTCACCCTCTTGTTGATGGTACTTAAACTGTGAATATCTCAAAGCTTGGAATTTGATGCATCAAATCAAGCCTTAATTTAGTCTGTTCACTGTTCACAGGCACTTTCCCAGGCAGTACTGAGGATGTTCCAGTGTCATCTAGACTTGTCCTTTCTTTCCTCTTCCCAAGTTGAAACATTTTCACTCTCTGCCTCATTTCCATTGGTCCAAGATGTCTGTGGCTTCCACAGAGAGCTAATCCAATAAGCCAATCCATGCAAATGTACAAAAAGGCTTAGAATAGAACCTCCCTGGTCCTCCCAAATAAAGAACACATAGTTCCTTCAAGACTAAAAATATCCAAAACTAAAAAGAAAAATTATAAATATGTAAAATTCCCCCGCCTTATTTTTCAACTGATTTATCATGAACATCTTCCCACATCAATCAATTTTATGCAGCAACTTTTTTAATGTTTCAAAATGCAGTTATACTTCCCTGTCTTCCCACTGTTGAGCATTTAGTTTCTCTCTAGTTTTCTTCACTGTAATGAACATTTTATATCTAAACCTATATGTACAGAGTATGGTTTCTATACCAAAAGGGATGCAGCCTGGTGAACAGGGAGGAAGCCCTCTAGAAGGCCTGTTATGCAGCTTTATTTTCTGGGTGTGATTGGGTTCAACCTTCCTTCTAACACTATTTCTGTCCTTGGCTTGCAATCATCACCGTGAAAGCTATTAATTGGGGACAGACTTGGGGAAAGGGCTTTGTTGTTGTTGCTGTTCAATTGCTAAGTCATGTTGGACTCTTTGCGACCCCATGAACTTCATCACACCGGGTTTCCCTGTCCTTCATATCTCCTGGAGTATGCTAAAATTCATTTCCATTGATTCAGTGATGCCATCCAACGATCTCATCCTCTCTCGCCCCTTTCTCTGCCTGCCCTCAATCTTTCCCAGCATGAGGGTCTTTTCCAATGAGTCAGCTCTTCACATCAGGTAGCCAGAGTAGTGGAACTTCAGCTTCAGCATCAGTCCTTCCAATGAACATTCAGCATAGATTTACTTTAGGATTGACTGGTTTGATTTCCTTGCCATCCAAGGGACTTCAAGGGTCTTCTCCAACACCACAGTTCAAAAGCATCACATCTTAAGTGTTCAGCCTTCTTTATAGTTCAACTCTCATATCCATACATGATTACTGGAAAAACCACAGCTTTGACTATACAGAACTTTGTCAGCAAAGTGATGTCTCTGCTTTTTAATACGCTGTCTAGTTTTGTCATAACTTTTCTTCAAACAAGCAGCATCTTTTAATTTCATGGCGCAGTCACCATCTGCAGTGATTTTGGAGCCCAAGAAAATAAAATCTGCCACAGTTTAAATTTTTTTCCCCATCTAAATTGCCATGAAGTGATGGGACTAAATGCCATGATCTTCATTTTTTGAATGTTGAGCTTTAAGCCATCTTTTTCACTCTCTTCTTTAACCTTCAGAAAGGGCTTGGGAGCTGATAAACCTTGACATTCGTATCTAAAAAGTTACTGCTACTGTATATATTTTTATCAGTTTGGATAAAAGTTGATGAATGAGTGAAAGCTGCTTAGTCATGTCCGACTCTTTGCAACCCCAAGGACTATACAGTCCATGGAATTCTCCAGGCCAGAATACTGGAGCGGATAGCCTTTCCCTTCTCTAGGGCATCTTCCCAACCCAGGGATCAAACCCAGATCTCCTGCATTGCAGAGAAATTCTTTACCAGCTGAGCCACAGGGAAGCCCAAAGTTGATGAAATTTAACCGAAATCTTCATGGACAATTCATAAGAATTCTGGGCAACCAGAAAGGCAATTGAGTTTCTATAGTAAATTTGGAAATTGTGGGCCCAGTCACTGATCTGAGCCTTGGTTTGGCTGCTTCTCTTCCCTTGTTTCTGTGACCCTCTTAAAATCAGCTTCGGGTTTTCCCTGAGGGCTCAGTGGTAAAGAATCCACCTGCCAATGCAGGAGACATGGGTTCAATCCCTGATCCAGGAAGATACCACATGTCAGGAAGCAACTAAGCCCACGAGCCTCAACTACTGAGCCTGTGTCTTAGAGCCTGGGAGCCGCAACTGCTGAGCCCCCATGCTGAAACTACTGAAGCCTGCGCATGAGAGACATAGAGCCCATGCTCCACCACAAGAGAAGCCACTGCCATGAGAAACCCGTGCACGGCAACTGAAGAGCAGCCCCTGCTCACCACAACTAGAGAAAGCCCTCAAGCAACAGCAAAGATTCGACACAGTCAAAAATAAAATGATAAAAAAAAAAGTGAAGTAAAATCAGCTTCAGAAGGTCAAGCGAGGCAGTAATTGTCCTCTTTTCTAACTTCATGTTGGAATATAGGTAGGATGATGATGATGATAAGGATGATAGTAATGGTAACATAAGTAGACTCTGGCTAAAGTATTTGTTCCACTGGCAAGATCTTCCTGGAACAATACTACAGAGTAGAGGAGCAGGATAATCAGAACAGGAGTCTTTTCATCTCACAGGAAATACGGGAGCTTAGTGCTCTGCCCATCTGCCTGCAATGAGATCCAGCTATGTGTTCCTTCTGCTATTCCTAGTTCCATGAAGGGCAGACTTTACAGTTCTTTGACGATTAAAAAAGCAAAACTCTTGAAGATTAAACTAGAATTGAGGCAAAGTTTCATAAATCTTCTTTTAGCCACAAGACTGAAGACTTTGCTTCCAAAATCCTGGGGATAAGGGACTGATGTGCTATCCATCACCTTGATGTGTTCAACATTCAGTTATAGATAGGAGCTCAGTTTTAATGGAATACTAGGAAAAACATCTAGAGACGATCAGGTATTGATTTAAGGTATCACAGAGAGTGTGTATATTCTGTATCAGAAAGATAGAGGATCTTTTCTTGTGACCAGAATTAGAAATTTTTTTCTGCAAAAGTCACCCAAAGGGCATCTATATACCACATCAGAGGCAATGGCAAGATTCTCAGCTTTTCCCACCTCACATATCTTCCATTTTGACCTTGCTCTTCTCATAAAGCAGTAGGCTTGACTAAAATGTGAGTTCCTGTTATTCAAATCCACTTTCATTTAAAGAGGCAAAGACATTTATGAATGGGAGGCACCCTTAGATTTGGGGATACTACAGCAATCCCTATGATGTATAGTTTAAGGATCACCAAGAAGACTGCTCTGTCTCCCACCAGATACACCCATTGCTTGCATTAAAGGACTTTTTTCCCACTGAGTCTCAAGGCCTTTCTGGCTTCCAAAGTCCCCAGTTATGACATAAATAACTCTGGAAAGGGTCACACAATAAGCTAACAGTTTAGAAGGATTCATTTTACTATCATGTTCATTTTATTCCATATCTCTCAAATTTAATATAATAGTTTTTCTAATTAAATCTTACCTAGAACTCCAATATATAAAACTACAGTGACTCTGACTGAAGCTAGATGGAAGCCTGAGGCTTACCTACTTGACTTTCTCTTCAATCTGATGGAATCCAGAAAAACAATAGTCAATTTTATATTTTTAATGAAGTTTAAATTAAACATGTGCCAGTCCCCATAAGTAACACTGAAGAACCTTAGAGTTCCTCAATATACAGTTTGGATAATTAAATACTGAACAACTAGGCATTATGTGCTCCTCCACATAATGCTATAGGAAGGATACAGGACCACTATGAAGTACCTCTATACAAAGACAACAACAATCGTGAATTTAATCAGGCCTCTAGTTGTAAAGTATCTGTTAATGGGAAATAAGGAGATAGAGAAACAACTTAAATTTCACCATGTGGAAAAAATAGTTAGCCAAATACCAAATGAGGGAAATCCTATAGGACAAATGACCTGATTTGTCCAACAAATAAATAATCTGGAAAGGGAAACTATTATACTAATCTTTAAAGATTTACAACAATAACTTAAAGACAATCCAATTTAAAAATGGACAAAAGACTTGAAAAGACATTTCTCCAAATAAGATATACAAGTGGCCTAGAAGCCCAAGTCATTAGTTACTAGGGAAATGAAAATCAAACCCACAATGAGATACCACTTCACACCCACTAGGAAGGCTACAGTTTTTGTTTTTTTTTTAAAAGGTAGAAAATAGCAAGTGTTGGCAAGGTGTGGAGAAATTTGTACTCTCATACATTGCTGGTGGAAATGTAAAACGGTGCAGTTCCTGTGGAACCAGGCAGTTCTTCAAAAAGTTAACCATAAATTTGCTATGACCCAGCAATTCTTCTGGGTATATGCTCAAAAGAATTGAAAACTGGTACTCAAACAAATACACACACAAGTATGTTTACAGCAGCATTGTTCAAAATAGCTAAAGATGAAAACATCCCAAATGCCCAACAACAAATGAATGGATAAACAAATTGTGGTATATACACACAATGAAATATTATTTGGCCATAAAAAGGAACAAAGTACTGATACAGAGCATAACATGGATGAATCTTGAAAACATTATGCTCAGGAAGAATAAAGCCACACACAAAAGGTCATATGCTGTATGATTCCATTTCATGGAGTATTCAGGACTGGTAGATCCATAGTAATAGAAAGCAGATTAGTGGTTGCCACATGCTGGTGGGAGGCAGGAAAGGAGAGCCACTGTTTAAGGGGGTTCTATCACTGCAGATGGTGACTGCAGCCATGAAATTAAAAGACGATTACTCCTTGGAAGCAAAGTTATGACCAACCTAGATAGCATATTCAAAAGCAGAGACATCACTTTGCCAACAAAGGTTCGCCTAGTCAAGGCTATGGTCTTTCCTGTGGTCATGTATGGATGTGAGAGCTGGACTGTGAAGAAGGCTGAGCACCGAAGAATTGATGCTTTTGAACTGTGGTGTTGGAGAAGACTCTTGAGAGTCCCTTGGACTGCAAGGAGATCCAGCCAGTCCATTCTGAAGGAGATCAGCACTGGGATTTCTTTGGAAGGAATGATGCTAAAGCTGAAACTCCAGTACGTTGGCCACCTCATGCGAAGAGTTGACTCATTGGAGAAGACTGATGCTGGGAGGGATTGGGGGCAGGAGGAGAAGGGGCCGACAGAGGATGAGATGGCTGGATGGCATCACTGACTTGATGGATACGAGTCTGAGTGACCTCCGGGAGTTAGTGATGGACGGGGAGGCCTGGTGTGCTGCGATTCATGGGGTCACAAAGAGTCGGACACGACTGAGCGACTGATCTGATCTGATCTGATCTGAGGGATAATGAAATGTTTTAGAACTAGATAGACATGGTGGTTGCACAGGATTGTGATTGTGATTTGTTCACTTTAAAATGATTAATCTGGGGCATGTTCCCCATGATCCAGTGGGCTAAGGCTCTGTGTTCCCAATGCAGGGGGCTTGGGTTTGATCTCTGGTCTGGGAACTAGATCCCATATGCAGCACCTAAGAGTTTACATGTCACAACTTAAGATCCCACACACCACAACTAAGACCCAATGCAGCCAAATAAGTAAATAAAAAAATAAATATTAAAAAAAGTAAAATGATTAATTTTATGTTATATTTTACCTCAACAAAAACAGATCATTTTTAAACACTTGGGAAATATATACCAACCAGCTGCAACATATAAACCTTGTTTTGATCCAAAGTCAAACAAATTAATTATAAAAATATATTTTTGAGGAAATAGGTGAACCTTAAACATGAATTGAGTGTTAGATAATATTAAGGAATTATTATTAATTTGTTTGTGAATTAACAGTATATCGATTGTGTCTTTAGAAATTCCTTCTTAGGCAGAGATTCATTCTAAAGGTGAAATATGATTTCTGGGATGTGCTTTAAAATACTCCCCCCAAAAAATGTTAAAAAGGGAATAGTTGAAATAAGACTGGCAAAATTCTGACAACAGATGAGACCAAGTAATGGGGACATGAGTGCTATTGCTATTTTCATGTATATTTGAGATCTTCTATAATGAAATACTTTTTAATTTGGTATAGAAACCATAGATTTATTTAATACCATTTATGGTCTTTCAAAATGGACTTAAGATTGGTGCTTGGAAGGTGTTTGGCAAACATGGGACAAGAAAGATGTAGTAAAAGCAACAGGTAGAGAAGAGAAAAACTGAAAAAGAATACTAATGGGTGCCATATGTAAAATAGCTAACCAACAGGAATTTGCTGTATGGCTAAGGAAACTCAAATGGGGGAAGGGCTCTGTATCAATCTAGAGGGGTGGGGTGGGGAGGGAGATGGGAGGGAAGTTTAAAAGGGAGAGGATATATGTACACCCATGGCTGATTCATGTCGAGGTTTGACAGAAAACACAACTCTGTAAAGCAATTATCCTTCAATTAAAAAAAAAAAATAAATAAAACACATACAATTTTTAAAAAAGATTACTAATGGAGGTATACTAACCCATATACCTTACAACTTTGCAGGGGCTAGGTCCTTTAGGAGGAAAAAGAAAACTGCCTCCTAAGTTGCATGCCACCACCTCACTCTGGCTGAACTTTCAAGGCCTACAGTCACAGGGCCTGGACATGGTGTAAAGGATGCTCAGTGTGTCCCTTCCAAGGGCAGAAGAAGCAGCATCCTCATCCTGATTACCAGTGACCAAAATTTATTGGCATCACCCATGCATAAACGTGTGTAATAGCTCCAAGTTAAATCTCTGCCTTAAACAGCATCTTGCCAATAGTTGTCATCACATCCAAGTAGCCCTTACAGAACTTAGTGACTCTGAGGTGGAGGGGACCTAAGACATCACAGATCTCTCTTAATCTGGTGAAGTCACAATGGATCTTGACAGTGTTGAGTGCACTGGTATACTACCAACTGACAGGTATACGTCTGTCGCTAGCTATGTAAGTCTCTAAATGTTGACTTCAAACACCTTGTTTGTAGAATGAGAATTTGAATGGTTTCTCTTGTCCCTTTTATCTCTATAAAGCATTCACTTCATTCATTCAATGAATATCTATTTTATGAATAAACACAGAATCTCTAGAAAATTTTCCCTCATCAAAGCTATTGTCCTCTAAATTTCACGAGTTGAGAGTTAATTAGACAAGGCTTCTCCTCTAAATGGGAAAAGTGCAGCAAATATCTTTATCCATAATCATGGGTGCCTCATAGGTAGGTTCCTACTACTAAAGAAGGAAATAGCTGTATTTTGCAGTCATTGAAGGGCAAGAAGTTCTTCCTGAATGTTTCCTTTCCCTTTATTTAAAAAAAAATCTTGAAATTTTACCACCAGAGAAACCTCTTTACATTTTTCTAGATGTCTTTTCAGGCATCATTTATAGTGGTTACATAGTATGATTTTGTATGGATTAATTATAGTTTACATAACAATTCTCTACTTAGGTTGTTCCTATTATAAAAATATTGGGAGGAACATCCTTGTGCTCACATCCTTGCTTCGTTGTTCAAGAAAATCCTAGAATGGAATTTCTGGGTCAAAGGAAATGCACATTTAAAGTTTTATAAACGTGTGTAAATGCCCTCCAGAAAGACTGTAGCAATATTCCCACTAGCACTATATGAAAATGTCTATGTCACTATATCCTTCCCAATGTGAGTGTTAGCATTCACTTTAGTCTTTGCCAATCAATCCTTCCTGACATTTTACAGGGTCTTCCATAATGCTGTGTTTGCATTTCTGTACCTGAGAGGAGCTAATAATGCTGTTGTAAGTTTAACCAGAGGTGGTACCTTCTTTCCTCCACTTCTGAGGGAAAAGGAATCTATCCAAAGAATTTGAACCCCCTAGTTCTCAGAGCAACAGTCTGCAGGCTGACACAGCTTCTCCTTTTCTTTGTCCTACTGGTGTAGTGAACAACATTCCACTCTAACGCCATGCTCCCTGATCCAGGAATATTCATCCAGATTCCCTATTTAATCACAAGCAACTAAATGTTAATTCATCACAGCTCTTGTTTAGACTATATAAAATAAAGCCATCCCGCACCCCCATTCTGCAAACGAACAATTGACTTTTTGGTATAATGTGAGCTTTACTAAAGCAGCCATGACTGATAGAGCAGATTTGGTTTGATTTGGATTCCTTTCCCTTATGATTTCCTGCTAGCCCGCTGACTTACGTTAGCCAAACAAAGAGAAAACACCACACCATAGGCAACTCTGTCCATTTTTCTTTCTTTAAAGGTTAGTTTTAATAGGTGTTGGCAAGGGTCTGTAAAATTGCTAGGGATTTTTTTTCTAGAAAATTAAATATGTAACTGATTTATTCTTCTGGCCAATCTTTCCTTCCATATCCCCACCTTCATGACATAACAGTCAGGAGGTTATAAAAACATGTGGAGAAAGGTTATGAGAATCAGTAAGGTTTAGAGCACACTGTCTGCCAGCCTAAACTGCCTTTATGAATGCGTACAAATTCCTATTCCCGTTTTCTCTGCAGAGAATAGGCTGTTATATATTGGTCTCAGCTACATTCTGCAATCAGCTCTCTATCTTTCAGGCCTCTTTCCCTCTGCACAAACCTCTCTCAAATAAACCACTGGTCCAGGTAGTGTTTCTAGCCAATGCACTGATAGAAGAAATGAGGATGTTTTATTCCCTCTGAAGAGGATACGGTATGAAAGGCAGTCCTTTTAGAAGGGTCACAGAGGGCTATGGATTTTTGCTGGTTGTAAATCAAGCTGTTGATAAGAAACAATGTGCTTTCCGGGAAAGAGTGATTTGAAGTGGCCCTGACCCAGGACATGGTGAACATACAGCACATGAAATAAGATGTGATGGTCACCTAGGCTGCCACCGGAGACTCTAGTCACTTTTAAAAGTTGTACATTAAAGACACTAGAGAGTACTTAAAATTATAATCTTTTAGAAGAAGTACTTTTGCTGGGTGCAAAGGGCAGCTGTTGGAATACATGGCCATCAGAGGGCTCCCCTCCCACTTCACTTTGAATTCACTCACACCCTCTCTTCCCCAAAAAAGGAAGGACCAGATGGTTTAGGGTAGTGTTACCCAACTTTTTTGAACACATGCCTTATTTAGATAAGTATAAAAATCACACATATACTCCCACTTAGAAATCATTATCTTCTACGTACCCCCACCAGCCTGGGAGATTTTACCTAGTTTTACTTGTAGTTGTTTTCATTATGAAAATAATAAGGGAGTGTTTTTATTTGCCTTCAAATATTGAAAATGACTTTTTAAACTATACCATTATGGTCATCCTAGAGAATCAAGAAATACCATATTCCTAATACTTACCAGGCTAGACCTCTTTCCTCACACCATTCCTGTGATTAAGATCCTAGCCAAAGACACTATTTAGTCTTTGACACTTTAGTGTGAGTCTACATCACTCTGTTGCTTCTCTGGAGACATGTGCAGATTAAGGCTATCTCTAATGGGATAGAGATAATCCATAATTAAGGCTTCTGATTGGAGGACAAACATTCAAAGTTGGCTCTCAAAACTCCCAGACCCAGCAGAATCCAGAATTCACACAAACCTACTGAATCAACTTCTCCAGGGGGTGGTCTGGGAATCTTTATTATTGGAAAGTTTCCCCAGGAGCCTGTGACTCATGTCCAGATTTATAGCTAATCGGTCAACACTGCAGAAGACATTTGTCTTTCTTGGTTACTCCAAAACTTTTTTTTTTAAACATTCTAATCATATTTTAATAGTTCTATATATTGTGAGTTCCATTTTCCCACTAAAAAGTCTAAATAAACCATTTTCCTAGATTCCATTGCTGCTATTTGGGGGCATGTGACAGGTTCTATCTTTCAAATGCACCTGTGTGAATTTGATTCAGAAAGAGCTGCCTAAGGCCGGGCACTGAAAGGACATTTTTGCTACCACAAGTGTCCTCCTGGGACCTTGCAGATTATGAAAGAAGCCATGTTGTTCTAAGATCTGTGATGGCAGCAGCTCCCTCCCCAGGCACATTCAGCAGTGTGCTTCTAAATATTATTTCTAGGAAGTCAGTCTAGAGTACTGATTCTCAGTCTTGACTATGCATTATAATCACTTAAGACTTTTTTTAAAAAATTAACACCTAGATTCTACTCTAGACAGTCTGATATATGGTACAGAGTATATAATATGGGCATTAGCTCCCAGGGGATTAAATGTGCAGCCAAGTTTAAGAACCTCTGACCTTAAACCTCTGCCTCTTTTTTTCCTTCCAACAATGATTTAATAAATACCTTCCCAATTAAAATAGCTAAAATGCATTCTACAGTCTACCACTAAGAAGCCTAACCAGTAGAAATTCCTAAGATCCCTTCCAATCCTGAAAATATCAAATTTTATGGTGTTTTGTCTGTTTAAATTGTTTGGAAGGATACCAGGACAATTCAATGGAGAAAAATAGCCTCTTCAACAAATGATGCTGAGACAACTGAATAGTCACATTCAAAAGAATGAAGTTGGAACCCTACCTCACATCATATGCAAAGACTGACTCAAAGTGAACCAAGGGCCTAAATGTGAGAACTACGAGTATAAAACTCTTAGAAGAAAAAATAGATATAAATCTTTTTTTAGTTGAAGTATAGTTAATTTATAATGTTGTGCTAGTTTGAATATACAGCAAATTGATTCAGTTACATATATATTTTTCAGATTATCATCTAACATAGGTTATATAAGATACTGAATATTTTCCCCTGTATTATACAGTAAATTTTTATTGCTCACTTATTTTATATATAGTAGTGTGCTTCTGTTAATCCCATATCCCTAATTTAACGCCCCCCCACCTCCCTTCCCCTTTGGCAAGTTTGTTTTCTGTCTGCAAGCCTATTTCTGTTTTGTAGATAACTTCATTGGTACCATTTTTTAGATTCCACATATAAGTGATATATTTGTCTTTTTTTATTTGACTTACTTCATTTAGTATGATACTCTGTAGGGGTCATCCCTGTTGCTCAAAATGGCAATATTTTATTTACTCTTTTTTATGCCTGAGTAATATTATATTGTGTGATTTTTATATATATATATATGCTACATCTTCTTTATCCATTCATCTGTTGATGGACACTTAGGTTGCTTTTGTGTCTTGGCTACTGTAAATAGTGCAACTATGAATATTGGGGTACATATATCTTTTCAAATTAGAGTTTTTTTCTTTTCCAGATGTATGTCTAGGAGTGGCATTGCTGGATTGTGTGGTTCTATTTTTAGTTTTTAAAGGCACCTCCATAACCTTCCATGGTGGCTGCACCAATTTACATTTCCACCAACGATGTGAAAGGGTTCCCTTTTCTCCACACCCTCTCCAGCATTTACTATTTGTAGACTTTTTGATGATAGTGTGAGGTTATACCTCATTGTGGTTTTAATTTGTATTTCTCTAACAATTAGTGATGTTGAACATCGTTTCATGTGCCTGTTGGCCATCTGTATGTCTTCTTTGGAGAAATGTCTGTTTAGGTCTTCCACTCATTTTTTTTATTGGGTTGTTTGGTTTTGTGATACTGAGTTATATGAGCTGTTTGTATATTTTGGAAATTAACCCCTTGTCTTTCCTAGTGTTTGCAAATATTTTCTCCCATTCTGTAGGTTGTCTTTTTGTTTTTTGATGACTTCTTTTGCTATCCAAAAACTTTTTAGTTTGATTAGGTCCCATTTCTTTTGCTTTTATTGCTTTGGTTTTAGGAGACTGATCTAACATAATGTTGTTGTGGTTTATGTTAGAGAATGTTTTGCCTATGCTTTCTTCTAGGAATTTTATGATGTCATGTTTTATATTTAGGTCATTAAACCATTTTGAGTTTACTTTTGTATATGGTGAGGGGATGTTCTACTTTCATTAATTTACATGAGGCTGTCCAGCTTTCCCAGCACCGCTTACTGAGAAAACTGTCTTTTCTGCATTGTCTATTCTTGCCTCTTTCATCAAAGATTAACTGACCTTAAGTGTATGGGGCTTACTTCTGTGACCTCTAAAGTAGATGGAAATCTTCATTACCTTGGATTTGTCACTGATTTCTTTCATATGACACCAAAAACAAAATAAATAAGAGAAAAAACAGATAGACGGGATATCATCAAAATTTAAAACTTGTGTGTCTTAATAAAGGACATCATCAAGGGAGTAAAAAGACAACTGACAAAATGGAAAAAAATTTTTGCAAATCAGATATCTGATAAGTAAGTTGTCTCTAGATATATACTTTTACAAAAAACAAACAAAAAGAACTCTTGCAACTTGGTAATAAAAATCAAATAACCTAATTAAAAATGAGTAAAGGATATGAATAGACATTTCTCCAAAGAATATATCAAAATGGCCAATAGCACATAAGACGATGTTTAATATCATAAGTCATTCAGTTCAGTTCAGTTCAGTTCAGTCACTCAGTCTTGTCCGACTCTTTGCGACCCCACAGCACGCCAGGCCTCCCTGTCCATCACCAACTACCGGAGTTTACCTAAACTCATGTCCATCGAGTTGGTGATGCCATCCAGCCATCTCATCCTCCGACGTCCCCTTCTCCTCCTGCCCCCAATCCCTCCCAGCCTCAGGGTCTTTTCCAATGAGTCAACTTTTCGCATGAGGTGGCCAAAGTATTGGAGTTTCAGCTTCAACATCAGTCCTTCCAATGAACACCCACGACTGATCTCCTTTAGAATGGACTGGTTGGATCTCCTTGCAGTCCAAGGGACTCTCAAGAGTCTTCTCCAACACCACAGTTCAAAAGCATCAATTCTTCGGCACTCAGCTTTCTTCACAGAATCATTATAGGGAAATGCAAATCAAAATCACAGTTAAATACCACTTTATATCCACTGGGATGAACATTTAAAAAATGGAAAATAACAAGTTTTGGTAAGAATGTGAAGAAATTGGAACCCTCTTACACTACCGGTGGGTCTGTGGTGCAGGTCCTCAATGTTAAACATACTGCTACCATCTGACCCAGCAATTCCACTCCTAAGTACATACCAAACGGGAATGAAAACATATAGCCATATAAAAACTTATACATGAACCGTCATAGCAGCATTATTCATAATAGGCAAAAAGTGGAAACAACGCAAATGTTCATCAGTGAATAAATACAAAGTGATTGACATACAATAGAATATTATTCAACAACAACAAAATGAAGTACTAATACACACTACAGCATGGGTGAAGCTGGAAAACATTACGGTAACTACAAGAAGCCAGTCTCCAAAAAAAACACATATCATATGATTTCACATTTATGTGAAATATCCAGAATAGGCAAATCTATAAAGAGAGAAAGTGGTTTCCGAGGACTGGGAGGGGTTGAGAGAAAATGAGATGTGGCTGCTAATGGGTATAGGGCTTCTTTTTTGGGGATAACAAAGGTGTTCTAAAATTTATTGTAGTCATAACTGCACAAGTTTCTAAATATACCAAAAAGCACTGAACTGTACACTTTGAAGATATGCTATGGGAATTGTATCTCAATAAGGCTGTTATAAAAAAAAAAAAAAAAAAACCTTTTATGGAGGAATTTCAAAACCTGGCCTGTGTCAGAGAAAATATTTGGGAAAAAGAGTGATGGAAAATTACTCAGTAGTCAGATCCTTCTTTGCCTGTTAGTAAAGTGCACTGCAGAAAGGCATGGTCTCCAAAACAATAGGGGACCCCAAAATACATGATAGCAAAAAGAAAACTTTCATTTCTGTTCAAGTGAAAATACTTTTTGAGAGGACCTTGGGGAAATAGTTGTATATGACTTATCAACCTCTTTCTTGTAGTGAGAAGGTCAAAGGAGAGAAGCAGTTGTTCTGATACCCTCAGGTGAGTGGAAAGACGTGGATGGATGCTGAAGCCAGGGAGAAAACCCAATTTGAGCCAACACAGAGACAGATGAGGCTGGGAGGGTAGGACCAAAGCAGAAAGCTGGTACAGAATCCCTATAGAGAATGGGAGGCCTTCCCCGGTGGTCCAGCGGTTAACACCTGAGGATGCAGGGTCCCAGGTTGGATCCCTGGTCTAGAAGGACCACATGCCATGGGGAAGTTAAGCCCACAGGTCACAGCAACTGAGCCCACGCGCCTAGAGCCCATGTTCCACAACTAGAGAAACCACTGAAATGAGAAGCCCATGCATGCCAACTACAGAAAAGCCCCCACTCCCCACAACTAGAGAAGGCCCACATGCAGCAACAAAGACCCATCACAGTCAAAAAGATAATAAAAAGAAAGAAAACGGAAAATGTAAGAAACGTTTGAGAGCTTTGCATCACTGAACAGTTAATAGAAGTTACCTCTGAGGAATGGTTCAGAATAGAAGTTATTATATTTTTCTTCCTTGTAATTAAAATTTTTTACAATGAACATGCATTTGTTCATTGTAAATATGTGTAAATACTTTGTGATTAACCATATAAGAAAGAAATGGTTTGCTTTAACAAGTGTGAGCATGACTATTTAAATGAGAAAAAGATCAGGAAGAGAACCACAAGTAAAAGGAGGAGCAAACTGGAGAGAAAAGGAACAAAGGGCAATGGACAAAACTCACCACCAAAATGGCATTGGGAAAGGGAAGTAAATACATTATTAATTCAAGCTTTTGAAAAACTAGTTGCAGAAGTGTTTCTGTAGCACAGGATAACTAATAAAGCCTGTGCCCATGATTTTGTACTTGCCTATTTCAGTGATTTTCTCAGGGTCAAATAATTAAAGGTCATCTAGAATTTTAGGAAAAGAAAGTTGTAATAAATAGATTGGAATGTTGAAAGCCAAGCTAATATTTTAGTTTCTGCTGTAGACAATGAGGATTTCCTGATGAATTTTGAGCAAGTGAAATTGTGTTTGGTGGTGATATATATCAATGGTTCCCAAACCTGGCTATGCATCAAAAATCATAGAGTTAGCTTGAAAGAATATAGAGATTCTTGGGACCTACCATATTTCTTACTTAATACATTTGGGCTAAGGCCCAAGAATTTATATTTATAAACCTCCTGTATTTCTGATGGTCTATCATATTTAAGAGTGGATGGAAACATAGGATAGATTCAGTTCAGTTCAGTTCAGTCGCTCAGTCGTGTCTGACTCTTTGCGACCCCATGGACTGCAGCATGCCAGGCTTCCCTGCCCATCACCAACTCCCGGAGTTTACTCAAACTCATGTCCATTGAGTCGGTCATGCCATCCAACCGTCTCATCCTCTGTCGTCCCCTTTTCCTCTCACCTTCAATCTTTCCCAGCATCAGGGTCTTTTCAAATGAGTCAGTTCTTCGTATCAGATGGACAAAGTATTGGAGTTTCAGCCTCAGCATCAGTCCTTCCAATGAATATTCAGGACTGATTTCCTTTAGGATGAACTGACTGGATCTCCCTGCAGTCCAAGGGACTCTCAAGAGTCTTTTCCAACACCACAGTTCAAAAGCATCAATACTTCCGTGCTCAGCTTTCTTTATAGTCCAACTCTCACATCCATACATGACTACTGGAAAAACTGTAGCCTTGACTAGATGGACCTTTGTTGGCAAAGTAATGTCTCTGCTTTTTAATATGCTGTCTAGGTTGGTCATAACTTTTCTTCCAAAGAGTAAGTGTCTTTTAATTTCAAGGCTGCAATCACCTTCTACAGTGATTTTGGAGCCCCAAAAAACAAAGTCTGTCACTGTTTCCACTGTTTCCCCATCTACTTGCCATGAAGTGATGGAACAAGATGCCATGATCTCAGTTTTCTGAATGTTGAGCTTTAAACCAACTTTTTCACTCTCTTCTTTCACTTTCATCAAGAGGCTCTTTAGTTCCTCTTAGCTTTCTGCCATAGGGGTGGCATCATCTGCATGTCTGAGGTTATTGATATTTCTCCCAGCAATCTTGATTCCAGCTTGTGCTTCTTCCAGCCCAGCATTTCACATGATGTACTCTGCATAGACGTTAAATAAGCAGGGTGACAATATACAGCCTTGGCGTACTTCTTTCCCTATTTGGAACCAGTTTGTAGTTCCACGTTCAGTTCTAACTGTTGCCTTCTGATCTGCATACAGATTTCTCAAGAGGCAGGTCAGGTGGTCTGGTATTCCCATCTCTTTCAGAATTTTCTCCCGTTTGTGGTGATCTGTGAAGTCAAAGGCTTTGGCATAGTCAACAAAGCAGAAATAGATGTTTTCTGGAACTCTCTTGCTTTTTTGATGATCCAGCAGATGTTGGCAAATTGATCTCTGGTTCCTCTGCCTTTTCTGAATCCAACTTGAACATCTGGAAATTCAAGGTTCATGTACTGTTGAAGCCTGGCTTGGAGAATTTTGAGCATTACTTTACTAGCATGTGAGATGAGTGCAATTGTGCAATAGTTTGAGCATTCTTTGGCATTGCCTTTCTTTGGGATTGGAATGAAAACTGACCTCTCCCAGTCCTGTGGCCACTGCTGAGTTTTCCAAATTTGCTGACATATTGAGTGCAGCTCTTTCACCATCTTTTAGTATTTGAAATAGCTCAACTGGAATTCCATCACCTCCACCAGCTTTGTTCATAGTGACGCTTCTTAAGATCCACCTGACTTCGCATTCCAGGTGTCTGGCTCTAGGTGAGTGATCATAGGATAGATTCAGATCAGATCAGATAAGTCACTCAGTCATGTCCAACTCTTTGCAACCCCATGAATCACAGCACACCAGGCCTCCCTGTCCATCACCAACTCCCGGAGGTGCAGGAAATAATGCAAACAGGGAGACAGATAGAAGGTTTCTGGAAAAGTTCTGATACAGAATACTGGAGCACTGAACTGGAATATGATATGAAAAAAATCAATATGACCATAACTGAGGGCTTTCCATGTTGCACAGAGGTAAAAACATCCTCCTGTGAATGCAGGAAACACAAGAGACATGGGTTCAATCCCAAGGTAGGGAAGATCCTCTGGAGAAGGAAGTGGCAACCCACTCCAGTATTCTTGCCTGGAAAAGTCCACAGACAGAGGAGCCTGGCAGGCTACAGTCCATAGGGTCGCAAAGAATCAGATACAACTGAGCACACACACACACACGAAGGTAGAATCCATATGGTTTAGTGAGTGCTGGACTGTACATCCCATGAGGCAAATATAAGCCTGTTTTACTGACTGCTATATTTCAGAACCTTACAAAGTGTACCTGATGTAGTAAGGGCTCAATAATATTGATATTAACCGAATGAGTGAATGAAAAAGAGAACATCAAAATGGATCCAAGTAACACTAGTGGTTACTAGTGGAGGTGATGGAATTCCAGTGGAGCTATTCCAAATCCTGAAAGATGATGCTGGGAAAGTGCTGCACTCAATATGCCAGCAAATCTGGAAAACTCAGCAGTGGCCACAAGATTGGAAAAGGTCAGTTTTCATCCCAATCCCAAAGAAAGGCAATGCCAAAGAATGCTCAAACTACCGCACAATTGCACTCATCTCACAAGCTAGTAAAGTAATGCTCAAAATCCTCCAAGCCAGGCTTCAGCAATATGTGAACCGTGAACTTCCTGATGTTCAAGCTGGTTTTCGAAAAGGCAGAGAAACTAGAGATCAAATTGCCAACATCTGCTGGATCATCGAAAAAGCAAGAGAGTTCCAGAAAAACATCTATTTCTGCTTTATTGACTATGCCAAAGCCTTTGACTGTGTAGATCACAATCAACTGTGGAAAGTTCTGAAAGAGATGGGAATACCAGACCACCTGATCTGCCTCTTGAGAAATCTGTATGCAGGACAGGAAGCAACAGTTAGAACTGGTCATGGAACAACAGACTGGTTCCAAATAGGAAAAGGAGTACGTCAAGGCTGTATATTGTCACCATGTTTATTTAACTTCTATGCAGAGTACATCATGAGAAATGCTGGACTGGAAGAAACACAAGTTGGAATCAAGATTGCTGGGAGAAATATCAATAACCTCAGATATGCAGATGACACCACCCTTATGGCAGAAAGTGAAGAGGGGCTAAAAAGCCTCTTGATGAAAGTGAAAGTGGAGAGTGAAAAGGTTGGCTTAAAGCTCAACATTCAGAAAACGAAGATCATGGCATCTGGTCCCATCACTACATGGGAAATAGATAGAGAAACAGTGGAAACAGTGTCAGACTTTATTTTTCTGGGCTCCAAAGTCACTGCAGATGGTGACTGCAGCCATGAAATTAAAAGACGCTTACTCCTTGGAAGGAAAGTTATGACCAACCTAGATGGCATATTCAAAAGCAGAGACATCACTTTGCCAACAAAGATTCGTCTAGTCAAGGCTATGGTCTTTCCTGTGGTCATGTATGGATGTGAGAGCTGGACTGTGAAGAAGGCTGAGCGCCGAAGAATTGATGCTTTTGAACTATAGTGTTGGAGAAGACTCTTGAGAGTCCCTTGGACTGCAAGGAGATCCAACCAGTCCATTCTGAAGGAGATCAGCCCTGGGATTTCTTTGGAAGGAATGATGCTAAAGCTGAAACTCCAGTATTTTGGCCACCTCATGCGAAGAGTTGACTCATTGGAGAAGACTCTGATGCTGGGAGGGATTGAGGGCAGGAGAAGAAGGGGACGACAGAGGATGAGATGGCTGGATGGCATCACTGACTCGATGGATGTGAGTCTGAGTGACCTCCAGGAGTTGGTGATGGACAGGGAGGCCTGGCGTGCTGCAGTTCATGGGGTCGCAAAGAGTCGGACACGACTGAGCGACTGATCTGATCTGATCTGAACACTAGTGGTACAGACATTTAGGAAAGCTGGTTTCAGGAAAAATAATGGGGCAGACTTTCCACAGTTGAGTCAGAATGGTGAGATATTCAATGCTTTAGAATGATGGGGCCACTTGTGCCTACACCACACTAGAGCACTGTGGCTAGGATAGTACCAGGAAGAAGAATTCTGAAGAATATTGCTAGGATAGTACCAGGAAGAAGAATTCTGAAGAATATTTTCACTGTCCAAAGCCTCTAGATAACTGTCTACAATATTGGGCTCTGTGAGACATTCAACTGTGTCATCAGGTCTTGCTGTGTTCTCTGACTGCAGGTGGGAGGGTCCCAACTAGGCGGTTTTCTACATCTCCCTCTTTACACGTTTTAATTAGGTCAGCTCCTCCCATACCTCCAGTCTGCATCCATGAAGGATTTCGTACTCCACCCACATTCACCCATTCATCTGACTACACCTTAGCTCCTCTCATCTCAAGACCCCTTTTGCATGGCACAGTCCTCTCCTCCACAACCCTCAACCCCAACCACCAGTCTGCTCCTATATTTACTTGACCCTTCACCTGAAAGGGTTCTGCTTCCCTTTGACAAAGGTTTTGGAGCTTCTGCTGGCTGGACCCTATTTCATTCTCTCAGAAATAGTTTTTGTGCTTTCATTCTGCCTCTCTCTGTTCCTGGTCACCCTGGGCATCAGCTTCCAGGCTGGGACCCCACTACACTTTCTTCATTCTCCCCAAAAAGAGGATAAAAAAAGCATGTTCAGTTCAGTTCAGTTCAGTCGCTCATTCGTGTCCGACTCTTTGCGACCCCATGAATTGCAGCACGCCAGGCCTCCCTGTCCATCACCAACTCTCAGAGTTCACTAAAACTCACGTCCATCGAGTTGGTGATGCCATCCAGCCACGTCATCCTCTGTCGTCCCCTTCTTCTCCTGCCCCTAATCCTTCACAGCATCAGGGTCTTTTCCAATGAGTCAACTCTTCGCATGAGGTGGCCAAAGTACTGGAGTTTCAGCTTTAGCATCATTCCTTCCGAAGAAATCCCAGGACTGATCTCATTGCTTTAAAAATGTTTTAATAAGTTAAAATTAAAAGAACCACCCCAGCACCCAGGTACCATATTACGTTGGAATTAGCTGTGAGCAAGTCATTTCACCTTAAATAAGGCTGATTTTGTTAAATGATGAACACCATTCCTTCTAACATTCTTTGATCTAGTAAATGTATCCCTTTGTTTCTAATCCCTCTCTCCTGAAGTGGAGGAGAGGTTGAGATGGGGTATATGGACCCACAAACATTGGGGAGAAACACAGGAGTGACACAGGAGGTCAAATAGTCTGGCCAGACTGGAGCGGCTTACCTGAAAAGAGTCTTCATAGCCATGGACAACTGATGAAGCCAAAGTCTGCAGGAGCCAAAGTCTACAGATGAATGAAGGTCAGAGGATTTGGGTATGTGATGGCCATGAGTAGTGGAGTCAGTACAAAATGAGAAGTGATATGGGGAAATTCCAAGTAGATAGGCTTTGCCCTGAATTTCTATCCCCTGTTTTTGTAGGTAGTCATTTCCACTAAAGGGGGCCAGGATGGAACAGGGATTTCTGAGGTCTAATCTTGGCTGCCTTGGCTGCATCCAAGGATTTATTGAATACCTAGAGGTTGATAAAAAGTAATTGCAGTTTTGGACGATGAATTTTAAATCATTATATCTAGGCTCAAACATATGTTTATCAAAATAGGAACCATTACAATCAGCACGTTTTTGCCAATGAGAAATGTTTGTTTATTCTGTAGCATAAAAATCCATGTTTTGGGATTCAGCGAACCCTTAAAAAGTATTTTCTTCCTGCTGGTGGTTGTGAAAGCATTTTCCCTGAAAAAAGTTGTAGAGATACTTGAAGAAGTGGTATTTGGTTGGTGAGAAGTCAGGTGAATATGGCAGATGAGGCAAAACTTCATAGTCCAGTGTGTTCAACTTCCAAAGTGTTGGTTGTTTAATGTGTGGTCAGACATTGCCATGGAGAAGAACTGGGCCCATTCTGTTGACCAATGCAGGCTGCAGTTGCATTTTTTGGTGCATCTCATCAATTTGCTGAGCTTACTTTCTCAGATGTAAAGATTTTGCCAGAAAATCTTAGAAAGCTGTAGTGGAACTGACTGGCAGCAGCCCACCAAACAGTGACCATGACCACTTTTTGGTCGAGTTTGGCTCTGGGAAGTGCTTTGGAGCTTCTTATCAGTCCAACACCTGAGCTGTCAAATAAAATCCACTTTTCATCGCATGTCACAATCTGATCAAGAAATGGTTTGTTGTTGTTGCATAGAATAAGAGAAGATGATACTTAAAAATGACAATTTTTAAATTTGCAATCAGCTCACGAGGCACCCACTTATTGAGCTTTTTCACCTTTCAAATGCCGAATGATCATAGAATGGTTGACACTGGGTTCATTAGCAACTTCTCTTGCGGTCCAGAGGACCACTTTTGATGATCCTCTCAATTGGTTGTTGTCAACTTGGATGTCCAGCCACTGTGCTGCTCATCTTCAAGGCTCTCATATGCTTTGCAGAACTTCTTGAACCACCACTGTACTATATGTTCATTAGCAGTTCCTGGGCCAAGTGCATTGCTAATGTTGCAATTTGTCTCCACTGTTTTATGTCCCGTTTTGAACTTGAATAAGAAAATCACTCAAATTTGCTTTTTTGTCTAACATTATTCCCCTAGTCTAAAATACATATAAAATAAACAGAAAGTAATGTCATTAGCAAGAAACATAAAATGAGAAATGCACATTAAAATGATGTATAACATAGCCACATTTATTTAAGAATGTATTCCAATATTAAATAGCAAGGTTCAACAACGTAAAACCACAATTACTTTTGCACCAACCTTATACTCTCCTCTCTGATTTCCCTTCCCCAACTCCCATCCCCAGAGAAGCAACATTCTGCCAGACTGATGGACTTGGAGACATTCTCCCATTGTCTCAACTAGCTGTTTTTGAATAAAGGATCTACATTTCCAGTTATCAAAGGGAACAACGGGTAATGCCATTTAAAGAAAGGGAGAGGGTAATGTGTGTTTGTGAAACCAAGAAGCCAGGCACCGTTTTGTCAGGAGTGCACATTTCTGGATCTTCACGGAGGTGAGGGTATCAGGATGTACAGGTAGTCACATTGTACTCTGCCCTTTCCGTTCTCCAGCTGTAGAGAGCACGGTCACTTAGGAAGATGAGTTTTTATTATAAGGATTGTTTGCCTATTTCAAACTATTTTTTCCCTCTTGGCTCTGATTTCTCATTCTTTGACTTTTAAAATCAACTTTAAAGAGCACTTTTTGAAAAGTCAGGCTGTTGTTAACTTTTTACTATTATAAACATGATCATGACAAACAGCTTTATACATACATCTTTGTATATTTGTTCAATTGTTTCCTGAGGATAAATTCCTAGAAGTAAAATTGCTGAATCAAAAGAAGTAGATGCTTGGGAGGAATTTAGTAAAATTTGCTAAATTACCCTCCAGAAATATAACAATATACATGTCATCAACTGATTATGACAGTATCCTTTTTCTGTATGCAACAAACATTTTCAAATCTTTGCTAATCTGAAGGTTAAAAATACATCTCCTTCTTGAATTAATTTCATTTTCAGCTACCAAAGATTTTTTTGTTGTTACTTAGGTTTATTTGCTACTTTAATTTCTCCTTTTTGTGAGTTTCCTTTTTATGTTCTTTGTCTATTTTTCTTTCAAAACATTTAGCTTTATCTTATTTATTAAGCTCAGTCATGTCTGACTCTTTACGACCCCATTGACTATAGCCCACCAAGCTCCTCTGTCCATGGGATTCTCCAGGAAATGGAATGGGTTGCCAATTTCTTCTCCAGGGGATCTTCCTGATCCAGAGATAGAACATGGGTCTTCTACATTGCAAGCAGATTCTTTACAATCAGAGCCACCAGGGAAGCCCTTATTTATTAATAAGAGGTCTTTATCTGTTAAGACTATTAACTGCTTGTACACCATTGCAAGTGTTCCTCCAGTTTATCCTTTCTGTCTCTCTCTCTCTCTCTTTTTTTTTTTTTCTAATTTTTCCCCTGGTCTCTGATTAACAACATTCTCTCTTGTTCCATCCAGGTTATCAAATCTGGCTTGGAAAAAACAACCCAGAAAATCACACATCTCATAATGGAGTTTCATTATTTGCTGATTCATATCCTACTGCCACTTCTCCAGGACCTTCCACTCTTGCTCTGAAAAATACAAGGTCACATCATCAAGCATCATGGTTATCAGAATAGACCATAGCACTTCACAGTCCCACCAGCCCCAGCCCCGCAGTGCCTAGTGTCCTGGAAGCTCCCTGGACCGTCCCTGCCCCTTGGCCTCCCATTCTGCCAGACCCTTGTCCTTTGTGAGTTTTTTTTTAACATAGTGAAAACTTTTACATTTAGAATTAGTCAGCTGGACTCAGTTTAGATGATCCCAGTTTTGTTGGCAACATTCAAAGCATCATAGTCAGGAGCCAGTTGAACCTATGCCTTCTCCTCGCCATCAGATCTGATCAGGGTATTGTCCTTAGCCATGTTGGTGTCATAGAGCTTCTTCACAGCCTGTTTAGTTTGGTGCTTGCTGGCCTTGACAGCCACAGTGAACACCAGTGTGTTGCTGGCCTCTGTTTTCTTCATGGTTGACTTTGTGGTGAGTAGGAACTTGATGATAGCATAGTGGTCAAGCTTCTTTCTCCTAGGGACATTCTTCAGAGGATATTTGGGCTGCTTCCTGAACCACAGTGTTTTGAACCATCGGAAGGTGGGTGACGTCTGGATCTTTTTTTGCTTCTGGCTGTGGACACCTTTCAACACTGCTTTCTTGGCCTCAGAGCCTTTGCTTTGGCTTCAGCTTTGGGAGAGTCAGGGGCTTCCTTCTTTGTCTTTGGTGCCATCTTTGTGAAAAGGCCTGTCCTTTGTGTTTATCATTGTTTGTAGCATTCACCTGGCTTTGTCTTTCTTGACCATACAAAATTTTATTATTATTATTATTATTATCATTTGTGGCACTGTTGCTTGGCTTTTGGGATCTTAGTTCCCTGACCAGTGATCGAAACTGCACCCTGGCTGTGAAAGCACCAAGTCCTAACCACTGGAACACCGGGAAATTCCCAAAATTTTATTATTTTTGTTTAGACAAATCTATCTGATACTTGCCTTTAGAAGAAAAATTTCTGAAAGAAGCCAGAGGGGAAAAAGCCACCTTAATTATAGGGAACAAAGATATGAATTACATCAGACTTCTCTTTAGAAACCGTACAAGCAAGAAGAGATTAGAGTGAAATATTTAGTGTTGAACAAAAAAAGCTACCAAACTAGATAGCTGTATCCAGTTAAATTATCTTTCAAAAGTGAAGGAGAAATAAAGACTTTTTCAAGCAAATAAAAGCAAAGGAACTTGTCACCAGTCATCCTGCCCTTATGAGAAATGGTAAAAGAGACTCTTCCAAGAGAAGAATGTATAGATCATATATCTGCTGCTGCTGCTGCTAAGTCACTTCAGTCGTGTCTGACTCTGTGCCACCCCACAGACAGCAGCCCACCAGGCTCCCCCATCCCTGGGATTCTCCAGGCAAGAACACTGGAGTGGGTTGCCATTTCCTTCTCCAATGCATGAAAGTGAAAAGTCAAAGTGAAGTCGCTCAGTCGTGTCAGACTCTTAGCAACCCCATGGACTGCACCCTACCAGGCTCCTCCATCCATGGGATTTTCCAGGCAATAGTACTGGAATGAGGTGCCATTGCCTTCTCCAGATCATATATCTAGACCTGTAGAAATTACATATTAGAAACTCAGATTGACATCTGAAGAAAGAAGAATATTAGAGAGAAGAAACTAATGAAAGTAAAATAAAACTTTATATTTTTGTTATTCTTAATTGGTCTAAGAGATAACTGCTTGTCCAAAAATAACAGTAGCAATAATGTATTGGTTGATTATAGCTTATGAATAAGTGAAATGAATGACAGCAATGTTATAAGGGACAAGAGGGGAAATTGGGAATCCTCTGTTATAAGGTACATGTCCTACCTATGAAGCAGTATAAATAGACTTACATTAGTTGTAAAGAAGTATAATCAACGGGCCAAGAGAAAATGGAATAATATAAAATACTCAATTAAAAACAGAGAAGGCAGGATGGGAGGAAGCAGGGCAGTGTGAGGTCACTTCACTTCCTGTGTGCAGGCTGGCTTCCTGCGCTCCCACCCTTGTTCTCTTGTGTGAATAAGAGAAGACTGCCACCCTTGCGTGTCTCACGCAGGCCCCTGAAAGGGTCTGTCCCACTTGGCTCTACCTTACCACTGCAGTCATTCCCCCTGGCGAAAATTGACATCTGAAGACATGAAGATGCAGATCGACAAACTGGTGAAGAAAGGCCTACCTCAGAGTGATCCTGAGATGCTCACGTTGCCTGTGGCAGGCAATAAAATCTTGAGAATTCTAAAGTTCAAAGGACTTCCTCCTGATCTTCCTGAGGATCTCTAGCATTGAATTAAGAAACTCATTGCTGTTCAAGATCAGAAGAATAGAAAAGATAAAGATGCTAAATTCCTTTTGATTCTGATTGAGAACTGCATTCACAGGTTCCCTCAACATTGTAAGACCAAAACAGTCCTTCCCTCACCACCCCCCAAGCAATTTGGAAATACTAGTCTTCCACAGCCCCTGCTCTGATTGCACAAATTTGTCTATGTACTCAAGCAATAAAATTATTGTTTAACTAGGAAAAAAAAACAGACAAGGCAGAAAAAGAGGGAAGACAAGAAACAAGGAACAATGCAATGACTAGAAAACAGTTGCAAATATGGTAGATATGAATCAATTATATCAATAATCATTTCAAATGTGAAAGGTCTAAACACGCCAATTAAAAGATAGAAATTGAAGGCGTGTATAAAAACCATGTTGCTTTTAAGAAGCCTACTTTAAATGTAAAGACACATACAGATTGAAAGTAAAAAGGTAGAGATATATGGGCTTCCCTTGTGGCTCAGCTGGTAAAGAATCCACCTGCAATGGAGAAGACCTGGGTTCGATCCCTGGGTTGGAAGATCCCCTGGAGAAGGGAATAGCTACCCACTCCAGTATTCTGGCCTGGAGAATTCCATGGACTGAATAATCCGTGGGGTCCCAAAGAGTTGGACATGACTGATTGACTTACACTTTCACTTTCAGAGACATAAATACCATGGTAACACTAACCTAAAGAATATTGGAGTAGCTGTATTAATTTCACACAAAGCTGACTTCAGAAAGAGGAAAATTAACATGGTGTTATCACCAATATTAACAATAATATTCTTTTATAAACATCAATAATAGCAAGGAGAATTATTAATGATAAAGGGGTCAAGTCTCCAAGGAAACAACAATCCTGAATGTGTATCTGCTTAACAACAGAGCATCAAGATATGGGAATGCAAGGAGAAGTAGAGGAAGCCATTATTAAAGATATGAACACTATTAGTAACTGACAAATCCAATAGACAGAAAATCAGTAAGAATACAGTTGAACTGAACAGCATTATTAATCAACTGGAGTTAACTGACAGTTATAGAATTCTTTATCCAAAAACAGCAGAATATACACATTCTTCTCAAGCTTACATGTGATATTCACTAAGATAGCCCACATTCAGTGCCATAAAATGCACAGTAACAAATTTAAAAGAATAGAAATCCCACAAAGTATTCTCTCACACCACAATGGAATTAAGCCAAAAGTCAGTAACAGAAAAATAAATGGAAATCTCAAAATATTTGGAAATTAAACCACATACTTCTAAATAACACATCAAAGAATATCTCTAAAAATCCTTAAATATTTTGAACTAAATGAAAATATAACTTAACAAAATCCATGGGATGCAGTGAAAGTAATGGTGTGTGTATGTGTGTTAGTCGCTCAGTCATGTCCGACTTTTTGTGACCCCACAAACGGTAACCCACCAGGCTTCTCTGTCCATGGAATTCTCCAGGCAAGAACACTGGAGTGGATTGCCATTCCCTTCTCTGAGAGCAATGGTAAGAGAGAAATTTATAGCACTGAATTCTTATTTTAGAAATGGAGAAAGATTTAAAGAATAGACTAAGCCTCCAATTTAGGACAAAGAAAGAAAAATAATATAAACCTAAAGCTAGCAGACTACATTAGGGCAGATATCAATGAAATTTAAGACAGGAAAATAATAGACAAAATCAGTGAAACCAAAACCTGGTTCTTTGAAAAGATCAATATTTTCCATTGGATCTCCAAAGTAGACATATCAATGGCCAGCAGGCACATGAAAAGATACTCAACATATCTACTTATTAGAGAAATGTGAATCAAAACTACAATGAGATATGACTCACACCAGTCAGAATGGCCATTATTATAAAGTCTATAAATAATAAATGCTGGAGAGGGTGTAGAGAAAAGGAATTCAACTACATAGTTGGTGGGAATTTAAATTGGTGCAGCCACTATGGGGAACGGTACGGAGGTTCCTCAAAAAACTAAAAATAGAGTTATCATATGATCCTACAATCCCCTGGAGGAGGGCATGGCAATGCACTCCAGCATTCTTGCCTGGAGCATCCCCATGGACAGAGGAGCCTTGCGGGCTACATTCCACGGGGTCACAAAGAGTTGGACTTGATTGAGTGGATAAGCACAGCATCTACAGTCTCACTACTAGCCCTATCTCTGGAGAACAGTCTAATTTGAAAAGATATATGCACCCCAACATTCATAGCAGCACTATTTACAATAGCCAAGACACGGAAGCAACCTAAGTATCCATCAATAGATGAATGAAGAAAGATGTCATATGTATATGTATACCACTGCTGCTGCTTATTCACTTCAATCATGCCTGTGTGACACTATGGACTACAGCTCGGCAGGCTCTTCTGTCCATGGGATTCTCTAGGCAAGAGTACTGGAGTGGGCTGCCATGCCTTCCTCAGGGGATCTTCCCGACCCAGGAATCAAACCCATGTCTCCTGCATTGCAGGCAGATTCTTTACCACTGAGCCACCAGGGAAGCCTGTGTATATGCATACATATATATGTGTGTGTGTTTATCTATATATTATATTATGTAATATACAAATTAGGACTTTAGGACTAACATATACACACTAGTATACATAATACAGATTAGCAACAAGGATCTACTGTAGAGCACAGGAAACTACATTCAATGTCTTATAATAAGATTTAATGGAAAGGAATCTGAAAAAGAATATATATATATATATATATATATTCAATCACATATATAATTGAATCATTTTGGTGTACACCTGAAACTAATATAACATTGCAAATTAACTATACTTCAAAATTTTTAAATGGTTAAAAATATATATTTGCCTTTGGAATATTTCTTTTTTAAACTGTCCTGTCTCTTTACTAAAGGACAATTTATATACAATAAACTTACCCATTATAAGTGTACATTTGTATCAGTACTTCCAATAGAACTTGTACATGGTAGAAATATCCTATAATATGCAAAATCCAATCAGTGGCACTAACTACCCCAAATATGGCTAGTGTGAGCTAGAAAATAGAAAATATATTTTTTAATTTTCTAATATTTTTATTGAGGTAAAATTTATGTTATGTAAATTTTGTCATTTTACCATTTTAAAGTGTATAATTCACTGGCATTTATTACCTTCACAGTGTTACACAACCATCTCTATCAAATTTCAAAACATTTCATCACCCAAAAAGGAAACTCTACACCCGTCGCGCAGTAACTTCCCATATCCTCTTCCCCCACCCCTTGGCAATCTGTAATCTGCTTTCTGTTTCTTTGGCTTTGTCTATTCTGGATATCTCATATAAATGAAATGCTGTAATACGTAGATCTTTGTTATCTGATTTCTTTAACTTAGCATAATGTTTTCACGGTTCATCCATGTAGTAAGTAGCTTGTGCAAGTATGCCATTCTTTTTTGCAAATCCATAGATGGTAGCCCACCAGGAACTTCCGTCCATGGAATTCTCCAGGCAAGAATACTAGAGTAGGTTGCCATTCCCTTCTCCAGGGGATCTTCCTGACCCAAGGATCAAACTCAGGTCTCATTGCATTGCAGGCAGATTCTTTATCATCTGAGCCACCAGGGAAGCTCTTTTATAGATATACCACAGTTTTTTTATTTGTTCATTGGTTGATGGACATTTGGGTTGTTCTTACCTTTTGTTTAAAGGCATTAAAGATAAATAGTGCTAGTGTGAAAATTCATACCAACTTTTGTTTGAATATCTATCTTCAGTTCTTTTGGGTATATATCTAGATGTGGAATTGCTCAGACATGGTAATTCTGTTGCTGTTGTTGTTCAGTCCCTAAGTCGTGTCTGACTCTTTGTGACCCATGAACTGCAGCACACCAGGCTTCCCTGTCCTTCACTATCTCCCTGAATTTGCTCAAACTCATATCCATTGAGTGAGTGATGCCATCCAACCATCTCATTCTCTGTCACCCCCTTCTCCTCTTGCCCTCAATTTTCCCTGCCCATGGCAGTCCAAGGGGCTCTCAAGAGTCTTCTCCAACACCACAATTCAAAAGCATCAATTCTTCGGTGCTCAGCCTTCTTCACAGTCCAGCTCTCACATCCATACATGACCACAGGAAAGACCATAGCCTTGACTAGATGAACCTTTGTTGGCAAAGTGATGTCTCTGCTTTTGAATATGCTATCTAGGTTGGTCATAACTTTCCTTCCAAGGAGTAAGTGTCTTTTAATTTCATGGCTGCAGTCACCATCTGCAGTGATTTTGGAGCCCAGAAAAATAAAGTCTGACACTGTTTCCACTGTTTCTCCATCTATTTCCCATGTAGTGATGGGACCAGATGAGCACCGCAAATTGAAAGCATCCATTCTTCAGCACTGAGCCTTCTTAATGGTCCAACTCACATCCGTACATGACTACTGGAAAACCCATAGCTTTGACTATATGGACCTTTGTTGGCAAAGTGATGTCTCTGCTTTCTAATACGCTGTCTTGGTGCTAATTTTATGTTTAACTTTTTAAAAACCTGCCAACATGTTTTTCACTGCAACTCTACTACTTTACATTCCCATGAGCAATGTATACTACAAAGTTTCCAATTTCCCTACATCCTCATCAACACTTTTCCTTTTCTTTTCTTTAAATTATAGCCATCCTAGGAGTATGAAGTAGCATCTTACTGTGGTCCTGATTTGCATTTCTCTGATGACTAATGATGTTGAGCATGTCTCATGTGCTTATTGGCTATTTGTATGTCATCTTTGAAGAAATACCTATTTGGTTCTTTGCCCATTTTGCAATTGGGTTGTTTGTCTTTTTGTTATTGAATTGCAAGAATTCTTTACAAGTTCTGGATATTCCTTATCAAATATATGATTGGCAAATATTTTCTCCCATATTGTTGTTTTTTGTTTTTTACTTTTGATGGTGTCCTTTGATTCACAAACATTTTTTATTTTTATGCCAAATTTATCTATTTTTTGGCTGTGCCATGTGGCTTGTGAGATCTTATTTCCCCAACCAGGGATCCAACCCAGTCCCTTGGCAGTGAAAGTCCAGAGTCCTAACCACTGGACTGACAGGAAACTCCCTTGTTAACTTGTGCTTTTGATGTCATATCTCAAATTCTATTGCTAAATCAAAGATTATGAAGATTTACTCACAAGTTTTTTCCTAAGTGTTTTATAATTTTAGTGCTTACACTTAGGTTTTTGGTTTATTTTGAGTTAATATTTGTATATGACATAAAGAAGGGATCTAGCTTCACTGTTTTGCATGTGTCCATCCAGTCATCAGTCATCTGAGAACAATTTGTTGACAAAAATCTTTCTTTGTTGAATGGTCTTGGCACCATTTAATTAACCACAGACTTATAGGTTTATTTCTGGACACTCAATTCTATTCCTCAGAATAATACAACTTTAATCAATTTAAATTTAAATAGCCATATGTGCCTAGTGGCTATCATATTAGAGAACATAAAATTAGATGAGTTTTAGTTAATTAATATAGTTGTGCAACCAACACCACAATCCAGATTTAGAACACTTCCATCATAGGATTTTTTTTAAATTTTATGTTACTTCTTCTTTCCACATGATTTTTAGTTTTGCTTCAATCAAGTTTTGTCTAGGATCCAGCTTTCAGGTGTGTGTGTGTGTGTGTGTGTTTTGTTAGTAGAATTCATAAAATTTTGCATTAACTTGTTGGCTACTTTTCCTTTTGACTGTTGATTGACATCAGGGCAAAAATAAAATGATAATTTTGCTTAAGAATGGAGGTCAGATGGAAAAAGGAAATTTGAGAGTAAAGGGCATATCCTGGTAAAGGTGATAGAGAGGACATTTGGAGCACAATGGACAAAACTAAGGTCACTTTTCCAGGATCAGATGTAGAAGAGGGACGTTCCTCGAAGCCAAATCTCTCCTAGCCAGAGTTCTTTTGGTAAATGTTTAGTCTTTAAGGGATAAAACGTCCAATATTTCATATTTTTCCCCTCTCTGACTGTTCCATTCTGAGATGGTTAACTGGCTTGTAGAGGAGGAATATCACTTACATGACCACATGGCAGCAGAGGCATTATTTTGACCCTTATCATGTCCTCTGACTTCTCACTGGCCTTGGTTGTAAAGTGACTGAATCAGATAGTTTCCTTAGCTAGAGACAACGGAGGGAAAGCAAGTCCTGTCTGACTATTGTGGTTGATATGCTGGCGACAGTAACTGGAACTCCATCACCACAACTAGGTGTTCTTGGTCCTAATATTCCCCACCTCTGGATCTCTCTTTATTCTATCCCCCATTCTTTCCTAGTCTGCTGAAGCTCCCAGCTCCTGGCCCTCTCGCCTACCACCCCTCCTCCCCCCACCTCCCCACATACTGGCACTGATGTATTCTGGTCTTCTCCTAGGGCAGCAACTTTTGGATAGAAGTATACTTTGCATTGTGTAAAAAATAGCATGGTCTGAGCTCTTCAGGTTAGCCATTGATGTGTAAAATAATTTAGAAGATCTTTATTCATAAAACCAGGCTTTCACCATAATTTTTCTTTTCTTTTTGCTGGAGAAAAAATAACAGAGCAATGATTTTTTTTAAAGCAGATTCCCATCCGTCTCCTGGAGCACTGAAACCTACCACTACAGTGGATGGTAAGTCCCATGACAGCAAGATTTAGAAAATACCGAAATATGTATGACGCTATTATATACATTCACACCCCATGTTAGACTCTCTTTTCCCCATACGCTTCATAAAAGAAAGACCTCATGAACCATTTTTATTTCTATATAGCTCCTAGAATAGCACATGGCACATAAGAAGGATATACAGGTTTCCTGAATGGATGGATAAATGAATGAGGTACAACTCCATCCTGCTTTAGTTCAGAATGACTAAATTTAGGTAGAAAATTATGCTGCTCATAAAAAACTAAGCAGAAATGAGTTTCAAGTCACCTAATTGTTAAGTTTATTCATGCCACTATTTTCTGAGTCCAGAATTAACTGTTTCATCTAGTTATCGATCAATGTTACATAAAGCTAATGCGAATACAAATAATTCTTCAATCTCTGCCCTTTCCAAGGGGAACTGCTACACATATAATTCAAATGACCCGATAAATGTGTACCTGATGTGTGGATGTTTTTAAGTTGAAGAATTTTTGGACAAAAGGTTAATTTTAACTAACCAGACTTGGTCTTGCATATTACATATTTTCATTAACACTGTTGCTGCCCAGAGAAAAATTTCTCTCTGTTGAGTTGCTATGAGAATTCAGAATTTTTTTACTCTGAAAGTAATATGAACCTATCATAGAAAAATTGAAAATTAACAAGAATTTTTATTAGAGGTTTTGGTGAGTGGGTGGTGAGTGTATACATATTTGGAGAAGTGTTTTTTTCTACATCAGAAAGGTAGCGAGATTTGGAGGCCTGAGATGGGAAAGACCTGGAACTGTTGAAGCCAGAAACCAACCTGTTTAGGTACCAGCTTGTCTAGGTGCTACCCAAGGAAGGACAACAAAAAGGAAAACTTGTCTGGCTTGAGAGAAGGAAGAGATGAGGTATGGATTAGCCATGGTTCTCCAAAAAATCAAAACCAATAGAAGATATATAAAGAGACTTAGGAAGAATTGCCTCACACAATCGTGAAGGCTGAGAAGTCCTATTTGCCATCTGTAAGCTTGGAGACCCCAGAAAGCTGGTGTCTTTCCAAGTCAAAAGGCCTGAAAACAGGGAAAACAGATGGTATACTTTTTAGTACAGTTCTAAGGGGCTTCCCTGGTGGCTCAGTTGGTAAAGAATCTGCCTGCAGTGCAAGAGACCCAGGTTCAAACCTGAGTCAGGAAGGTCCTAGAGAAGGGCATGGGAGCCTACTCCAGTATTATTCTTGCCTGGAGAATCCTGTGGACAGAGGAGCCTAGTGGGCTATGGTCCATAGGGTTGCAAAGAGTCAGACACGACTGAAGCAACTGAGAACACCACACACCCAAAATTCCAAGACCTGAACCAGAGAGCCAATGGAGTAAGTTTCAATCCTAGAGCAGGAGACTGCTGCTATCCAACTCAAGTAGCCAAGTAGTCAGGCTACTGCTGCTGCTAAGTCGCTTACATCTCCTGCACTGACAAGCCATGGTCTTTATCACTAGCACCACCTGGGAAGTCCAAGCAGTTAGGCATAGAGGGCAGAGTCTCACATCCTTCACCCTTTTTTTGTTCTATTCAGACTCTCAACAGATTGTGTAACTGGGGAAGGGAATCTGCTATGGATTCAAATGCTCATTTCTTCTGGAAACACCCTCACAGACACACCTAGAAATAATGTTAACTGGGTATCTGGACATCCCATGACCCAGTTAAGTTGACATATAAAATTAGCCATCACAAGGCACACTTAAAGGGAATATATAAAGGTCTATGAACTGCACAGTGTAAAACTGTCCTCTTTCTTATAAAATCTTGAGTAAAAATCAACACTTGGTCTTAATAGAATCCTAGGGAACAAAAGAGATATTGAGTCCTATTTAGCAGAAGGTTCAAGGCTCTGGCAGAACCATAGTCATAAGGACTAACATGGGAAAATTTTTTAAAGAAGAAAATATAAATGCCCTGTAATTCCACTTTATAGGAATGACTTCTATTTACCTTGTGGTAGGGTTTTTTTCCCCTTCTTTTGCATATGTATGTATATAGAGAGTTAGACACGACTGAGCGACTTCACTTTCACTTTTCACTTTCATGCATTGGAGAAGGAAATGGCAACCCACTCCAGTGTTCTTGCCTGGAGAATCCCAGGGACAGAGGAGCCTAGTGGGCTGCCGTCTGGGGGGTCGCACAGAGTCCGACACGACTGAAGTGACTTAGCAATAGCAGCATACAGGTGACACTAGTGATAAAGAATTTGTCTGCTAATGCAGGAGACACAGGAGACTTAGATTCACTCCCTGGGTCTAGAAGACCCCCTGAAATAGGAAATGACAACCCACTCCAATAACCTTATGTGGAAAATTCCATGGAAAGAGGAGCCTGGAGGGCCTGGAGGGCTATAGTTGATGAGGTCACAAAGAGTCAGATACAACTGAGCACACACGTATACATATGCAATAATATTGGGACTGTATTGTATGGTATTTTATCCTACACTTTTTTGGTCACTTTTTTGGTCATTATCAGTCAGTCATGTCCGACTCTGCGACCCCATTGACTGCAGCATGCCATATTTTCCTGTCCTTCACTAACTCCTGGAATATGCTCAAACTCATGTCCATTGAGTCAGTGATGCCATCCAACCATCTCATCCTCTGTCATCCCCTTTTCCTCCTGCCCTCAATCTTTCCCAGCATAGGGTCTTTTCCAATAAGTCAGCTCTTTGCTTCAGGTGGCCAAAGTATTGGAGCTTTACTTTCAGCATCAGTCCTTCCAATGAATATTCAGGGTTGATTTCCTTTAGGATTGACTGGTTGGATCTCCCTGCAGTCCAAGTGATTCTCAAGAGTCTTCTCCAACACCACAGTTCAAAAGCATCAACTCTAAGGCATTCAGCCTTCTTGATGGTCCAACTCTCACATCCATACATGACTACTGGAAAACAATAGCTTTGACTATACAGACCATTGTCAGCAAAGTAATATCTCTGCTTTTTAAAATGCTGTCTACATTTGTCATAGCTTTTCTTCCAAAGAGCAAGCGTCTTTTCATTTTCATGGCTGCAGTCACTATCTGCAGTGATTTTGGAGCCCAAGAAAATAAAATCTGTCACTATTTCCATTTTTTCCCCATCTATTTGCCATGAAGTGATGGGGCCAGATGCCATGATCTTAGCTTTTTGAATGTTGAGTTTTAAGCCACCTTTTTCACTCCGTCTTTCACCTTCATCAAGAGGCTCCTTAGTTCCTCTTTGCTTTCTGCCATTAGGGTGGTGTCATATCTGAGGTTCTTGACATTTCTCTGGGCAATCTTGATTTCAGCTTGTGCTTCATCCAGCCTGGCATTTCGCATGATACACTCAACATATAAGTTAAATAAGCAGGGTGACAATATACAGCCTTGATGTATTCCTTTCCACCTTACATTAAATCATGAGCATTAAATATTATTAAATACGGTTTAAAAACATGATCTTTAGTGGCTGCATAATAGTTCATCAAAGCATATATACCAAAGTTATTTAATTACTTCTCTATTAGAGAGATTTATCAGTTTCCAACTTTTTATTAGTACAAGAACTCTAGCATGAATATCTTTTAATGTAAATGGATGTATGTGCTTAATTGCTCAGTTGTGTCCAACTCTTTGTGACCCCATGGACCGTAGCCAGCCAAGTTCCTGTGTCTGTGGGACTCTCCAGGCAAGAATACAGGAGTGGGTTACCATGCCCTCCTCCAGGGGATCCTCCTAACCCAGGGATCAAACCCAGGTGTCCCACACTGCAGGCAGATCCTTTACCATCTGAACCACCAGGAAAGCCCCTAAATTGATATGGGCATCTACAATTCTTTCCTTAGGATAGAGTTCAAGAAGTCAAAGTGCATGAAACTTTTTGACCCTTGCTCTATTCTATTTTGCCAAAACATCTTTCAAAGTGGGTGATTTATACTCTCACTAGCACAATAACAAAAATTTATTTTCACCTGTTTTTGTACTTTCTATAAATGAATAACAAGGTGTATACTCTTTGTGTCTAGTTTCTTTTCCATAATACATGTTTATGAGATTCATTTATGTTGTTGCATAAGGTTGCAGATTGTTTTCTTCTTATTGCTGTTAGAATTCCATTGTGTAAATGTACCACAATTTATATATCCACTGATGAGTATTTGGGCATTTTTCCATTTGGTATTATGAATACTGCTGCTATATCACATCTTTTGGAGAAAGAATTTGGTGTAGAATTGCTGAGTATGCACATATTTAATAGATAATGTCAAAATTGCTTTCAAAGTGGTCATAACCATTTTAGGTCCCATCAGCAAGGTGTGAGAGTTACAGTTGTTTCACATCCTTATCAATATTTAGTATTGTTGGTCTTTTTAATTGTAGCCATCCTGGTAGGGCTTCCCTGATAGCTCAGTTGGTAAAGAATCCGCCTGCAATGCAGGAGACTGTGGTTCAATTCCTTGGTTGGGAAGATCGGCTGGAGAAGGGATAGGCTACCTACTCCAGTATTCTTGGGCTTCCCTTGTGGCTCAGCTGGTAAAGAATCCGCCTGCAATGCGGGAGACCTGGGTGTTCGATCCCTGAGTTGGGAAGATCCCCTGGAGAAGGGAAGGGCTACCCTCTCCAGTATTCTGGCCTGGAGAATTCCATGGGGTTGCAAAGAGTCGTACACAACTGACTTTGATTTTCATTCTGGTAGGTATGTAACACTATCTCATTGTGGTTTTAATTTGATTTTTCCTGATGACTAATACTGAGGGCCTTTTCATATGTTTCTTAGCCATTTAATATACTCTTTCATGAAGTATCTATTCAAATTTTTGCTCTTTTTTACTACCTAGTAAAAGGCTGCAGTCCATGGGGTCGCTGAGGGTCGGACATGACGGACATGACTGAGCGACTTCACTTTCACTTTTCACTTTCATGCATTGGAGAAGGAAATGGCAACCCACTCCAATGTTCTTGCTTGGAGAATCCCAGGGACGGGGAAGCCTGATGGGCTGCCGTCTATGGGGTCACACAGAGTCGGACACGACTGAAGTGACTTAGCAATAGCAAAAAAAAAGTTGAATAAATACATGCAAATATCTTTTCCCACTCTTTAGGTTCCCTTTTTTACTCTCAATGGTATCTTTGTGTGAATGAAAGTTTTAATTTTAGTACAGTTTATCAATTGTTTTCTTTAATGATTAATACTTTTTGTGACTGTTTAAATAATCTTTATCCATTCCAAGATCATGAAGATGTTCTTCTGTGTTTTCCTCTGTATGTCTTTTTTTTTGTTTTTCCCCTCTCATGTTTAGATCTGGAATTCATTTGGAGCTGTTTCATGTATATCATGTGAGGTAGAGGTTCAGATACATTTTATTCCATACAAATAAATAGTGCTGGTCTATTCACCCAGCACTATTTAACTGAAAGACCATCTTTTACCCTCTGCCTTACATTATTTGTTGCCTTTGTTGTAAATCAGGTGACCATGCTTATGTGGTTCTGTTTCTCTATTTTGTTTCAATGGTTGATTGGTTTGTGTATTCTTGAGCCATTAGAACAGTGTCTTAATTACTAGAATATCTGATAGTTTCAGGTTTTCAGCTGGTTTACACGATTGTTTTGTTTGCCCACTTCTATAATGGGATACTAGAGAATTTTTTCTTATTGCTATGTAAAAATTCCTTTCTTGTAAAGCATATTAATCTTTGCCTGTTATATGTAATATGAATATCTTCCAATTTATCATTTGACTTTTGATTTTGTTTATAATCTCTTACCATAGAGTAGTATCAAATTCTTACAAGCTGAAGTCTACTGATATTTTTTATTTTCTCAACACTATTTTTATACTTACAAAGTTTTCCCCCAATCTCCATGAAATTTAAATGTATCATTTTTATTCAAAATATGGAACATGTGTGTCTACATGAAAACAAATGCTTTCTCCTATAATGTAATCAGTTGTCCCCCCTTGTCTAGAGTAGGAAAATGAGGATCAGGGAGGGCAAGAGGGCAGTCAGTCCTGCTTAAAATTAAAAACTGAGAGTTCTGAGAAAGCACTGGCTTACTGCCCTGAATCCCATCCACATGGATCAGTTACCCTTGGGAGAAAAAAATCTTGCCCCTATGTCATCTGATTTCTCTGGGAAGGTTATTGACCCAGTCAGCAGAGTGGATTGTCATGATAGTATTACAAGGAGTTGGTGGGTATGGGTTCCAGGGCTGAAGTCGAAGCTGACAGCCAGCCAGGATTACCTTGCTCCAGAAGTGATCAGCACTCATGATCAAAAGCCTGCTGGACAGGACACTGTTCCTGCCTTCAGAAGTACTGTCTCAACCCTATGGCTCACAGGAGGCTGTCTGGGAGCCACTGACCACATCAATGAAATTTGTAAATGTGCCTGACCGAAGCAGCAACAGCAGCTCAGCTCACAGCATTCCCCATGTATGCTATCTCTTCTAGAAGCCCAAGGGGAAAGAAGGTAGTTTTTCTTTTTCCTTCTTGATAAAACCAAACCATTGTAGATATTATTGAGAGGCAGAGTAGACGCCCAACCAATGAGGTAGAAATATGGTTTACATTCCAACTTCAGTTTGATCCTAGGCTCATTTTTTTTCCCTGCAGGGGAAATAAGGGGAAGCCATAAAACCCCTCTTGGCTCTACGTGTGTTGTGCTTAGTCATGGCCAAAGAGAATTTTATGGGAATGTTTGCTGTGGGCCAGTGAAGCATTTTCTCTTTAATCGTTTTAAAAACAAAAACATTAACTAAAACAAAATCTCTTAGCTCCTCCCACAAAAAAAGAAAAGAAAAAAAGAAGAAAATGAAAAATCCATAGAGCTGCTTGCCATACTATGAGAGTTTTTATAATTTAGTGCTTCCTCAAAATTAATGCATAGGACTGATTGCAGTTATGAAACATTGAAAACTTGGGCTTTTCAACCACTTAATGTCCTGTTCAGCTATCCTTGGAGGAAAGCCAAAAGGGATTAAAATCTTCTGAAAGACTAAAAGATGATTATCTTCTTTGGCTCTACTGTTTGACTTTAAATCTCTAGCTTTAGAAAAAGCTAGAATAAACCAGTTTCAATGGTGACAGCTTTTTTCCTTCTTCTTAAAATGATGTTAAATTATGTTCCTATATACACCTACAATCTCATATTTTAGATGAACTGCAATAAACTGCAGCCTTTGCAGACTGTTGTTTTAACATTACAGAGGGAGCTCTACTGCCTTTCAGTGAGTTCCCCATCTACAACCTAAAACCTCAAAATTCATACTGGAATTTCGCCTTTTAATGAGATTTTCCTGGGATAAAAGGCAATTACTCTTAAAGGTTGATACTAATTATTATCTCAACACAAATGACTTTACCAGGCCTTCTTTCCAGGGCTAGCTTTGACAGAAAGATGTTACATGCTGCTGGGAGCCAGTCTCCACTGAGCAGAGCCAAGCAGGGAGATGGCAGGAGCAGAGAGAAGGCACAGAGCTGGCCAAAGACACACACTCAGGGTCCCTCAAGACTGCGAAGTCATCTTGCTCTGGCTCTGTGGAGGGAGCCAAAGGCTTTCAGAGACCGTGTTAAGACCTCACCCTTATCCAGCCACTCAGCTGCTGAGCTCTTCAAGTGTTTGGACCTACTTTGTCTTTGGATCTAGGCAAAGACTTCCCTGGTGGCTCAGACGGTAAAGCATCTGTCTACAATGCGGGAGACCTGGGTTTGATCCCTGGGTCGGGAACATTCCCTGGAGAAGGAAACAGCAACCCACTCCAGTACTCTTGCCTAGAAAATCCCATGGATGGAGGAGCTTGGTGCAGGCTACTGTCCATGGGGTCGCAAAGAGTCAGGCACAACTGAGCGACTTAACTTCACTCACTAGTCAAAGACAGAAGTCATACTGTAACAGGAGGGAAAGGGACAGGGCACAATTTTTGAAAGAATGACATAGCCCAAGGACACAACATAAACCCATTAGAATCAAACGGGACCAAGATGGCAGACAAGACAGAACTTGATCCTCAATCAGTAAGTGAAATGACACACCCAGAGTTGCCATGACAGTTCCAGTTCAGTTCAGTTCAGTTGCTTAGTCATGTCCGACCCTTTGCAACCCCATAGACTACAGCACTCCAGGCTTCCCTGTCCATCACCAACTCCCAGAGTTTACTCAAACTCATGTCCATTGAGTTGGTGATGCCATCCAACCATCTCATCCTCTGTCATCCCCTTCTCCCGCCCTCAATCATTCCCATCATCAGGGTCTTTTCAAATGACTGAGTTCTTCACATCAAGTGGCCAAAGTATTGGAGTTTCAGCTTCAGCATCAGTTCTTCCAGTGAATATTCAGAACTTATTTCCTTTAGAGTGGACTGGTTGGATCTCCTTGCAGTCCAAGGGACTCTCAAGAGTCTTCTCCAACACCACAGTTCAAAAGTATCAATTCTTCAGCACTCAGCTTTCTTTAGAGTCCAACTCTCACATCCATACATGACTAATGACAGTTCCAAAGGACTGTTAAAAGACCAAGGAGTGGGCAGTGATGCAGATCTTGGATATCTCTGCCCCTTCCCCAAAATAGTTGGAATAATCCTCCCACTCATTAGCATATGAAGTTACCCAACCTATAAAAACTAACCATGCCAAATTTTGGCACAACACTTGCCCTCTGCAACGGCCCACACTCTCTCTGTGGAGTGTGCTTCTCTCTGAATCTGAATAAATCCACTTCTTACCTATCACTTTGTTTCTCACTGAATTCTTTCTGTAATGAGACATCAAGAACCTGAGCTTCATTAGATCCTGAAACCAGGTACTGTGGGTTTTGGCTGGGTTTGAGCCCCAGTCACATGGGTTTGAGTCCCAAGCAAGGTTTTGGCTACGTTCAAGTCCCAGTCACATGGATATGAGTCCTAAACTGGGTTTTGGCTGGGTTTGAGTCCCAGCACACAGGTTCACAATCACATAGGTTCAAACCACAATCATAGAAAACTAACCAATCTAATCACATGGACCACAGTCTCGTCTAACTCAATGAAACTGTGAGCCATGTCATATAGGACCACCCAAGATGGGCGGGTCATGGTGGAGAGATCGGACAAAATGTGGTCCACTGGAGAAGGGAATGGCAAACCATTTCAGTATTCTTGCCTTGAGAACCCCATGAACAGCATAAAAAAGCAAAAAGATAGGACACTGAAAGATGAACTCCCCAGGTCAGTAGGTGCCCAGTATGCTACTGGAGATCAGTGGAGAAATAACTCCAGAAAGAATGAAGGGATGGAGCCAAAGCAAAAACAACACCCAGTTGTGGATGTGACTGGTAACGGAACCAAGGTTCAATGCTATAAAGAGCAATATTGCATAGGAACCTGGAACGTTAGGTCCATGAGTCAAGGCAAATTGGAAGTGGTCAAACAGGAGATGGCAAGAGTGAACATGCTAGGAATTAGCTAACTAAAATGGACTAGAATGGGTGAATTTAACTCAGATGACCATTATATCTACTACTTTGGGCAAGAATCCCTTAGAAAAAGTGCAGTAGCCATCATGCTGCTACTGCTGCTGCTAAGTCGCTTCAGTCGTGTCCGACTCTGTGCGACCCCATAGACGGAAGCTCACCAGGCTCCCCTGTCCCTGGGATTCTCCAGGCAAGAACACTGGAGTGGGTTGCCATTTCCTTCTCCAATGCATGAAAGTGAAAAGTCAAAGTGAAGTCGCTCAGTCGTGTCCGACTCTTAGCGACCCCACGGACTGGAGCCTACCAGGCTCCTCCGTCCATGGGATTTTCCAGGCAAAAGTACTGGGGTGGGGTGCCAAGTAGCCATCATAGTCTACAAGAATCCGAAATCCAGTACTTGGATGCAATCTCAAAAACGACAGAATGATCTCTTTTCGTTTCCAACGTAAACCAATCAATATCACGGTAATCCAAGTTTATGCCCCAACTAGTAATGCTGACGGAGAAGGCAATGGCACCCCACTCCAGTACTCTTGCCTGGAAAATCCCATGGATGGAGGAGCCTGGTGGGCTGTAGTCCGTGGGGTCGCTAAGAGTCAGACATGACTGAGCAACTTCCCTTTCACTTTTCGTTTTCATGCATTGGAGAAGGAAATGGCAACCCACTCCAGTGTTCTTGCCTGGAGAATCCCAAGGACAGGGGAGTCTGGTGGGCTTCCGTCTATGGGGTCGCAGAGTTGGATACAACTGAGGCAACTTAGCAGCAGCAGCAGCAGCAGTAATGCTGAAGAAGCTGAAGTTGTACAGTTCTATGAAGACCTACAGGACCTTCTAGAGCTAACACCCCCTAAAAATGTCCGTTTCATTATAGGGAACTGGAATGCAAAAGTAGGAAGTCAAGAAACACCTAGAGTGACAGGCAAATTGGCCTTGGAATATGGAATGAAGCAGGGCAAAGGCTAACAGAGTTTTGCCAAAATAACTCACTGGTCATAGCAAACACCCTCTTCCAACAACACAATAGAAGACTCTACACATGGACATCACCAGATGGTCAACACCAAAATCAGATTGATTATATTCTTTGCAGCCAAAGGTAGAGAAGCTCTATACAGTCAGCAAAAACAAGACCAGGAGCTGACTGTGGCTCAGATCATGAACTCCTTATTGCCAAATTCAGACTTAAATTGAAGAAAGTAGGGAAAACCACTAGACCATTCAGGTATGACCTAAATCAAATCGCTTATGATTATACAGTGGAAGTGAGAAATAGATTTAAGGGACTAGATCTGATAGACAGAGTGCCTGATGAACTACGGATGGAGGTTCATGACACTGTAAGGAGGCAGGGATCAAGACCATCCCCAAGAAAAAGAAATGCAAAAAAGCAGAATGGCTGTCTGAGGAGGCCTTACAAACGGCTGTGAAAAGAAGAGAAGCAAAGAGCAAAGGAGAAAAGGAAAGATATGTCTGTTTGAATGCAGAGTTCCAAAGAATAGCAAGGAGAGATAAGAAAGCCTTCCTCAGTGATCAGTGCAAAGAAATAGAGAAAAACAACAGAATGGGAAAGGCTAGAGATCTCTTCAAGAAAATTAGAGATACCAAGGGAACATTTCATGCAAAGATGGGCACGATAAAGGATAGAAATAGTATGAACCTAACAGAAGCAGAATATTAAGAAGAGATGGCAAGAATACACTGAAGAACTATACAAAAAAGAATTTCATGACCCAGATAATCACGATGGTGTGATAACTCACCTAGAGCCAGACATCCCAGAATGTGAAGTCAAGTGGGCCTTGGAAAGCATAACTATGAACAAAGTTAATGGAGGTGAGTTGGACTCCAGTTGAGCTATTTCAAATCCTAAAAGATAATGCTGTGAAAGTGCTGCACTCAATATGCCAGCAAATTTGGAAAACTCAGCAGTGGCCACAGGACTGGGAAAGGTCCGTTTTCATTCCAAAGAAAGGCAATGCCAAAGAATGTTCAAATGACCACACAATTGCACTCATCTCACATGCTGAGTAATGTTCAAAATTCTCCAAGCCAGGTTTCAACAATACGTGAACCATGAATTTCCAGATGTTCAAGCTGGATTTAGAAAAGACAGAGGAACCAGAGATCAAATTGCCAACAACCACTGGATCATAGAAAAAGCAAGAGAGTTCCAGAAAAACATCTATTTCTGCTTTATTGACATGCCAAAGCCTTTGTGTGGATCACCACAAACTGGAAAATTCTGAGGAGAAGGGAATACCAGGCCACCTGACCTGCCTTTTGAGAAATCTGTATGCAGGTCAGGAAGCAACAGTTAAACAGACTGGCTCCAAATAGAAAAAGAAGTATGTCAAGGCTGTTATTGTCACCCTGCTTATTTAACATATATGCAGAGAACATCATGAGAAACACTGGGCTGGATGAAGCATAAGCTGGAATCAAGATTGCTGGGAGAAATATCAATAACCTCAGATATGCAGATGACCCTTATGGCATCTTTCACCCTTTCACCCTTATGGCAGAAAGCTAAGAAGAACTAAAGAGCCTCTTGATGAAAGTGAAAGAAGAGAGTGAAAAAGTTGGTTTAAAGCTCAACATTCAGAAAACTAAGATCATGGCATCCAGCCCCATCACTTCATGGCAAGTAGATGGGGAAACAGTGGAAACAGTGTCAGACTTTATTTTGGGGGGCTCCAAAATCACTGCAGATGGTGACTGCAGCCATGAAATTAAAAGACGCTTGCTCCTTGGAAGAAAAGCTAATACCAACCTAGACAGCATATTTAAAAGCAGAGACATTACTTGGCCAACAAAAGTCCGTCTAGTCAAGATTTTTCCAGTGGTCTTGTATGGATGTGAGAGTTGGACTCTAAAGAAAGCTGAGTGCTGAAGAATTGATGCTTTTGAGCTGTGGTGTTGCAGAGGACTCTTGAGAGTCCCTCGGACTGCAAGGAGATCCAACCAGTCCATCCTAAAGGAAATCAGTTCTGAATATTCATTGGAAGGACTGATGCTGAAGCTGAAACTCCAGTACTTTGGCCACCTGATGCAAAGACCCTGATGCTGGGAAAGATTGAAGGCAGGAGGAGAAGGGAACGACAGAGGATGAGATGGTTGGATGGCATCACCAACTCGATGGACAAGAGTGTGAGTAAACTCCAGGAGTTGGTAATGGACAGGGAGGCCTAGCATGCTTCAGCCCATGGGGTCGAAAAGATCGGACACAACTGAGCGATTGAACTGAACTCAACTAAATGTGGGTTTAAGTCCCAATCTGGTAAATGGTTTTGATACCACTTCTACCCATGTGAGACAAGTTTTCATACATCTGACTCACGCTCAACTTCTATGAAACAATCTTCTATAAGAAATAACTGACTTTTAGTCCAATCTTCCCTAGAAAATGCAGAAGAGAATGGCAACCAACTCTGCTCTTCTTGCCTGGAGAATTCCATGGACAGAGGACCCTGGTGGGCTATAATCCGAGGATTCACAATGAGCTGGATACAACTGAGCAACTGACACTTTCACTTTCACTTTTCTGAGATAACCAAGTTTATAAGAATATTATAAACTAAGATAGAGATGTTTATTAGTGAATTATATCCTAATAATAATGATAAATACAATAATAATAAATATAATAAGTGCTTACTTTATTTCCTTATCACAATTACTCCCATGAGGTAAATAATTTTATCTAAGGATGATATTGAAAATAATTAACAAGTGATATGGCCAACCAATCAAAACAGACAGCACATTGGTGTATACTGGCTGAAAACTCACTTGCTACAATCACCCTCACATTACAGATTTGAGAACTAGGGCTTAAAATAGGGTAGTAAATTGTCCTAGGTTATACAAACAGGAGACCTGGGTTTGATCCCTGGGTTTGAACGATCCTCTGGAGAAGGGAATGGTCACCCACTTCAGTATTCTTGCTTGGAGATTTCCATAGACAGAGGAAATCTCTGTCTGATAGACAGAGGAAACTGATGGGCTACAGTCAATGGGGTCGCAAAGAGTCAGCCAAACCAAGCAACTAACACTTTTTTAATATATATACAAACAGTATGCAGAGTAAAGGCAGGATTTTCTTTACATGTGATCTGACTCTAGAATTCACATTTGGTGTGTGTTTCTATTGGGGAAGGCAATGGCATCCCACCCCAGTACTTTTGCCTGGAAAATCCCATGGACAGAGGAGCCTGGTAGGCTGCAGTCCATAGGCCAGAGGGACTTTGTGAAACTGAAAGTTGCAATCTTGTTCCAATTTCTTAATCACAAACATGTCTGGACAAGAGCAATCCACTCATACCAATCCAAAAATACTCAAAACACAGGTGAGCATACTTCTTCAGAAATATTTCAGTATGTTAACAGGAACATTGAAAGTAAATTAAAAGGAAATGTGAATTGCTTTGGCATCTCTCTAACTTGAGTCTCTCTTTTTCTCTCCCCATGGCTTATTCCCACACTTCCTTCTCCACTCAGGTCTCTGCTCAAAAGTTGCTTTATTGCGAGGCCTTCCTGACTACTGATAGGTTAATACAAGAGCAATGCTTGCCCTGCATTTCCTATCTCTCTCACCTTGCTTTACTTTTCTCCTCAGCATTTAACATTATCTTACATACTAATGTATATAATACACTCTTACATAGAGACCTTCCCTGATAGCTCAGTTGGTAAAGAATCCACCTGCAATGCAGGAGACCCTGGTTCAATTCTTGGGTCAGGAAGATGCACTGGAGAAGGGATAGGCTACCCACTCTAGTATTCTTGGGCTTCCCTTGTGGCTCGGATGGTGAAGAATCTGCCTGCAATGTGGGGAAACCTGGGTTCATCCCTGGGTTGGGAAGATCCCCTGGAGAAGGGAAAGGCTACCCACTCCAGTATTCTGGCCTGGAGAATTCCACGGACTCTATAGTCCACGGGGTCACAGCAAGTTGGACATGACTGAGCAACTTTGACTTTCACTACATACTATATGTTGAATGTATTTATTTTTTATCTCCCTCAGTTAGAATGTGAGCTCCACAAAATTAGGCACTTTGTCTTGTTTGCTACTCTATCTTCAGCACCTAGAACAGCATTTACCAGATGATGGAATGAATACTGTTTGTAAGGCCACATGATACCATAGTAAAAGCATTGAATTTAGAACAAGAGGTGGGTTGGAATCTCAGGTTGGCCACGTACTAGTTGTGTGACCTTGGACAAGCTAACCAACTGAAGCTTCAGAGGCTGCAGGAAGAGCAAAGGCCCTGAGATGGGAGCATGCTGGACAAGACAGAGTGGCCAGAGTAACAGCAGCATGGAGAGAAGGCCGAACATTGTAAGAGATGAGACAGATAAAGACTGAGGGGCAGATTGTGCAGGCTTGGTGAGATATTTTAAAGACTGTGAGTTTTCTTCTGGATGAGATATGAAGTCAGTCAGAGGATATGATACAAAGGAATAACATTGTCCGTGTTAAGTTTTACAAAGACTGTTTAAGGACAAGGATAGAGGCAAAGTGACCAATTAGGTGGCTACTGCAATAATCCAGGTAGGAGATGATGGTGATTTGGGTCAGATTAGTAGTAGCAAAAGTGGTGGAAGATTGTCAGATTCTGAATATATTTTGAAAATATAGCTAACAAGATTTGCTGACGTTTGGTTGGGGAACGTGAGAGGAGAAGAAGAGTCAATAATGACTCCGAGGATTTGGGGGAGGACTGTGGGATGAGCCTGGGTGGCATCACTGACTCGATGAATGTGAGTCTGAGTGACCTCCGAGAGCTGGTGATGGATAGGGAGGCCTGGCGTGCTGCAGTTCATGGGGTCGCAAAGAGTCAGACACGACTGAGCAACTGATCTGATCTGATCTGTGGGATGAGCAGGTATAGGATGGGAAAACCACAAATTTGCTTTCAGTCCAGTCAAGTCTGAGAAGCTTATTTGACATCCAAGGAGAGAAGTCAAGCTGTCAGTGGGAAAGACAATTCTAGAATTCATGGAGAGTTACAAGCTAGAGATATAAATTTGAGTATTGTCAATAGATAAATCTGAAGTTTTTGTCCTGGCTGCTAGTAAGAATCACCTAAGAAGATTTTTTTAAAAATTGCTTTAATTGTGGTAAGATACATGTAATGGAAAATTCATCATCTTAACCATCTTTAAAAAAAATTCCTAGATTCCAACTCAGACCAATGGAAAGAGAATTTCTTGGTGTACAGACTGGGTACCATATTTTTAACAAGTATACCAAGTGTTTTGACCTGAGGAAATGAGAAGAAAGCAAAAGGAAATAGAAAAGGAACAACCTATGAAATAGGAGAAAATGAGACAAGTGGAATGTTCTCAAAGTTGAGTACAAAAAATATTTCAATAAAATGGTAATGATAAACAGTGCCAAGCACTACTGACAAGTAATGTGAGGGCTGAAGAAAAATCATCAGATTTAGCGAAATGTAGATCACCATTTTCCTTGACAACCCCTCTTGGGATGAATTAAAGAGATATTTTATAATTATAGGCACTATCATATCATGTTTATTTATATTAAAAATAATATCTGGTAGTTAAAAAAATAGCACCTGTTGACATCAAAGACCATTAGAAGTTTTCAACCCTGATATGTCTTGTTCATGCTTCACCCATAGTCAGGACAGGGTCAGTGATTTGGTCCCTGCCTGAGTCTCCTGCAGATGATATGGACCAGCATATTCTTCTCTGGGCTAGAATGAAAAAGGAATCCTTCAACTTGATTACCAAGGAGATGAGATAATAAACTCACCCAGCTACTCCTAGTAGCTAGCCAAGCCAAAGTAAGGCAAAAGAAGACTATGTATAAATAGGAGAAACCAAAGCAGTCACTAAGAAAACAGAGCACTTCCTCTTTTTTTTTTTTTTAAATTTGAGAATGTGCCTTCATCTCTTCCCTCAACAACACCAAACAAATGCTTAACTTACATAATATCTTAAAGGTTAACCAATTTGAGCCATGCCAGACTCTGAAACAAAAAGAATTGAAAAACTTGAACTGTCCATTGAGAAAGATCTGCTGCTCAAGTTCAAGTCCATGTCTTCCAGATGTTTCCTCCTGTCCTCCAGGGTCACTTCCTTCTTGTTGACCCTGAATCTGCCCTCAATTTATTAATGAATCTGGTTGGAGGCATCCATTGCTTACCAAGAGTCTTTCTCCAACCCATGCTAAGGAGCTAATGCTTTTCCCACCTTACTTCCATTACCAAGGGACACAAGCTCTGATGTGGAACGAGGATGAAATTAAGGACACAATGTAGAACATAATGTGGGGACCATATAAGGAGGTCATGTCAAAATTCTTATCTTCCATGTTATTCACTCACTTCTTGCTCTTTATCTCATCTGGATGCTGTATCTCATACAGGCACCTAGGGTTGCTTCCTGCTCCGGGAGTAGAATTTTGAAGGATACATATAGACTTCTCTATAGGGCTGAGATACTTTTGAACTGTGTTGTTGGAGAAGACTCTTGAGAGTCCCTTGGCCTGCAAGGAGATCCAACCAGTCAATTCTGAAGGAGATCAGCCCTGGGATTTCTTTGGAAGATCAGATCAGATCAGATCAGTCGCTCAGTCATGTCCGACTCTTCGCGACCCCATGAACCGCAGCACGCCAGGCCTCCCTGTCCATCACCAGCTCCCGGAGGTCACCCAGACTCACATCCATCGAGTCAGTGATGCCATCCAGCCATCTCATCCTCTGTCGGCCCCTTCTCCTCCTGCCCTCAATCCCTCCCAGCATCAGAGTCTTCTCCAATAAGTCAACTCTTCGCATGAGGTGGCCAAAATACTGGAGTTTCAGCTTTAGCATCATTCCTTCCAAAGAAATTCCAGGATTGATCTCCTTCAGAATGGACTGGTTGAATCTTCTTGCAGTCCAGGGGACTCTCAAGAGTCTTCTCCAACACCACAGTTCAAAAGCATCAATTCTTCGGTGCTCAGCCTTCTTCACAGTCCAGCTCTCACATCCATACATGACCACAGGAAAGACCATAGCCTTGACTAGGCGAACCTTTGTTGGCAAAGTGATGTCTCTGCTTTTGAATATGCTATCTAGGTTGGTCATAACTTTCCTTCCAAGGAGTAAGCGTCTTTTAATTTCATGGCTGCAGTCACCATCTGCAGTGATTTTGGAGCCCAGAAAAACAAAGTCTGACACTGTTTCCACTGTTTCCCCATCTATTTCCCATGTAGTGATGGGACCAGATGCCATGATCTTCGTTTTCTGAATGTTGAGCTTTAAGCCAACCTTTTCACTCTCCACTTTCACTCTCATCAAGAGGCTTTTGAGTTCCTCTTTACTTTCTGCCATAAGGGTGGTATCATCTGCATATCTGAGGTTATTGATATTTCTCCCGGCAATCTTGATTCCAGCTTGTGTTTCTTCCAGTCCAGCATTTCTCATGATGTACTCTGCATAGAAGTTAAATAAACATGGTGACAATATACAGCCTTGACGTACTCCTTTTCCTATTTGGAACCAGTCTGTTGTTCCATGACCAGTTCTAACTGTTGCTTCCTGACCTGCATACAGATTTCTTAAGAGGCAGATCAGGTGGTCTGGTATTCCCATCTCTTTCAGAATTCTCCATAGTCTATTGTGATCTACACAGTCAAAGGCTTTGGCATAGTCAATAAAGCAGAAATAGATGTTCTTCTGGAACTCTCTTGCTTTTTCCATGATCCAGCGGATGTTGGCAATTTGATCTCTGGTTCATCTGCCTTTTCTAAAACCAGCTTGAACATCAGGAAGTTCACGGTTCACATATTGCTGAAGCCTGGCTTGGAGAATTTTGAGCATTATTTTACTAGCATGTGAGATGAGTGCAATTGTGCGGTAGTTTGAGCATTCTTTGGCATTGCCTTTCTTTGGGAGTGGGATGAAAACTGACCTTTTCCAATCTTGTGGCCACTGCTGAGTTTTCCAGATTTGCTGGCATATTGAGTGCAGCACTTTCACAGCATCATCTTTCAGGACTTGGAATAGCTCCACTGGAATTCCATCACCTCCACTAGCTTTGTTTGTAGTGATGCTTTCTAAGGCCCACTGAAACTCCAGTACTTTGGCCACCTCATGCGAAGAGTTGATTCATTGGAAAAGACTCTGATGCTGGGAGGGATTGGAGGCAGGAGGAGAAGGGGACGACAGAGGATGAGATGGCTGGATGGCATCACTGACTCGATGCACGTGAGTGTGAGTGAACTCCGGGAGTTGGTGATGGACAGGGAGGCCTGGTGTGCTGCGATTCATGGGGTCGCAAAGAGTCGGACACGACTGAGCGACTGATCTGATTTGATCTGATCTGATAGGGCTGAGAGATCTTCAATAGCTCTTCTCTCCCACCTAGTTCATCAGAACAGGAGATAAGATTGGAACTTAGGGCTCAAACCTATTACCCTAATAGGTAATAAAAAGGGGAATTTCCCTAGAGCAGATATTCTCAATCTTGGGACTATCTCTGTGGTATGGACTAAATGTTTGTGTCCCTTCAAAATTCATAGGCATGCATATGTGCGTGCTCAGTCGCTTCAGCCATATCTGACCCTTTGCGATCCCATGGTGTAGCCCGCCAGGCTCCTCTGTTCATAGGATTCTCCAAATAAGAATACTGGAGTGTGTTGCCATTTCTTTCTCCAGGGAATCTTCCCGACCCAGGGGTCGAACCCACGTCTTTTATGTCTCCTGAATTGGCAGGCAGGTTCCTTACCATTAGTGCCACCTGGGAAGACCAAAGTGAAAGTGAAAGTTGCCCAGTGGTGTCGGACTCTTTGCAACCCTGTGGACTATAGACAGTCCATGGAATTCTCCAGGCCAGAATACTGGAGTGGGTAGACTTTCCCTTCTCCAGGGGATCTTCCCAACCCAAGGATCAAGCCCAGACTCCCCCATTGCAGGTGGATTCTTTACCAGCTGAGCCACAAGGGAAGCCCAAGAATACTGGAGTGGGTAGCCTGTCCCTTCTCCAGCAGATCTTCCTGACCCAGGAATCAAATCAGGGTCTCCTGCATTACAGGCAGATTCTTTACCAACTGAGCTACCAGGGAAGCCCCAAAATCCTATCAGTCTGTTCAGTTGCTCAGTCGTGTCCAGCTCTTTGCGACCCCATGGACTTCAGCATGTCAGGCTTCCCTGTCCATCACTAACCCCCGGAGCTTACTCAGACTCATGTCTATCGAGTTGGTGATGCCATCCAACCATCTCATCCTCTGTCATCCCCTTCTCCTCTCACCTTCAATCTTTCCCAACATCAGGGTCTTTTCCAATGAGTTGGTTCTTCTCATCAGATGGCTAAAGTATTGGAGTTTCAGCTTCAACATCAGTCCTTCAAAGAATATTTAGGACTGATTTCCTTTAGGATGGACTGGTTGCATCTCCTTGCAGTCCAAGGGACTCTCAAGAGTCTTCTCCAACACCACAGTTCAAAAGCATCATTTCTTCAGTGCTCAGCTTTCTTTAGAGTCCAACTCTCACATCCATACATGACTACTAGAAAAAGCAGAGGTTTGACTAGACGGAGTTTTGTTGGCAAAGTAATGTCTGCTTTTTAATATGCTGTCTAGGTTGGTATTGGCTTTTCTTCCAAGGAGCAAGCGTCTTTTAATTTCATGGCTGCAGTCACTATCTACAGTGATTTTGGAGTCCAAGAAAATAAAGTCTTTCACTGTTTCCCCACTGTTTGCCATGAAGTGATGGGATGGGATGCCATGATCTTAGTTTTCTGAATGTTGAGTTTTAAGACAACTTTTTCACTCTCCTCTTTCACTTTCATCAAGAGGCTCTTTAGTTCTTCACTTTCTGCAAAAATTCATATGTTTCAGCTCTAATCCATAGTGTGATGTTACTTGGAGGTAGAGTCTGTGTCAGATCAGATCAGATCAGTCGCTCAGTCGTGTCCAACTCTTTGCGACCCCATGAATCGCAGCACGCCAGGCCTCCCTGTCCATCATCAACTCCCAAGGTCACTAAGACTCACATTCATCGAGTCAGTGATGCCATCCAGCCATCTCATCCTCTGTCGTCCCCTTCTCCTCCTGCCTCCAATCCCTCCCAGCATCAGAGTCTTCTCCAATGAGTCAACTCTTTGCATGAGGTGGCCAAAGTACTGGAGTTTCAGCTTTAGCATCATTCCTTCCAAACAAATCCCAGGGCTGATCTCCTTCAGAATGGACTGGTTGGATCTCCTTGCAGTCCAAGGGCTTTCAAGAGTCTTCTCCAACACCACAGTTCAAAAGCAACCATTCTTTGGCGCTCAGCCTTCTTCACAGTCCAGCTCTCACATCCATACATGACCACAGGAAAAACCATAGCCTTGACTAGACAGACCTTTGTTGGCAAAGTAATGTCTCTGCTTTTGAATATGCTATCTAGGTTGGTCATAACTTTCCTTCCAAGGAGTAAGCGTCTTTTAATTTCATGGCTGCAGTCACCATCTGCAGTGATTTTGGAGCCCAGAAAAAGAAAGTCTGACACTGTTTCCACTGTTTCCCTATCTATTTCCCATGAAGTGTTGGGACCAGATGCCATGATCTTCGTTTTCTGAATGTTGAGCTTTAAGCCAACTTTTTCACTCTCCACTTTCACTTTCATCAAGAGGCTTTTTAGTTCCTCTTCACTTTCTGCCATAAGGGTGGGGTCATCTGCATATCTGAGGTTATTGATATTTCTCCCAGCAATCTTGATTCCAACTTGTGTTTCTTCCAGTCCAGCATTTCTCATGATGTACTCTGCATAGAAGTTAAATAAACATGGTGACAATATACAGCCTTGACGTACTCCTTTTCCTATTTGGAACCAGTCTGTTGTTCCATGTCCAGTTCTAACTGTTGCTTCCTGACCTGCATATAAGTTTCTCAAGAGGCAGGTCAGGTGGTCTGGTATTCCCATCTCTTTCAGAATTTTCCACAGTTTATTGTGATCCACACAGTCCAAGGCTTTGGCATAGTCAATAAAGCAGAAATAGATGTTCTTCTGGAACTCTCTTGCTTTTTCAATGATCCAGCGGATGTTGGCAATTTGATCTCTGGTTCATCTGCCTTTTCTAAAACCAGCTGGAACATCAGGAAGTTCACGGTTCACATATTGCTGAAGCCTGGCTTGGAGAATTTTGAGCATTATTTTACTAGCATGTGAGATGAGTGCAATTGTGCAGTAGTTTGAGCATTCTTTGGCATTGCCTTTCTTTGGGATTGGAATGAAAACTGACCTTTTCCAGTCCTGTGGCCTCTGCTGAGTTTTCCAGATTTGCTGGCATATTGAGTGCAGCACTTTCACAGCATCATCTTTCAGGACTTGGAATAGCTCCACTGGAATTCCATCACCTCCACTAGCTTTGTTTGTAGTGATGCTTTCTAAGGCCCACTTGACTTCACATTCCAGGATGTCTGGCTCTAGGTCAGTGATCACACCATCGTGATTATCTGGGTTGTGAAGATCTTTTTTGTACAGTTCTTCTGTGTGTTCTTGCCACCTCTTCTTAATAGCCTCTGCTTCTGTTAGGTCCATACCATTTCTGTCCTTTATCGAGCCCATCTTTGCATGAAATGTTCCTTTGGTGTCTCTGATTTTCTTGAAGAGATCCCTAGTCTTTCCCATTCTGTTGTTTTCCTCTATTTCTTTGCATTGATCGCTGAAGAAGGCTTTCTTAGCTCTTCTTGCTATTCTTTGGAACTCTGCATTCAGATGCTTATATCTTTCCTTTTCTCCTTTGCTTTTTGCTTCTCTTCTTTTCACAGGTATTTGTAAGGCCTCCCGAGACAGCCATTTTGCTTTTTTGCATTTCTTTTCCATGGGGATGGTCTTGATCCCTGTCTCCTGTAAATGTCACGAACCTCATTCCATAGTTCATCAGGCACTCTGTCTATCAGATCTAGTTCCTTAAATCTATTTCTCATTTCCACTGTATAATCATAAGGGATTTGATTTAGGTCATACCTGAATGGTCTAGTGGTTTTCCCTACTTTCTTCAATTTAAGTCTGAATTTGGCAATAAGGAGTTCATGGTCTGAGCCACAGTCAGCTTCTGGTCTTGTTTTTGCTGACTGTACAGAGCTTCTCCATCTTTGGCTGCAAAGAATATAATCGATCTGATTTCGGTGTTGACCATTGCGTGATGTCCATGTATAGAGTCTTCTATTGTGTTGTTGGAAGAGGGTGTTTGTTATGACCAGTGCATTTTCTTGGCAAAACTCTATTAGTCTTTGCCCTGTTTCATTCCGTATTCCAAGGCCAAATTTGCCTGTTACTCCAGGTGTTTCTTGACTTCCTACTTTTGCATTCCAGTCCCCTATATTGAAAAGGACATCTTTTTTGGGTGTTATTTCTAAAAGGTCTTGTAGGTCTTCATAGAACCGTTCAACTTCAGCTTCTTCAGCGTTACTGGATGGGGCATAGACTTGGATTACTGTGACGTTGAATGGTTTGCCTTGGAAATGAACAGAGATCATTCTGTCTTTTTTGAGATTGCATACAAGTAATGCATTTTGGACTCTTTTGTTGACCATGATGGCCACTACATTTCTTCTGAAGGATTCCTGCCTGCAGTAGTAGATATAATGGTCATCTGAGTTAAATTCACCCATGCCAGTCCATTTGAGTTCGCTGACTCCTAGAGTGTCGACATTCACTCTGGCCATCTCTTGTTTGACCACTTCCAATTTGCCTTGATTCATGGACCTGACATTCCAGGTTCCTATGCAATATTGCTCTTTACAGCATCGGACTTTGCTTCTATCACCAGACACATCCACAGCTGGGTATTCTTTTTGCTTTGGCTCCATTCCTTCATTCTTTCTGGATCATTCATTTCTCCACTGATCTCCAGTAGCATATTGGGCCCCTATTGACCTGGGGAGTTTCTCTTTCAGTATCTTATCATTTTGCCTTTTCATACTGTTCATGGGGTTCTCAAGGCAAGAATACTGAAGTGGTTTGCCATTCCCTGCTCTAGCGGACCACATCCTGTCAGATCTCTCCACCATGACCCGCCCATCCTGGGTTGCCCCATGGGCATGGCTTAGTGTCATTGAGTTAGACAAGGGTGTGGTCCTGGTGTGATTAGATTGACTAGTCTTCTGTGAGTATGGTTTCAGTGTGTTTGCCCTCTGATGCCCTCTTGTAACACCTACCGTCTTACTTGGGTTTCTCTTACCTTGGGCGTGGGGTATCTCTTCACGGTTGCTTCAGCAAAGCACAGCCATCACACCTTACCTTGGACGAGGGGTCTCTCCTCACTGCCGCCCTTCCTGACCTTCAACGTGGGATAGCTCCTCTAGGCCCTTCTGCGCCAACACAGCCACGGCTCCTTCGACGTGCGGTTGGTCCTCCCGGCCACCGATTAGGTCATGAAAGTGAAATCTTCATAATTAGATTAGTGCTCTTCTAAGAAGAGACACAAGAAAGCTTTCTCCTCCCAGTATGTGAACACAGAAACACGGTGGTCATATGCTGAACAGGAAGAAGCCCTTTATCAGACAATCTGCTGCACCGTGACCTTGAACTTTCCAGCCTCCAAAACTATGAGAAATAAATGTTTGCTGTTTAAGCCACCCATTCTAACGTATTTTATGATAGTAGCCTGAGCTGTGGAGAAGGCAAGGCACCCCACTCCAGTACTCTTGCCTGGAAAATCCCATGGACGGAGAAGCCTGGTAGACTCCAGTCCATGGGGTCGCTAAGAGTCAGACACGACTGAGCAACTTCACTTTGACTTTTCACTTTCATGCATTGAAGAAGGAAATGGCAACCTACTCCAGTATTCTTGCCTGGAGAATCCCAGGGACAGAGGAGCCTAGTGGGCTGCCGTCTATGGGGTCGCACAGAGTCGGACACTACTGAAGCGACTTAGCAGCTGTAGCAACAGCAGCCTGAGCTGACCAACACAGTGGATACCTTGGATGGTTCATGGGATCACACCCTTAGAAATTGTAAGTAACTGTTTTTGGGAAAAGATCTACAACTCTTATCAGAGATTCAAAGGACTAAATACCTGACCACCCCCCCAGGCCCCCGCAAAGTCTGCTGGCTTAGACTGTCCCTTGTGTTTCTATCCTGTCAAATTATAGGAAACTTAAGGACTGGGATCTCAGTCTTGGCCTTCATTCCTACTTGAAGACCTGACCCATACCCAGGAGTACTAAAACATATGATGAAATGAGAAAGTTCAAAGGAATACACACATTTTCTTTATCCAATATTGCTAATGTCCACCTGAAAAAGTTTATTATCCACAGTAAATCAGAGAGTCCAATCTGCTTACAATCATTAACATATACTTGGGTTACTTTTTCTATAAGCTTTTAATAACAGCAACCTTAGATTCAAAGGAAGATAAGTTGTTCAGCCTAACCCTATCCCTGCTTTCCCCTCTTCACACACCACCCCCATCTCCACTCCCATATTCAAATGTATTCCCGCACCTGCAATGTGGGAGAACTGAATTCAGTCCTTGGGTCAGGAAGATCCCCTAGAGAAGGGAACAGCTACCCACTCCAGCATTCTGGCCTGGAGAATTCCATGAACAGAGGAGCCACTGTAGACTGTGATCTATAGTCCATGGGGTTGCAAAGAATTGGGCACAATTGAGCAAAGTTTGACTTTCAAAGTCAAATATAATTTTTTGGTGGTTCAGTTCAGTTCAGTCGCTCAGTCGCTCTTTGTGACCCCATGAATCACAGCACACCAGGCCTCCCTGTCCATCACCAACCCCCGGAGTTCACTCAGACTCATATCCATTGAGTCGCTGATGCCATCCAGCCATCTCATCCTCTGTCATCCCCTTCTCCTCCTGCCCCCAATCCCTCCCAGCATCAGAGTCTTTTCCAATGAGTCAACTCTTTGCATGAGGTGGCCAAAGTACTGGAGTTTCAGCTTTAGCATCATTCCTTCCAAAGAAATTCCAGGGCTGATCTCCTTCAGAATGGACTAGTTGGATCTCCTTGCAGGCCAAGGGACTCTCAAGAGTCTTCTCCAACTGTGATTAATTTTCTATTCCACTGAATCTATCCATGGAGCAGCAACTTTGGGGCAAAAGGTAGTCTGACTGTCTTGCATTGTATGGACTGTATGGCAAGAGTTGAGAGACAAGTATCATTGTAGCACTGAGGGAAAAAATTTTCAGAAAAGGAGACCAAGAAAAATATGACTCATCATGGGTGAACCTTGAAAACATGAAAGAAACCAAACACAAAAGGCCAATTTTGTATCATTCTATTTACATGAAATGTTGAGAAAAGGCAAATCCACAGAAACACAAAGTTGATTAGTGGTTGCTAGGAGCTGAGGGAAGGGGAATGGGGAGTGGCTGCTAATGGGTATGGAGGTTCCTTCTGGCAGGGGTGGCGGGGGTGTGCAGAGCAGGATACAATAAAAATGTTTTTGGAATTAGATAGCTGTGGCGGTTATACAACTCTGTGATATACTAAAACCACAGAGTTGCATACTTTAAAAGAGTGGATTTTACAGTATATGAATTTTCTCAATTTTAAAAAGAAAAAGATGTAAAGATTCATTACAATTATGACTATATCTCTTATTTGACAATTAATTTTGGAGCATAGTCTTGAGATATTTATTATATGTACAGTTCTATGCTGTTTAACCTCTTCTCCATCCTAATGGAAATCTTTTTTATTGGCTTTTCTGTTTATAAAACAATGTATATGCACTGTTTAAAATTCTGAAAATACAAGAGAATGCAAAGAATAAGATAACTTGAAAAGCCAACAACCATTTTGGTGTATATTTTTTGAGATTACTCTTCCATGTATGTGTAACGAGAGAAATATTTGAAACGTATACCAATGTGTTTTTCTCTTTTGCACTTCCTTGTATGTCACCATCCCTCATTCTATGTGAAGCACCCTTTCCTCTAAATCATAAGGGTTCTTACAACAGGAATGCAAAAATTGGAAAAGAGAGTCAATGTTCAGCTTTTTTTACTTCTAAAATAAGATTTTTGGTCAGACATTAAGAGTTTTGAAAACTCAACTTTGAGAACAGAGAAAAATATATTTTTAATGATTTTATTCCTCATTAACACAAGAGACCGAGCCAATCAACTAAATCAGAGAGTTTTACTAAAAGCCAGGACTAGAGAAATCTCAGAATGAGGGAAGTGCACTTAGAGAGAGTAAGGGAAGGAAGGGAACTTTGGCTCAGAGGATTATGGTAAAAAAGAAGAAACTAGGGGAAGAGGAAGTAGACAGTCAGACAGGTATATTCTGACTGCTACTTTCTGGACTGAATCCCTGGAGGGGAAATTATGTTGGACAGATTGAGAGGTAAGTGAAAGGCAAAGGAGCCTTTGCCTTCCCTGCTGAAAAACCCAGGAGGAGACTGCAATTCAGGGAGATGGGTTAGGGGGTGAGCAACAGCAGAACAACAGTAACCAGCTAGAAGAGGCCGAACAGCACACTCAAACTGATCCTGGCTCCACTGTGAGGTAGAAGGGACCTCCCCAAGGGGGAATTCAAAGATTAGCAGAATATTAGTTGAGGAGCAGCTGGTGTGCAATGATCAGACCAGCTACCCTGCACTGGAAACCAGACCCCACCAAATGCCGTGAGGATGGGTGAGTACCCCGTGCATAGATGCCATTGTTGCCAGGCAGAGGGTAGGCGAGAACCAGCCTTGTTAGGAAATTGAACTTTGAATTAATAAAGTTAATTAATTAACTGATAATTAGTCTCTATTTACCTGATAGAGAACTTTTTACATCAGAATAGACTGTTAAGCCATAAGACACTATTTAATCTGGAGGAGGCTGAGATAACTTTAATTGAACAGGGGCGTGTATGAAATTAGATTTGTTAAGAAACGTAAAGAAGCCACATGCCTCTGTGTAAGGCAGTGTTCCCACTCTAGATCTTATAAATATGTTTAGCAAAATGGAATCATTGAAAATGAATAAAGGCCTATGAATATGTTTAGCGTACATGCTTTTGTAACCTGATGTTTTTCACTTTACAATACTAGGGGTTTTGCTGTTTATTACATTTTCTTTCCCCCAGATAGCTATAAATATCTAGAGGACAGAATGTTGTTTTCTATTTCTTTGTATCTACCTCAGTACTGAGCACAAAGCAAACACTCCATGTCACAGCCACCTAAAACACTTCTAGTTCTCTCCCTACACACATGAAATAGAAAAAAAAAAAAAAAAAAACAACTAAAAGCTAGCAGATAGTTTAGAAGAAAGGGCCAGTGGGAAGAGCACTGAATGACTATCTGAGTTCCTGTCTGATCAGTCACTGACTTTAGGCAAGTTACTTGACCTGTTGCCCTCGCTTTCTCTGCCTTTAAATCCTAAGAAGTGAAGCTGCTCAGTCCTGTCCGATTCTTTGCAATCCCATGGACTGTAGCCTACCAGGCTCCTCTGTCCTTGGGATTTTCCAGGCAAGAGTACTGGAGTGGGTTGCCATTTCCTTCTCCAGGGGATCTTCCCAACTCAGGGACTGAACCCAGGTCTCCTGCTTTGCAGGCAGACGCTTTACCATCTGAGCCACCAGGGAAGCCCCTTAAATCCTAAATGCGAGATAATATGCCTTCACTACCTCACATGCATGTGTGAGACTAAAATAAAGAAATGTACACTTAATTGCTAGGAAGAGAATGCAAAATGATCAAATACAATGTTTAATTCAAATCTGACTTTACTAGTGACTTGGGACTAGAATACCAAAGTGCTTGAGATAAGGCTTTGTTTGCTGGCTTCTCTCCTCCCACAGCCTTCCTCCAAATCCATTGCTATGGTGGTCTTTCCACTCCTCCCCCATCCCCACCTAACCCCCATGGTTGTTCTCTGGCTCCTGCCAGACTGGAGTCAATGGTCTCCCAGTAAATACCTATTTTTAAAGAACAACTGAAAGATTTTTACTTAGCTGACTTGTGACGCTTTCCTGGACACAGATGGAAAAAGGTTATTTAGAGACAGGAAAACAATAAGGGTGTTTTTTATTCTAACAGTGATTAAAGATCATTAATTCTTTCCACTTCATCAATTCTCAGGTCTTACAGATCTTGACAGAAAACAAGTAAGAGTAAGGATTTTCTCCACACACTCCTAGCCTTAACCAATGGTCTAGGTAAGCTGTGTGGCCAGGACTTCACCAGGCAAAGCACTGCAACTTGGATTCCTAAGCAGGAGGAATCTGGTGTCATGCTCTCTGGTATGTGGAATATGGTTCTGGATCCTCAATAAAACCCCAGTTTTGCCTCCAGGGGTTTCAAAATCTAAAGCAGGCATGATCCTGAATAATTCTTTGTTGCTTTCTTTAAAAATCCAATTCCAATTTAAGTACCTTTCACTATTTAAACAGATCTCTGGGAAGTATCTTCTTGTAAAGTAAGAAATATTTTTAAATGTTGAACAATTATTCATTCACTTAGGACACATTAAATGAGTATTTATTATGTACCAGGAGCTGTGCTAGGTCCTGGGATAGAAAAAGAATGAAGCTCAGTTTAGTAGGGGAAAAATTGTTCTACTGTAGAAAGTAAATCATAAATATTCACTGGCCAAGAGGAAGGAGGACCCAGAGCACGCAAGATAGGTGCTTTAGGTAAGATTTCACCAAAGGGGCCCTTGAGCTGGTTATTTTCTTTCATGCACTCATACCACAAATACTCACTGCTCTCACTGTGTATCAGGCATTGTTCTAGGTACTGGGAATACAGTACTGAACAAAACAGATCAAAATCTCTGCCCTCATGAACTTACATTCTTGTGTAGACAATAACGAAGACAAGTAAGTACAAGGCTTTATCTAACTAGCAAAAAGTGCTAAGGAAGAAAAATTAAACCACAATTGCAAACTTGAAATTGTAGATGAGAATGCTGTGGAAGGTCTCTCTGAGAAGGCAACTCTAAAAAAGTGTGAGAACAAGCCCTAGGGATACCATGGGATGATAAGGCAGAGGGAACGGGAACCACAAAGGCCCTGAAGTAGACAAGTCTATGGATATTTTGAGGAAAAGCAAAGCCAGTGTGTCTAGAGTAGACTGAGTGTGGGAAAGAGTAGTGGGAAATGAGATTTGAGAAACAACTGATGAGAAAGAAGGCAGACTTTGGAAAGGAAGTCATTGAAAGTTCTGAGCAAGGAACTGAGAAAATGGCTGCATGAAAATGATCCCAGGGGCAAGAGCAGACAAGACCAACCGGAGGTCACAGCAGTAGTTGAGATAAAAGATGGTAGTTTGGACCAGCATAGTGGCAAGGGAGGAGGTGAGAAATAGTCATTTTCTGAATATATTTTGAAGGTAGACCCAACATGATTTGCTGATAGGTTGGATGTGAAATGTGGGACAAAGAAATCAGAAAAGCACCAAAGGTTTTGTCCTGAACAACTACAAAGATGGAGTTGCCATCAACTGATATGTGGCAGACTGGAAGGACTTGGTTTAGGAGGATAAATCTAAAATTCAACTTTGAACATGTTTTGTTTGAAACATTAATGCTATCTAGAGGTATGAAAGAGTTGTATATCTGGGACTAGTGTTCAGAACAGAGTTTGAGTATAGAGACATAAATTTGGGCACTGTCAGCACATAGATCAAATTTAACACCATGAGTTTGGGTAAACTCACCTAGAGAGAATAAGGATATAAAAGGGAATAAAGAAAGAAAAGAAAAGCGTTTCTGACAGAGGCGAAAACATGTGAGGACAAGAAGGTGAGGACAGAAATTAGTTTGGCTAAGTTAGAAATTGACAAACTTTTCTGTAAAGAGCCAGTTAAATATTTAGATGTATATTTAGATAAGTATTTTGTGGGTCATACCATCTATGTCACAACTAATCAGCTCTGTCATCAGAGCACAAAAGCAGTCATAGACAGCACCTAAATGAATGAGAGTGGTTGGGTTCAACTGAAAATTTATTATGGGTGCTGGAAGTTGAATTTAATGAAGTCACAAAGTACTCATCTTTTCATTCTTTTCATCCATTTAAATATGTAAAAATCATTCTTAGCTCATAGGCTGTACAGAAACAGGCAGCAAGCCAGATCTGGTCCTCTGGCTATAGTTTGCCAACTTCTCAGCTACAATATAGGGTGCAATCGGGGAACAGTTGAAAATGAAATTGCAGAAGCAGTCAGAATTTATGTCACGGATGAGAAATATTAGATATAAAGTGACTGGTACATGGTATGTACTCAATAAATGGTAGATATCATTATTGACCTAATGTGTCACATAAAGGGAACTAACAGCCAACTTTAAGGAAGTGAGATTTATAGTCAAAACTAAAACCTACAATTGATCACTGAAGAAGGCTTTCTTATCTCTCCTTGCTATTCTTTGGAACTCTGCATTCAGATGCTTATATCTTTCCTTTTCTCCTTTGTTTTTCGCTTCTCTTCTTTTCACAGCTATTTGTAAGGCCTCCTCAGACAGCCGTTCTGCTTTTTAGCATTTCTTTTCCATGGGGATGGCCTTGATCCCTGCCTCCCATACAATGTCACGAACCTGCGTCCATAGTTCATCAGGCACTCTGTCTATCAGATCTAGTCCCTTAAATCTATTTCTCACTTCCACTGTATAATCATAAGGGATTTGATTTAGGTCATACCTGAATGGCCTAGTGGTTTTCCCTACTTTCTTCAATTTAAGTCTGAATTTGGCAATAAGGAGTTCATTGTCTGAGCCACAGTCAGCTTCTGGTCTTGTTTTTGCTGACTGTACAGAGCTTCTCCATCTTTGGCTGCAAAGAATATAATCGATCTGATTTCGGATTTCGGTGTTGACCATCTGGTGATGTCCATGTGTAGAGTCTTCTCCTGTGTTGTTGGAAGAGAGTGTTTGTTATGGCCAGTGCATTCTCTTGGCAAAACTCTACTAGCCTTAGCCCTGCTTCATTCCGTACTCCATGGCCAAATTTGCCTGTTACTCCAGGTGTTTCTTGACTTCCTACTTTTGCTTTCCAGAAATGGTATGGACCTAACAGAAGTAAAAGATATTAAGAAGAGGTGGCAAGAATACACAGAAGAACTGTACAAAAAAGAGCTTCATGACCCACATAACACGATGATGTGATCACTCACCTAGAGCCAGATATCCTGGAATGTGAAATCAAGTGGGCCTTAGCATCACTACGAACAAAGCTAGTAGAGGTGATGGAATTCCAGTTGAGCTATTTCAAATCCTGAAAGATGATGCTGTGAAAGTGCTGCACTCAATATGCCAGCAAATTTGGAAAATTCAGCAGTGGCCACAGGACTGGAAAAGGTCAGTTTTCATTCCAATCCCAAAGAAAGGAAATGTCAAAAATGCTCAAACTACCACACAATTGCACTCATCTCACACGCTAGTAAAGTAATGCTCAAAATTCTCCAAGCCAGGCTTCAGCAATATGTGAACCATGAACTTCCAGATGTTCAAGCTGGTTTTAGAAAAGGCAGAGGAACCAGAGACCAAATTGCCAACATCCACTGGATCATCAAAAAAGCAAGAGAGTTGCAGAAAAACATCTATTTCTGCTTTATTGACTATTCCAAAGCCTTTGACTGTGTGGACCACAATAAACTGTGGAAAATTCTGAAAGAGATGGGAAGACCTGCCTCTTGAGAAACCTATATGCAGGTCAGGAAGCAACAGTTAGAACTGGACATGGAACAACAGACTGGTTCCAAATAGGAAAAGGAGTACATCAAGGCTGTATTGTCACCCTGCTTATTTAACTTCTATGCAGAGTACATCATGAGAAACGCTGGGCTGGAAGAAGCACAAGCTGGAATCAAGATTGCTGGGAGAAATATCAATAACCTCAGATATGCAGATGACACCACCCTTATGGCAGAAAGTGAAGAGGAACTAAAAAGCCTCTTGATGAAAGTAAAAGAGGAGAGTGAAAAAGTTGGCTTAAAGCTCAACATTCAGAAAATGAAGATCATGGCATCTGGTCCCATCACTTCATGGGAAATAGATGGGTAAACAGTGGAAACAGTGTCAGACTTTATTTTTCTGGGCTCCAAAATCACTGCAGATGGTGACTGCAGCCATGAAATTAAAAGATGCTTACTCCTTAGAAGGAAAGTTATGACCAATCTAGATAGTATATTGAAAAGCAGAGACATTACTTTGCCAACAAATGTCCGTCTAGTCAAGGCTATGGTTTTTCCTGTGGTCATGTATGGATGTGAGAGTTGGACTGTGAAGAAAGCTGAGCACCGAAGAATTGCTGCTTTTGAACTGTGGTGTTGGAGAAGACTCTTGGGAGTCCCTTGGCCTGCAGGGAGGTCCAACTAGTCCATCCTAAAGGAGATCAGTCCTGGGTATTCATTGGAAGGACTGATGCTGAAGCTGAAGCTCCAATACTTTGGCCACCTCATGTGAAGTGTTGACTCATTGGAAAAGACCCTGATGCTGGGAGGGATTGGGGGCAGGTGGAGAAGGGGACGACAGAGGATCAGATGGCTGGATGGCATCACCGTCGATGGACATGAGTTTGAATGAACTCCAGAAGTTGGTGATGGACAGGGAGGCCTGGCGTGCTGTGATTCATGGGGTCGCAAAGAGTCGGACACGACTGAGTGACTGAACTGAACTGAACTGAAGACCTACAATCCTAGGCTTTAGCAATAACTAAACCAAGAGAAGTAAGAGGCTAAATTAGGCCTTAACTGAAATGTGTTTTATGATGAACTTGAGGGGTCCCAAAGGTACCGAGCAAGACATCTTTGGTGATAGGTACTGTAAAAATACACACGTGGATGATAAGATGTAATGGTACTTTAATTTTACAAAATGTGTGTGGAAACTCATTGTGGCTGCAGGCATGATTCATTTGCAGTCCATGAATTCAGATCTTAAATCATTAATGCAAAAGACAGTTCAGTGAATGAACCATATTTCTGGGATATAGGAGCTTCTTTAATTATATGCAAGCTTATCAAACCAGAGATAAACATGATGTATCAATATGTCTTAGGCTTCCATTGTGGCTCAACTGGTAGAGAATCTGCCTGCAATGAGGGAGACCTGGGTTCAATCTCTGGGTTGGGAAGATCCCCTGGAGAAGGGAACAGCTACCCACTCCAGTATTCTGGCCTGGAGAATTCCATGGACTGTATACCTGGAGAATTCCACGGACTGCATAGTCCACGGGGTCCCAAAGAGTTGGATATGACTGACTGACTTTCGCTTTCACTTTATCAGTATATCAGAATCACCAAGCAGAATATAGGCTGTGTAGTAAGGTGAACTACTAATACTGCTGCTGCTGCTGCTGCTAAGTCGCTTCAGTCGTGTCTGACTCTGTGCGACCCCATAGATGGCAGCCTCTTCAATTAAAACACCTCCCTACTTGCAGGACAGGTTGGGTTTACTTGTTCTGCTTCTGGTCATTTGGGTTAAGAGGCTCTTAGTTCTACTGGGCCTTACTTTTCTCTTCTAATAGTATATTTATCTCTTTGAAAGCTAGGGAACAAATAGCTTACCTTTTGGTTCCTTTCAGTTAATTTTAATCAAAAAGACAACTGCCCAATGACCTGGCCTGTAAGAGTCTCTATTTTTCATTATTTTAAAATAAGCTTTATTTTATTGTACCATAGATATAAGACATGCTCACAGTAGACAATACATAAAATACTGAAAGGAGTAGTATAGTCACATGGTAGTGGAGAATCATCCCTGTAATTCCAAGAAAATCACAGAATTTTGAATTTTTTCTCTATATAATCATTATTATATTTTAAATTTCCAAACTTTTTTGCCATCACAAAATTTCAGCTCTCAGCCTGCCATAAGAATAACCTGAAAACCCTAGAATATATTAATACAACTATGAGACATTTTTCTTCTTCAGTACACAAAATAAAACTTCATAGTCCACCAACAATATATCATTAAGATTTTTGAGGATATGCTTTAGCACTGTTTGTTGAATACTTAAAAAATAAAAATCAGCATTCCATTATTAAGAACAGCTGGCTGTGATTCCTCTGCAGTTTTTGTTTTATGGTCCCTTCTGATTCTTAGCTGTAATTAATTTACTGGAAAGATTGAACAGGGCTGAATTAACAATGCAAACACACAATTGTACGATAAAAGTCTGTTATTCTTCATGTCTATATTTTTAATCAAAACTATTTTTCAAAAAGGCTATCAGATACAGATAAAATTATATTATCATGTGGCAACTATAAACTCCATTCAACCACAATAAAAACACTCTCAAGAATCAAGTGACAGTATACACTGCTATATTTAAAATGGATAACCAACAAGGACCTACTGTATTGATAGGGAACTCTGCTCAGCCTTATACGGCAGCTTGGATGGGAGGGGAGTTTGGAGGAGAATGGATACATGCATATGTATGGCTGAGTTTCTTTGCCATTCACCTGAAATTATCACAACATCGTTAATTGGCTATGCGCTGTGCTATGCTTAGCCACTCAGTCATGTCCGACTCTTTGAGACCCCATGGACTTTGGCCCATCAGGCTCCTGTGTCCATGGGATTTCCCAGGCAAGAATACTGGAGTGGGTTGTCAAGCCCTCCTCCAGGGAATCTTCCCAACCCCGGGATCAAACCCAGGTCTACCACATTGCAGGAAGATTCTTTACCATCTGAGCCACCATCAGCTACACTCCAAACCAAATAAAAAGTTTAAAAAATTTTTTTAAATTAAACTTAAAAAAAAAAAGAATCATTTTACAGTTTACAAATGAACTTTAAGGAATATTTGACAAAATAAAAATCCCAGTCTAACAAGGCATCACCTTTAAGAATTGTTTAGAAAGGAACAAGAGCTATGATAATAAATTAACATGTAGCTCTTGAGCATTTCCTGACTCTTGCTTCAGTTCTCATAATTCTGTCTTCCCCTTCACAGTATTATTGTTGTGATGGGGAAAAGGTACATGTTGTTAACGATTTCTGCGCCTGTTGTTTTGCCTACATTCTCCAGAAAGCCCTTTCAATACTGTTCTTTGGAATCAGGCTTTACATGTTCATTCCAAGTGAAAGTTGGGCCTTTGCCAGTGAATTCAATGTCAGTGTCAATTGTTAGGGTTCAAGAACAGTTCTATGAAAGGCAGTTTAGTATAGAAGAAAGAGCAAGGGACTGGAGTTTCAGGTCCTAATTCTGACCCTGATACCTGTTAGTTTTGTGTCCCTTAGCTATCTATTTAAACCAACTAAGGTTTTGTTTCTTACCTGTAAAATGAGAATAATAACTGCCTTGCCTATCTCTCAGGATTGTTGTGAGGAACAAATAAAATACTGCAAGTGAAAGTGCTTTTTCAAAATGCTAAGTAAATGTCAAGCTTTTATGTATGTGGTTATATATATAAGTATATAATATATATAAAAGTATTTAATATTTTACTATTTCAACCAATTTAGGTGTTTAGCATTAAGAACGTTCACAGTGTTGTGCAACCATCAGCATGATCCTTCTCCAGAATTTTTTTTAATATTCCCCAAATTTAAACTCTGCCCATTTAAACAATAACTCCCCATTCCTCCCCCTTCTCAACTTCTGGCAACCACCAGTCTATCTTCTGTTTCTACGGATTTGGTTAGTCTAAATAGTCATACAAGTGAATCACAGAAAATTTGTCCTTTTGAGTCTGACTTATTTCACTTAGCATGACATTTTCAAGGTTCAACCATGCTGTAGCATGTAACAGAATCTCCTTCCCTTTTAAGACTAAATAATATTTCATCATATATATAAACCATATTTTGTTTATCCACTCATCTGTTAGTAGACATTTGGGTTGTCTCCCCCTTTTGGCTATTGTAAATAACTCTGCTATGAACACTGGTGTACAGATATCTGTTCAAGTTCTGCTCTTCAATTCTTCTGGATACACACCAAGTAGTAGAATTCTTGGCTCATATGGTAATTCCATTCTTAATTTTTTGAGCAATTTCCATACTTTTTTCCATAGAGGCTGTACCATTTTACATTTCTACCAACAGTGCAAAAAAGTTCTAATTTCTCTTACATCTTTACCAACACTTGATATTTTACGTATGTAAGAACCATTCTAATGATTGTGAAGTGGTATCTCATTGTGGTTTTGATTTGTATTTTCCTGTGTTTAGTGATATTGAGCATCTTTTGATGTGCCTATTGGCCATCTGTATACCCTCTTTGGAAAAATGTCTATTCAAGTCCTTTGCCCATTTTTCAATTGGGTTGTTTGGGGTTTTTATTGATTTTGAGTTGTATGTATTCTTTTGTATTCTGGATATAAATCCCTTGTGAAGGATATGATTTGCATGTGTTTTCTCCAATTCCATGAGTTGCCAAATATTTTTATTTTTATTCATGTACCAAATTTTATTTGTAAAATATGCTCAGTCCTTCAACAATGAGCTTTAGGAACTCATAATATGCTCCCAAATAGAATTCCTCTATATAGACATAATACCATAATTTAGAGACCAGAAGAAAAATTTTGATTGGTAAACTTTTTGTTCTGATTTAAGAAATAAGAAAAAATATTTTAAACTTCTACTCACAACCTGTCTCAGGAAGATATTTTTGTAGCAAGTTGAATAGTAATTTTCTTTACCTGCTTATACAAGAATTAAGTAGATTAACAAATCTGACAACAGAAAGCTAACGCTGTATATCCTTGAGGGGAGACTATAGAGACACCTAAAAAAAAATAACATTGCTTATGCCTTGCCATTCACCAGCTACAAAGGAAAAACGAACAAGCCATATCCTAGGAGAGAATAATTACCCTCTCCAGGTTAAACCGGGGAAGGCAATGGCACTCCACCCCAGTACTTTTGCCTGGAAAATCCCATGGACGGAGGATTCTGGTAGGCTCCAATCCATGGGGTCACTAAGAGTCGGACACGACTGAGCGACTTCACTTTCACTTTTCACTTTCATGCATTGGAGAAGGAAATGGCAACCCACTCCAGTATTCTTGCCTGGAGAATCCCAGGGACGGAGGAGCCTGGTGAGCTTCTGTCTATGGGGTCGCACAGAGTCGGACACGACTGAAGCGACTTAGCAGCAGCAGCAGCCAGGTTAAACTGTGTAGATGGAAATAACACTCAAAAAAATATTGAATGCTTACAGATCTTTCATTCAATCATTTATTTCATGAGTTTGTTAGACTTGGCTCTGTGTTAGGTGCTGGAGACACGAAAATGAAAGGACACAATTCCTGCTCTCACAGAGCTCTCATGCAAGTGGGAAAAAAAGAAAGACCAAGAAACAGACAATTACAATACAATATGATGAGTACCAGCGTGCTCCAAGGAGTGTTTCCATCGTGGATAATTCACAGCCAACTGCTGTGAGGAGTATCTCAGACGTATCAAGCCTACTGCTCATATGTAGGGATTTACAAAACCCATTAGGAATATACAACTTTAGAAATGTTCATTACTGTTATTATATCCTTGGTATTCTTTAAGTAACAGAGATAGGGTGTATAAACCACATAGGAAGTGGGGTCTAAATCTTTTAATTTGTTTTCATTATAAAAAAATAATGCATTCTTATTGTAGAGAATGCAAGCAATAAGAACTCACCAGAGGTAACCTTCATGACAGGTCGCCATGTTCTATTTCATCAAAGATATTATTGACTGTAAGATGCATCCTAAATTCAAAAGTGCTAAAAAGTGGAGAGAGAAAAAAAGAATTTCAGTAAGCACTTGAAGCCTTAGGTCTATATGAAGAGAGGGCAGAAGCACCAAGTCAGTCCTGAACAAATTGTACAGGAAAATCAGCAGGAACTCTGGCTTTCATGATTAATAGGTTTACATTCATTTTTATACTAACATATTGAACTTCTGGGTACTGTTTATTACATTAAGAAGTAGGATTCCAGAAATCCTTGGCTCTTAGAAAATGCTCCCAAAGCTTACATTATCAGAGCTGTCCTTAGTGCCTTAACTAAGTAAGTTAAGGAATATGATCCTCACCCTTCCAAAGCCTTAGTCTGTATTACTCAAGTGAACCTTTGCCTGGAAGGAGATAAATCTCTAGTTTTTGAAGCACTGGTCAATAAATATATATTGATCCCACATGGAACTTATCAGACATGAAAGAGCATACAGTTGTTTTTTTTTTTCATTCATCATCCCATATTTGTTTTCTCTTCTAAAATCCAAAGGGTTTTAGGGAATGAAAAATGTTGTGATGTAACCTAACTGCCAGTTCTCTGTTTTAGAAACATTATGGAGGCACATGGTAAAACACAGTACATTAGGAAGACCTGTGCAGGGAGACCCGGGTGCTGCTCCTTAGCTCTACCACTAATAAGGTGTGTTGCTGTTGTTTAGTCACTAAGTTGTGTCTGACTCTTTTGTGACCCCATGGACTGTAGCCCTCCAGGATCCTCTGTCCATGAGATTTCCCAGGCAAGAATACTGAAGTGGGTTGCCATTTCCTTCTCCAGGGGATCTTCCCAATCCAGGGATCAAACCTGCTTCTCCTGCATTGCAGGATTTTTTTTTTTTTACTGCTGAGCCACCAGGAAAGCCCAATTAGATGTGTAATTTTAGATAAATCACTTAACCTCTCTAGACCTCTGTTTCTCATCTCTAATTGCTTTATCTAGTCCACAGGTTATTGTGCAGATCAAAAGAAATCATAAATGTGAAAGCACTTCAAAAAATGTAACACATGCATATTATAAGGTATTATTAATACATACATTTAATATTAGTCTGCAATGTCAACATTAGACTAAAGTAAGAGGAGCCCTCACCCTGATCCCTGTACTTCAGAGGGCCCTGCATACAAATTTATTAAATATCCATTAACATGTTCCTAGGAAATATGGCCCCATCTCTGACAGCAGCAACAACATTTCTTGGAGTGATTCAGAGATTATATACAATATTTTCTGGATCTGACCCAAAGTGGATCATCTTGATTAAACACATTGAATCTGACCTCACAGCTACTCTGGGTTAAAAATGGAGATGCTATTTAAATACTGTCAGAGCAGTTAGAGTTAATTTAGACAGGAGAGTGAGTATACTAGGAGAGTTAAGTGAAACAATAAAAGATTCTCAGATAAATAAGGAATTACGGTTTGTGGTAAAAAAAATTTATTTATTTTGTGCTAACCACAGTTATTTGGTACAGACTGTTGCTTGCTATTAATGATGTTAGAAAACATTTACAAAAGATACAAACAGATCTAAGTTTGCCTACTTCACTTTTTAAATAATCTAAAATACTTTTAAAATTTTTAGAGAAAATTATTTTCGTATATAGATTCTTAATGTGACACATATAACAAAAGTGACATTCCAATAAGACAAAAGAAAATGGGAACAAGGAAATAAAAATGTTTACATGATTATGAAGACATTCACATTTAAGTATATGTATCTATATAATAATCACACATATTAGTATATAAATATATGTTTATATTAATACATGCATATGTATATGCATATATACATATATACTACTTTCAAAACAATGAAGTATATATAGTCTCCTATGAAGATAGACATGAACAAACTGAACCACATATTTTTCTTTTTTTTAATGATATCCAAACATTAAAATATTTGAAAGAAGAATTTAACACTTTATGGATAAAGATACTGCTTAAAGACTGGTTAAAAAAAATCATGTGATAGAACTTATAGGATAAAATAAAAAATTTCTAGTATCTTCTGTGATAATGATTATGATTGCAACCCCATTAATATGTTTGAACACAATGTGTAAAATTCATGGTTTATTTCCAAATATAGATTTTGATTTAGAAATTTTATTGACAATTTCAGCTACTATTGCCTCAGCAGAATAAAATTTCTCCAATTCTATTGAGCCAAATTTTAAAAACATCTAATATTAAGTGACTATTCTTCACGTGAATATACTATTAAGGTTAATTTTTAAGATGTCCTCTTTTCTAAGGATTCATATTGATACATTCATGAATGAAATGATATGTCTAGGATTTGCTTCAACATAACTGGATAGAGTTGAGGAGTATAGATAAACCAAGACAGATCGAGAGTTAACAGTTATTGAAGCTGAATGATAGGTACCTGGGATTCGTTATATTTACATTCGTAAACATTTGTTTTTTTCCATGGTAAAAAACAGAAAAAACCTAAATACATTGATACAAGAAAAATTACCTATTTTGCTGTTAGTGTCAACAGAACACAAATTTCATATAACATTACAATAAATGACTTTCCTGGAAAAAAATAAAATACACAGAATAAGTATATGGTGTTTATCTTATTCCTCATCCAAACATCACCAGTCCATCCATAAGATGCAAATATATAATATTAAGTGCAATCATTTTTTAGCTGATAATCATATTTAGCTGACTTTCAGTCATATAAAAAAACATTGCTTTATACATTAAAAATATTTTTTTTGTCAAGGAAGGTGGCTAGAACATATGTATTTAATTAATTTATTTTAAGCTTAATTTATAATTTTTAATGATTTAGACCTGTTGTTTGGAGCCCTCTACCTGTGTACTCTTGTCCTGGGTGCTAGAAATGCTAGGGACAAGCATATTGTCAAAATTTCCCTTTTATTCTTAATTTTGACAACTGAGACTGTTTGGATGATGATAACTGGAATACTGCTTTTATTCAACTTATAATTGTCTTTCCCTATTTATTTTAGAAAAACAATTGTGTGATTATGCTAAACATCACAAACAGAACTAGCATATCTCAAAACATTTTACCCAAAGCAGGAACCATGGTGTTCCTGATTATATTGACATTCTGCCCCTCTCCACAGACCCGTGACCAAAGCAGCCATCATCTCTTTAGCAAGAACGATCGCCGGCCCCCCCCCCCCCGCCCCCCCCCCCCCCCCCCCCCCCTAGGTAAGATCAAGTTACAGTCTTTTGGGGGGAAGACCTTAGGGATGGTTTGAGATAACTGATCATCCATATCAAAGTTATTCTGTAGAAAGTTCTGCTTATAACCTTAATTTTTTTTGTCTAATACAAATATGAGGCTTTAGGACAATTTGTGTAGAAAGACAGTTTAAGATCCCCTATCATTTTTTTCTTAATTTTTTTTAATTGAAGGAAAATTGCTTTACAGAATTTTGTTGTTTTCTGTCAAACATCAGCAAAGGCTTCCCTATCTTTTATATCATAAAGGAATTTAGTTTCATATTTCCTTTATACCCAATCCCCAGACTTTTTTAGGTGAGGAGATAATTATCTGGTCAACACTTATTAGTCCACAAAACCAACTAACAATTCGTTTGTTTTGTCTAACTTGTTCATAGTTTCCTACCCCTGAGCCCTCTGTTTGAATTAACTGTGCATGTGTATGTGCGCAGGGATTGAACCCACGTCTCTTGTGTCTCCTGCATTGGCAGGTGGGTTCTTTACCACTAGCGCCACCTGGGAAGCCCTTTGAATTAATTGTATGATCGCTCAAATATCCACACGGAGCAACATTTTCTGACTCATGAAAGAGAGCTTCTTTCCAGTAAGGTACATTCATATGACATCTCTCCAATTCTAAGACATTTTTGATTTAGGATTGACCAAAGATGTAGTAAGCACTTTTTTAAGAAGGAAAAAAAAAAGAAAGACTGTAATATTAACTCAAATTTCAGAAACATTGAGATGGGAGTAGAGGGGCAAGGAGTATGTCTTGGAATTGAGGAAACACTTAACTAGGGTTTTCTTAAAGTGCACTTTCAGATCAGATCAGTCGCTCAGTCGTGTCTGACTCTTTGCGACCCCATGAACCGCAGCACGCCAGGCCTCCCTGTTCATCACCAACTCCCGGAGGTCGCTCAGACTCACATCCATCGAGTCGGTGACGCCATCCAGCCATCTCATCCTCTGTCGTCCCCTTCTCCTCCTGCCCTCAATCCCTCCCAGCATCAGAGTCTTCTCCAATGAGTCAACTCTTCGCATGAGGTGGCCAAAATACTGGAGTTTCAGCTTTAGCATCATTCCTTCCAAAGAAATCCCAGGGTTGATCTCCTTCAGAATGGACTGGTTGGATCTCCTTGCAGTCCAAGGGACTCTCAAGAGTCTTCTCCAACACGACAGTTCAAAAGCATCAATTCTTCAGCACTCAGCCTTCTTCACAGTCCAGCTCTCACATCCATACATGACCACAGGAAAGATCATAGCCTTGAAAGGCACTTTAGAATTAAGAAAGTTATAATTCTTATGGGAAGCTGTGAGGAACGACAGGAGTCAAAGAAAGAAGTACATGTGGGTCATTACGTAGAAGCAGCATGGTGGCCCTCAGCTCTGGTCATAAAGGCATAAGGATGGGGATGAGGACCTAACAGGAAGGACACCCAGAGTGGAGACAAAGAGGCTTGAGAGAAGGCATCAGGGGTCACGCAGGCATTGGCCTTAAAGACACAGTATATCAGGAAATTTGCCTGCGGCTGGTTTTGCTTCCAAACAATCCTAAATAACCAGGAAACCAGAGAAAGTGATTAAGATGGCTCTCACTTCTGTACTTCCTTACCTTAGTTTATTATCAAAACCTAAACCAGGCAATGCAGAGTCTTTCAGTCAGCCTTCTTGAGAAATAGGACTGAGTAGTCTATGTTCTGACAGGGAAGGCGATGGTACCCCACTCTAGTACTCTTGGACAGAGGAGCCTGGTGGGCTGCAGTCCAAGGGGTCGCGGAGGGTTGGACACGACTGAGAGACCTCACTTTCATTTTTCATTTTCCTGCATTGGAGGAGGAAATGGCAACCCACTCCAGTGTTCTTGCCTGGAGAATCCCAGGGATGGGGAAGCCTGGTGGGCTGCCGTCTATGGGGTCGCACAGAGTCGGACACGACTGAAGCGACTTAGCAGCAGCAGTCTATGTTCTGAAACATTTAAAATTATATTTAATCTTATGTTTATAAATCTAAATGTATATAGTGGAATGTTAAAATATTTTTTAATTCTATGTATTAAGAAATACAAAGTGTTTTGAGACTAAATACCAAAGGGTATAGTCATTAGGTGTTACTGTGTTTACCCAATAATTGGTTCCTTTCCTATAATAGATGAATCTGTTTCAGAACGGAAAAATAAATTAAACAGAAAACAAATTCCCTACATAAAGGTCATATGAGCTCTTTGTAACCAGGAATGAAGTATTACAGTACACTTACTGAGCACCTCGTATTTAGTTCAGGTGGCTTGCTTCACTCTGTAAATGTCAATAACTAGCGTTTGTAAGTCTGAAATATCATAATGGTCACTTTCATGTACTAATCTCATCCTGATTCTATAACTGGAAAAAATGACTAAAAATCATGAACACTATGTGACTAAATAGGAGAAATAAGTATTCTTTAACAGTTTGGGAATAGGAATAGTGTTTGAAGAGGGAGACAGGAAAAGAGGCATTCTGGACCTTCTTGGCAGTTTTGATTCTATCTTCAGTGGTTCCAAAAATCTAAGAGGGACAGCCTGCTACAAAAATCTTTACTATCTCTATCTTCCTAATTCCTAGCTCCTGTTTCAGTAGAGAGCACTTTTCGTCTGTATGTATTGTTCTATTTCTTAAGCCCTGGGTAAGAGGATGTCAGATAGTAAACAAAGGAATTGCCTCCTTCATTCACTGAGCTATGATGTGTCAGGCACCGTGCTGGGTGTCTTGGAACCAAAGGTAACTAAGGTAACATTCCTGCTGTTCAGAAGCTTTCACGTGATAAGGGGGAAATAGTCCAGATTTGAGAGCAGACAAGGAAACAAATCACTGGGTTACTGGTGTTGATTATAGGTATATACCAAACAAGATTATTTAAATCAGCCTGCAGTGTGTGTCTTGAGGGCAGGGGATAGAACATCAGTGGTGTACTGGAATTTAAAGTCTCAACCAGGACTCCCCTGATGGTCCAGTGGTTAAGAATTCGCCTGCCAATGCAGGGGACACGAGAGCTTGATTCCTCGTCTGGAAGATTCCACATGACTGGAGCAACTAAGGCCAGGCACCACAGCTACAGAGCCCGAGCTCTAGAGCCTGCGCTCTGCAACCGGAGAAGCCATAGCAATGAGAAGCCCACACTCCACAGCTAGAGGAGCCCACACAGGCCACAACTAGAGAGAGCCAGCACACAGCACCAAAGACTCAGCATAGCCAAAAGTAAATTAACTAATTAGTTAAAATGAATAAATAAAGTCTCAACCAAAGAGCAAGAATTAGCCAGATGAAGTACAGCAAAGGAATATGGAAGAACCTTCTGGCAGAAGGCACAGAAATAAAACTGGCAGAAACTGGTGAGTCATTATTTGGGGGTTGGATCAAAAAGACAAAGAAGAATCTCATAGATCATCAGGTAGAAGCTGCAAAGGTCTAGGCACAGCAGTCAAAATCAAGTTTCAGTCAGATTTCTTTTCTGCCAACTTTGCTTTGGATAATGTCCCCTCCCCTTGTTAATGGGTCCCTTTGTCCTGACTCAAGTCATGGCTTCTAATCTGGCTCCAATAACTAACCTCACTCTTCTGGGTTTGGTATTTTGGCAGGTTACCACTTTTTTTAGCTTCCTCCTGCTTTGCATCCCTGACATTCATTCCTATTAAACCCTTTCATTCTGTGCATTTTGCTGCTTATTTGGCAAGTGTTCCAGATTCCTAACACCCAGTTAAATTAAACTTAGTTTTATATGTATTGATTTTCCTTTGCTAGAAAGAATACACTTACCCCAAATAAGAGCTCTCTCAGTTTTTGCTTTTGTAATGACTTTTAAAGAAATGGACAAGCACCAGGGGCTAAGGGCCAAGAAGTCAATAAAAATGATAATAGCTACAAGCGTGGACTTTTGTTGGTTGCCTGCTCAGTGTTTCAGCTGTGTCTTTTTTCCTCCACAGTACCTTGATCTTCATCTGATGACTCCACCCCTCCCCATGGAGCCCATGTGCCTTCAGAGAAGCGGACCTACTCCCTGGTTAGTTCAGGCCAACCATCGCATTCCATGGTCCCATGCATAGCTTTCAGATTTAAACAAGTGAATATCACGATACTTGTTGGACTGATGGAAATCACTCTCTCTAGATGTGGATGAGGGAACATGTGCTTTATAGGATTGTTGGCAGCCATACTGTGATCATGAGAGTTGCTGGCTTTAGGATAAAGCAGTACTTGTAGAAGAGAAAGATGGATGGAAAAAATCTGAACCTTTAGTGATATGGCTGAACCTATAGTGACTGAAGGGGATAGGAAGAAGTGACTGAAGACCTAGAGAAACAGCCCTTAATGACAAACCCCAAAGCCAGCCTTACCTCTTGACTTCCAATTTCATGAATCAGTGAATTCTTTTATTGTTTAAGGCAGTTTGAGTTGTGTTTTTTGCTACTTGCAACATACAATATTCTATGCCGTACAGCTACTATTTGTTGAAGGTCTACTATGTGCCAGGAATTATAATGAGGGGCTCCATAAAGACTAATTCTCACAACCATATTTTTTTAAATTGTGGTAAAATATACATAAAATGTTCCACTTTAATAATTGTTAACTGTACAATTCAATGACACAGTGTTGTGCAACCATCTCCATTCTCTACTTCTAATCACAACCATAGTTTGAAGTAGGCATTAATATCCTCATTTTACCAAAAAGGAAACTGATCCTCAGAGAGGTACATCACCCAAAGCAGACCACAAGTCAGTGGTATAGTCAGGATTTAAGCTCAAGTCTACTAATTGCAAAGCTCATATTTTTTTTCTACTTTATTACAGTGCCAAAATAAATAATCAAGCAAGAAAACACAAAACTTTGGTCAAATTACCAGCACAGGGTCCACAATTCAGAGAGGAGCAGATACAGCAAACAAAAAACAAGATAAGGAACAAAATGTGATCAGAATCCAAGTCATCAAAGGTAGGATACTAGAGGCTGGAGTCATGGGGAACAGGAAACATGGAAAACATTTAGGTTCAAGAAGTAGGGTTTGAAAGGTGGCTTATCAAATAAAGAATGTCTGTTCTATTTGTTTACCAGACCCTCATTTTTAAGGTGTGCAAAATGGCACCCCACTCCAGTACTCTTGCCTGGAAAATACCATGGACGGAGGAGCCTGGTAGGCTGCAGTCCATGGGGTCGCTAAGAGTCAGACACGACTGAGCGACTTCACTTTCACTTTTCACTTTCCTGCATTGGAGGAAGAAATGGCAACCTACTCCAGTGTTCTTGCCTGGAGAATCCCAGGGACAGGGAGCCTCGTGGGCTGCCGTCTATGGGGTCGGACTGAAGTGACTTAGGAGCAATCGTTGTCTTGCCTACTTCCCAAAAGGATTTTGACCTGAAGACGAGTAAGACATGCTCAGTCACTCAGTCATGTCCAACTCTTTGTAACCTTTTGGACTGTAGCCTGCCAGGCTCCTCTGTCTGTGGGATTTTTCAGGCAAGAATACTGCAGTGGGTTGCCATTTCCTCCTCCAGGGGATCTTCCCAATCTAGGGATCAAACCTGCGTCTCATGTATCTCCTGCATTGCAGGCAGATTCTATACCACTGAGCCATCAAACGATGCTTTAAAACAAAAATACCCCCAATTTTATATTAAGCATTCATTAAAATAAGTCACAGAATAAAATTGATCTGTATCACAAAGGAGACATATCCTGTGGTGAGGCCTGGCCCTTTAAATGAGGTCTGAAATGACAGAAGAGCCCTATTACCTTCTTGTTAGAACAAGATAGATTGCAAGTAGTGTTCCCAACCCCCCACCCCAAAATTACAAGCTTCTATGCTATAAAAACTATCTACCTTTGATGAGTATCTCTTAATTGTTTACTTTTTAACCAAGGGTTTTAAACTAGGACTATTAGAAATCTAAAAGGTGTTTTTATCTGTTGATCTGTTTGTTTTCAAAAGTCTGATTCCTTTCATTTGTGATCCTAGGTAAGTAGTAGCTTGGACAGTTTTACTTATACCAAAAAATCAGTTCCCTAATTTTGTTTCTGTGTAATTTCTAGTTCCAAGGCTGTCTTGAAATGGGGGAGGGGAAGTTATGAGAATGGACTGGGTAAGACTCCCTGAGGTTTGCATACTCCTAAACTTGACTCATTTGAAAAGACCCTGATGCTGGGAAGCATTGAAGGCTAGAGGAGAAGGGGACAACAGAGGATGAGATGGCTGGATGGCATCACCGACTCAATGGACATGAGTGTGAGTAAACTCCAGGAGTCCATGACGGACAGGGAAGCCTGGTGTGCTGCAGTCCATGGGGTCGCAAAGAGTCGGACACGACTTAGAGACTGAACTGAACTTGACCTTTACACCAAGGCCCCTTCTCCAGCTGTGAGTAAACAAAAACACTAACATTTTCTCAACAATTGTACTATAAATAAATCTGAATGCTGATCTTAATGATTCACTGCACACTTAATTTGAACCGATAGTGGCAGGAACCCCCCAAAGCCAACGTCATTTGACATAGTTGACACGTGCATGAGGCTTATCACTCTTCTCCCTCTAGAGCAGCATTTGGAGAGTGAATGTCCATCATACGAATGGATAACTTGTTTGGCAATACAGTTTTTTTGTAAAATAAGACAGAAAACTGAATTTTTTTCTCCTTTAGAAAAACAGTTTGCTTTGTATTTTTTTTTCTAGTGCACTTTATTTCTTTAGAGCAAGTTGGATTCATAGTAAAATTGAGCAGGAAGTATAGGTATTTCTCATTACCCCTGTCTTCACAAATATACAGGAATACTGGAGGTTGCCATTCCCTTCTCCAGGTGATCTTCCTGACCCAGGGATCAAACCTGGGTCCCCTGCATTGCAGGCAGATTCTTCACCGTCCAAGCCACCTTGGAAGATCAACTGCCTTACAGTCTTTCAAGGAAGCTGTACCCATTTGCAGTCCCATCAGCAATGAATAAGAGCTCCTGTTGCTCCACATCCTCCCCAGCATTTGGTGCTGAGAGCCTTCTGCATTTTGGTCATTCTTATAGGGGTGTGCTGGGTTTCCTTATTTTTTCAGTTTTTACCCTTGTCCACCTCTCCACCCCAACCATTCCTTACAATTGCTAATCTTTTCAGAAAGAGCCATGGAATTTGAGAGTTGAGCGGTAGGTGGCACAAGCTAAGCAACATCAGACACATGATAGAGGGAAAGACTGAGAAAGGACTGGCTCAGGTCACATGGGAGCCCTGGGAAGAGGAGTGATCTGGCACTCCTTCAAGCCAATATTCTTTAAATAGCTGAGGGCAGAGAAAAATTCATTTTCTATTAATATAAAATGTATAGCTCTTTATGGTTAAAATAAAGAATTTATTTCATGCACTGAATATAACAATATTTCCACTTATTTGGAATTATCTTCATTTTACATTTTTTGTACCACTTATAACTTGAACAGCAGCATAGAGTTAAATTACAGCCACAAAAATCTTGCTCAAAATATAGTTACAAGTTTTATATATATATATATATATATAATATATATATATATATATATAGTTTGTATGTCACAAAAACAGTTCTAAATTTTCTGAAGTTCTTATTCTTTCTTCATTTTTCCTTTGGGAATTTCTGAGCCTGACAACCACAACCTCCTGTAAGACATGTCCATGGCTTTATTTATTTATTTAATATTTATGTATTTGGCTGCAGCAAGTAAGTTGCAGCATGCAGGATCTTCAGTTGCAGTATGTGAACTAATAGTTGTGGCATTCAGGATCTAGTTCCCTGACCAGAGATTGAACCTGAGCCCTCTGCATTGGGAGTACGGAGTCTTAGCTCCTAGACCAGAAAAGTCCCTCCATGGTTTTAAAATGTAGAAAATAATCATCTGTCCCCAAAAACTGTATTAGAAACTTGGGGTAGAATTCCAAACTCAAACTCTCCACTTCTTCTTCTGGCTGGCTTACCTGAGGGAGTATGCACACCTATACTATGTCCCAATGAGAACCCCAGAACGATTTCATTAGTAAGTAGGAAGTGTCCAACTTAAAGCTTGAGTCAAGGTTGGGTGGAGGCCAAGAGATCTAAGTGAGGCCTCTTGCTTTTCCAATCCCAAATCTAAGTTCTGTGACTTCCTCAAGTGTGCCAGAAGAGAGAAGGTAAGAGTGAGGGTAAGAAAAAGACTCAAGTTCTTAGGTATTAACAGCCGAGCTGAAGGAAGTCCACATATTTGACCAGGTGCCAGGATGACATTGGACTGTCAGACCCATGAACTTGGGAATCAAGTGGGGAAAGGAGGAGGATCAGGCCTCCTGAGGATAGAAGTCTTCCTTCACTCCTCCACTCCCACCCTACCTCTTGATTCGCTTACTACATGGCTTCCCTGCTGCTGCTGCTGCTGCTGCTAACTCCCTGCTGTCGTGTCCGACTCTGTGCGACCCCAAAGACAGCAGCCCACCAGGCTCTGCTGTCCCTGGGATTCTCCAGGCAAGAACACTGGAGTGGGTTGCCATTTCCTTCTCCAATGGCTTCCCTAGTAGCTCAGAATCTGCCTAGGTTCAGAAGTCCTGGGTTTGATCCCTGGGTCAGTAAGATCCCCTGGAAAAAGAGGAGCCTGGCAGGCTACAGTCCATGGGGACACAAAGAGTAGGATGCGACTAGTGACTAACACACTAGAGAGAATATATGTAAAACAGCCTGCTGCTCCTGTGGTAGGAAATGAAAAAGCAGGCATTAAGAGTTATACAGAAGGAAAGCCTCTTTCAACATAACCTTCCCTTCCTCTAGGAAGTGTCCCCAGTCTCTGACCAGACTAGTCACTTCTTCCATATAGAACATCTAATAGGATGGTAGATTGAGACAGAAGCTTAGATGGAAGATTCCTCCTTCATGAGTTCTGGCAAAAATGTAAGGGGAGACACTGACCAACATCCTGCATACCCCACTATTCTCTATTTAACAACAGGTCTTAATAATCAAACCTCTGTTCAGTCAGGATTGTCCAACTAGGAGAGACCAGCAGCTCCCTCAGTTATTACCATTTCTCCTCACTGTAACTTCCCTGGGGCCAATGAAATGCACAGTTAAATTAGTCCTCCTAAAATGAATTAAAACAGTTCATTAATCAATTTAACTTCAAGACTGTTCTGCACCGTAGACTAAATATTCACTCCCTAGTTTATTTCTCATCTGAAACTATGACTAACAATATTGCCCAAAAGTGGTCAACAGAGATTACTCTTACAAGTCCAAATAAAACAACAAATGGTTGAAAATGGAATAATGTGAAGCCCTCCCCATTATTAAATTACTACAGAAATTCAAGTCCAAAATGAGTTATTCTTCCTATAGTAAGTTAAATTCAGAAGGCCATAAAGTTTGACTACTCTTCTCGCTGGTTTCCAGATCTTTTCAGTCTCTGTCAGAAGATTCTCCCTCAAATGCCTTGGGATTTGGGTTCCTTCAGCAGCCACTGCGCCCTGAGCCTTCTTCCATTACATGGGTGTAGCACCTTCAGTAACATCAAAACTGAAATAATCCACCTAAAACTGTTGTACCCCATAAATGTAAAAGCAAATGTGACTCCGGCAGTAACAATATGTTGCAAACAAAATGATATTCCTAGAACCCAGTATATAGATCCTTGTTGCTGTTGCCTATCAGAGACTGCAGCAGACCAAGTATTATCTGGGAGAAGGGGAATAATGTAAAAGGGAACAACGACAACAAATGGAGAACATCATTTTGGTTTTTGCTATGCCAAGATCCCTATTAGAACACGTCAGTTTTCCAACTACTATATGTGAATTTAAACTCAGCTGGGATACATTTCCCATCAGGAGGTTAACTGTGACAGAGGACCTAATTGCTTTTAATAAGGTCAGAGTTGACTTTCTACATAATGTCTTTCCCCTGCTTCCAAAAAGGTACCCACATCTCTTCCATCCAGCTGACCACCTCTGAAGCTTCAGGGGAAATTCTAGTTGGCCTAAGAGTAATCCTCTCATGCTTGCCAGAGATTAACTCAAGAGTGGGCACAGGGCCCAACTGGGTACAGATCCATGAGGAGGTTTACAGTGGCAGTATTTTCAATGTCTACTAGATCACACCCAAATCTTCCTTATGTATCCTGAGATCCTTCCCATGTTTTGAACACTTCTATTTCCATTTCCCTTGGGGTCTGGTATTTCTGGCCTGGAAGCCCACTGTTAAATTGATCCTGGTCTCAGTTGAGTGACATAGCTTCCCTTTCCATGGTGAATGCAGCACGACACATTTAACAATAGACAACCCTATAATCCATGCTTATAGCAGATCTTCTCTGGCCATTTGTCCATCTGCAGTAGGATCCCAAATAATTTTAAACTTTATGACACAGCTGCTACCACTATACCCTGCTCTAGAATTCCTTATGTCTATTAACCTTGCTTCCAAGATCTTCTTTCCTGAAATGTATCTTAGCTGGATCACTCTCAACAAATTCCTGAATCTGAAGCTTCTGTGGATGCTTGTAGAGGCCATAATCTCAGGATCATAGAGGCTCTCATATATCCTCTGACACATGCTCCTCTAAAACCCTCTTCCTTTATGTTTCAAATCCTCTAGTCCTTAAGTAACTTGCACCACTTCAGGTATTACTTACTGCTATTTCTGTTTCCACCTATGTTCCATTTCTTTCCATAATTCCTACTCCTTTCAGGGAGGCCTAAGTGAATTTTAAAATTTTAACATACTAAGTGAAAGTGAAAGTCGCTCATTTGTGTCCGACTCTCTGCAACCCCATGGACTGTAGAGTCTATGGAATTGTCTAGGCCAGAATACTGGAGTGGGTAGCCTTTCCCTTCTCCAAGGGAATCCTCCCAACCCAGGGATCTAACCCAGGTCTCCCACATTGCAAGCGGATTCTTGACCAGCTGGGCCACAAGGGAAGCCCAACATACCACTTAAATGAGTCCAATTTTTCAATAACTCAGATAAAACTCCAGCTGCAGTCCTTTTTTCTTCCCTTCTCACCTCCCTTCCTTCCTCTTTCTAGGTCCATGCATTTGTTTCCTGACATATTCCATAAACTGCCTCTTTAGACGCTCCCATAGTGAAAAAATATTCTGCATCTGCCACAAGATCCTCAGTCCAAACATTGCTTGAGTGGAAACAGCCTGCATAGGTCTTCTCCCGTCAGTTTCAACCCATGCCTGATCTCTACTGATTGTTGCTCTGCCTCTTTCCTTTTGGTGTTGTCTTTCTTGTTCGTTTAAAATATTTTCCTAATACCATTTTCTAGTCATATTTCCTCATAACAACAGCCATACCTGCCGTGTCTGCTGCTAAGTCGCGTCAGTCATGTCCAATTCTGTGCGACCCCATAGACGGAAGCCCACCAGGCTCCTCTGTCCCTGGTATTCTCCAGGCAAGAACACTGGAGTGGGTTGCCATTTCCTTCTCCAATGCATGAAAGTGAAAGTGAAGTCGCTCAGTTGTGTCCAACTCTTCGAGACCCCATGGACTGTAGTCTACCAGGCTCCTCCATCCATGGGATTTCCCAGGCAAGAGTAGTGGAGTGGGGTGCCATTGCCTTCTCTGAGCCATAGCTGCTTCCCTACATATAATGTCTGTGTAATCTTGAAACCCATCAAGGAGTTCATGAAATAACATCAGTATCAACAGCAGTGACAATAATGGCTAATAGTTTATTGAGCTCCTACTGCATACTAAGCACTCTTCTCAGCATTTTATAATCATGACAACAATCCCATGAAATAAGGACTATTATCACCCCAATATTACTGACGTAGAAACTGAAGCATAGAGGTTAAGTAACTTGGCCAAGATGAGAGAGCCAGTAGGTAGCAGAGCTCTGTCACCGTCTTTCATTCACATCTGCCCACAGTTCAGTCACCTACCAGTCCTTCCATAATATAACACCCTTTTATTGTTTGGCCTAGTCTTTTCTCAATACTTCAAAATCGGGTTCTCCTTTTAAAAGCAAAAAAACAAAAAGATTTACAGTGGTCTATCACAGCTATCTGATCTGATCTGATCACAGCCCATCCTAAATCTTGAACACAATTTCTTTTGATAGGGCTATGTCTCTATTATTCCACAAGGAAAGGTATTAAAGTTAGATTCTATAAATTTTTTTACAGATAACCTCTGTTATGAGGATCATTTGACTGCATGCTTACCAGGTTTTCCCACATATACACTGAATTTAAATTCTTAGTTCCAAGTTAATTTTCACTTACTAATTGATAAAATGTTATCTGAGCATGTACTAAAGAATGAATTTTTTCAGCTTAGTGAGATAAGTCATTCATATTCTAACAAGGATATTTTAAACAGAGCTGGTTATTCCTTCAGGAAAACCATATTCAGATCAAACTAATTTCCTAAATGACATAAAAGGAATGAGCAGCTTTCAGGTGTCTTATGTAACTGACTTGAGTACTGACGGCTTAGGACTAGATGATGAAATGACAGGGAAAGAGGAAGCTGAGTCTTTGAAATGGTAAAAATTATCATTTAAAAATCACAGTAAATATCACCTGCCAGGTATTAAAATGATTAAAGGGCTTACTTTTTACACACTCCTATTGTGATAAGTTTTATAAACAAATAATTTTAAGTACACAAACCTGTTAAGCACCAGTAATTAGTTGAGAAAAACAAACACAAATAATCTTGAAGAGCAAGCAAACCCTGAGGGAACTGTCCTCTGAAATTATGCTAAGTGTATATTGAAATCATTTGGAAGACTGCTACCCACCCCCCCACCCCAAATAAAAATCTCCTTTATGTTTTTCTGCTGTTTTCTCTCACACATACCTCCTATGGCAGCTGCTGCTGCTGCTAAGTCACCTCAGTCGTGTCCGACTCTGTGTGACCCCATAGACGGAAGCCCACCAGGCTCCCGTCCCTGGGATTCTCCAGGCAAGAATACTGGAGTGGGTTGCCATTTCCTTCTCCAATGCAGGAAAGTGAAAAGTGAAAGTGAAGTCTCTCAGTCGTGTCTGACCCTCGCGACCCCATGGACTGCGGCCTTCCAGGCTCCTCCATCCATGGGATTTTCCAGGCAAGAGTACTGGAGTGGGGTGCCATTGCCTTCTCCTCCTATGGCAGCTAACTGACTGGATTATCTGCTAACACAGTGGACCTGGCGATAGCTAAAACCATTTGGAATATTTTGGGTTTCACTGGAGAATTAAAAGTCTATAATATCTGTGAACGGAAAGGGCACTGGACTGTCAGGCATAAACTTTGCCACTAAGTAGTTATGGGATTTGCTTCTGTCACCTCATTTCTTTGAATTTTAGTTTCCTTATGTAGCAAATACAAAAATGAGAATTAAATGATCTCCAAGGCCTATTCTAACAACTCCCAAGTTTTAACTTAAAATGGCTTTAAACACTTTTTCACAAAGAAGTCTCTAACGTTTAATGCTTTTGTAAGATAAACTAAAAATATGTAGGAACCAGTGATATGATAGGATAATATTTTTTAACATCTCCCAGTAGATATTCCATTATTGTTAATGGAATGCTCTCCTGCGTCCCATCCGCCATCATGGCTCCAAAAAAGGGAGCACAGTAGAAGTCATCAAAGAAAAATGAAGATAATGTGGTATATAAGGAAAGCTCTTATCACACAAGAAGAATAAAAATAATCTTTTTAAAAACTTTTTTATTAAAATACATATTTTACAATGTTGTGTTAGAAAAATCCATCTCTTATAGCCCTAAGAGATCATGGAAAGAAGAAAGGGGGACAGAATGAGGTAATCAGATTCAGTGTGCTTACTTCCTGTCCCTTCTCAGTGTGGAAACTAGAGTTGGAAGTATATAGTTGAAATATTCACAGAGACAAGGGGAAATCCAAGGAAAATGGGGATAATGGTTTGCTTCTCTGGGCATGCCTGTGAGAGGCTGAGTCCTCTAGGATCTCTGCTTTCAGCTTAATGGCATGTTCCACATGACATAGGGAGAAAAATGCAACATCGGTGAAGGAGGTGGCTCAGTAGATGAGCTTAAAGCAAAGTTCCTGGCTCATCAAGGCCTACATGGGATATTCTGGGAAACCAGAAGTTCCAACACGTTTCAGTGAGAAGATGGAATGGCATCGTGGGAATCAGTGGACCTGCGGAGGCCTGGGGTCAGGACAGAGGTTGCAGTGTATAAGGCAAATGGTTCAGTGTGGAAGCAGCACAACTTCTCCAAAGGACAGAAGGAGCAGTTTTATCTCTGAGGCTAGCAGTTCTGCTTTCAGACTATACCGGACACTCCACAAGTAAAGGACCACACAAGGACTGGCACGCATGGCTCAGGGCTTTTCCTTGATGCCCCGCTGACCTTCCCATCCCACAAGCTTCTACCAGCCCACTAGTTACTGTGTGAATTAGAAAAAGGCACTATCAAGGCATTTTACTTCCACCTATCAGAAAATTATCATAATATACTGGTTTTGTTAAAATAAGGCATCTTACTGCCACATGCCGGAGAACTATCATTCCAAGTTTATTACAACTTGGAAATCCAGGGTATCAAAGATGTGACATTCCGTCTATGTACACTTTACACAGAATCCCTCAACTCCCATGTATATCTTGGATGACAGGGAAGTGGGGAAATCTGTAAGATTCAGTACTTAGCTATAAAAGAAAAGGGATAATGTGGGGACTCAAGAAGGATAAGCTATAGAGAATAAGCTATGTTTTCTCTGTATATCTGAATTAACTAAATCAACTACCATAAAAAATACAAACTATGCCTCATATTTTGCAATTTATTTTCTTTTTTGCTATCTCCCATAGCACCTTACATAGCAATACATACACACAAGGAACCAATAAATGCATGCTGGAAAAAAAGTAAATTTTTAGAAAAAATAAAGAGTTATGGATCCATTTATAATATGTACAATAGCGTGTAATTTTCCTTTTTTCCTGCTACATTTATTTGAACCAAATCTAAAATTGTACCCATTTGTACCTTGCTAACCACCATAAACATTTGCAGTTCTTCATTGTAAGCCTCCCTCCTCGATTTTTTTTTCTTGAGAAGGAAACTTAGATCTAAGTTTCTCCATTGTCAGGACCAAAGAGAGCTCATCCCAAAATTAGAGAATGTTTTAAAATTAAAAACAGTATTACGTAATCCAAAATAAATTCTTATTTAAAGGGAGGGAACCCTGAAAGCTAGAAACGTAAAGTATTTTGCCCAGAGGCATACATCAAGTCAGACTCAAACACCCGACACCACAGTGTTTCTCACTGTTCCTCTCTCCCCTCCTAAAAACACTTACCCGCTCTTACCCCTACTTCTCTCAATGTACTTTGTAACCACTTAGTCATCCATCTCAAACCTAAGAGAGAGCACCTGGTCAAACTGAAATGAGAAAGAAATCACCTGAAGATCGAAAATCAGAGAATCAGGTAAACTGCCAGTTTTACCATTTCCACAAGGTGATAAACAAAAGAGAGAGAAAGAACCGAGAAAGGATACTTTTTCAGTCATCACAACAGCAGCGAGGGAATAAAAACACGTTTTCCCTGGAGAGAGATTACCTCGAGGGGACCAGATACAGACACAAAAGATAATTCCCGTTGGGGCTTTTCCTCAGAGTTTGTGAGATCTAAAAAAAATAAAATTAAAAAATTAAAACGTTTATCCCATAAACAATCACCACCTCAACACATTTACGTCTCTTTTCTCACCTATTATTTCTCCAAACGTTATAGAGACCGCGTCTTCAGTAAGTAAACTGACCAAAGGTCTATTCCCTATTGATCACAATCTTTTCAAGATTTAGATGACTCCTTTTAGACTACAAGTAGGAACCGACTTCTAACTTCGGTTCCCGAGCTCAAAAGCTCGGTAAAGTGGATCTTCAAGGTTTAGCAAATACCCTCTGCTGAACTAAAGGGTACAGAATCTCTAGCGCTCCCTACAGCTCAGAGTTTGAACCTACCTACCACAAAAAACCCCAGTTATCAAAGATTGGCTACCTCGCTCTACTTTTCTTTTCCGCTTAAAAAATCGGATTGGGGGGGGGGGGCGGAGAGAGGTTGAAACGGCGAACCAAAGGCTTAATCACTTCTCCCCATTACATCAGCAGCCCCCGCCCTTTCCTCCGAGCACCTCCTCTCCTAGAACCGTCGCTACGCACTAGCGCTCTCTTCATCCACCCCCCGCTCTATTATATGCCCCGACACCTCCCCATTATCACCCGCCCCACCACACTACCCCTCTCCTCCTTCCCCCACCTCCTTAGCGGGGGAGGGAGGAAACCCGAGAGAGGAAACAGGGCGTTGAAGGAAGGGACTTGGCGATAAGAGCAGAGGTCCCATTGGCCCGAAGGTTGTATGAGCGCCTCCCATTGGCTCCTTGGCCGGAATCCCCGCCCCTCTTCTTCCCCGCCCATTTGCCCCTCCCCCCGCCGCTCCACGGCCCTCCTCCGCGCCCCCGGCCAGCCCCGCGGCGGGGAGGGACCGACTGGGCGAGTGGTGGCTCCGGCGGTGTCAATGGCTCCTCCTGCCACGGAGCAGCAGCAGAAGCAGCGGCGACGGGGCTGAGGAGAAGGAGGAAAGGCTCCTTTAAGGAGGAGGAACGACGACGCCTCTTTTTCCCCCTATCTCCTCCCTTCACACTCATTTCCCCTTCGCCGAGGAGAGAAGGGGGGAGGAGAGAGAAGAGGCCGAAGAAAGAAAAAATTCCTCTCAGAAATCTCTTTCAGGGGGTGTTGGGGGGAGGAAGAGGAAAAAAAAAAAGCCGGGCGCCCCCTGCTCCCTCCCTCCCTTCTCTCCCTCTCTTCTCCTCCTTCTCCCTTCCTCACCCGCCCGCCCACTCCCCCCGCCGCCGGAGACGCCGCTCGGGAGTCGGCGGGACCAGGGTCTGTGTCCTCAGCCGCCGACGCCGCGCTTCGCCTCAGGATCCCCAGGCGGGCGGACGCCCTTTCTTTCTTTCTCTCGCTCTGCCCGTCTTTCTGTCTCCGTCCCTCGCGGCCGCCCCGCCCGGCGGCCTCGGCCTTCCCCGTGCGTCAGGCCCGCCCGCCTGGCCTCGCTCGGTCTCTGTCTGTCTCCGCGGGCCTTTCTCTTGACTCGGGGTCCCGCTCGCCTCTCCGCCCTTACCATCTCCCCTTCCCCTCGCCCCCTTTCCTTCCTCCCCTCCTCTCCCCACCCCCTTCTCCCGCCCCGGAGCTCGCGGTGCGTGTGTGTGTGTGTGTGTGTGTGTGTGTGTGTGTCCCTCCGCCAACGCCGCCACCTCAGCCCGGCAAATGAACTCCGTCCGAGCCGCCAACCGGAGACCCAGGCGAGTGTCGCGGCCGCGCCCGGTGCAGCAACAGCAGCAGCAGCCTCCGCAGCAGCCGCCGCCGCAGCCGCCCCAGCAGCAGCCGCCGCAACAGCAGCCTCCGCCGCCGCCGCAGCAGCAGCAACAGCCTCCGCCGCCGCCACCGCCGCCTCCGCCGCTGCCCCAGGAGCGGAACAACGCCGGCGAGCGGGGTAAGGCCGCGCTCCTTCCCCGCCGCCCGCCGGCTCGGGCGCCCGGCCGGCGGGACCCGCGAGGAGGGAGGCCGGGGCGGGCGGGGGCGGCTTGTGCGACTGGGGGTGGGAGAGGGGAGGCAGAGCGGAGGCGGGTCCCCCGGTGCCGCAGTGTCAGCTCAGCCCGGGCCCCGGCCGGCAGGAAAAGCCGCGGCTTCCCGACTCGCCTGGGCTCTTAGCTCAGGCCGCGCTTTGTTTGGTTTCGGGGGCTCAGCACCCTCTCCCCCCGACCCATCCCTCTGGTTTTTGAGCTCGCTTACGGACAACGCAGGAGTCTGTTGGTGGGTGGGGGGAAGGCAAAGGGTGGGATCTCTCCTTTTTAGGCTGCCTTCCACGGTTTGGTCTCCTGTTTCTAATGGAACATTGTGGGGAACAACTGGGAGTGATCGGGTGGTTAGGGCTGGCTGGGGAACTTGTTTTTCCCCCTTTTCTCTGTTAGCCTCCCCCTTCCTGTGGAGGAGGGGAGAGGGGGAGTTGGAGTGGTCGGTGGTGTTGGCCGGGGAACTTGTTTCCCCCCCCCCCCCCCCCCCCCAGTCACGGGGTAGGGGGAGCGGCGACTCTTCTCCCAACCTCGTAATGTTTGCTGCGCAGTTTGGCTTTAGTTACAGAACCCCTGGGAAGGACCCGTTAAATTAAGACCTTTAAATAAATAAATATAGAATCCATCGGCCATTTCCAGCCCCCTCCCTCGCGTGCGGTGCAGTTACCCTTCCGCTGTATCGACTCCCCTCTCGCTTGTCCTCCCCTAGCATACCCCAACGCCACCATGCTGCCCCTCCGTCTCCCAGTGGGATTTGAACGCCCCTTCCTTAGAACTGGCCCCTTGTGGGAGAGAGTGCGTGTGTTTATGCCTGTGTGTGTTATGTCCAGGGCCTAGTGAAATGTGTCATTTGGACCCAACTGTGCAGCTCTGTCTGGTAACCACCATTGTCTAAGGGCTGAGGCTCCCGGGGGTTGGATTCTTGCTTTAGCAAAAATAATGTTCAGTTCTACTTAGATGATGTATTTGGGGACGTTTCGGAGATGGGGTGCTGCACCTTGATCTCCAAATGTAACTATTCTGTTAATTAATTAGCTGCTCTCACTGAGGGTGGAGGTCAGTACCATATTTATGTGTACGGTTGTTGTTTTAAGGAGGAGGGGAATTGTTAGGAGACATTTTGCGTGTTTTCGTTGGTGGATTAAGGTTAATTTTACGTGCGTTGGTTGTCACACCTCCTTTGGCTGAGGGAATTAAGATTAAATGCCTTTTGAAAATTATACATTCTTTCCTTAATTGTTTCTTTGTTGTACATGATAAAAATAACGAGCAAATGAAAGAGGGAGATGATAGTTTAAACGGTTTTCACTGGTTACTGTTACAGATAGTCCTTGTGAAAGCAGTTTACTATACGTTGCTTGAAAGAATGTGATCTTTCAAGCCAGTTAGAGGTCTTGTGCTACATTACTGGCGAATGTGTTTTAATGCTTCTTTGATACATTTACAGGGGGTTTTTTGTTAATTAAAAGTACAGTTTCATCATTTCCTTTTGTATTTGCATATCAGGGTTCTCCTGTGTTTCATTCAAATAATAGTCAAGTCTCAGAATTGACACTATATGTAATAGAGTTGACTAATTTTTTTTTTTTAAAGCAGTGACATTGGGTTGAAATCCTAGGGTAATAAGGATTCTATTGCTAGAAGTAAGCTTTTTCAAGATGTACTGATTTGTTAATTACATTAACAGTGAATGGACTCTTTCAGCCAAACTTAGTCTGTGTATTTTTAAATGTTAATTCTGAATCTTTTCATTTGTGTATATTTTCAACTTAGTTGAGGTACTTATATTTGATCACTTTTCTTCATTTGTTTAAAATTGTTAGCTACTAAAGTCTATTTCCTTTTGAAGTAAGAGTGACTTGGTCACATGCCAGAGTGTCATTTTTCTTTTCATTGATATCCATAAACTGACTAAGATGTTTGTGAATCAGAATTTCAGTATGTACCCAACCAAATGGTAAATCAAATTCACTGTAGAATTGTTGTTGCTGTGCTGCTGCTAGTAGAAACTGTTCTATGTTGGCACAGAGAGGAAAAGAACTGCTGATTAGCCTTCAGGGAAAATGCTATGGGTCTTTTTGGAGGGCAATAAACGGCCTTAAGATGAATTTAAAAGACTAAAATTAGAAAAAGTTTGCTAGTGTTATGTAAAAAATAGTAATTCTTTGAAAATTGGCATTTTTTATTAATTTTAAATGTACAGTTTTCATAATGATTAGAAGCTAGCCAAGAAGAATACTCTTAACAGTTTTACGAAGTATGCAAAGTGTCACTATTTCTGGTTTGAATAGGAAAGGTTTGGTTGTTGTTGGTTTGAAAATATACTGGGTTTCATAATTTTGACAAGGTAATTAAGGAACTACAGCTAAGCTTATGCATAGGCCCATTTTAGTTTTTACTAACTCTTGCATTAGAATCTTGGATAGAGTTACATAATAGTGGATCAAAGAGCTTTCAGAGTAGGGAACTGAAGTGAGACTCACTGTTTTAAGACAAGTTAACTCAATCTGTATATAAAATCACTTATTTCATGTAAAGGGTGGACTTTAGGCTTCTGAGTGGTAGTAAGTTATAGGAAAGTATTTTTTTCAAGCAAAAATTCTGTCGGAACTGGTTTTTAGTTGCTTCTTTGCCCACAGGTTAATTAGTCTTAAAAATTTCCTTGATACCTCCTTTTAAAACGTATATATGTTTGAGTGTTGTAATGGCCAGTGAAACAAACCATATGGAGTGAAATCTTATGCGGACTTTTTAAAGGCAGGAGATTTGCTTACACCCCAAATGGGAAATAATCAGCCTGGGTGTTCTATGGAATGCTGTCTTCTCGCATGGTATCTGAAACGGTCTGCTGTCTAAAGATGGAATACAAATCATTAGCATTTTTAGGCTTTTATTTTAAATCTTGGGTTTAGGATTTCACATACCACTTTTAGCTAGTAGAAAATAATTTGTGTTCCACATAGGAATCCTTTGATAATATATTCCAGCTTCAGTGAAACTGAAAGTATGTGGGGTTGGATTTTATATATTTGTTTTCTTTTAAAATCCCGAATGAGTTTTTGCAACTTGTTCTGCTGAATTTATCATGAAATCTATTTGGCAGTCTTGTTTTAGAAATATGTCTGAGGAACGCTTACACATCTGCAGAAGTGCTATGTATTCTGAGCATTTTTAGGTTTTAGATGAAATTGATTACTTTGATTAGGTATTAAATGCACACGATTTAAAATTCAAAAGTCTCTTTGCTACAACTGCCTTCAGCTCCCAAATTTTCCTGCCTGGAATCAACCTATTGATTACTATGTCTGTTATTAGTTTCTCATTTATTATGTTTTAATAAAAGATGAAGTTTGACTTCTGAAAATCTTGATATGAAAGTTTTGGAAAATAAGGGTAATTGCCTAGTTACTCGCAAATTCATAAAGTTGAAATGTTGAAATTTTAACTGGGTTATCATACATAGTTCAAGAATTTAATGAATTATAACAGTATATTAATGGATTTTGCTATTTCTAGTCAGAAATAATCATATAGAGTAAAAATGTAATCAGTCTCTAATTTCCTATTTGTGAGATTAAAATCTCACCTATGATCCTGGATTTATAGTTGTTGCTTTTTTTTTTTTAAGTGAGATTTTAAAATAATTCGGTGAATATATAGTATTACATAAAATATTCCTTAGTGGCTGCATATTCTGTGGAGCAGTCAGGAAGCTCTTTAGTGTTCTAGTCATGTGTCCTAGCTAGTTAGTTACACTTTTCTGTGGAGTTGTCCTAGCCCATTATATTTTACCTGTAGGTTCTCCCTACTACTTACAGAGTAAGGAATTTCTGCAATCTTTCCAGATAGAAGAATTCTGGACAAGGAATCTGATTTTTCCTCTTTTAGGAATTAAGTACCATGAGTCATTGCTCTTCCATCTTGTGGCTAACCCTTCGAAATATTTACATCCGTAAGAGGAATGCCACTTAATTGGGGGGGGGGGGGGTGCTGTTTTCTCAACACTTAAAAATTATTTGAGGAATAGAAATGCAGGAGAAGGAAATGGCAACCCACTCCAGTATTCTTGCCTGGAGAATCCCAGGGACGGGGGAGCCTGGTGGGCTGCCGTCTCTGGGGTCGCACAGAGTCGGACACGACTGAAGCGACCTAGCAGCAGCAGCAGTGACAATACTGATGTTAGAGTTCTTCTGGTAAGGCCTAAGGCGGGTCTCTATACTGCTTGCCTCTTTTTTTTTTTTTTTTTTTAACTGGAAATTCTGGTAAACCCAAGAAAAGGCTAACCAGCTTGGAGACCTATCAGGTAAGGCGAGAATTACCCGTAGATCCTGACCTGTTAGTGAGAATCCCTGAACTTAAATTTGGCAGAATTCAAAGCTAGTGAGTATTTTCTGTCTTTTCCTCTGTTTGTTTTAATTTTGGAAGTAATTTATAATAACAAGTTATTTCACCTTGAGGTCTCTTGCTGTCTTAACTGTTCTCTTTTTTATTCCTAACGAGTTACTCGTATTTTGTGTCTATCTTGTCCCATTGGTCTCTGAAGGGTTATTCTGTTTTAGACCTTCCATTTCTCGTTTATCAGTCATTGAAAGTGCATTCTTGTCTTCCAGAAAACTGGTTATTATGTGAGGTTGTAAGCAGGGTACTCCCAAATTGTAGTTGTTATCCTCTGAAAGCAAATTTATAAAGGTGTAAAATATAAGGGATGAGACGATTGGAGATAGTATGTTGGGAAGAGCTCAGAGTTCGCGCTAACTAGAGGTAGGTGCTAAACTTAGCCACACCACTAATGAGCTGTGTGTGTGTGATGCGGGGCAAGTGTAACTGCTCTGAGCCTTACTCTATTATCTTTCAAATGGGGATGATAACACTCGTCTGACAGTAATTTAAAGATAAGAGTGAAGTACCAAGCGTATGGTAGATGTTCAATAAATAGCAGCTCTTTTAAATACTAAAAATAATAGTATGGAACAGAAGCAGCCATTTATAAAACTAAACCTAAGAAATAAAGTATGTATGAGTAACCAAAGAGTTTCTGACATAACCCAAAATGCAGTCCAGGTGATATGGTATAACCTCAGAGAAACTGACTTGCAATTGTAAATCAGTAATCTTATATCTAATGAATTGAAATAGTCTTTGAAAAAAGAATAACAGAAGAAATGGGTATTTGGAGTAATAAACATGACTGTTTCTTACGTACTGGAGTCTGTGCCAGATACTTTTCTTATATACTATCCCTCTTAGCAAATTCTGCACGATGACTGTGACACAGCAGTGATCGTACTTAGTAAGTAGCAGAGAATTTAAAAAATGATTTATATATCCTAGTCTTTACATCAAAAGGAGATACTGAAATACATTTGACTGAGTATCTTCATCACCTCCATAGAAAGGAATCTCCTAACCCTTGCAGCACATAAATCTCCTGTCCTATCCCACCTATCTGATCGAAGGCTGTTATAGTAGTATGATGCCATTGATAGTTAAATCATTTGGTTTCACATTTCTAAGTAGCTTTCTGATCATAATTTTACCTCATGTTTCCAGATGAGATTGCAATGATTGGCCCACATGTTTTTCCAGTTTGTTGATGAGATCACTAAGCAGTCATTGTACAAAGAAGGTTAGATTTCCCTTGACTTACTCATAAGTTATGAATAAAGGGTGTTAAGTCATTTTTTAGCTCATAGTTATAGATTGGACTATTTCAGGAAAGAAAGAAATATGAGTTAAATAAGACTTCAGTAGGAATTTTGACAGATTTGTATACTAAGTACTCTTTACTCTTTTCTCACCATAATTTGGTGTCCTAACATGCATAGCTTGATGTCTTTACATGCATAGCTTCAGGTTTTTGTATAAGTTTGGTTAATACATGTGCTTGAACTTAATCCTTAGAAAATAGAGAAATGAAACCAACTAACTTCCTTTATGTAATTTATTTTAATTGAAGACAAATATTGAAAATACTTACTTTGAAAATGAATATGTTGTGTATTTTTTATTTTAAAAGATACACAAGTAAGATAGTATAGTTAAAAGCAAACTTAAATCATATCATGTAAGTTAGTTGCTTATTCTCTCAGGTTCTAAAAATCCAATTGTCAAATGTTCTGCTTTTCTAGCAAATGGAAAATGATATGACTGTGTTCAACAGAGGAGAAAACATTATTAAACACTGTCAACTGGAGAACCTTAAAACATTAATGGGACTTCCCTAGTGGCCCAGTGGTTAAGACTCTGTACTTCCAATGTAGGAGGTATAGGTTCAGTCCCCAGTCAGGGAAGTTCTGCATGCTGCATGCACTGTGTGGCCCCCCAAAAATTTTTTAATGTATACTTTCACATCTCATTAGAGATGAGGTGCCATTCATCTTTTCTGTGAGGAAAGGCAACTTTTCCCAAAGTTTAGAAATAATTTGAGTGGTAGAAAAGGGGTAAGAAACTGCTTTAAAATTATTTTTCTGGTAATGGTGATAATCTAGCTTTCTTGTAGTGTACACTCAACCCTCAGATGGTTGAGTTGGGTTGTATCAATCTTTGACTGCCGAAAGTTTGTGAGAAACTGTGAATTCAGCCTTTGGTGTTGGTTTCTTTAGTATGACGTGTTGCTGGCTGACTTGAATCAGTTTAGCCTTTGCTGACTTTACTTGGGTTTAGATAAGAGAACTCTTTCTGCACTCAAGTATTGATTTTGTATCTTCCATCCATACTATATAATTGTGTGTGTATGTATACATGTGTATGTATGTGTAAGAACACATGGCCTTATGAGGCTCTTAACACTTAGGAGTAAGCAAGTGAGGAAAAGGAAAGACATAGTCACCTGTTGTAGCTTGAGGATTGGGGGGAGGTGATGTGCGCGCTTCCCTGGTGTCGGCATATGTTACTAGTAATTGATCTACATTTTTGAAAAAAGACAATAAAATAAGAAGTGAGTAGAATTTAACAGTGGCAAGTGGGAGTCATTCAAGTTTGTATTATGGCAGAGAAGATCAAAGAAGACTTGTTTAAATAAATGAGCATGGGTGAAGATGGTATATTTTGGAATTTAGTGTTTTTGGCAAACTGATTGTATGATAAAAGAAAGTGTAGAATTGCTCATTTTTCTTCTTTATATAGAACTGTCTTACAGTTGTTTGTTAGAAATGGAAACAAAACTTTGAATCACTGTGTCATACACTGAAACTTATATAACACACCTGAAACTTACATAATAGTTGTGCATCCACCGTGCCTCAATTTTTAAAAAGTTGCATGTGTATGTGTCCTTAGTCATGTCTGACTGTTGGTGACTCCATGGACTGTAGCCCACCAGGCTCCTCTATCCATGGAATTTTCCAAGCAAGAATACTGGAGTGGGTTGTCATTTCCTCTTTTGGGGGTCTCCCAACCCCGGGATCGAACCTGCGTGTCTTGCATTGGCGGGTGGATTCTTTACCACTGTGCCACTTGGGAAGCCCAAAAAAAGTAGACACAGTTGTGTGTGAGTGACTGATATCTTTGTAATCCTTTGAAATGGATTTGCAATTTGAAGAAACTGATTATTTGGTCAAATTTTGATTTTTAAGCCCAGTAAAATTGATAGGAGAAATAAGCAATTTGGAGAAAGACTTTTTAGGATGGAGTGCTCTCTCACAGGCAAAATGAGCACATCAGAGGAGAGGGAGACTAGATTTTTTTTTTTTTTTTTCAAGAATCGCTTACCTTACATGTTTATTTTCCCCGATGAAGTACTTCTGAACCTTAGATTTTTCTGAAGTTTTACTTTTTTCCCCCAAAAGAGTAATTTTGAGTTGATTGGAAAAAAGAGAAAGAATTTGAGCAGATACAAATGATAATATGTGTAAGTCATTTACATTAGCAGTGGTAATTTGGATTAGAAACTGTCTGTACATGAACAGAGGAGCCTGGCGGGCTACAGTCCATGGGGTCACAAAGAGTTGGACATGGCTGAGCAACTTGCATATGGATATGGATATATAACTTTATATAATCTATATGTGTATTACTATATTTATAAATTGGAGAAGGCAATGGCACCCCACTCCAGTACTCTTGCCTGGAAAATCCCACGGACGGAGGAGCCTGGTAGGCTGCAGTCCATGGGGTCGCTAAGAGTCAGACATGACTGAGCGACTTCACTTTCTCTTTTCACTTTCATGCATTGGAGAAGGAAATGGCAACCCACTCCAGTGTTCTTGCCTGGAGAATCCCAGGGACAGGGGAGCCTGGTGGGCTGCCGTCTGTGGGGTCACACAGAGTTGGACACGACTGAAGTGACTTAGCATAGCATAGCATAGCATATTTATAAATACAACTACATTTAAATTGTAGACATGCAGTTTAAGTATTACAATTAAGTTGTAGAAATACAATTAGAAATTCTACAATTTAAGGTGTAGAAATAATTTTTATGAGCTTTTTTAAAAAGTTTTGGTGAAAGTATACAAGTACACACAAATCACTGATACAGCTTTGCCTTTTTGCAAAGTGAACATGTCTGTGTAATCAGTAATACCTAGATCAAGAAATAAAATATTACCAACATCCTAGGTGGGCAGAACTTCTATTTACTTTATAAGAAATGGAAGATAAAACAGCTTTAAGACAAATATGGATATGGCCCCTTATGTTGTAACAACAATTTATTTCAGATAGTGTTTTTCTTAAATCTTTAGATATTTTCATTTGTGTATCCTTTAACATAGAGAAAGAAATGGCAACCCACTCCAGTATTCTTGCCTAGAGAATCCCATGAACAGAGGAGCCTGGTGAGCTACAGTCCATGGAGTCACAAAGAGTTGGACATGGCTGAGCAACTAACAAACACACTTACTTTAACAATCCAGTGTTAGGAAGCTTACCCATCAACTTAATATGCTGAAGTTTTCCCCAAAGATCATTGTTGTTCTGTCGCCAAGTCACGTCCGTCTCTTTGAGACCCCTTCACTATCCTGAAATTTGATCAGATTCATGTCCATTGAGTTGGTAATGCCATCCAAGCATCTCATCCTCTGTTACCCGCTGCCCCTTCCCTCACTCTTTCCCAGCAGCAGGGTCTTTTCCAATGAGTCAGGTCTTCCATCAGGTGGCCAGCGTATTGGCGCTTCAGCATCATTCCTTCTAGTGAATATTCCTTTAGGATTGACTGGTTTGATCTCCTTGCTGTCCAAGGGACTCACCAAAGTCTTCTCCAGCACCATAGTTCAAAAGCATAAATTTTTCAGCCAAAGATCATAGGTTAGGTTATTTTGAGGAGAGGGGAAATCTTGTTTTTATATTTAAGAATTTTTAAAACTAATGTGGAGCTTAATTTGTGATGCTGAGTCTTCATTCCAAAAACTGTTGTTTCTCTTTACAACTGCCATAAATATTTTTGATTCTGCGTTTCAGTTTCTAACTACTTTTTCTAACTACTGTTAGTAGTTCACACTGTTCCTACTTTTTTAAACTTACCCTTTTAACTTCTGTGAAAATATTTTGATATTGTTTGGTCAGTTATTTCATTTTATTTCTTGTTTTTCTGCGTATTTTGTCTCATCTTTTGTTATCTTACATTCAACTTATTTTTAAATTATAAAACTTTCACAGAAAAATTGTGGCACATTTTGCTTTCAGAATTGTACTTTTAGTCCTTGACCAGATCTCTTCATTCCTTTCACATGGGAAGAAGGTGTAAAAGTGCCTCTGCCAGCATCATTGATAAGTTCTTTATCAAGTGAAAGCTTGTACTGAAGCGCTAGTGATTTATAAGCTTGTACATTTTATGATACAAGTATCCCCTGAGAATGACAGATGGGCTCTGTTCTTAAGGAACTACTTGCTTGAAACTGATGGTACAGTAGCCTTAGATACCAGAGGAGTAAGATTTTGTTATTTCATGTCTGCTCTTTCAGCACTTAACAGTCCAGCGCTACTACTAACAGTTGTTCTTTCTTGTCTGCAACAAGCAGTGTGAAGATTGTCACCTTCCTTTCTATTGTATCTTATTATTATTTTAACATATAGCCACATTCAGTGATTGTTGCTTGTTAAATTTGTTAGGGATAGGAGCTTTTCAAAGTGGCTTGCTTATACTTTTTTCTGCAGTGGTTTCTTCTTTTTGCAGTAGTTGTTTTTTAATTAGGAGATTTTAACTAAGTTGACTTTTGAAATACTCTGAAACCCTTTCTGTATCATTTGTTTTACCAATATAAATCAGCAAGATCTAAATTTGGGGGGTGGTAGTGTTCTAGAGACTGAATATAAATAGCATTTCAGATCAAGATGTCTTGTAAATAAGTGGGTTGATATTGTTTCCATTGTCATCTGATACATATTTTTAAAGAATGAGTGTGTGTGTGTGTATCTGGCGTTTCATTTGTAACTTTATCATTAGACAGTTTGCAAGACCAAAGTCTCTTAGTGGATGTTTCATTTCAGTGCTATTAAGATAAAGTTTTGTTACCACTCCTTACTCGTTACTGTATGTTTTACCCTTTAGTTATTCATTGAATTACCTTTGTGCCACACTTAGAAAGTTGCTGCTGCTAAGTCACTTCAGTCGTGTCCGACTCTGTGTGACCCCATAGACCTCAGCCCACGAGGCTCCCCCGTCCCTGGGATTCTCCAGGCAAGAACACTGGAGTCGGTTGCCATTTCCTTCTCCAATGCAGGAAAGTGAAAAGTGAGAGTGAAGTCACTCAGTTGTGTCTGACTCTTGGTGACCCCATAGACTGCAGCCCACCAGGCTCCTTCATCCATGGGATTTTCCAGGCAAGAGTACTGGAGTGGATTGCCATTGCCTTCTCCAACTTAGAAACTTACTGCAACCTAAATATTAAGCCAAGTTGTGGTGCTTTGATGGAACTGAGAAAGAAACATGCACCAAGTAAAGGAAACTACCCAGAGTTGGAGCCATTCATCTTGTTTTCATGGTATTTGTTCTTCTTCATTACATTCATTGTTTTGGCCTTACATCCAGAAACTGAGAATAAGTTAAAGTTACATCATGTTGCTAGAATTGAAGCTCAATTGCAGAAATAAACAACATTTTCAGGTTTTTCATAGCATCTGTAATCCCACATACCTAGTAGTTATAACTCTCAGGATGCTTTATTGGATTTTTCTGATTCTGTCTCCGTATCTCTATTGCTGTTTCTCACAGGGAACCTGTTCTCTGTGAGTTATTTGGTTTAAGAACCTATTAGCTGAAGTCTTTAATGCTGAAAAACTCAGCTGGGAGATCTGGAGGTAGTGAATTTAATCTGTGTCTGTGAAGTTAGGTCTGGTTTTAGAGGGCTAGAAAAATGTCACGTAACAATCATAGACATAATTTGATAACATATGCATAAACACAGTGAAACTGGGAATGTGTACTCTTGATATTGTGAAGTGTCTAAAATTATTTGGTAAAATGTTAACAATAATGTCTTAGGATGATGGGGTGAGATGATTATTTTATTTCTTCCTGTAATTTTTTGTTTTTCAAAGACTATGGAATCTGGAAGGGGGAGGAGTGAGTGTGTTTAAGAATTTAGTAGTTCTAATTGTGATGTGAAGTCATTCTACTTGGTTTGATGACATAGTCCCCACGTGGGTCATTTTAAATGTGAATAAAAGCTTAAAATTATACACTTTTCAATGCTATAAGTGTGTTTTAAATGCTTATTTATGGACATTTTGGGGTTTTATATTCGTTATAACTTTAGGATAGTTATATAACTGTGTCATATGTAGGAAATGAGGATAACTGATGATCAGAAAGTCAGAATTCAGAATTTAAAACAAAATTTGATATTTGGAAGTTTGAGCCAATGATTCTGCCTTCCAGGATGCCTGTAACAGTAGATTATGGTAGTAAATAAATAATAATGAAATTTTAATTGCATGCCTGACTGAATGATGAAAGATGGAAATTTAGTGTGCAAACGAACTGAAAAATTAGGCGAATAAAAGATTTATTATTGTTCACAACAGATGGATGCTTGTTTTGTACCCTGGTGGTAAGGGTTCATGACTATTTGATAATTTTATATGGGAGAATATTTTCTTTTCATAAAACTGGTATTAGTGCTGAAGAAATTAATGGCTATCAGTTAATTAAGTTCAAGCAGAAATTGCTATGGGAAATCGTTTCATCGTTGCCAGTTTTTAAAAAAACCACATTCTTTCCTTTCTAAAATATTATATTCCAAGAAGTTTTAGATTGTGGGATGTACTGAGTTTGGGAATAAATAAAAACCTGGCAATGTCTTTCAAAAAATACTGACATTTGAAGTTTAAATTTAGTAATTAAATTCAAAATTAACTTATCTCAACGTTCACGCGACTAGTCTTCTGATTATCTTATGGAGTCTTTATAAACCTAAACTGGGAGAAAACAAGCATTTTCCTCAAAATACACTTGAACTTTCATTGAATGAGGTGAACTGTTTGGCTTTTTTGTTTTGTTTTTATAGTTCAGTTCAGCGGCTCAGTCGTGTCCAACTCTTTGCAACCCCATGAACTGCAGCACACCAGGCCTCCCTGTCCATCACCAACTCCTGGAGTCAACCCAAACCCATGTCCATTGTGTTGGTGATGCCATTCAACCATTTCATCCTCTGTCCTCCCCTTCTCCTCCTGCCCTCAATCCCTCCCAGCATCAGGGTCTTTTCAAATGAGTCAGCTGTCCGCATCAGCTGACCAAAGTATTGGAGTTTCAGCTTCAACATCAGTCCCTCCAGTGAACACCCAGGACTGATCTTGAAAGTGAAAGTGAAGTTGCTCAGTTGTGTCTGACTCTTTGTGACCCCATAGACTGTAGCCCTCCAGGCTCCTCTGTCCATGGGATTCTCCAGGCAAGAATACTGGAGTGGGTTGCCATTTCCTTCTCCAGAGGATCTTCCCGACCCAGGGATTGAACCCAGGTCTCCTACATTGCAGGCAGACGCTTTAACCTCTGAGCCACCAGGGAAGGATATGGTTTATGGCTTCCCAGGTGGCTCAGTGGTAAAGAATCTGATTGCCAATGCAAGGAGTCACAGGAAACTTGGGTTCAATCCCTGGATCAGGAACATCTCCTGAGGTAGGAAATAGCAACCCACTCCAGTATTCTTGCTGGGAGAATCCCATGGACAGATGAGCCTGGTGGGCTACAGCCCATAGGACTGCAAAGAATTGCACACAGCTGAGCATGAACACTAATACAGTTTAAGGCAAATCAATCATTAAATATAGATTTTAGGTAATAATCAGCATGGTTTTATGAAGAACTGATTACAGATAAATGTAAAGTATTTTTCTGTACTAGTGACTGGTAGGTGAAGAGAAAACAGGAACAACAGAGCCAGATTTAAATAAGACATTTTATTCTTTTATGAAGGAGTCATATTGATTTTGTGGTAGTTGGGAGAACTTTTTAAAAGTTGTATTGTCTGGAATCTACAACTTTTTAAAATAGTGCTAGACATTTGCAAATAGATACTTAATAAATGGTTCTTTCTGTTCCCTTTCTCTCTCCTGGACTCAAATTTGTTCACATAATCACTGATTTAAGTGACTGAGCATATTAACTTCATGGATGAATTCTTAAAAGGTGATAAGATACTTAAAAAAATGAAAATAGAAGTCAAATTATTTTGAGTAGTCTAATAAAAAAGGAATAAACAAATGGGCTTCAATCTTTGTAGAAATAACCAAAAAATGAGTAATAACTAAGAAGGATTGAGCCAGAAGAATTAAGCAAAAAGTGATTTGGTATATAGTTGAATGAATCATCCTGAAGGATGTGTACACATGTAAACACATGGTATAGTATCATCGTAGTTTTGGAATGGTTGGTAAAAAACATGTATTAGGAAAACGTAAGTGTTATCTTAAAGAGGAACAAGCTAAATGGTAAGTTAAGAATTACTTTCAGGGAAAGTAAAAAACTGTCTTTTAAAATTGCATTTAAAAAAGTTAAGAATAAACCTGATCAAGAAAGGTGAAAGACTTAGATGCTGTGAACTATGTAACACTGGTAAAGGAAACTGAGGATGATTCAAAGAAATGAAGATATCCCATGCTTTTGGATTGGAAGAATCAATATTGTTAAAATGGCCATACTGCCCAAAGCAATCTGCAGATTTAATGTGATCCCTATTAAATTACCCTTGGCCTTTTTCACAGAACTAGAACAAATAATTCTAAAATGGAACTGTAAACTCACCCAGAATTACTAAAGCAGTCCTGAAGAAAAAGAACAAAGCTGAAGGCATAATTCTCCCAGCCATCAGACAATACTGCAAAGCTACAGAAATCAAAACAGCATGGTATTGGCACAAAAACAAACATATGGATCGGTGGAACAAAATTGAGAGTCCAGAAATAAACCCACATACCTACCAATCAGTTAACCTTCAACAAAAGAGGCAAGAATATACAATGGAGAGAAAAGTCTCTTTAGTAAGTGGTATTGGGAACACTAGACAGCTGCATGAAAATTAGTGAAGTCAAAACACTCTTGCATCATATACAAAAATAAACTCAAAATGGGTTAAAGACTTAAATATGAGGCATGACACAATAAACAGAGGACATGGGCAAAAAAGTCTTCTAACATAAATTGTACCAGTGTTTTCTTAGGCCAGTCTCCCAAGGCAGTAGAAATAAAAGCAAAAGTAAACAAACGGGACCTAATCAAACTGAGAAGCTTCTACACAGTGAAAGAAACCATAAACAAAACTAAAAGGCAACCTACAGACTGGGAGAAAATGCTTGCAAACAATGCAACCAGCAACGGCTTAATTTACAAAATACACCAACAGCTCGTACAACTCAATAACAACAACAACAACAACCCAAATCAAAAATTGAGCAGAAGACCTATATAGACATTTCTCCAAAGGAGATATACAGGTGGCCAGCAGGCACATGAAATGATGCTCAATATTGGTATTTATTAGAGAAATGCAAATCAAAACAACAAGAGATATCATCTCACACCAGTCAAAATGGTCATTATTTTAAAAATCTATATGTAACAAAAGCTGGAGAGGGTGTGGAGAAAAGGGAACCCTCCTACACATTTGGTAGGAATGTAAATTGGTGCAGCCGCTATGGAAAACAGTATGGAGGTTCCGTAAAAAACTAAAAATAGAGTTGTTATATGATCCACTAATCCCACTTGTGGACATATATCCAGAGAAAACAAAATTTGAAAGACACCTGCACCCTAATGTTCATAGCAGCACTGTTTGCAATAGCCAAGCCTTGGAAGCACCCTAAATGACCATCAGCAGATGAATGGATAAAGATGGTGTTGCATATATACACAATGGAACAGTACTCAGACATTAAAAAAAAAAAAAAAGAAATAATGTCATTTGCAGCAACATGAATGGACCTGCAGATTATCATACTAGGTGAAGTAAGAGAAAGACAAATACCGTATGTTATCGCTTATATGTGGAATCTAAAATATGACACACATGAACTTGCTAACAAAACAGACTCACAGATATAGAAAACAAATTTATGGTTACCAAAGGGGAAAGATAAATGAGGAGTTTTAGATTAGCATATACAAACTACTGTATATCCATATAAAATAGATAAACCAGGTCCTACTGTGTAGTACAGGGAACTATATTCAATATCCCGTAGTAGACCATAATGGAAAAGAATATAAAAAAGAAGATATATGCACACCCACATATATATATATAAACTGAATCACTTTGTTGTATACCAGAAACTAACACAACCTTGTAAATCAACTATGCTTCAACTTTAAAAAAAAAAAATTACTTTCACGTGACTAAAAGTCTTGAAAATGTTGCTCAGTTATTTTTCTGTGTGCTCAGAGGATAGCTAGAGAAAATGAATTTAAGTTAGATTAATGACCTAAACTGGTGTAAATAACATCTCACTAAAGATTAGGTACTTCTTTGGTGGCAGCTGTTAGTATTAGGTGTTTTAATTAAATCTTAGAGATGGCAAATTAGAAATTATAGAATGTTGGAAATTGAACCATAGAGCCAGTTCTTGAGGTTTATTCATTTGTTCAGGTTGGAATTAAAACACAGATTTCCTCACTCCCAATCAGTGCCAATGGTGGTATCTGTTCTTGTTCTGGAATTTTATTTTCATTCTGTTCATTTTTCAGTTTAGCGATTTGTTGAATCTATTGATCCGATAAACTTTTCTGTAATTCCTTAGTTTAAACAAATTAATTTTTTGTTTTTGAATACTTGTCTTAGTTAAAAAGAACATGCAAATAAAATTATGGTTTACTTCTTACTGATTGACTTAACTTTTTTTAAATTCTGTTTTGGCTGGGACTGGTTGGGGAAAAAAGCAATTTTACTATGAAGTGTAAGGTAAACCATGTTGATGACAGGTTCATGTGGTGATTCCCAGTTTAATTAATTTCAGATGCATAAAAGTTGGTTAATGCTTTTGAAGAAGTAGAGTTTTTTTTTCACTGAATTCAAGTGTCCGTTTATAATACTGGTGGTATTTCAGATCAATAAAAAAGCGATTTACTGTTTACTAAATGATATTGAGACTATTGATTATTCCTTTGGAAAAACATTCAGTTAATTCATTTCATACTGAAATCATTCAGTAACAAGAAATACATTCTAAATGATTAAAGAGTGCAAATATTTTTTAATTAGGTATAACATGAGAAAGGCAATGCCAAAGAATGCTCAAACTACCACACAATTGCACTCATCTCACACGCTAGTAAAGTAATGCTCAAAATTCTCCAAGCCAGGCTTCAGCAATATGTGAACCGTGAACTTCCTGATGTTCCAGCTGGTTTTAGAAAAGGCAAAGGAACCAGAGATCAAATTGCCAGCATCCTCTGGATCATGGAAAAGCAAGAGAGTTCCAGAAAAATATCTATTTCTGCTTTATTGACTATGCCAAAGCCTTTGACTGTGTAGATCACAATAAACTGTGGAAAATTCTGAGAGAGATGGGAATACCAGACCACCTGATCTGCCTCTTGAGAAACCTGTATGCAGGTCAGGAAGCAACAGTTAGAACTGGTCATGGAACAACAGACTGGTTCCAAATAGGAAAAGGAGTACATCAAGGCTGTATATTGTCACCATGTTTATTTAACTTCTGTGCAGAGTACATCATGAGAAATGCTGGACTGGAAGAAACACAAGCTGGAATCAAGATTGCTGGGAGAAATATCAATAACCTCAGATATGCAGATGACCCCACCCTTATGGCAGAAAGTGAAGAGGAACTAAAAAGCCTCTTGATGAAAGTGAAAGTGGAGAGTGAAAAGGTTGGCTTAAAGCTCAACATTCAGAAAACCAAGGTCATGGCATCTGGTCCCATCACTACATGGGAAATAGATGGAGAAACAGTGAAAACAGTGTCAGACTTGATTTTTCTGGGCTCCCAAATCACTGCAGATGGTGACTGCAGCCATGAAATTAAAAGACGCTTACTCCTTGGAAGCAAAGTTATGACCAACCTAGATAGCATATTCAAAAGCAGGGACATTACTTTGCCAACAAAGGTTCGCCTAGTCAAGGCTATGGTCTTTCCTGTGGTCATGTATGGATGTGAGAGCTGGACTGTGAAGGAGGCTGAGTGCCGAAGAATTGATGCTTTTGAATTGTGGTGTTGGAGAAGACTCTTGAGAGTCCCTTGGACTGCAAGGAGATCCAACCAGTCCATTCTGAAGGAGATCAGCCCTGGGATTTCTTTGGAAGGAATGATGCTAAAGCTGAAACTCCAGTATTTTGGCCACCTCATGCGAAGAGTTGACTCATTGGAGAAGACTCTGATGCTGGGAGGGATTGGGGGCAGGAGGAGAAGGGGACGCCAGAGGATGAGATGGCTGGATGGCATCACTGACTTGATGGATGTGAGTCTGGGTGACCTCCGGGAGTTGATGATGGACAGGGAGGCCTGGCGTGCTGCAGTTCATGGGGTTGCAAAGAGTCGGACACGACTGAGCGATTGATCTGATCTGATCTGAACATGAATGATCTACTTTTTAAACAAAATTTTAAGTATATAATACAGTATTGTTAACTATAGGCAAGATATTGTATATCAGATCATGAGAACTTAATTTATCTTTCATAATTGAAACTTTATACCCACTGAGTAGCAGCTCTCCGTTTCCTCTTTCCCCTGGCCCTTCTGCTCTCTACTTCTATGAGTTTGACTATTTTAGATACTTAATAGTATTTGTCCTTTGTAACAAGCTTATTTCACTTAGCATAATGTCCTCCTGGTAAGAGCTCAATGTTTTTGTTTAGCCATAGAAGAAGAAGAAGAAAGTACTTTTCATGTAAGCAAGGCCAAAAGTCATTAAAGAAACATCAGGAGATTGACTATACAAAATAAATTGAAAGTTCTATTCAAGAGAGGTGCTAAAAACAAAGTTAACACAAATGAAAGACTGGAAAAAAAATTTACACTTATTTACCATACAATATTTGAGTCTTTTGAAAATTTTTATTCATTTTTTTTTTTTTTTGGCTGCACTAGGTTTTTCATTGCTGTGCTCGTACTTTCTCTGGTTGCAGTGCCCAAGCTTCTAATTGAGGTGGCTTCTCTTGTGGAGTATGGGCTCTTGGGCACTCAGGCTTCAGAAGTTGCAGCCCTCCAGCTCTAGAGTGCGGCTCAGTAGTTGTGGTATATGTATCTGGAATCTTCCTGGACCAAGGATCAAATTTGTGGTAGGCGAATACTTATCCACTGGACCACCTAGGATATCCCTATACAAGTCTTTATTAAAAAAATTTTTTTGTGATAAAATACAGTTTATTGAACTGAATCCTCTTTTAAAAAAATACCTTCCATCCCATTCCCCCCTCACTCTCACCCTTCTCAGAAACAGCCACTGTCATAAATTTGATAAGGGCCTGTTCATTCCTTGTAAAAAATACTTACACATGTACGTGCATCTGGAAACATGTATGCTTATAGTTGTTGCTGTGGGAAAGGAAGCTTGCCTTCAACATGTTTATGGCTCAATGGGATAAACAAATATGAAATACCTCAAAAGACTTTTAATGTGTAAGGGCCAAGTAAGTGGTATAAATCATGAGTGTCTGGCACTCTAGAAATTTTCAAATGATTCCTAAATGAATTAATGAATATAGAATTATAGGAAAAAAAAGTCAGTTCTTTTCCTTTGTACTTCTGTTCCCCAGAGATAACTATTAATTGTATTTGTATATGTTTATGTTTACTTTTAAATTTAACACGTGTATATAAATACACACACTTTTTTCATTAAAAAGAAACCACACTATGTAATACTTTATAATTAAGTTTTTCTTTTTGCTTGAATATATCCTGGGTGTTGTTTTTTTTTTTTAACAATATAAAAAGTTGTCTCAGTCTTTTTTAGTTGAACAGTCCGTTATGTGAATACACAATTTATATTAAATGTATCTCTGTTGATTAATATTTAGGTACTTTTTTTTGCTATGATAGAATTGCAGTGAACATCTTTTTACATATGTCTTTATAAGTTTACGTCACAATTTCAGTTCATATAAGTGAGTTATTGAGTCAAAGGGATATTTGCTTTTTTTCTTTCAGTTTTATTGAAATAAGTTGGCATGAAGCACTATATAAGTTTAACATGTACAGCATAATGATTTGACTTACATATACCATGAAATGATTATCATAAGTTTCGTGAATATCATCTCATAAAGATACAAAATTAAAGATACAGAAAAAGTTTTTTCCTTGTGATGAGATCTCTTGGGATTTACTGTTAACTTTGATATATAACATAGATCAGTATTATACTTATCATGTTTATATTACATCCCTAATATCTATTTTATAATTGAAAATTTATATCTTTTGACTGCTTTCATCTAGTTCCTCCTTCCCATTGCCCCACCTCTGATAACCACAAATCTGATCTTACTCTTCGGCAAGTTTGTTTTTTGATATACAATAGATCCACAATACTTTGTTAAGTTCCTGTTACCAAATTTGTTTTAAAAAAATAATCCCACTATTAAGAAAACTAGTCTGAGGGCTAAAATGGTTTGTAAATACTTCTCAGAGAAAGTGGGTACTTGAACAAGATCTTGAGGATTGAGTATGTCACAGAAAAAAGGAAAAAATAACATTCTTAGTAAGAGGAAATGGGCTGGACAAACAGCATAGAAGAGTTACCAGGGCAGAGATTTTTACTCAGTCTGCATACTCTGTTCATCTCTCAGTTTACTTTATGTTGGTGTTTCTTTTCCAATAAGGAGGTTAGAATTAGTCACTCTTTTGTCTCTCTAAGGCGCTCTTCTACCACCTGTGAATTAATCTAAATCCTTTATCCCAGTCTTTCACACTTTGGCTGCCTATTTTTCTTCCATATGATTTGTCTCTTGACAGACTCATATGCATTGCTAATCTCACAGACAGACACACACACACAGCTATAAAATTTTGAACTCAGTTGTTGCTTATAATACTTAATTTGATCACTTCCTTTTTACCTCCATGCCTTCTTGATAGCTTCTCATATCCCAGAGTCATTTACAATTGTTGGTAGGTCCATTTATGCTTAATGTGTGAAGGAATATAAGTAAAGATTTGATAATATTTTATGTAGTAAGCTTATCTTATCTTACTCTACACTCTGAATGTTTTGCTAATACTGTTTGGCAAAGTTTCTGAAAAATCACTAGAATGTATTTTCCTTACAAATAAATGTCTAATATCAGTGAACAGATTTGTAATACACAGTAGAAACTGTGTACAATTCTCATTATAATAGGGCTTCCCTGGTAGCTCAGACAGTAAAGAATCTATTACAATGCAGGAAACCTGAGTTTGATTTCCTGGGTCAGGAAGGTCCCCTGGAGGAGGGAATGGCACCCCACTCCAGTTTTCCTGTCTGGAGAATCCCCACAGACAGAGGAGTCTGGCTACAGTCCATGGGGTCGCACAGAGTCGGACACATCTAAGGACACATCTAAGCGACTAACATTTTCACACTTTTCACAGTTGTAATGTTAATAGGCATCATTTATTGATCACTTTATTTCAAGTAGACACTAAGTGCTGGTTTTATTCTTAACAACAGTTTCCATCATATGGACAATATACCTGTTTTACATTTGAGAAAACAAGTTTAGCATATTTAACTCCCAGGACTGAGTAAATGGCAACCATAGAGTTAGAATCCATGTCTTTCTGATTAAACAGCCTGAGTAAAGGTTGAATTACTATATTATACTATATCAGTAATCATTATGTCCCATGTATAACTTTTCAAAAACACATTTCTAGGAAGTATTTGTTACATAAAAATGATTACTAATTGCATTGCAGTTCCCTGCTTTTAGAAAACAAGGAGTAATGAATAATTGGCATTTCCCAAGAAAACTTCGAAAATTCAGAAAAGCATAAAGAGAAATTGAAAATTAGCAATAGTCACCCTAGAGGAAACTTCCCAGGTGATACAGTGGCTAAGAATGTTTGCTCCCAATGCAGGGGGCCCAGGTTTGGTCCCTGGTCAGGGAACTAGGTCCTGCATGCCACAACTAAAGATCCCACATGCTGCATCTGAGACCCAGCTGCTGCTGCTGCTAAGTCGCTTCAGTCATGTCCGACTCTGTGCGACCCCATAGATGGAAGCTCACCAGGCTCCCCTGTCCCTGGGATTCTCCAGGCAAGAACACTGGAGGGGTTGCCATTTCCTTCTCCAATGCATGAAAGCGAAAAGTGAAAGTGAAGCCACTCAGTCGTGTCTGACTCTTAGCGACCCCATGGACTGGAGCCTACCAGGCTCCTCCGTCCGTGGGATTTTCCAGGCAAAAGTACTGGGGTGGGGTGCCATTGCCTTCCCCGTGAGACCCAGCACAGTCAAGTAAATAAGTAAATGTTAAAAAAAAAAAAAGCTAGAAAAAACGTAAACATTTCTTTTTATTTGCTATAAATATAGTAAGATGTAGAAATATAGGTAGTATCATGAAATATTTGCATTGGAATCATTCTGTATACAATTTTGTATTCTCCCTTATTTAACATTATTAACGTTATTTTCCTAATATAAATATATATGCACATATGTATGTATTCTTTGAAAATGGATATCAGTGGCTGCATTTTTAAAACTTTTTTATTTATATTTGGCCATACTGGGTCTTTGTTGCTGTGCAAGGGCTTTGACTAGTTGCGAAGAGCAGGGTCCATTCTCTAGTTGCAATGTGTGGGCGTCTCACTGAGGTTGCTTCTCTCGATTTAGATCATACCTGAATGGTCTAGTGGTTTTCCCCACTTTCTTCAACTTAAGTCTGAATTTGGCAATAAGGACTTCAAGATCTGAGCCACAGTCAGCTCCCAGTCTTGTTTTTGCTGACTATATAGAGCTTCTCCATCTTTGGCTGCAAAGAATATAATCAGTCTGATTTCGAGGTTGACCATCTGGTGATGTCTATGTGTAGAGTCTTCTCTGTGTTGTTGGAAAACGGTGTTTGCTATGACCAGTGCGTTCTTCTTGGCAAAACTCTTTATTAGCCTTTGCTCTGCTACATTCTGTACTCCAAGGCCAAATTTGCCTGTTACTCTAGGTGTTTCTTGACTTCCTACTTTTGTATTCCAGTCCCCTATAATGAAACGGACATCTTTTTTGGGTATTAGTTCTAAAAGGTCTTGTAGATCTTCATAGAACCGTTCAACTTCAGCTTCTTCAGTGTTACTGGTTGGGGCATAGACTTCGATTACCATAATATTGAATGGTTTGCCTCGGAAACAAACAGAGATCATTCTGTCGTTTTTGAGATTGCATCCAAGTACTGCATTTCGAACTCTTGTTGACTGTGATCCCTACTGTATTTTCCTAAGGGATTCCTGCCCACAGTAGTAGATATAAGGGTCATCTGAGTTAAATTCACCCATTCTAGTCCATCTTAGTTCTCTGATTCCTAGAATCTGGACGTTCACTCTTGGCATCTTCTGTTTGACCACTTCCAATTTGACTTGATCCAGTATTTGCTGGATCATCGAAAAAGCAAGAGAGTTCCAGAAAAACACCTATTTCTGCTTTATTGACTGTGCCAAAAAGCCTTTGACTGTGTGGATCACAATAAACTGTGGAAAATGCTGAAAGAGATGGGAATACCAGACCACCTCACCTGCCTCTTGAGAAACTTGTATGCAGGTCAGGAAGCAACAGTTAGAACTGGACATGGAACAACAGACTGGTTCCAAATAGGAAAAGGAGTACATCAAGGCTGTGTATTGTCACCCTGCTTAATTAACCTATATGCAGAGTACATCATGAGAAATGCTGGGCTGGATGAAGCACAAGTTGGAATCAAGATTGCCGGGAGAAATAACAATAACCTCAGATATGCAGATGACACCACCCTTATGGCAGAAAGTGAAGAAAAACTAAAGAGCCTCTTGATGAAAGTGAAAGAGAGTGAAAAGTTGGCTTAAAGCCCAACATTAAGAAAACTAAGATCATGGCATCCGGCCCCTTCATTTCATGGCAGATAGATGGGGAAACAGTGTCTGATCTTATTTTGGGGGCTCCAAAATCACTGCAGATGGCGACTGCAGCCATGAAATTAAAAGAGGCTTACTCCTTGGAAGAAAAGTTATGACCAACCTAGACAGCATATTAAAAAACAGAGACATTACTTTGCCAACAAAAGTCCGTCTAGTTAAGACTCTGGTTTTTCCAGTAGTCAGGTATGGATGTGAGAGTTGGACTATAAAGAAAGCTGAGCGCAGAAGAATTGGTGCTTTTGAATAGTGGTGTTGGAGAAGACGCTTGTGAGTCCCTTGGACTGCAAGGAGATCCAACCAGTCCATCCTAAAGGAGATCAGTCCTGGGTGTTCATTGGAAAGACTGATGTTGAAGCTAGAACTCCAATATTTTGATCGCCTGATGCGAAGAGCTGACTCATTTGAAAAGATCCTGATGTTGGGAAAGATTGAAGGCAGGAGGAGAAGGGGACGACAGAGGATGAGATGGTTAGATGGCATCACTGACTCAATGGACATGAGTTTGGGTGAACTCCATAAATTGGTGATGGAGAGGGAGGCCTGGTGTGCTGCAGGCCATGGGGTTGCAAAGAGTCAGACACAGCTGAACAACTGAACTGAACTGAAGCTGGGAAAGATTGAGGGCAAGAGGAGAAGGGGATGACAGAGGATGAGATGGTTGGATGGCATCACCAACTCAATGGACATGGGTTTGGGTAGGCTCTGGCAGTTGGTAATGGACAAGGAGGCCTGGTGTGTTACGGTTCATGGGGTTGCAAAGAGTTGAACACAACTGAGCAACTGAACTGAGCTCTTGTTGCAGAGCACAGGTTCTAGCGTACTTGGGCTTCAGATTTTGTGGCTCGTGATTTCTAGAACACAGGCTCAGTAGTTGTGGCATATGGGCTTAGTTGCCCCACAGCATGTGGAATCCTCCTGGACCAGGGATCAAACCTATGTCCCCTGCATTGGAAGGTGGATTCTTAACCACTGGACCAACAAGGAAGTCCTGCATGATATGTTTTATGTATCCTTGAATTTATTTTATCATTCCTTTATTGTTAGGTTACTTCTTTGTTGTTCAGTCGCTCAGTAGCATCTGACTCTGTGACCCCATGGACTGTAGCATGCCAGGCTTCCCTGTCCTTCACCATCTCTCTTTGGTCAAACTCTTGTCCATTGAGTTGGTGATGCCATGCAAGTATCTTGTCCTCTTTTTTCCCCGTCTCCTCCTGCCTTCAGTCTTTCCTAGCATCGGGGTCTTTTCTAATGAGTCAGTTCTTTGCATCAGGTGGCCAGAGTATTGCAGCTTCAGCACCAGTCCTTCCAGTGAATATTCAGGGTTGATTTCCTATAAGGTTGACTGGTTTGATCTATTTGCTATCCAAGGGACTCTTAAGAACCTTCTCCAGCACAACAGTTCAAAAGCATCAGTTCTTTGACACTCAGCCTTCTTTATGGTCCAACTCTTACATCCATACACGACTACTGGAAGAACCATAGCTTTGACTATATGGACCTTTGTCACCGAAGTAATGTCTCTGCTTTTTAATACGCTATCTAGGTTTGTCATAGCTTTTCGTCCAAGGAACAAGCATCTTTTAATTTCATGGTTGCAGTCACCATCTGCAGTGATTTTTGGAACCCAAGAAAATAAGTCTGTCACTTTTTCCATTGTTTCCCTATCTATTTGCCATGAAGTGATGGGATCTTAGTTTTTTGAATGTTGAGTTTTAATCCAGCCTTTTCACTCTCCTTTTTGCCCTTCATCAAGAGACTCTTTAGTTCCTCTTCGCTTTCTGCCATAAGGGTGGTGTCATCTGCATATCTGAGGTTATTGATATTTCTCCCAGTAATCTTGATTCCAGCTTGTGTTTCCTCCAGCCTGGCATTTCGCATGATGTACTCTACATAGAAGTTAAAAAAGCAAGGTGACAGTATACAACCTTTCCCAATTTGGAACTAATCTGTTATTCCATGTCCAGTTCTAACTGTTGCTTCTTGACCTGCACACAGATTTCTCAGGAGGCAGGTCACGTGGTCTGGTATTCCCATATTTTTAAGAATTTTCCACAGTTTGTTGTGATCCACACACTTGTAGTTTTTCTCTATTGTAAGTTATACTGTAAGGAGAAATCTATCAGGATGGGCCCTTTGAGTTCCAACATTGAGATTCCTCACCTTTCCAAAGACAGTTGTGAAAGTCACACAGATGTGTCCGACTCTTTGGGATGTCATGGACTGTAGCCTGCCTGGCTCCTCTGTCCATGGAATTCTCCAGACAGGAGTACTGGAGTGGGTTGCCGTTTCCTTCTCCAAAGGAAGAAGATAATAATGACAGATTAAACGTGCAAGAGTTTTGATGTGATAGCTACATAATTCTACATCTTTCTCCTGTAGAAGTCATAAAATTTAAAAATAAGGAAAATAACTGAACTTCCATTTTCAGTGAACTGAAAGACCGCATGTAGACTCCAAATTATATTTAAAGGCTGTCAAAAGCATCTTGAGAAGGAGCAGAAGTTGTGAACTTAAAAATATTTATTGAAGTTTAAGGGTTCACCTTGAAGTTCAAAGGCTAAATCTCTTGTTTGTAGTAACAGGGTTGGTGCCAGAAATACCTAGTTTGAATCAGAACAGAAGAAAGGTAGAGCTACACTTACATGGAGCAGTATGCACCCGAATCGGCTTTTCTCTCTAGCATCAAAGAAGGAATCTTTCGACTCTTACTCTTTGGTAAGGAAACCAGAACGGTGCATCAGAACAAATTGTTTTAAGTACAATTAAAACTTAACTGAAATTGAAACTTTTCTCTTGAAAGGGTAAACTGACCAGAGTGGTAATAAAGATTCCTTTGGGCAGCCAACCACCCTCATCTTTCTCCCTACAAAGTTCTTTCCATGGGGTTGATAGTTGGGTTGGCCTCAGATTTCTGTATAACATTCCATACCAGAAGATGTTAAAGCAGTGTTTACAAAGTAAGGAAGTAAAGCAACAGCCAAAGATTTCATATTCAATTATGCCATTCTTCAAGTATGAAAGGTATAAACAGAACTCAGAGAATGCTGTATATATATATGAACCCTTCTTGAGGAAACTGTTAAAGTATAAACTTCAGCCAGCCAAGAGCTATCTGAGAAAAGAATTTGTTGTAACCATTGAATATATATACGTGTGTGTGTGTATAGAGAGAGATGTTATAACCCTAAAGACTAAAACAAAAGTAGAGATTATGATGGTGGAACATAATGTTATACACCTTGATGATGTAGAAATGATGAAAACTAATAAAATTTGAGAGAAGAAAGTGTATAGATTACCTCATTGTAATTACTGGTAGTCAAAAACTGTGTTCAAGATCACAAATCAAGTAATGGAAGTATAAACATGTTTAACACTTCAAAGGAAACCATAAAGGTAATGCTACTGATTAAGTAAGTAGAGGAAGAGGAAACATGTTCATTTTAACATTGTTCATATTAAGGAATTAACAGGTATCTTAAAAAATAATCTAGTGGAATTCTAAGTCAATAATTTGAGAGTTAAGCACTAGAACAGCAACAAAAAACCTTACTAAAATTTGAAAGAACTGGAAACCTATGTAAAAGAAAACATCATCTGTTGAAAGAATATTCATATACAGCCACACATATAACAAAACATAGCAATACTAAGACCAGACATCTTTTATATAAAAGAATACAAGTAGACTTTATCCCACCTTTGAGGGAAAAAGTTTCCAGTTAGATTCAGAGCAAAGCAAATTCTGTGGTTTGTCTGCAAGAAAATGATTGTGAAAGCTTAAGATGGCAAAGTGAAAGAAATTTAGGGATGTCATGATTGTAACATACAAGGTGGAGTTCATAGTAAAAAGAAATAGGTGAAGAATACAATTTCTTAGTGGAGTGAAAGTTTAATAGACGTGACTATCTGTGTATCAACTAAAATAGCAGCCTAGGTTAAGCTGAAATTGTAGAAAATATGAAGAAAAGTGGAAACGTCAGTAGTCAGAAATACTTAATTGAAAGACACAAACCTTAAATAAAAAGACATCATCTTTTCTGGATAGAAAGGATAACATTGTCACAGTTCCCACTGAAGTAGTTTGTCAACTAGTTTTTAAGACATGGTAATTCCAAAGTTAATAAGGAAAAATATGCAAGAGTAGCCAGGAGAGCTGAAAAACTAAAGAGAACTGAGGGAGAACTTGTCTTTCCAGAAATTAAGATATAGAGGTAAAATGCACAAAACAGGCATGGTACCAATGAACAAACATACATGGGTCAGTGCAGCAGAATAGTAAGTCCAGAAATACTTTGAAATACATGTGAGAATATAATAAAAGTGACATCTCAAATCTGTGAAAAAAAAAATAAACAGTTAACTAGGGACAGCTGGTTAGCTGTTTGAAAGAATTTCAATCTGTAAATATCACTCATATACCAAATGGATCAATGAAAAATAAAGCCATGAAAGTAATAGAAGAAAGCATTAAAAAAGTCTTTACACTTTTGATGTGCAGAAGACTATTTAAATTAAATCCAGAATTCATAAAATAGTGGGTAATTTTTACTGCATTAAAAAAGCAGTCTCTGGATGGATAAAAATATCATATGTATATTTACAATGAAATTATCAGTTCAGTTCAGTCGCTAAGTTGTGTCTGACTCTTTGCGACCCCATGAATTGCAGCACGCCAGGCCTCCCTGTCCATCACCAGCTCCCGGAGTCTACCCAAACCCATGTCCATTGAGTCGGTGATCCCATCCAGCCATCTCATCCTCTGTTGTCCCCTTCTTCTGCCCCCAATCCTTCCCAGCATTGAAATTATGTTCAGCCTTAAAAAAAAAAAATCCTATCACATGGTAAGCATGGATAAACCTTGAGGAGATTATGCTGGGTGGAATAAACCAGTCACAAATACTGCATAATTCTACTTAAATGAGATATCTTAAACTAGTCAGACTCTTAGAACCAGAAAGTAGAATAGTGGTTGCCAGGAACTAAGTGGAGAGGAAAAAGGGAAGTTGTTTTTCACTGGTTATCAGTTCAGTTTAGCCACTGAGTCGTATCCGACTCTTTACGACCCCATGGACTGCAGCATTCCATGCCTCCCTGTCCATCACCAACTCCCAGAGTTTACTTAAACTCATATCCATTGAGTCAGTTTTGCCATCTAACCATCTCATCTTCTGTTGTCCCCTTCTCCTCCCGCCTTCAATCTTTCCCAGCATAGGGTCTTTTCAAATGAGTCAGTTCTTCACATCAGGTGGCCAAAGGATTGGATTTTCAGCTTCAGCATCAGTCCTTCCAATGAATATTCAGGACTGATTTCATTTAGGATGGACTGGTTGGATCTCCTTGTTGTCCGAGGGACTCTCAAGAAAGAGTCTTCTCCAGCACCACAGTTCAAAAGCATCAATTCTTTGGCACTCAGCTTTCTATATAGTCCAACTCTCACATCCATACATGACAACTGGAAAAATCCTAGCTTTAACTAGACAGACCTTTGTTGGCAAAGTAATGTCTGTGCTTTTTAATAGGCTGTCTAGGTTGGTCATAACTTTTCTTCCAAGGAGCAAACATCTTTTAATTTCATGGCTGTGGTCACCATCTGCAGTGATTTTGGAACCTAAAAAAGTCAGCCATTCTTTCCACTATTTACCCATCTATTTGCCATGAAGTGATGGGACCGGATGCCATGAGCTTAGTTTTCTGAATGTTGAGTTTTAAGACAACTTTTTCACTCTCCTCTTTGACTTTCATCAAGAGGCTCTTTAGTTCTTTACTTTCTGCCATAAGTGTGGTGTCAACTGCATATATGAGGTTACTGATATTTCTCCCAGCAATCTTGATTCCAGTTTGTACTTCATCCAGCCTGGCATTTCGCATGATGTACTCTGCATAGAAGTTAAATAAGCAGTGTGATTGTATACAACCTTTCCTGATTTGGAATCAGTCTGTTCCATGTCTGGTTCTAACTGTTGCTTCTTGACCTGCATACAGATTTCTCAGGAGGCAGGTCAGGTGGTCTGGTATTCCCATCTCTTTAAGAATTTTCCAGTTTGTTGTGATCCACACAGTCAAAGACTTTGGCGTGGTCATTAAAGCAGAAGTAGATGTTTTTCTGAAACTCTCTTGCTTTTGCGATGATCCAGTGGATGTTGGCAATTTGATCTCTGGTTCCTCTGCTTTTTCTAAAACTAGCTTGAACATCTAGAAGTTCACGGTTCATGTACTGTTGAAGCCCAGCCTGGAGAATTTTGAGCATTTCTTTGCTAGCATGTGAGATGAGTGTAGTTGTGCAGTAGTTTGAGCATTCTTTGACATTGCCTTTCTTTGGGATTGGAATGAAAACTGACCTTTTCCAGTCCTATGGCCACTGCTGAGTTTCCAAATTTGCTGGCATATTGAGTGCAGCACTTTCACAGCATCATCTTTTAGGGTTTGAAATAGCTCAACTGGAATACCATCACCTCCACTAGTTTTGTTCATAGTGATGCTTCCTAAGGCCTACTTGACTTCACATTCCAGGATGTCTGGCTCTAGGTGAGTGACACCATTGTGGTTATCTAGGTCATGAAGATCTTTTTTGTACAGTTCTTGGGTGTATTCTTGCCACCTCTTAATATCTTCTGCTTCTGTTAGGTCCATACCATTTCTGTCCTTTTTTGTGCCCATCTTTGCATGAAAAGTTCCCTTGGTATCTCTAATTTTCTTGATATCATTGGGTATAGAGTTTCCTTTTTGCATGATGAAAAACTTCTAGAGATCCATTGCACAACATTGTGCATATGGTTAACACTATTACACTATGCACTTAAAAGTGTCTTAGATGATGTTGTATATTATGTGTTTTGTTTACCACAATTTTTTAAAACAGCATTCAGAATGCCAGAATCTGTCATAATACAACAGTCAGAATACAGATTAATAACTAGCAAAACTTATCTGCAGTTCATATCACAAAGGGTGTTCTTGTGTATAAATCCTGTAAACTCAGTTTAAAAAGCCCTGCAATCTAATAAAAAATGGGGGCAAAGATGTGAATAGATAATTCACAGAAAATTAAATGCAAATAGCTTGTGAGCATCTGAGAAGCTGCTAATAATAACCTCATTCAGAGTAAGAGAAATTCAAACCAAAACACCTATTAGGCAAAAACCTAAAAGTTAGATAACATCCTCATGGTGCTTTGTCATACATGACTGTTGAGGATAAAATTAAGATATCCTCTGGAATTCAGTTGGGCACTGTCTCTCAGAATAAAAGTACATTTACTTTTGATAAAATAGAAACGTCTTTGGACTTAAAAGAATAAAAAACAGTGTGTTATGTAGGGACTATATACATCAGATCAGATGAGATCAGTCGCTCAGTCGTGTCCGACTCTTTGCGACCCCATGAACTGCAGCACGCCAGGCCTCCCTATCCATCACCAGCTCTCGGAGGTCACTTAGACTCACATTCATCGAGTCAGTGATGCCATCCAGCCATCTCATCCTCTGTCGTCCCCTTCTCCTCCTGCCCTCAATCCCTCCCAGCATCAGAGTCTTCTCCAATGAGTCAACTCTTGGCATGAGGTGGCCAAAATACTGGAGTTTCAGCTTTAGCATCATTCCTTCCAAAGAAATCCCAGGGCTGATCTCCTTCAGAATGGACTGGTTGGATCTCCTTGCAGTCCAAGGGACTCTCAAGAGTCTTCTCCAACACCACAGTTCAAAAGCATCAATTCTTCGGCGCTCAGCCTTCTTCACAGTCCAGCTCTCACATCCATACATGACCACAGGAAAGACCATAGCCTTGACTAGGCGAACCTTTGTTGGCAAAGTGATGTCCCTGCTTTTGAATATGCTATCTAGGTTGGTCATAACTTTCCTTCCAAGGAGTAAGCGTCTTTTAATTTCATGGCTGCAGTCACCATCTGCAGTGATTTTGGAGCCCAGAAAAATAAAGTCTGACACTGTTTCCACTGTTTCCCCATCTATTTCCCATGTAGTGATGGGACCAGATGCCATGATCTTCGTTTTCTGAATGTTGAGCTTTAAGCCAACCTTTTCACTCTCCACTTTCACTTTCATCACTGGTCATAGCAAATACCCTCTTCCAACAACACAAGAGAAGACTCTATACATGGACATCACCAGATGGTCAACACCGAAATCAGATCGATTATATACTTTGCAGCCAAAGATGGAGAAGCTCTATACAATCAGCAAAAACAAGACCAGGAGCTGACTGTGGCTCGGACCATGAACTCCTTATTGCCAAATTCAGACTGAAATTGAAGAAAGTAGGGAAAACCACTAGACCATTCACGTATGACCTAAATCAAATCCCTTATGATTATACAGTGGAAGTGAGAAATAGATTTAAGGGCCTAGATCTGATAGATAGAGTGCCTGATGAACTATGGAATGAGGTTCGTGACATTGTACAGGAGACAGGGATCAAGACCATCCCCATGGAAAAGAAATGCAAAAAAGCAAAATGGCTGTCTGGGGAGGCCTTGCAAATAGCTGCGAAAAGAAGAGAAGCGAAAAGCAAAGGAGAAAAGGAAAGATATAAACATCTGAATGCAGAGTTCCAAAGAATAGCAAGACGAGATAAGAAAGCCTTCTTCAGCGATCAATGCAGAGAAATAGAGGAAAACAACAGAATGGGAAAGACTAAGGATCTATTCAAGAAAATCAGAGATACCAAAGGAACATTTCATGCAAAAATGGGCTCGATAAAGACTAAATACATGAGTCTACCTAAATCTGGTTTAGAAGCAGGCAGATGCTCTGAAAGTTCTTTTCTTTCAGGATGGAGACCAAAGCTATATTGGTGTGCAGGTTGGATAAAGGAGGTACACTACTTGTTTGCTTACTATTCAAGAAACTAGGGGGCTGAGTCAGGAAGGAGCTTATAGGCTTATATAAATTATACATCCATAGTAGTGGAAGGAAGCAGTGAAAGCCTCCTAGATAAGATCTGAGCCAACCTGCTCATGATGTAGTGACTGGATATTCAGAAAGAGCCCATCTGCAGCAGTTAACAAACTTCATTGGAGTGGGAGACTTGAGTGAGAGGTGCCAGCAAATCAAAAACTGCTAAGGTGAGGTACACACGTGTAAACATACCCACCAACACCCCTCTGTTCTTCTACCATATATACACATGCAATTTAACTTGTGATGAACCTGCGAACAAAAATTCAAAAACACACAGGAAAAAGTAACCCTAAAAAAAGACAGGCCAACACCTTTACTTAAAAAAAAAATAGGGAAAGAAAACACTCTGTGTATTGATAGAGAAATATCTTCAAGATTTCTTGGTGGGAGAAAAGATCATAGTACAATGTTGATGGTCTATTTCCTTTTGTCTGGAGTAAGGGAATAGTTGATATTCTCAGTCAAGTAAATTGTTCTTCACAGACTATTGTCAGATAACTAAATATATTTAAGATTCTCAGGGAGATGAAGGAATAAGTAATATCCATAAAATAAAATCAAAATTAAGTACATGCCAATTTGGCCTTCCCTGGTGTCTCGGTGGTAAAGAATCCTCCTGCCGCTGCAGGAGACACAAGTTCAATCCCTGGGTTGAGAAGATCCCCTGGAGAAGGAAATGACAACCTACTCCAGTGTTCTTGCCTGGAAAATTCCATGGACAGAGGAGCCTGGCAGGCTACAGGATATTATTTATTCCTTTATCTCTCTGAGAATCTTAAATATATTTAGTTATCTGAACATTGTTCTTCACAAACTAAGAATTTACTTGAATGAGAATATCAACTATTCCTCTACTCCAGCACAAAAGAAAACAGATCATAAACACTGTACTGTGATCTCCTCTTTTCCCACCAAACAAATGGTGTCGCAAATAGCCAGACGCGACTTAACCAGTAAACGACAACAGATTAACAAATAGATGTAAAAACTGAGCGCTAGAAATGATTTAACTTAGTAGATGAGATGTATTATATTGAACACAATAAAAGAATTAGTGATTTTGAAGCATAATATTGAGGAATTCACCCAAAAAAGTTAGCAATAATGAAGGGAAAAAATTAGAGGATTGGTCAAAAGATTTAAACATCTGTCCAAAAGAAGTTTTAGAAGAGATTAGATAAAATAGTAGAGAAATAATATTTAATGAGATGATTAGTTACTAGAATTGAAGTAAAATCTAAGTTTTCACACTGAACTTGTATATTAATTAACAGTTACTTAGCAGGATAAGTACTCCAAAAAGTCAGCTTCTTAATGCTCAATAGTGAAATTGCAGAACCAAAAAAAAAAAAAATAGTTTTTAATAAAAAGGATGAAAAAAAGAGTACCTGCACCAAAATATGAGTCATACTAAGATGGTGACTGCAGCCATGAAATTAAGACGCTTACTCCTTGGAAGAAAAGTTATGACCAACCTAGATAGCATATTCAAAAGCAAAGACATTACTTTGCCAACTAAGGTCTGTCTAGTCAAGGTTATGGTTTTTCCATTGGTCATGTATGGATGTGAGAGTTGGACTGTGAAGAAGGCTGAGCGCCGAAGAATTGATGCTTTTGAACTGTGGTGTTGGAGAAGACTCTTGAGAGTCCCTTGGACTGCAAGGAGATCCAACCAGTCCATTCTGAAGGAGATCAGCCCTGGGATTTCTTTGGAAGGAATGATGCTAAAGCTGAAACTCCAGTACTTTGGCCACCTCATGTGAAGAGTTGACTCATTGGAGAAGACTCTGATGCTGGGAGGGATTGGGGGCAGGAGGAGAAGGGGACGCCAGAGGATGAGATGGCTGGATGGCATCACTGACTCGATGGACATGAGTCTGAGTGAAGTCCGGGAGTTGGTCATGGACAGGGGGCCTGGTGTGCTGTGATTCATGGGGTCGCAAAGAGTCGGACATGACTGAGTAACTGAACTGAATAAAATATTTATCAGAACAGTAATTTCCAGAAGAAAATGGGGTACATTTTCCTCAAAATGTACAAGGAATATAGCTGTTAAATCTTGACTTCTATTCCTATTTAAAATATCATCAATAATGAGACCCAACATGAGTATTTACACAGAAACTGAGTTTATCACTTAAAAAACTTGATGCAGTATCTTTTTTTTTTAATTTTTTTTTTTTTTGATGCAGTATCCTTTAATTAAAAAATAAATAAAAAACCTTGATTCAAAAACCAAAGTGATGTTCTTGGGCAGAAAGAATAGTAAACTAGAGGGAGGAATTGGATAAAAGAATACATTGTGAGCAAAGAATCTGTGAAGTGTGTTGATTAGGTTGACTTGATTGTTAATTTTTTAATATTTTTTTTAAGGTAAAACCAACAAAATATCAATACTAGAAAATAGAAAGTTGGAAGAAAGAGAATCACATTGAGCCTAGAATGCTGCTGCTGCTAAGTCGCTTCAGTCGTGTCTGACTCTGTGTGACCCCACAGACAGAAGCCCACCAGGCTCCCCTGTCCCTGGGATTCTCCAGGCAAGAATACTGGAGTGGGTTGCCATTTCCTTCTCCAACGTATGAAAGTGAAAAGCGAAAGTGAAGTCGCTCAGTCGTGTCCGACTCTTAGCGACCCGATGGACTGGAGCCTACCAGGCTCCTCTCCATGGGATTTTCGAGGCAAAAGTACTGGGGTGGGGTGCCATTACTTAATCTTGTTCACAAGAAGTGAGTACAGAGTTACTGAAAAACTTCAGGGCACCTTAACAAATGAATAGCTGTTCTTGTGGCTCTTAAGACAACTTGGATGAAATTCTAGCTTATCTTTCACTGTGTGTGTGCTTAGTCACTCAGTCATGTCCAACTCTTTGTGACCCCATGGACTGTAGCACACCAGGCTCCTCTGATACAGTATCTTTGGCTGTGTGATATTAAGGTTACTTCACCTTCCTCTGCCTAAATTTTCTTATCTGTAAAGATGACAAAAAGTAATATTGGGTTGACCATAAAGCTTGCTTGGGTTTTTCTAATGTCCAAACAAATTTTGGGGCAACCTAGTATTTCCTCATAATGTTGTGGAGAGAGTTAGGTGAAATATATATAAAACTTTTAGTACACTGGGCTTTCCTTGGTAGCTCAGCTGGTTAAGAATCCGCCTGCAATGCGAGAGACCTGGGTTCAATCCCTGGGTTGGGAAGATTTCCTGGAGAAGGGAATGGCCTATCCACTCCATGGCCTGGAGAATTCCATGGACTGTATAGTCCATGGCTCGCAAAGAGTCAGACACGACTGAGCAACTTTCACGACTGAGTCAGTATTTATAGAAGGAACCCCAAAGCTAATAAGACTAAAAGATGCTCAGTCGTTACTTGTCAGAAAGTGTAAATTAAAACAAATGAGATACCACTTTATAATTTGGACAAAACTAGAAAACTGAATGTGTTTTCCTCGTAACAGGTTATCCCCAAAGTTTATCATCTTCAACAAACGTTATCTCACAGATGCTACGGATCAGGAATCCAGTAGCATTGTAGGTTGTAGCTCAGCATCTCTCATGAAGTTGAAGTTGAGCTGTCATTTGAAGGTTTGACTGGGGCTGAGCTACCTGCTTCCAGGATGGTTGATTCACACAGCTGTTGGCAGAAAGGCTCAGTTTCTTGCTGGCTGTTGGCAGAAGGTCTTCATTTTCCTCTGCATGGGCCTGTTCACAGGGCTGTTTGAGTGGATCTGTAAGACTGATTGCTCCTAATGACATGGTGCTAAAAGACTAGGTGTGTCCGTCGTCCCTCCCCCCACCCCCACCCCCCAGCCAAAAAAACCCTTTATAGGTTGATATCTAATCCTTGATGTGATAGTACTTAGCAGTGGGTAGGAAATGATTAGCTCATAAGAGTGAAGCCCTCGTTATTGGGATTAGCACCCTTAGAAGAAGAGACTAGAGAACTGACTTACTGTTTTCTTCCCCCATATAAAAATACAAAGAAGCCAGCCATCTGCAACCCAGAATGTCCTCACCAGAATCCAACTATGTTGGTATTATGATCTTGGACTTCCAGCCTGTACGAAATAAAGTTCTTTTGTTGATAAGCCACTCATTTTATAGTGTTTTGTTATAGCAGCCTGAGCCTAAGATACATGGCATCTGGCTTCCCCCAGAGCAGGTGATCCAAAAGGGAGCAGACGGGAAGCCACTATGCCTTTTATGATCTCTTCTTCCAAATTGCATACCATCACTTTCCTGTTCATTAGAGGCAAGTTGCTAAGTCCAGCCAATACTTAGGGTTAGAGAAATAAGGCTTCACTCTTGAAGGGAGAAATTTGTGGACTTTGTACAATTTACACTGGATGTGTAAAATGTGTTAATAGGAATGTAGACTCTGCAGCCATTCTGGAGCTTAGTCTAGTTGTCTTTAGGTTAGGAATACAGATGCCTTATGATCTGTAATTTCATTTCTAAGCATATACCTCAGGGTATTTGTAAAAGTTTCATAAGGGATATGTATTTGAATGTTCATTGCAGTATTATTTGCAGCAGCAGGAAATTGGAGGCAGTCTAGCTATTCTGTATACCATCTGAATGTAGATAGGTGAAATTTGTGAATGGACATTATTTTAGTTTCCTGCTGCTGCTGCTGAGTCGCTTCAGTCGTATCCGACTCTGTGCGACCCCTGAGACGGCGGCCCACCAGGCTCCCCCGTCCCTGGGATTCTCCAGGCAAGAACACTGGAGTGGGTTGCCATTTCCTTCTCCAATGCATGAAAGTGAAAATTGAAAATGAAGTTGCTCAGTCATGTCCAACTCCTAGCGACCCCATGGACTGCAGCCTACCAGGCTCCTCCATCCATGGGATTTTCCAGGCAAGAGTACTGGAGTGGGGTGCCATCGCCTTCTCCGATTTTAGTTTCCTAGGACTGCCATAACCAAGTACTACAAACTAGGTAACTTAAAACAACAAATTTATTCTCTCACAGTTCCAGAGATTAGAAGTCCCAAATCAAGGTGTGATCCTTCCAAAACTCCTGAGGGTAGAATCTTTTCTTATCCATTGCTAAATTATGGTGGTAGCTGTTTATCCATGGCACTCCTTGTCTTGCAGCTGTATCGCTCCAACTTTTGCCTCCATTGTCACATGGCTTTTTCTCTCTTTTTTTAAAAATTTTATGGGAATATAGTTGATTTACAGTGTTGTGTTAGTTTTAGGTATACAGCAAATACTGGATCATATGGCAGTTCTATTGTTAGTTTTTTAAGGAACCTCCTTACTGTTCACCATAGTGGTTGTACCAATTTACATTTCCACCAAAGTGTAGGAAGGTTCACCCCATCCAACATTTATTACTTGTAGACTTTTTGATGATTGCCATTCTGACGACTGTGAGGTGATACCTCATTGTAGTTTTGATTTGTATTTCTCTGATAATTTAGTGACAGTGAGCATCTTTTTACATGTTTTTTGGCTGTCTATATGTCTTCTTTGGAGGAATGTCTGTAGATCTTCTGCCCATTTTTTCATTGGGTGGTTTGTTCTTTTAGTATAGGGCTGGATGAGCTCTTGGTATAATTCGGAGATTGATCCCTTGTGGAACTTCTGCAAATATTTTCTCCCATTCTGTGGGTTGTCTTTTAATTTTGTTTATGGTTTCTTTTGCTATACAAAAAATTTTATGTCCCATTTACTTATTTTTGTTTTTATTTTCATTACTCTAGGAGATGGTGGGTCAAAAAAGATCTTGCTCTGATTTATGTTGGAGTGTTCTGCCAGTTTACCTCTAAGGTTTATAATGTCTGGCCTTACATTTAGGTCTTTGATCCGTTTGAGTTTATTTTTGTGTATCTTGCTATATGTCTTTACATGGTGTTTTCCTCTTCTTAAACGGACACCAGTCATATTGCAGTTATATAAGGGACTTCCCTGGTGGCTCAGAAATATGCCTGTAGTGCAGGAGACCAGGGTTTGATCCCTGAGTCGGGAAGATCCCCTGGAGAAAGGAATGGCTACCCACTCCAGTATTCTTGCCTGGAGAATTCCATGGACAGAGGAGCCTAGCAGGGTTGCAAAGAGTCAGACATGAATATTGGTGTCAACTAAGAATATTGGTGTTGGGCCCACCCTGTTCACCTCATCTTGATTACATTTCAAAGATTCTCTTTCCAAATTCTCATTCATAGGTACGGAGGTTTGAACTTCGGCATACCTTTAAGGGACACAGTTCAATCTATACATACAGAGACTTTTACACAGCAATTAGAAGCAATTGGTCAGGTGTATACATGCACATAATACATAGTGGAAAATATAAGAAACAGAATGAGATGGTAGTAACAATAAAGAAAAGGAAGTGAAGTCTCTCAGTTGTGTCCGACCCTTTGCAGCCCCATGAACTGTAGCCTACCACACTCCTCAGTCCATGGGATTTTCCAGGCAAGAGTCCTGGAGTGGGTTGACATTTCCTTCTCCAGAGGGTATTCCTGACCCAGGGATCCAACCTGGGTCTCCCACGTTGTGGGCAGATGGTTTACCGTCTGAGCCACCAAGGACTAGTAACAATAACATTTATATAAATGGAAAATCTGTATTCATCAGGGTTCTGCAGAGAAACAAACCAATTAGGTGGAGGCACACACACACATATATGGAGAGAGATTCCGAGCTTTTAGGGAATTGGCTTAGATGATTATAGAATCTGGGAAGTCAAAATCTGCAGTGTCTGGCAGGGGGGAGATCAAAGAGAGCTGATGGTACATTTCCACTCTGAAGACCAGCAGCCAGACTCAGGAGAGCAGATGGTGTAGATGAAGTCTGAAGACAGTATGCTGGAGTATTCTCTTTTGTTTGGTGAGGCTGTTCTTTTTGTTGTGAGCAAATCTTGCAATTGATTGGATGAGTCCCACCGACATTATTCAGGGAAGTCTGCTTAAACAAAGTTAGCTGATTTATATTAATCTTAATTAATATTAATATTAATTCTAAGTGTCCAAGACGACACTTAGAATTAACCATTATAAGTCCCCCTCTTGTCAAACTGAAACTTACAGACATCTCCTTAAACCATACTGAGTTTCCAAATAAAGACAATAACAAGGTCATACTACCACTTCATATGATACAACTATCCTATGTACAACCAAAAATACACTAATCCTTTCCCCAGAGGAGGATGCAAACCCCGGATGTTTACTCTTCTCCTTGAAGTTCCATAACTTAAATACTGTGATGTTATTTGTATGTATACTTTATATACTATAATATAAAGTCAGTATATTTTATGTTGAATGATGAAGAGATAAGAGAGGGAAGAAAAATAAAAATGTTTACTTTATACACATACAAGCATATTCATATCAAAGTAAATACTCATGGTTATGGTCCTCATTTCTGTAACTGGTTATATGGTCATAGCTGGTATTCTTAACTACTTTTGTGCACTCCCCCTTCAGCTTTATATTTGCCCTTCAGCAAAACTCAGCTTGTCATCATTCTGTACCTTGTGTGGTATGAAGGTTTAGCTTCATTCCTGAAGGGTCTAGGCTATTTGTAGTCCTGCCTGAATTGTGTTGTAGTAGATTTCTATTGATTTTAATCAGGGCATAGTAATATTAAGAGATGCCCCTGGGGATCTGTTGTATTCCATATAGACTCTTCTTTACCTCCATTGTGGAGAAGCAGTCCAGTTTTTCTTTGATCCGGTCATCCCAGCAGCCTAGTAACTCCCTTCTTGGTTTGTTGGTTCAGAAATGTGAAGAGAGTGTCCAGAATGTCCAGGTGGCAGTTTTAACTTTCAGTTCAGTGGCTTCTGTGGTGGGTCAGAGGGTAAAGCGTTTGCCTGCAATGTAGGAGGCCTGAATTTGATCCCCAGGTCGGGAAGATCCCCTGGAGAAGGAAATGGCAACCCACTCGAGTACTCTTGCCTGGAAAATTCCTCGGATGGAGGAACCTGGTAGGCTGCAAGTCCATGGGATTGCAGAGTCGCACATGATTGAGCAAATTTACTTCAGTGGAATCATTGTCATGTCTCCCTGTGGAAGCATTCCTTCCTTTGGCACTGAGACCTCTAGGCCAGTAAGAGCATAAGGTCATGGGGACAGGAAACAAAAATTTTCCCAGTGGGTCACTAACGGTAATAGTGAGTGATGCTGCTTCCATTTCTACCCCTTGATTCCTGGATCTGTGAGTTCTGGTTATGGAAGAAATTATACCGTATAGTGGATGCTTACTTATTATGCCTTCACAACCTGCTTGGAACTATCTCCTATGTATAACTTCCATTGAACATGAAGTGTTGCCATGCATGCCCAACTTTATGGCCTGGTGGGTCAGATAATACCCAGTTCATGGTGAGCAGTGGCTCAGGTCACATGGTAACCTTAATGGCCCGTGGTTAAACATTTAACCTCTACTAAGGCCCAGTAGCAGGCCAGCAGCTGTTTGTTCAAGGAGAATGGTTAGGTGCAGGGGATGGCGGGACTTCACTCCATATGCCTAAGGGCTTGTGCTTCAGTTCTTCCTTAGGGGCCAGCCAAAAGTTCCAAACAGCATCCCTGTCTGCACTGGCATTTCAGGCACCATTGGATTTGCTGGTTCATATGACTCATTTCAGAGCAGCTTGGACAGCAGCTTGGTTCTGTTGCAGAGCCATCTCTTTTCTGGGCACCACACAAAATTAGCAGGTTTGGGGTCACTCAGTAAATGAGCCAGAGTAACACCTGAATGAGTAATGTATTACGTCCACAACCCAAAGTTTATTATATCTCTAGGCATTGGGCTGTTTGAGTTTTTGGTTTTTAAATTGTGAGATGAGCCAGATGCAACAACCTACTTTCACTTCGGACATATCTCAAGATGGCCCACATCACTGAACCTATAGTTAAAATTCCTTGATTTTTTTTTTTTTTTTTTTTAATTTTATCTAAGCTGTGCAGGCTTTTCTCTAATTGCAGCAAGTGGAGGCTATTCTTTGGTTGCAGTACCAGGGCTTCTCATTGCAGTGGCTGCTCTTGTTGTGGAGCACAGACTCTAAGGCATTTGGGCTTAGTAGTTGTGGTTCCCAGACTCTAGAGCACAGACTCAATAGTTGTAGCTCATGGGCTTAGTTGTTCCCTGGCATGTGGGATTTTCCTGAATCAGGGATCAAACCTGTGTCTCCTGCATTGGCAGGCAGATTCTTTACCATCGACCCACCAGGAAAGCCCCTTCCCTAAATTTTGGCTGGATTTAGTTCCCACTTCCTGGTACATAAATGTCTTACTAATAAGTCTATAGAGTAGTTTGCTACTTCTTACTCACTAGGTGAGTATAATGTCCCCAGTGTGATATCTTGTGAACGGGAAAAGTGGTCAGTGTGCTTCATCACCTTTAGCAAGTGGTGTTGGGAAAGCTGAACAGCTACATATAAATCAGTGAAGTTAAAACACTCTTGCATCATACACAGAAATAAACTCATAATGGAGTAAAGACTTAAATGTAAGACATGATGCTGTAAAACTCCTAGAAGAGATCATAGGCAAAGCATTCTTTGACGTAAGTCGTACCAATATTTTCTTAGGTCAGTCTCATAAGGCAATAGAAATAAAAGCAAAAATAAATGAAAACTAATCAAACTTAGAAGCTTTTGCGCAGCAGAGGAAACCATCAACAAAATGAAAAGAAAACCTACAGATTGAGAAAAAATGTTTTCAAATGATGCGACCAGGTGAGGGATTAATTTCCTAATCCCTCAACAGTCCACACAACTCAATAACAAAAAAAGAAACCCAATCAAAAAATGGACAGAACACCTAAACAGGCCTTTCTCCAAAGGAGATGTATAAATGGCCAACAGGCACATGAATAGATGCTTAGCATTGCTATTTATAAGAGAAATGATGCAGATCAAAACAACAAGATACTCTTCTTACACCAGTCAAAATGGCCATCATTGAAAAAATCTACAAATAGCAAAAGCTGGACAGCGTATGGAGAAAAGGGAACCCTCCTACACAGTTGGTGGGAATGTAAATTGGTGCAGCCACTTTGGAAAACGTGGAGGTTCCTTAAAAAACTAAAAATAGAGCTGCTATATGATCCTGCAGTCTACTCTGGGCCTATTTCTAGAGGACACTCTAATTCAAAAAAATACACGTAACCCCCAGTGTTCACAGCAGTACTGTTTACAGTCTGTCAAAACTTGGAAATAACCTAAACGTTCATCAACAGATGAATGGGGAAAGAATATAGGGCATATACATAATGGAACACTACTCAGCCAAAAAAAAGAAATAATGTTATTTGGAGCAACATGGATGATTCTAGAGATTATACCAAGTCAGAGACAAACTACATGTTATCACTTATATGTGGAATCTGTGACATAAATGAACTTATTTATAAAACTGATTCACAGACATAGAAAACAAATTTATGGTTTCCCAAAGGGGAAGGGAAATGGGGGAGTAAAAATTAGAAGTTTGAAATTAGCAGATACAATCTAAAATATATAAAGTAGATAAAGTCCTACTGTATAACACAGGGAACTATATTCAGTATCTTGTAATAAACCATAATGGAAAAGAATATAACCTTCAGCAGTACGTGAACCAAAACCTTCCATGGGTACAGCCTGGATTTAGAAAAGCCAGAGGAACCAGAGATCTTATTGTCAACATTTGTTGGATCATACAGAAAGCAAGGAAATTCCAGAAAAACATTTACTTCTGCTTCATGACTTTGCTAAAATCTTTGTGTGGATCACAACAAACTGTGGAACATTCTTAAAGGGATGGAAATACCAGACCACCTTACCTGTCTTGTGAGAAACCTGTACGCAAGTCAAGAAGCAACAGCTAGAACCTTACACAGAACAACAAACTGTTTCAAAATTGGGAAAGGAGTACAACAAGGCTGTATATTGTCACCCTTTTTGTTTAACTTCTGTGCAGAGTACATCATGAAAAATACTGTACTGGATGAACCACAAGCTGGAATCAAGATTGTTGGGAGAAATAATCAAGACCCTTGTATATATAGATGATACTACTCTAATGGCAGAAAGCAAAGAGGAACTAAAGAGCCTCTTGATGAAGGGCCAAGAAGAGAGTGAAAAACTGGTTTAAAACTCAGCATTCAAAAAACTAAGATCATGGCATCTGGTCCCATCACTTTGTGGCAAGTAGTTGGGGAAAAGGTGGAAACAGGGACAGATTTTATTTTCTTAGGTTCCAAAATCACTGCGGATAGTGACAGAGGCCACAAAATTAAAAGACTCTTGCTGCTCCTTGGAAGAAAAGCTATGACAGACCTACACAGTGTGTTAAAAAGTGGAGATAGCACTTTGCCAGCAAAGGTCCATATAGTCAAAGCTATGGTTTTTCCAATAGTCAGATACAGATGTGAGAGTTGAACCACACCAAAGGATTGATGCTTTTAAATGGTGGTGCAAGAGAAGACTCTTAAGGGTCCATAGAGCTGCAGGGAGATCAAATCAGTCAATCCTAAAGGAAATCAACCGTAAATATTGATTAGAAGGACTGATGCTGAAGCTTCAGTACTTTGACCACCTGATGCAGAGAGCCAACTCATTGGAAAAGATCCCGATGCTGGAAAAGACTGAAAGCAGAAGGAGAAGAGGATGAAATGGTTAGATAGCATCACTGACTCAATGGACATGAATTGGGTTGAATTCCAGGAGATAGTGAGGGACAGGGAAGCCTAGTGTGCTGCAGTCCATGGGGGCACAGAGTTGGACACGACTTATCAGCTGAACTACAACAGATACATAACCGAATACTGCTGTACCCCAGAAACTAACTCAATACTGCAAATCAGCTGTGCTTCAAGTAGGAGAGGTGTTTTTGTTTTTATAATAAAATTTTTTCAAAGTTTTAAAATTAAAACAAGGAAAAATGACCACTCATCACACTGTGTATACAAACTGATCCTTGTTTGGCAAAGAGTCATATTAAACATTTTAGAATAGTTACCTTTGTATAAGTAGAGGAATGAAAATGGAAAATGAGGGGAAAATGAATTCAAATGGAACTTAAAATATACATAAATAAAATTGTTAAACTCAAAGAAGTCTCCCAGAAACCAGAATGAAAAGATCAACGATATGGGTAAGAAAAGAAGAGAATTAATAGTCTGTGAGGCCCAATTCTCAAATACTAGGAGTTTCAAAAAAAGAAACTTGAGAGAAAGTAATTCAAACATAATTTGAGAATATTTCTCAAAAATAAAGAACATGGATTTGCAGATGCTAGAGCTCACCATGCATTTGTGACAGTGAGTGATAAAAGACCCACATTGTGGTATATCACAGTGAAATTACAGTATATCCAGAAATAAAGAGAAAAACCTAAAAGCTGTTAGGAGAGGATAGTGTTACATACCAGTGATCTTGAGTCAGAATATCATTGAGCTTTTTGAAAACAAACCTGAAAGACCCGGAGCATCATGTCTTCACATTTATGAGGAAGAATAGCTTCTAAGAACTAATTACTTAGGCATGCTCTCAAATATGGAGTGGAATAAATAATACACTTGAAATTTATGAAGAAAAATACAAAACTGGAAAATGAACAGGTCTACATTTATAGCAATCCCTCACAAACTTAGTAAGGATATAGAAGATTAAACAATACAATGATAAGTTTGATTTTAAAAGAACATTGTGTACATATATGAGCATAGACACACAAGTAGAACATATAAATTATTTTTAAGCATGCAAATTTCAAGTTACAAAAGTAAAATTTGTCACAGTGGAAATTTTATCCGATTTCATGAAATTAGTGTTATTGGGCATATTCTTGGACCTCAGTTTCATTGAGAAATTAGCAATGAGTTTAAAAATTATTTTTAAACATCTTCTGAACAATAACAATAATGAGCTTTTAAAAATTACATTTGAAAAGTAAGTATCCGTAGCTTAAGAGACAAGAAAATATCCCATATGAAATTACAAAATATTTAAACTCTGACACACAACACTACACATCAGAAATTAATGTTGCATGTCATGTGGTGAATGGACATTTGTTGGCCTAAAAATAGCTTATTTTTTTAAATTACTTATTATATTTATTTTTGGTTGTGCTGGGTTTTTGTTGCTGCACACGGGCTTGCTATAGTTGTATTGAGTGGGGCTGTTCTTCATTGCAGTACACAGGTTTCTTATTGCAGCGGGTTCTTTTGTTATGGAGCACAGGCTATAGGTACGTGGGCTTCAGTGGTTGCAGTGCACAGGTTCAGTATTTATGGCCCATGGACTTAGTTGCTCCGTGGTATGTAGCGTCTTCCTGGACCAGAGATCAAATCCATGTCCCCTGCATTGGCAGGCAGATTCTTATCCACTGTATCACCAGAAAAATCCAAAAATACTAATTTTTAAAAGACTGAATATAGAGTAGAGATTAATGAAAAGACAAATAGTGAAATCAATATATGGACCAATAGACAAATTTCTAACGAGGGATTAAGGGGAGAAGGATACAAATGAGCAGTATTTAAGATAAAAAGGAATATGATTACAGATACAGTAAAAATTTTAAGGGTTCTTGGTCAGTAATATTAACTAAATATTAAAGAAACTAAGATCATGGCATCTGGTCCCATTACTTCACGGCAAATAGAAGGGGGAAAGGTAGAAGTAGTGACAGATTTCCTCTTCTTGGGCTCTAAAATCACTGAGGATGGTGACTGTTGCCATGAAATCAGAAGGCGATTGCTTCTTGGCAGGAAAGCTATGACAAACCTAGACAGTGTGTTGAAAAGCAGTGACATTACTCTGCCGACAAAGGTCCGTATAGTCAAGGCTATGGTCTTCCTAGTGGTCACGTGTGGTTGTGAGAGCTGGACCTTAAACAAGGCAGAGCTCCAAAAAATTGATGCCTTTGAACTCTGGTGCTTGAGAAGACTCCTGAGAGTCCCTTGGACAGGAAGAACGAACTAGTCAGTCTTCCCCTGAATACTCATTGGAAGGACTGATGCTAAAGCTGAAGCTCCAGTATTTTGGTCACCTGATGTAAACAGCCAACTCATTGGAAAAGTCCCTAATGCTGGTAGGATTGAGGGTGTCAGGATGAGATGACATGATGGCATCACCAATGCAGTGGACATGAACTTGGACAAACTTCAGGAGATAGGGATAGGGAGGCCTGGCATCTTGCAGTCCTTGGGTTTGCAAAGAGTTGGACACCACTGGGCGACTGAACAACAGTCAGTTATAAGGTAATATCTTTGTATGGTGACAGATAGTAACTAGACTTATCATCATAATCATTTCATTATGTACCGAAATAGCAAGTCACTATGTTGTGCATCAGAAATGTAGTGTTGTCAGTCAGTTATCCTTAAAACAAGCAAACTAACGAAAAAAGAGATCAGGTTTATGGTTATGAGAGGCAGGGTCTGGAGGAATGGGGAGTTGGATGAAGGTGATCAGAAGATACAAACTTCCAGTATAAGGCAAGTTAAGTATTAGGGATGTAATGTACAACATGATTAATTTGATGAACACGGCTATATGTCATATATGAAAATTAAGAGAGTAAATCCTAAGAATTCTTTACACAAGGAAAAAATTTTTTTCTTGTATTTTGTACCTACATGAGATGATAGATGTTCAGTAAACTTATTAGGACAATCATTTCATGATGTATTGATGTATAAGTCTTATCATTATACTGTACACCTTAAACCTATACATTGCTGTTTATCAATTATATCTCACTAACACTAGAAGAAAGCATAATTTCATGAATCTTTTGTCAGTAAATTTGAATCTTAGATGCCTTTTTTTTTTTTTTTTTTTTTTTAGAAAAATGTAATTTGACAGAATTTCCTTAGGAATAAAGAACACTAATAAATTAATCATCAATAATGCTAAATAGAAAACACAAACTCCCAAATTTTATAGTTATAGAGAAAAGTTGTCCATTTTACAAAAATAATCTTTCAACAAATTTCTAGAACGTCTATCTACTGTATTTATTAATAATATAAGAGTATTTGATACCAAAAGCAACTTATGACAGTATAAGGAAAAATATAACTTAATCTTATGAACAGGGATGCAAAAATCTTAAGACATCAGCAAGTTAAACTCAATTTACATTAACAAGAATACATCACAGTCAAGTGAGGCTAATCCCAGAAATGCAAGTTGGTTTATTTATAGAAAACCTCTTAATGTAACCTGTAAAACTTCTAACAAAGGAGAAAAAATTTATATATTGAGCATCTACCAGAAATTAGGCATTATTAATTGTGTAGTAATGTACAACTGGAGAAGGCAATGGCAACCCACTCCAGTACTCTTGCCTGGAAAATCCCATGGATGGAGGAGCCTGGTAGGCTGCAGTCCATGGGGTTGCTAGGAGTCGGACACGACTGAGCGACTTCACTTTCACTTTTCACTTTCATGCATTGGAGAAAGAAATGGCAACCCACTCTAGTGTTCTTGCCTGGAGAATCCCAGGGACAGGGGAGCCTGGTGGGCTGCCGTCGCTGGGGTCGCACAGAGTCGGACACGACTGAAGCGATTTAGCAGCAGTAATGTACAAACCAAGTCTTGTTTTTGTGGAAATTACAGTCTAGTGTTAAGACAAATGATGTTAGATATGATAAATGCTGTGAAGAAACAAAATACCAGATAAAGGGGGTGGAGAGTGACAATTCTTGCTAATATTCATTTACTCATTAAATACAAGCCCCCAATCTCTCCATCTCTGTTCTGCTTTAATCTCTTCGGTATTTACATTTTCCTAAGCACAGTTTGAAGACTTCTACTGTAAAAAATAATCAAGACAATTAAATAAATACTCTTATACAGAAGATATGGTGATAGCTGCCATGATATTTTGGCCATCAAAGTCTGTCTTGTAATGATTCTGTCTTTATCAATTGAAGCTTCAGAGTTTGAAATTACTGTCTAGGAAATGATAATAAATGTATGGAAAACTTGACATTCAGAGACTGCACATATATATAATTTCTTTTTTACATAGAACAATTTAACTTTTATTTCTCACAGGAAGAATTAAAGAAAAAAAGCTGTTTTCCTAACTTACTAATTAAATACTGTAGCATGGTGTGTTTTAGCATAGTTTTAAAGTCTTGATAAAGTCTTGCATCTGGGATTTAAGTTTAATTTGAACATAGTGATAAATGAAGCAAAAGTTATTTAAATTAATTTCACAGAAAGACCTATTTTAATCCCAGATAAGCAGTCTCACACATGCATCCCTGTAAGTCATTAATAGGTGAATAACTGTAACTTTATTAAAAATTTGTATATACTCCCAAAACAGCCTAAGGCTTATTAGGGGTCCATAGTATAGCACTGTATTTGAAGGACAACAGTTACTTCAGAAAAATCGGACCTATATAGTTGGATTTGGGGAGGTCGTCTTGGATATATCTTTTGGTTCCCTTTGTTTAATCCCTACAAAAGAACTAAAATTCTGCTTTGACTTCATTAAAATACTGCTTAACTAGGAGCTTATGCTGAAATTGCTTCCTAAGGTAATTTTTATGTTTATATATTTTGAATAACTTAAAAAGCAGACTTTTAGGCATAAGATATAATATATTTTAGGGCTTCCCTGGTGGCTCAGATGGTAAAGAATCCGCCTGCAACACAGGAGACCTGGGTTCAGTCCCTGGGTAGGGAAGATCCCCTGGAGGAGGGCGTAGCAGTCCACTCCAGTATTCTTGCCTGGAGAATTCTATGGACAAAGGAGCCTGGCAGGCTACAGTCCATGGGGTCACAAAGAGTTGGATGTGACTGAGCGACTAAGCACAGCACAGTGTATTTTAGGTCTGTGCTGTCAGTCTGCTAGTTTACCTCAAGATTCCTTGCTCCCATAAAATGAGGGGGTTTTGTTTGTTTTTAAGATGCTTAAAACAACTAGGGTCAAGAATTGAACAGCGTCCAAAAAGATGTGTGCACAGAAGTTTTTCAGTTTCGTCTCACCCAAAGGTTTCAGATTTGCAGCCAGCAAACTGATTTGGTGAATAGAATGCTTTATTCTGTACAGTGTTCCTAAAAAATAAATTCAGTTGGTTTCCAACATTTTAAATGTGAGATTCCACATAAACTTGATTCTCAGGTTCTTTTAACCATTCAGTTCATCTGATATCACTGACTTGAATTCCAATATGGCAGCCATTGGCCAAGGTTTTAACACTGGACTGGAAAAAACACAAGCTGGAATCAAGATTGCCAGGAGAAATATCAATAACCTCAGATATGCAGATGACACCACCCTTATGGCAAAAAGTGAAGAGGAACTAAAAAGCCTCTTGATGAAAGTGAAAGTGGAGAGTGAAAAAGTTGGCTTAAAGCTCAACATACAGAAAATGAAGATCATGGCATCCGGTCCCATCACTTCATGGGAAATAGATGGGGAAACAGTGGAAACAGTGTCAGACTTTATTTTTCTGGGCTCCAAAATCACTGCAGATGGTGACTGCAGCCATAAAATTAAAAGACGCTTACTCCTTGGAAGGAAAGTTATGACCAACCTAGATAGCATATTCAAAAGCAGAGACATTACTTTGCCAACAAAGGTTCGTCTAGTCAAGGCTATGGTTTTTCCTGTGGTCATGTATGGATGTGAGAGCTGGACTGTGAAGAAGGCTGAGCGCCGAAGAATTGATGCTTTTGAACTGTGGTGTTGGAGAAGACTCTTGAGAGTCCCTTGGACTGCAAGGAGACCCAACCAGTCCATTCTGAAGGAGATCAGCCCTGGGATTTCTTTGGAAGGAATGATGCTAAAGCTGAAACTCCAGTACTTTGGCCACCTCATGTGAAGAGTTGACTCATTAGAAAAGACTCTGATGCTGGGGGATTAGGGGCAAGAGGAGAAGGGGACAACAGAGGATGAGATGGCTGGATGGCATCACTGGCTCGATGGATGTGAGTCTCAGTGAACTCTGGGAGTTGGTGATGGACAGGGAGGCCTGGCGTGCTGCGATTCATGGGATTGCAAAGAGTCGACACAACTGAGCAACTGATATGATCTGATCTAAAGAATGGCATGAGCCATAAATTCTCCAGTTCTCTTTATTGCCCACCATTTCTTAATGTTTCACTTGACTTGCTTCTTTACTTGCAGTCTTTATAGGCATTTAAATATATGACCCTTGGTAAATAACTTACTGACTTATATGAAAAGTCTTTAAAAACGTTTGTTTTTTCTAATTGTGGCATGAGAAACTAATACTAATTGGGATAAATTAAATGGCTTTTCTAAAAGCCTTGAATTTGGGTAAACATTGCCATCTCTCTTTCCCAGAACTGTACCATCTTTAGGAGAATATGCAGGTACAGAGGTATAGATATGTATTAATGTATTCTTTCTTTACTGACCTACTCAAAGCATTTGATGTTGATTCCCCTGGAGTCTGGTAGTTTGTACAGGAAGAATGTTGGTGAATTCAGTGATGTTTGATAAGGTCCTGATTTTGTTGAGTTGATTATATGACTATTAAAATTGATAATTTTTCAAGTTCGTATCACTAGAAAGTCTTTAACGTTTTTCTTTGTCATCAGGTGGGTACTTGGGCTAATCATTTATACTGCTTACTAAATATTTTTGGCTCTGCACCATCTGGCACTTTCTGACCCCTCTATCATTGGGCCATGTGAACAGTTCTGGCCAAAGAGTTGTGAATGGAAATGAGCGTGTCACTTCCAAGCCAATCATTTAATTGCCAATATGAGGTCTTCCAGAGCTCTTTTCCTTGTACTGCTGCTTCTATTGTTTCAGGGAATGGCTGTTCCATAAGTTTGAGTTCCAGAGGAGAACAGTTATATAGAGCAGAGGTCTTCAGCAACCAAATAGACAGGTAAAATGAATGAGAAACAAATCTTTGTTGTTTTAAGCTAAAGATTTTTTGGAGTTCATTACTGCAGCTTATGTCTGACTGATACTCCACTGTACCAATAAACTGAAGAAAGTATGATGTAATTAACAATCAGTAATTAATTAAAGATGGCTGTGTTAAAATCTACGCTGCAAACTGTTAGAAGATTGTTTTAAGTCTTTTGGGTAATTTTTATTTGTAAGTTGTGTCATCAGAGGACATAATTCTTAGAAATTGAGTGCACATGAAAGATACGTCAGGGAGCATGGAACATTTTGCAGAGTCAGCACAGTTTTAAGTATATAAAAATAATCAGAAGATTATCAAGATTTATCATAGAGAATCCTGCATACCATTAGTATGGTGTGTGTGTGTATGTGTGTTTTCTCGAGTAGCATGGAGCTGAAAGGTTTTAAACAGCCTTGCTAGATAGATAACAGATATTTGTGACATAACGTAATTTTGTGATATGGTTTTAGAGCTAGAAGAACCCTTAAATATCATGTAATACAACACCCTTATTTTGTAGATGTTGTATGTTATAAAAGATGAAATAAAGAATGTGTTTGATTAACTTTGTACATTATTTTTAGGTTTTAAAATACCATTTTGATTTCCTTTTCCCATCTTATATTGTTCTTAGCACTCTTCGACATTTGTTTTCCTCTTGCTCCCTCAGTTTCCCCTTCTTCATTTTATTTAATCCTCACAATAATTGTAAGAAGTAGGTATTTTTCTGCCACTTTACAGTTGTGGAGACAGGCTTGGTGAGGTGAAGTAATCTGCCCAAAATCATGTTGTTGCAGAGCCTGAAATTTGAACGTGTGTCTTAAATGTATTTAAGATTCTTGTTCAAATGTATAGAATGTTTTTACTTTGTGTTATTATTATTTAAAATAATTCCTGTCTGAATGACAGGAAGCCCAAAGTAATAGTTGTTTAAAAGATAGAAGTTTATTTTTTTCTGATATGGTGACAGTCTAAAGATAAGCCTCGAGTGTGAAGGCTCCACCATAACATATTAGGGACCTGGGCTCCTATTTTATTACTCCACTGTCCATAAACATGTGACTTTATGGTTCAAAATATCTGCTCATATTCCAACATTCTACCTAGTAGGAATCAGAAAAGGTAAAAAAGGACCCTCTTTTCTTTCCTTTAGAACCTATCCCAGAAGTCATGCAAGCCACTTCTGTTTATATCACAACGGCCAAAACTTAGTCAGATGGTTGGCTCGACAGTAAGAAATGTGGGCTGTATTCTAGATGGTCATCTGCTTGGCTAAAAATCTAGGGTATGTCATAGAAGAGGTGAATAGATTTGAAGTGTTGGACATTACTGTCACAGTTGCAATCAGTTGTTTCAAATTGTTTATTCATAGGTATTTAACAAACACTTATTATGTACCACACACTGTGGTTTATTATTTTCTACAACAGAAAACTGTATTGATTTTTGTGTCCATTTACAGGTTAGAAAAATATTACTCTAAATAAAGAATACCCAGGTGTTTTGTTTGTACATAGAAAAGTCTGAAAGTGTTAGCTTAATATTTTACTTTAAAATGTTACTGACAAAATAAATGAGAAAAACGCGTTCTTGACTCATTTGCAAGTAGAATATGATTAATAATATATGTAGATTCAATTGTGAATCTAAAAAGTAGAATTAAATTTTAAGGCTTTGCTTCTTTTACTTCCACTGCTAGTGGGTCAAAACACTTAATTGATACGCATGTCATTCCCTTAGTGAAGATGAGTATTTCACCTAACATCTTATAAGAACTTTTACTCATCTTGACAGAAGACCCTATTGCTTATAACAAATGATTTACTAATTCTGGGTACTTATTTAAATATTTATGCAGTCACTGTCTTTAATTATGAGTTTTTCGAAGGTAGTTTCTCTCTCTCACTATCTTTATGTCGTATCTCGTGAAGTAGTATCAGTACTTAAGAATTTTTTTTTTTAATTTAATGAATAGGAACATTTATTTAAGATGGATTCTGTTTAGCCATCTTAGTTGTGGTAGTGGTCTTACAAACTGAAGATCAGCACAGTCACATGCCTTTGTAAGCATGACCAAATTATCAACTTTTCATTCTTAAATGAAAAATTTCAACAAATATGTTTATGTAAATTGGTTCTCATTTATTCAAAACACCTAGTAAAATCATAAGTCCAGCTTTAGGTTTATCTCTATGCTCTAGTAGAAGATGCTGTATTTCTTCAAAGTCAGGCAATACCTTCGAGTATTTTTGTACCATAAACTCCAGATAATAGGTAATACAGAAAATTGTCTAAAACTTTTGAAATAAAATTTAGCTTTTACTTAAGTACTTCATAAATTAGTAGCTGTTTATAGATCCTTAGTTTTGAACAATTTATTAAACGAATGCCCATATGATTTGATTATAGGTTTCACTTAAGTTTTCTGTAGCTGTATTATTTCAGAGCCATGTAAATGAGCTATCAGCTATCTAAGAACATTTGTGGAAATTAGATTTTCATTTAATTCGGTTCTGTGTTAGTCTTAACAGCAGAACATTGTCTATAAAATCAGCTATGTAGTGATTAGTCTTGACACAAATGTGTAAATAAAAATATTTAATAATTAACTCATTAGCTTTCCTCTGATGTCAGCAGATTTACAGCATTTTAAAGCTGAGACAGTTTCTTACTGAGCTAATTTAACAACAGTATTTTGATTTTATTTCCTATATTGAAATATGTTTGAAAGCAAAGGGAATAACAAAGCTAATGTAAGTCTCAAACTAATTATTTTATATTTGTTATAGTTATTAAATAACATCAGTATGCTTGGTGCTATGATAATCACTGTTAAAGGATGATCCAAAGAAAGAATTATACATATGTGCATCTTTTGAAATTTGTACATACATTTCTATAATGAGATTGCTCCATAGATTGGGTTTTGATTCTCATTTTTCCCTGTTTTTCCCAGTTCTAAAGATCAGTCTGATTTGTTAAATTCCTTTTGAATTTTAAATTATTACTTTTCAAGTCCAGTGGCTTTCAACCCTGGTTGTTTATCCTGAACAGTGAATATCTTCAAAATTTAAGATGCTTTTAAATGTGAAGAACTTAAATTTGACTCAAACTGGCTTAAACAATAAGAAAACTTATATTACATGACAAGATGTTTTGTCTTGTCATGTCTAGTTCCCCTCAAGGACATAGAATGGCTGCCTATGATAATAGTGTAACATTTATCCTTGTTACTATCTATTAGGAGAAAAGGGAAATGGACTTCTTTTACCCAGAAGTCAAAAAAGCAAGCTGCTTCTTCTCTCTCATATTAGCTCAGGCCTCCTCACCCTTGATGAGTATGAAAGTACTATAAATAACCATATTCATATGTGGTAGAAAGGATATTACAAAGTTAACTATAGTGTCCACTTCATAAGAAGTAAAGTGTGGATATGTGTTTTTATAAGGTCTGCAGATGATTTAGTGCTCGACTAAATCCGAGTATTGCTATACTTCCCTGTTCAAAAAATAATAGAGAAGGAAAAAAAAATACTAATTCTTTTTCTCCATTTTCTAGTGGAACAAAGGACAGTTTGATTTAACTTACCATCTTGATTTCTGCTGAAGAGGCTAATGTTCTGATTAGTCTTGGTTAAGACTCCAGGGTAAAATAATTGTTAAGGATAAGAATTGAAAACCATATTCATATTTGTCATTTAAATCTATCAATCATGTGAAATAGAACCAATTTTTAATACAGTGGCTGTTGTCAGAGATATTTTGGCTGTGTGCTGTCTGACAAAGGAGTTAACCAATCAAAACACAGTGATAAAAAGAAGTGTTTTAGCTATTTGGAAAAAAGGTGTCCAGCAATCTCATTTGTCTTAAACAGCACTAAGGAACAGAAGCAACAATGACTTAGGAGCAGCATGACATGGTTACAAAGCCCATGCACTTTATTCTTGGAAAAGTCTTATCAGTTCCTATAATAGTGACTGTTTACCCTCACTTTTGGAGTCACAGTGGTTCAGCAGGTAAAGAATGCACCTGCAGTGTGGAAAATACAGGAGACACAGGTTCAGTCTCTGGGTTGGGAAGATCCCCTGGAGAAGGAAATGACAACTCACTCCAGTATTTTTCCCTGGAGAATTCCATGGACAGAGGAGCCTGAAGGGCCACAGTCCATGGGGTCTCAGAAGAGTCTCACACGAGCAAAGGCTAAGCACACACCCTTACGTTTAAAATACGTTTAGCAAGCTATTTCTTTGTTTTATCAGAGAAAAGAAGAGTTTGTAGTCCCAGAAGCAGCCAAAAGAAATGACATTTAACAACCTTACAGCAAGAAAAGAAGAAAAACATTGATAAACTGCAGGAATAACAAAAGAAACCCAGCAGTTTAGGATAATATAAAAATAGGGTTGTGGTGGTCATTTGGTAATACATAGAAATACTGAATCATTAGTTGTACACCAGGAACTAATATATTGTGTGTGTGTGTACGCATGTTGCTCAGTAACATAGTTATATAGGTCAACTATACATTAAAAAACACTCAACAGAAAAAGATACCAGATTTGTGATTATCAGAAGCAAGGATTAAGAATAGGGGGATAGGATGAAGGTGGTCAAAAGGTATAAACTTCCACTTTTAGATAAATAAGTACTAGAGATTTAATGTATAACATGATTTATTTGTTAACACTTCTGTACATTATTTATAAAGTTATTAAGAGTAAATCCTGAGCATTCTGATGACAAGGAGAAAATTTTTTTTTCTTTTGTTTTGCATCTATGAGATGTTGGATGTTTACTAAACTTACTAGGGTAGCCATTTCATGATGTATATAAGTCAAATCATTATGCTCTACACCTTAAATGTCTATAGTGCTATATATTAATTATAACCCAGTAAAACTAGAAGAAAAAAAATTGCTTTGTACTGATAAGTGAGTGACCAGGGTCTTGTTGTATTACAAAGCAGTGGACTTTCTTCATGATCCTAATGGTTATCTTATAAAAACCAAGAAAGTGTTACATTATTTTTAAGATACTCTTTTAAAAGCAAAATAAGGTAATATACTTTAGAATTATTTTCAATCGAAATGATTAAAATTTTTTTTTTTTAATTTTGGTGTTTGAAGGATTTGTAAAATCTTCAGATATCCTGAAAAAGTAGCTCCAGATAAGAAAGACGCAGTAAAGCTTTAGCTGTTTGTATGCAAGGGTAAAGTCTCATCCATTTATGAATTTGTGAAAATGTAGCATTTTTCTCTGTGTAACTCATCTAGCAGATATTTCCTCCCTCTGTCCCCACCCTAGTCAGTGCAAACTAGTTTAGTTTAATCTTAAATGTAATTCATGCACCATAAAAGTGAAGCATTAGTATCAACACAGTTGTTTCCCAAATCCCCCGCTTATTTTGTATTTTTACATTTTAATATTTTGAACTCCAGGTAATCTTGAGATCAGTGAGTGTATTTTATTGTGGTAGTGCTCCGTCTTAAACATCTTAGAAGAGAGATCCATTTCTGTGAAGGGTAGCTTTAAATTACCCATATCGCTGGTCAGTTCGGTTACTACAATTAAGAGTTTATTATGAAAATGTTACTATGAATCCTTTCAGTTTTGTACGTATCAGTACTTTTTCTGGACTAGAAACTCATTTGTAAGAAATATAGTTTAATTTTTCATAAAGGTGAAAAGTATTTACAGTTGATTCAGGTTTTTGTGTTTGATCCAACCTTGTGTTTTTCTCTAGGACATCATTACTAATGATCAGTATGTGAGTATACCACATGAAAACTTGGATAATTTGTAAATTTCTTTTTTAACTCTTCAGTTCTAGTATGAAGAGTTTTTTATTTCAGTTAATCATTTATGTGACTGACTGAAGGAAGGAAGTTGTGGAAAAATAATATTTTGGCGCCATCTGCTGTTCTTTAGTGTGATATTTCACCTATTGATACTTCAGTAAAACTTTTAATTTGAATTTGTTTTTCTTTCACCCAAATACAGCACAAAAATAAAGGAGGGTTTTGTTTTTTTTTTTTAAATCTGCTGGAGCTGCCTTACAGTTACTGTATTTCCAGCTGCCAAAGTTATCTTGTAATTTTGGTGTTAAGAAGTAGGCTTGTCTTAAACACATTTCCATACTCTTAACTCTGCCACTTGTATTTTCATTCAATGCCTCTGACTTCCTGAAGATTTCCTTCTCTCAGTTCCGTGTCTTCCCATGAAAGCTCCTGAGTAATACAGTTTCACTAGACTGTTTACTTTAGCATTGTTTGTGCTTTTAGTATCCCTTTTCCTTTCTGAATACTGTGTTTTTTGTTTCATTGCTTGCCCATATCTTATTCTCAAGCCTAACCTCTGTTTACGCTATTAAATCTTCTCCTATGATTCTGAACTACATTTATTTCTATTTTTATTGCTTTTCCTTTAGGTAAATTATTTGCCTGCAGAGATAATATCTTATCCCTGTCCTGGCACCCTGTAGTGGAAGATCGGAGTCCTAACTACTGGACCACCAGGGAATTCCCTAGAAATAACATCTTACTTTATATTTATATTCTCTAATTGTCTCATGTGATATGGTTGTACTCTGGTACATCAAGATATACACACACTGTTTTGCTCATTAATTGCCACTTTTGTCTTTTCTCTCCAAACAAATGGCATGTTCTTTGTTGACTGGGATGATTTGTATACTAATTTTGTAATCTTCAGGTAACAATTCTACTTGCAAATTAGGTATGAAGACTAGGAAATATAATTAAGAGAATTGTGTGCTGAATAAAGATAGATGTATCCTGAGCAGTAAACTTTGAGTCAAGTGGATAAATTTCTGTGCATAAATAGCATGAGGTTTATTTTGGCTGCCTAAAGCTTATCCTACTTCATCTTTATCAAATTAAACATTGCCTGTTGATTTCTGCTATAGTAGTTTACTTACAGCATTCCCTCTACCCACCTCATGCCAGTATAACTTTAAACAACATACTTAAAACTTAATTTTGGAGCTTCCCAGGTGGCACAGTGGTAGAGACTCTGTGCCTGCCAATTCAGGAGATGCAAGAGATGCAGGTTCCATCTCTGGGTCCAGAAGATCCCTTGGAGAAGGAAATGGAAACCTGGTCTAGTATTCTTGCCTGTAAAATCCAATGGACAGAGGAACCTGGTGGGCTACAGTCCATGGGGTCCTAAAGAATCAAACGTGACTGAGCACTCATAGCTAAAGCTTAATTTTATTTTCCTCACTATGAGTCCGTAGACTCTCTTGTAAGATGAGAATGTTCATGGCTCTCCATTTTCATTATCAAGGTTGGTAACATTTACCACATTGTTAGTAGAGCATTATTGATGTTTATGTAGGTTGATTCTAGAAGTTGAAAAATAACAATAGTGTTCATCTTCTTGTAGGAATATCTTCTCTGTTTAGCCAAGTACATGATAGATTCTGTTTTCTTTTTCTACTACCTGATATATTTTTACTCTGCTCAAAAGAAATCATGCCTAACTTCTGATGGATTCTTTTTTGTATTTCACCTGTTGGCTTTATCATGTCCTCAAGTTTTTCTAAGCTCCCTACTTATCTAACCTATTAATTTCCAGGAAATTTCTTACCTACAGCTCTTTGGAGCCCTGGTTCAATCTATACCAAGTTTCTTTGGGCCTCCTTCACCCCTTTTACCTTAGAATATCTTCCCATTGTTGCTTCTCTGGGATGATTTCATTAACTACTGCATCTTAAGTCTTACCCCTTTGGGGTTTACTCACTACGTTTGTTGAAATAGGTCCTCAAGTAATTTTCTATTATAGGAGAAAATTTGTAAGTCTGTATGTCTGAAAATTTCTTTACTCTGCCTTTACCCTTATTTGGTATTTTGATGAGACTTCCTTTTATTGATCTGCAGTGAATGCCATTGTTTTCAGATCTACATATCACTGTTGGCCTTTGTTTTGTACTTGCATTTTCAGAATTCATAACTTCTCTGAGATTTTGAAAGAAGTTGACAGCTCCCTCTTCTGCTGTAGCCTCTAACGTGCTTTACTGGGCAGCTTCCTCTACTTTGCTTCACTACTCAATATTCCTTTATATTTTTGTCTTCAAGAAACCCATTGAAATGTTGTGTTTTGATGGATTTATCGGTTCTCTTTGTTGTAAGGATTTGTATATTTTTCTTTCCTTATTATTAATACTAAGGAGTTTAGAGATAAAATTAATCAACCTATACTGTCATTTTCCCCTCTATTTTTGTTAAAGTTTGGAATTGAAATAGTAATATATTCTTAGAATACAATGTTATACTGTAACTTGAATTCTTATTATTATAAAGTAATGTTAGATTCCTAACAATTACATTATAGTCATTTTGCTATATCAGAAAGTGATTCCTGATTTTGTGTTGTGTTTTATAGCTAATAATAGTATGTATACATGTAACTTTCCGCTGGATAATGGCAAAAATATTAGTAGAGAAGAGTGACTGAGCCATATGTGTTGAGGCTTTTTTGTTCCTTCCTGTTCTAACTACCACCTCTTTAATCCAGGGCTTTCTGATTTGTTGGCATTGATGGAGCCTTTTTATTGTGCCCTATTGCTGCCTAAACCACCTCTTAACGAAAGGTGTAATAAATGCCACAACACTAATTGAAAACTTTCCATGATTTCTTAACAGAAAAAAGACCGAACTCTTTACCTTGGAGTTCAACAGGTTTTGTTTGGTCCCAGTAATGCTCAGTGTTACAGCAGCATCCCTCGGAATTTGTTAGCAATTTAAATTCTCACTCCCTCTCCCCTTTGTCTGATTCGGAAACACTGGGGGTAGAGCTCAGCAAGGTGCTTTAACACCACCACCACAAGATTCGGGCTGGTCTAGTCCATCCCTTTCATTTGCAGGTAGAAAACTGAGGTAAAGAGAAAGGTAAATTGGCTTGTCTGAATTCATACAACTAGTACTGTATATGTGATTTGACTTTTTATGAGTTGCAATCAGAAAGCAATCCATCCATGATGGGAAAGCTTTATATAGAATGTGAGACTTGTACTCACATATAGAACCTTGTACTATAACCTTATGTAAGTAGAGAGAAAAGAGATGATATTATAAGCAAGAAGACCACAATGAATAAAGGCGCGAAGATATAAACATTTTTTTGACCCTTAAACAGGTTTGAACTCCATGTGTCCACTTATCCATGGGCTTGTTCCCCCCCCCCCCAATAGTAAATGCTGCAGTTCTACACAATCTGTAGTTGGTTGAATCTATGGCATCTGTCCCATCACTGCATGGGAAATAGATGGGGAAACAGTGGAAACAGTGTCAGACTTTGTTTTTCTGGGCTCCAAAATCACTGCAGATGGTGACTGCAGCCATGAAATTAAAAGACGCTTGCTCCTTGGAAGGAAAGTTATGACCAATCTAGATAGCATATTCAAAAGCAGAGACATCACTTTGCCAACAAAGGTTCGCCTAGTCAAGGCTATGTCTTTCCTGTGGTCATGTATGGAGTGAGAGCTGGATGGAAGAAGGTGAGCGCCGAAAATTGATCTTTGAATGTGGTGTTGAGAAGACCTTGAGAGTCCCTTGGACTGCGAGAAGATCCAACCAGTCCATCTAAGGAGACCTGATTCTTTAGAAGGAAGATCTAAAGCGAAACTCCAGTATTTTGGCCACCCACGAAGAGTTGACCATTGGAGAAGACCGATGCTGGGAGGGATGAGGGCAGGAGGAGAAGGGGACGACAGAGGAGAGATGGCGGATGGCATCACTGACCGATGGATGCGAGTCTGAGTGACCTCCGGGAGCTGGTGATGGACAGGGAGGCCTGGCGTGCTGCGGTTCATGGGGTCGCAAAGAGTCGGACACGACTGAGCGACTGATCTGATCTGATCTGATGGATCAGGAACTGCCAATGTGGAGGGCCAACTGTAAGTTATAGGTGGGTTTTCAAATGCAAGGAAGATCAGTGCCCCTAATCCCATATGTTCAGGGTCAACTGGAACATCTCAGGGTCATTCTGAGAACAGTCAGCAAGTTGGACTAATAATTAATAGGCCTCCTTTACATGAATATAGAGAATAATGTATGTAAAATAATGATCACAGTGCCTGGCATATTGATAAAGCGTTAGCTGCACCTTCTTGTTGTTCAGCTAATATTGGTTGTATTGTTGATTTTTCTTTTGGAAGGCAGCATGGAACAGAAGATAAGACTGGGTGGCTGAATCAAATCCCAGCCATGCACTTACTGGCTGTTTGACTTCTAGAAAGTTACTCTCTAAAACTCAGTTTCTACATTTCTAAAATGAGAATAATACTGTCAACCTTATAGGGTGGTAATAATGATGCAATGAGATAATGTTTCTTAATTACAGGCCTGCTTCGTAATGAGTTCAATTCAGTCGCTCAGTCGTGACCGACTCTTTGCAACCCCATGGACTGCAGCACGCCAGGCTTCCCTGTCCATCACCAACTCCTGGAGCTTACTCAAACTCTTGTCCATTGAGTCGGTAATGCCATCCAACCATCTCATCCTCTGTTGTCCCCTTCTCCTCCTGCCTTCAATCTTTCCAGCATCAGGGTCTTTTCAAATGAGTCAGTTCTTTGCATCAGGTGGCCAAAGTATTGGAGTTTCAGCTTCAGCATCAGTCCTTCCAGTGAATATTCAGGACTGATTTCCTTTAGGATGGACTGTTTTGAGCTCCTTGCAGTCCAAGGGACTCTCTAAAGAATCTTCACCAACATCACAGTTCAAAAGCATCACTTCTTCCGTGCTCAGCTTTCTTTATAGTCCAACTCTCTTCCATACATGACTCCTGAAAAAACTATAGCTTTGACTAGATGGAACTTTGTTGGCAAAGTAATGTCTCTGCTTTTAATATGCTGTATAGGTTGATCATAGCTTTTCTTCCAAGGAGCAAAGCATCTTTTAATTTCATGGCTGCAGTCACCATCTGCGGTAATTTTGGAGCCCAAGAAAATAAAGCCTCTCATTGTTACCATTGCTTCCCCATCTATTCCCATGAAATGATGGGCCCAGATGCCATGATCTTAGTTTTCTGAATGTTGAGTTTTAAGCCAGCTTTTTCACTCTCTTCTTTCACTTTGATCAAGAGGCTCTTCAGTTCCTCTTCACTTTCTGCCCTAAGGGGTGTGTCGTTGGTGTATCTGAGGTTATTGATATTTCTCCAGGCAGTCTTGATTCCAGCTTGTGCTTCATCCAGCCTAATTATTTAACTGATAACTTATTACTTCCTAGTTTGATAAGTCATCTTATTTGACTCTAAATGACAAAACTATGTCAAAAATAATATTTTTTATGAAAAGGTAAGTTTTTGTCATGACTGAAGCAGTTTACAAATATGACCAAGAGAAAAAGGAAACTGGTTAAATAAATTTAACAAGGGGCTGATTACATAAATTATGGAACATTTTTATTCTATAAGCACTAGAAAGCATGTTTCAGAAAGAAATTTTGTAACTTTTTCTTTTGTGTTTTTCTGTAGTCATATTTTCTAAGTGAACTTTTTTAAAATTAAGATATAGTTGATATACAATGCTATGTAAGTGTCAGGTGTACAACATAGTGTTGCATAATTTTTAAAGGTTATATTCCATTTATAGTTATTATAAAATATTGGCTATATTCCCTGTGTTGTACTGTGTATTCTTGTAGCTTATTTTGTACATAGTAATTTGTACCTCTTAAACCACTAGCCTTACTTGCCTCTCCACTAGTAACTACTATTCTCTATATCCCTGTTTTTCTTTTTATTATATTCAGTAGTTTAATTTTTAGCTTCCATACATGTGATATCACATAGTATTTTTCTTTCTGACTCATTTCACTTAGCATAATATCCTCCAAGTCCATCCATGTTGTTACGGGGCAAAGTTCATTCTGTATATGTGTACCGTATATTCTCTTTGCTTTTTTAAGATTGATTGATTGATGAATGCGGGATCTTTCTGGACCAGGGATCAAACCATGTCCTCTGCATTGGCAGGTGGATTCTTAACCACCAGACCACCAGAGAAGTCCCTACCATATCTTCTGTATCCATTTATATGTTGATTGACACTTAAGTTGCTTCCCTATCTTGGCAATTGTAAACATTTTTATAATTGGGAAAAAAATGAATGTTACACATACTTTATATTTATGACAGGATCATTAGAATAATATACCCTCCTAAAATGAAATGGCATTATTCATTTTTGTCAGTGGTCAGTCCTTGATGTTTGTGGATCACCTTATATTTTCTGCTGGTCATGAACTATTCTAAACATTCATCATGAGAATTATTTTGTGATAAGAATTATTTCTACATTTCAGAGGGTTTTTTGAACATTGAATCAGATAATAAAGACCTTTAGCTAGAATTTGAAATGCATTTTGAGCACATCTTGCTAGCTTTTAGCATCTCATTTCAATTATGATAATAACTAATGTTGAAATGTTCTGTCTCCCAAGGACTGTGTTGAGAATTAATCTCCACAAAAATTTTACGAGGTAGTCACCATTATCATCTCCATTTTATAGATGCACTGAAAATCAGGCAGGTTAAGGAACTTGTCCAAGATTGCACAGCTACTAAGGCAGTATTCTAACAAAGAAGCTAGACAATCTTTCCAGAGCCTGTTCCTTAAATATTGTACTATATCATCAAATATGTGAAATATCAAAATGTTTATTGACATAATACAGAAAGATCTGAGTTGCTAATAATGAAAATAAAGAGGTCTGATGTATATGTTGTGATTTTATAAAGTGTTAACTTGATTCTTTGAATAAAGTAAGACATGAAAAACTATTATTATTTTTTAATTCTTCACATTTCCAGGAGTATATATGTTCTATTTCATGGTACTCTTATATAGTAATATACTCCTAGTGATAACTTGTATTTAGATAGCACAGTGGTTAATAGCATTGGGCTCTAGAACTAGACAGTTCTCATTCTGCCTCTGCTACCTAATACTTTGTGGCCTTGGTCAAGATGTTTAACCACTGTGTGCCTAGTTTTCTCATTTGTAAAATAGGAATATGTCCTTCATGGAGTTGATAAAGGATTCAGTGAGTTAATTAATATATAAAACAATTGAAATAGTGTCTGCACATGGAAGTTTTCAGTGCTAAATACACGAGTTTGTAGTAGTACTATTATTATTCCATTTGCTATCATCATTATTATCATTATCATCTGTATAGATTATATGATAACCTTTTTGAGAAATCCACATTACTTTTTGTGAAAATAAAGAACATTGTACTTGGAGTCCACTAAGCTAAAAATTATTTTGCTACTACTTATTGGCCTTCAAACCTCAAACACTTCACAGAACCCTTATTGGGCCTTAGATGCCCACTAGTGATGATGCTCAAGCTGAAACTCCAGTATTTTGGCCACCTCATGCGAAGAGTTGACTCATTGGAGAAGACTCTGATGCTGGGAGGGATTGAGGGCAGGAGGAGAAGGGGACGACAGAGGATGAGATGGCTGGATGGCATCACTGACTCGATGGATGCGAGTCTGAGTGACCTCCGGGAGCTGGTGATGGACAGGGAGGCCTGGCGTGCTGCGGTTCATGGGGTCGCAAAGAGTCGGACACGACTGAGCGACTGATCTGATCTGAGTGATACCTTTCCTGTTAGCTGATCTTTGATCTGTAAAACATTTGCTTAAAATCATGCAGTCTCAGGATTGTGGTCTAACTATAGAACTGAAAGAGAACTGATGATTCTCAGTCTCTCATCCATTTTCTTTCTTTCAATTTAGTTTGCTGTGTGAATTTACAGCAAAGATTAAGCATTTAGTGCTTTTAAGAATATAATCTTCTGGTGTCATCTTTTTTCCTTTTCATACTGTTCATGGGGTTCTCGCAGCAAGAATACTGGAGTGGTTTGCCATTCTCTCCTCCAGTGGACCGTGTTTTTTCTGAACTCTTGTCTATGACCCGTCCGTCTTGGGTGGCCCTGCACATCATGGATCATAGTTACACAAGCTCCTTCTCCATGAATGACAAGGTTGTGATCCATGAAGGGGATCACTCTAATGGCAGAAAGTGAAGAGGAACTAAAGAGCCTCTTGATGAAGGTGAAAGAGGAGAGTGAAAAAGCTAGCTTAAACTCAACATTCAAAAAACTATAATTATGGCATCTTGGTCCCATCACATCATGGCAAGGGGCGGGAGTGGAAACAGTGACAGATTTTATTTTCTTGTGCTCTAAAATCACTGCAGACAGTGACTGCAGCCATGAAATTAAAAAGCATTTGCCCCTTGGAAGGAAAGCTATGACAAACTTAGCATATTAAAAAGCAGAGCCATCCCTTTGCCGACAAGGTCCATATAGTCAAAGCTATGGTTTTTCCAATAGTCATGTACCGATGTGAGAGTTGGACCATAACGAAGCCTGAGTGCCAAAGAATTGATGGGTTCGAATTGTGGTGCTGGAGAAAACACTTGAGAGTCCCTTGGACAGCACAGAGATAAAACCAGTCAATCCTAAAGGAAATCAACCCTGAGTCATCATTAGAAGGACTGGTGGTGAAGCTCCAATACTTTGGCCACCTGATGCAAAGAGCCAACTCACTGGAAAAAGGACTTGATGCTGGGAAAGACTAAAGACAAAAGGAGAAGCGGGCAACAGAGGATGAGACAGTTGGGTGGCATCACTGACTCAGTGGACATGAATCTGAGCAAATTCTGGGAGATGGTTGAAGGACAAGGGAGCCTGGCGTGCTGTAGTCCATGGAATTGCGGAGTTGGACATGACTGAACAACAACAGACAAGAATTTAATAGCCTTATTCTCATTTTGATCTTCATACTTTACTCTTCCTGGTCTTCACACTAGTCCTTTTCTATAAAACTAATAAAAGGCATTTCTCAAATTGTCACATTTCCTGTAAAAGTAAAGCTAGGGACAGGATAAATTGTTTCCTTTTAAGTTGGGTGTGTATGGTGTGTCCTATTTATACTTTTCTAATACGTCATGTATACTTTTAGTATGGCTCTTACTGTAGTGCTTCAGTTATTTGTTTACATGTCTAGCCTCCCTACTATATCAGTTCCCTTAATGGCAGATTTTTATATTCATCATGACTGGCAAGTAGATGAAAATTAGCAATTTTTAATTAGTGACTTATACTCATCTATTTCTGCTTTATTGACTATGCCAAAGCCTTTGACTGTGTGGATCACAATAAACTGTGGCAAATTTTGAAAGAGATCAGAATACCAGACCACCTGATCTGCCTCTTGAGAAGTTTGTATGCAGGTCAGGAAGCAACAGTTAGAACTGGATATAGACCAACAAACTGGTTCCAAATAGGAAAAGGAGTACATCAAGGCTGTATATTGTCACCCTGTTTATTTAACTTATATACAAACTACATCATGAGAAACGCTGGACTAGAAGAAGGACAAGCTGGAATCAAGATTGCCGGGAGAAATATCAATAACCTCAGATATGCAGATGACACCACCCTTATGGCAGAAAGTGAAGAGGAACTAAAAAGCCTCTTGATGAAAGTGAAAGTGGAGAGTGAAAAAGTTGGCTTAAAGCTCAACATTCAGAAAACGAAGATCATGGCATCTGGTCCCATCACTTCATGGGAAATAGATGGGGAAACAGTGGAAACAGTGTCAGACTTTCTTTTTCTGGGCTGCAAAATCACTGCAGATGGTGACTGCAGCCATGAAATTAAAAGACGCTTACTCCTTGGAAGGAAAGTTATGACCAACCTAGATAGCATATTGAAAACCAGAAACATTACTTTGCCAACAAAGGTCTGTCTAGTCAAGGCTATGGTTTTTCCTGTGGTCATGTATGGATGTGAGAGCTGGACTGTGAAGAAGGCTGAGTGCCAAAGAATTGATGAGACTCTTGAGAGTCCCTTGGACTGCAAGGAGATCCAACCAGTCCATTCTGAAGGAGATCAGCCCTGGGATTTCTTTGGAAGGAATGATGCTAAAGCTGAAACTCCAGTACTTTGGCCACCTCATGCGAAGAGTTGACTCATGGGAAAAGACTCTGATGCTGGGAGGGATTGGCGGCAGGAGGAGAAGGGGACGACAGAGGATGAGATGGCTGGATGGCATCACTGACTCAATGGATGTGAGTCTGAGTGACCTCCAGGAGTTGGTAATGGACAGGGAGGCCTGGAGTGCTGCGATTCATGGGGTCGCAAAGAGTCGGACACGACTGAGTGACTGATCTGATCTGATCTGATGAATCTTAGGTTAGCCTAGAATTAGGTTTGTCTTACTGATTTGGAACCATGATCATTCTGATCTTGAACTAATGATGCACTTGACACTCCAGGCATATCAGCTCCTACTTTGGATGTAATGCCACAGTTTTCCTTGAACTTTAAAAATACTTAAAATTTATGAATGTTTAAAATAGTTTTTTTTGTTTGATAAAATAGAAAAGAATGATTGTGTTTTGTGAATTTTGTCACTTTAGGAAATACTGAAAATGCAAAACTGGAGGTAAAATATGAGAATAGAAGGAAATTCAGATGTTCCAATTGTGGGTGAGGCTGTTCTATACTACTACTTTCCCTGCAAGCAAAGGGAGAAAATGCCTTAGGAGAACAAAATGTGATTTGTAACAGAAAAGAATGAAAAGAAAGCTAAGCTATTCCCAAAGGATATTAATCCTTGAATTAGTTGTCAGTTGACTTTATTTTTTTATCAAGCTAGAGTTACGAATTCTTGTCAATTCTGGGACCCACAGATTTTTTTTTGTGTATACTGTGATGAAAGAAAAGTTATGACCAACCTAGACAGCATATTAAAAAGCAGAGACATTGCTTTGCCAACAAAGGTCCGTCTCAAAGCTTTGGTTTTTCCAGTGGTCATGTATGGATTTGAGAGTTGGACTATAAAGAAAGCTGAGTGCCGAAGAATTGATGCTTTTGAACAGTGGTGTTGTAGAAGACTCTGGAGAGTCCCCTGGACAGCAAGGAGATCCAACCAGTCCATCCTAAAGGAAATCAGTCCTGAGTGTTCTTTGGAAGGACTGATGGTGAAGCTGAGAACCTCCAATACTTTGGCCACCTGATGCAAAGAACTGACCCATTTGAAAAGACCCTGATGCTGGAAAGATTGAAGGCAGGAGGAGAAGGGGACAACAGAGGATGAGATGGTTGGATGGCATTACCGACTCAATGGACAAGAGTTTGAGTAAACTCCAGGAGTTGGTGATGGACAGGGAAGCCTGGCGTGCTGCAGTCCATGGGGTTGCAAAGAGTCGGTCATGACTGAGCAACTGAACTGAACTGAATGATAATTTTGACATAGATAACTGTCCACTTATATGGCTAATGCTCAAAGAGTTGGATGACATATCTGCCATGATATTAGTATTGTACCATATATAAATAATGACAGCTAATCTACACTTTTGACTCTGTACTCCTACTATAGTGTATTTTCAGAGTGACAGAATTCCCTGATTGTTTATCTCCAACCCAAATCACTCACTGGAGCCTGAAATCAATATATTTAGCTTTGTTGAGAGTCTCCACTTGATTGTCTTACGAGTACTTAAAAACCCAAACCTGAACTCATCTCCCACCTTGATCCCTGTCTCACCTACAAAGGTTTCTTCCTTACTAGTACATAACACCACCATCTATTGGATTGCCCAAATCAGTATGATTCATGGAGCCATCCTCTTCTCCATCCCACCTATATCCATTCAGTCACCAAAGTTTATGATTTTGTGACTATATCCCAAATATATTCAGTTCTTTCATATTTATTACCATAGTTCAAGCTATGTTCATCTCTCCATTGTATTACTCTATTGTAGCTTCCTAATTGGCCACTTACCACTAGTGCTGTCCATTTCCAAGACTTAAATTGAAGAAAGTAGGGAAAACCACTAGACCATTCAGGGATGACCTAAATCAAATCCCTTATGATTATACAGTGGAAGTGAGAAATAGATTTAAGGGCCTAGATCTGATAGAGTGCCTGATGAACTACGGAATGAGGTTCGTGACATTGTACAGGAGACAGGGATCAAGACCATCCCCATGGAAAAGAAATGCAAAAAAGCAAAATGGCTGTCTGAGGAGGCCTTACAAATACCTGTGAAAAGAAGAGAAGCAAAAAGCAAAGGAGAAAAGGAAAGATATAAACATCTGAATGCAGAGTTCCAAAGAATAGCAGGAAGAGATAAAAAGCCTTCTTCAGTGATCAATGCAAAGAAATAGAGGAAAACAACAGAATGGGAAAGACTAGGGATCTCTTCAAGAAAATCAGAGATACCAAAGGAACATTTCATGCAAAGATGGGCACGATAAAGGACAGAAATGGTATGGACCTAACAGAAGCAGAAGATATTAAGAAGAGGTGGCAAGAACACACAGAAGAACTGTACAAAAAAGATCTTCATGACCCAGATAATCACGATGGTGTGATCACTGACCTAGAGCCAGACATCCTGGAATGTGAAGTCAAGTGGGCCTTAGAAAGCATCACTACAAACAAAGCTAGTGGAGGTGATGGAATTCCAGTGGAGCTATTCCAAATCCTGAAAGATGATGCTGTGAAAGTATTGCACTCAATATGCCAGCAAATGTGGAAAACTCAGCAGTGGCCACAGGACTGGAACAGGTCCGTTTTCATTCCAATCCCAAAGAAAGGCAATGCCAAAGAATGCTCAAACTACCACACAGTTGCACTCATCTCACAGGCTAGTAAAGTAATGCTCAAAATTCTCCAAGCCAGGCTTCAGCAATATGTGAACCGTGAACTTCCTGATGTTCAAGCTGGTTTTAGAAAAGGCAGAGGAACCAGAGATCAAATTGCCAACATCTGCTGGATCATGGAAAAAGCAAGAGAGTTCCAGAAAAACATCTATTTCTGCTTTATTGACTATGCCAAAGCCTTTGACTGTGTGGATCACAATAAACTGTGGAAAATTCTGAAAGAGATGGGAATACCAGACCACCTGATCTGCCTCTTGAGAAATTTGTATGCAGGTCAGGAAGCAACAGTTAGAACTGGACATGGAACAACAGACTGGTTCCAAATAGGAAAAGGAGTATGTCAAGGCTGTATATTGTCACCATGTTTATTTAACTTCTATGCAGAGTACATCATGAGAAACGCTGGACTGGAAGAAGCACAAGCTGGAATCGGGAGAAATATCAATAACCTCAGATACGTAGATGACACCACCCTTATGGCAGAAAGTGAAGAGGAACTAAAAAGCCTCTTGATGAAAGTGAAAGTGGAGAGTGAAAAGGTTGGCTTAAAGCTCAACATTTAGAAACCAAAGATCATGGCATCTGGTCCCATCACTTCATGGGAAATAGATGGGGAAACAGTGGAAACAGTGTCAGACTGTATTTTTCTGGGCTCCAAAATCACTACAGATGGTGACTGCAGCCATGAAATTAAAAGACGCTTACTTCTTGGAAGGAAAGTTATGACCAACCTAGATCGCATATTCAAAAGCAGAGACATTACTTTGCCAACAAAGGTCCGTCTAGTCAAGGCTTTGGTTTTTCCTGTGGTCATGTATGGATGTGAGAGCTGGACTGTGAAGAAGGCTGAGGGCCGAAGGATTGATGCTTTTGAACTGTGGTGTTGGAGAAGACTCTTGAGACTCCCTTGGACTGCAAGGAGATCCAACCAGTCCATTCTGAAGGAGATCAGCCCTGGGATTTCTTTGAAAGGAATGATGCTGAAGCTGAAACTCCAGTATTTTGGCCACCTCATGCGAAGAGTTGACTCATTGGAAAAGACTCTGATGCTGGGAGGGATTGGCGGCAGGAGGAGTAGGGGACGACAGAGGATGAGATGGCTGGATGGCATCACTGACTCAATGGATGTGAGTCTCAGTGAACTCCAGGAGTTGGTGATGGACAGGGAGGCCTGGCGAGCTGCGATTCATGGGGTCACGAAGAGTCAGACACGACTGAGCAACTGATCTGATCTGATACATTCATGTAATTTTCCTAAAACACAAATCAGAACATCTTACTGTTCTATTTAAACCCTTTTAGTAGCTATCCTTGGCCTTCCATTTAAAATCTAAATAAAGTGTTTGTGGCACCCTTCATAATCTGGCACCTATTATGGATACTGCAATATGGAGCAACTTGCAGTTCCTTGAGATGGCTGGAGGTGAGCACCTTCAGTCTTCACACACACTTCTTTCAGAAGATTAACTAACTCCCAGTAGTTACCATCTCACCTTAGACTTCCTTCAAGAAACCTTCAACTAATATGCCAACAACATGCTCTTAACATCATCTAAGATTGAATTAGATGCTCTTGTGTGTTCCCAAAGTATGTTTGTGATCAGACTCTTTAAGTCAGGTCTGACTCTTTGTGACCCCAGACTATAGCCCACAAGGGTCAGGCTCTGTCCATGGGATTCTAGGCAAGAATACTGGAGTAGGTTGCCATTTCCTTCTCCATATTCTCATAGTGCCTTCTGCTTATTCCTGTTACAGCGTGTGACATACTGAACTATTATGGCCTGCTTGGTTATTTATTTCTCTTCTAAGCCATTGGAGGGCAAGTACAAGATTCTCTTTGGTTGCTCTGTTTTACCAGTACCTCACACAGTGCATGGCACATTCATTCATTCATTCATTCTCCAAATGCTTGTTGAACACACTTTATGTAAGATGGCATACAATAAAGTGGTTTAAATTTCTTCTGATGAAATGAAGAAGTGAAGTGAAGTCGCTCAGTCATGTCCGACTCTTTGCGACCCCATGGACTATAGCCCACCAGGCTCCTCTGTCCATAGAATTCTCCAGGCAGGAGTATTGGAGTGGGTTGCCATTTCTTCCTCCAGGGGATATTCCCGACCCAGGGATTGAACCCGGGTCTCCCGTATTGCAGTCAGACACTTTACTGTCTGAGCCACCAGGGAAGCCTGATGAAATGAAGGCTTGTTCAAATTTTCAGTAGTTCTTTATAGTATCAAAGATATGGTGAAACATATTTTCTTTGACCGGTCTTAGATAATCCCTGTAGTTCATATTGTGAAAATTCAGCAGAATTATATGCATGTATGTGCATAAATAATACCTGAATATATTAATGAAAGCATTGAACAGTATTCTTAATACTTAGATTTTTTAGAGTTTGTAACTATATATAAGATACAATTAAAAATATCTGATTGTTGCAAGTTGAACTTTTAAAAAGCAGTTTTTTGTAACTTTTCTTCTGAACTCTCTCCCTTAAAATAGTTAAGTAAATTTTTCAAGTAAAATATTTAAGTTAAAATGCACTTAAGATAAATTTCTGTCTTGATTTTAGTTTTTTTGTGGATTTTTTTTTAGTCGTTGGAAGAAAGCTGTGGTAGTTCCCAACTGTGTTAGAAACAGTTGTCAAGTGTGGTTCTTTATACTGTGAGACTGGGAGCTGTTTCTAAACACAGAGTTACTAGCACAAGTTTCCAATATATGATCTGTGACTATGGGTAAGTAACATGAAACTTAGATAATATTTGTGGAGGAAAAAAGGAAAAAACTTTTTGAAATTAAATTCCACACAAACTACCTTTTAACTTTAGGTTAATCTTTAAATCTAAGGTGTATAGACTTTAACCTAGAGCCAGTCAATAGTGTAATTTTCTGTACACCTTTGAGATAGTTAAAAGGTATGTAAAAATTAAGATCTTTTGCTTAAGGTGTATAGACTTAAGTCTCTTCTTTTGTGGAAGTGAATCAGTATAAATTTTCAATGCTATTTTTTTTTTCAGTCCTATTTAATAGCAAAGATTTCAAAAGAATTTTTTTATTTAAAGAATCATACTTATTCTACAGAAGCCTTTATCCCTGTGGATCCTATTAATAGTGAAGACTCTAGTATATTTGTATATAATTTGTAGTAAAAATCTAAAAGTTATAAATTTTTATATTACATGTATGTGTGTAAGAGGACTGGTAAGAATTTAATAAAAGGGTGTATGTATGTGTGAATACTATCCAATTAGGATAACTACTAGCCACGTTGTAGCTATTGAGCACTTGAAGTATGGCTTATCTGAATTTGAGGCATACTGTGAGTATTAAAAATATAAACCTTTAGGGAGGAGTTAAGATGGCGGATGAGTTAGACGGGGAGAATACTTTCTCCTCCACAGATCCATTGAAAGAATATTTGAATGCTGAATAAATTCTATAAAACAACTTCTGAATGCCGGCAGAGGACATCAGGCACTTAGAAAGACAACTCATTGTCTTCAAAACGAGAAAACGAGCCCTGCGGTATCTCCTTTAGCGGAGAAGTGGCGCCAACACCAGCATTTGCTATTGGCAAGCGGGGGCTGGGCTAGGAGGAGCAGCGAGGCCTGCACTGCTTTGAGAAAGGATTTGGCCTGGCTATCTCGGGCGCTATCTGAGCGAAATAACCAGACTGTCGGTTATCTACTATATCAAAAGCCAGCCCTAACAAGACACCACCAGGACTACGTACGGAACAAAGGGCTGCACAGAGTTGGCCGGCTGCAGGCCGTCCCACTCTGGTGACAGGCAGCCAGGGCTGGAGGCGGGCAATTACAGCCCTAGAGAGACACTGTCTACGGAACTGTGAGTAGGTTTCTGTGCTGACTCACGCTTCTTGGGGCTCTGGTTGATCAACATCTGCCTGAGAAAGTGCGCTGTTTGTATACCCAGAAAACTGAGTGGCGCAGAGGCAATAAGTCGCAGCAGCTGCACTCGCTGAACTCGGATCTGGTAAGGGCATAAAACGCAGACTCTACCAAGTCTGTGCTTCTGAGGATTATCCGAGTGCCTGAACCTGGCCGGTTTAGATTTGGATGTTCATCTCCGCCCCTTCTGTAACAGGGCAGAGATCAGATATTGAAAAGACCTGTAAACCGCCTCAATAAAGAGAATTCAACAAACTACCAGAATATAGTAAGGACACTCTAAACTTGGCAATTTTAACAAAATGAAGAGACAAAAGAATACCCAGCAGCTAAAGGAACAGGATAGATGCCCACCAAACCAAACCAAAGAGGAAGAGATAGGGAATCTACCTGATAAAGAATTCCGAATAATGATAGCGAAATTAATCCAAAATCTCAAAATCAAAATGGAATCACAGTTAAAGAGTCTGGAGACAAGGATTGAGAAGATGCAAGAAAGGTTTAACAAGGACCTAGAAGAAATAAAAAAGAGTCAACACATAACGAGTAATGCAATAAATGAGATCCAAAACACCCTGGAGGCAACAAATAGTAGAATAACAGAGGCAGAAGATAGGATTAGTGAATTAGAAGATAGAATCCTAGAAATAAATGAATCAGACGAAAAAAAAACGCATCAAAAGAAATGAGGACAATTTCAGAAACCTCCAGGATAACATTAAACGCTACAACATTCGAATCATAGGAGTTCCAGAAGAAGAAGATAAAAAGAAAGATCATGAGGAAATACTTGAGGAGATAATAGTTGAAAACTTCCCTAAAATGGAGAAGGAAATTACCACTCAAGTTCAAGAAATCCAGAGAGTCCCTAACAGGATAAACCCAAGGCGAAACACCCCAAGACACATATTAATCAAATTAACAAAGATTAAATATAAAGAACAAATATTAAAAGCAGCAAGGGAAAAACATCAAACAACTCACAAGGGAATTCCCATAAGGAAAACAGCTGATCTTTCAATAGAAACTCTCCAAGCCAGGAGGGAATGGCAAGACGTAATTAAAGTGATGAAAGAAAATAACTTACAGCCTAGATTATTGTATCCAGCAAGGATCTCATTCAAATATGAAGGAGAAATCAAAAGCTTCACAGATAAGCAAAAGTTGAGAGAATTTTGCACCACTAAACCATTTCTCCAACAAAAACTAAAGGACATTCTCTAGATAGGAATCAATAAAAGGGTGTATAAATTCGAACCCAAAACAATAAAGTAAATCTTATTTATCAATAATTGCTTTAAACGTTTATGGGCTGAATGCCCTAATCAACAGACAAAGACTGTCCTACATACAAAAACAAGACCCCTACATACCTTGTCTACAAGAGACAATCAAAAGACTAAAATGGGTCAAATGGATACAAAAACTAGACCCCTATATGTGTTGTCTACAAGAGAACCACCTTAAAATACAGGATATATACTGACTGAAAATGAAGGGCTGGAAAAAAATTTTCTATGCAAATATGGACCATAAGAAAACAGGAGTAGTAATACTTATATCAGATAAAATTGACTTTAAAGATCCTGAAAAGGAGACAATGAAGGTTACACATAATGAATTAAAGGAACAATCCAAAAAGAAGTTATAACAATTATAAATATATATGCACCCAACATTGGAGCATTGATATATCCAAGACAAACATTAATTAATATGATAGAAGAAATATGCAGCAATACAATAATAGTGGAAGACTTTAATACCCCACTCATATAATCTGGATGTAATAGACAAAGTAAAGAGCAAAACATATTCACTTAATGAGCCTCAAAAAATTCAGTTCACTCAGGAGAGTTTAAAAAAAAAAAAAGACTTATTTGTTCACTCCGCAAAGGTTTATTGACTATTTTTATGGGTTTGGTACCACTTTGCGTAGTAGGGAGGAAGAGGTGACAAATGTGATCCTGTCCTAAATAATATATTGTGGTAAAGATAGACCTACCAATACAAAATACCAAGATGTGCCTAAGATGAGGACACCCAAACTGGACTTTTTGTTTCCTGAACTTTTCATTTCGAGAACAAACCTCCTAATATAGGATGAATTCAACATGATTTTTTTTAAGTGTTCTTTGTGATTAAAAACAGAAAGCCATTGGTTAAGAAATCACATATACTCCTCCCCACCATCACTCCCCTTCTTTCTTCCCATTTCCCTCCCACCCTCACTGATCCTTTCCTTTGTCCATTTTCCCCTGCAAAAAAAAAAGAAAAGAAAATACTAATAAAACCAGATATTCCTCTAGAAAAAAAAAATATTATATATCACAAACATTGTGTCATATGCAAAAAAGAAAACAAGTATTTTTAAATACTTTGTTCATTACTTACAAACACACACACACACACACACACACACACATACATATACACAAACATCAGCCCCCTACACCATTTCCATACTGAGACAAATATCTTAGTGAATAGACAGGTGTGAATATTCACAACTCTTGGCAAAGGATATTGGAGACAATGTCAGTGGACATTCAAAGTCCCATCTCCTCCATGGTTGTGTAAAAAAAAACAAAACAAAACAAAACAAAAAACAGGTTCCTTTCCTTGACAAGAAAGAAAAAAAAATCTCCTAGTGGGATCTGTCATTTTTTTACCTCTCAGCAACATCTTGATTGTTTTCTTAACATGCAAGAGTATAGATGTAAATCTATAAATTAAAAAAAAAATAAAATATAAACCTTTAGTATGAAAGAAGAGCTGGTGTTTCTATTGGGTATCTTCTGGTCAAGAACATTTTTTTCTAACTGAAAATTACATTTTGTGTAAGTTATGGTTGAAATTAAACATTTTGATATTGAGTTATTTTTTATTAGTCTTAGATTATAATTTGACATCTGAATATTGGTATTCCAATATTAGATATAAAAGTGAAAGCTATAAAGTTAAAAAAATTTAAGAAAATATTATTTTGAAGTCTTGTTTTTGGATTTTGTCGTTAGAACAATATCATAACTAGTCCTTCATGATTTCTTGGTTCTTGAATTGGACAGTTTAGCAGCTACCATGGATCACTTTAGTCACTGAATAATTTATTGTTCGCTTCATATGTGCCAAATCTATTGTAATTTCAGGAGGGAAGAAAAAATAAATGTGTGTGCTTGTAATTAGTTCACAGAGTTGGAGGTAGGAAGAAGAGAAGCAATTCTTACCTGGGTTTTTATTTTCTGTCAAGTAGTATGTAAGGTCATCTTAGTACACCACTGGTGGTGGGTTCTTGGAAAAACTCTTGAATAAATTGAATTGAGTACTCAATGGATGAGAGTCAGCATTTCTTGAGTAGTTATTGGGCACTAAGCTGAACGTGGAGGAAAATATAAAATATACATATGTTTATAATATTATAATACATTTATAACATAACAATATAATTGTTAAATAATTTAATGTAATAATTTATAATACATTTATTATATAATATTATATAAAAAATAGCCATGTCCTCAGAGCTTAAATTTTGTTAGGAAGCTAAGTATACCAAGAAAGCAAGTAACAAGGCCACTGTGATCCGGTAGAGTATATGGTGTATATACAGCTGCTTACTGCTGCTAAGTCGCTTCAGTCATGTCTGACTCTGTGCGACCCCTGAGACGGCAGCCCACCAGGCTCCACCGTCCCTGGGATTCTCCAGGCAAGAACGCTGGAGTGGGATGCCATTGCCTTCTCCAATATACAGTACTACAGGAGTTCAAAAGATGAAGAGAACACTAATCACTAAAGATTATTTCATGTGTGTATGTTTGGGGTTTTGTGTCTTGTAAGTTTTCTCCTTTTGTTTCTTATTTATATTAGTAAACAGTGATAATTTACTTGGAGAGCAGTATAGAAAATAGCACAGATTCTTGATCTCAGCACAAGTAAAAGTTTAATACGATTGTTTTAGAGCTGAGCTTTGAGTGCTTTAGAACAGGACGGTGTTTTGAAAAGGAAGTTGAAGTTATTATGGCATTGCTGCTAAGTCGCTTCAGTCGTGTTCAACTCTGTGCGACCCCATAGACGGAAGCTCACCAGGCTCCCCTGTCCCTGGGATTCTCCAGGCAAGAACACTGGAGTGGGTTGCCATTTCCTTCTCCAATGCATGAAAGTGAAAAGTCAAAGTGAAGTCGCTCAGTCGTGTCCGACTCTTAGCGACCCCATGGACTGGAACCTACCAGGGTCCTCCGTCCATGGGATTTTCCAGGCAAAAGTACTGGAGTGGGGTGCCATGGCCTTCCCCAATTATGGCATTGTGAGATTTCAAATCATGTAGCTTTATATGTTTATTTGGTGTGAACCTCAAACTGCACTGGAATTAACCAGCACTGTCTCTTCCCTGTTAATTACTTCTGCATTCCTTACTTCAGTTCAGTTCAGTCACTTAGTCATGTCCGACTCTTTGAGACCCATGGACTGAAGCACGCCAGGCTTCCCTGTCCATCACCAACTCCTGGAGCTTACTCAAAATCATGTCTATCAAGTCGGTGATGCCATCCAACCATCTCATCCTCTGTTGTCCTCTTCTTCTCCCACCTTCAATCTTTCCCAGCATCAGGGTCTTTTCCAGTGAGTCAGTTCTTCACATCAGGTGACCAAAGTATTAGAGTTTGATCTTCACCATCAGTCCTTCCAAAGGATATTCAGGACTGATTTCCTTTTGGATGGACTAGTTGGATCTCCTTGCAGTCCAAGGGACTCTCAAGAGTCTTCTCCAACACCACAGTTCAAAACCATCAATTCTTTAGCACTCAGGTTTCTTCATAGTCCAACTCTCACATCCATACATGGCTCCTGGAAAAACCATAGTTTTGACTAGATGGACCTTTGTTGGCTTTGTCTCTGCTTTGTAATATGCTGTCTAGGTTGACCATAGCTTTTCTTCCAAGGAGCAAGCGTCTTAATTTCATAGCTGCAGTTACCATCTGCAATGACTTTGGAGCCCCCAAAAATAAAGTCTGTCATTGTTTCCACTGTTTCCCCATCTATTTGCCATGAAGTGATGGGACCAGATGCCATGATCTTAGTTTTCTGAATGTTGAGTTTTAAGCCAACTTTTTCACTCTCCTCTTTCACTTTCATCAAGAGGCTCATTAGTTCTTTGCTTTCTGCTGTAAGTGTGGTGTCATTAAGTGTCTGTCATATGTGGTGATCTGCATATCTGAGGTTATTGATATTTCTCCCGACAGTCTTGGTTCCAACTTGTGCTTCATCCAGTCCAGCATTTCTCATGATGTACTCTGCCTATAAATTAAATAAGCAGGGTGACAGTATACAGCCTTGACGTACTCCTTTACTTTACCTGTTTGGAATCAGTCTGTTGTTCCATGTCCAGTTCTAACTGATGCTTCTTGACCTGCATACAGATTTCTCAGGAGGCAGGCCAGGTGGTCTGGTATTCCCATCTCTTTAAGAATTTTCCAGCTTGTTGTGATCCACACAGTCAAAGGCTTTGGTGTAGTCAATAAAGCAGAAGTAGGTGTTTTTCTGGAACTCTTCTTGCTTTTTCGATGATCCAACAGATGTTGGCAATATCTCTGCCTTTGGTCCTCTGCCTTTTCTAAATCTAGCTTGAACATCTGGAAGTTCACAGTTCGTATATTGCTGAAGCCTGACTTGGAGAATTTTGAGCATTACTTTACTAGCTTGTGAGATGAGTGCAATTGTGCAATAGTTTGAACATTCTTTGGCATTGCTTTTCTTTGGGATTGGAATGAAAATTGACCTTTTCCAGTCCTGTGGCCACTGCTGAGTTTTCCAGATTGGCTGGCATATTGAGTGCAGCACTTTCACAGTGTCATCTTTTACGATTTGAAATAGCTCATCTGGAATTCCATCACCTCCACTAGCTTTGTTTGTAGTGATGCTTCCTAAGGCCCACTTGACTTTGCGTTCCAGGGTGTCTGGCTGTATGTGAGCAATCACACCATCATGGTTATCTGGGTCATGAAAATCTTTTTTGTATAGTTCTTCTGTGTATTCTTGCCACTTCTTCTTAATAGTATCTTCTGCTTCTGTTAGGTCCATACTGTTTGTGTCCTTTGTTGTGTCCATCTTTGCATGCAATGTTCCTTTGGTATCTTTAATTTTCTTGAACAGATCTCTAGTCTTTCCCACTCTTGTTTTCCTGTATCTCTTTGCACTGATCACTGAGGAAGGCTTTCTTATCTCTCCTTGCTATTTTTTTTGAAACTCTGCATTCAAATGGGTGTATCATTCCTGTTCTCCTTATTATCAGTCCTTAATATTTGCTGTGTTAATGGTGAGAAGGAAAGATGATTCCAAGCTGGTGTCTGGGTGGGTATCTGTAATAATAAGATCTGTAGACTTGATGGGGGAAAATGGACAAGGAAAGGAGCAATAAGGGTGGGAGGGAAATGGGAAGAAAGAAGGGAGTATGGTGGGAGAGTATTTTTTTAACCAATGCTTTCTTTTTTAATCACAAAGAACACTTAAAAAAATCATGTGAGTTCATTTTATTAGGAGGTTTGTTCTCGAAATGAAAAGTTCAGAAAACAAAAAGTCAGTTTGTTCCTCATCTTTAGGCACATCTTGGTATTTTTATTGTAAATCTATCTTACCACAATATATTATTTAGGACAGGATCACATTTGTCACCTCTTCCTCCCTACTACCCAAAGTGGTACCAAACCCACAAAATAGTCAATAAACCTCTACAGAGTGAGCAAATAAGTCTTTTTTTTTTTTTTTTTTAAACTCTCCTGAGTGAACTGAATTTTTTGAGGCTCATAAGTAAATATGTTTTCCTTTTACTTTTTATTACAGCAGATTATATGAGTGGGTGTTAAAGTCTCCCATATTATTGTATTGCTCTAGAGAATGTCTTTATTTTTGTTGGAGAAATGGTTTAGTGATGCAAAATTCTCTCAACTTTTGCTTATCTGTGAAGCTTTTGATTTCTCCTTCATATTTGAATGAGATTTTCTGGATACAATAATCTAGGCTGTAAGTTATTTTCCTTCATCACTTTAATTACATCTTGCCATTCCCTCCTGGCTTGGAGAGTTTCTATTGAAAGATCAGCTGTTATCCTTATGGAATTCCTTGTAGTTATTTGATGTTTTTCCCTTCTGCTTTTAATATTTTTCTTTATATTTAATCTTTTTAATTTGACTAATATGTGTCTTGGGTGTTTCGCCTTGTTTATCTGTTAGGGACTCTCTGGATTTCTTGAACTTGAGTGGTTATTTCCTTCTCCATTTTAGGGAAGTTTTCAACTATTATCTCCTCAAGTATTTCTCATGATCTTTCTTTTTATCTTCTTCTTCTGGAACTCCTATGATTCGAATGTTGTAGCGTTTGATGTTATCCTGAGGTTTCTGAAATTGTCCTCATTTCTTTTGATACGTTTTTCTTTTTTCTCGTCTGATTCATTTATTTCTAGGATTCTTCTACTAGTTCACTAATCCTATCTTCTGCCTCTGTTATTCTACTATTTTTGCCTCCAGGTTTTTGATCTCATTTATTATTATTATTATTGTTGACTCTTTTTATTTCTTCTAGGTCCTTGTTAAACCTTTCTTGCATCTTCTCAATCCTTGTCTCCAGACTCTTTAACTGTGATTCTATTTTGATTTTGAGATTTTGGATTAATTTCGCTATCATTATTCGAATTCTTTATCAGGTAGATTCCCTATCTCTTCCTCTTTGGTTTGGTTTGGTGGAGATCTATCCTGTTCCTTTAGCTGCTGGGTATTCTTTTGTCTCTTCATTTTGTTAAAATTGCCAAATTTAGAGTGTCCTTACTATATTCTGGTAGTTTGTTGAATTCTCTTATTGAGGCGGTTTACAGGTCTTTTTCAATATCTGATCTCTGCCTTGTTACAGAGAGGGAGGAGATGAACACCCAAATCTAAACCGGCCAGGTTCAGGCACTCAGATAATCCTCAGAAGCACAGACTTGGTTGAGTCTGCGTTTTATGCCCTTGCCAGATCCGAGTAGCGCAGGTGATGAAATGTTCAGCGAGCGCAGGTGCTGCGACTTATCGCCTCTCCGCCGCTCAGTTTTCTGGGTATACAAACAGCGCACTTTCTCAGGCAGATGTTGACCATCCAGAGCCCCAAGAAGCGTGAGTCAGCACAGAGACCTACTCACAGTTCCGTTAGACAGTGTCCCTCTAGGGCTATAATTGCCCGCCTCTGGCCCTGGCTGCCTGTCACAGAGTGGGACGGCCTGCAGCCGGCCAACTCTGTGCAGCCCTTTGTTCCGTAGGTAGTCCTGGTGGTGTCTTAAGTTAGGGCTGGCTTTTGATGTAGTAGATAACCGACAGTCTAGTTATTTCGCTCAGATAGCGCCCGAGATAGCCAGGCCAAATCCTTTCTCAAAGCAAAGCAGGCCTCGCCGCTCCTCCTAGCCCAGCCCCCACTTGCCAATAGCAAATGCTGGTGTCCGCGCCAGTTCTCCGCAAAAGGAGTTACCGCAGGGCTCGTTTTCTCGTTTTGAAGACAATGAGCTGTCTTTCTAAGTGCCTGATGTCCTCTGCCGGCATTCAGAAGTTGTTTTATCGAGTTTATTCAGCATTCAAATGTTCTTTTAATGGATTTGTGGAGGAGAAAGTATTCTCCCCGTCTTACTCGTCCGCCATCTTAGCTCCTCCCCCCCCTGAACTGAGAAGATTTTAAACAGGAGTGGGATTTAGAGAGATGGTAGTATAGGATGAGAAGTGTGAGCATGGCTTTTGTGAGTGTTGTAGAAACTGACCACTAGCTGCATCATAAACCAAGATGATAGAGGGATCCCCTGCACGTGCATACACTGCAAACATAGTGGAAATGTAACAGAACAGTAACAAAACTGTAAATGTGTAGCTAAACTCTGAGGCAGGAAAGAAGGAAATTCCCAGGTGCCAGGTATGAAAGAAATCAAATCAAAACCTTCAGTGGAAAAACAAACAAACAAAAAACCTTAAGTGGGAACTAGTGCTGCTATGGGGAAGGCAATGGCACCCCCACCCCAGTACTTTTGCCTAGAAAATCCCATGGACAAAGGAGTCTGGTAGGCTCCAGTCCATGGGGTCGCTAAGAGTCGGACACGACTGAGCGACTTCACTTTGACTTTTCACTTTCATGCGTTGGAGAAGGAAATGGCAACCCATTCCAGTGTTCTTGCCTGGAGAATCCCAGGGGCGGGGGAGCCTGGTGAGCTTCCGTCTATGGGGTCACACAGAGTTGGACACGCCTGAAGTGACTTAGCAGCAGCAGCAGCAGTGCTGCTATATAAAATAGTACAGGGGCCTTTTGGTCCTGGGTATAAGGGGCTTCCCAGGTGGCCCAGTGGCTCCACCTGCCAGCACAGGAGCTGCAAGAGACATAGGTTTGATTGCTGGGGTGGGAAGATCCCCTGAAGGAGGAAATGACAACCCACTCCATTGTTCTTGACATAAACAGAGAGTCCTGGCAGGCTACAGTCCATGGAGTCGGACATGACTGAGCAGCTGAACACACACGTAGGTCTGGGGTGAAATTTTAGTGCACATATAGAGAATGGAGTTTGGGCCTATTTAAAATACAACTAGGTCTGATGTACAGGCATGCAGCCTTGAACCTGAATTATGTGTGTGTGTTCAGTTGTGTCTGACACACTGCGACCTCATGGACTGTAGCCCTTCCATCTCCACTGTCCATGAAGATATCCAGGCAAGAATACTGAAGTGGGTTTCCATTTCCTACTCCCAAGGAATCTTCTGACCCACGGATAGAAACCATTGTCTCCTGCATTGACGGGTGGATTCTTTACCACTAAGCCACCTGGGAAGCCCCTGAAATTGGAAAGGGTTTCCCTAACTGCAGTGTTGCTGGGGGTCTTTGGCAGAGGGGTGGGTGGCATTTAAGGGCTCAGTGATGGAACAATCTAAACAAGAAATAAATGTGTATGGAAATAATTAAAATGATTTATACAAGGACGTGAAGAATAAAGTAACAGCCAGTATGAAAAACAAGCAGTAAGTCTTGAAAAAGAAAATTAAAATCAATGTTCAGAAATTAAAAATATAATCTTGGAATTTGGCTTTAGTTGGATTATATAGAATATTAAACATATTCTTGCTTGGCTGAAAAGGAAAAGAAGTATATAGCAATAAGCATCAGCATTAGATTTAAGAACTAAATCTAAATGTAATGATGCAAAAGTAAAAAGCTGAAAATCGGGATTGGCAAAATGCTAGACTGATACAGAATAAAACAGAAAGCTCCTAGGAAAGTACTATCAGGCAAGAACAGATTTTAAAGGCAAAAGTGCTATTAAGGATAAAGAGAGCCATTGCATAATGGTGGGAAGGAATAATTCACCAGGAAGAAATAATAATCTTGAAGCTTTATGTCTAAATAATAATATCTCAAAGTGTACAAAGCAAAATTTTACATACTAAAAATGGACTGTCTGTAGATAGTGGGGAATCTTAGCACATTTCCTCAGAAGCAGGTGGATAGATCACACCACTGCTACACCACCTCCTCCCCAGCAAAGTAAGGACATAGAATATATGGCCACTGCAGTCAACAAGCTTGGTGTTTTAGGTGTGTTTAACCCTTAGTCTCAAAAAAAATAGAATGTAGATGTTCCTTTCAACCACACTTGAAACATGGAAATTAACTACAATGGAATGACTTCACAAATACCCAGACATGTTACATTGGCTGTATTTTCTGACTACAGTGTAAGTACATGGAAACCTTATTAGGTTTTCCAAATTTTATTTGAAGGTGTTTAATAGGATAATATTTAAATAAAATAATAGCTAAAACATTTATTGAACACTTAATGTAAGCTAGGCGTATTATTGAATGTTTTAAATATGTTATTTAAATACTTTTCTTCAGCCCTATGGATTATAACATACTGTTACCATCCTTAGTAATGAGAATATTTAGGTTTAAAAATGTTTATAGGTCTTGAGCTTCCCCTGCAGGGGCTGTGGGTTTGATCCCTAGTCAGGGAACTAAGATCCCACATGCTGTGTGGGTGGAGCCAAGAAATTAATTAATTTTAAAAGTTGATTATCTGCCCAAGGTCTGCAGGTGGGAAGAAAAAACCTCTCTTTTTAAATACACTGCACAGCCTTCCCACCTTTTAAAAATATCTTTTTGATTGTAAAATACAGCCAGATAGAGAAGTTTACATTAAACAACTACATAGTATATTGAATTATTGTTTAGGTTGGTATTGTAATACCAATAGATCAAGAAGTAGAACTTTACCAGCCACTACAGAATCCTTTTATGTGCCCTGTTCTGACCATAACCTCTTTCCTTCCCCATAGAAAGTATTTTTGTAATAATCATTTTCTAGCTTCTTCTCTTTATAATTTTAGTACTGGAATATACTTTCTTAAACAGTATGCTTTAGTTTTGCTTATTTTTCCCCATTTTTCCCCCCATGGAGTTTATTTGTTGAAAAAACTGGTATAGTTTGATCTTGTAGAGTTTCTGAGAGGTTTGTTCAAGTTGAGATTTGATGGTTTGGGCAGATTTTGTAGATGATGGTGGTGTGTTCTTTCATCAGGAGATATATAAATGTCTGGTAATATTTCTTTTTGTGATATTAGAACTATGGATACTCAGTGGTTAATCCTATTAACTCTTTAGAGATTCCAGATTTTATTTTTCTGATAGGATTATTTCTTCATTTATTGCTGGAATGTTTCTGTAAAGAAGCTTCCCTTCACCTAACAGCTGGTTACCTGGTGGTTCAGTTTATATAAAAGAGGAAGAGCTGGTGTTATTTCGTGTTGTATACCAGTTTTTAAAATAAGGAGTTGCTTTTCACTGGCATCTTTCAAAGCAACTCAACTCCCCCTTTTTTTTTGGAGGCTAATTACAAGATTGTGGTTTTGCCCTTTTTTTGTGTCATAAATTCACAAGATTTAAATATATTTCTTTCAGTTCATTTCATTTATTCTTACTGATGCTCAAATTGTCCCATCTTCGGCCAGTGGGAGCATCTTCAAGTTGGTTCTCTTCCATCAGGGAGTTTATATTGTAGTAAATATATGTATATATAAGCATATGTATGTGTGCATGCTCTTTTGCTCAGTCATGTCCAACTCTTTCTGACCCTATGGACTATAGCCCATCAGGCTCCTCCGTCTGTAGAATTTTCCAGGCAAGAATACTGGAGCAAGTTGCCATTTCCTCGTCCAGGAGATCCTCCCAACCCAGGGATTGAACTCTGTCTCTTGCATTGGCAGGCAGATTCTTGACCACTGCATCACCTGGGAAGCCCCAATTGATGTATATGTATTGCCTTAAAACACACACATATACTAAACACATTGTTCTGTATATTTTGGGTTTTACTCTTGATGAACATTTTGATTGTTACCCAGCAGAATTCTAAAAAGTACTGCAATGAATATCTTGATTCTTAACTACTTTGCCCATGTGTGCAGAATCAATGCCCAGAATGGAATTGTTAAGTAGTAATAGCTACTGCCAAATTGCTCTCCTCAAAGCAATTTTAAGATTTTTTTGGTCTCATGTTATCCTTTGATATATAGTACTAGTATACAATCAAACTTTCTGATCTTTGATAATCTGCTACATTAAAAAAAACTCATTGTAGTTTCTGTTAGTATTTCATTTGTATTTCCTAAATTCTAAATTGCATGTATCCTTGGTCCAATTTTCTGTTGAATTGTTAGTCTTTTCCATGCTGATTTGTAGTACTCAGGTGTAATAAAAAAATTACCCTTTTGTGACACATGTTAACAAATGTGTGTATTAGTGTCTCAGTCATGTCCAACTCTTTGCTATCCCATAAACTGTAGCCCATCAGCCTTTCCTATCCCTGGAATTCTTGAGGCAAGAATACTGGAGTGGGTTATTTTTCCTAATTGTGTTATTTCTTTTAACTATCTATGATTTTCATTTCCTAAGCAGATTTTTAAAATGTAAACATATTACTCAAATCTATTAGTTCATTTTTAAACAATCTAAACTTAGGAAAGAGTTTAGAACAGTACAAAGAAGTTCCCCTTCCCCCACCCTGAACTCTTCAAGAATAAGTTTCCAGCTTTGTCCTGTCACCTTCTAATACTTCAGTGTGTATTTCCTAACAACAAGGATATTCACCTAGATAATCATGCTATACATATTAAAATCATAAAGTTAGTACTGACGCATTACTGTCTTTAGATCTCCATTCAGGTTTCACTAATTGAAAGAGGTATTTCACTCTTGTCCTAAAAACAAACCTTTAAACAAAAGGATCTAGTTCAGAACCACAGGTTGCAATGAGTTTACATATCTTTTCAATGTCCTTCCATCTGGAACAGTTCCTTAGGCTTTTCCTTGACTTTCAACTTTGATAATTTGAAGGTTATTAAAAACAAATTAGAACAAATTTGGATTTTCCCTAATGATTCCTCATAATTCTGATATTCCCAATAGATTTAGGTTACGTACCTTTGTCAGGAATATCGTAGAAGTGATGCTGTGTTCTTTCATACTCTAAGGTGACACACAGCTTCAGTATGTCTTATGAATGATGTTTACTTTGGTCACTTGATTAAGACAGTGTTTGATTGGCATTTCTACTATAGAGTTATGATTTTTCCCTTTCTACTTAATCAGTATTTGTGTGTGTGGGGGGGATACTTTAAACATCTCATTCCTATCAAATTCCGTTTATTCCTTTATTTATAGTAGAATGAATTTACAGGTTGTCCATTCAGTAGGTTATAATCCCTTTACTATCATGAGTTTTGATACTTCAGCATAATTTTGCTAGCTAGTGGGTGATCATTCGGGCTGATCTCAGTATTCTTTTTTTTTCTTTTTTGGCTGTCATGCGGGCTTTTTCTAGTTGCGGCATGCAGGCCTCTCTAGTTTCAGTATATGGGCTTAGTTACCCCCCAAGGCATGTGGGATCTTAATTCTCTGACCAGGGGAATCTGTGTCCCTTGCACTGAAAAGTAGCTTCACAACTACTGAACCACCAGGGAAGTCCATTCAGTGTTCCTTTGACCTGTCCTCATCATTCAGCAGTTTCTTGTTTCTGCCACAAGATACTTCAGGTTCACCTTGAATTTCCCTCAACCTAGAATCAGCCATTCCTCCAAGGAGCCCTTATCCCTTTTATAAAGAAGTAAGAAAGTACTCAGAAGCAAATATCCAAATACTGGTCATGTTCATTGCTATTGGAGTAGCACTGCTTCCAGGCTTTGTTATACACGTGTATAATGCACACATTTCCAAACATTTATACATATGTTTGTACATGCTTGCTGCTGCTGCTAAGTCGCTTCAGTCGTGTCCGATTCTGTGCGGCCCCATAGACAGCAGTCCACGAGGCTCCCCGTCCATGGGATTCTCCAGGCAAGAACACTGAAGTGGGTTGCCATTTCCTTCTGCAATGCATGAAACTGAAAAATGAAAGTGAAGTCGCTGAGTCTTGTCCGACTCTTAGTGACCCCATGGACTGCAGCCCACCAGGCTCCTCCATCCATGGGATTTTTCCAGGCAAGAGTGCTGGAGTGGGGTGCCATTGCCTTCTCCATGTACATGCTTCAGATCAGATCAGATCAGTCGCTCATTCATGTCCGACTCTTTGCAACCCCATGAATCGCAGCCCGCCAGACCTCCCTGTCCATCACCAACTCCCGGAGGTCACTCAGACTCACATCCATCGAGTCAGTGATGCCATCCAGCCACCTCATCCTCTGTCATCCCCTTCTCCGGCCCCCAATCCCTCCCAGCATCAGAGTCTTCTCCAATGAGTTAACTCTTCGCATGAGGTGGCCAAAATACTGGAGTTTCAGCTTCAGCATCATTCCTTCCAAAGAAATAGGTAAGCATGTACATGCTTACCTATTTCTATATCTGTCTTTTAAAAACAATGAGTTCACATTGAAAATTCCAGTCCAACAGTGTAAGATATACTCTATTTATATTTTAACTCTTCTCAGAACCCTGGTTTCCATTCTACTTAATTATTTGATCAGTCCCTTGATGTTACCAAGCTTCCGGTTCCACCTTCCCTCTCCTGCGCGATAGCCTTTTCTGTCACCCTTCCCACACACAAACCTCCTTCTTCTTACCCCTCTTGAGCTCCAATACTATATGCCAGACCACCCTCTGCATGGATGCCCTTTTTATCCTACTTGTTATCTATACTGAATCTACACTATCCTACTTGGTATTCATAATCTATACTGAACTGTCTGTCTCCATTGACACACTTCTCACCCTGCTTGTACTCTAACCATGCAATACTCGCTTGTACTCACTCAGCAAGTGAACATCCTCCTCACCGTTTTTAAAAATGCCTTCCAAGTTCTGTGTCATACCTTTAAAGAACTTTACCACTTTCACATTATAAAAAATAGTTTTGTTTTCTTTTCATGATTTTATTTATCTATTTTTATTGTAGGTAAGCATTGTGAAATTTATTTTGAAGTAAGAAATGAAATAGAAATCCAACACCTCTCAAATGGTTATCCAGATGACTAGAATTTTGTATAAAAACTATCTCCCCCCCCAAAAAAAATATATATTACAAAGTTTTTTATAAATTTACTGAATCCATAGGGCTTTTTCTTAAAAATGGGTGTCATTCTCATATTATTTTTGTTTATAACAGATGATGATGTACCTGCAGATATGGTTGCAGAAGAATCCGGTCCTGGTGCACAAAATAGTCCATACCAACTTCGTAGGAAAACTCTTTTGCCAAAAAGAACAGCGTGTCCTACAAAGAGCAGTATGGAGGTAGGTTAAATGTCTGTTTTTCTGTGTATAATGAAAGAATTGTTAGGAAAAAAACAGAACTGTCATCATTTTTTAGAAGTAATGATTATGGGTAAAAATATTTGCTTAACTAGTTTTCATTTTGTTTTTGAAGGGTGCTTCAACTTCAGCTACAGAAAACTTTTTTGGTCATCGTGCAAAACGTGCAAGAGTTTCTGGAAAATCACAAGATCTATCAGGTATTTCCTTTGAGAAAGTTAAGGAATAGGATTAAATAGTTCTTTTAAATTTTGTTTGATAAAAAATTAAAATTAAATGTTTGTTTACACATTTGAGATTGAGAAAGCAATTATTACAGAATAAACCTGAGAAGGCTGACCTTCTCCATCTTTTACTGTAATTGTTGTATAAAAATCCTTTTTGTATATTTATTGTAACCAGTTACTGAAATGGTACATACTAGCTAAAAGAAAGAATACTGTTAAGAGAAAAGAAAATAAATGTGTGTCATCTCTGAAAGCACATGCTTATAAAATGATAGTCATCAAAAAATAAAAGCTCTTCATTTAACAAAATGAAAATTGTGCTCTTTAAATAATGAGAAAGTCTTTGCTAGCATGATAGATTATGTTCTGTTTGTCAATCTTTTTATAGCAGCACCTGCTGAACAATATCTTCAGGAGAAACTGCCAGATGAAGTGGTTCTAAAAATCTTCTCGTATTTGCTGGAACAGGATCTTTGTAGAGCAGCTTGTGTGTGTAAACGCTTCAGTGAACTTGCTAATGATCCAATTTTATGGTAAGTGAAAATTTATTTCTTGAGATATATTACCTACTGCCCCAAATGCTAAAGGATGGTAGGAAGGTTGGAGTGTGAGTTGATGGTTACAGTTAAATAGAAGAAAATTGGAATACTTATAAATGCCAGTTTAGTTCAGTCACAGTCGAATCCAACCCTGCGACCCTATGGACTGCAGCACTCCAGGCTTCCCTGTCCATCACCAACTCCTGGAGCCTACTCAAATTCATGTCTATTGCATTGGTGATGCCATCCAACCATCTCATCCTCTGTCATCCCCTTCTTCTCTCACCTTCAGTCTTTCCCAGCATCAGGGTCTTTTCCAGTAAATCTGTTCTTCCCATCAGGTAACCAAAGTATTGGAGTTTCAGCTTCAGCATCAGTCCTTCCAGTGAATATTCAGGACTGATTTCCTTTAGGATTGACTGGTTTAATCTCCTTGCAGTTCAAGGGACTCCCAAGAGGCTTCTCCAACACCACAGTTCAAAACCATCAGTTCTTCGTTGCTCAGCTTTGTTTATAGTCCAATTCTCACATTCATACATGACTACTGGAAAAACCATAGTTTTGACTAGATGGACCTTTGTTAGTAAAGTAATGTCTCTGCTTTTTAATATGCTGTCTAGATTGGTCATAGCCTTTTTTCCAAGGAGCAGGCATCTTTTAATTTCATGGCTGCAGTCACCATCGGCAGTGATTTTCAGTTCAGTTTAGTCGCTCAGTTGTGTCCGACTCTTTATGACCCCATGAACCACAGCACGCCAGGCCTCCCTGTCCAACACCAACTCCCGGAGCCTACCCAAACTCATGTCCATTGAGTCGGTGATGCCATCCAACCATCTCATCCTTTGTCATCCCCTTCTCCTCCTGCCCTCAGTCTTTCCCAGCATCAGGGTCTTTTCAAATGAGTCAGCTCTTCCCATCAGGTGGCCAAAGTACATCAGTCCTTCCAATGAACACCCAGGACTGATCTCCTTTAAGATGAACTGGTTGGATCTCCTTGTAGTCCAAGGGACTCTCAAGAGTCTTCTCCAACACCACAGTTCAAAACCATCAGTTCTTTGGTGCTCAGCTTTCTGTATAGTCCAACTCTCACATCCATAATGACCACTGGAAAAACCATAGCCTTGACTAGACAGACTTTTGTTGGCAAAGTAATGTCTCTGCTTTTTAATATGCTGTCTAGGTTGGTCATAACTTTCCTTCCAAGGAGTAAGCATCTTTTAATTTCATGGCTGCAATCTGGAGCCCCCCAAAATAAAGTCTCTCACTGTTTGCATTGTTTCCCCATCTATTTGCCGTGAGGATATGGGACTGGGTGCCATGATCTTAATTTTTTCAGTGTTGTTTTAAACCAGCTTTTTTGCTCTCTTTCACCCTCATCAAGAGTCCTCTTTGCTTTCTGCCATTAAAGTGGTGTCAATGGCATATCTGAGGTTATTGATATTTCTCCCATCAATCTTGATTCCAGCTTGTGCTTTATCCAGCCCAGCATTTTGCATGATGAACTCTGTATATAAGTTAAACAAGCAGGGTGGCAGTATACTGCCTTGACGTACTCCTTTTCCTATTTGGAACCAAGTCTGTTGTTCTAACTGATGCTTCTTGACCTGCATACAGATTTCTCAGGAGGCAGGCCAGGTGGTTTGGTATTCCCATCTCTTTAAGAATTTTCCAATTTGTTGTGATCCACAGAGTCAAAGGCTTTGGTGTAGTCAATAAAGCAGTAGATGTTTTTATGCAGCTCTTGCTTTTTCGATGATCCAGCTGATATTGGCAATTTGATCTCTGCCTTTGTTCCTCTGCTTTTTCTAAATCCAGCATGAACATCTGGAAGTTCACGGTTCTTGTACTTTTGAAGTCTGGCTTGGAGAATTTTGAGCATTACTTTGCTAGCATGTGAGATGAGTGCAATTGTGCAGTAGTTTGAACATTCTTTGGCATAGCCTTTCTTTGGGATTGGAATGAAAACAGACCTTTTCCATCTTGTGGCCACTGCTGAGTTTTCCAGATTTGCTGGCATATTGAGTGTAGCACTTTCACAGCATCATCTTTTAGGATTTGAAATAGCTCAACTGGAATTCCATCACCTCCACTAGTTTTGTTCATAGTGATGCTTCCTAAGGCCCACTTGAGTTTGCACTCCAGGATGTCTGGCTGTAGATGAGCGATCACACCATCATGGTTATCTGGGTCATGAAGATATTTTTTGTATAGTTCTTCTGTGTATTCTTGCCACCTCTAATCTTAATAATATCTTCTGCTTCTGTTAGGTCCATACCATTTCTGTCCTTTATTGTGTCCATCTTTGCATGCAATATTCCTTTGGTATCTTTAATTTTCTTGAACAGATCTCTAGTCTTTCCCATTCTCTTGTTTTCCTGTATTTCTTTGCACTGATCACTGAGGAAGACTTTCTTATCTCTTCTTGCTATTTTTTGGAACTCTGCATTCAAATGGATATATCTTTCCTTTGCTCCTTTCCCAGTTACCTGTTTATCACAAATGTTGGCTATCAGTCCAGGCAGTGTTTTTAAAACTATAAGAAAGAAAGTGAAGTCACTCAGTCGTGTCCGACTCTTTGTGACCCCATGGACTGTAATCAGGCTCCTCCGTCCATGGGTTTCTCCAGGCAAGAGTACTGGAGTGAGTTGCCACTTCCTTCTCCAGGAGATCTTCCCGACCCAGGGATTGAACCCGGGTCTCTGGGTTCCCAGGTTCGCATTGTAGGCAGATGCTTTACCATCTGAGCCACCATGTGAGTACTTCCTAAAGGAAGTACTTTTTCTGCTATTTGTCAGGTAAAAGCTACTGAGTGATTATGGAGAATGCTTTTCATTCCATTGCTTTTAGAAACAGAACTAAGTCTAATTTAAAACAGGTAATAATTCAGTAAGAATGTAGATTTTGTATATCACTTTTAGAAAAGAGTTTGGACAGTTGTATTTTTGAACCATGAAATATGTGTGCCCTTTAACCCAGGAATTCCACTTCTGAAAATTTATTTACGTTATGTACAAATTTTTCATAATAACATAGTTAATAGTGGGAGAAAGCTAGAAATAATCAAAGTCTAGCAATAAGGGATTAGACTAAAAGTAAACAGTGTTATATGTACTTAAAGGGTTGTGATATAGTCATTAACAGTGAACTTTACAGTTTTTTATAACATGGGAATATGCCATGTTATAAAAAATGAAAGCAGAATACAAAAATTCTTTGTTACACAATTGTAATAAATGAAACTCTGTAGCTAAAAAGACTGAAAAAGAAATACAGTAAATTGTTAATAGTTAATATATTAAAAGTAGGTTATCTCTTTCATACTTTTCTATATTTTACAGCAGCTTTATGTATTACTTCTATGATACTAAAAATAAGGTACACTTTAAATTTAAGAAAGAAAATTATATTTGTGTTGAAAAGCAAAAAGGGAATGTTAAAAGAGCAGAAGAAGAAACATTTGTTTTGTATAAGAAATTATATAATAGTTAACTGTCACTCCACTCCTAAGATTTGATGATTTGCGATCAGACATACATGAAACATCATTATTTAAAATAATCCTTTTAAATTATAATTGTATGTGGCTTTTATAGTAGGGTGGCTTTTATTTTCCTTTAAACAATCAGATTTTAAAGAATTGATGCATTGTTTTAGGTGGACTACTTTTTATATGCAGTTATATTATTTTAGCCAAAAATTTTATTTTTACATTTACAATGCTGCTCTGTCATATTCTTATAAGTTTTTGAGGCCTCAAATAATTTTTATAGTTGTTTAAAGAATATTTTATGAAGAAATCTTAAACCCCTTTCCCCCTCCAGGAAACGATTATACATGGAAGTATTTGAGTATACCCGCCCTATGATGCACCCTGAACCTGGCAAATTCTACCAGATTAATCCAGAAGAATATGAACACCCAAATCCATGGAAAGAGAGTTTCCAGCAGTTGGTATGAAGTATAAATGGAAAATACTGATCTTATATATATTTTAAATAAAAGTTTTTAAATATATAATGTTTTATTATATATTTATAAATATATTTTTATAAAAGTTCCTTTTTCAAAATTTAAATTCAAGTATAGGTTTCACGGGAATTTCCTGGTAGTCCAGTGGTTAGGACTTCACACTTTCACTACTGAGGGCTAGGGTTCAATTCCTGGTCAGGAAACTAAGGTCCCAGAAGGCATGCAGCATGGCCAAAAAAAAAAAATAGGTTTCTCAAGTCAGTACACATTTATCAGCCAGCAAGGGAGTCAGCAGTTGTTTTCACTGCTGGCATATTTATTAATAATTTAAACAGTAGCCCTAAGTTTAAATAGTAGTATCAGTAGCCTGAGAGCAGTTATACTTTCTATGGATCTCTTTCAACTTACATTTAAATTATTACTGTTGAGTAGTTATTTAGAGTTTCATGGAATTCCCTTGGTAGTCCAGTAGTCACATTTAGCTTTATTTTCATATTATCCTTTATGAATAGTTAACTACCCAACTAGGGGTGATTTTGCTCCACAGGGGATATTTGGCGGTGTCTGGAGACATTTTTGGTTTTCACAACTGGAGAAGATACTGCTTCTGATACCTGGTGGTTAGAGTCCAGTGAAAAGTGAAAGTCACTCAATCGTGTCTGGCTCTTTGCATCCCCATGGACTGTGTAGTCCATGGAATTCTCCAGGCCAGAATACTGGAGTGGGTAGCCTTTCCCTTCTCCAGGGGATCTTCCCAACCCAGGGATCAAACCCAGGTCTCCTGCATTGTGGGCAGATTCTTTACCAGCTGAGCCACAAGGGAAGCAGATGCTACTAAATATCCTACAATGCACAGAATAAGCCCCTACAACAAAGAATCTGTTACAAACTATCAGTTGTGCTGAGGTTGAAAAACCATGTCCTTACTTGATATTACTGAGTCATAAACTGTTCCAGATTTTACATTGCAATATGCATCAGAAAATTAATTGGACTAACTAATAATTATTTTTGAAAATTAATTTTAAAAATTCACATAGTACTAAACTAATTTAGACTATAGTGTTTATACTAGTAGTCAGTTTTTGTTTTTGTGTTTTTGATGTTTAGTATAAAGGTGCACATGTAAAGCCAGGATTTGCTGAACATTTCTACAGTAACCCTGCAAGATACAAAGGAAGAGAAAACATGTTGGTATGTTTAATTTGTCTTTTTCTAAGATTTAAAATGATGATCTTACAATCCTTTACTGACATGTTTTTGCGGGGGGTTTGTTTGTTTGTTTTAGTACTATGATACAATTGAAGATGCCCTTGGTGGGGTACAAGAAGCTCATTTTGATGGACTTATCTTTGTTCATTCTGGAATATATACTGATGAATGGATATATATTGAATCTCCAATCACCATGATTGGTGCAGGTATTTTGAAATGTGTTGTCATTAGAATTTTAATACTTTATTTATGTGGTGGGTTTTTTAAAAATGCTGGTTACTTAAAATCCAGATGAACCTTGATAATATTGTAGGAAAAAATTAGAAATGTCATGTATATTTTATATGATGGAAATGAAAACTTTAGAGTTCAGAAATTATAAATGTATCTGTTTCCCTTGGGGGAATGTGTATAATTCTTGATGCCAATAGTTTGTCCAACTGCTTTAGTTAATAAGGAGAGAAAAATATTTGTTTTATCTTTTATTTAAAAATTCAGAGGCTAATGTTTTTATTGCTGTGTTTTTAATGAAACAAATGTGCTTTTAAAATACTTTCCATGCTGTTTCAAAGTTGTGTTTACGGTCACAATTCTAAAAATAAATGTAATGTTTGTTGAGCACTGATCAGTTATTTGAAAATTTATGGACTCTTTGATTTTTTTAAGGATACAGTAGTATAAGACCATTTTACAATAGCAAGTAGTTGTTAACTAGTTACTGAGATTTGCGTTTACTGCCCTTTCTTCTTCCCTCCCCTATTTCCATGTCAAAGAAAAGTGAGAGAGAATATATAAAAATTTTGCCTCCTAATTTTCATTATTTTCCAAATCAAGACCAGTACTGAAAATAAGCTTAAATAAAGAAGATTCTTTCTTTCTCTTCCTGCTCACCATCCCCTTCTTTCTTCTCTCTGAATGTTGTTTTCTGGTGCTACTGGTAGTGATTTGGTTTCCACGAGAAACCCACATTTTAATGCCATTGCATTTGGTATTGAATACTATTTGTAGCTCAGTCTATTAAAAGTATTATTATACATGAATTTGAGTTACAGTGATGCTCAAATAATGTCCCTGTTAAGTATGACAAGTTATCTATTTGATAAAATGAGTATTAGTCCTGTCTACCCAATTCTAATGTTCCTTTAAAGTTCCCTCTCCAAAAGAACTACCCAATTTAAAACTGTAGAAAGGGTTCTATTGAATTATTAGTTTTATGGCAGAGTATTTTTACTGACTAAGAAAGTAATTTTTTGATCTGTCTCGTGAAAGTAATATGCTTTAAAATATTTTCCTCATAGCACCTGGAAAAGTAGCAGACAAAGTTATAATTGAAAACACTAGAGACTCAACCTTTGTTTTTATGGAAGGTTCAGAAGATGCTTATGTTGGATACATGACAATAAGGGTAAGAAATTATAAATTTTTAAGTACATATATGGAAATATTTAAGGCTGTGGCTATTTATTTCAAACAAAATTTCTACTTTTCAGTTTAACCCTGATGACAAATCTGCTCAACACCACAATGCACACCACTGCTTAGAGATCACAGTAAATTGTAGCCCTATTATTGATCACTGTATTATCCGAAGTACATGCACAGGTTAGTGTTACCATTATGTTTTATTATAAGCTAGTCATTGTGTTGCCCAATAGAGTTTTAAATAAATGGTTTTTCTTACAGTTGGCTCTGCAGTATGTGTTAGTGGTCAAGGAGCATGTCCCACTATCAAGCACTGTAACATCAGTGACTGTGAAAATGTTGGTCTTTATATAACAGATCATGCACAGGTATTTTTTAATTTTGTGGGGTTTTTCCTTTTCTGGTTGTTTTTTTTTTAAACTGTACTAATGTTTATTTCTGGTTAATTGTTGTAGGGAATATATGAGGATAATGAAATTTCCAATAATGCTTTAGCTGGGATTTGGGTTAAAAATCATGGAAACCCAATTATTAGACGGAATCATATTCATCATGGACGTGACGTTGGTGTGTTCACATTTGATCATGGCATGGTAAGAACACTTATTCTTTTTTGTTGTTGTTGTTATATTTATTTAATAGCTTTTTTCAGTTAAAATTCACATGATACAAAACAGGCCAACACAGTTTTGGAATTGTGGTTAAAAACTATACAACTTAAAATTTATCATTCGAACCGTTTAAAGTACAATTCAGAGGCATTAAGTGCATTTATGATGTTGTACAACCATCACTACTATCTGGTTCCAGAACCTTTTCATCTCCCAAATGGAAACCCCATAGTCATGGCTGACACATTTCCAAAGATAAATTTAATTTTTTGTCCCCTACATCTGGAGTAATCAGGTAGTAAAAAGAAAATTGAATAAACAAAACCATAGGTAAACCAAATTAGAAAGAAACACCGTTAATAATTTGAGTTGCAACCTATGAATCTGTTTATATTCCTGTACAGAATAAGAAAACCCAGTGATGTTCTATTATTGATAACATAAGATCTCAAGTAAAAGTTTTACCAAAAAATCAGTCTTTAAGATTCCTTTTGAGTCCATCGAGTGCAGAACATCCGCACAGTACACGGCAATCAAGGACCTAGGATTGGGAGCAGCTGTTGGGAGCGCAGCAGGAGGAGAGAAGAGCTATGGTGTAGTGATGGCCTCCAATCTCAGCATCAACAGTGCCTCCACCCCGGGGTTAGAAGGGTCCAGAAGGAACACTGGGCTCAGTTATTCATAATAGCTGCCACAGGCTTGGAAGTGAGTTAGAAGCATTTTGGCCAGCTGCATGCCAGCCCAGGTGTGGGGTACAGGCTGGTAACAGGTGTAATTAGTTCTAGCATGGTTTCTTTCCATTCACTGTATTTTAACACAAACTAGTTGTCACCAGAGGATACTGCTGCTGAACTGAAGGACGGCTATACCATGACCTATATTGTATTATTTGGTGGTTTTAGCTTCCAGTATCCTCTGAGAACACTTATTCTTAATTAAAAAAAATAATTTATCAGTTAAATTCTAAATTGCTGAATTGAAGAGTATAAGTCTAAAAGAAGATTAAAAATTGAGATGAGTATGCAATATCAATTCTGTAAATTCTTGAATCTAACATTCTATACATGTAGAGAAGATGGAGTCCTTAAGAGAATTGATACGATCTTTGAGGAGAGTAGGGTCTAATCCAGTAGTTCTCAAATGTAAGTATGAATAAAAATCACCCAGATACAATAAATCAGAATTCTTCAGGATGGCACCCAGTATATGCATTTTTAGTAAGCACCATAAGTTAGTTTACTGCAGGTTGCTCTTTGTTTTTTGCCATGCTGCACAGCTTATAGAATCTTAGCTCTCCAACCAGGGACTGAACCTGGGCCCTCAGCAGTGAGAGCATGGTGTCCTAACCTAACCACTGGACTGCTAGGGGATTCCTAACACCTAGTTTTTGTTGAAGTAATTTTTTAAAATCCTAGGACAGCATTGGCAACATTTTTTGTTGTTGGATGTCCAGGATGGGAGTCCAGGATGGGAGAGGGGATTGTAATGTGGTAACAAACAAGGGCATGATGAAGTTTTATTGCAATTATATGGTATTAATCAAACAACTTTGGAACATTGAATTGGGACATATAAAAATTGTCTATTAACAAAGGGAGTTTATTTTCAACTGTTCGTCCCTAAAACCCTAACACAGAACCCTTTTTTTTTGCCCACCACTCGTGGCATGTGACATCTTAGTTCCTCTGCTGCTGCTGCTAAGTCGCTTCAGTCTTGTCCGACTCTGTGCAACCCCATAGACGGAAGCTCACCAGGCTCCCCTGTCCCTGGGATTCTCCAGGCAAGAACACCGGAGTGGGTTGCCATTGCCTTCTCCAATGCATGAAAGTGAAAAGTGAAAGTGAAGTCGCTCAGTCGTGTCCGACTCCTAGCGACCCCGTGGAGTGGAGCCTACCAGGCTCCTCCATCCATGGGATTTTCCAGGCAAAAGTACTGGGGTGGGGTGCCATTGCCTTCTCAAACCCATACTCCCTCAGTGGAAGTACGGAGTCTTAACCACTGGACCTCCAAAGCAGTCTGCTAAACTCTGTTAAAACTGAAGTAGACCAGGAAGGAGTACCCTTTTGTTACATTCTGGTTAGATGTAAATAGTTTTATTAATAGACCCCCCCAGTTCATTGTATTCCTGGGATAACTATAACCTGAGAAAAACAGTTCACTTAAAACTCACGCTGTATAGCTTGGGCCTGTAAATAAGAAAGCACAGTGGAGATGACCACTTGTCCTTCTCCAGCTAGAATTTAAAAATTGACTTTTTTTTTCCTTGCAAATTGTAGCTCTTTTTCCCCAAGGAGTAGGAAAGAGGGGAGTTTGGAAATGTGTCTCAGCCGCAGTCCATGGGGTCGCTAAGAGTCGGACACGACTGAGCGACTTCACTTTCACTTTTCACTTTCATGCATCGGAGAAGGAAAAGGCAGCCCACTCCAGTGTTCTTGCCTGGAGAATCCCAGGGATGGGGGAGCCTGGTGGGCTGCTGTCTATGGGATTACACAGAGTCGGACACGACTGAAGCGACTTAGCAGCAGCAGCAGCAAAAGAATGGAGGCTGTCAAAACATAAGACTCTTCAGAGAATTCATCCTGCCTGGGTTCAAAGCATAGCTTCGTGTAACCTTTAGCTCTTCACTTCTCAGAGCCTTGGACATGCACTGGGTCATTTACACAACACACATGGATTGGGTTCTGTGGTTGATGGCAATGATGGTCCTAATTCTTCACCCCTTCCTGTGGGCACACTCTTTCCTACATAATTTTGCAGTGTCCTCTCACTTTGCCCTTGACCCTGGGCTCAGCCATGCAACTTGCTTTGGTCAATTGGATGTTAGCAAACAAGATGCAGTCCAGAGTCTTGAATTGGGTATGTACCTCTGTCGTCACCGTGAGAACATGCCCAGGGTAGCCCGTTGGAAGATGAAAGATGTGTGAAGCAGATTCACATTACGGAAGCCAGCCTAGATCAGCCTTTGTCCAGCTGGTCCCCAGCAAAAATCAGCAAGCCACTTAGCCAACTCTCTGGTCAACTAGTTTACCCCTAGATGTCTGAGAACAAAATCCTTTTTTTGGCATAAGCTGAGCTTTGGGGCTTTTGTTGTGCAGAATTATTGAGTCAGTGCAGCTACCGTTACATGCTAGCCATTTCTACAAGCACTGACTACAAAGTTATGTAAGAGGATAATAGTGCCTATGTTGAAAGACCTTTGATGATTCAGTAATAGAGTACATAAAAAGTGCTTGTCTATTAGTAAATGCTTTTTGCTATTTAAAAAAAAAAGAATGTTAAGAATCTACCCCCTCTTAGAGGCCTGTGTTGGTAATACTTTTTTCCCCCTAATTTTTTTCTTTTCTTTTTTTTTTAATCACACCCTACCTGCGGCTTGCAGAATCTTAGTTCCCCAACCAGAGATTAGATCCCTGCCCCCTGCATTGGAAGAGCAGAGTCTTAACCCGCAGATCATGAGGGAAGCCCTAGCAATAATTTTTAAATGGAATTCTAAATGGAACTCATACTTTTGTAATGAAACTATACTATGCTAGTATTTATTTGCCTGTGTTGCCTTTAGACTTTGCCCCAGAGTTACATACACAGTTTCAAGTATCATATTTATGCATGCCTCTGGTCTCATTCATAGATGATATGAGGTACCAAAATAACTTTAACCTGAGTAAACTTCCTCATTTTTAAAAGACCTAATATTGATGGTCACTTACTAAAATTTATCAAATAATATACTCTTCACACAGTCCCAGTACAGTTTACATTTTATAGATTCAAGTTTATAAATTTTTAAAAAACAAATCTTGGGCGATCCTACAGATAGAAATCTCATCAATCCTTAATGGAAATATATAAATTATATAGACTTATAAGGAAAAGATGGAAATAAAAGCATATCTTGGGCCTCTCATCTATTTTAGTATTGTGATACAATCCTTTAAAATCCTGTGGTAGAATGTTCTTTATTATTAAGGTGTTTTTTGTGTTGGTTTCCATGATTGATAGAGTATTACTAAGGTTAACCTTTTTAAAATTTGACTTTGTTTTTTAATAGAACTTCAGAGATCATCATAGTAAATATTTAAATTAGTTTCTGTACTGTTCTCTGAAATTGTCTTTCCTCTTCCTTGTCTATGATGACCTGCTTAGAATTTAAACTCCTATATTGTCAAGAATGAATGGTGAAAGAATTTCTGCCATTTTTTTAAACCTTAATGATTTAAAATATTACATGCCCTGTATAAAAGACATCCCTAGAATTTCAAAGGGTATGGTTCTAGAGTTTGTCATAATTAACTGCATGTTTAAACCTTTGAAAAATTATAAAAAATACTTTATATTTAAAACCTCTGTACTCCATCATTTGTATCCTTATTTTTCTTCAGCGCTTTATAACATTTCTATTCCTACAGTTATTGGTCTGTATTTATATTTATTAACCTTCAGTCCTTTTATCACAGTTTTTCCATTCCTCATTTTATTTTGATTCATTTTGGTATGGCTATTTTGTCATCTAGCCATTTTGATTTTGTTTATTTTTAAAAGAAAGGCTTATGGGTATTGTAGCTTGAATTCTTCCCACTTGAAAATATCTACGCATTAACCTTTTAACTTTGCTGAGTATATAGTTTTTTATTTTCATTCACTCAGAATTGGGTAGTCGATTTTATATTTCTGGAATTGAGTATGACTGAGGAGTCTGAGATCATTCTGAGTTTTTGTTGTTGTTTTTTCCTTTCTGATGGAGATTTGCTTTTCTACTTCAGTTATCCATGTGATGTTTTTGTTGTATGTTAATAGTTTTTTTTTTTTTTTTTTTTACTACTTTTCTGCTTTATATGTTCCTTTCTTTAGAAACTTAGTTATCTTCTCTATTACTTATGTTGTTCTATATTGTTCCGTTCTTTTGCTTTGTTCTGTGCTGTGCTAAGTTGCTTCAGTCATGTGTGACTCTTGGCAGTCCAATGGACTGTAGCCTACCAGGCTCCTCTGTCCGTGGGATTCTCCACGCAAGAATACTGGAGTAGGTTGTAGTGCCCTCCTCCAGGGGACCTTCCCAACCCAGGGATCAAACCCACTTCTCTACATCTTCTGCTTTAGCAGGCAGGTTCTTTTCCACCAGCACCACCTGGGATTCTGTGTAATTTCCTCAAACCTGTGTCTTTTACTGTGTCTACATATTTTTGTCTCTTTTTCTATTTTGTTTCCAGTATGGTTTTTATCTCTGAGTTTTTTAATGTGTTTTTATTTTATGGAATCCTTCTTGCATATATAAAACTGGAGACAATATTGTAATGAATTTCCCATGTATCCACCCTCCATATTCAAACTTTCAATTCATGTCAGTTTTATTTCATCTGTACTTCCTCATACATTGCTTATTCTCTTCTTTATTCTGAATTATTTTGAAGCAAATCTCAGATATCATCATCTCACCTGTAAACATTTCAGCATGTATCTTTCTTTTAAAGGTAGGATTCCTTCTTTTTCTTTTACATAACCACAGTGCCATTCCAAATAATTTTTCAATCAACATCTACAGTTCCCCAATTCTTTATGGTTTTTTGTTTTAATATTCAGTCTGTTGCAGAGTGTTATTTTCATAAAGTAAAATTAAAATACAGCAGTAGCAAATTGCTATAAAAATTTCAAGATATGTATTCTAAGTTTATGAATTTAACTCATGATAGATTGACAGGAGACAAAAACTATGTTGAAATATGGTTTTCCTCTACTCCTTTTTACTTTGGATAATCCTCTTTAGATAAAAAATGCAAGTTTTAGATAATAGAAGTTGTACATTAGTGTGTGTCTTCAGATTTTCTTCTTGTACCTAAATTATTTCTATGAAAATATTACTGTGGGATTATTTCCTTCCTCTCCTGTGTTCTGTTCATGACACTATGAACAGTTACTTGGGGAAACATACCTTGCTAAAGGTAGCTCTCACCTTTGTCTTCCTTATCCAGATATCACAGTATTAGGCAAGTGTTTGATAGAGTATAGTTTGGGATTGTAGACATTTATTTCAATGAAGATAACATATTTTTCTCTTTTTATTCATTCCTTTTATCTGGAGAGTTTAAGAGGAACTCTTGAATGCCTTTCATTCTGTCTTTAATGAAGACTATTTCAATTCAAAAACTTTTAATGAAAAAATATTTAATCTCACCTTCTATTTTTATATCAGTGTTAATTTTTTTAGCTTGGTAGAATGATCTTTTGTTTTTTTTAACTTTACAATATTGTATTGGTTTTTGGAGTATTACTGAGCCATTAAAAAGAATGCATTTGAGTCAGTTCTAATGAGGTGGATGAAACTGGAGCCTATTATACAGAGTGAAGTAAGCCAGAAAGAAAAACATCAATATAGTATACTAAGGCATATATATATGGAATTTAGAAAGATGGTAACAATAACCCTATATATGAGACAGCAAAATAGACACTGATGTATAGAACAATCTTTTGCACTCTGTAGGAGAGGGAGAGGGTGGGATGATTTGGGAGAATGATCATTTTTAAGGACTTAGAGATTTAGAAATGCTTGTGCTGAAAAGTTAACAAGCTTTTATTTTAGAATATAGAAGAAGCTGTTAGCAATCTGGTATCTTCTGGTAGGGAAATAAATCATTTTATGATAAGGAATAGTCTGGGAAAATGTCTGTGCCCTTGGAGTTTTGTATATATATTAGAGCTTTCATGGTTTGCATCTTAAAAGGCGAAGTAGAATTACGTTTACTACTTACAGTCCATTACACCATTTTGCACTAAAGGCATTTCTTAACAAAATAGATGCATTTCATTAAAATGTATTTTAAAGCAAAATTACACTAACTGAATCCTTTAATTCATAACAATAGATTCATTTTCTTATGATATAAAACTATGTGTGTCAATCAAGTGTTGCCCTTTCTGACTGTAATAAAATCACAGTTGTAGCAATGTAAGAGATTCTAAGAGCATGAGACAGAAAAAATTTTCTTTTCAAAAACTTTTGCTACTTTCTTTTCTTGAAAGTTATCTTAAAACAAAAGATACAGATTATAACTCCCATCTTTGATAGAACTGGAGGACATTTTTAACCTCTAAATTACAGTATGGTAAAATAACCATGTGCCTATGATCATGGTAACCAGTTCAGATTAGAGCAGGTTCTAAAATTCCTTATATTCAGGAAGAACCTAATGTGAATACAAATATATTAAGAAGTGATTGAGGGGCCTCCCTGGTGGTCCAGTAGTTAGGAAACAACCTGCCAATGCAGGGGACACCGTTTGCATCTCTAATCCAGGAAGATCCCACATCCCTTGGGGCAACGAAGCCCGTGCGCCACAACCACTGAGCCCACACTCTAGAACCTGCGAGCTGCAACTACAGAAGCCCACACACTCTAGAGCCTGTGCTCTGTAACAGGAAAAGCCACTGCAATAAGAAAGTCCACGTGCTGCAAGTAGAGAGTAGCCCCTGCTCACTGCAACTTGAGAAAGCCCACACGCAGCAACAAAGACCCAGCACAGCCAAAAATTAAAAAAAAAAAGAAGGGATTAGAAATTCCCTGGCAGTCAACTGGTTAGTACTCCGAGCTTTCACTGACAAGTGCATGGGATCTATCCCTGGTCTTCCAACATGGAGTCCTGCAAGCTGTGCCTTGAAGCCACCAAAAAAAAAAATGACTTAAACAACTAGTAGCAAGTTTAGAATAGAATTATCACTGGACATACAAGCAAAAGAGAACAAGATAATTGTAGAAGAGCAAAATCTCATCTTTCCTAATAGGAGATCAGCACATAATACCTAAAACTGCAAACTCAAGATAAGACAGTACACATTTTCACTTAAAAATATGAAAGTAGGTCAAAAGAATTGAAAATGGGGACTTCTGGACAAGGGAAAATGAAGAAAGGGACTGCTGTTTGCCTTAGTAAACTTATGGGTCCTAGTTGACTCTCCTAAGTGTGCAAAATCAAAACCTAAAGAAAACAAGTAATTCACTGGTGGTCTAGTGGATAGAATTCTGCACTTTCACAGCTGAGGGCTTGGGTTCAGTCCTTGTTCAGGGAACTAAGATCCAGCAAGATGTATGGTCTTGCCAAAAAAGCAACAGTGCATTTGAAAATTTTCTAGTAGATTTACTGTAGCAAAGTATACTTGGAGTACTGTATGTTGTTCTAGCACAGCCGGAACATGACAATGAGTGTCCTGTCGCTGGAATCTTCATAGAAGCCCAGTAAATAGCATACCTTTTCTTGCCGCATTGTGAGCAAATTAAGAAATCAAAGCTATGAAGTAGCATAAGGAGGTTAAAATACCAACTTCATATCCCTTAAAGGTTAAATTGGAGGATACAACTTAAAATGAGAACTAAATGGATCTGTTTAACTGAACCCTGGAATAAAATGCACTTATCTACTTAGTCAAAGGCAATGTTTATGGAATAGTAAAAAAGGTATACTCCCCTAAGGGCAGCTCACTTTCGTGAGAAGAAGAGTGAAGCTGAATTGAGCATACTCAGTTTATTCTTTCCCAAGTTTACCATTCAGGGTATATCATTCAACTCCTGACAGAGAGAAACAAGTTGAGCTCCCTTCTCAATGATGAAAACATCAAAATGTTGAATTGTTCCAATCTGGCCTTAATCTCTTTCAGTTTAATCTCTTTCACAATTGTTGTTTCTTTGATGCTCAGTTTTGCCATAATAGTCTGTATACACCTGGTGTTGATCCTTTTTTTTTTTTTTTTTTATAAATCAAACAAAAATTTTTTTCATATATTAAGTAACTATTTTTGATGCAATCCCCCAATTTTTTTAAAAAGAGTAAGTTTATAACCTGTATGTTAACAGGTATAAGTTATAAGTGATTTGTACTTTATTTGTGGGAAATGAAACCTGCAAACTACTTCTAAATGTTATTCTCAGAGAGACATTTTCTTAAAGACTTAAATATGTAGATATTAGAATACTCAGAATTACATCCTGTTTTGGCACCCCACCCCAGTACTTTTGCCTGGAGAGTCCCATGGACAGAGGATCGTGGTGGGCTCCAGTCCATGGGGTCGCTAAGAGTCGGACACGACTGAGCGACTTCACTTTCACTTTTCACTTTCATACATTGGAGAAGGAAATGGCAACCCGCTCCAGTGTTCTTGCCTGGAGAATCCCAGGGACGAGGGAGCCTGGTGGGCTGCTGTCCATGGGGTCACACAGAGTCAGACACGACTGAAGTGACTTAGCAGCAGTAGCAGCAGGTTTGGCAAAAAGTTTATCAAGTCATGTTTGAGTGCTTACCATGTGTAAAATCTTAAATAGATGCTCCAGAAGTTAGTAAAAGAGGCACCCTTTCTCTTCAGGAGCTTATAATCAGTAAAAATGGATATAACAAATAAAGCACAAGATAGTACATGGAAGTAGCATAAGAAAATACTTGGTGTGAAAGGGAAGTTAATGAGAGGGGAACACATTCAGTTTCTGAAGGGAGGTAGACAAGGAGTATGAAATTGCTTTCATACTCCTAGGAGTGCTATCATTTAACTCTCTCATTTTTTCCTCTAACGTTCAGTCTGACTGGGTCTTAGAATTTAAGATTATCAGTATTACAGTAATGTTTATTATCTTTAGAAAATAAGTAACATATATCCATTGTAGAAAGTTTAAGAAATTTAGAGAAGCATAAAAGATACAGTAAGCATGCATAATACCACTACTCATTTAATCACACTCATGTTCTTGTTTTATCCTTCAAGTTTTTTTTTTTTTTTCAAATAAAATTGAGTCATATTGAATGTATATTATCTTAAAGTACAGTGTATACTGTTCTTTTCACTAAACATGATAGCATGTATAACATGAGCCTAGGTCTTCACAACATTTTTAGTCAGTTCTCTTATTGTGCTAAGATGAACATTATTATGTCTTTTACTGTAGTCTCTGATTATGTCCTTTGGTCAACTTTTTAATAGTTGATTTTTGGGGACATTTTTAAGGTTTTCTTTAATACTTAAACCTTTTGTTGAATATGTATTCTTACTCGGTAATGGTATTTATTTGCGTTTATTGAATAAATCTTTCCCTATTTTTCTTTCCTGGCTTTGAATATACTCACATTAATTAGAGGATTTAATTAATTCAAATTAAACTGAAATGCTTAAAACATTTAAATGTTTATAATTTGAAATTTAGTATCTATCTGTCTCTGTTTCATTCTTAACTCTTGAATGTTTCTAATACTTAATTTTGAAGTATACATTTAAAAGGTTTTTAATGTCATTTCTTTTCGGAAAGTAGCCTTACCTTCAGGCTTAATTTCTGTATTTTCCAGGGTTACTTTGAAAGCTGCAACATACACAGAAACCGGATAGCAGGCTTTGAAGTAAAAGCTTATGCTAACCCCACAGTGGTTCGATGTGAAATTCATCATGGGCAGACTGGGGGAATATATGTTCATGAAAAAGGAAGAGGACAATTCATAGAGAATAAAATCTATGCAAACAACTTTGCAGGTGTATGGATTACCTCAAATAGTGACCCAACAATAAGGTATTTCTATATAATTATGGAAGAGAATTATATTTTCACTTTATGTTTTGTGTTATAAAGAGTTAAGATACTTAGCTTTAACTCTATTTTTCCTAGACACCTAATTACTATAAAATAGATTTACCTAATAAAAGTCTGTGCATCTGAATGAACATAGCTATTGCGTTTATTTTGCAGTGTTTTGTTTTTTATTAGTGATCTCATCCATGTAACCTCTATTTTTTTATGAAAAATTGCAAATGCTGTGATTTTCATTTTAAATTCATCAAACTTCATTATAGATGAGTAAATAGGGCTGTGATCTTCTCTTGGAATCTGAATGATCTGTCTTGTCCTTTTTATTTCTTTCTGAGATCAGATAGTTAGGTTATTAATTATCTCTTAAGATATTTGGTCAAAGAGACCAAGAATAACAAAAGAGTCAAGACTTTAAGCTGTCAGTTCCTGACACTCCCTCTGGCCACAGCAAGGAAACAAACAGATCCAGTCTTTTTTATTATTATTTATTTTATTTTTGGCTCTGCTGGGTCTTCGTTGGTGTACGTGGACTTTCTCTAGTGGCAGAGAGTGGAGTCTACTCTCTAGTTGCAGTGTGTGGGCTTCTCGTTGCAGTGGCTCCTCTTGTTTCAGAGCACAAGCTCTAGAGCATGGGTCAGTAGTTGTGGCACATGGGCTTAGTTGCCCCACTGCTTGTGGAATCTTACAATGTCCCCTGCATTGGGAAGTGGATTTTTAACCACTGGACCACCAGGGGAATCCACAGATCCAGCCTTATAGGCACTGGCTAAGACTGTAAAACAGAGCTATAATGAAATCAATGACCATGAATTATTTCTGTAAAATTGTTTTCCACTGGCTTTATGAAAGTTGATCATGTGATTTCCATCTTAATTACTATTCAACAAATGCTTATAGATGAACTAAGAAAAGTTCTTTTAAATGGATTAGCTCCTCTTTTGTAAATTTTAATAAGTTTTGTTATTGTTTTCTTTGACCTCGCTTCTTGTGGGATCCTAGTTCTCTGACCAGAGATCAGACCTGGGCCCTCTGAAGTGGAAGTGCAGTGTCCTAACCACTGGACAGCCTGGGTGTTCCCTCAGTTAGCACTTTTGAGGGGAATTTCTAAGAATGCTGCTACTGCTGCTGCTAAGTCACTTCAGTCGTGCCCAACCCTGTGCCACCCCACAGACCGCAGCCCACCAGGCTCCCCTGTCCCTGGGATTCTCCAGGCAAGAACACTGGAGTGGGTTGCCATTTCCTTCTCCAGTGCATGAAAGTGAAAGTGAAGTCACTCAGTTGTGTCTGACTGTGAGCGACCCCATGGACTGCAACCCACCAGGCTCCTCTGTCCATGGGATTCTCTAGGCAAGAAAACTGGAGTAGGGTGCCAGCATCTCAAATACTAGAAGGCTTTTCCAAAGCTTTAAGTCTTAGAATTGAAGGGAAATCATCTAGTTTCTCATTTCATAAATTAGGAAACTGAGGTTCATAAAAGTTAAATAATTTTCTAAGGTCACGTGAACATGGCTGGGCTTTTAATAAAACAAGCACGCTTTTCTGAATAGATTCTTTTGTGTGTTTTTTATTTCCCCACATGATTACAGGGGGAATTCTATATTTAATGGAAATCAAGGTGGAGTTTACATCTTCGGTGATGGACGAGGCCTTATTGAAGGAAATGACATTTATGGTAAATGTATTTTGTTCTATAAAATTTTAGAACCTGGCCTGTGTTCCTGTCATTAGTAAATGGACCATTTTGAAACTTTCTGAATAGGAGAACTGATCTAGGTTCTTTAAATTCTCAATAAAGATTATTCTGTGACATTTATTCACTTAACAAACATTTACTGAGTATCTACTGTGTATTAGGCACTGTTCTACATACTAGGGATGAAAATAAAACTAAGACCCTATTCTCACAAAGTATCTGCAGTTCCCTTAGATTCACTCCATTGTTTAGCAATTTCTGTGATAGTTTAATACACTTTGGTACTAATTAGAAAGGGAAAATACTTATTCCTCATTAAAACTTTTGAGGTATTAATTCAACAAACAATTACTAGGTATCTGTGTGCTGGACTCTGATATGTTCCTGGGTGTCCTCTTTTGCTAATACTTACTGGATAATACATATAATTTTACTCATTGCTAGGTACATTTTTGAGTACCTTACTTGAATTAAGTCATATAATATTTATATCAACCCTGTGAAGTAGGCATTATTAAATATCCCCCACTTACTGGTCAGGAAACAAAGGTACAAAGAGGTTTAAGCAGCTTATTCAAAGTCACACAGGAAATAAGTCAAATTCCTGGGAGTCAAAACTTAACAGCCTGGGTCCAGCATCTCTGGTCTTAACCACTGTTCTTAGACTGCCTGCAGTCCTTCTGTATCTTCTTACACTCCTAGTTCCCTTAGTTTGTCCTGAAATGTTCATGGATCATAAGTATCTTTCTGAATATGACATATTTCACAGATTTATGCTCTTACTATGTTCCATTAGGCTCCATATGTTGATATTGTATCTTTTATTTTTAAATAGGCAATGCATTAGCAGGAATTCAGATTAGGACAAACAGTTGTCCAATTGTTCGACATAACAAAATTCATGATGGCCAGCATGGTGGAATTTATGTGGTAAGTTAATAAATACAGTAAATTAATACATACAGTTCTAGAACTTCATGAATTAAAGTTGGGATAGAAAAGAGAGTGCAAAATTATGTCTACCTGTAAGTAGGCCATATTCAACTTTTTCTCTCTCCCCGTGTATGAATGATGTAATATTTTGTGTGTAGTGCTCTATAATTTTTTCAACTAAATTTAAGCATAGGAGATATACCTTTTTATTGAAATATCTAATTATAATGACAATATGGGCTGAACGCATACAACAAATGGTTGGCAGTCTGAGTTATATTTGTTACACTAGAATTTGGCCAGTGTGATTACTGTATGAGTCTCTGAGATTTTCCAAAACTATTAATTAAAATCATAATATCACTGAGTATTAGTAATACTAGACTTGAATATTTTATCTTCTGAAAAAGCCAGACATTTGACATGATGTTGAAACATAATTAAGCATCTTAGAAAATTTAAAAACCTATGTATTAGTGTATTCGTCCTGTGTCTTCTGTCATAATAGTATCTAACACTGTTATTAGAGTAAGAAAATGTAGAGAATTTCAGAAAGGTCCTTGTGTGATGCCAGGTGTAAGTCTAATTTTAATTCCTAGTTCTAGAAATGTTCATGTCTTAAATCTTCTACTAAAAATAAAAATGTTAGTAACTTGAACCTTGTTTTCAACCAGTGATAGGTTGAAATAATTATTAACTTCCTAAGTGAGAGAACTTTGGTTTGTTTTGTATCTTATTTTTTTGTTTTTTTTTTTTTGTTTTGTTTTGTTCGTTTTTTTGTTTTGTTTTGTATCTTAGAATGAGATAAGAAAATCCAGTGCTATTATTCTTACCATAATAGATTTAAAAATACAAAAATACACAAAGGACAGTATAAAACCTTTGAGCTTAAACTCAGGTAAAGACTAGGTAAGAGAATGTTACCAGTTAGCTCTTTTTTTTGGTCATAATTTGTCTCAAAAGGTAGACTATACTGTAAAGTACTTGGCTTATACAAGATACCTATTATAGTCAATAACTTTTATTTAGCATGAGAAAGGACAAGGCGTAATAGAAGAGAATGAAGTCTATAGTAATACTCTGGCTGGAGTCTGGGTGACAACTGGCAGCACTCCAGTGCTGAGAAGAAACAGGATACATAGTGGCAAGCAGGTAAGGTTATGTTTGACTTAGTATGGGAAATTATTGTTTTATAAACACTTTTTAATTTGAAAAAAATCTTTATTAATTTTAGGTTGGTGTTTATTTTTATGACAATGGACATGGAGTACTAGAGGACAATGATATTTATAATCATATGTATTCAGGGGTTCAGATAAGGTAAATGTTTTCACATTTGGCGTTCTTCGGGGGAGGGAATTGTGAGTGTGTAGGGTAAATAGAAAAAATTACCTAGTTATTAAATGCTCAATTTTTATTCCTACTTTTGTATATGTGTTAATATTCTATCATACTCTTGGCTTAAATTGTGTGTAAGTTTTGGCTGAATGGCACATATGCCATAAGAGCTCATTTCCACTGTTGTGTCATCCGGTATGACAGTCCTTACCAGCTATCATGTACTCTATCATACTTGGAGAGTGGAAAGCTATGTAAAAATACCTGTAAGGTACCTACATGTCATAGATACTTGTTAAATGGGAGCTTCTGTTTTTATGCTCATTCTGCAAAATTAATAGGCTTTAAATCCTTCTTTCTTGTATTTTACCAGTTTTTGGAATAGCAGTAGTCCTGATCATATTTTATTTTACATATGAGGGGAGCATATAATAATAAATGTTACTTAATCTAACCTCCTCAGTTTAGTTTACGTATTAGGAGACTCTATAGTAATAATCTATAGCGAAGTCTGTTCTGTGGGAAGATAGAATTACACAAAATTAAGCCCGTTTCCTCACTAACAGACTTCTCAGAGTATCCTGAAGGTGATGTTTAATTATGTCATTAATTCTTAAAGTGATTATTGTGGGTTTTCTTACTGTTAACATGAGATGTGGGAGCAGAAGCAATGAGATGGCATTACTTTCTATTCTATCCATAGGACTGGAAGCAACCCCAAAATTAGGCGCAACAAAATCTGGGGAGGACAGAATGGTGGAATTCTAGTTTATAATTCTGGTATGTTTAATCTTTTAACTTTTTTTTTTTTCAGTGATATTGTCTTTAGAAATATACTTTCTAAATAACATAACCTAAAATTTTCCATTTATAGGTCTAGGCTGTATAGAAGACAATGAGATATTTGACAATGCAATGGCTGGAGTCTGGATTAAGACAGACAGTAATCCTACACTAAGAAGAAATAAAATCCATGATGGAAGAGATGGTGGCATCTGTATATTTAATGGGGGTCGAGGTATTGTTGTTAACTTTGCATTAGTTAAAAACCCAGTTTTCCATTATTCTTCCATATCTTTAATGATCAATGACATTGCCAATTAATGTCATTGTAAAGGAATCACGGTCTTGCCTTATTAAATCTTGAGATGGCTTAGGAGGTTAGTGCCTAGAGTTAAAGGAGACACGTTTGCAGAATTTTCCTTCTCCTGTAATAGCTACTTTGTGCCGCTTTTTTAAGGCTTTTTTTAGTAAGGCTTTTTTAAGGTAGCAGAATTTGTTTACCCCCCCCCCCCCCGGGCTTTTTATTATCCAGAATAGTGATATGATTATAATAAACTTTAAAGTCAAGTTATAGAACTAGGTGTGAAAAATTAATTGGTCTGTAAATATATAAAATGTCTGTAGTCAGTAAGTATTGCTTATTTGTACCTGTTCACAACCATCTTTGTTGGAGAATTGAATTATTGAAGCCAAGATGTGCTCAGTTTGGTATCCATAAACGTCAAATCAACTTTGCATTGAGGCAAAAGCTTACAGTCCCTGCCTCTTGCCAGTTCATTTTGTTCATAGAGACTATCGAATGCAAATTATCACCATTCCTGAAATATCAGTAACCCAACATCATACATACCTTGTATAGAAGATTATCTAGTAATTACTCTACCATAACACGACTTAATCAATAAAATATACTGCTACCACCAAGCAGCATGATTCCATTAATGATAAGGCTCCTTAGAAGCATATAATCTAGTAGTTCAGTAAATGATGTAATCCTCTGATAGGATTCTTTATACAATGAGGAAATATAGTACAGAATTGTTGGTTTTATTTGTAAGGTAATGTAATCCTCTGATAGGATTCTTTATACAATGAGGAAATATAGTACATAATTGTTGGTTTTATTTGTAAGGTGTTGGAAAAGGTTCTGGAGTAAAAGCACTCTTGAACTGTGTCTGGAACAAATGAGTATTTACTGTAAGATGAGGGGTTAGGGGTTTGAAGGCCATTCTGGTATAGAAGGTAGTTATTTCACTCTTTCATTTGTTCTAGTATATACTTACTATTTCAGAGAAGGCAATGGCAACCCACTCCAGTACTCTTGCCTGGCAAATCCCATGGACAGAGGAGCCTGGTGGGCTGCAGTCCATGGGGTCAGGAGTCAGACATGACTGAGCGACTTCACTTTTACTTTTCACTCTCATGCATTGGAGAAGGAAATGGGAACCCACTCCATTGTTCTTGCCTGAAGAATCACAGGGATGGGGGAGCCTGATGGGCTCCCGTCTCTGGGGTCGCAGAGTCTGACATGACTGAAGTGACTTCCCAGTAGCATACTTACTAATTGAACATACCTGTGCCTAACACTGTGATACAGATACTGAAGATAAAATGGTGAATATAAAACAGTACTACATCCAGAAAGTTTATAGTCTAATGGAGTGGCACATGGTAAGCAACAGTCTAAAAGCAAACAGTAGTTTAGTAAGGCAAGAGATCTGAAAGTTGAGGCTGGAACGGGGGCAGGGCCCAAATCATTAAAGGCTTTATTTTTATATATGCAGTATAATGAAAGGCTTTGTATGTATGCAGTAGTTTGGACTAGACCTTAGCAATAGTACTTGAGCCTATAGTGGACATCTGCAAGATTAGAGGTAGGATCTTGGAATAGTCAGGCTTCTCCTGTGGCTCAGTGGTATAAAGAATCCACCTGCAGTGCAAGAGTCAAAGAGATGCGGGTTTGATACATGGGTCGAGAAGATCCAGGGCATGGCAACCCACTCCAGTATTCTTGCCTGGAGAATCCCATGGACAGAGGGGCCTGGTGGGCTACAGTCCATGGCGTCACAAAGAGTCGGACACAACTGAAGTGACTTAGCACACATGCACTCACACACTTGGAATAGTCTTATCTAGGAGACAAGGAATTTACAGGTTAATACTTAACAATTACAGATAGGTCAGATGTGTACAGAAATAAAAGCATTTCATGTCTTCAGGGAGCAGAGAAACACTAGTACATAACTAAATATGATTCAGTGTACATAAGTAGGTTTTATAGGAGTCATGTTAATACTTATTTAGTACTGTGTACTTTTACATGTATTAACTAATCCTCATAATAACCCTATTGTGGTAGGTACTATTATGCCTATTTTACTGATAAGGAAATAAAGAGAATTTGCCCAGAGTTTGGAAGTGGTTAAGTCAGTATTTGAAGGCATGAAGTCTGATTCCTCAGTCTACTCTTAATCAGTTATCATCCCAGAGGAGAGAATAATTAATTTGATAGAGGAAAACCAAAAACCTCCCAGATGAAGTGACATTAAGAAGAAAGACTATGGGAAGACACTGCAGAAAGAGGAAATAATATAAATAAAAGGCAAGAGATAAAAATATATAGCATTTTTATTACTTTACTTTTTTACTTTTAGTACTTTTACATTTTTTATTACTTACACATTACATTCAAAGTGTAAGTAATGTAGTGAAACAAGAGGGGTAGGTTGGGGGAATATTTTGAAAGACTGTAAACAGCAAGTTAAATTTTAAACTTTATTCTGTAAGTTTTTTATACTGATAAAAGGATATGATAGAGTTGTAGGAAACTTGGGAAAACAGCAGAAGAGAGACCAAAGTAAAGAAAACTGATCAAGGAATGCTGATAGTGGCTAGAAAGAATTGGGGCTTGAATCTAAAGCATGGAGAATGCAAAGATCCTAAAAATACTTCAAAGGAATTAATTCAGCAGTGTTAAGTAAGAATCAGCTTTATGCCTTGTGCCTGGGCACTGGGGATGCAGTGGTAAGCTATACATGGTCCTTGCAGCCATGGGACTTCCAGTTTATTGGTTAGAATGGTTATCTGCTAATTTTTAAATTTTTGCTTAAATTCTACTTTAAATATTTGTGAATTACTAAACAAACTTTATTTTCAGTTGAAAAATTAGTCCTATGAATTACTAAGCAAACTTCAAGTTGAAAAACTAGTCCTATGAATTTTATAGTCCAGTTAATAAGAAACTAAAAGAAAACCTAAATAACACCAAAAAGACAGTAAAATTTGCTATGTGGATTAGCCCTAACCTGGGGAAATATTTCATTATAGGTCTCCTTGAAGAAAATGATATTTTCAGGAATGCTCAAGCAGGTGTTCTAATCAGCACTAATAGTCATCCAGTCTTGAGGAAAAACAGAATATTTGATGGATTTGCTGCAGGTTTGTATTTTGTTACCTGTAGCTTGTTTGCTGTACATTAAATTGATTCTTGGTATATCATTTCTTAATAACTAAAGCTGTGCAGTGTGCTATGTAAGTCAGCTGAATGCTTGTTTACAATTGCTTTTAAGAGCACCTAATCCAAGTTTTGGATTCAGTCCACGGGGTTGCAGAGTTGGAATGACTTCGTGACTGAGCTCACACAGTCCAAGTTTTGGATTCTTCTACTCTAAGCCAAACTTATAATACTGTTCTTGTAGTTCAGTAGTAATTAAGAATCATTAATTGGATAGAGTAAATACTGGCTACCATTAGGAATAAAGATAAAATGCAAGCCCTCTGGCCTCACAAATAATGTTTTTTTAAAGATATTGGTAAGTAAAATTCAAGTATTATGCATATATTTCAACTTTTTGCCAGTAAAGACAATTTCTTTTGATTCCAAATAACCATCTAGCTCCTTCCTACACATATTTCTGGGTCCTATCTTCTTAGTTGGAGAGAAATTTTAAAATAATGTCATTATCAATAGAGTATGAACCATCTGTATTATTCCTTCCTTAGCAGGGGTAGAGAACTAAGTGATTCAAATAAGCTTCTCTTTTTTCTTTAGATGTTAGGAATTGATACAGTTTACTACATTTAACATACTTTTTATATAAAAGAACTATTTTACTACATTTGCTATATTTCAGGTTTCTTTTAAGAAACTATATAAAGTGATGCATCTGCTGTTTGTAAATTTTGCTTCAGGTATTGAAATTACAAATCATGCAACTGCAACACTAGAAGGCAATCAAATTTTTAACAACCGATTTGGAGGCTTATTTTTAGCATCTGGTGTTAATGTGACAATGAAAGGTATGTTGGAATCTTGTGTTCTGCCTATAAGTACACTAAACATGCCATGAGAAGATAATCAGAAGTCATTGCTATCCAATAATTTAATTCTTTCTGTCACTGTACAGTAGTTAACCAGCAACTCAAGAGATGTATTTTGAAAGAGTTTTGTTTCAACTTATTCTAAATAGTGGAGAAGGCAATGGCACCCCACTCCAGTACTCTTGCCTGGAAAATCCCACGGACGGAGGAGCCTGGTAGGCTGCAGTCCATGGGGTCACTAAGAGTCGGACATGACTGAGCGACTTCACTTTCTCTTTTCCCTTTCATGCATTGGAGAAGGAAATGGCAACCCACTCCAGTGTTCTTGCCTGGAGAATCCCAGGGACAGGGGAGCCTGGTGGGCTGCCGTCTATGGGGTCACCCAGAGTCGTACACGACTGAAGTGACTTAGCATATTCTAAATAGTTGGGAGTACCTTATACAAGGAAAACTCATTTCTATCCCTAGCCAGTTTTTTTTTTTTTTTACTTCATTGATTAGCCTCTTTTAAAGCTCTTAAACTCTTATCTTACGTCTTTATTCTATAGATTACTTATTTTTTTCTTTTATTACAGATAACAAAATAATGAACAATCAAGACGCCATAGAAAAGGCTGTTAGTAGAGGCCAGTGTTTATATAAAATATCAAGTTATACCAGCTATCCCATGCATGATTTCTACAGGTATATTTCTGTTATTTGTCTTAAAAAGGAGAGGTACCAAGGTTTTCTCTCCTTAACTGACAAGAACTCAGCATTTTTAGCTTTCCCTTAAGTATGAGCTAAAAGAAAGTAAACTGGGTATTTGCTAATAGAATGTAACTGAAAATTATTAGCTGTCCACATTAAGTTGTGTGATCGGTCTTCTTGGAGGATCCTGTTTGAGACCATAAAATGTGGGAAAATGTAGTACTATACTAACTGTAGATACCACCAAAAATGCAAAACATTTATATTGTTTTCCTAGACTGTCATTAAGTATTCCTTATATCCTAGCTACCATGAGTGGTTTTAATTCCCCTCCCCACCATATTGATTCAATAAAGGTAGCTACTTGTTTTCCTTGAGGAGACACAAAATAGGAAATTGTTATATTCCATTTAAGTCTCTTTTTAGAACTAGACTAGAACCACAAAAATTTTGGTCCTCTTAAAAGCCAGAGGTCATAGGGTAATATATAACAGACTGCAGTATTCTGAATAAATAAGATGATCGAGGAAAATAATGGAAGCTTTTGTTTTTTAGATGTCACACTTGTAACACCACAGATCGAAACGCCATATGTGTGAACTGTATTAAGAAGTGCCATCAGGGACATGACGTAGAATTTATTAGACATGATAGGTATGTATGTAGCACACTTGCTGTATTACTCAATTGTTATCCTCCCCTCACTTTCCTAATCTTTGGGTTTTCATATTTTGTTTTAGGTTTTTCTGTGACTGTGGTGCTGGAACACTGTCTAATCCTTGTACATTAGCTGGTGAGCCTACACATGATACAGATACACTATATGACTCTGCTCCACCTATAGAATCTAATACATTGCAGCACAACTGAATACCTTCCCTAAAGAAAAAGTCCTGCCATTCTAACATCATAACTTAAAACGTTTTGGGTTTTTTGTTTTTTTTTTTTTTTTTTTTTTGAAGATTTAAAATATTTGCCCATGCTACAGGAAGAGACTGTATTAAAAATGGATACACAAGGTCAGTTGACACTATGAAGCTCAAGCTACCAAAAAGAAAGTGGCAATATATTGACTCAGGATCTCAAAGCTGGGTGTTTTAGCATTACTGTGTAAAGACTTTTGAAGGGACAGAAGTGAAGAAAATAAGCTTCAATTTTGTACAGATACCAACTTCTGAAAAAAAAAGCTGGTGTTTTTACAACTAGCATTGAATGCAGTCCAACTTGCAGTAGTACTACTCTTCAACAGACAAGCAGCTTTGTGGCTGCTTTTATGGACGTGGGTACCAATTGCTTTTGTAATATGGTAAAAATGTGAGCTAGCACTTCTGCGTTTCTTTTGATTTTTTTTTAACATGTATTCAGATTGAGAAATATGATTTTAATGCTTTAATCTCATGTAGTTTGTTTTTAATTTCAAGCAAAATCTTATTGTACTTGAATGTGCCCTGTTTTGTTAGCACACCTAGACTTGCTGTAACTGTACTCATGTCCCAGTATGTACGTTCTTTCTATGAAAGAGAAAACACTAATCTTAAATTATATCCAGCAATGTTTCTGGTATCCTTTAAGAAAAGTTAAGACTATTATTTCCTTCCCTTCCCTGTGCAGCATTCAAAATCACCCCTAGAAAGAGTGAGTGTTTTAATGAGACTTCCTAGGAAGGGATGCACTGTAAAACAAAAGTATTCTTGTAACTCAGTTTTGTGAAAGGTAAAAACTACTATGTTTTAAAAGTACACTTTAGAAAGTCTCTTCAAAACAGTCCTGTATTTGAACTCTGTTCATAGTTTTTTTTTGAACAGTTTAGACAAATTGCTGGAAATTAAAACAATTTCCCGCATTAAGCTGAGACAAGTATATATACAGCCCTATACAGTTTCATAGCCCCCCTCCCCCCATTTATGTGTATTGGTGACAGTGGGTATAAACAGCCTGAAAGTGTATGCATGTACCATAACATCTAGACTTAATATATTGTGGAGTATTCAATAACCATTATGTAGAAGGTAGATAAGAATTAAAAGGGTTTAATTTCCTAGAAAGAAAATGGAAAAATGGTCATTTTTAAAAAATAAAGTTTATTAGATCATAATGTTGTCTGAATTTACCACCTTTGTCAAAAGTGAACTCAAAGCTTGCAATGTAGTCTATAATTCCTCAATCAAAGTCAGCAACTTATGGACAGCATCAGCATCCACAGTAGACCTTTCACTAGCCAGACAAACCTCCCTTAAAATTAAAAAAAAAAAAAAAGTTAGTTTGCATTTTTCACAGTGCACCATCCACCCCTTTACAGTTTTTGAAACCGCGTGGTAAAGTTACCGAAATAATCGCAGTGACTGAGTCATCTTCTCAAATTCTCTTGCTTTTCTATGTCCCTTTTGAATAACCTCCTCTGGAAGATTAGCAAGCCTTGCTGCATTAAAACCATAGCTTTTAGGACAGGCTCCTTTAATAAATTTATAAAGGAAGGTAATAGTCTCCTGGCTGGGATCTTCACATTCATTTTCTACCATGCATGCCTAAGAAAGAAAAATTACATGCTGGCAATGGAAGGACCCATTCAAAAACTGACATTTTTTAATAAACAATTCATACATACCATGTGTCCTAGGCGCACTGCAACATTTTGAGAATAATCTTCAACTAATGAATGGTAGTGGGTAGAAAACAACGTACGACACTTTATATTCTCAGCAAGTTCTTTAACAACTGCGTTTGCTATTGCTGTCCCATCAAATGTTGCGGTACCTCTTCCTATGAAAATATACATAAACTGTATATTACATAGTCTGCCATACTACATTCCAAAAAGGACAGGCCTCAGAATTTTTTTTTTTTAATGTACTGAGAATTGGCTTAGTACATCCAAAGGCACTCTGCTAAAGTAGGCCTGCTTATCAGCCCTTGGAGTTCAGGAATACTATTCAAGTGCCACTATGCTTCAGAAACTTCCTTTTAGTTCACTTTAAATAGCCTTATTATCCAATTATCCCTGTATTATAATTTAAATTCTAACAGGATTTAGAAATTGCCACCTTAGTGCCAACTATGGGGGTCTGTGGACAAAGGTGGGTATATTCATATTCTTTAAGAAATGTGTCCCTCAGACCATTTTCCAGAAAAATAATTCATTGCACTAATGTTTTAAAATTTTAAGGTCTTACCTAATTCATCCACAAGCACCAGAGAATGTGCTGTTGCATGTGTAAGTATACTGGCAGTTTCACTCAATTCAACAAAAAATGTACTTTCACCTTAAAAAAAAAAATGATCAAAATGAGAATCCTCTTTTAACAGCAGAAACATCTTTTAGGTGTATCATTTGAATCTTATGAACTACCCAGTGGTACTAAAGATTAAATTTTACAAAAAGATGCTAAAACTTGGATAATGAATTGTCAAATAACTCACCTGACATTATTCTGTCTGAGGCACCAAGTCTAGTAAACACTCTATCAATTGGTGTGAGCCTACACACTTCAGCTGGTACGTAACAGCCCATCTGGGCCATTATAGCTAATAGGCCAGCCTGTGAATGAGGGAGGAAAAAGTATTTTATGACTGATATTAAGAGAAGAGATAGAGATAGCTATGTATATCCAGAAGACAGCTAATAAGCCAAGCTAATAAACATTAACTAGAAGTAAGGCACTCTTAAAAAAACAATCTTCACAATCTTATGTAGGAAAAGTGAGGCCAAGGGCCTAACTGGCTTTAAAACCTCAGAACATATACACTAACTCACTACACTAGTGATTCTCAGCTCTGGCAGAACAGTAGGATTAAAACTACTGATGCCTAGAACCCATTGCAAACCAAACAATTTCAGAGGATGAATACACCCCAACTCCCAGGTACTTTTTTTGTTGTGCTCTCTAGATGATTTTGATTTAAAATGAAAAGGTTAAAAACCATATTACTATACTACTGCTCCTCTCCAGTCAGCAAATAATACAGTACAGTAGAATAAGAGGGTCAGCAAACATTTTTTGTCAAGGGCCCAGTGTCTCTGTTACATTTTTTCTAAACCTAAATCTAAATCATGTTTAGCTCAGTGACTAGCCAAACCCCCTGACAAAAGGTTAGGAAAATATATTTACTGTCTTCCCTAAAAGCAGTTCTCAACAGTTAACTAAAGGGGTCATGAATTGTATTTGTTTTCCTGTATGAACAAGTGCAGTGGTTCTAAGGTTCCCTAGAAATGAACCTAATTTAAGAACAATTTTCATTCATTATGAATACATCTAATCTTCAAAGGAAATGGATGCAAAGTCAGGGCTCATAAAAGTCATGGCCTAAACCAACTTCACCTTCTTAATTGAAGTACTTTAACATCAGGCAAATATTTGACCAATGAAATGAACAGTTCATGACTCAAGGAGTAGTAAGTCAGTGACTGACTATCATGAGCTTTTTGGGAAACAATGGCTTAAATGTGTAATAAATTCACTCAAAGTTTTGTAACACCACCATTTGTAACACTTTACCTGTCTCATAAGTGTAGACTTGCCTCCCATATTTGGTCCAGTAACAAGCACACAATAAGCTTTGCCATTTTCCTCCTCCTCTTCCTCACAGCCTATTAGAATGTCATTAGGAATAAAGTCATCACCAAAAAAAGTCTTCGTAATGCAGGGATGGCGTGATCCTTTAAGGTCTAGAAAGGGAGGAGTATCTTCTTCTGGCAGCAGAATTATTGGACGACACATAGGACCATCACCCCCCTCGGCTGTAGTTAGTCAGGCACAATAACACATCTGGTAAAGAGGACAAAAGTGAGGCTTCATTATTTTTGAGATAACCAACAAAGGCCCAACTTCTATAAAAAGTCTTTCAGAAATGCTTTTTTAGTGGAGGTAGCATGTTCCACTTTAGAAAAGGCAGACTTTTTTCTGTAAGTAGGCACTCTAGTGACATTGTTCTAACTGCACAGTATACAAACTGCTTTGTTAATGGATTCATTAGCTGGAAATGAGTAGCTGGAAATGAGTCATCAGCCTAAATGTTTTACATGTCTTCGTTACAGTACTTCATTACTTCATTATTAAAATGAGAAATAACATCTAGTTTAAGCTTAAGAAATCTATCCCCTCAAAGTACAAATTGTCAAAACAGAAAAAAAACCCTCAAAACTAAAAAAACAAACTTCAAAACTCTAAAATAAGCAAAGGCTTCAAAATAAGTTGGCCATGAAGTTTAAAGAAAAAGGAAATTATTTATGAAACTGAAGAAGTTACATAATTACAAATACATAAACCTGGGCGCTCAGAAATAAACTCAGAAAAGTTAAGTGTGATAACTTGGACTAAGAGAACAAGATTAAAATCTTTTCAAATATGTGTGTAGAGTGTAAAACAAAGGTCATGGGATAGCTTTAAATTAGCTTAACAAAGTAGCTTGGGACTTCCCTGGTGGCTCAGTGGTTAAGGCTCCGTGCTCCCAGTGCGGAGCACAGGTCCCATCCTTGGTCAGGGAGTCAGAGCCTGCCTGCTGCTACAACAATCCCAAGTGCCACAACCAAGACCTGGAGCATAATGTTCTATGCGCCTTTCAAAAATAGCTAAAAAGCAACATTTATCAAATACTATAAATTCAACTGAAATTTGATCAAAATATATACCCGTTACTTGAGTTTAGGGTTATGAGTCAATGGGGACTTTCCAGTGGGCTATAATTTCAATATAAAACTGGCACACAGGGCATCACTAACTAAAGCTTGAGGAACAAACCTGTTGAAAGCCTTACCCAACACTGCAATGCACTCCACAGCAGCCTGCCAGTCCTTATAATTTTTATCAAAGTTATAGAACAGTCGCCTCATGCAGTCCTTTAATGATGCATCTCTCCGTTCTTCGGCATTTATCAGATTAGCCAACTTCTTCTCAATTGTTTTGGTCCAGTATCGTTTACAACCCTTTTTGGTGGATTTCAACTCATATTCTTCTGGCAAGTTACGGGTGATGAAATTCTCTGGAATTTCCAACTGGTAACGATTCCTACCAATTCCCCAGTAAACTATGGTTCTACAGCCAATTCGACTGCGCTGTTTCTCCAAGTATTCCAGGAGGCTCTGTTCATTTTCTCTTATGTCAGCAAGAGCTTGGTCATAATCAGAGTCAAATCCTGCTTTGGGAGTAATCAGTCCAGTCTTTCGAGCCTTTTCATGGTCAAAGGCTGTATCCCATCGGTTCAGTTCTGAAGTCAAATCAGGAAAGCGCCCTTCAGGACTTTTTGTCTGCAGAGTAAGGACCTGTTTCAGGAGTTTAGACTTAGAGTCATCAATGACTTCTTCCATAGTCCCTATAATTTTACATATTACTTTGAATCCTTCCAGAGCAGAAAGAAAATCAATAATCTTTTTTTTGCTATATGTGGTTTCTTCATACATTATAGCCCTGCTATCTGGGTGGTTCTGGCTCTTGAGGGGAGACCCAACATTATGAATTTTACTCAGGAGTCTCTCAAGGTCTGGAAGCTTCTTAAGAAGGTCTACAACCTCAGAGATTTTGTCAGGCACAACCATTAGGTCTTCTATGGCATCCAGGCGATCATTGATCGCGTGAGGGTTACAGAGTGGGGCACAAAGCCACTGCTTTAAGAGCCGTTTACCAAAGGGAGTATGGCAACTGTCAATCTTCTCTAACAAGGTCCCTTCAGTAGAACCATTTGTTCCATTCAGAAAAATCTCCAAGTTATTTAATGTCACAGCATCTAGCACCATTCGTTGATTGGCTTTAGCAAAGACAGCACCAGGTCTTGTAGCATGGACCATGTCAGAATCCAAGGGAACATATTCTTCAAAATTAGCCATTGATAAAAGCTCCTGATCAATAAGGCATTTTTTGAGGTAGAAGACACAACCACCAAGAGCAGAGAGGGCCAATTCACTCTTCTCTCCTGGTGTCAATCCAATAGAATCTGACTCCGAGGTCATACCTTTAAGCACCTGGGGTAGCATCACCCCACCATCCTCATTTAACTTGTCTGTAAAATATCCTACTTCAAGGAGAGTTCTCAAAGTTTTGGCTGCATCCCAAAACTGGGAGCCCGGTATCAGACCTTCCTGAAGAGAAGAGGATAATGAACTCTTGAGAATCATCTTAGTATCCGTTGAGAGATTTCCCTTCTCAAATAGGACTTGTACTGGAGGATAGTGTGCCACTAAAGTCCTAAACCTGGAACAATGGCGATCATCTGAAAACTGACCTATGAAGAACCTCCCTAGAGAGGTATCAACAAAGCATACTCCATACACGCGAGTGTGGCCCGAAGACTCCTCTTCTTTCTCCTTGAGGCTAAGAAGGTACTTACTGTAGTTCTCCGAGGGGTCACCTTCCAGCACACTGTAGGTCTGTGTACCCTTCGTAATGATCCTACAAATCTCCCTCCGCACCACTCTGTCATGCTTAGATATGTGTGCCATTTTTCGGCATCGTGCCTCCATCATTTCTGGGGTCTCAGTCTGTTCTACTCGTGCTACTTTATAGCCCTTCTGGACCAGGGAATCTGAGTATCGGCCAAATGCAATTTCAGGGAAACCAGAATGGGCCCAGTTGCCTTTCATGAATACCAGCCCTAGTTCACTGACCCCAATAAGAGCATCCATATGGTACATCTCATAAAACTTCCCCACTTTATAAAATATGACCAGATCAAAGTTCTGAGACTTAATTTGCCACCACTTCCTCATCCCAGGAGTACAGGAATTAAGGAAATCCTCAGGCACATAGAGTGTGGATGCATCAAAATCAGGGTGATCGGGCCGCCTCCTGTGGACATCTCTTCTCTTTTCCTCCTTAAGCCACTCTAAAGTTTCATGATACCAGACAGTAGGGCGATTACTGTCATCACAGCCCCCACTAACGTGGGCTTGGGGTTCAGAATTTTGAGGGACAGAGAAAGCACTCAAAGTATTCTTGGTTTCTGATGAAATGCCAGTTGCTCGTTTGGTGGCTGAAGGAATTTCCTTCCTTGAACTCTTCCTCTTGAGGGAACCATTCCCAGTTACCATTCTTTTCCGCTTTGGAGCAACTTTGACAGGGGTGTCCAGGCCTTCACTATCACTGTCCCCCACGCCACTGCTTATTTCATCACTGCTTGCTTCCTCCTTAGTGTCTGGCTTGAATTCCACATCAGAGCCACCAATGTCACTCTCAGAGTCTGATATGACCCTTCGTTTTTTTGTTTGTCGGCTACTTCGTCTGGATCCTTGCACCTTTGGCCTCACTTCCTCTTCACTCTCAATGTCATTTTCCTCTTCACTCTTATCTGATGTGTAAGTGGCACCTACCTGAGAGGCAAAGAAAGAATATTTTAAAATATAAAAGTAAAATTTGGAAAAATTACCATATTGCTAGGGAATCTCTCTGAATATGCTGCAGCTTCATATATCAAGAGAAGAACCCACCTCCAGAAATAAGAAACTATTTTCTTTCTCAATGGATAGTAATTTCAGTTTCACCTAAAATTAATACAAATATCACAATACAGGATTAAGTGATTCTGTCATGAGAGTTCTTTCCTATTCAATACTAATTAAGTCCTTAGGATTACCATACATGACAATACCTCATTAACAGTCATAGCTGTAGAAAAAACTTGTTATCTTTCTTCTAGGGTCATCTTTCCTCTTACAGTTGAACATATAAAGTTTACCACTCTATAAATTACTTACAATTTAAAAAAACAAAAACAAAAAATGGTAATCATTCTAGTTCTAGTCCTTGCTCCTCCACAAACCAGCTCTATTTTTTTTTCAGCAAGCCACGTTCAGTTCTCATAGACCTCCCTCATATGTAAAGTACTTACACAGTTAAATGATTTGTCATTACTACCCAGATCTAAACATCTGATTAATGTTATGATCCCTGGTCTCAACCTCAAAAATAAGATTAAAAACATTTCTTTCTCTCTTTTTGTTTTGGCTGCGCTCGTTCTTAGTTGCACTAAGCAGGCTTAGTTGTTGTGTGTGGGCTCTTAGTTCCGGAAGAGGATCGAACCCAGGCCCCCAGCACTAGGACCACCGCTGAAGTGCCAGTTTCTCTTAAAATATGTATTTTATATGCCTATCTCATATAGAATAGAATAAAACAAAATCAAGCAGCTTATAGATGACTCTGTTTAAGCACATCTCATTAATTTACTAAATTAGAAAATAATATTTAAGTATACCCATTATTTGTTCATTTAAGATTTAATTCACTCAACATGAAGTCGCTCAGTCGTTTCTGACTCTTTGCGACCCCATGGACTGTAGCCTACCAGGCTCCTCTGTCCATGGATTTTCCAGGCAATAGTACTGGAGTGGATTGCCATTTCCTTCTCCAAGGGATCTTCCCAACCCAGGGATCGAATCCGGGTCTCCCACATCGTTGACAGACGCTTTAACATCTGATCCACCAGGGATGATTCACTCAAAGTGACCATTAATTTTTGAAACCAAGGTTGTCTTTCAACCTTTTCTTACCAATCTAAAATACAACAAAAAAGTATTAGAACATAAAACTGGATAATTTCCACACCCTCATACAGATCAGATCAGATCAGTCGCTCAGTCGTGTCCAACTCTTTGCGACCCCATGAACCGCAGCACGCCAGGCCTCCCTGTCCATCACCAGCTCCCGGAGGTCACTCAGACTCGCATCCATCGAGTCAGTGATGCCATCCAGCCATCTCATCCTCTGTCGTCCCCTCCTCCTCCTGCCCTCAATCCCTCCCAGCATCAGAGTCTTCTCCAATGAGTCAACTCTTCACATGAGGTGGCCAAAATACTGGAGTTTCAGCTTTAGCATCATTCCTTCTAAAGAAATCCCAGGGTTGATCTCCTTCAGAATGGACTGGTTGGATCTTCTTGCAGTCCAAGGGACTCTCAAGAGTCTTCCCCAACACCACAGTTCAAAAGCATCAATTCTTCGGCGCTCAGCCTTCTTCACAGTCCAGCTCTCAGATCCATACATGACCACAGGAAAGACCATAGCCTTGACTAGGCGAACCTTTGTTGGTAAAGTAATGTCTCTGCTTTTGAATATGCTATCTAGGTTGGTCATAACTTTCCTTCCAAGGAGCAAGCGTCTTTTAATTTCATGGCTGCAGTCACCATCTGCAGTGATTTTGGAGCCCAGAAAAAGAAAGTCTGACACTGTTTCCACTGTTTCCCCATCTATTTCCCATGCAGTGATGGGACCAGATGCCATGATCTTCGTTTTCTGAATGTTGAGCTTTAAGCCAACCTTTTCACTCTCCACTTTCACTTTCATCAAGAGGCTTTTTAGCCCCTCTTCACTTTCTGCCATAAGAGTGGTGTCATCTGCATATCTGAGGTTATTGATATTTCTCCCGGCAATCTTGATTCCAACTTGTGTTTCTTCCAGTCCAGCATTTCTCATGATGTACTCTGCATATAAGTTAAATAAACATGGTGACAATATGCAGCCTTGACGTACTCCTTTTCCTATTTGGAACCAGTCTGTTGTTCCATGACCAGTTCTAACTGCTGCTTCCTGACCTGCATACAGATTTCTTAAGAGGCAGATCAGGTGGTCTGGTATTCCCATCTCTTTCAGAATTTTCCATAGTTTATTGTGATCCACACAGTCAAAGGCTTTGGCATAGTCAATAAAGCAGAAATAGATGTTTTTCTGCAACTCTCTTGCTTTTTCCATGATCCAGCGGATGTTGGCAATTTGATCTCTGGTTCCTCTGCCTTTTCTAAAACCAGCTTGAACATCAGGAAGTTCACGGTTCACATATTGCTGAAGCCTGGCTTGGAGAATTTTGAGCATTACTTTACTAGCGTGTGAGATGAGTGCAATTGTTCGGTAGTTTGAGCACTCCTTGGCATTGCCTTTCTTTGGGATTGGGATGAAAACTGACCTTTTCCAATCTTGTGGCCACTGCTGAGTTTTCCAAATTTGCTGGCATATTGAGTGTAGCACTTTCACAGCATCATCATTCAGGACTTGGAATAGCTCCACTGGAATTCCATCACCTCCACTAGCTTTGTTCGTAGTGATGCTTTCTAAGGCCCATTTGACTTCACATTCCAAGATGTCTGGCTCTAGGTCAGTGATCACATCATCATGATTATCTGGGTCTTGAAGCTCTTTTTTGTACAGTTCTTCTGTGTATTCTTGCCACCTCTTCTTAATATCTTCTGCTTCTGTTAGGTCCACACCATCTCTGTCCTTTATTGTGCCCATCTTTGCATGAAATGTTCCTTTGGTATCTCTGATTTTCGTTCCTTTGGTATCTCTGATTTTCTTGAAGAGATCCCTAGTCTTTCCCATTCTGTTGTTTTCCTCTATTTCTTTGCATTGATCACTGAAGAAGGCTTTCTTATCTCTTCTTGCTATTCTTTGGAACTCTGCATTTAAATGTTTATATCTTTCCTTTTCTCCTTTGCTTTTCGCTTCTCTTCTTTTCACAGCTATTTGTAAGGCCTCCCCAGACAGCCATTTTGCTTTTTTGCATTTCTTTTCCATGGGGATGGTCTTGATCCCTGTCTCCTGTACAATGTCACGAACCTCATTCCATAGTTCATCAGGCACTCTATCTATCAGATCTAGGCCCTTAAATCTATTTCTCACTTCCACTGTATAATCATAAGGGATTTGATTTAGGTCATACCTGAATGGTCTAGTAGTTTTCTCTACTTTCTTCAATTTCAGTCAGAATTTGGCAATAAGGAGTTCATGGTCCGAGCCACAGTCAGCTCCTGGTCTTGTTTTTGCTGATTGGATAGAGCTTCTCCATCTTTGGCTGCAAAGAATGTAATCGATCTGATTTCGGTGTTGACCATCTGGTGATGTCGATGTATAGAGTCTTCTCTTGTGTTGTTGGAAGAGGGTATTTGCTATGACCAGTGCATTTTCTTGGCAAAACTCTATTAGTCTTTGCCCTGCTTCATTCCGTATTCCAAGGCCAAATTTGCCTGTTACTCCAGGTGTTTCTTGACTTCCTACTTTTGCATTCCAGTCCCCTATATTGAAAAGGACATCTTTTTTGGGTGTTAGTTCTAAAAGGTCTTGTAGGTCTTCATAGAACCTTTCAACTTCAGCTTCTTCAGCGTTACTGGTTGGGGCATAGACTTGGATTACTGTGACATTGAATGGTTTGCCTTGGAAACGAACAGAGATCATTCTATTGTTTTTGAGATTGCATCCAAGTACTGCATTTCGGACTCTTTTGTTGACCATGATGGCCACTCCATTTCTTCTGAGGGATTCCTGCCCACAGTAGTAGATATAATGGTCATCCGAGTTAAATTCACCCATTCCAGTCCATTTTAGTTTGCTAATTCCTAGAATGTCAACATTCACTCTTGCCATCTCTTGTTTGACCACTTCCAATTTGCCTTGATTCATGGACCTGACATTCCAGGTTCCTATGCAATATTGCTCTTTACAGCATCGGACTTTGCTTCTATCACCAGACACATCCACAGCTGGGTATTCTTTTTGTTTTGGCTCCATCCTTTCATTCTTTCTGGAGTTATTTCTCCACTGATCTCCAGTAGCATATTGGGCCCCTACTGACCTGGGGAGTTTCTCTTTCAGTATCCTATCATTTTGTCTTTTCATACTGTTCATGGGGTTCTCAAGGCAAGAATACTGAAGTGGTTTGCCATTCCCTTCTCCACCCTCATACAGAAGGTTACTATTAGACACCACAATCAATTTTATCACCATGTCCCACTGTCCCTAGCTCCCTATACTGGTTACCAAAAGGGTATTCCCTTCTATAAGCATGTGTGTTTCCAGCAGACTTGAGAACTTAAGTAAAAAAGGGTGCTAGACTGCTGAGGATTCTAAGTAATTGAATATCACCAGAGGTATAAGAAAGTGTGTGTATGAGTACCAAATAAAATATATATATTTGCGTGTGTGTATGTACACACGCACACACAAGCTCTGGGAGTTGGTGATGGACAGGGATGCCTGGTGTGCTGCAGTCCATGGGGTTGCAAAGAGTTGGACATGACTGAGCAACTGAACTGAAATAAATAGGAAATTACCACTCTAATATGTCCCTCCCTACTTTTCAACATTTTCCAAACAATAGTAACAACTGCCTGTTAGCAGTGTCCTACCTCCGTCTCTTCTTCCTCCTCTGGCTCTGAGGGCTCATCACATACTGCCAACTCAAGCCTCTTAATCTTGTCTTTATTCAAGGCTTCATCTGCACGTTGCATTGCTCTGAGTATTTCAGGCTTTGCACTGTAAAAATGACCTCCTTTCTGGGCTTCCTTTGAATGTGAACCTAAAAAACACACATGTATTTATTTATAAATAAGAACAGTTGTCTGGACATTTGGCTCAATGTATAACAATTGCCCTAACGAACAAGAATGATAACCATCGAGGTGTTTTGTTTTGCCAAAGGCACATGGGATCTTAGTTTCCCGACCAGGGACGGAACCTGTACCCCTGCAATAGAAGTGCAGTCTTAATCACTAGGCTGCCAGGGAAGTCCTTCAGGTATACTTTTTAATGTCCCATTATTTTTGACTGATAAGATCAATAAAGATAAGATCAATAAAGCCTTCACAGAAAGAATTTTCAGGGTAAAACTATCAGTGAAACTGGAATTACCTATTTTACCTCCTGTAGGTTACCTTAATTGTTGGTTCACCCAGGACCACTTTCTCTTCCAGAAAGACCTCAGACTGTGGACCCTAAAACCACACCTCTTCCAGTGAGGCATAAGATGTAAAGGAGATCTGAGATCCTTTTTAAAAAACATTGCTTAAGGAAAGCAAAAACTACACTGTCACTGAAATGAAGCAATGACATTAACAATAAGTTTGTTCTCAAGGCAGTTAGATAAGACAGATTTTTTAAAAAAATCCTACTCTAAGGAACCCTAAATTTTGGAGGATAATAACCCAGGACAGACTTTAAAGTTTTTTCAAAACAGCTGCATCAAAAATGTCTTGCTCTGTTTTAAAGTAAAACTTTTCCTTTATTCATTTCATTTCAAAGAGCTATAGTATTAAATGACATGTCTATCCACTGAGCAAAAGGTTAGATATAGACAATTATAATGGTACAGAATTGTTTTAGTTCTTTTCCAAGAGGCCTAACTAGGAATGTCTGTTCTCTTCTTCTACCTGAATGTAACAGCTGCAAAACAAACCTGAATTTGTCTAACAGATCCAAACATTACATTACTCCCTTCTTTCAGTATACTAAAACTGATACGATATCCTAAATTTCCATGGAATTAGCAACTTTTATGAGCTGCCTAAAACAAAGCTGCAATTTATTTCTCTAAAGAGCTGCACCAAAACTACAAACTGCAAGTCAAAATCATTAAGAGTGGCTCTGAACTTTCCCAAAGTACCTGTTACAGCTGTGCTCACCCTGCCGATCTAGTATCAATCACCACCATTCCCCAAAACCTCTAATGCAAACTACAACCCTAAGACCATCCCCCCGACTAAAGGCCTGCTGTTTTCATGCACACCTCTTTGCGGATTTATTCACATATACGTTTTGCAACAATTTGGAAATTTAAAGGGCAAAGAGCAATATGCACATTGGTGACTTTATAAAATAATTACAACATAAAAGTATACTTTTTTGATCTCTTTTAGTCATCTTTTGCCAAGGCTTGGTTTAGCATCTCAAAATTAGTCCTGGAAAAAGACCTCATTTATCATCTGGTCCAACTTGCATATAAGCAAACAGAAGTTATTTTGGCCAAGATTATACAGCAAATTAATGGAGAAGACTGAATTAAATTCTCTTACTCTGTTCTCACCCTGCACATCAGGTTTCTATAAAGGCCTATCTGCCCTGCAGGATGAGGAGCGATAACGACCAAAAGGGCATGATTCCCAGGCTTCTGGGAAACTCACCACTGTTCTGATTCCAAGACACTGAGTTCAGCAATGTCCTAGCGAGGAGTCTGAAGATAATGGAAAAAACCTGCGCATGCACAGGATGACATGCATCCTGCAGTCACACTGCGCATGCACTGCAGGAGACTGACAGGGTACAGCCAGCCTAGGTGAAACCATACACACAGGACTGCTGATGTCTGTGATAAATAAGGCTGGGCTTGGGAAGAGTGAGTCAAGGTTCCAGAAGTCTAGTTTCTGATGTGAAACTCAACTCAGATGTGCTCATAAGGTGAGCATTTTGAAGCCGAGGTCGCATGCTTCTCCACCTGTCCTAGAGTATGTCACTGATCTATATGTTCTGTATCTTGGCTACACTGTCTTTCTTTTGGAACCTTTTAAGATAGGAACCAGAGAAGGCAATGAATGGCACCCTACTCCAGTACTCTTGCCTGGAAAATCCCATGGATGGAGGAGCCTGGTGGGCTGCAGTCCATGGGGTCGCGAAGAGTTGGACACGACTAAGCGACTTCACTTTCACGCATTGGAGAAGGAAATGGCAACCCACTCCGGTATTCTTGCCTGGAGAATCCCAGGGATGGGGGAGCCTGGTGGGCTGCCGTCTCTGGGGTCGCACAGAGTCGGACTCGACTGAAGCAAATTAGCAGCAGTAGCAGCAAGATAGGAACACTTTATATTTTTTCATGTCTGAATCTGGCATTGTCATCCATCACGAGATCCAATCATGAAGTCCTTTTTCCTTTAAGGGTTTGAAGTGAAGTTGCTCAGTCGTGTCCAACTCTGCGACCTCATGGACTGTAGCCTACAAGGCTCCTCTGTCCATGGAATTTTCCAGTCAAGAGTACTGGAGTGGGTTGCCATTTTGATATTGCTATAAGTCACTCAGAAGGACAGAAATAAAAATTCAACTCCACGCTACAAACTGGCCAAAGATCAGCTACATCTTATTCTTTTCCCATGCTAGAAGCTTTTACCACACCCACTCTTAAAATTTATTGGAGTAAAATATGCTTAAATCCACTGTGTAGGAGACACTAACATTCAGACTCACATGTGTGTGGGCTCTATCATACAAACATATCCAACCTGCAAAGTAAGTCTCTTACCTGTATATGGCTTTAGTAGCCTTCTGCTAACCCAGCCCCGTGTTGGGCTGTCATCAAAAAACTGTACATGAACTCGGGCAGACTTTCCTTTCTCACGGATGAATGTTCCATCAAAAGGGTGGTTGTAAACCAGGCAAGGCCACCAAGGGTAACCCTCCATCTTGGCCCAAACCAAATCACCTGGTGAGAAGTCACAGGAACTGCTGCCAAGAGAAAATACATAATTTGGTTAATATTTTGTTAAGTTACATTAAAGGCAATTACTACAAACAAGCAGTTCTAAGGAAGGTATCTTAAGACACCTTTGAAATTTTCTGGCAATATTCAGGCACAGAAATTCTAAAACTAATGATTTTTTAAAATCAAATTTTCAAGTCATTTTTAAAATCATAAGCAAATATCACAAGACAACACAAATATAATGGTATTAAAGTTAGAAATTATCTCAATTATTCAAGGTTTAAAAACTGGCAGAATTCTGATAGACTGGTAATAGCAGGAGAAAGACAAACTCACTGTACATGTGATTCAAATTATTACACCTGTACTACCACATGTATACATTAGGAACAGGATCTGACCCAAAGTATTAATAAAATACCAAGCATAATGCCTAGGCAAATTTGCTATACTTACATTAAAAATTATTTCATTAAAACTTTGCTCCAATGTATTCCAAATACCCCAAAAGCCAGCAGACTAATACCCCTAGCCCGTCCCTAAAAATCTAGTTTTGTGGCAAAACTTAAGAGGTTAAGTATATAATGTGCCCAAAATAGTTGTGTACACCAATAGTTGTATAAACAAACCTACAGAATCAATAGGAGATCTAATCTTCTCAAAAACTGACTTAGCCCTGAAGATTTCCTGAGAAAGGGAGAGGAGGAGGAGAGTTACACAAGAGTCCCTCAGTGAGAGAGGCCACAACAACTGATAAACCCTGCTCCAGGACTATATAACCATGATTTTCTAAGCCTGCTTAAAGGTTTTCACTGAATAATGACAAATGTAAAATGAGTACATTACAAAAGAGAATATTTCAGACATTTTAGAATAATCAATTAAGGCCACCTTAATCAGGCTCAATCATAAAACTGAAGTATTTCTTTCTTCAAAAAATGTGGATGTGGAAATCCCTATGCTAGACAGAAAAGAAACCAGAACAGGAGCATGGCTTCAGCTGGTGCTTACATCCAGGGCCTTTAAAGTACATTCTTCTTTCAACTTAGAAAACTGTAGTGACCAGCATGAGTTTATAATTATTGCTGTCAAACACCACAGGGGTCATCTTCAAACAGGGAGCTATGTCTGCACAATTCAGGTATCTTAAGTGTTTCCTCATTACTAACATATCCATTTGTTAACAGGAGACAAAGATCCTTATCTCTGTGTGGAACTGTCAAGCAGGCTTTCCCTTAACTTAGCCGGGCAACCACTTACCCACAAAGTCTATCACACTGGGATCAGGAAACCACAAGCTTTCCTTGTATGGTAGGTCCTGAGAGTACCTAAATTTGTACCCTTTTCTGTGGCTAAAAGAGGAAAATAACCTTTGTCCATATATAAATACACTATCAGAACAGAGTCTGAACTCTATGACAGTAACTTCTAGAAGACTGACCAGAGAGCAAATACATGTTATGCCAATGAACATGTCTCCTCATAGGAAGCATATGTCTGGCTGTAAAGTCTTCAGACATCAGACTACAAACTGTTGGCCAAAGTCGATTTTTCTGACAGGGGAACCAGTAAGGATACTCATCGGTCCAGCCTGGCTGCTCTTCATCCCTTAAGAGATGAAATTTGGTATGTACATCAAGAAGCCTTTTCTCATCACTGTCTAGTCTGAAGCAGTTCCTCCCCTAGGTGAGCTCAGGCTGGCCAAAATGGAGTCAGGTTGCCAGAATGGAGTCAAGTTTATGAAGTGTTCAGTTGCTCAGTCATGTCCGACTCTTTGCAACTCCATAGACTGCAGCACTGCAGGCCTCCCTGTCCATCACCAACTCCCGGAGCTTGCTCAAACTCATGTCCAATGAGTCAGTGATGCCATCCACCCATCTCATCCTCTGTCGTCACCTTCTCCTCCCGCCTTCAATCTTTCCCAGCATCAGGGTCTTTTCAAAAGAGTCAGTTCTTTGCATCAGGTGGCCAAAGTACTGGAGTTTTAGCTCCAGTATCAGTCCTTCCAATTCAGGACTGATTTCCTTTAGGATGGACTGGTTGGATCTCCTAGCTCTCCAAGGGACTCTCAAGAACCTTCTCCAACACCATAGTTCAAAAGCATCAATTCTTCGGCACTCAGCTTTCTTTATAATCCAACTCTCACATTGATACATGACTACTGGAAACACCATGGCTTTGACTAGATGGACCTTCGCTGGCAAAGTAATGTCTCTGCTTTTTAATATGCTGTCTAGCTCGGTCATAGCTTTTCTTCCAAGGAGCAAGCATCTTCTAATTTCATGGCTGCAGTCACCATCTGCAGTGATTTGGGAGCCCCCCAAAATAAAGTCTGTCACTGTTTCCATTGTTTCCCCATCTATTTGCCATGAAGTGATGGGACCGGATGCCATGATCTTAGTTTTCTGAATGTTGAGTTTTAAAGCCAACTTTTTCACTCTCCTCTTTCACTTTCATACAAAGTGTTAGTGCTTTTAAAAGTGAAGACTGTTTTCCTTGCCCATGTGAAGGTAAGGACTAAGGTATGGCTAATTCAACAGTAGCTATTTCATTACATACATGTCTATAAAAGTTACACATTCTTTAGAAAAGAGTTAGCGCATCAGAGACTTTGACAAGAATGAACATCTTGGTGGTACATTTGCGGTTCAAGGGATCAGGATGCCCCAAAACTAACAATTCTATTTTATCTCTGTGAAGCAACAAAGCACTTGCAAGTATCTCAGGTGTCTTAGAAACTAAATATGTAGATCAAAATTCTTAAGCAAAAAATATGAGATGGCCACACTTGCCTCCTGAAAGTTCCTGTCTATCCTCAATTAAGAGTAACTCAAGTTTCCAGCTGAGACCCAAGACATGGGAGAAAAAACTTTGAGTTCTATACCTTTAACAGTACTAAGTTAATATAGTTTTTATCCCAAAGGAAATCTGAGCTTTCTAAGACTGTTACCTTTAAACTGTCATTTGTATAAAAGTGAACAAACTGTACAACAAATTGTAAAATGGTGTTCAAAGGTTTCAAATGGACACAGATTCCTTTCCAAGCAACCAACTTGAAAACATAATGTCTTTAGTGCTTCTCTGGTGGCTCAGTGGTAAAGAATCCGCCTACCAATGCAGCGGACATGGGTTCAAGCCCTGATCTGGGAAGATCCCACATGGGGTGGAGCAACTAAACCCATGCACAACTGCTGAGCCTGTACACTAGAACCTGCCTGGGAGCTCCAAGTGCTGAAGCCCGAGTGCCCGGAGCCCGTGCTCTGCAACAGGAGAAGCCACAGCAACAAGAAGCCGGCACACAGTGCAACTAGAGGGGCCCCTGCTTGCCGCAACTAAAAAAAGCCTTCACAGCAGTGATAGCACAGCCGTAAGTAAAGAAAGAATTTTTAAAATTTAATGTCTTTAAATTTATTTGAAAGGCAAATAAATGTGCATCCTCACTAGAGGAAGAAACACATAAAAAGCTAATTACAATCATCAGATCTGTAAAGCTAAAATGCCATCATAAACTGAACTGTTTAAAAACAAAATTGTTTTTCAACATCACCTCACCCTAAACATAAACTTATACTTTCAGAATCTTATGTATAACTTAACTCTGCTGTTAAGAATTGGGCCGGGTGGGGGAGGTGCGGGCAGAATGGATTCCCTGGTGGTCCAGTGGTTAGGACACAAAGCCTTCACTACCCGGAGCAGCCAAAAAAAGAAAGTGGAAGTACACTCTAAATGCTAAGACTAAAAATGTAGTTAAAAAAGATGGATAGTTTCCCCAATGTTAAAAGGCTTTTCAGAAAAAAATTCTTTTTAATCTACTTTCTATGTGCAAATGAATTCTTTAAAGTTAATTTAAAATTTTATCTCTAGTAGTTGTGCAGTCTCCACAGAATATCAAAATAAAAGGAACATAAATTTTAATCCATGCAAATATTCAAATTTTTACCAATACTAATACCTATTTTAAAATATCTAACTATAACTTAAGCATGGGATCACAGTGGAAAGTACTATAATTTGAATATCTGCTATTTTTCATACATTGATTCTTAAAGAGCCAGAGGACCTTATAAAATCAGAGATGGATACAAAGCCAGAGATGGCTCTACTTGAAACTTTAACAGTCGGATTCAGACTTTACTGTATTTTAACATTTGGCTCCATTTCCTGACAATCTTAATACCTTTCTCTTTTCAGATAACTAGGACTGTGTTAAATATTAACAAGGATCATCAAACCCTATGCAATGCAAATCCAATTTGAAAATATCTAGGCCAAAAAGTCACTTTACAATGTAGAATGGGTTCTTCTTGGAGCCCAATGTGAAATCCCAAAATAAATATAGGAATTAGCCTATAAATTAGCCTACTGTCGAGAGCCACGTTAGGCATTACTGACAAAATGGAGGCACAGCCCCAACTCCCTCTCCTTGTCCCAAGGGCACGGACCCGGGATGAAGGAGTTAGGCCTTGTGATTCTGACTTGTTTTTTCCTCTCTTCGGCTGAGTTGACTGAAAAGAACATTAAGGTGCTTACTGTTCTTGAGAGGAGCATGCTGCTGCTACTGCTAAGTCACTTCAGTCGTGTCCGACTCTGTGCGACCCCAAAGACGGCAGCCCACCAGGCTCCCCCGTCCCTGGAATTCTCCAGGCAAGAACACTGGAGTGGGTTGCCATTTCCTTCTCCAATGCATCAAAGTGAAAAGTGAAAGTGAAGTTGCTCAGTTGTATCCCACTCCTAGCGACCCCATGGACTGCAGCCTACCAGGCTCCTCCGCCCATGGGATTTTCCAGGCAAGAGGACTGGAGTGGGGTGCCATTGCCTTAAGGCACAAAGCCTTCTGCAGCTGTGCTCAGAGAATAATTCATAAAGTTAATCATTGACATTCAAGGTTCCAGGATGAGCACATAGGCCGCAGCTTAAGGCCATGGGAGGAATTGCTATCTGAAACCTATTTGTAAGGGAAATGTTTAGGGCAAAGGAGTTTGCTGAATTTAGGGCTTAGGAATAATTAAAATAGTTAGAAGCTAAAGATTTAAGGAATGTTAGCATATTTTACTATAGCTTATAGAGATTAGGAATTTTGGAGATATTAGTGGTTAGAAGCCTTTTTAGAGAAAGAGCTCAGGATACTAGGGGCAAACAGGATTTAGAAAGATAAGAAATAAACTGAGGACTGTGGTATGCAGCCCAGACATTAGCATGAGTTACAGTGTATTCACAAGGACACATGAGAAGAAGTAGATAAGAGAATCGCTGAGGCAAGAACTCCTTCTGAGGGGCAACAATGATTTATGGAGACGACAAATCTGGGTCAGTGGGAACTGAAAATGTCAAACCTCTGACCTAATGCTTTTATAAAAGTATAAAAGAGAATCTTAAACTTGAAATAAATATGTAGACCAAGAAATATGAATGAGAGGCTGCATCAATACTCGCGGACCCCCTTCAGGCGGATTCCCTGGCTGCTGGAGCTGGACTTCGGAAGCCTACTTTATAAATATGATTCGACTATGATTTTACAAGTGGTTTTTGTTTTCTGGCTGTGCCACACACCTTTGTGGGATTTCAGTCACTCGAGAAAGGACCAAACTGGGCCCTTGGCAGTGAGAGTGTGGAGTCCTGACCACTGGACCGCCTGGGAATTCCCTTGTTTTTAAAATTATAATGTATCTCAAATGTTTGATATTCTTGGGTTTTAAAGACAGCTTTAAAAAGGTAAGAGAAAAGGTGACAGCTCAGAAAAACAAGTGTAAAACATACAACTAAAACACAACTTCATACAACTAAAAATAAGAAATGACTTAATAAAGCTAAATATATATGAACAAATCTTTACACTTTTGCTTTAAAATATGCCATTATTTTTGCTCCCTCTTCAGCCCATTACCTTGGTGTCGATTATTAGTTGTGCCCCAAATTTATAAGCAACATTTCTGTCTACTTTTTAAAACAGAATCAGTAGATACAAAAGCAATGCTAGAATTTGCTCCTATAAACAATAAAAGTTAGATTGGCTATGTGTAAAAAAAATTTATGTATATAAACACAAGTTTCACAAAGGTGAACATACTCTCAAGCCAACTATCAGTGTTTGTATCTACTTCTCAACGTAGAATATTAGAGTAGAATTCCCCTACCATCAAATAGCTAATGAGAAAACAGAAGTAACCAGAGAAATTATTACCAAGGGCTCCCATCACACCTACCCACCTACTCATCAACCTGCACCTCTCTGCCCTTCACCTGGCTTTCCTTCCTTCGGCTTGGATAACTATCTATGACTTATGGCATCTATGACTTATGCATGAGGTCTAGGACAACCATATAAATTATCATCCAAACTGGCCTCTAAAACTATTTCCTAAATATTATTAGAAAAGAAGCCTATAAAAAAACTAAAACCAGGGCTCTTCGGAAAGCAGCTCAAGGAGCAGGGACAACTGATAATCGTCATCAGAATGAAAAGTTCTGAGATAATGTTAAAAAGTTATAAACGCCAGCTTAAAAGAGGCTCCTGCTGGCCAAATTAGTATGACAAGTTCAGCACCTTTTTAGTTATATCGATTAAATCAAATTAAGTCTGTGAAACCAAGTCCACCATGATACTTTTTTAAAAGCCTGAATTCTTTTCTTACAAAAACTAATATTATTACATTAAGTGTGATATTATTTAGAGTATATTACTATAAGTAGGTTTAACTGTATGAAAAGTAGAAGGAAAGGCACCTACAACTAGGGCAGATAGTTACCTTTAACTAAAGGCTCTTAGGGGAAAAAAAAAAACCTTGTCACGGCCGGACACACCACTCCTATAAATGCATACAAGGCACACACTTAAAATTTTTTACTGTCCTCATTTCTCATAATCAACAGATAATTATTGAAATGAGATTGCAAAAAATAAACCTGCTAAGATTTGTTTTAAAAATCCAGATTTACGTAGTCAGAAGCCTTGCTCACAGCTCTTTCAATTGTCTTAGTAAGCTAGAGGGGACTTCCCTAGTGGTCCAGTGGTTGAAATTTCACCTTCTGATGCAGGGGGTGTGGTTTCCATCCCTGGTCTGGGAGCTAAGGTCCCACACGCCTCCTGGCCAAAATACCAAAACATAAAACAGAAGCAATATTGCAACGAATTCAATGAAGACTTAAAAAAATTTTTTAAAGGCTACAGAAGAAATGAAGTACTGAGAAGCAGGCCCAGAGTGCATAGACATACATCCTGTAGCCATTTACTCAAACTGATGTCACTTCAACTGCTTCCTCTTTCTCAACCCAGGTGAAAAAAAGACTTTGGCATCACACCTGACAAAGACACTAGGGGAAGGAAAGAAAAAAAGACAAAACACGTTAACACTGGTGCACAAGAGAAAACTAAATGACAAATGACCGCTAAAGGATGCTCAACTTCCAACTGACCCCTAGGAAAAGTCCAAATGTTTTTGCAGCCCATCAGCAGAGACTGGATCTCCTCATACCTAAGGCTCCAGCCTCCTGTCTTCATTCTCAATTTGCAGGACCTTCCTCTTCCTGCACCAGCTTCCTAGAACCCCCTCACCTCTACAGCAGCTGAGCTAACCTCTACTTACCTATCCTCTGGTCTCAGCCTTAGAGCTGAAAGCCTACCCAGACCTATACATACCCCATCCTCCCCCCAAAGTGAATAGAGCTCACCAGCTCTGCTCCTGCTCTAAAACTGCCTTTTCGCTTGTCCTATTCACTCTTGTATTCGGGTTCCACAACACCCAATACTGTGCCTGCCAGAGGAGGTACATTAACATTTATTAAGTGAAGGCCAAGTCTATCTAATGAATGGAGAGCTCTTTAGAAAACTAGAATGAAATGCCAATTTTTCTTGAATACCCTGACAGCAGTCCTATAGAGTAGGTGGTCAAGTGTAAACAATATTATTCTTTTATAAGTCTTGAGTTTCCAAAATTCAGACCTCAAAAAAAAAAAAAAAAAAAAAACCAACCTGCATATGCTATTCAAAATATAAAGCACAACCATCAGATCAGATCAGATCAGTCGCTCAGTCGTGTCCGACTCTTTGCGACCCCATGAACTGCAGCACGCCAGGCCTCCCTATCCATCACCAGCTCTTGGAGGTCACTCAGACTCACATTCATCGAGTCAGTGATGCCATCCAGCCATACTACAAGTAATTCCATTCATTCAGAGTGGATGCAGGAAGAATCAATTCAAGTTTAGGTGAACGTAACGCTTTGTACATCTCTTACCATGCATCCATTACAGAGGATGCCCATGTAGGGAAGGAAAAAAATTATTTTGGAAAAATACTTAATTTTCACTGGAGTATAACTGATTTACAATGTTGTGTGAGTTTGTGGTGTACAGCTAAGTGAATCAGCTATACTCATACATATAACCCTTTTTAGATTTCCTTCCCATTTAGGTCACCACAGAGCACTGAGTAGAGTTCCCTGAGTTATACAGTAGGTTCTCATTAGTTATGTATTTTATGCATAATATCAATAGTGTATATACACATCAATCCCAATCTCGCAATTCATCCCACCTCCCAGGGAAAGTATTTTTCCGTCTACCCATCTGAGTTCTTGGCTGAGAAAGGGAAACTGAGTAACACTCCTGGAGATGGCCCACGTTACCACCTTAAGCCACTGTCTTCAGCTATAGACAAAGGAAAGATAGGGGGCCGGGGAGGGAGTCCAGGGAGGTTACCAAGAAAAGAATAAAAAACAAGGATATGTTTGTTATTAAGATTTCAGTTCAGTGCCTATGGAATCTCCCTTCTCAGTACAGAGAGGCAGGCATCCTTACAAATGGAGATTTCCCTTTTAAATGTAAATTTCCCTTAGAGAAGAATAACTTCTACTGTTCTCAGAGCTTCTCCCCTATCTTCCCCTTTTCAAAAAATACTCAGCTCAAAATAACCTCTATGCCAGAGACACATTCTGGGGTGGCAAATCCTGCCACTTTTCGGACAACTACATAAACTTCCTGAGAGGGTCGCTTGGAGGAAGGTAACACTGTAATTACAGCTGCACTTTGAAAAATCTGTGGGACGCCTAAAACGCAAGGCATTCGAAATCAACCACTCAGCTCTCTGATCTTGAATGTGTGCTTTTTTTTTTTGTACCACTATTTCACCCTTTCAGACGGCTGCCATTACACTTTATGCCTAATACAATACATGGGATACAGTAAGTGCGAGCTTTTCAAAATGTCGCCCGCTACTTCAACAAAGGCCAGCCAAACCCTGTAACACCACCAAACTGCCTAGGAGAGGAAGGCACCACCGGGCAGGCTTCCCCTTTATCACGTTCGTATCTCTCTCCCAGAGCCCTATCAATGCCTTTGGGGGCTCTCAATTCAGGAAAAAATTACAGTCCCCCATCCTCCCCTGAAATCCCCAACAAAAGATGCACTATTTCGGGGAGTGCTTTCGGTCTAGTGGTTAAGATTTCGCGCTGTCATTGCCATGGCCCAAGTTCAATCCCTAGTCCCCGAACTTAGATACCGAGAGCTTTCCTGGTAAGGCAAAAAAAAAAAAAGGTGCACTATTTCTCAAACTAATATTATTTTCAACTCGCATACTACTTCCAGGTGTCAAAACACTAAGCTTTCCATCTGTTTTGATGCATATGCAGTCTATCTACAAATTGACCCAGCTTGGTCCCCGCACTTTCTGGCTCCCCGCCCCTGCAATCCTAACTCGGGCCAATCGGGCCCCTTGGTTTACCAGCTGACACACCCCCCGCGCTCCAAACTTGCTGTCCACCCCCCAGTGTTAGTCGCTCAGTAGAGTCTAGACTTTTTGCAACTCCAAGGACTGTAGCCCACCAGGCTCCTCTGTCCAAGGAATTCTCCAGGCAAGAATAATGGAGTGGGTATCCATTCGCTTCTCTAGGGGATCTTCCCGATTCAAGGACCGACCCGGGGTCTCCCGCATTGCTGGCAGATTCTTCACCGTCTGAGCCGCCAGGGAGGCCCCAAGATTACTGCAGAAAGTAACACTCACCCACCCCAAGAGCCTACACACCCACCCCGCCAGAGGCTTCGCATCCGAGGCTCTAATCCAAACACCGAGGGTGTTCCACGAGCAACTAGCGGGCTCGAAATGGACCATTCCGGCTCCGATGGGGGAACATCCTCCGGATATCCCACTCGAAGCACACCGCGCCCCGACAACCTGCTGGTTCCCGCCGTCCATCCCTGCCGCGGGCATTCCTCCTTCCTGCCACCCCTCCCCCGCCCGGGGCAGGCGCCACCCCCTCCCTCGCCCAGAGGGCGCACCGCGCGCAGCGCAGGCCAGCTCTTTTCTCTTCCCGCCCCACCCCCCAGTACTCCCTTCTCCCCTTTCTCATTCCTACTCCAAGCACCTTCTACTCCTCCTCCCGCACCTGGCGGACTTCTCCTCCTCCACCTCCGAACTAAGTGCGTTCTCCCCTCCCCGCCAACCCCCTCTCCTTGCACGGCCGATTTCCTCACACCCTGTTTACAAACTACACCCCCAATTCTCCCTGCAGCCCCACCTCCTCCGAGCCCAGGGCTTGGACGCGCAACCCTAACCCCGCGAGGCCACCTCCCTGCACCCCCCCATACCGCTACCTGGCGGGGACTGCAGGGGATGCCGACTTCCGCAGCCCTCCGTTGAGGTTCCTGGCCTCGGTCCGCGACGTGGTACCCGCTAGGGGCTCAGGCCCGGCCTCGTTCCAGGCCGCATCCCCGCCTGGGGAAGGGGAGGCCCCGGTGGCAGCGGCGGCGGCGCTGCTTCCACTTGAGGCTCTGACGGGGGCTTTGTTGGCATTATTCACGGCTGGAGACTTAGGGAAGAAGCTAAACAGCGTGCTCTGTCGCGACATAGCCACAGAGGCCGAGGCTCAACCGCTCTGTCGGACCTAGCCACTAGAGGCAAGGCATCTACCGCGCGGGGCCTGCTGGCGGGAAATCTGGGGGAGGTGCGCTCCGCGGGAGGAACTCTGGCCCCAGCGGCCAATCGGCAGGCGCCTGGGCGTGCGCGGGCGGCGTCACTGGAGGCGCGCGTCCGGCCCCGCCCCCTCAGGCGCCGAGAGATGTGGGGAGGGGCGGAGTCAGCCCGCCGCTGCGCTGGGCAGTAGCCCGTGGTACTGCCAGCCGCTCGCGACTAGGCGGGTACGGCTCGGGGCTGGATAGGACTGGAAACCTCGGCCCACATAGAACCTGGCGCGGCTGCGGGGCTCCTCACCTCGGAAAAACGTTCGTCTTTGAAAGGGAATCTAGAGTCACCGGAGCTGGGATCACGTAGGGGCCGGTGTGTGCAGAGTGCGTGCACCGCCTAGACAGCACGAGGAGGGTAAGCCTAACAACAGTCACGGAAAGAGACCCCCTGCGGAGAAACGCCTGCCAACGCCCGCGTAAAAGTCTTGCGGTTAGATTCCATACCCGAGGAACCCGGAGGAGGGGTGGGGGGCGGAGTTCCAGACTTCCAGACTTAAATCAGCAGATCAAGTCTTCTGTTCACTTTCCATTCGCAAAGCATTGCATATAGTAGGTACTTGATATTTTACAATTGAATGCCAAGTGGCAGGTCCTGTGAGAGTTTATGGTGTATTACCACCTACACAGCTTTCCTCTGACGGGCAGCAATCAAATCCAATCATTTTATATAGATTAACTAATTAAATCCTCTCTGTAACCTGTGAGTTAAATCCTTCTGGTCCAGTGTTCCTTATCTGAACTCTTGGCCCAGGTGTCTGAAAATGCAGGATTTTTCCTATTTTAGAAAAGTCACAAGGTGTGAGTAAATTCCTATTCTTCAAATTAAAGAAAGAAATTGGAAGACTGACAGGTCTTTGGCCCTAATCCCAGGCCCTGAATAAGTAACTATGGAATTCAGAATCCCAGAAACCAGCCCCAACCAGCAACAGCTGTGCTTTGGTACAAACACGTGAAGATCTGCTCGTTGCTTTGTTCAAGAATCTGTTCTGCCATGCAGTACTCCTTTCTAGGCATGTAATAAAGTCAGCTTTGTTTCAGAAGTAGTATTTGGAATAATACTTATCTCTCCATAAGGATAATACAGGACACCCTCAGAGAATCTTGAGGCAATACCCTGAAGTCAAATACAATATTCCTTCAGCTGAAGGACTTCCCTGGTGGTCCAGGGGCTAAGACTGCGCTTTTAAGGCAGGGGAATGGGTTCAATCCCTGGTTAGGGAACTAGATCCCACCTGCTACACCTAAGAGTTCACGCTCCACCTAAAAGATCCCACATGTCACAGCTAAGACCTGGTGCAGCCAAAATAAGTAAATATTAATATATACATATTCCTTCAGGAGAACATATGCATATTCACACAAAGTGGGATAAATACAGACTAAAAATAGCCTCAGTTTAGCTCAGGTCAAAATCTGCTACCAAATGAGTTTGCCACAAAACATTTTTCAGAACTTTTTGGATTTTAGAATCTCAAGTTGGGAATTGTTCACTCCCTAAGTCGTGTGTGACTTTCCAACCCCATGAACCGCTACATGCCGCACTTCACTATCTCCAGGAGTTTGCTTAAACTCATGTCCATTGAGTTGGTGATGCAGCACCACCACCTCATCCTCATCCCTTCTCTTCCTCCCTTCAATCTTTCCCAGCATCAGTGTTTTCCAGTGAGTCAGCTCTTCACATCAGGTGGCCAAAGTATTGGAGCTTCAGGATCCATCCTTCCAGTGAATATTAAAGCTTAATTTCCTTCAGGATTGACAAGTTTGATCTCCTTGAAGTCCAAGGGACTCTCAAGAGTCTTCTCCAGGACCACAGTTCAAAAGCATCAGTTCTTCAGTGCTCAGCCTTCTTTATGGTCCAACTCTCATCTATGTATGACTACTGTAGAAAAACATAGTTTTTCACCATACGGACCTTTGTCAGCAAAGGGATGTCTCTGCTTTTTAATATGCTAAGTTGGTCATAGCTTTTCTTCCAAGGAGCAAGCGTCTTTTAATTTCATGGCTGCAGTCACCATCTGCAGTGATTTTGGAGCCCAAGAAAAAATAGTCTCTGTTTCCATTGTTTCCCCATCTGTTTGCCATGAAGTGATGGGACTGGGAGCCCTGACCTTAGTTTTTTCAGTGTTGAGTTTTAAGCCAGCTTTTTTGCTCTCTTTCACTCTCATCAAGAGTCTTCTTTGCTTTCTGCCATTACAGTGGTGTCATCTGCATATCTGAGGTCATTTATATTTCTCCTGTCAATCTCAATGCTGGCTTGTGAGTCATCCAGCCCAACATTTTGCATGATATACTCTGCATATAAGTTAAATAAGCAGGTTGACAGTATATAGCCTTGACATAAACTCCTTTCCCAATTTTGAACCAATCAGTTGTTCAATATGTTTCAAACTGTTGCTTCTTGTCCTACATACAGTTTTCTCAGGAGACAGGAAAAGTGGTCTTGTATTCCTATCTCTTTAAGAATTTTCCACAGTTTGTTGTGACCCAGACAGTCAAAGGCTTAGGGATTGTGAACTTGTATTATGTCTCCATTTTATGGCTGAAGAAACTTAGGGACAGATGGATTAGAATGGCCCAAGACCAAATGGCCAGAAAAGGGTAGAGTAGGAATTTAAATTCTAGGAAGAGTTTCTGGAGTCCTGTTTTATTAATAGGGGCTTCCCCAATGACTCAGTGGGTAAAGAATCTGCCTGCAATGAAGAAAATGCAGGAGACACAGGATTGATCCTTAAGTCAGGAAGGTCCCCTGGAGGAGGAAATGGCAATCCACTCCATTATTCTTGCCTGAAAAATCTCATAGACAAAGGAGTCTGACAGGTTACAGTCTAAAGTGTTACAAAGGGTCAGACACGACTGATCACAATTGGCTTGGTTATTAATAGAAATGTTGTATTGCCTTCAGTTTAACATCATTTTCTATTTTATTTCATCCTCACAACAACCTTATATTAGATTGAACTATATAAAATTGTTAATATTCAACCTTTTTTTTTCTTTTTTTTGGCTGCATCATGCACTGTTTGTGGGATCTTAGTTACCCCACCAAGGATGGAACCCCAGGCCCCCAGCAAGTGAGATCATGAAATCCTAACTACTGGACCATCAGGGAATTCCATATTCAACCTTTTTCAAAGTATAAAAATTCTATTTCATTTGGTTCAACTTAATCTTATTCTTGTTTTATAAAAAGGAAATGTAGGGTCAGAGGAATGAGCCAGTTAGTTGTAGGACAGAAATTAAGAGCCAGTGCTTGGGTTAAATCAAGACCTGACCTCTGACCCTCACCCACCAGCCAGGTAACAGTGATTTAACTTCTCTGAACTTATTTCCTCATCACTAATAAGAACAATAATAACTATGGGTCAAAATTTGGAGGCAGTTAGATGCCTCCCACAAGAGGTAAACAAGAAGTCACACATCACCAAACACACAGTCCCTTGGTAGGTGAAGTCACTCAGCCTTCTCCACACAGAAAATGCACACTGTGTGTAGAAATAAATGAAGAACGCCCAAATAAGAACAAACAGAACCAGCTACTTATTCAGAACTTGCTACCACTACTTGCATCTGGATGAGACATACAGGCAGGCAGAGGAATAGGCAAGCTTCATAGTGAAAAAGAGAAGGTGTATCATGTGCTGTGATAGGAGGGAGCTGGTGTGGGATAGCTGAAGGTGGGCTAACCAGAAGCAGAGCATCCTCTTCGACTGGCTTGGGGAGCGTGTTTAGCTTTCTTTGATTGGAGAGTGAAAAAGTTGGCTTAAAACTCAACATTCAGAAAACTAAGATCGTGGCATCTGGTCTCATCACTTCATGGCAAATAGATGGGGAAACAATGGAAACAGTGACAGACAGACTTTATTTTTTTTGGCCCCAAAATCACTGCAGATGGTGACTGCATGAAATTGAAAGATGCTTGCTCCTTGGAAGAAAAACTATGACCAACCTAGACAGCATATTAGAAAGCAGAGACATTACTTTGCCAACAAAGGTCTGTCTAGTCAAAGCTATGGTTTTCCTAGTAGTCATGTGTATGGATTGTGAGAGTTGGACTATAGAGAAAGCTAAACGGCGAAGAATTGATGGTTTTGAACTGTGGTGTTGGAGAAGATTCTTGAGAGTCCCTTGGACAGCTAGGACATCAAACCAGTCAATCCTAAAGGAGATCAGTCCTGAATATTCATTGGAAGGACTGATAGTGAAGTTGAAACTCCAGTACTTTGGCCACCTGACTCGAAAAACTGACTCATTTGAAAAGACCCTGATGCTGGGAATGATTGAAGGTGGGAGAAGGGGATGACAGAGGATGAAATGGTTGGATGGCATCACCGACTCAATGGACTTGAGTTTGAGTAAACTCTGGGAGTTGATGATGGACAGGGAGGTCTGGCATGCTTCAGTCCATGGGGTCACAAAGAGTTGGACACTACTGAGCAACTGAACTGAACTGATTGATCCTGAGTTGGAAGTGGGGATAAAAAATATACAACAGCTGACCAGGGCCTCAGAATTCTGGGGCAATTACTGCAGAGTTCTTTGTTTTCTGGACTGGTTGATGCAAAGATTGGGGTTTGGCTCCCATCTGTAGCAAGCAACTCAGGAAGTAGAGCGTAGCTGCAATGGGGAGCTAAACAACAACCCCTGTAGCAATGCCTTTGAGTTGCTGCCAAGTGCAAATAATGGTGGCTGACTCCTTGCAAGCTCTGAGTAAATAGCTTTTGCTTGTTCTCATTTCAGTGGTCTTAACTATTTCCACATGTCTGAAAGCACAGCCTTCCAGCAGAAGTCAACAGCCTCTAAGTAAAAAGCAAACACAGTGAGTTTGGGAATAGCAAGGTGGCCCAAATGGTTGGAGGAGGATAAACTGGGAGGAGCAGTAGGACATGAGGTCAGAGAAGAAAGACAAGGGCAGATTATCCCTGCCCTTATAAGACTTGTGGCTTTGACTCTGAGTGAGCTGGGAAGCCATTGTGGGTTTTGAGTAGAAGAATGACCTGATCAGACATGAACTGCTAGATTCAGAAAAGACTGTATTTAATAAACAGTAATCTAATTGAGCTATATTGTTCTCTACAGAAGGAAGACTGTGGAAATAGGAAACATAAAGTCTAGTGGAAGAAAGAGCCAGAAGAGCAGGAATCAGGGGTGTTTATGTCCAAAATTCTGGACACATTTCCTCTAAGATGACTCATGAATAGGGGAGGGTGAAATAACCCTTAAGAGTTAATCATGTGTGCTCTGCACCTGTTCTCCCCACTCATAATGCCACCTCCTTCATCTAAGTTCTTCCTTTTTACTGGGCACTGATGATGGCACAGCAGATACAGCCATGAACCAGACAGACACATCCAGAGGAGATGAGATTGCTGTAGGGGAGCAAAATTTTTTACCCCAAAATGTACCTCTTTTACATGAGGATTAATTTAGGCTGATTATTTTTAAGAAACAGAAGATCAGAAGTTCTTCTTGTTACCTCCCCCTTAACTGCCTAAAAGAATTTAGATAAAAGGCCTATTCCTTCAATAGGGCTATTATGAGAAATGTCAACAAAGAATATAGGCTAGGTGTGAAACAGGAGAGAAGGGGGCAAGACACAATTTTGAAAGAATGACACAACATAGACCAATAAAATGGGTCCAAGATGGCAGATAAGACAGTTCCAAGGCACCATCAAAGACCAAAAGGTGGGTGGGGGGCCCAATTCCAGGAAATCTACACCCCTTCCCCAAAACAGTTGGAATAATCCTCCCACTCATTAGCTTGTGAAGTTACCCAGCCTATAAAAACTAACCACGCCACATTTGGAGGCCACTGCACTTGCCCTCTGTGTTGGCCCACACTCTGTCTGTGGAGTGTGTTTCTCTCTAAATAAATCCACTTCTTAACCTATCACTTTATCTCTCACTGAATTCTTTCTACATGAAACATAAAGAACCTGAGTTTCATTACTGTAGATTTGCACTGGGTTCAAGTCCTAGCCATGTAGGTTCACGTCCTCAGTTCAGTTCAGTCACTCAGTCGTGTCTGACTCCTTGTGACCCCATGGACTGCAGCACACCAGGCTTCCCTGTCCATCAACAACTCCCTGAACTTGCTCAAACTCATGTCCATTGAGTTGGAGATGCCATCCAACCATCTCATCCTCTGTCATCCCCTCCTCCTGCTGTCTTCAATCTTTCTCAACATCAGGGTCTTTTCAATGAGTTACTTCTTTGCATCAGGTGGCCAAAGTATTGGAGTTTCAGCTTCAGCATCACGATAGACTGGTTGGATCTCCTTGCAGTCCAAGGGACTCTCAATAGTCTTCTCCAACACCACAGTTCAAAACCATCAGTTCTTTGGTGCTCAGCTTTCTGTATAGTCCAACTCTCACATCTATACATGACTACTGGAAAAACCATAGCTTTGACCAGACAGACCTTTGTTGGCAAAGTAATGTCTCTGCGTGTTAATATGCTGTCTAGGTTGGTCATAGCTTTTCTTCCAAGGAGCAAGCATCTTTCAATTTCATGCAGTCACCATCTGCAGTGATTTTGGAGCCCCAAAAAATAAAGTCTGTCACTGTTTCTGTTGTTTCCCCATCTATTTGCCATGAAGTGATGAGACCAGATGCCATGATCTTAGTTTTCTGAAAGTTGAGTTTTAAGCCAGCTTTTTCACTCTCCTCTTTCACTTTCATCAAGAGGTTCTTTAGTTCCTCTTCACTTTCTGCCATAAGGATGGTGTCATCTGTATATCTGAGGTTATTTATATTTCTCCCGGCAACCTTGATTCCAGCTTGTACTTCATCCAGCCTGACATTTCCCATGATGTACTCTTGCATATAAGTTAAATAAGCAGGGTGACGATACACAGCCTTGACTTACTTCTTTCCCAATTTGGAACCAGTCCGTTGTTCCATGTCTGGTTCTAACTGTTGCTTCTTGACCAGCGTACAGATTTCTCAGGAGGCAGGTAAGGTGGTCTGGTATTCCTACCTCTTTAGGAATTTTCCACAGTTTGTTGTGATCTACACAGTCAAAAGCTTTGGCATAATCAATAAAGCAGAAGTAGATGTTTTTCTGGAACTCTCTTGCTTTTTTGATGATCCAATGGATGTTGACAATTTGATCTCTGGTTCCTCTACCTTTTCTAAATCCAGTTTGAACATGTGGAAGTTCACAGTTCATGTACTGTTGAAGCCTGGCTTAGAGAATTTTGACCATTACTTTGCTGGCGTCTGAGATGAGTGCAATTGTGTGGTAGTTTGTGCATTCTTTGGTATTGCCCTTCTTTGGGATTAGAATGAAAACTGACCTTTTCCAGTCCTGTGGCCACTGCTGAGTTTCCCAGATTTGCTGGCATATTGAGTGCAGCACTTTCACAGCAACATCTTTTAGGATTTGAAATAGCTCAACTGGAATTCCATCACCTCTACTAGCTTTGTTTATAGTGATGCTTCCCTAAAGGCCCACTTGACTTCAAATTCTAGGATGTCTGGCTCTGGGTAAGCGATCACACTGTTGTGGTTATCTGGGTTATGAAGATCTTTTTTGTTTTTGTTTGTTTGTTTGTCTTTTTATGAAGATCTTTTTTTGTATAGTTTTTCTGTGTATTCTTGTCTCTACTTCTTAATATCTTCTGCTTCTGTTAGGATGATACCATTTCTATATTCCTTTGAAGTAAGTGGGGAAAACCACTAGACCATTCATGTATGAGCTAAATCAAATCCCTTATGATTATACAGTGGAAATGACAAATAGATTCATGGGATTAGATCTGATAGAGTGCCTGAAGAACTATGGATAGAGGTTTGTGACAATGTACAGGAGGTGGTGATCAAGACCATCCCCCAAAAAAGAAATGCAAAAAGGCAAAATGGTTGTCTGAGGAGACCTTAAAAATAGCTGAGAAAAGAATAGAAGTGGAAGGCAAAGGACAAAAAGAAAGATATACCCATTTGAATACAGAGTTCCAAAGAACAGTAAGGAGAAATAAGAAAGCCTTCCTCAGTGGTCAATGCAAAGAAATAGAGGAAAACAATAGAATGGGAAAGACTAGGGATTTCTTCAAGAAAATTAGAGATACCAAGGGAACATTTCATGTAAAGATGGGCTCCATAAAGGACAGAGATGGTTCAAGTCCTTGTCTGAGGTAAATGGTTTTAGGTGTAGTGGGGGGAAACTCAGCAGAGCCTAGAGATTAGAGTCCACTCTGAGTCCCACTCTCTGCTGGGCCCAGTCAATATTTACCAAATATTTGCTTTTCCATCTCTACTTGCATTGCCCTCCTCCCATTTGAAGTCCCCAAACACTACCCCTAACAACCTCTTTTGTTTTTAACTGAACATGGTATTTAAGATGAAACTTTCTTCCATTTTGGTGAGTTACTCAGTTTTCTACCTCTCTCCCAAGTGTACATGTTATCAAACTTTTGATTATCTCTCGTTAATCTTCCTCACATCAATTTAATTCGTAGACCAGTCAGCACTTAGAAAGGTAGAGGAAAATATCTTTGTGCCACTGCCAGAGAAACAAGCAGTGCTAACATGCCATTCCCAGTGGGCTGCCAACTAAAAGATGCACAACATGCGAGTTGTGAAGTAAGTTTTATTTCAGCAAAATGAAGACTGCAGCCCGGGAGCCGGCACCTCAGACAGCTCTGAGAAACCCCTCCAAAGAAGTAGTAGAGGGGACTTCCCTGGTGGTCCAGTGGCTAAGACTCTGTGCTCCCAATGCTGGGGGCCTGGGTTCAGCCCTGGTCAGGGAACTAGATCCCACATGCCACAACTAAGAGTTTGAATGCTGCAATGAAGACTTGACACAGCCAAATAAATAAATAAATTTAAAAAAAAAAAAAAAAAAAAAAAGAAGTAGTAGAGGAACTTCAGTATATGTGATTTTGGTGAAAGGGGAGTTTAATGCAATCAAGCAATTATTCTACAAAAGGTTTTCTGCTTCACTAGGAGCTGAAGTCAGCACCAAGGGAGGGATTTAGTGCTTTTCTAGATAAGAGGAGATGTCAGGATGGGACCATGAAATCAGTTCCTAATGCTCAAAATTCTCCAAGCCAGGCTTCAACAGTACATGAACTGTGAACTTCCACATGTTCAAACTGGATTTAGAAAAGGTGGAGAAACTAGAGATCAAACTGCCAACATCCGTTGGATCATCAATAAAGCAAGAGAGTTCCAGAAAAACCATCTCCTTCTGCTTTGTTGACTACGCCAAAGCCTTTGACGGTGTGGATCACAACAAACTGTGGAAAATTCCTAAAGAGATGGGAATACCAGACCACCTTACCTGCCTCCTGAGAAATCTGTACGCTGGTCAAGAAGCAACAGTTAGAACCAGACATGGAACAACGGACTGGTTCCAAATTGGGAAAGAAGTAAGTCAAGGCTGTGTATCATCACCCTGCTTATTTAACTTATATACAAGAGTACATCATGGGAAATGTCAGGCTGGATGAAGCACAAGCTGGAATCAAGGTTGCCGGGAGAAATATAAATAACCTCAGATATACAGATGACACCACCCTTATGGCAGAAAGTGAAGAAGAGCTAGAGTCTCTTGATGAAGGGCAAAGAGGAGAGTGAAAAAGCTGGCTTAAGACTCAACATTTAGAAAACTAAGATCATGGTATCTGGTCCCATCAGTTCATGGCAAATAGATGGGGAAACAATAGAAACAGTGACAGACTTTATTTTGGGGGGCTCCAAAATCACTGCAGATGGTGACTTCAGCCATGAAATTAAAAGATGCTTGCTCCTTGGAAGAAAAGCTATGACCAACCTAGACAGCATATTAAAACCCAGAGACAGTACTTTGCAAACAAAGGTCTGTCTGGTCAAAGCTATGGTTTTTCCAGTAGTCATGTATAGATGTGAGAGTTGGACTATACAGAAAGCTGAGCACCAAAGAATTGATGGTTTTGAACTGTGGTGTTGGAAAAGACTCTTGAGAGTCTTTTGGACTGCAAGAAGATTGAACCAATCAATCCTAAAGGAAATCAGTCCTGAATATTCATTGGAAGGACTGATGCTGAAGCTGAAACTCCAATACTTTGGCCACTTGATGCAAAGAACTGACTCATTTGAAAAGACCCTGATGCTGGGAGTTTGAAGGCAAGAGGAAAAGGGGACAACAGAGGATGAGATGGTTGGATGGCATCATTGACTCAATGGACATGAGTCTGAGCAAGCTCCAGGAGTTGGTGATGGACAGGGAAGCCTGGCCTGCCAGTCCATGGAGTCTCAAAGAGTCGGACATGGCTGAGCAACTGAACTGAACTGAAAGACCTGTTCCATCAGTGTCCCTGGAGCACAAAGTGCCCCATTCTCCACCCTGAGCTCCCTTCAGGGTGAGTTGAAGGGCAACAGCTGCAGCAGAACAGGATTCTGTCCCAATAGCGGCAGATGGCAAATGACCTTGGCAAGCACAAATTTGTAGTTGACAAGCCTCATAGATTATGTTAGATAATTTTGATATGGATTTAGTCTGGTACCATGGTTCCCAAACTGGGAAACAAAGCATCCCAGGGAACAAGAGCAAATTCACAGAGTCACCATGGGTATTTTTAAATTTCAAGGGAAATTCAGCAGCACCTGTCAAACACTGTACAAGACTAATAACTTCAGGTGGTTCACAGTTTCAACATGAAGTCATGCTACGTTGCTTTTAATGATATCTCTGGGGAAGAACAACAACATTTCCTCTACCGTCTCAGGTTCAGTTTGGGTTATCTGCAAATTAAACTGACAAAAGAGATTAGCAAAAGGAAAAGTTTACTTTTGGAAACAACACGAATACATGCAGAAGTACTCAGTGGGGAAAGAAAAGACTTCTACAGTGAGGACAGATACGTTTCTTTAGGAAAGACAAATGGGTTTTTAGGAGGGCAAATAGGAGACTAAAAAGGTAGCGACTTAGCACATACACACAAGCATGGTATTCTGAATAGGTCTCCTGACTCATATCTCTGTGAAACTGTTTTTGGTGTTTTCTATAATAAAATGGTCAACACCGAAATCAGATCGATTATATTCTTTGCAGCCAAAGATGGAGAAGCTCTATACAATCAGCAAAAACAAGACCAGGAGCTGACTGTGGCTCAGACCATGAACTCCTTATTGCCAAATTCAGACTGAAATTGAAGAAAGTAGGGAAAACTACTAGACCATTCAGGTATGACCTAAATCAAATCCCTTATGATTATACAGTGGAAGTGAGAAATAGATTTAAGGGCCTAGATCTGATAGATAGAGTGCCTGATGAACTATGGAATGAGGTTCGTGACATTGTACAGGAGACAGGGATCAAGACCATCCCCATGGAAAAGAAATGCAAAAAAGCAAAATGGCTGTCTGGGGAGGCCTTACAAATAGCTGTGAAAAGAAGAGAAGCAAAAAGCAAAGGAGAAAAGGAAAGATATAAACATCTAAATGCAGAGTTCCAAAGAATAGCAAGAAGAGATAAGAAAGCCGCCTTCAGTGATCAATGCAAAGAAATAGAGGAAAACAACAGAATGGGAAAGACTAGGGATCTCTTCAAGAAAATCAGAGATACCAAAGGAACATTTCATGCAAAGATGGGCACGATAAAGGACAGAAATGGTATGGACCTAACAGAAGCAGAAGATATTAAGAAGAGGTGGCAGGAATACACAGAAGAACTATACAAAAAAGAGCTTCACGACCCAGATAATCATGATGATGTGATCACTGACCTACAGCCAGACATCTTGGAATGTGAAGTCAAGTGGGCCTTAGAAAGCATCACTATGAACAAAGCTAGTGGAGGTGATGGAATTCCAGTGGAGCTATTCCAAATCCTGAAAGATGATGCTGTGAAAGTGCTGCACTCAATATGCCAGCAAATTTGGAAAACTCAGCAGTGGCCACAAGATTGGAAAAGGTCAATTTTCATCCCAATCCCAAAGAAAGGCAATGCCAAAGAATGCTCAAACTACCAAACAATTGCACTTATCTCACACGCTAGTAAAGTAATGCTCAAAATTCTCCAAGCCAGGCTTCAGCAATATGTGAACCGTGAACTTCCTGATGTTCAAGCTGGTTTTAGAAAAGGCAGAGGAACCAGAGATCAAATTGCCAACATCTGCTGGATCATGGAAAAAGCAAGAGAGTTGCAGAAAAACATCTATTTCTGCTTTATTGACTATGCCAAAGCCTTTGACTGTGTAGATCACAATCAACTGTGGAAAATTCTGAGAGAGATGGGAATACCAGACCACCTGATCTGCCTCTTGAGAAATCTGTATGCAGGTCAGGAAGCAACAGTTAGAACTGGTCATGGAACAACAGACTGGTTCCAAATAGGAAAAGGAGTACGTCAAGGCTGCATATTGTCACCATGTTTATTTAACTTATATGCAGAGTACATCATGAGAAATGCTGGACTGGAAGAAACACAAGCTGGAATCAAGATTGCTGGGAGAAACATCAATAACCTCAGATATGCAGATGACACCACTCTTATGGCAGAAAGTGAAGAGGAACTAAAAAGCCTCTTGATGAGAGTGAAAGTGGAGAGTGAAAAGGTTGGCTTAAAGTTCAACATTCAGAAAATGAAGATCATGGCATCTGGTCCCATCACTACATGGGAACTAGATGGAGAAACAGTGGAAACAGTGTCAGACTTGATTTTTCTGGGCTCCCAAATCACTGCAGATGGTGACTGCAGCCATGAAATTAAAAGACGCTTACTCCTTGGAAGGAAAGTTATGACCAACCTAGATAGCATATTCAAAAGCAGAGACATTACTTTACCAACAAAGGTTCACCTAGTCAAGGCTATGGTCTTTCCTGTGGTCATGTATGGATGTGAGAGCTGGACTGTGAAGAAGGCTGAGCGCCGAAGAATTGATGCTTTTGAACTGTGGTGTTGGAGAAGACTCTTGAGAGTCCCTTGGACTGCAAGAAGATCTAACCAGTCCATTCTGACGGAGATCAATCCTGGAATTTCTTTGGAAGGAATGATGCTAAAGCTGAAACTCCAGTATTTTGGCCACCTCATGCGAAGAGTTGACTCATTGGAGAAGACTCTGATGCTGGGAGGGATTGAGGGCAGGAGGAGAAGGGGACGACAGAGGATGAGATGGCTGGATGGCATCACTGACTTGATGGGTGTGAGTCTGAGTGACCTCCGGGAGCTGGTCATGGACAGGGAGGCCTGGCGTGCTGCGGTTCATGGGGTCGCAAAGAGTCGGACACGACTGAGTGACTGATCTGATCTGATAATAAAAAGCAAGTGCTATGTAGAATGAGTGTTTGTGCTCAGTGCTCAGTTGTGCCTGACTCTTTGCAACCCCATGGAGTGTAGCCTGCCAGGTTCCTCCGACCGTGGGATTTTCCAGGCAAGAATACTGGAGTGGGTTAGCATTTCCTCCTCCAGGGGGTCTTCTCCTGCATGGCCATCAGTTTCTTCACTGCTGAGCCATCGGGGATGCCCCTATGAAGCGTGTGATGGTGCCCAAATCTGATTTTAAAGTTTGAGAAGGTGTGCAGTGCTCAGCCAGCACACACATCTCAATACTATGTGTAAGTTATTTAAGAATGAAATTAAAATATTATTTTTCCTTTTAATTTAGGTGTATTTCCGCCCCCCACACCCAAACAACTCCTAAATTGTTAGAACATAAATCCTTTTTTCTTTTTTTTAAATAATTAAAAAAAATTTTTTTTGGCTCTCCTGGGTCTTCATTAGTGTGCTGGGTCTTCATTGGTGTGCAGGCTTTCTCCAGTTGCAACAAGCGGGGGCTCCTCTCTGGTTGTGGTACTCAGACTTCTCACTGTGGTGGCTTCTGTTACTGGAGAGCACAGGCTCTAGAGCATCAGGGCTTCAGTAGTTTCAGCTCCCGGGCTCTAAAGCACAGGCTTAATGGCGATGGTGCACCATCTTAGCTCTTCCACAGCATGTGGGATCTTCCTGGATCCGGGATAGAACCTGTGTCTCCTGCACTGGAAGGCAGATTCGTTACCGCTGAGCCACTGGGGAAGCCCCATAAATGCTTAGTAAGTCGTATGAACATAAAAATATATGGGACTGTTGAGTACGTCTTTTGGCCTAGGAGGCTTGGTGCAGAAAGTAGAAGCACCAGGGTTTAGTTCTGATGAACCCCTGGTTAGTGGTTGAAGGTTCTCTTTGCAAACTTCACGTGTTCAAATCCCAGCTGAGTTGCTTGCTGACTACGTGCTTTTCTTGGACAAGTTATAATATTTATCATTCCTGTGCCTCAGTTTCTGCATCTAAATTGGGAATGATGATAATAGGACCTAACTCAGGGCTGTGGTAAGAATTGAGTGGGATGGCATTGTGAGGCCCTCAGTCCAGTGCCTGCCGCCCCGCCCCCACCTGGCACACCAATTAATGGGGTAGAGTTACATAAAGAAAGCTCTGAAGGTTTTCCGAAGAATGCAGTGTTCTGTGTTCCCACTCCACCCGTCCCAGGATCAGGATGACTGAACAATCCTTCCCTTTGTCTTAGGCCTTGGGAGATAAAGTCAAGTCTGGAAAAAGAAGGGAGGGTTTTATGAGGTCCTCATCCTAGCCCAGTCAGTCTGACAGTGCCAGGTTTTCTTGGCCAGTTACACAGAAGGAGACTCTAAAGTACAGGAGGAACCAGGGACCAAACAAAGGAAACAAAAGAAAACCTACAGTCCTGTGCTTGCTGGGAGGGTGGAGTTTAGAAAAAAATTTACCTGAAGCCATGTTTGGGTGGCTCAGTGGGTAAAGAATCCATCTGCCTTCAAAGCATTAGATGCAGAAGACAGTTGGTTCCATTGCTTGGTCAGGAAGATCCCCCTGGAGAAGGAAATGACAACCCAGTCCAGTATTTTTGCCTGGAAATCCTGTGGACAGAGGAGCCTGGCGGGCCACAGTCCATGGGGTCACAAAAGAGTCGGACATGACTAAGCAAAGCAGAGCAAACTACAAAGTCCCCACCTTTTATTACATAAAGATGTGACATGGTGTGTCAGAAAACCCCTCATGTAATGTAGTGCACCTGGGTGGTTAACTGAAGCTGCTTCTCTGTATCAAAGTGAATTAGAAGGTCCAGGTAAGGGGGTGGGAGCAGTGTTTCATTCCTGATGTTGTTCAGTCACTAAGTCATGTCCAACTCTTTGACACCTCATGAACTGCAGCAAGTTTCCCTGTCCTCCACTATCTCCCAGAGTTTACTCAAACTCATGTCCATTGAGTCAGTGATGCCATCCAACCATCTCATCCTCTGTCGCCCCTTCTCCTCCTGCCCTCAGTCTTTCCCAGCATCAGGGTCTTTTCTAATGAGTCAGTTCTTTGCATCAGGTGACCAAAGTATTGGCCACTTCAGCTGCAGCATCAATCCTTCCAACGAATATTCAGGGTTGATTTCCTTTAGGATTGACTGGTTTGATGTCCTTGCAGTCCAAGGGACTCTCAAGAGTCTTCTCCAGCACCACAGTTTCAAAGCATCCATTCTTCATTCATTACTGATGACACAATTTCAAAAAGCAAAGTTTCTGATTGTGTCTGATTTTAGAGGCCAAGACATCTCAGTGAGTAAGAAAGCAGGAGTCCTCAGGCCACTCTGCTGCTGTAACTTGTCCTGGGGAGAAATAAGTCTTTCCTGTTCAGCTCTGTAACTGGCTTTATCTTTATTACCAACCAAAAGAATGGCAGGGCACATTTTTAACTTCTCATGCTTTCTCACTGCTAATTTTTGCTTTCTCAATCTTGAGAATGAGGAGGAGTGGAACTTCATGGCGGCCAGGTAGGAGAAGACAACAGCAGCATCTTTCTTTCCGGCAGCAAGGGGACAAAACCCAAAGGTGCCTGTGTATTCCCACCAACACCCTGACAGGTGGCAGAGGCTGAGTGACTGGCTGGGGAGGCTGGGGCCCTTGACCAACTGAAGAGAGGAGAGGCTGGCGGGAGGCCTTGCACAGCCTGGGGCACTCCCCTGCCCCACCCTAGCATTCCTCTCTCTTGGAAAATCTTCCCTGTTATCTCAAGAATCAGGGGACATTGCGGGGAGGGGAGGGCTAACACAGTCATTTCTCTGGTTCCCAGAGCCATCCCGGGTAGAATTGCCAGATGTTTTTCTAATTACTAGTACAACCCTTTTAGGTTGAATGTGGTCTCAGCTTCTGATCTCCATAGTCTGGCCCCAGTCTCCCTTCCCAGCTGACTGCCATTCCTACCCTCTGCCTTCACTGTCTTGGTGTCATCCTCTCCCCTGAAGCCACACACACCTGGTTTCAATGCCAGTGAAAAGAAAGATGGTGAAGTCGCTCAGTCGTGTCCGACTCTTTGCGACCCCATGGACTGTAGCCCACCAGGCTCCTCCATCCATTGAATTTTCTAGGCAAGAGTACTGGAGTGGGTTGCCATTTCCTTCTCCAGGGGATCTTCCCAGCCCAGGGATCGAACCCAGGTCTCCCGCACTGTGGGCAGATGCCGCAGCCAGCGTCAGTCCCCTGCAGGCAGACACTTTACCTTCTGAGCCACCAGGGAATCCCATGTAATCTCATATACGAATGGTGGAGGCCTGGATAAATTATTTGCCCTGGAGCCCTGATCTCCCAATCTGATAAATGGGGCCAACAAATACCTACCTCATAGGGTTATTGGGAGAATGAAATGAGATGAAGATAGTTACCAAATACATAATTTGTGCCCTATAAATATAAGTCACTTCACTTTCACGTGCTGTTTCTGCCCCCTGCAATGCTCTTGCTCACTTTTCCTTCACCGTTCCCAATCCAAATGGAACCAAGCAGAGCCCTGGCCCCTCACCCAAGTGCAAAGGCCCCTCCATGCTGCCTACTTCTTGTTTGTAGAGAAGCTCAAGTCTCCCAGTACCCCCTCCACCCCACCCCAACCCCCCCACCCCATCACAAAGAGAGCAGGCTCAAGCAGCTAATGATTAGACAGTAGAGTCACAGAAGCCTTCAGTGTCTGCATGCTCCTGAGTCATTTTACAGATACTGTAACTGCCCACCAGAGGGAAAAGTTAACTGCATGATGACCAGACTGCAGCCATGGCATTAGCTGCTCCATCTTGAGCAGTACTGAACCTTTGGCTACTACTGAACCTATGAACCAATTCCAAGAACCCTTAAGAGAATGAAATTAACACAATTGCTCACAATACTCTATATCTTGTGGGCCTCAAAGTAATTATAGCTTGCTCTGTCTGTGTATGTAAGCAGGCAACTAAAATTGTCAGCAAAGAGACACTACTGTTGCATGTTGACATCTTTGGCTCTGTATCAGCATGAAGAACTTAAAGAAGATAGATCTTCACCCCTAGTCCCGTAGAAATGGAATAATGCTCTGACAAGTGGGGATTTGTAAGCAGCTTTTGGCAGCAGAGAGCTCTTTGCGGAAAGAGTTCTCTGCAGGGCACCTCTTTTGTCTTGTCACTTTAGCAAAACTATGTTGTAACTAACCTTCAACCAGGCACTCCCACCCTCTACTCATCTCTGGCCCAAGCAAACATTGCAAATCTTTGATCACACAATCCCTTGCCTAAATACACTGGTTCTTTCCATAGATCAAAGAAGCAGACATGAAGAATAGGTAATTAACCAATGACCTGATTTCTTAAATTCCCCTTCAGTAATCTCACAAACTGTATAAACAAGATAACATCTAAAGTAAGATCTCGAGGAGTCAACAAACCTGCATCAGTGGAAGATGGCAATGAGTCTGATCCTGTATTTCCATAATTAACTGAGATTTCTTCCCCCTTTGCCTTTAAAAACTTTCAGGGCTGAGCAGAACCTTGGATTTGGGATGCAAAATCTTTGGATTTTAGGATCCATCTCCTCCCCACCCAGAATGTCAGCTGATTAAAAGCAATGCTTTCCATTTCTACCAACATTTGCCTCCTGAGCATTGATTTACAGGTGGCAAGCAGCTGGACCTGAGTTTGGTAATACAAAAAGAATTCACCAGCTCAGTAGTAGTCCCTGCCCGGCCAAGTCCCTCCTCTGAACACATCATCCCCCAATCAAGTAGCTTCAGTTTCAAAGAATGGCCTCCTGGGTCCCCAGATACGGAGCTGTGATTTGAAAGCTGTGGCATGTATCCTGTGACACATCTCAGGTTATGATTTGCCATCTCATGGTGAGTGAGAGAATAATTGAACTGGATAAGACCCCGCAATACCTTTTGGGGCCTTTCCCAGCCAGGCCTTCCCATATCCTCTGCTTTAGCTCCTTCCTTAAGTTGCTCGCTCAGTCATGTCCGACTCTTTTAATACCCCGTGGACTGTAGCCCACCAGGCTTCTCCATCCATGGGATTCTCCAGGCAAGAATACTGGAGTGGGTTGCCATTTCCTTCTCCAGAGGATCTTCCTGACCCAGGGATCAAACCCAGGTGTCCCACGTTGCAGGCAGACACTTTGACCTCTGAGTCACCAGGGAGCTTCCTCCCTTAAAAGTACCTAGATAAAAGTATTTGATGCAAATTTCCTGAGTTGTTTTGCAGAAGTGAAAATTCCCCCACCAAAAGGAAGATCTATTTGAAGACCCAGAGCACATAGCCTCAGGCGTTCCGGAACCTAAGGACTGATCAGGTTAACCCCTGCCTCACTATCAGCCACTCAGAGAATTGTGTACCTGCTGATTGCACACCTCGCAGCACCTCTCCCCCATCAACTGCCCTTTAAAACTGCTTTGCTGAAACCCCATGGTGGCTCAGCTGGTAGAGAATCCGCCCACAATGTGGAAGACCTGGGATCAATCCCTGGGTTGGGAAGATCTTCTGGAGAAGGGAAAGGCAACCCACTTCAGTATTCAGGCCTGGAGAATTCCATGGACTATAGTCCATGGGGTCCATAGGGTCGCTCAGAGTCAGACATGGCTAGCAACTTTCACTTCGCTTCACTGCTGGGGAGCTTGAGGCTTTTCAGGGCATGAGTCACCTCATCTCCTGCAATAAATCTTTCTCTGATCCAAATTCTGACATTTCAATTTGTTTGGCTTCACTGTAAGTTGAGCACACAAGCTTGTGTTAACATTGGGACCCACCCAGAACCTGAAAATTGGTATGAAAATGATTTTAAACTGAAGACATTTCAAATTCAATCGCTGCAGACAAAAGCCATCTCAAAGCATCTCTCATCTACTAAAAGCAGAAACTTCTGAGAAATGAGAACTACCATAAATTCCCTCTTTGGGGTGAGTCTGCTCCCAGGAGAAAGACCAAGAAAAATCGTATCATAAATCCCCTCTCATGGGAGGTTTTATGGCTCTGAAGACAGAAAGACCACTGGCACCAACGTAAACAAACGCTGTCACAGGCTTTCTTCTTGGCCTTTTGCTCCCCTAGAAACCCGTTTGTCTTTCCAAAGGAAATCTGTCCATTCTTCTCATAGGAAACTTCCCTAGCCCTCCCTTTTCCCTATGTGGGGGTGGGGAAAGTTTCCCTTCTCTTCTAGGTTCTTTGGCTGGTCTAGTAATTAAATTGACATAAGATAGAATAACAGGAGAAAAACAAAAGTTTAATAATGTGTATACACCCTTTGGTTCAAAGAGTCAGAAATGATGACTGAAGTGACTTAGCACACACACGCACACATATACCCTTTACACATGGGAGAACCCAGGAAAACTGCCTAAGTTTCTGAAATGGCCAAAGCCATCACCTTAAATACATCTTCCGCTAAAGACAAACGAAGATAGAAGGTGGTGGCAGGCAGGGAAATCAGTGATGAAAGGTAATCATGCAAAACACAGTGAACAAGGGTAAGGTTGTTATGAAGAATTAAGTATTATACCGTCTTCATTGTTAACGGTTTCCAGAGATTTGGTCATCCTCCTCTTACTGGTACAAAGAGGGAGATACCCTTATGAAAGGAGGGAGATTTCTCTTTTAAATGTAAATATTTCTTGCAAAAGGATAACTTCTACTTAGTTTTTAGAGATTTTTCTCTGTCTGCTGTTTCTTAAAAGTATAACAAAATCTAAAATCTAAAATAATATACCGAAGAGGCACATTTTGGGGTGGTATATTTTGCATCCCCTCTAAGTTAGATATTGTTTGAAAAAAACAGAAAAACAACAACAACCAGCTCCGAATGGAGTCATGGAATTCTCCAGGCAAGAATACTGGAAAGGGTTACCATTTCCTCCTCCAGGGGGTCCTCCTGACCCAGGGATCAACCCGTGTCTCCTGCATTGCAGGTGATTCTTTTCCACTGAGCCATCAGGGAAGCCTCCGTATGATACTTGATAGAATTGAGGTAAAAGTTTATTTTAAAAAATTAATATATTTGATGGAGAAAGAAGTGGCAACCCACCCCAGTATTCTTGCCTGGAGAATCCCATGGACAGAGGAGCCTGGTAGGCTACAGTCCACAGGGCCGCAAGAGTCAGACATGACTTAGCAACTAAACCACCACATGTTAAATATAAGAACATGTCAAAATCTTAAGTCTACCATTTCAAAAGTTTGTGTATCTACTTCACAACTGTAAAAAATAAAAGATAATGTGTCATTTCTTATGTTAAAGTTTATGTGTCAAAAATGGAACATACAGTAAATATTTCACATAAAATCGAATAGTATACATTAAAAAAGAAAAAACAATTAGTACATTTGCATGGACTTTGTGTAAGATGGTTACATCTCTTTTGCCTGGTTATATTGTAGAATAGACATTATGTCTTATTGGGGAATGGTTCCCCTGCCTGGTGTTATAAATCTGGCATATAAATCTGCCCCTAGGGCAATACTGAAGAAGTGAAGTGAAGTCACTCAGTCATGTCTCTTTGCGACCCCATGGACTATAGCCCACCAGGCTCCTTGGTCCGTGGGATTTTCCAAGCATGAATACTGGAGTGGGTTGCCATTTCCTTCTCCAGGGGTCCTCCCGACCCAGGGATCGAACCCAGGTCTCCCGCATTGTAGGCAGACACTTTACCATCTGAGCCACCAGGGAAGCTAGGGGAATATTAATTAACCATATTAAAGGAAACCAACAAGGTTACCTGAGCCCACACAATATGAAATAAAAACTGGGGGCTAATGTTCAGCCTAATAAAAGCAATAATGGAGAGTTTTCTCTGCCCCTAGGGTAGATTGGTCTAGGTTTGCCTTGTACACTCAGAAGGAAGATCTTTGTTGAATGCCTTGTGCAAATGTTGAAGGCATGATAAATTGAACTCCGAAGTTTTAGAACACAGAACTGTTTTTTGGTTGTGCTATGTGGCAAGCAGGATCTTAGTTCCCTGATGAAGAATCAAACCCGTGTGCCCTGTAGTGGAAAAACAGTCCAGTCTTAACAACTGGACCACCAGGAAGTCCCAGGAACATAGAACTCTTGATTTTCAGTTTATTTGGAAACATTCTCAGTGATATAAAAAAGCAAATTAAAATATAGTTGGGCAAATCAAAATTTGTTGTCTTTTAGGTGGCAAACCGGTTATCTGGGAATTAAGAGTTTGGATTCTGGGACCCAGATTTATCACTTATCAGCCATGTGACCTTAGGTGTTTAAAAGAGCCACATCTGTAACATGAGGCAAATAACAGAACTCTTACTGGATTGTTGTGAGACTTAAACAAGTTAATACACATGAAGTGGGACTTCCCTGGTGGTCCAGTGGCTAAGATGCCATGCTCCCAATGCAGGGGGCCTGGTTGGATCCCTGGTCAGGGAACTAGACACATGCTGCAACTAAGTGTTCAACTGCTGCAACTAAAGATCCCACACGTGGCAACAAAGATCAAAGATCCTGCATGCTGGAACTAAGACCTGGTACAAACAAGTAAGTTAAAAAAAAAATCATCCATAAAGGGCTCAGCACTGTCCAGCAGCATAATTACTATAGCGTAGTAGTTGTTGTTGCTCTTATTACTATTTTTAAGGCACTTGCCTGAGGACCTTCTGATTAGAACTGAAATGAACATACTTTCCTGTCCCTGTTGAACAATACTAGGACCAAGCAAAAATACTCTAGCTGCTTGCTCCAGGAAATATCTGCTCCTAAAAGATAAGATTACAAACTAACCAAGCAGACAATTTATCAAGACTAACAGCTGGCTCATCAAGACTCAGGACCCTTGCCTCCATGACCCACCCATCTATTAAGTCATTAATTGCACCCACCCAACCAGTTTCCTCCTTTGCAAGACCCACCCTCAAAAGAACCTCTTTCTGGAGTTCTAGCCCCATATATCCAATTACCTGGTTGTCTCACGGGCAGATCAGAATTAACATATTGAAAGCTGAACTCTTTTATTTTTTTTTTGGTTGCACCAAGTGGCTCGGGATCTTGGTTCCCCAACTGAGGCAGGAGATAGACTTAAAACTGGCCTCCTGTTTACATTTCATGGGGCAGGAAATAATGGGCTTCAGGCAGGATGCTTACAACTCATCTCTTATTTGCATTTCCTGAGACATGAGATAGGTAGGTTTCCAGGTTAGACTTAAAATTAACCTCTTGTTTACTCTCCCGAATAAAATTAACAACAGAGATGGAGTAAATAGCCAAATTTGTCTCTTGTGGATACCTTAGGAATAATAGTCATGACAAGGACAAAGAGAGGCAAAACCTCGTTTGAGTAAATGATCCAGAGATCACTGCTCACCACACTTTGTTGGGACAAGCGAGACATTACACATGTGCAGAGAAGTTCCTTGAGGGTCACGTGACAGGCCAACGCCAGGCCATAACGAGTCTTGCACTGAGACCCATCTTGACTGAGAGATGCATGCACACCAAGAGTGATGGTGCTGAGACAAATTAGCCAGGAGGAGAGAGGAAACAAGATGATTGGCCAGAAGGAAGACAAAGACTCAGAAAATCGCCCCCTTATAAAGTATTTAAAGTTCCCAAAGGCACGGCCTCCCTCTCTGAGTCCCCTTGAGCATCTTTCCACATGTACTTTGCTTTTCCTTTTTCCTTTTCTCTTTACCTCCTGCCTCCTTGGCTGAATTCTTTCCTGACAAGGCAGCCAAGAACTGAAGATTTCGGCCCTAGCCACTTGCCTCTGTAGTCTAGTGGTTAGGGTTCCCAGTAAGGGAACTAACCGCTTCCAGCTACTTCTTACTGCTGCTTACTGCTCACTGCTGCTCACTGCTGCGTGCATCAAAACCACAACCAGGGATCGAACCTGGGCCCTTGGCAGGGAAAGTGCACAGTCCCAACAACAGGCCCACCAGGGAATTCCCAAAAGCTGAACTCTAGATCCCTCCTTCCAGTCTATTCTCTGCCTCTTCTCCATCGTAGTGACAGCTCTCTGCTCACCCAGTTGCTTAAGCTAGACACCCTGGTATCTCCCTCTGTCCACATCTAAAACCCCACATAATATAAACTGTCCCCTCCCATCTCTCTACCACTCTTAGTATCCTCTGTGGAGAAGAAAACTTTCCTCTACCCTTCTAGGCTCTTCTGGTTGGTCTAAGAATTAAATTGACATGAGACTGATTAACAGGAGAAAACCAAACTTAATTTTGTATGTATGGCAACCCCACATACATGAAAGATTCATAGACAAAAGTAAAACGAAGTCTGTATTCCATCCTGAGCTAAGGAATGTTGTAGGGGCATGGGGCTTCCAAGGCCAGGAGGGTCATGGATGATAAGAACAGTAAGGGTTTGGTAACTAGATGTTTGTCTTACCATATAGATGGAGCCACTTATTATCTCTGAGAATGACTGATTTTTTTTTCTGGGAAAAATCCCAAATTTAAATGCTTTTAGGTAGTTAAGGGAGGGGCAGTCATTTCTCTTGAACCTGCAGGGTCTCAGTTGCCTTTAGTTCAAAATAATCCTCATGCAAAAGTGATACATGTTGGGAGAGGTTTGCTCTGAACCCCTACACCTCCTCCTAACTTGACTCCCTCTTATCTCCCTAACTTTCATTCTCCATGTAATAGCCAGAGTGACCTTTTATTTTTTTTTTTTTTATATATGCTGAATTTCTGCACAAAGGTTTCTTTTTATTCATAACATAGGCAAAGTTATTTAAGTCAATAAATTTTTAAGGATTTTCACACGTCCTGATTCTTTCCACTGCCAATCACCATAGCTCCTCCAAGGTTGTCATCTTCAAGGTAACCCTTTCAAAAAGTTCTGCTCAATCCACAGCTGTGATGCCACAGTTGTTTTAGTTGGGTCTCTTAGGTCTTCAGTGGAGTTCACTTCAAAGTTTGCCACCTGTAATCTTCAAGATCCAATTTCCTCAAGCAGTTTACTATAGGATCCTGTTTAGAGTCAGGAGATGGGATCTGTCTAGTTCTTAATGACAACCATAGGGGAAAAAAAAGTATTAGTTACTGTTGAAGATTCTGTCAAACTGACCAGTATAAGAAACTAAAAGGATACTGTATCAGTAGAAATACCAGGTCTAACATGCACAAAGCAAAAAAACCAACGATGCCAGATACTGAATTTATATCGCACTGTCTTTTGAACAGCCAGCAGGAACAAACTGCTGAATGCAGATACCATGCAGTGCAACAGAGTGACCTTTTAAAAGCACAAATCATATCATGTCACCTCCTCTCAGTAGAACTTGGCAGTGAATTCCCATCACCTTTGGATTACAATCCGAAATCATATCACTGGTCCTGCCGTTTCCCCAGTCTTATTTTATGCCAACACGTTCCTATACTTCAGCCATTTGGAGCCTCTACATTGGCTGGCCTTTCTACCACTGGCTCCTTCTCATCCTCCAGGTCTTTGGTAATTTAAAACATGTCCTACTGACTATTCTAACCCAAAGCACTAATCACACTTTCTAGTTCTATTTATTTGTTTATATATTGCTTTTCTTCCCCACCGTACTCCAAGCTCTAAAAGCTTATTCACCACTATACAGCGAACACCCAGAACAATGCCTGTGTATCTTTGGCCTTTGTGGCAAGTTGATTGCATTAATGCCCCTCTTTCTTCCTGCAGTTTTGTAGGCTCCTCCCACTTTGGCTCTGGGCTCACTGTATGGCTTTGGCCAATGAGATGTTAGCAAACATGACTGTAAGTAGAGCTTGAAAAGCATATGCACAGTTCCACTTGCCTTTCTGCACAATTGGTTTGGTGGTTTTTTAGTTGATAAGTCATGTCCGACTCTTATGACCCCATGCAGTATAGCCTGCCAGGCTCCTGTGTCCATAGGATTACACAGGAAAGAATACCGGAGTCAGTTGCCATTTTATTCAAGTGAAAGTGTTAGTCACTCTGTCATGTCTGACTCTTTGCAAACCCAGGGACTGTAACCCACCAGGCTCCTCTGTCCATGAACTTCTCCAGCAAGAATACTGGAGTGGGTAGCCATTCCCTTCTCTAGGGGATCTTCCCAACCCAGGAATAAAACCCAGGTCTCTTGCATCATTGCAGGTAGATTCTTTGGGTCCTGCCATTGCCATGAGAATATTCCTTGATATACTGCTGAAGAGATGTGAGAAGTAGAAGAGAGGATCTGAGTCCAGCCTAGCTGAGGCCATTCATAGCTAGCTGAACCTCAGATGTGCCATGGAGCCAGTCAAGATCAGCAGAGCCACCTGACCCACAGCTGATTGCAGACTCTTAAGCCACCTGAGGCCAAAAAAACCAACCTATAGACTCATGAGCAACAATAATTACTTTGTTTTTGAATAATTACTATGTTTTTGAGTAATACAGCATCATTGTGACAATATAACTGATCTAGCATTCAAATATTTGTTGGCTAGGTGAGTATTAGTGAATTTTAGATGCTAGAGCAGGGCAGGAAATACAGCAGATTTCTTTGGGCTTAAAATGATAGGGATAGACAGAAGGGACAAAGTAGATGATTAAGTGGTTAATCCCATTAGGGGATCATAAGTAGAAAAAAGGTGTGGGTGACACCTGCAAGATAATGATGACTCAAGAAAGCAGGCTTGTTTTCCAACAAAACCATGCAGCAGAGGCATGGGACCCGCCCCCAAACAATACAATAACGGTGGAATGAGACCTATATCCTGCCCAGTGAGGACAAAATCATTCCTAGAACATGCTGTTCTGTGCACACTAAAACCAAAAATAGAGGAAAATGTGACATCATGCTGAAACTTGAAATGATTTACCATATTTTAGTGTGTGTTACCACATTTTGCCCATTTGCCCATTTTGAACATGACAGACTGGACTATGAAAGTCCAGTTTGACCGTACAGGAACAAGAAAACTCTCCTGCTCCATGTGGAGGAGGAACCAACGATGGAAGTTTGATATCTATTCAAGAATGAGGAAGAAGGTGGTTTTCTTCCCCTTCCCACTTTTCCTTTGATTATAAAAATAAGGCCCACCCAGCTTTGGGGGCTGCACTTCCTTGCCTGCTTATTTGTGTCTCCCACAAGCATCCTATACAAAGAAATCTCTTTTTGCCTGTCACTTTGCCTCTCACTGTCGTTGAATTATTTCTGCACTGAGACAAAGAACCTGAACATCCGTTAAGTCCTGAGATGAGTTCTATCATTTCAGAACTCAGGTGCATGCTTGCTAAGTCACTTCAGTGGTGTCTGACTCTTTGTGACCCCATGGACTGTCGCTGCCAGGCTCCTCTGTCCATGGGATTCTCTAGGTAAGAATACTAAAGTGGGTTGCCATGCCCTTCTCCAGGGGATCTTCCCCACTCAGGGATCTTCCCCACGTCTCTTATGTCTCCTCCATTGGCAGGTGGGTTCTTTACCACTAACGCCACCTAATTAAAAAGACAGTGGGCTTGAATCCTGTCCCATGGGTTCAAGTCCCATCCAAGAAGTACAGTTTCAAAGGGACCTCCCTATAGCACATCCCTTATAGGGAGCTTTCTGTGGGTTCAGTTAGCTCTACTGCTCTTTCTGGTTAAGTAGGAAGCCAGGGTTTGGTGGGAATGTTCCAGAATGGAGGTACCCAGGGCTAGAGTGAGGCTTATATTAGTTTTCTGTTGCTGCATAAGAAATTACCATACACTGAGCAGTTTAAAACAATACTGGTGTATTGTCTCAATACCAATGTATTGAGAGGAGTCTGGGCACAGAGTACCTGTGTCCTTTGGGCAGGATCAGGAATCACAATGTCTGCCAGGGCTGTGACCTCACCTGGGTCCTTGAGTCCTCTTCAAGGCTCAGTGAGGCCTCAGGGCAAGCAACTCTACAGGAAACTGAAAACAGGGCCTCAGCAGGAAGCCCCTTTTCCTCCTGTCACTCTAGCAAAGCTAATAATACATTGTAATTAACTTTTAAACCAGGTGTCCCCTGCTCTACTCACCCTGACCCAAGCACATCTTTCAAATCTCTTATTAACTGCACAATTCCTTGCCTAATTTGTTGATTCTTTCCATAAATCACAGAAGTAGAGATGAAGGATAATTGACAGATGACCAGATCTCTTCCTTAGCTTCTGCTTTAGTGATCTCCCCAACAAACTGTGTGAACCAGATAACATTGAAAGGGGTCAACAAGCCACAGTGGGGGATGGCAATGACTCTAACCCCCATCTCAGTGATGAAATGCAATGGCTTCTCTGTTTCCCTTTAGAATTTACATGGCCGAGCAGAATATTTAGAGATTTTTTGGGGGGACGCCGAGTTCACTGTCTTCCCAGATTGCCAGCATTCTGATCAAAGGAACTTTTTTTTTTTTTGCCTTTTTGAAACCGTCTACTTCAGACTGGGACTTGAACCCAGCCCAAACCCTGCTTGGGCCTCTAACCTATGTGGCTAGGACTTGAACCCAGCTAAAACGCACGGTCTTCCAGCTGAGCTCACTGACCTGGTTGCAGGACCTAATGTTCAGGTTCTTGATGCCTCATCACAGAAAGAATTCAGTGAGATACAAAGTGATAGGTAAGAAGTGGATTTATTCAGAGAGGAGCATACGCCACAGATAGAGTGTGGGCCATCACAGAGGGCAAGTGCAGCAGCCTTGAAATGCGGTGTAGTTAGCATTATGGGCTGGGTGATGTCATAGGCTAATGAGTGGGATGATTATTCCAACTCTTTTGGGGAAGGGGCAGGGAATTCCAGGGGTTGGGCCATTGCCCACTGTTTGGTCTTTGATGGTTGATCTTGAAACAGTCGTGGCACCTCTGGGTGTGTCATTTAGCTTGCTGATGTGTTACAATAGCTTATACTGAGGATAGAAGTCTAGTTAAGTTGACTTGTCTGCCATCTTGGACCCATTTCAGATCAGATCAGATCAGATCAGTCGCTCAGTCGTGTCCGACTCTTTGCGACCCCATGAACCGCAGCACGCCAGGCCTCCCTGTCCATCACCAGCTCCTGGAGGTCACTCAGACTCGCATCCATTGATTCAGTGATGCCATCCAGCCATCTCATCCTCTGTCGTCCCCTTCTCCTCCTGCCCCCAATCCCTCCCAGCATCAGAGTCTTCTCCAATGAGTCAACTCTTCGCATGAGGTGGCCAGAATACTGGAGTTTCAGCTTTAGCATCATTCCTTCTAAAGAAATTCCAGGATTGATCTCCTTCAGAATGGACTGGTTGGATCTTCTTGCAGTCCAAGGGACTCTCAAGAGTCTTCTCCAACACCACAGTTCAAAAGCATCAATTCTTTGGCGCTCAGCCTTCTTCACAGTCCAGCTCTTTGGTTCTAATCAATTTATGTTGTGCCCTTGGGCTATGTTATTCTTTCAAAGTTATGCCCTGCCCCCTTCCCTCCTGTTTCAGTTTGTGAATATGTAATTGATTTTGTCAGCGGTGAGCAGTGGGACTTGAATCATCAGATTCATTCCACAATATTAGGGGTCAAACACACAGTGAAAGGTCATCTGGGTCCAGATGGAGGAGGGGCCCTGGAGAGACACCCCCATCACTTCCTCAAAGGTTTTCAGAGGAAACGGCCACAGAGGGTTTTCCTTAGGGGCTGGGGTGGGGGCCACTCTCCGAGCTGAGTGGCTGTGTTTAGGCCTGTTGCCTCAATGGCCTGAGAAAGCAGGGCCCACATGGATCATGTTTTTGACCTTCAGCACTCAATATATCATGGTACAAGTTAGGGCACAGTGAACGTATGGGTAAGGAATGAGTCCCCAGGGGGCCATGTGGAGCCTGCAAAGCACCAAGTTCAAGGTCAGTTGCTCAGTCATGTCCAACTCTTTGTGACCCCATGGACTGCAGTTATGCCAGGCTTCCATGTCCATCAACAACTCCTGGAGCTTACTCAAACTTATGTCTATTGAGTTGGTGATGCCATCTAACCATCTCTTCCCCTGTCGTCCCCTTCTCCTCCTGCCTTCAATCTTTCCCAGCATCAGGGTCTTTTCCAGTGAGTCAGTTCTTCACATCAGATAGCCAAAGTATTGGAGTTTCAGCTTCAGCATCAGTCCTTTCAATGAATATTCAAGACTGATTTCCTTTAGGATTGACTGGTTGGATCTCCTTGCAGTCCAAGGGACTCTGAAGAGTCTTCTCCAACACCAAAATTCAAAAGCATCAATTCTTTGCACTCAACTTTCTTCATAGTCCAACTCTCACATCCATACATGACTATTGGACAAACTATAGCTTTGACTAGATGGACCTTTGTTGGCAAAGTAATGTCTCTGTGTTTTAATATGCTGTCTTGGTTGGTCATAACTTTGTTTCCAAGAAGCAAGCATCTTTTAATTTCATGGCTGCAGTCACCATTTGCAGTGATTCTGGAGCCCCCAAAATAAAGTCTGTCACTGTTTCTATTGTTTCCTCATCTATTTCCCATGAAGTGATGGGACTGGATGCCATGATCTTAGTTTTCTGAATGTTGAGCTTTAAGCCAGCTTTTTCACTCTCCTCTTTCACCTTCATCAAAAGGTTCTTTAGCTCTTCTTCACTTTCTGCCATAAGGGTGGTGTCATCTGCATATCTGAGGTTATTGATATTTCTCCCAGCAATCTGATTTTAGCTTGTGCTTCATTTAGTCCATCATTTCTCATAATGTACTTTGCATAGAAGTTAAATAATCAGGGTGACAATATACAGCCTTGATGTACTCCTTTTCCTATTTGGAACCAGTCTGTTGGTCCATGTCCAGTTCTAACTGTTGCTTCCTGACCTGCATACAGATTTCTCAGGAGGCAGGTCAGGTGGTCTGCTATTCCCATCTTTTTCAGAATTTTCGACAGTTTGTTGTGATCCACATAGTCAAAGGCTTTGACATACTCAATAAACCAGAAGTAGAGGTTTTTCTGGAACTCTCTTGCTTTTTCAATGATCCAACAGATGTTGGCAATATGATCTCTGGTTCCTTTGCCTTTTCTAAAACCAGCTTGAACATCTGGAACTTCACGGTTCATGAACTGTTGAAGCCTGACTTGGAGAATTTTGAGCATTACTTTGCTAGCATATGAGATGAGTGCAATTGTGTGGTAGTTTGAACATTCTTTGGCATTACCTTTCTTTGGGATTGGAATGAAAATGGACCTTTTCCAGTCCTGTGGCCACAGCTGAGTTTTCCAGATTTGCTGGCATATTGAATGCAGCACTTTCACAGCATCATCTTTCAGGATTTGAAATAGCTCCACTGGAATTCCATCACCTCCACTAGCTTTGTTTGTAGTGATGCTTCCTAAGGCCCACTTGACTTCACATTCCAGGCTGTCTGGCTCTAGATATCACACCATCGTGATTATCTGGGTCGTGAAGACCTTTTTTTGTACAGTTCTTCTGTGTATTCTTGCCACCTCTTCTTGATATCTTCTGCTTCTGTTAGTCCATACCATTTCTGTCCTTTATCGAGCCCATCTTTGCATGAAATGTTCCCTTGGTATCTCTAATTTTCTTGAAGAGATCTCTAGTCTTTCCCATTCTATTGTTTTCCTCTATTTCTTTGCATTGATCACTGAGGAAGGCTTTCTTATCCCTCCTTGCTGTTCTTTGGAACTATGCATTCAAATGGGTATATTTTTCCTTTTCTTCTTTGCCTTTAGCTTCTCTTCTTTTCACAGCTATTTGTAAGGCCTCCTCAGACAACCATTTTGCCTTTTTGAATTTCTTTTTCTTGGGCATGGTCCTGATCCTTGTCTCCTGTACAATGTCATGAACCTCCGTCCATAGTTCTTCAGGCACTCTATCTAACAGATCTAATCCCTTGACTCTATTTGTCATTTCCACTGTATAATCATAAGGATTTAATTAAGGTCTTACCTGAATGACCAGTCCATCCTAAAGGAAATCAGTCCTGAATATTCATTGGAAGGACTGATGTTGAAGCTGAAACTTCAATACTTTGGCCATCTGATGTAAAGAACTAACTCACTGGAAAAGACCCTGATGCTGGGAATGATTGAAGGCAGGAGGAGAAGGGGACAACAGAGGATGAAATGTTTGGATGGCATCACCAACCCGATGGACATGAGTTTGAGTGATCTCCGGGAGTTGGTGGTGAACAGGAAGGCCTAGCGTGCTGCAGTCCATGAGGTCGCAGAGTCGGACACGACTGAGGGACTGAACTGAATTGAACTTTTACCTGAATGGTCTAGTGGTTTTCCCTACTTTCTTCAATTTAAGTCCAACTTAAAAAAGCACTAAAGGCTTCCACTAAAGAGCAGATTTACACAAAGGTTATTCATGGGACCCCAGGCTAGACGCGGCCTCCAGGCTAGACATGGACTCTGGACATTAGTTTCAATGATGCCCTCTCTTCAGTGCTGCCCTCAGATAGATGTGACTCTTCACATCTATCTGTGTGTGCCAGCGTGTGCCACGCTGGAGTGGCACAGGGGCCTTGGGCGCGGCAGGGGGCAGGGGGTAGGAGTAGGGGTTTCAGCAGTCCTCCCCAGTGGCTCAGATGGAAAAGAATCTACCTGCAATGTAGGAAATGGTAATCCACTGCAATTTTCTTGTCTGGAGAATTCCCTGGACAGAGGAGCCTGGAGGGCTATAGTCCATGGGGTTGCAGAGTCAGATGTGTCTTAGTGACTAACACTTTTACTTTCACTTGTAACAGAGCAGGACCCTAGGTACCTTCCTGGGACACATCCCACCTCTTCCCCACCTCCCCCCGACCCGCCCCCACCATACCCTCTTCTGTAGCTCCTCTCAGAAGTCCCTAGTTAATTGTATCTGATGCACATTGTTTTATAATGTGAAAATCCTCATCAAACGGAAGAAAGTAACTATTTGGTGATCTTGAACACATAGCTGCCGGGAGCTACCACGGGAGATCCCACCCATGACAAAAGTCATGCAGAGAAGACCTGACAGGCAAAGGCGGATCAGAACAGTGATTCCCTGGACCTGCTGGAGCATCTACCCCAAAACCAAAATCTGTCTGTCTACTGTTTACTATATTATGCCTTTCAACCACTCTTCTGATAACAGCAGGGGGCTATCCCCGGACCACCTTTCTCTGGAGAAAATCAATTTAGGGCTCTAAGTTGTTAAGTCTCCTGGGCATGAAAGGAATATTTCTATTCTAACCCCTCTGTTGGCATTCTAGCTTGCTTGACAGGTTTTTCCTTACTCTTAGAACTAATGCATATGATTGTTCACAACTTTCCAACCATGAAAGGCACGGGAAGCCTAAACATCCTATAAGTTCTAATGGGCATAGAGCCCTTTAAGGGGTGAAAAATTATTAGCATAGTACTGGTAAAGGGCTTCATTATTGGGCGAATGCTTGCTGCCAAGTTCCCACATCCCTTATCCATTGTGCACCTGGGAGTGCATTAGTTAATGTAGTTGGAATGTAAGAAAAACAAGTAGTAGCCTTGGTATTAACCACATCAGACTTTTGAGCTAATAAGTTCTTTCTTTGTTGTGACCCACTGCACCTTTGCTCCGTGAGAATGTAACTCTGTTTAGCACTTTCTGAGGCTGACACAGATTAGAAATATAAAGAAAAAACACTTCAAGGGAAAACAAGTTTTCTGGTTGATCAACCTTTATCAAAAAAGGGTCATAAAATGTCAACAGGCCTCCAGGCCAGAAGATAATGTATATAGCATAAGACCCTTGTTTATGGAAAGGCATACAGGAAAAAATCCTGGTTTCGATAAGGGCAAAACTGCTGGAGTGTTTGGGCTGACTCTGCATGACCTTGCATCTTTCATTTCCCTCTATGTACAAGTCAGGGTATAAAAGCTCCTTTTGAAAATAAAGTTATGGGCCTCGCTCACCAAGCTTGGCCTCCCCGTGTCATTCATTTGCCAACGCCGTTCATCTTGAGGGTATCCCTGAACTCTGCTGAGGCTGGTCCCCAGCACATAGCCTCCAGGCCTACTAGAGCCTAAGGATTACTAATGTTCAGTCTGCAATACCACCCAGTCACCTCATCATCAACCAATCAGAGACTTGTGCCAGAGCTGATCACATGCCCTGCAAGCCCCCATCCCTCACCTGGCCCTTTGAAAAATGCTTTCCTGAAACCCTTCAGAGAGTTCAGGCTTTCTTTTTAGATTAAAAAGAATTAATTAATTATTGAACCCATGTCCTCTGCATTGGCAGACAGATTCTTAAGCACTGGCCCACCAGGGAGGTTCTGGAGTTCAGGCTTTTCTGAGTGCTAGCTGTCCTGGACTAGATGTACAGCTTTACAGTAAGCACTGCACTTTGCTTCACCACAACCCTGCACAGTAGATTGACTTTACTGCACATGGGGGAGCAGACGTTTGGTCCTTGAAGTTTTAGAGACTTAAGGATCTGCCTTTTCGTACTATAGATTCTTTGCCATTACTTTGCCGACAAAGGTCCGTCTAGTCAAAGCTATGGTTTTTCCAGTAGTCATGTATGGATGTGAGAGCTGGACTATAAAGAAAGCTGACCACCAAAAAATTGACACTTCTGAACTGTGGTGTTGGGGAAGACACCTGAGAGTCCCTTGGACTGCAAGGAGATCCAACCAGTCAATCCTAGAGGAAATCAGTCCTGAATATTCACTGGAAGGACTGATACTGAAGCTGAAACTCCAATACTTTGGCCACCTGATGTGAAGAAATGACTCACTGGAAAAGACTCTGATGCTGGGAAAGATTGATGGCAGGAGGAGAAGGGGATGACAGAAGATGAGATGGTTAGATGGCATCACCGATTTGATGGATGTGAGTTTGAGCAAGCTCTGGGAGTTGGTGATGGACAGGGAAGCCTGGTATGCTGCAGTCCATGGGGTTGCAGAGAGTCAGACTGAGCGATTGAACTAAACTGACCTGAAGGATTTGCTTTTTGCAGATCAGCCACCTGGGGGCAACAGAGTAGCTGACCCAGCGTGGGAATGAACCTCCGGTCCTGCTGAATGGCTCGAAAAACTCCTGCGTGGCTCTGGTCCGGGCTTCATTCCCATAGTCCCGAGGAGGATGTCAGCTCTCCAGGGAGGTCAGAACTGAGAACAGATGTCCTCCCTTGAAGCCGTGTGTGCTCAGTGCAGGAGCTGGACTGACTGCAGCTGCAGGATGCTGCATGGCCACGAGGGGTCACTCCTCACCAGGCTCTCAGAGCAGAGACGGCTGGCCGGGCTTTACACCCCCACCTCCTCTCTCCTCAAAGATCCCAGGGCTCCCAGGTCTGTCCCCCATCCTCTGTTCATCAGCCAGCACCGCACACCCATTGCAATGGTCCCGTGAGGTCAGAAAAGGCGTATTGAAGTAGAGTACTCAGATAAAATATAGGATGCGTGATTGAATTTGAATTTCAGACAAACAGCGAATAGTTTTTGAGTATAAATATGTTCTATACGATAGCATTGCTAAATCTGGTAACTTAGCATGGAGTCAGACCCTTGCATTCAGATTCCAATCTCACTGTTCACTGAGTGATAGAAGAAATTCTCTTCTTTCTGAGCCTCGATTTCCTTACCTATAAAAGGGCTAATGACACTTCATGGGGTTATATGAAGACTAGCGTGTTCAAGTTGAGAGCTCAATAAACCTTAGCCTGCTTTCTTTTCATTCCTTAGAAGCTACTGATCCTTGACTTCAGAGATATTGTATCTTCAAGCTAAAAATTGACCATAAACAGGAGACTGCAAGAGGCAGGAGAGGCAAGGCTGTAGGTTGAGACGAGAATAGAAACCATCTACCACTACCTTGTCCCCAACCCACCATTTAGAGTCTACAGTACATGGTGTCGCTCTTCCAGTCTTTTTATGGCCACACCCCACGGCAAGCAGGATCTTAGTTCCCCTGAAGTGGGAACTCAATCACTGGCTCTTCCACTGTCTTTATCAACCAGAACTCAGCACCGTAGGAAACTTGCCAAAGAGATGCAAGTTACAAATAACTTCATTGTTCAATCTGGGAACTTCCTGAAAGACTTGTTTACATTTAAATGTTCACATTTAAATACCTCAGAGAGGCCTTAGGTTATGCACTGAAAGTTTTGGTTTTCATGATGGTGCAGGGAAGGCTACCAGCATCTAGTTAGCGGGTTGCAGCCCACCAGGCTCCTCCATCCATGGGATTTTCCAGGCAAGAGTACTGGAGTGGGGTGCCATTGCCTTCTCCGAGTTAGCGGGTAGAGGTGGCAATTCTACAATGAACTGGACAACCACAAAGAATTATTCAGCCCCACATGTCAAAAGTGCCAAAGTTGAGAATCTCTGACTTAAATGAACATCAAACTGTTCAACTCTTCAATAGTGTTAAATGAATTAGACCAGGCTCAGAGCCACCCAGAATTTTTTCAAGCCATTCATCTGGACTAGAGGTTCATTCCAGAGACGGCATGGGCAACCCACTCCAGTGATCTTGCCTGGAAAATCCCATGGATGGAGGAGCCTGGTAGACTGCAGTCCATGGGGTCGCTAAGAGTCAGACACGACTGAGCGACTTCACTTTCACTTTTCAGTTTCATGCATTGGAGAAGGAAATGGCAACCCACTCCGGTGTTCTTGCCTGGAGAATCCCAGGGGTGGAGGAGCCTGGGCTACCGTCTACGGGGTCGCACAGAATTGGACACGACTGGTGCGATTTAGCAGCAGCAGAGGTTCATTCCTATGCTTGGTCAGCCACTCTGTTGCCCCCAGGTGGCAGATCTGCAAAAAGCAGATCCTTAAGTCCCTAAAACACCTGGAGTTCTCACTATGGTGAGAACAGCAGTCTTAAAGATCGTTTTGGTCATTATTCCAAGGTCCCACAGGTGGCTTTCCCGCATCACTTGGCTGTAGGATCTGCTGTCCACAGGTCTTCTCTTCATTCCTGGGTGGGAGAGTGATTCCTGGATGGGGAGCTATCCCCAGGTCTCTGGGAACCAGCCGGCCCCTCAGGATGGGCACATCCTTTATAACCGCCTCTTTCCTATCCATTGGGCCTGCCCATGTGTTCAGACTGCAGTCCCATCAAGATTCAGACTACAAAACAGGAGACTTGGGGTATATCTCTGACTTTCCAGCTAGCCTGTTGGGAGATCCCTGGTAGATCTCTCTGAGCCCGTGTCCCCAGAGGAGGACCCATGCACGGATGAGGAGATACAAACTGCAGGGTATTCTGAAGATTACAGAGGCAAGAAGTATCCCCCACCACTTGAAAGGAAAAGTTAAAATTTTACATAACCTCCTGCTCCTTCTGCCTCTGTAACTCAGCTTGCTCCTTGCAAAATCTGGATCACATTTGTCACATAGTCTCAGAAAGTGGGAACTTATAGTACTAGGAACTGGAGCTTATCTTGTCCTGCTCTCTGCAATTGCCCAGTCCCTGCAAACCTGCTTAACCATGCCTGTCCTTATAAAGATCAGGCATCCCCCTCCCCATCTTGACTGCTGATCCCATGCGTGCAAAACCGCTTAATTTAAACCAGCCTATTAGCAGCTGGTGTTGCTCACTATAGTCTGTCTATAAAAACTCTGTAACCCCTTTGTTTGGTGCTCAGAGCTTGAAGTGTTAACTCCCCTGGGCCCGCCAGCTTGATAAACATGAGTTCCCCAACTCTCTGAGTCTGGTGCTTGGTTTCTTGATTACTGGTTTCTGCAACTCATTCACCAAGTGAGTTCCAATTCTCTGGCCCAGCTCCTTTAAAAATAATTGAAAAACAGAGAAAACAAAGGAAGCTGTAAAAAAGAGGAAGCGTCTTGTTCTCAGCACCTATTAACTTCTGGTGTGTTTCGCTTATGCATATAACCTATGATCATACGCGTATAGTCCATGCATGAAGTTAAGATATAAGGTTATTTTTTCCACTCATAATGAGGACACTTCCTTGTGATATTAAAATCTCCTTGGAAAATGGAGCTTAACGGCATTAAACTATTGCTCCAGGTAGATATAACCTAGTGTTTATTTAACTTAGTGACTGACTGGCTGATAATGACTAGGCTCTCCTGTAATTCTCAATTCTCCTTAGCACCTACAAGTCATATGATGCCATCCCTGTGAGACTTTGGTTTGACTCACATCACCTGCTCTCATTGTCTTTTCCTTGGGCTGAGACTGTTGGACCAAATAACTGATGCTCAATTCTGGCTAGATGCTGAGGTCCCCTGGGAAGCTTTAAGAAAAGAAGGCTTGCCCTGCCTTCAGAGATCTGATGTAACTGGTCTGAGAGTGGGGCCCAGGCTCAGTACTTTTTAAAACCTTCAGTGATATATAAGTTGCTGCTGCTGCTGCTGCTGCTAAGTCGCTTCAGTTGTGTCAGACTCTGAGCGACCCCATATATAAGTTGAGAATCCCTGAATTAAAGAGTCCTTCAGGTCCCTTCCAATTCTGATGATCTGTGAGCTTTGACTGGGTCAAGTAAATGAAGTAGAGATGTTATTATATTGCTCTGGGAAAACAGAGTATATAGTAATTATTTCCAGGAGTATTCAGTTAAACTCTTGGGTCTCAAAGGAAAAAAAATTATAAAGGGTCTTTCTCCACCTTCTGGAAATATCCTGGCTCCCATTACCCCCTCCAATTAATAGTCCTAAAAGGCTGCGAGGCACAGGAGAGGCCTAGAGGAGCTACCCCACACCTGAGGTCAGGGGTGGTGACCGAGAGGAGCAACCCCATGTCCAAGGAGCGGTGGCTGCATGGGCGCAGGAGGGCTGAGAGGAGCTACTCCACGTTCAAGGTTAGGAGGGGCGGCGGTGAGGAGATACCCCTCGTCCAATGTAAGGAGCAGCAGCTGCGCTTTGCTGGAGCAGCCGTGAAGAGATAGCCCACGTCCAAGGTAAGAGAAACCCAAGTAAGATGGTAGGTGTTGCAAGAGGCATCAGAAGGCAGATACATTAAAACTATAATCACAAAACCAGCCAATCTGATCACACTAGGATCAAAGCCTTGTCTAACTCAATGAAACCAAGTCATGCCCTGTGGGGCCACCCAAGATGGGTGGGTCATGGTGGAGAGGTCTGACAGAATGTGGTCCACTGGAGAAGTGAATGGCAAACCACTTCAGTATTCTTGCCTTGAGAACCCCATGAACAGTATGAAAAGGCAAAATGATAAGATACTGAAAGAGGAACTCCCCAGGTCGGGGTGCCCAATATGCTACTTGAGGAGATCAGTGGAGAAATAACTCCAGAAAGAATGAAGGGATGGAGCCAAAGCAAAAAAACACCCAGCTGTGGATGTGACTGGTGACAGAAGCAAGGTCCTATGCTGTAAAGAGCAATATTGCATAGGAACTTGGAATGTTAGGTCCATGAATCAAGGCAAATTAGTAGTCAAACAGGAGATGGCAAGAGTGAATGTTGACATTCTAGGAATCAGCGAACTAAAATGGACTGGAATGGGTGAATTTAACTCAGATGACCATTGTATCTACTACTGCGGGCAGGAATCCCTTAGAAGAAATGGAGTAGCCATCATGGTCAACAAAAGAGTCCAAAAATGCAGTACTTGGATGCAATCTCAAAAACAACAGAATGATCTCTGTTCGTTTCCAAGGCAAATCATTCAATATCACAGTAATCCAAGTCTATGCCCCAACCAGTAATGCTGAAGAAGCTGAAGCTGAACGGTTCTATGAAGACCTACAAGACCTTTTAGAACTAACACCCAAAAAAGATGTCCTTTTCATTATAGGGGACTGGAATGCAAAAGTAGGAAGTCAAGAAACACCTGGAGTAACAGGCAAATTTGGCCTTGGAATACGGAATGAAGCAGGGCAAAGGCTATAGAGTTTTGCCAAGAGAACGCACTGGTCATAGCAAACACCCTCTTCCAACAACACAAGAGAAGACTCTACACATGGACATCACCAGATGGTCAACACTGAAATCAGATTGATAATATTCTTTGCAGCCAAAGATGGAGAAGCGCTATACAGTTAGCAAAAACAAGACTGGGAGCTGACTGTAGCTCAGATTATGAACTCCTTATTGCCAAATTCAGACTTAAATTGAAGAAAGTAGGGAAAACCAATAGACCATTCAGGTATGACCTAAATCAAATCCCTTATGATTATACAGTGGAAATGAAAAATAGATTTAAGGGACTAGATCTTACAGATAGAGTGCCTGATGAACTACGGACTGAGGTTCGTGACATTGTACAGGAGACAAGGATCAAGACCATCCCCATGGAAAAGAAATACAAAAAAGCAAAATGGCTGTCTGGGGAGGCCTTACAAATAGCTGTGAAAAGAAGAGAAGCGAAAAGCAAAGGAGAAAAGGAAAGATATAAGCATCTGAATGCAGAGTTCCAAAGAATAGCAAGGAGGGATAAGAAAGCCTTCTTCAGTGATCAATGCAAAGAAATAGAGGAAAACAATAGAATGGGAAAGACTAGAGATCTCTTCAAGAAAATTATAGATACCAAGGGAACATTTCATGTAAAGATGGGCACAATAAAGGACAGAAATGGTATGGACCTAACAGAAGCAGAAGATATCAAGAAGAGGTGGCAAGAATACACAGAAGAACTATATAAAAAAGATCTTCACGACCAAGATAATCACAATGGTGTGATTACTGACCTAGAGACAGACATCCTGGAATGTGAAGTCAAGTGGGCCTTAGAAAGCATCACTACAAACAAAGCTAGTGGAGGTGATGGAATTCCAAATCCTGGAAGATGATGCTGTGAAAGTGCTGCACTCAATATGCCAGCAAATCTGGAAAACTCAGCAGTGGCCACAGGACTGAAAAGGTCAGTTTTAATTCCAATTCCAAAGAAAGGCAATGCCAAAGAATGCTTAAACTACCACACAATTGCAGTCATCTCACACACTAGCAAAGTAATGCTCAAAATTCTCCAAGCCAGGCTTCAGCAATATGTGAACCGTGAAGTTCCAGATGTTCAAGCTGGTTTTAGAAAAGGCAGAGGAACCAGAGATCAAATTGCCAACATCCGCTGGATCATGAAAAAAGCAAAAGAGTTCCAAGAAAACATCTATTTCTGCTTTATTGACTATGCCAAAGCCTTTGACTGTGTGGATCATAATAAACTATGGAAAATTCTGAAAGAGATGGGATTACCAGACCACCTGACCCATCTCTTGAGAAACCTATATGCAGATCAGGAAGCAACAGTTAGAACTGGACATGGAACAACAGACTGGTTCCAAATAGGAAAAGGAGTACGTCAAGGTTGTATATTGTCACCCTGCTTATTTAACTTTACGCAGAGTACATCATGAGAAACGCTGGCTGGAAGAAGCACAAGCTGGAGTCAGGATTGCTGGGAGAAATATTAATAACCTCAGATATGCAGATGACACCACCCTTATGGCAAAAAGTGAAGAGAAACTAAAAAGCCTCTTGATGAAAGTGAAAGAGGAGAGTGAAAAAGTTGGCTTAAAGCTCAACATTCAGAAAACGAAGATCATGGCATCCGGTCCCATCACTACATGGGAAATAGATGGAGAAACAGTGGAAACAGTGTCAGACTTTCTTTTTCTGGGCTCCAAAATCACTGCAGATGGTGACTGCAGCCATGAAATTAAAAGACGCTTGCTCCTTGGAAGGAAAGTTATGACCAACCTAGATAGCATATTTAAAAGCAGAGATATTACTTTGCCAACAAAGGTCCACCTAGTCAGAGCTATGGTTTTTCCAGTGGTCATGTATGAATGTGAGAGTTGGACTGTGAAGAAAACTGAGCACCAAAGAATTGATGCCTTTGAACTGTGCTGTTGGAGAAGACTCTTGAGACTCCCTCGGACTGCAAGGAGATCCAAGTCCATCCTAAAGGAGATCAGTCCTGGGTGTTCATTGGAAGGACTGATGCTGAAGCTGAAGCTCCAGTACTTTGGCCACCTCATGCGAAGAGTTGACTCATTGGAAAAGACTGATGCTGGGAGGGATTGGGGGCAGGAGGAAAAGGGGACAACAGAGGATGAGATGGCTGGATGGCATCACCGACTTGATGGACATGAGTTTGAGTGAACTCCGAGAGTTGGTGATGGACAGGGAGGCATGGCATGCTGCAATTCATGGGGTTGCAAAGAGTCCGACATGACTGAGCGACTAAACTGAACTGAAAAGGACTATGGACTAATCCCTGCTTTATTTCCATTTCACAGATGAAAGTAGTTAAAATCCTAAAGACAGTTAAGCATCTGACTATCAGCAGAATCTGTAGTAGACAGGCTAGTGTCTTAACAATTCTGTTCAGTAAAAGTCTTCTGTCTAGAAGAGATTTCTGGAAGATGGGGATGGGTGGGAAATATGCAAGTTTAAAAGGAGTATTTGGCAGCTTGTGTATTGAGAAAGTTAATGCTGAGCTCATCAGGATTGGAAGCAGACAAAGGAAAGCAGAAGGAGAAACAGAGAGAGACAGACAGACAGAGACAGAGGGAGGGAGCGTGACTGAGCCTGCCCCAGTGCCTGGAGTTGTGCTCCCTGCTGCAGAGCATCAGGCCCACTGCCGGTAACCCTGATAGGGTGAGGACAACCTACTCGAAAAGATGGCACTTTAGCATATTAAATTGAAGGAATCTGAGAAACAGCAATTGTGGGAAGGATTCTTTGACCTTCCCCTGATGTATGTGTGCTCAACTGTGTCTAACTCTTTGCAGCCCCACGGATTGTAGACTGCCAGGCTCCTCTGTCTGTGGAATTTTCCAGGCAAGAATCCTGGAGTGGATTGCCATTCCCTACTCAGGGGATTTTCCTGACCCAGGGACTGAACCCATGTTTCTTGCGTCTCCTGCATTGGCAGGTGGATTCTTTACCACTAGTGCTACCTGCGAAACTTTTGTCCCTGAAGCAGGTCACAAAACCCTCACGTGAAGAGGTGCCCTCCATATACTGGGAGGAAAGGAGCAACCTTATCGCCAAAGATGGGGGTGGGTGTGGGGACAGAGAAGAATGACTGAGAGGAATCTGAACACTTTGCTAAGTTCCCCCCAGCTTAATACATTAGCTCATATCCTATCACAGATTTCCACCACCTCCCATGCCTCATGAAACTTAGCATCAAGATGCCTTGGTTTGACTGCTTCTTTGGATCATTCATTCCCTTATGAGGACTTCAGGGCCCTTGTATCAAGTAAAACTTACATTAAATAAATGTGTATATCTTTCTCGTGTTTTCTGTCTCTTATTACAGAGCTCCAGAAGAGAACCTAGAAAGGCAGGAGGTAAAATGCATTTTTCCTCCCCTGTGATCCCAACACAGTAACTTGGATTCTTGAAGGTTCTTCTTGTGTCTTTAACTGCAGAATCCCCTGAAAGGGGTCTCATGCTCCCACCAGGGTCTTTCGGGGCCTTAGGCAGTCAGCGGAGACAGTAGCCAGGGCTAGGAGTCAGCGAGTGGGGAACAAAAGTAGCGGATGCAGCTGCTGAGAAGGCACCAGAGGGGAGCAGGCAGTGGCAGGATGCCATGGGTAGCAGGGAGGGGCACCTCTGCAGAGACAATCCAGTGAAATAATAGCAAATGAGTTTTTCTAACTGCTCATTCTCTGATTCAGTTGTGATATATTGCCTGGATGTACTTGAATCACCTTCAGGGGCTTGTAAGCCACCCCCAAAGAGATTAAAGTGATTTCCCCAGAGAATCCCATGACTTAATGACAGCTCAATAAGGAACGAAAGAGAAAACACTGCCATGTTGGGAAAAATAATTATTTCCTCCTGCTTGTAGGCAGATACAGGGCACTGTAGAGGCAGAGCAGCTAGGAATACAGTCTGCAGGAGAATGGAAAATTACCCTGGACTTCAAGGCTGGGGCTTCTTCCTGATCCACTGAGTTCTTAAGAACATAAGAGAAGGACTTGTTCCAATCAGGGAAGGAGTCCAGGCTGTACACTGTTGCCCGCTTATCTAACTGATATGCACAGCACAGCACGCCAGGCCTCCCTGTCATCACCAACTCCCAGAGTCCACCCAAACCCACATCCATCGAGTCGGTGATGTCGTCCAGCCATCTCATCCTCTGTTGTCCCCTTCTCCTCCTGCCCCCAATCCCTCCCAGCATCAGGGTCTTTTCCAATGAGTCAGCTCTTCGCATGAGGTGGCCAAAGTACTGGAGTTTCAGCTTTAGCATCATTCTTTCCAAAGAAATCCCAGGGCTAATCTCCTTCAGAATGGACTGGTTGGATCTCCTTGCAGGCCAAGGGACTCTCAAGAGTCTTCTCCAACACCACAGTTCAAAACCATCAATTCTTTGGCACTCAGCTTCCTTTATAGTCCAACTTTCACATCCATACATGACTACTGGAAAAACCATAGCTTTGACTAGACAGACCTTTGTTGGCAAAGTAGTGTCTCTGCTTTTTAATATGCTGTCTAGGACAGAGGATGAGATGGCTGGATGGCATCACTGACTCGACGGACATGAGTCTGGGTGAACTCCAGGAGTTGGTGATGGACAGGGAGGCCTGGTGTGCTGCCATTCATGGGGTCACAAAGAGTCAGACACGACTGAGCGACTGAACTGAACTGAACTAGGTTGATCATAACTTTTGTTCCAAGGAGCAAGTGTCTTTTAATTTCATGGCTGCAGTCACCATCTGCAGTGATTTTGGAATCCCCCAAATTAGTCTGTCACCATTTTCATTGTTTCCCATCTATTTGCTATGAAGTGATGGGCCCAGATGCCATGATCTTAGTTTTCTGAATGTTGAGTTTTAAGCCAGCTTTTTCATTCTCCTCTTTCACTTTCATCAAGAGGCTCTTTAGTTCTTCTTAGCTTTCTGCCATAAGGGTGATGTCATCTGCATATCTGAGGTTATTGATATTTCTCCTGGCAATCTAGAAATGCTGATCGGGATGAAGCACAAGCTGGAATCAAGATTGCCAAAAGCTGAGAAGAACTAAAGAGCCTCTTGATGAAAGTGAAAGAAGAGAATGAAAAAGTTGGTTTAAAGCTCAACATTCAGAAAACTGAGATCATGGCATCCAGTTCCATCACTTCATGGCAAATAGATGGGCAAACAGTGGAAACAGTGACAGACTTTGTTTTGGGGACTCCAAAATCACTGCAAAAGGTGACTGCAGCCATGAAATTAAAAGACACTTACTCCTTGGAAGAAAAGTTATGACCAACCTAGACAGCATATTAAAACACAGAGACATTACTTTGCCAACAAAGGTCCATCTGGTCAATGCTACAGTTTTTCCAGTAGTCATGTATGGATGTGAGAGTTGGACTATAAAGAAAGCTGAGCACCAAAGAATTGATGGTTTTGAACTGTGGTGTTGGAGAAGACTCTTGAGAGTCCCTTGGACTGCAAGGAGATCAAACTAGTTCATCCTAAAGAAATAAGTCCTGAATATTCATTGGAAGGACTGATGTTGAAGCTGAAACTCCAATACTATGGCTACCTGATGCAAAGAACTGACTCACTAGAAAAGACCTTGGTGCTGGGAATGATTGAAGGAAGGAGGAGAAGGGGACAACAGAGGATGAGATTGTTGGATGGCATCACTGACTCAATGGACATGAGTTTGAGTAAACTCCGGGAGTTGGTGATGGACAGGGAAGCCTGGTGCACTGCAGTCCATGGAGTCACAGAGTCAGACACAACTGAGCTACTGAACTGAACTGAACAGAAGGCGGAGGGGTCAGCGCCCCCTGCAGTGAAGTCCTCACTTGCTCCAGTTTCCAACTTGAGATGAAACGCCAACTTCCCTTCTGCTTAAATTTTTGTTGTTGTTCAGTAACTAAGTCGTGTCTCACTGCTTGGGACCCATGGACTGCAGCATGTCAGACTTCCCTGTCCTTCACCATCTCCCAGAGTTTGCTCAAACTAATGCCCATTGAGTCGGTGATGCCATATAACCATCTTTCTCTGTCATCCCCTTTTCCTCCTGCCCTCAATCTTTCACAGCATCAGGGTCTTTTCCAAAAGGGCCCTAAAATCTTTCTTGAACAACCCTGGGAAGAGAAGACTGAAATGAAATACATCCTTTGGACCACCCGTTCTCTTTTCTCACATTTAAAACTTTAGTCTGGATTTCAAACTTTTAACTGCGATGGACAGAGTAGTCTCACATTAATACTCAGATGCATTTTTAACACGCTGCTGCTAAGTCGCTTCAGTTGTGTCCAACTCTGTGCGACCCCATGGACTGCAGCCCACCAGGCTTCTCCGTCCGTGGGATTCTCCAGGCAAGAACACTGGAGTGGGTTGCCATTTCCTTCTCCAGTGCACAAGAGTGAAAAGTGAAAGTGAAGTCGCTCAGTCGTGTCCAACTCCTAGTTACTGCCTTCCAAAAAGAGTGAGAAGTTTGCTTCCTGTTTCATAAAGGAAATGAAAATGAGTTAAATGAGAAATTCTTCCCCTATGGAAATAAAATGCTACTTGCTCATGGCAAAGATCATTTTTATGTCTTCTGAATAGCGGGGGATGCTCACCGACACTAAACCCACAGACGTCTTCGACAGCTTTATTTGTTCTATTTTGGGCTCCGTTATTGAAGCAATCTCTGTTGGCAGACATTGTTCTACCAATAATTTTTTGAGCAGTTAAAATTTTCTTCTCTTTAATGCAATACAACTGAGCACATCCCTCTCAGGATAGTCAGGGGTGGGGTGGAGGTGGGTGTGCCAGAGGTGGGTATCACATTCCTAATTGGATTTTGTGCTGATCCGAAATGTGTAACAGATATACAAATGACTCTTCACCCACATTTTAAGCATAGTAGGTTGGTTTCTACAAAGGTTTGGGATCTGAACGACACAGAAAACTTCTCAACAGCCCTACTATCCTTCCTTAATTCCACTGAGAACCTCTTCTTTGATTTAAGGACTTATTAAGTACTGGGGCTCATGGCAGATGATTTTTGTTTTGTTTTGGGCCGTACCATGCAGCATGTGGGATCTTGAGTTCCCTGACCAGGGACAGATCCCACTCCCCTTGCAGTGGAAACTCGGAGTCTTAACCACTGGACCACCAGGGAAGTCCCTCGGCAGGAGATTCTGAGGAGTATTCAAAGAAGCAGGATGTTGTTCTGAACTGAACAGTATCAGAAAGTGGAGGTAATCCTATCACCAGGAATCTTAATATTTCTTATCTAGAAGACATGGGAATGAAACAAGGCGAAAGCTATAACTGTTTAAAAAAAAAAAAGTAGCCATCACTCGTATTAGACAAATAGGAGAGATGTTTGGTCGTTTTTGTGGTTTGGACAATGTTCCTGTTTGGCCTATGTTCAGGCATGGTGATGAGGGAGTAGCCCATGACGTTGTCAGGGAAGGAAAGGTTTCCCCCTTCTCCCCATCTTGAGTTCTTGTGACTGGACAAATAATAAAATTGACACAAGGCAGATTAACAGGAGAAAAAGAGACAAATTTAAATGCATGGACTGGAAGTTTCATAGAAATGGGACCTAAGAATTGATTAAAGCAGGCGATTTTTATACTTTTTAGACAAAATAGTGAGGAATTAACAGGACAAAGAAAGTTGGGCTTTGGGTACTTAATTAGTGACAAATCTAAGCAGAGTTTGGACTGGGGGTAGTGAGTTAAAGAAGCAAGAAGTTTTATTTACGTAACGCTTTTCATCTCAAAATCTCTATCTCTGGTGTAAGTGTGTCCTTCCACCTGCAGACGTCGGGAGGGTACCTGCCACAGGAGAGGTTTATTTCCTGCTTTCAGGGAGATAGAGAGGAGGGTCAGGGTGTCCCTCTTGGATTGGCTTTTTTTGGCTCAGCTGTAAAGAATCCACCTGCAATGCAGGAGACCCGGGTTCTATCCTTGGGTTGGGAAGATCCCCTGCAGAAGGGAATGGCTACCCACTCCAGTATTCTGGCCTGGAAAATCCCGTGGACAGAGGAGCCCTGGTACAGTCCATGGGGTCTCAAAGTGTTGGACACAACAGGATGACTAATACTCTCACTTTTTTCTTTAGGTAACAATCAGTATGCCATTGAGGCACATGTTGGGGTGGCCTGCTCTGGGCCCCAACATTGTCATCCTCTGGCTTGGCTCCCATAGTGGTCTTGTTGGAGGTTGATGCTCAGTGGGGGCAGCCCAGCTCCAGGTGTCCCGCCAACTTCTGGCTCCCAGAAGCTGCTTTTCTCTTGCTCACTGTTTTTGCCATGAGTAACGGAACATTGCTAGTGTTCAGGTCCATGTCTCAGTTTAGACACCAAAGGGATGGGCCCTGAAATAGGTAAGTGCTGACAGAGGAGGAAGCCCATGCACTTAATCCACAGGAAGGTCTGAGAGAATTAGGGCAGGATGGAAATAGCCTGTGTGCCTCAAAAGGCCCCAGTCATGACATCCTGAAACCATGCAGGACCCTGTGGGGCTCCTGGACACAAATGCCTTTGTGTGTCCCTGTTTTCTCATTTGTAGGAAATAGTTTTCTTTCAGCCTCCATGATCTTCCCTGAGTTCCAAAGGGCAGGTTCACACAGTTGCTAATGGGGAAGGGAGGGGATGCAGAGACAATGGAGGAGCAGCCTAGAAACAGTGCAGCCTTAGGGCAGGGTCCTGGCTCTTCCATCGAAGGATACACATGGCAGGGTCTTCCCTGGCAGTCCAGTGGCCAAGACTCCACACTCCCAATGCCAGGGGCCCAGGTTCAGCCAGGAGCCAGGGTTCGATCCCCAACTTGCATGTTGCAACGAAAAGATCCACATGCCCCAACTAAGATCTGGTGCAGCCAAATAAATACTAATAAAAATTACCCCCCAAAGGATATACACAATATTTTTGAGCTACCTTGCACCTACTGACGGAGAAGGAAATGGCAACCCACTCCAGTATTCTTGTCTGGAGAATCCCAGGGACAGAGGAGCCTGATGGGGTGCAATCTTTGGGGATGCAGGGTCAGATACAACTGAAGTGACTTAGCAGCAGCAGCAGCTGCAGCAGATACTGAAAGCAACACCAGGTGGAAAAAGTTAACAAGGATGTAGACCCCAGACCAGTCAGAACCAGTTAGACGCTTGATGGTGCTGACACTCAATTACCTCACCACCAACCCATCAGAAGAATGTCCATGAACTGATGATGCCCTCCTCTTTGAACCATTACCAGAAAACTCACTAGCCCCTTCATGTCAGGTCACACACCTTTGAGGGCACTAACTTGCTGTGGCCCCCTTTGGCAAAACAGTAAAGTTATTCTTCTATGAAAGTGAAAGTGTTAGTCACTCAGTCATGTCCAACTCTTTGGGACCCCACGGACTGTAGCCCACCCGGCTCCACTGTCCATGGAATTCTCCAGGCAAGAATATTGGAGTGGGTAGCCGTTCCCTTCTCCAGGGCATCTTTGCAACCCAGGGATCGAACTCAGGTCTCCTGCATTGCAAGCAGATTCTTTACTGTCTGAGCCACTAGGGAAGCCTACTTCACCCAAAACTCTGTCTCTGAGATTCAATTTGGTACCAGTGTTCAGGGGCTGAATTTCAGCTACAATCCTAATATAACCATTGAGGTACATGATTATGGCTTTGAATTATCAAGGAAATAGTAAATGATACTCAGTGACTTCCTTTAAAGAAAGCAGCAAAAAAGCAATCCATTTTCAAACTATGACTGTGAAAATTATTAAACTATTTAGAAAAAATTACTCAGCATCAGAGTAGATACAGCCCCCAACCTTTCCACTGGGAAAGGTAAGAACACCTCTGAGATTGCTGATAAATCAGAGATCTTGAGACTTCACTCTCCCACAACTCCTGACCCGGGGAAGTAGATTCCCCTGTTGAGGAGAATCTGCTGGACCCAGACAGATCAAGTCCTTGCCCCTGGCATATGCCAGGCTGATGGAGGAAGAATGGACCCAGTCTGAGGAGAGAGGCATAGCCCTTGCTTGCCGGCAGGTGTTCGGCAATCACTGTGCTTGGCCTTCAGTCTCCGGACACAATAGGCAACCCTCAGCCTGGCCTTTCACTACCAAGCCAAATCGTACTGCTCACAGAACAGATTTTCCATAAATGTCAAAATGAGAAGAAACAGATAAGGTGAAACAGCAAATATCTGTATATTGAACTTCCAGGAGGGCCATGGCAATGTCATAAGCTGACTATTAAGTGACTTAAAAGCCTGAGAAATGTCGTTGAGAGAAAAATCAGTAGTCCAGCAGTTGTGGAATGTTAGTGGGAGCGGGGAGAGGAGGGGAAAGCCTGAGATCAGTAAAGATAATACATTTCCTTCTCCAATGAATGAAAGTGAAAAGTGAAAGTGATGTCGCTCAGTCATGTCCAACTCTTAGCGACCCCATGGACTGCAGCCTACTAGGCTCCTCCATCCATGGGATTTTCCAGGCAAGAGTACTGGAGTAGGGTGCCATTGCTTTTTCCAAATACAAATAATAGCCAACATGTATCAGGGGTTCACTGTGTGCCAGATACTGTTCTGTTTTCCACATGTTATTGCCGTCCTACAAAAATCCCATAAAACAGGTGCGGCCATTTCCTTCATTTTACAGGAGAGGAAATGGAGTACTGGGGTGTCAAGTGTCTTTCCCAAGTTGTGGGATGAACTGGAGCTAGGATTTGAGTCTGTGCAATCCAGTCTCAGAGTCTTGTGCTAGTCACCATTCTGTCCTGGAACCACCTCATAATAAATCACCAACAGAGGTGTGGATCCTGACCAGGCAGCCCCTGTCCCCTGTGGATTCCCCAGAGAAATGCAGAGTCTGCAGGTTAGTTCTAAAATTTATATAAACAGGCAAAAGAACTAGAATAACCAAAACAATTTTAAAGACGAAAAGAACACTGTTGGAGAACTCACACTACCTGATTTCCTATTTACCATAAGCTACAGTAGTCAAGACAGCATGGTAGGGGAGGAAGGTGAATCAGTGGAAAAGAACAGACTCAGAAATAGATCCACGTATATTTGGTCAATCTGTGGTAAAGATAAAGAGATAATTCAATGGAGAAAGGTTTTTCAAGAAATGATGTTAGCATAATTAAATATCCATATGCAAAAAAAGAACTTCAATCCATACTTCACACCTTTAAAAAATGAACTTTAAAAGGACTTAGATATAATGTAAAACTTAAAATTGCAAAACTTTTAGGAGAAAGCATTATGGCTTTGGGTTAGGCTGAGATTTCTTAGATATGACACTAAAAGCATAACCTATAAAATAAAAAATAACGAGTTTCTTCAAATTGAAAAACTTCTGCTATTCAAAAGACACATTAAAAAGTGAAAAGACAAGCCACACACTGGAAGGGAATATTTACAAAATGTATGTCTTCGGATAAAGGCTCTGAATCCAGAATATATAAAGAACTCATAAAACTCAATAAAAAATAGTCAACTAAACGGGTAAAACATTTGAATAGACACTTCCCCCAAGATGATATATAGATTGTAAAAAAAAGCACATAGAAAAATGTTCAAATGAATTAGTCATTAGGGAAATGCAAACTTAAACCACAGTGAGATCCACTACGCATCTGTGAGAATGGTTAAAATAAAAAACCCGGCAAACTCAAGTTCTGGTGAGAATGCAAAGCAACTGCAGCGCTCATACACTGCTAGCGGGAATGCAAAAAATACAGTCTGTCTGCAAACAGTTTGGCAGTTTCATACAAAGTTAGACACTTACCATTCAACCCAGAAAGCCCACTTGTGGGTATTTACCCAAGACAATTGAAAATCTGTTTATAGCAGCTTTATTCATAATTCCTTTAAACTGGAAACAACCCAAAAGGCCCTCGAGTAGAGAATAGGTAAATAAAATATGGTGCATTCATACAACAAAATTTAGCAATAAAAAAGAATGAACTATTGGTGTACAGAACGGCATGTATGAATATCAGTTGCTCTACGTTAAGTGGAAGAAGCCAGACTCAAGACTACATACTATATGTTTTCATTTATATAACATTTGGGAAAAGGCAAAAAGCTATGGTTTTTCCAGTAGTCATGTATGGATGTGAGAGTTGGACTATAAAGAAAGCTGAGCGTCAAAGAATTGATGCTTTGAACTGTGGTGTTGGAGAAGACTTTTGAGAGTCCCTTGGACTGCATGGAGATCCAACCAGTCCATCCTAAAGGAAATCAGTCCTGGGTGTTCATTGAAAGGACTGACGCTGAAGCTCCAGTACTTTGGCCACCTGATGCAAAGAGCTGATTCATTAGAAAAGATCCTGCCGCCCACAAGCTGGAAAGTGCGCTGAATCCAGCTGGCAGGTGGACTCCCGGTGATCCCCGAGGATGCCAGAGGCTAGAAACTCCTGCCAGGACCTCACGCGATGGAAGAAGAAGCCGCTGGTCGCCGCACGGTTAGCCAGATCTGCCCACCCCTGCAGCGGCCCCTGACCGTGGCCGACATCCTACCGGGCATGGAGAACGAGAGGCTGGGAGTCGTGCGAGATTCCATGTTTCAGAACCCGCTCGTCAAGGCTGAGCTCGGGAAGCCCCGGGAAAGAAGCTGCAGTCTGTCCGGAATTAATTTTATTTACGGACTCTACATCCGGGGACTGGATGGAGGGGTCCCCGAAGCCATTGGACACTGGAACGTGTTTAAACAGCAGATGACTTGCCCCGATGAGCTGACCCGGAATTATATCGCCATGAACCGAGGGGCAGTGAAGGCTGGCCTGGTCACTGCCCGGGAGAATTTGCACTACCATCAGCTCAGTGACATCCGCATCAGTGACCAGGATGACAGGCGCCTCAAGAAGGAACCGCCCGCCCTCCCTCCAAATACGATGTTAGGGATCCGGGCAAGGCCTTCCACCCTGTTCTTTGATCTGCTGCAGCATGGGTACCAGCAGTTGTGGGTGCAGGAACAGAAGGACACCCAGAAAGCCATTAAACTGGAGAAAAGCATAAAGTGATCCTCCGGAAGCTCTACGAGACCCGGAGCAGTCAGCTGAGGAAGTACAAGCTGCCCAGTGGGGTTGGACACCCTCTGGCACATGCCTCACTTCCAGAAGCTCATGGAGCACTCCCAGAGTTGCTGGCGAAGCCTGATCTCCCCTAAGCAGTTTCCATCAGGCCTGAAGGTCAGAGGTTAGCACTCTCCCCCAGCCAAGAAGGCAGCTGACTTGTGGAGTCTGGACCTCTATGGCTCAGTCTGTGTTATTATAATTGCCAAGATCCTCTCTAGAGGGGGATTTGCCCAAGCATCTTAGGGTCTCTGCTTCAACCTGAACCCTCCGCCTCTCCCCCACCAAGCCCTCTACCACCCCGATACCCCACCAACATTACATAGTCATTCAGTCACTAAAGTATGAACAAATTGAAAAAAGAAAAAACAGAAAAGATCCTGATGCTGGGAAAGACTAAAGGCAGGAGGAGAAAGGGACAACAGAGGATGAGATGGCTGGATGGCATCACTGACTCAATGGACGTGAGTTTGAGCAAGTGCTGGGTGATGGCTAAGGACAGGGAGGCCTGGTGTGCTGCAGTCCATGGGGCCGCAAAGAGTCAGACACGCCTGAGCAACTGAACAACAACAACAAAAGGGAGAGAAAACAGAGCAGTAGTTGCAGGGCCTGGGCTGGGGGAGAGGTTGACTACAAAGTGGACCCAGGGAATTTTCTGTGGCTGATAGAACTCTTCCATATCTTGATTGTGGTAGAAGACTGTAGTTAAAACCTAGAATATTATGCACCAAAAGGGGTGAATTTTACTGTATGTAAATTATATCTTAATATTTTAAATGGAAAAAAAAGGAACTTTGCAGAAACTTGTGAGGCACTGACCAGAATTGATTAATCCTACAAGGGAAATTTTTTTCCCCCAAATATGGCCAGTGTCCTTAGAAGCTCCATTAACTATTAATTTCCAGGGCAGAGAAACCTAAACTCCAGACCCTTTGCCAGCTGCTGATTGGTGGTTTGAAACCTAAGGGTGGCTGGACCCCCCCAAGGCTCTTGTCTGCATGAGGAAAGTACAAATGGCAATAGAAAGCAAGCAGGAGTCCGGCTCCCAGGGTGAGAGGCCAGACCAGCTGACCCTCCTGTCTCCCAGCGTTTGTCCACCCCACTCTTCTGCTTCCTTGGGTGACTCCTTCCTTTTTTACCATGTGACCTGGAGAGCTGTCAATCATGATGACTTTGTATCCCATCTCACCTCTCACCTCAGGACAAACACATGAGTCAGGGTGACAGAGCCAAGCACCTACTCCAGGCCACAGTAATTCATTCAGGGAAGGCACAAGACCCAAGCAAGGCCAAACAGCATCTTCCTGGAGACCACTACACAATGGGGAGAGATTTTCTTTCGCACTGAAGATGACAGAATTGGGACTATTTAGAGCCAAGGCTACTACTGGTGGTCGTTACCTAGAGACAGTAATCAGTTGATCCAAGAACTGGGGAGGGGACCAGAACCCTGATAACATGCTCTGAGCCTCTGGATCCCGTCATGCATAGAGCAAGAACTGCCCCTAAACCTCCCAATTACTGAACCATTCAGTCCCCTTTCCTCTTGACTGGTTTCTCTCTACTTGAGGGTCTTCACTGACACACAGCTAAATCCTGTCCTGTGGTCATGCACTGCTGAGTGTTAGTATGAGTTCAGCCAACAGTAATGGACACCTGCTTCGTGCTGGGTACTGGGGACGCTGGACCTGTAAAGACATGGGTTTTGCCCTGGAGGAACTCACAGTTTCCCGGAGGAGACAGATATGTCAGCAAATGGTAAGTGGTCAGATAAACATTAGCTAATATGAGGTGCTATTAAGAACCCAGAAACCCAGCACTCACCCTAGCTTAGGACTTCAAACAAGGCTTCTTGGAAGTGACTCCTGAGCTGAGTCTTGAAGAATCAGTCAGTGGAAAGAGGGGAGAGTGAGTATTCGGACAGAGACATGAGTAAAAATCTGGCAGGGTGAAGTACCGTGATGTGTGCAGAGAAACACAAACCCTTTTTCTAGAAGAGTTCAGTAAAACTTTCTGTGTTGATGGAAATGTTTTATCTCTATGTTGTCCATTATGTAGCCTTTAGCAATTAAGCACTTGAAATGTGGATAGTGCAACTTAAGAAGCTAAATTTTTAATTTGATTTCATCTTAATCAAAATTTAATAGAGCTGCAGGCAACCACTGACTACCATCTTGGACAGCTCGGCAGCTCTAGTGAAGTACAGGGCAGAATTGGTAGGGACAGAGCAGGCTGGGAGAGCTCAGGGAAGGGCCACAGATGCCATTTGAAGGGTGCTGGACTTTAACTTATAGGTGATGGGAAGTTTTTGGAGGGTTGCACACCGAAAAGTGACCAGGTCATCTCATTGGACCAGGGGCTGGGATGGAGCAGAGGAAGACTGGAGTCAGAAGGGCACTGCTGGAGCTCAAGGGAGGAGTTATGAGGGTCCAAGACATGACAAATACAGAAGGGCTGGTGGGGAGGGAGCTGATTCCTGAGGCTTGAAGAGTAGAGGTCAGCAGGACCAAGTGGTCTCTGGTTTTAGAGTGTGAAATTGTGTCTCTTTCTTGGAAAGGTTTACAGGAAAGATGGATTCTTGGGTGGTGGGGCTCAGACTGGGTACTGCTCCCAGGCAGAAGGACTAGAGGTTGGGAGAGGATCTGGCAGCAGCTGCTAGAATCCAAGGCCCCACTTCCTTGCTCTGTCAAGGTCAAAGGTGCAGGGGGAAGGAATATCTTGCTTGGCTATTGTTTCTTATTAAATTGAAGGATCAGAGCAGCCTTGGAAACTACTGAGTCAGATTGTAAATATTGACACCAACTTCCACAGCACCAATTGCAGGAGTGGGAAGGCTCCCAAAAAGAGAGAGAGGCAATTTAAAGAAAACACAGGGGGCTTCCCTGGTGGCTCAGAGGGTAAAGGGTCTGCCTGCAATGCAGGAGACCCAGGTTTGATCCCTGAGTTGGGAAGATCCCCTGGAGAAGAAAATGGCAACCCACTCCAGTACTCTTGCCTGGAAAATCCTACGGACAGAGGAGCCTGGTAGGCTACAGTCCATGGGGTTGCAAAGAGTCGGACATGACCGAGCGACTTCACTCACTTAATTACTGACTTACTTATATTAAAAAGATGATTTTAAAAAAGAAAAGAAAACACAGGAATTATTTAGTAAAGTCAAAGTATCACTGAGAGTCAGAGACTTCCCCGTCACTGGGCGTCCCCTGAGTCTAGTCAGTGGGGAACAGGCTTCCCTTAGCTTCAAGACAGGGTTATGGCCTGAATATCTGGGTGGGAATGGGGATCCCCAAGTTTAGGCCTTTTTTACTGTATAGTAATAACTAAGCGACTGAGCATGCACGCAATGCAATAAAGAGATTTCCTCTATCTGAGATGGGTGGCCCAGGTTCCCTCTATCTCTGGTTTCTTACAAGTCACTCACTTACTCATCACATATTTATTGAACAGCTGCTATGCGTCAAACCCTCTGATGGAAGCTGGAATGACTGAGACAAAAGTCACAGACCTTGCCCTGAAGGAACTCTGTGGGAAGATTGCAATACAGTGGGTAATATTCACTGAGACACACTATGTATCAGGCACTCTGCTGGGTGCACTGTACATGGGCTTAATTTTTCTAAAACCCTACAAGGCAAGAACTATCATAATCCTCAATTTATGAATGAGAAAACAGAAGCACAGAAATCTGAAGTAACTTACCCAGGTATCTAGGACCCACGCACTGAAAACATTTAACCTGAATCCTGGAATAGGCAAATTTTACATACATATATCTATATGTATATATATTTTTATTGAAGTATAATTGACTTATGAATTTAGTTTCAGGTACTTGACATAGTAACTTGATATCTTGATACATTACAAAATCATCATCCCTGGAATAAGGTAACTTCCGTTGAGAGGCTGAGCATGCAAATGGAAAATAGATCCTCTACAAAAATAGGACCCTTTCCCATAATCTACAGCATTCTGTCCAGGAAACCAATCCATCCTCTACAGTACCCAGCTCAGGAAGCCAGCTTGTTATCTATAAGTCAGATTTGCAGGATGTCAGACCACCATCTGTCAGAGCCACCAGCTCAGGAAGCCAAAAAATAACCCTGGTAACAACTGGTCTCAAGTAGCCAGGATTTGATTAATAACTGACAATGCCCCTAGTTTTTGTCCCTGCTTCCAACTTGGGACCAACCAGAGGAAGCCAGTAGGGCCCCTAACCAGTCACACAGGTCGCCTGGCGTCTGGCCTCTCATCTTCAGCTTCCCCAGGCCGGCAGCCTCCAGCTGGGGCACATTTGAAGCCTGCACTTTTCTCAAGCTCTCCCACTCCTCTGCCTGCCTTAGTGTCTCTGCCAACCGCAAGTAATAGTGGCTAATTCCTGTTTATCGCCACACTATAAAGGACCAGATAGAAAATATTTTTTTGGCTCTTTGAGCCATTCAGTCTCTTACCAACTACTCAGTCCTGCTGTTACAACATGAATCAACCATGGATATTATGAATGGGCACGGCTGTGTTCCACTAACACCTTATCCATAAGAGCAACTTGTGAGCAGGACTCCCATTGTGCCAGGGGGCTAAATCAGCAGGATCAAGGGGTCACTTGATTTGGAGGGTGGAATTGCATCTTTTTCTTGGAAAAGTTTACAAGAAAGATGGATTCTTGGATGGTGGGGCTTGGACAGGGTGCTGCTCCCAGGACTTAGTTTGCTAAACCTGGTTTTAAGCTATGCTGCTCCTTTAGTCGGAGAAGGCAACGGCACCCGACTCCAGCACTCTTGCCTGGAAAATCCCATGGACGGAGGAGCCTGGTGGGCTGCAGTCCATGGGGTCGCTAAGAGTCAGACACGACTGAGCAACTTCCCTTTCACTTTTCACTTTCATGCATTGGAGAAGGCAATGGCACCACACTCCAGCACTCTTGCCTGGAAAATCTCATGGACGGAGGAGCCTGGTGGGCTGCCGTCTATGGGGTCGCACAGAGTCGGACACAACTGAAGCGACTTAGCAGCAGCAGCAGCTCCTTTAGTAAGAGTGTTACCACAAACTCCAAGCTTCCAGAAAAAGTACTGACACTTAACTTTTGTAGAGGAGGGTTTCCTTTCTAAGGCACTTTCCCATCTAAAGTATGTTCCAAGACCCGATTTTCGATGTGTGTGTATGGGGCAGGGGGGTCTTCCCACACCAACAAGCAATTCTTGGGGCACCAGCTGTGTGTCCTACAATTCAGCTCAGTCCTGACATTATCTACCTGGAGACGGCATCAGATCCCATAGGCTGAGGCTCAGTCCCGCAAGACTGCTCCCTTGACTCTTCACCCCCACCCCCAGATTATCGCCTGTGCTTCTGACTGACGGGCTATAGGCTGGAGGGCCCAATGACCCCTCCTTGAACTTCAGTGTCAGTCACTAGCTCAGGTTGTTACCTGTACTTCTGACTGCTTATAAATCAGAGGTTCCCGTGATCCTCTCCTTGATTTTCATTAATTTGCTAACTCAGACTTACAGAACTCAGAGAAACGTTTTACTTACTAGATTACTGGTATATAATGAAAGGCTATAGCTCAGGAACAGACAGATGGAAGATGTATAGGGCAAGACACAGGGAGAAGTTGTAGAGCCTCCGTGCCATCTTTCCCCAAATCTCCACCTGCTCACCAGCCTGGAAGTCCTCCAAATCCCATACAGTTGGGATTTTATGGAGGTTTCATCACTTCAGAATGTCCATCAATAACTCCATTTTCAGCCTTTTTCCCTTTTCAAGAGGAAGTGGGGGCAGGGCTGAAAATTCCAAGTTTCTAATTATGGTTTGGTCCTTCTAGCCAGGAGCCATGTAGGAGTCCACCCAGAGTCTCCTCTTTAGAATACAATTCACTGCTATCCTCCAGGAAATTACAAGGGTTTCAGCTCTGTGTCAAGAATCAGGAACAGGGACCAACAGATATTTTCTATTATCTCACACCATCTGGTAGTTAATTTGGTCCTGCCAGATGACAAGCTCTTTGAAGTAAAAAACTATGTTTTATTCATTTTTCCGTTCTCCCTACAGGGATTACCTGGTGCCGCAGGGCATGCAGTAGATTCTCAGTAAATATTTGTTAGAATAAGTTGAACCGAATTAAATAATCACAACGATTTGGTAACACCGAGTGCTTAGAGGTTGTTATTCCCATTGTACAGAAGACAAAGCAGAGGCCTAGGGAATCGAGTGACTATGTTTATCTAGAGGTTTTTGCAGAGAAAGAATCTGGACCCTGGATTTGAGCCCTGCTGCCTTTTGGGCAGGACAGACTCCTCCCTTGCTGGGCTCATTCAAGAGCCCGTGGAGGCAAGCTGCTGTTGATTTTCCTTTGTCTATTTGAATTCTGTGATTTTGTAATCGTCTAAGCACTGAACAAACCTTCCCCTTCTCCCTCCCGCTGCGCTGAAGTGAAACCTTAGGGGAGTGAGTCGTTCTGTAAAAGCCAAGATCTTGAAGTGATGGGGTTTATGCCTTTAACCCTCAGACAGTTTTAAAAGGTTTATATAGAAATCTCCCTGACAGGCTCTGCTCTCTTTTCTCCATCAGAAAGCCCTGAAGAGAATTTAGCTCTTTGTGTTAAAACATGGGCCATGATTACAGATACCAGCGGCTGGGCTGTGGGCTAATTTCAGATGCCCTCATGACATCAGGACATGCAAAGTGGCAAATAACCTGCACTTCTTTGAGGTTATTATTGTTTGTTTGTTTGAAACAGATGTTTCTGTCTTCCCTGCAACAGTTAGGTTGCCATCTATCACTTAGTGAAATTGAAGGAAGGTTTCTGCATGAAATAACATTCCTCTCTTGTTATAATTTGCTGTCTCTTTTTTCCTATGGGTTTGTTTAACCCAGCTCAGTTAAAACTCAGCAAAGTAAGGACTTCCCTGGTGGTCCAGTGCCTAAGACTCCGTGCTCTCAGTGCAAGGAGCCTGGGTCCAATTGCTGGTCAGGGAGCTAGATCCCTTATGTCACAACTAAAAGTTCACATGCTGCAACTAAGAGATCCTGCAGTGAGGACCAAAGATCCTGTGTGCCACAGCTAAGATCTGGTGCAGTCAAATAAATAAAAATAAGTATTAAACAAAAAACAAAAAAACTCAGCAAGGAGAGAAAACTTTTCCTCTACTAGTTTAGGTCCAGTGATCAGGGGCTAACTGATAATAGACAGATAACTGGAGGAAAAATGCACAAATTTGATTCATATGCATGTGGGAGCATTCAGATGAAATGGCTCACTGAATATCTAGAAATAGGAGTTTCCATACCAGCTTAACAGGGGAAAGGGAAGGGGAGAAAGGGCTTGTATGCGAAGGACAAATGAGCTTTTTTTAGGGAAGACAAAGTGACTTTCAGGGAAACAAATGGAAGGTATGAATGTTTAGTGATAATGTTAGTTTATATAATTTCTCATCCAGTGATTGGTTTTCTCTTGGGAGCGAGGATTCCTGAAAGAAGGGATTTAGGGCACTTTCACTTTCAAAGGTTTTACCTTGTAGTCAGATAAGGGAAGCTCCAAAAGGCTTCTCTCTATACCTGCTATGTCTCAAATGTCTTCAGTTTATTTTTTTCTTAGTTATTTATTTTGGCTGTGCTGGGTCTTCGTTGCTGTGTGCAGACTTTCTCTAGTGGAGGCTACTCTTCATTGTGGTGCATGGGCTTCTCATTCCGGGGGCCTCTGGCCTCTGTTGTTGCAGAGCACAGACTCCAGGTACAGGGGCTTCAGTAGTTTCGGCGCATGGGCTTAGTTGCTCTGAGGCAAGTGGAATCTTCCCGAGCCAGGGCTCGAACCCGTGTCCCCTGCATTGGCAGGTGGATTCTCATCCACTGCACCACCAGGGAAGTCCCTAAAATGTCTTCAGTTTAAAATAACATTCAGGATTTCCCCGGTGGTTCAGTGGCTAAGACTTTGAGCTCCCATTGCAGGGGACCTGGTTCGATTCCCTGATCAGGGAACTAGATCCCACATGCCGTAACTAAAACCTGACACAACCTGATTAATTAATTAAGAAATAATACTCACACCAACTCCAGGGACCTGAAAGATCCTCACAAAGGGAAATGGGCTCTGAGTTAGGATCAAACAAATGCATGAGCTTTAGTGACGTGTATGATGACACTTCAGAGTCATTTTTAAAAATGTTTTGCTTCTTAGTTGAGCTCTGGGCAAGTGAGGTTGCCAGGAAGCTGAGTAAAGGAGAGATGTCTGGACAGAGATAAGTGGTGGATCCCAATTCCAGAGAGCGAGAGCGGCCCTCTGAGATGCAGCTGTTTGGAGCTGGATAGGTGCTTGAAATGTCCAGTGACAACTGAGGGACCCTGGGGGTAAAGTCCTGAAGGTGCTTCTTAGGGCTTCATTCTTAGGTTGAGGTTTCCCTCTGTCCTCCAGACACTAATAAGTAATTCATTTATACTCTCTCGCACTGCTGCCCCCACTCCCCCGCCTCTCTTTCCATTTCTCAAACTCGCTTACTCTCTCAAAATTCTAAAGGTAAACTAACACAAAATTATAAAGGTACAAAGGGTGTGGAGTACAAAATGAGTCCTTCTCCTGTCCCTAAGCTGCAGAACTGCCCCAGAGGTAACTACTGTCCAGTTTTTAGGTGTCCATGTGCTTTTGTTTTTACACAAATGATAAAACAAAATACTGTTTGGTATCTTATTTTCATTTTCACTTTAAACACTTTGAAACCAGTTCATATTGATAGGAAAAGAACTTTCTTTTCCTTGTAATGGATATAATGGTATTTCATTGCATGGAAGTACTGTTGTTCATTTAACGAGCCTCCTGGTGTGCTATTCCTCCTATGCTTGTAAATGGCATTAAAACAAATAGCCTGTGCATGTCCAGGTGCAGCAGTAAGAATAAATTCTTAGATGTGAAATTCCTGGCTAAAGGGTATGAAAATGTTAAGATTGGGTAGCTGTGTTCTCGGTTTAAAAGGGCAGTGTGAGGTGGACCTCCCTGGTGGTCGGGTAGCTAAGACTCTGCTCTCCCAACGCAGGGGTCCAAAGTTTGGTCCCTGGTCAGGGAACTAGATCCCACATGCTGCAACTGAAGATCCCACAGGCTGCAACTAAGGCCCGATGCAGACAAATAAATAAATACATAAGTAAATAAAGCACTTTTTTTTTTTTTAATTGCAGTGTGAAATATGCTGCTGAGGTGGGCACACAGAGCTCTGTATGAATACAGCCTCAGGAGAATGTATCTACCAGGTGGAGAAAATCTGCACAAAGCTTTCGATTCATGACAATTTCACTTCATGACAATTTGGATTACTATACTTCCAATAAATGTGAGGAATTCACTGAAAAAAGAGCACCAAAGAAATCCTAGGTGTTGTGTCTGTAGGAGAAAGAGGTGTAGGTGCGCCCAGTCACTCAGTTATGTCCGACTCTGTGCGGCCCAATAGACTATAGCCTGCCAGGCTCCACTGTCCATGGGATTTTCCAGGCAAGAATACTGCCATTTCTTCCTTTAGGAGATCTTCCTGACCCAGGGATTGAACCCGTGTCTCCTGCACTGCTGGTAGATTCTTTACCACCGGGCCGCAGGAGAAGCCCAGGAGAGAAAGGCGTAGACCAGACCAGAAATCAATTCCAGACCCAGCGGGATCGAGACCTGCTGCTTCCAGAGCTCTTACCTGTTCCACTTGTCCCACAAGCCTTCCACTTCCTCCCTCTGCTCCCCTCCTGGCTTCACTTCCTTTCCCTCCCACCTTAACTCCTGTGTATCGGTAGTTGTCAGGGCCTCCAACTCTTATTATTTTTCCCATCCATGACACATGATTTTAAACACCCCACAATTTGTACCCACTCCCTGCCCCTCCACTAGTTCAACAAGCAATGCTGGAGAAATTGTGTCTACCACGCTGACCACAGCCAACCGGGCTCTAAGTGTCCCTCCTTTCTCATCTTCTTAAATACCTTGTTTGTTATTCCTTCTCTTGTATATCTTCAACTACTTCCTCTCTGTTCCTCACTTTCTATAAACCTTATTTTTTGTTCATTCTTTCTTCACAGTTCACAAACCAGGCATCTAGTACAAACTCAATAAATCCCTTTATAAAACCAAATTTATTCAAGTATAATTTACAAATAAAATGGACATTTTAAGTATATAGCTCATTGAAGGATCCCCCTAGTTGGTCCAGTGGCTAAGACTCCTAATTCAGGGGGCCTGGGTTTGATCCCTGGCCAGGGAACTAGATCCCACATGTTGCAACTAAAGTTTCTGTATGCCACAACTAAAGATCTTGCATGCCACAAGGAAGATCAAAGTCCACGTGCTGCAACTAAGACCTGGTGCAGCCAAATAAATACATATAAAAGATAAGATATACGGTTCATTGAGTTTTGTCAAATGCATAATCCCATGCCATCACCCCCTTAATTGAGGTATAGACATTTCCTGTCAACCTAGAACGTTATTCCCTGCCCTTTTGTGATCAACCTGTGACCCCCCTCTTCTGGGTAATCACCCATTTGATTCCAATCATCTGGCTTAGTTTTGCCTCTTCTGGAATTTCATAGAAATGGAATCATGATATCTGTACTCTTTCGTCTCTAACTTCTTTTACTTAGCATAATGTTTCTAGACTTATCCATGTTGTTCCTTGAATTAACATTTTGTTCCTTTTTAATGTTGAGTAGTATTCCATTTTATGGATATACTACAATCTTTTAAATCTATTTACTTGTTGGAGGCTAACTGGTTGTTTCCAGATTTTGGCTAATGGGAATAAGGTAGCCATGAACAATTGGACACAGGTCTGGATAAAAAGTTTCATCTATCTTGGGTAAATCTCTAGGAGTAGAAATATTAGATCATAGTATGGAGAAGGCAATGGCACCCCACTCCAGTACTCCTACCTGGAAAATCCCATGGACGGAGGAGCCTGGTAGGCTGTAGTCCATGGGGTCGCTAAGAGTCGGACACGACTGAGCGACTTCTCTTTCACTTTTCCCTTTCATGCATTGGAGAAGGAAATGGCAACCCACTCCAGTGTTCTTGCTTGAAGAATCCCAGGGACGGGGAAGCCTGATGGGCTGCTGTCCATGGGGTTGCACAGAGTCGGACGTGACTGAAGCGACTTAACAGCAGAGTAGGTATATGTTTAACTTTAAAAGAAACTTCCAAACTGTTTACCAAAGTGGTTTTATCATTTTACATTCCCATGAACAGTCATGAGAATTCTAATTGCTTTATGTTTTAGCTAACAATTACTGTCAGTCTTTTAAGTTTTAGTCATTCTAATGACTATGAAATGGTATATGTCATTTGGTTTCAATTTGCATTTCTTTAATGACTAAGGATGCAGTTTACCTTTTCATATGCTTATTGGCCATTTGTATATCTTTCTTGGTGAAGTGTCTGTTCAAGTCTTTTCACTATTTTTTTTATTGTGCTTTTTAATTGGTGTATGAATTTGTGTTTAGAAATTGATGTGTGAATTTTTATATAATATATACAAACTCTTGGCAGAATATGAGTTACAAATATAGACTGAGATCTAGACATATCCTAGCCCATGACTTGCCTGTTCATTTTCTTAATAGTGTCTTTTGATGAACAGAAGTTTTACATTTTGATTTCTCAGTCTTTATGGTTACTGCTTTCTGAGTCCAGTCTAAGCAATATTTGCTTAGCTCAAGATCATGAAGATTTCTTCAATGCTTTCCTCTAGAAGCCTTGTTTCTTAACCTTTTCTGTTTAGGATCATAAACAATCTCATATGTTTACCCAGTGTTTTCAGTACAGTTGAAAAAGTTTCCTTTCCCTCTTGAATTTCTTTGGATCCTTCGTCAAAAAATCAATTAGCTACTCCCCATCTTGATGTCTAATTCTACTTGGTTCTTTTTTTATAGTTTCCATTTCTCTGCTAAGATTATCCATTTGTTTATTTATTGTGTTTGTCTCTTCCATTCCATCCTTGAATATATTCATAATAGCTATTTTAAAGTTCTTGACTGTTGTGCTAGTTATAAATTTATTGCCTCTCAGAGCTAAATCAACCTTTCATGATCTGCTCTCGATAATGGATCAGACCCTTTAATCCCCGTGGTCGCAATTACAATGTTAATTTTTGCCAGTAGAGGAAGCTGGGGGTACTTTGCAGGAGAAAGTTTTATCCTGGTTCCAGTGCTCCTGTTCTTGTTCGTTTGCTCTTGTTGTATGTCTTAACCACTGGACTGCAAAGGACGTTCCTAAGGAGCTGCATTTTAATTTGGGTTAGTTCCAGCACCTGGCCCTGTCCTTGGCATCTGTAAAAGTAGTGAACTGGATTTCATTCTACAGGGTGACTCCTATGAAGACCAGGCCAAAGACCCTTCCCCAAGAGGTCACCAGCAAAGAAGGCTCTCCCTGACCTTTAATCTTTGCCTCTTCCTGGTGCAACCGGCAGGTTAACCTCTCCAGAGGCAGCCGAGACCTCCCTCTTATCTCCTGCATCCTCCAAGTCAGCATGGAAATGAGGTCTCAGGAGACCCTTCTCCCAGGGGCCACAGCCGTGATGTATGGCCCTCAGTTGGCTCTTCCCCAAGTCTCTCCCTTAAGGAGCCTCCCTAGGAATTATGCACAGTCCTCTCAGGCATCATATCCTCTCAGCATCGTGTCCTGCTCCTGCCAGCATCACTTCCCAGGAGGAGAAGGCAGTTCATTTTCTCCCTGAATTCCAGTCCCTGGCACAGATAAACCCCTGGGAAGCATTTACTGAAACTTTCCAGGCTTTTCTCAGCATGAACACTTTACACTTCTACAGTAAACTAGACTGCCTGCATGCTGCCAAGGAGTTCAGGGTGGGAGGTGGTGGGAGAGGATGGGGTTTCTCATCTCTTACAACCCAAGCAGAAATTAGGTCCCTCACCTGAGCATGCCACCGTTTCCCCCAGGCCAGCAGTATTCCTGCTCACTGGTCTACCTTCGGGTGCCCTAAAAGGTCATCCTGGATTTCTGCTTTGTCATTTTTGTTCATGTCTCTGCTTCTGTCCCAGTCATTCACTATGAGGACCCCACCTCTGAGGACCTCCCCCCTGCCATGTCCAACCCCCACAATTTACAAAAGGGGAAATAGGACCAAGGAGAAAAGGACCACCGCTCAAGGTCACAGCCTGCAGGTCTGGTGGGAACACACTTAGGAATCCTGACTCATAACAGGTCTAATTGCCACTGCTGAGGGCTTATGCCGAGGGCCCTTCCCTGGGTCCCGGATGATGTGACTGGCTAACACATAAACCTTCCTGTACTCCAGGTTTCATTTGAAGTGTTGTACATACATTCATATTAAAAAATTAACTCAGCACTGGGACTTCCTTGGTGGTCCAGTGGCTAAGGCTCGGCACTTCCAATACAGGGAGCCTGGGTTAAATCCCTGGTTGGGGGAACTAGATCCCGCATGCCACAACTAAAGATTTTTTTCATGCCGCAATGAAGATGGAAGATCCTGTGTGCCACAAGACCCACAGCAGCCAAATAAGTAATAAAAATAAAATAAACATCAAAAAAATTTTGAAAAACTCAGCACTCTATGAAATATATTTTCTATTTTATAGATGAAGAAACTGAGGACCAGAGAGGTTAAGTAATCTGCCCAAGGTCACACAGTGACAGAGATGAGATTCAAAGCCAGGCAATGTGGCTCCAAAAGCCATGTTTTTAACTTCTGGATCATCCTTTCCTCTCAGAATAACAAACTATTGTTGGGTGAAGACAGCCCAGACAGTATTTTCTTAGGCCCAGACATGCCTGTCCTAGAACGGTGGAAACGTCAATGGGAATCTTTCTCCCCAAAGAGGCAAGCAGGACAGCACTCTGAACAGACACTAAGAACAGCTCTCAACTCAAAGAGCCCAGTGCTTGTGTCACAGTATGAGACACATTATGAGACACACAGTAAAGGCATTTGATGGAAGACTTCAGGCAGACAATGGTCTTTTCGGACCCATTACTTTGCATTTGCATCAGACTGGGTCACCTCCCATCTCCGGGCTCCCCAAGACTTTGAACACTTTTTCAGTAACCCTTACAGAAAGACACCTTCTTCTGAGAAATGCAGCATGGTTACACAGTGCAATGGATCTCTTGGGAAACACCAGAGTTATCAGTGAAAAATATATTAAATGACTCAAGGGCTACTTTGAAGCATTTTGCTATGGCTAGATAGTAAAACTCCTAGAACTAGTTCTTATCTCTGTAACAGAGTGTTCCTTTAGTGCAATGAGAACACATAAAGCCCACAATTCATGCAGGACACATCCTGAAGTTCTTAAAAGAGAAGGAACCTGAAGATGCCTTCTGTGTTGTGTCAGTAACAATGGTCGATCTTTATCCAAGAGGCTCTTAGCATTTTGTCTTTGGACAGGCCTCTTTGACAGCTGGTATGGGCAAGTTTTGCCAGGTATGGCAGTGATTTTATATGAAGGCAACGTGAAGAAGCTCCAGAAAATACTTTCCAAGGGGCTTTTTGGTTTTTGATAGCTATTACCCTCCTTGGAGAAGGAAATGGCAACCCACTCCAGTACTCTTGCCTAGAAAATCCCATGGACGGAGGAGCCTGGTGCAGGCTACTGCCCATGGGATCGCAAAGAGTCAGACACGACTGAGCGACTTCACTTCACTTCACTTACCCTCCTGGAGTGATGTTTTGCTGCTACAATCCTGTAAGACTTTAACCCATGAGATTGGACACGTATTTAGACTTCAACCTGCCTAATGCAAGGCTCCAGCCACTTGGAAGAAGCTGACCAGAGACCTCCCCGACACCTTTGCCCTGTTTATGCAAGTTGCAGAGTGCTACTCTTCATTATTACAGAGAGATACACAGTGGATGGATGATGAATCCACCAACATACCTGGAATTACTCTGAAATACAGTCATGAGGATAATGTGAATTTGCTGGGAATTCCCTGACTGTTCAGTGGTTAGGACTTGGTGCTTTCACTGCTGAGGGCCCAAGTTCAATCCCTGATCAAGGAACTAAGATCCTGCAAGTGGCACAGTGTGGGGAAAAAAAAAGAAGGTGAATTTGCCAAAACCAGTGGAAACATTTAAAGAATGGAAACAGTATTCTTGTGATAACCTATAGTGGGAAAGAATCTGAAATACACACACACACACATATATATAGCTGAATACTTTGCTGTACACCTGTAACTAACAACATTGTAAACCAACTATACTTCAGTTAAAAAAAAAAAAAAAAGGAATGGAAAAAGTGAATAATAAAATGCCTTGCTATTCTCCAAAAATCAGAGATCAGATCAGATCAGATCAGTTGCTCTCAGTCGTGTCCGACTCTCTGCGACCCCATGAACCGCAGCACGCCAGGCCTCCCTGTCCATCACCAACTCCCGGAGGTCACTCAGACTCACGTCCATCGAGTCAGCGATGCCATCCAGCCATCTCATCCTCTGTTGTCCCCTTCTCCTCCTGCCCCCAATCCCTCCCAGCATCAGAGACTTCTCCAATGAGTCAACTCTTCGCATGAGGTGGCCAAAATACTGGAGTTTCAGCTCTAGCATCATTCCTTCCAAAGAAATCCCAGGGCTGATCTCCTTCAGAATGGACTGGTTGGATCTATTTGCAGTCCAAGGGACTCTCAAGAGTCTTCTCCAACACCACAGTTCAAAAGCATCAATTCTTCGGCGCTCAGCCTTCTTCACAGTCCCGCTCTCACATCCATACATGATCACAGGAAAGACCATAGCCTTGACTAGGCAAACCTTTGTTGGCAAAGTAATGTCTCTGCTTTTGAATATGCTATCTAGGTTGGTCATAACTTTCCTTCCAAGGAGTAAGCGTCTTTTAATTCATGGCTGCAGTCACCATCTGCAGTGATTTTGGAGCCCAGAAAAATCAAGTCTGACACTGTTTCCACTGTTTCTCTATCTATTTCCCATGTAGTGATGGGACCAGATGCCATGATCTTCGTTTTCTGAATGTTGAGCTTTAAGCCAACCTTTTCACTCTCCACTTTCACTTTCATCAAGAGGCTTTTGAGTTCCTCTTCACTTTCTGCCATAAGGGTGGTGTCATCTGCATATCTGAGGTTATTGATATTTCTCCCAGCAATCTTGATTCCAACTTGTGTTTCTTCCAGTCCAGCATTTCTCATGATGTACTCCGCATAGAAGTTAAACAAACATGGTGACAATATACAGCCTTGACGTACTCCTTTTCCTATTTGGAACCAGTCTGTTGTTCCATGACCAGTTCTAACTGTTGCTTCCTGACCTGCATACAGATTTCTCAAGAGGCAGATCAGGTGGTCTGGTATTCCCATCTCTTTCAGAATTTTCCATAGTTTATTGTGATCTACACAGTCAAAGGCTTTGGCATAGTCAATAAAGCAGAGATAGATGTTTTTCTGGAACTCTCTTGCTTTTTCCATGATCCAGCGGATGTTGGCAATTTGATCTCTGGTTCCTCTGCCTTTTCTAAAACCAGCTGGAACATCAGGAAGTTCGTGGTTCACATATTGCTGAAGACTGGCTTGGAGAATTTTGAGCATTATTTTACTAGCATGTGAGATGAGTGCAATTGTGCGGTAGTTTGAGCATTCTTTGGCATTTCCTTTCTTTGGGATTGGGATGAAAATTGACCTTTTCCAATCTTGTGGCCACTGCTGAGTTTTCCAGATTTGCTGGCATATTGAGTGCAGCACTTTAACAGCATCATCTTTCAGGATTTGGAGTAGCTCCACTGGAATTCCATCACCTCCACTAGCTTTGTTCATAGTGATGCTTTCTAAGGCCCACTTGACTTCACATTCCAGGATGTCTGGCTCTAGGTCAGTGATCACACCATCATGATTATCTGGGTCGTGAAGCTCTTTTTTGTACAGTTCTTCTGTGTATTCTTGCCACCTCTTCTTAATGTCTTCTGCTTCTGTTAGGTCCATACCATTTCTGTCCTTTATCGAGCCCGTCTTTGCATGAAATGTTCCTTTGGTATCTCTGATTTTCTTGAAGAGATCCCTAGTCTTTCCCATTCTGTTGTTTTCCTCTATTTCTTTGCATTGATTGCTGAAGAAGGCTTTCTTATCTCTTCTTGCTATTCTTTGGAACTCTGCATTCAGATGCTTATATCTTTCCTTTTCTCCTTTGCTTTTCGCTTCTCTTCTTTTCATAGCTATTTGTAAGGCCTCCCCAGACAGCCATTTTGCTTTTTTGCATTTCTTTTCCATGGGGATGGTCTTGATCCCTGTCTCCTGTACAATGTCACGAACCTCATTCCATAGTTCATCAGGCACTCTATCTATCAGATCTAGGCCCTTAAATCTATTTCTCACTTCCACTGTATAATCATAAGGGATTTGATTTAGGTCATACCTGAATGGTCTAGTGGTTTTCCCTACTTTCTTCAATTTCAGTCTGAATTTGGCAATAAGGAGTTCATGGTCTGAGCCACAGTCAGCTCCTGGTCTTGTTTTTGCTGACAAGCAAATTTTTTTTTTTTGCTTTTTTTTGCTGACAAGCAATATTTTTTTTTTTTTTTTTTTTTGCTGACAAGCAATATTTGGTTTCTCCAAAAATAGGAACCTTCAATTAGGAGTAATTAAAACAAATACTTGCATATTAAAAAAAAGATTTATGTGCAATATTTCATTTAATCCTCATCACAGCTCTATGAAGAAGAACATACTCTTTTTTTTAAAATTTATTTTAATTGGAGGCTAATTACTTTACAATATTGTGGTGGTTTTTGCCATATATTCACATGAATCAGCCATGGATGTACATGTATTCTCCATCCTGACCCTTCCTCCCACCTCCCTCCCCACCCCATCCCTCAGGGTCATCCCAGTACACCAGCCCTGAGCACCCTGTCTTATGCATCGACCTGGACTGGCGATCTATTTCAGATATGATAATATACAGAACATACTCTTATTGAACCTATTTTGTAAGCCTCTCTGAGACTTTGAGAAGCTGGGCAAACTGATGAAGGTCACTCAGCTGATGGAGTTAGTAATGAAGGGGACTGGAACATGCCACCGAAAACACACCACTTTCACCTAAGGATCACTTTGTGCTGAAGACAACTACAAAACAGCAAAAAAAAAAAAAAAAAAAAAAAGTCATTTGCCCTTCCCCACCTGGCTGAGAGCAAGATATTAATTTTCGTTTGTAACGGTGTCTCCCTCTTCAATGCCAGGAAAGAGAAAGATAACTCTTGGACTCTTAATCACCAAAGACAACTCTAGACTTTTAGCAGGACAGGGATGGCATTAAGAGGAATCTCTGAAACAAACCTTACTAAACCTTACCGTCATCTGCTATTAGCTTCCTCCCATATATTTACCTTCCCACAGTTTGCCGCCCTGAAAAGCCTAAACTCCTTTTCTTTTGTCTAATCACTTCTCTACAAATTTATTGTTCTTTATTAAGATGCTATATAAGGGGCTTCTCTTGTGGTCCAGTGGTTAAGAATCTGCTAGCCAGTGTAGGGGACCCGGGTTCGATCTCTGGTCCAGGAAGATCCCACATGTCATGGAGCGACTAAGCCTGTGCATCGTAAGTATGGAGCCCAAGGGCCCTAGAGCCCATGTTCCGCCACAAGAGAAGCCACTGAAATGAGAAGCCCGTGCACTGCAATGAAGAGTAGCCCCCACCTGCCACGACTAGAGAAAGCCTGCGCCCAGCAGCGATGACCCAGCACAGACAAAAATAAACAAATGAATCTTAAACAAAAGATGCTACATAAGCCCCAGGTTCTTCTTTCTTTTTTATTTGGCTGCTCTTCTTGGCTTACAGGATCTTAACCTGGGCCCTGCAGTGAATGTGCTGAGTCCTAACCACTGGATCACCAGGGAGTTCCCAAGCCCAAAGTTCTAACCATCCCTTTGAATTAGTCGTCATTGTGTTTCTCCTTTGTATATGCATACTGCATGTCTTAATCAACTCTGTTTTTCTCTTGTTAAATTTTCTTTGGTCAGTTTGATTTCCAGGGCTCTAGCTACAGAACCTCGGAGAAGGCAATGGCACCCCACTCCAGTACTCTTGCCTGGAAAACCCCATGGACGGAGGAGCCTGGTAGGCTGCAGTCCATGGGGTCGCTAAGAGTCGGACACGACTGAGCAACTTCATTTTCTCTTTTCACTTTCATGCATTGGAGAAGGAAATGGCAACCCACTCCAGTGTTCTTGCCTGGAGAATCCCAGGGACGGGGAAGCCTGGTGGGCTGTGGTCTATGGGGTCACACAGAGTCGGACACGACTGAAGTGACTTAGCATAGCATAGCTACAGAACCTAGGAGGGTAGAGAAAAAATTGTTTTCCTCTCCTACAGGACTTAACCCAGATCCTCCCTTATCCTTTAAATCATCTCTTGATTACTTATAATAGCTAATACAAGTGTTATGTGAAAAGTTGCTGGCATGCAGCAAATTCGAATTTTGCTTTTTAGAAATTTCTGAAATTATTTTTCCTCGAATATTTCTGATTTCAGTTGGTTGAATCCGTGGATGTGGAACCCACAAATACAGAAGGCCAACTGTATGTAATAGGCCCTTTTCCTTTCTCCTGCGCAAAAGAAATAATAATGATAATATAACAAGAAAACTGCAGGTCCATGAATGGGCATTGAGAATGGCTGTTCTCAATGGGTCCTTTCCTTTGCTGCTACAGGAAACCACCAGAGGAGAAAAATACCAGTCTGTTTCTGGGAATCTTGATGTTTTATGGTTTCTGGACATACTGAGGCCTAGGCAGTGGCCACAACAGTTTCTCAGGTAAGAGGAGACAGAAGGGAGTTGCTACAGAAAATGGAATGATCCCAGACTAATTATGCTTAAGTGATCATGCTAGTACCCATATCTCAAACTTTCAACAGCAGCAGATCTGTCCACAGCTCCACTTCTCAAGGCAGTGGAACATGTCCCAGGCCTGAGAAACTCCCAGGCCAGATCCTGTTAGGATCCTGCCCAAACACTCCAGAATTCAATGACTGCTCTTTGTACCCAGGGAGTGCTTCAGAGAGACTGAGATTCTCTGAAGTAGGTATATTACTAAAACTAGATGATGACTAGAGCATCATAATTTCCTTTCTACTTTTACCGAAAATTATACCTGGGTCCTGCTGGGGAGGAAAATGGGCTACAAAATGCAGTCAAAAACATCTTCACGATAACCAATCTTCTAAAGGCACATATATTTACAGGAATTTTGTAATTCCTGTAAAAATTCTAATTATTTTGATTTCACTACAGAGCAGCTGGGATTTGCTGCAACAACCTACAAGTCCAGAGGAAGCAACAGGGACAAATGGAGATACCGACACAGAATGGATGTTCCCTGCTCCCAATCTCAAAGTAGGGGACTGTTCCCAGACACTCAGAACTCATTTCCTGGCTCACTGGGGAGGCTTTCAGCATGCAGGAGCCTACAGGTGAATCACCCCTGATGACATGAGGGGGTGGGAGTGGTATTCGTCAAGAGGACAGAAGCTGGAGTCCCAAAGAAGCTGCAAACAGGAATTAGAATTTTTACTAAGCCAGGAAAATGGAAGGGAGGAAGACAGGAGAATGAACCAGGAAAGGGACCTAATACCCTAAGGAGTTCTTAATGCTGCCCTGGGGTGGAGTCTCCTGCCTGCCTTTCCTGCTTCCTCTCTCACTACTGAATTTTAAAGTCTAACGACTAAATGATTTATAATCCTGTCCCACACCAAGATGAGCCTTGTTTCCCTGTTCTGCTCACACAGTTGCCACCCCCTGGAATGCCTTCCTTTTCCCACATCTCTTTAGCTGGCTGACGCCCACCTACTCCACATGACACAGCACACGTGGTCCTTCTTCCAGGAAATCTTCCTGTCCCAAGCCCATCTTTTGTCTCTCCGCAGTATTACCTGAGCACAGATCACTCACTGAATTGCCCACCTTGGATTACAGTTGTCTGTCATACCTATAGATAGATGAGTGCTCAAGCAGCCCGAAGTGTTCTTCTCTTTGTATCCCAGTGCCTGACACATATTAGGCACTAACTATAAGCTGGGTGCATTAGCACTGATGGACAGAAAAGGAATGATACGGACAAAAACACGGTGGCAGCAACTACTTTCCCAGATGAAATGGAGCAGGGTTAGAAGAAGTCACAACTCTGGACCAGGGTGAGAGGGTCAGGTCTGGTGCACCTGCTGTGGTTGCTCTTCTAAACAAAAGCCACAAGGTCATCAAACCTGGTGGCTCAGTAGCAAAGAATCCACCTGCCGATGCAGGAGACACAGGAGACAAGGGTTCCATCCCTGGGTTGGGAAGATCCCCTGGAGGAGGAAATGCCTACCCACTCCAGTATTCTTGCTGGGACAATCCCATGGACAAAGGAGCCTGGTAGGCTACAGTCCATAGGGTCGCAGAGAGTTGGACCCCACTGAATGACAGAGCACGCACATGCACCGAACAATAACTGTAATAAAAGCCCCTTTCTCTTATATCCTCAAGCAGAGCTGGAAGGGGCCTTCAAGTTGATCTCACTTAGGCTGGGTCATTCAGGAAGTGTGGAAGGGAGGGCCCTGAGGGGTTTAGGGATTTGCTCTGGTCCCACAGGAAGTCAGTGATGTCAGGGAGGAAATATTCTCTTTTTCTTCTACCCAGCTTGGGTTCATTGTTTGTGGTCTTGCAAATTAGACTGACAAAAGATAGATTCACAAGAGGAAATGAGCAGTTTATTAACGCATCACTTGAGAGAAACCACAATGATGAGTAACTCAAAGCGTGGTTAGAACTGGGTTTATGTTGCATCATAACCAAGGAATAATAAATTTATAGAGAAGTGACAGACAGAGAAAAAAGACTTTTTGAGTGTCTGCTGCTGCTGCTGCTAAGTCGCTTCAGTCGTGTCCGACTCTGTGCGACCCTATAGACGGCAGCCCACCAGGCTCCCCCGTCCCTGGGATTCTCCAGGCAAGAACACTGGAGTGGGTTGCCATTTCCTTCTCCAATGCAGGAAAGTGAAAAGTGAAAGTGAAGTCGCTCAGTCGTGTCCGACTCTTAGTGACCCCATGGACTGGAGCCTACCAGGCTCCTCTGTCCATGGGATTTTCCAGGCAAGAGTACTGGAGTGGGGTGCCATTGCCTTAGGCATGGAAAATTTGAGGAAGGTAAATATATGAGACAACTAATAGAAGACAAGGGCTTGTTAGTAAAGTTTATTCTGTCGGTTCCTCGGGTGCCACCTCTGGGATGATAAAGGTCTAGAGTTACCCCCTAGACCTAACTTCTGTTCTTCCTAGTAGAGATGGGAGGGACACATCTCTACAACTTCACATCCTGCTTTTAGGCAAATAGGGGGAGAGCAAAGCTTTTCTTGTATCTGGTTCTTCTTAAATGCCATGAGTTCAAACAATCTTTATGTCAAAGTAGCATATTTCGGGGTGGCATACTCTGCTACCCATCAGCAGCAACAATGGGACTAAAGTGCACGTCTCCTGATTCCCCAGTCCTGTACGTACTCCTGCATCGTTTCTTCCAGGGACCATGAATAGAGTAACTGCTGCCTGGGGACAAGAGCCATCTATTCCATGAATGAGCACCAGAAGAAAGGAGCTGCAATTTAAAAGCAAACTCCTGTCAAGAGAGGTGGGAGGGATGACAGCTGGGAGCTGCTGTCTCTCTGGAATTGGGTGGAAAGGCAGAGCATAGGTCAGTTCTGTCCAGTAGAAATGTGATTGAAGCCACAGGTAGATTTTAAATTTTTCTGGTGGACACTTCTTAAAAAGTAAAAGGAAGCATGGGAATTTATTTTTAATAACATTTTAAACTCAGTATATCTAAAATATTTCAACGTGTGATCAATATAAAAAATATTTTGGAGATATTTCACATGCCTTTTTTTTTTTCCCCTAGTAAGTCTTTCAAGTTTAATGTATATTTTACACGCAGAGCACAACTGATTTTGGACTAGCCATATTTTAAGTGCTCAGTACGTGGTGAGTGGCTACCATATTAGACAGTGTAGAAATAGTGGTAGGCTATTCACTGCCCTGTTTAGTAATATCAGCACGACTGGCCTGATGTAGCGTCTGAAATTCTACCACGAGCTGCTCTTACAGATAGAAGCATTATCTTCAGAAGGCTCCAGTCACCTGCACATGTGCCCTCCGGGAGGGATAAAACATTCATCTAGGAGACTACATCATTAACACAACCCACTTGGACACATAAAGTCTTGAAGACAAAGAAAGGCACGCTAAGACTTTTTACTCCCTAGCCTCTGTTATCTAAGAAGGACAAGAGCCTTACATGAAACGCTTTACTTTTGAATTCCATAAGCCTAATTGACTGCTTTGAAAGCTCCATGCTTCTAAGGTTCAGTAAAAAAAATTTTCTTCTGCCCTCTTAAGGACCTCAGTGAAGCAGTCTTAGACTTTCTGCCTGGACTTCTGCAGAATTACAATACCGTAAATCCCACCTTCCTTTCTGGACCCTTTTCCCCCCGCTAACTCCCCAGATCTTACCCCATCTCCTGCCTCTGGGATCCCATTCCTCTAGGATTTTGCCAGTAAATCCCTTCCCACACCATTCCGGGGCAACAGTCCAGCCAGTAGGAGTTGCCTGAGAAGGATAAACTGGGTTTGGAGCTCTCAATTCAAGATGAAGATTAGAAAGCTGCTTCTTGAAAACACTCAGCTGTTAAAAGCAGAACTCATTCTCTCATTCCTTGCTCTCTATCCCAAGAAGTAGATTATCAAAATTATGAGAAGGTACATTGTTTTCATAGCTATATTATAGCTATCTTCATATTGAATGAGTGGGAAATGCCTCTTGTAAACAATTTAAGTTTTCTTGAATTCCCACTTATGTTAAAAAAAAAAAAAAAAAGATTATCCAGAGCCAGCAGGAGTTTGGAGGTGGACCAACGAAATTTTAAAATAAACAAAAAAGAAATAGATAACCTTTAGGGGACCAAAGCTCTGTTAGGAAAAATGTTCTAAAACTTGGAAATAGGGATTATTGCTATCTTTCCTTTTAGGGTAATATTGGGCTAATGTAGGATATGTCAGTTTTGTATCTAAGTTAGCAAACTTCTGTAAATACTCTTTTTTGCCACTAAGATCCCACATGTGTATAAAAAAAGGTGGGGGTGGTTTGCATTCGTTAGCCCCCCTCGAAGGAGCCAAGCACCTTGATTATACCCATTTAAATATTGTTCCTCAACCCCATGATAGTTTTCCTACCTTTTGGCATTAAATATTTTTACTTTTATGAACATAGTAAGCGGTATACATTTTCTCTTTACATTTTACTTGACTTGATGAAATTTGCCAACTTTACTGAGGAAGTATGATTGGGGAGGGTGTATGACTGAGGAAGTTGGGGAGGGCACCCTCCCCAACACTCTGGGAACTAGCACTACTATCTTGCTGGTTACCTCAGAAAGAGTTAAAGTTTGACACAAGCTCGTTTTTTTTTTCATTTGCACGAGACTCATTAACTTTTTGAAAATCATACTCAGGAAAGTTGGCAAATTTCATCAAGTAAAATGTAAAGAGAAAATGTATACCGTTTACTATGTTCATAAAAGTAAAAATATTTAATGCCAAAAGGTAGGAAAACTATAATGAGGGTTGAGGAACAATATTTAAATGGGTATAATCAAGGTGCTTGGCTCCTTCGAGGGGGGCTAACGAACGCAAACCACCCCCACCTTTTTTTTTGACCATGCTGTACAGCATGTGGGATCTTAGTTCCCTTGGGAGTGAGGAATCCTAACCCCTGGACTGCCAGGAAATTCCCCCTAAAAAACACTTCTTTAAAAAAAAAACAACTTTCTTTTTTTTATTAACAGCCTTCCTGAGGTAAAACTGACATGCAATAATCTACATCTATTTAAAGTGTTCAAATTGATAAACTTCCTGTGTATCCCCATCTGAAGGTCTCATCAAGCCTTTCCAGAAAGCTCAGAAGGCTAAATGGGTCTTATCTCCCAAACTGTCAATCCCAGCTTTGATCAGTGGTGGAGGAAAGGTCTCAAAAGTGTTTGCCGCAATTGCTGTTCGAGCTTAACAGTAAAAGACTGCTTAATGCTAACAGTGCTTCATCAGACCTTCAGAAGGACAGGAGAATGCTTTGCCAGTGGTATTTCAGGGTGTGTGGGGGGGCAGTTTTAAGTTATTAGTTTTAATATTGGAACTTTTTAATGGAAACAACTTGACAAAACATTTGCCACGCAATTTTGTGACCCACAAAACAGAGTTTAATGAGAGGACAGAAAAACAGAAGACACACAATGTTAAAATGTGGCACCTTGGCATGCTAGACATTTTAAGCTGAAAGAGTTGGAGAAAACAGCATTGGCACCCTTCTGCCCTGAAACAGATCTTAAATCCTCAGGTGAGGGGTGTGCTCCCTGTCCTACAGGAAAAGAGCATCCTTATCTCCGAGGACAGCGGGGTGCTGAGAAGAATCCTGACACATAGGGGCTGCTGAGTTTCCCCAGTTACACTTGAGAAGAATCCTGACACATAGGGGCTGCTGAGTTTCCCCAGTTACACTTAGTCCGTATACTCTGCGGGACCGATCATATTCCTCCATGACTGTCCACTCTTCAACAGACCCAGCATAACAATACTCAGCTAGAACTGTTTCTTCGGGTCTTCATTTCCTTATGAAGGCTTCCATAGCACTTAAAACGTATGTTACATAAATTTGTATGCTTTTCTTCTCTGTCAGTTAACATTTTAGACTCTGTCTGGGAACCCTGAGAGGGTTGAGCATAACTTTTTCCTCCCCCAGGCCACCCTCATAATCAAGATAATGAACAACTTTCCTTGTATCAATAATAGACCCTCCACAAGAGAGTAGTCATTTATTTTGGGGGGGAACCACTTAGAAGGCAGATGCTGAGGGACCTGAGTGGGGAAGACGATGCAGGAATGCACTGCACACGAGTCAGATAAATCTAAACACGCATTCTTCAGTGAGTGCCTACTGTTTACCAGGCTCTGAGCAAAATCTAGGGAAACTGTGTGGTCCTGGGTGCCCAGAATACAGGCCTGTGGCTCAGGACTACACCAGCAGGTGGCCAGCCCTTGAGCTCTCTCCTCCTTCCGGTCTAAGAGGGTCAGATGTTGGGTAACGGGGACCTTTTGGATATCAGTGGTGCTGGAGGCAGAAAGCCTCTCCTGGAATCATTCCTTTTCCAATAAAAAGGCCGTTTTAATCTCAGAAACAAGATGGAGACAGTATGCTTGTCGCGGAAAGCTATCCACAGGGACAGCTTCTTCACTCTTGAGTGAGTGTGTTCTAACAAAAATAGAAGCGGTGGTTATTGCACACATTAATATCCCTAACAGATTCGCTTTGATTTCAGGACTGAGGCTTTGCTGCTCTGCCCCAGAGGCCAAGGGGCCAGCGTGGACATGAATGTTTGGTAGAGCCAGCTGTGCAGGGGGCAAGTCTGGGAAGGAGTCTGGAGGATGCCAGGGTCCTGCAGGGCAAGACAGAGAGCCCACTGGGATTTCCTGAAATTGATGGGTGAGGGAAGGTGGGGGGAGGGGACAAAATGAGGGAGTGACTTGTGTGTGGATGATCTTCTCCATGGAAACTGAGCAATGCCTGATATCTTGCTGGCTTGGCGTTACCTTCCTTTTGAGAGATTAAGTGAAGAGGAAAGTTTTGCAGTTTCTCAAGGACACAAGGTGTGTTTGGTGAGAAGGACTACTGGTACCCAGCCTAAACTCTGGATATACCCCAAATGAGGAGGGTGATCTGTGAGTAAAGATAATGGGGTGAGAGCCCAGAGGCTGGGTGAATAGAGGTGGGAGGGGAGTGGTGGGCATCTTTGGGGCCAGGGGTAGCCCCATAATAACTAGGCAGTGTGAGAGGAATTGGGCAGTCCTGGAGGCTGGAATTACAGGGACTCCAAGGTGTGTGTGTGTGTGTGTGTGTGTGTGTGTGTGTGTACAATCATCCATCTGTATCGGTGGTAGATTGGTTCTAGGACCATGAGACCTGCATGCAGATGAATTAAAATGTTTTTTTTTTTCCTGTTAATCTGTCTTGTGCTGACTTTACTATTAGCCCAGCCAAAGGAACTCCTCCTCCCTGATGGTTGCTAACTTTCCTGATCTGGGCCCCATGGACTTTCCTGGCTGTATGTTTATTCTAGTCTAGTCCCACAATGCTTGAGAGATTGACAGCTTTCACCTTACAAGGAACCACCATACTCTTACCATTCAGAGGGGGTTTCTGTCTTCTAAAGATCAAACACATCTTATATGCTTCGTTCACCTAGAACTCAGCTGCCTGGTGTCTGTGAGAGGTTCTCTAACTGCTCCAAATTCACAGACCTAAGGTAACTGGTTCTGGTCCATGGTAAATTTTGATCACTCCAAGACTATTTGGAGCCTTGACTGCTTCTGAATTGACTCCACCTGGAATTCTGAACAAGATGGAGAGAGAGAAAGAGTAACAGATAGAGGCAACACCTGAAGACAAAAGGGAGGCTTCTGTGATGAGACTGTTTAAAATTGTCTTGCAATTTCAAGAGATGTTGAACTCAGGACTGTGCTAAATGGAGACTGTCCCTCATAGGTCCAATTTCAGCCTTTTTTTGAAACAAACAAGATCTTTTCTATGAGTGAGAGGTGCAAATACAATTATATCTCTTTGATTTTTCAAATTAGTCTTTCCAGCTTTCACTTGCCCTTATTATCGGAAAATCCATTATCTTCCTCTAGAGGCTTCTCCATCTCAAGTTATTACAAATGTGAGTTGGTGTTGCTGTTGAAGGCAGGCCTACCCAGACCGACAGAGAACTAAGCTTGTCCACCGCCTCAGGCCCACACTTCTGCCAGCCTCCTCAGGGCAGCCTGCCTGGCCTCCTAGGTCACACTGTCTCCACTGTAGAATCCCTGTAACGAATCTCTTCATGGTTTCCAGCATGGATCACTGCACTGGCGTGGCTGGGTCCAGAGGGCCTTCCAGCCTCAGTCTCTCTGTGTCCTGGTGAACCTCAGAGGCCATGGAGTTCTCTGCAGTCTGTAGACTTTGGTCTACAGTCGCAGCAGACAGTAGGGGTTAGGTTACTACCACCTTCCCTGCGAAAACTTCCTTGGAACTCCTTATGCAAGTTATCTCCCATTTCTCTGCATATAAAAGTTGAGAAGAGCCAATCAAGAGCATCAGAAAAAAAAAAGAGTGCCAGAGAGGCCCAGAAGTCTCATATGTACATAACAAAGGAAGTCAGGGAAGCAACTTCTCAGAACAGTTCCTAGGTGGCTTAGATGACCCTACACAGAGGAGAGGCTGTAATTTTCTAAAAATAATTTTTTAGGGGCTTCCCAGGCAGTTTAGTGGTTAAGACTCTGCATTTCTACTGCAGGGGGCTGCAGATTCGATCTCTAGTCAGGGAACTAAGATCCCGCATAGTGTAGTAAAAAAAAAAAAAAAAATTTTTTTTTCTAAAATAATATTTTGCAAAATTTAAAAAATTTCTTATTTTTAAATAGTTTTACGCATAGTCATAAATAATATGGAGCGATTCCATGGGATATCCATGTGTACTTTATCCAGTTTCCACCAGTGGTAAAATTTTGCCAAGCTATGGTACAATATCACAACCAGAATACTGATACAGTCAAGAAGCAGAAGAGGGACTTCCTTGGTGGTCTAGCGGTTTAAAATCCACCTTTAATGCAGGGGATGCTGGTTCAATTCCTGGTCAGGGAATTAAGATTCCACATGCCACGGAGCAACCTAGCCTGCTCGCCACTAGAGAGCCCATGTGCCTCAACCAAAGCAGCCAAATAAATATATTTTTAAAAGATGCAGGATATTTCTATCCATCACTACAAATATCTTACTTGTTGCCCTTCCATAGCCACACCCACACCCATCCACACCCTTGTCTCCTGGTAACCAATAATCTCGGTCTATATCACTTTGTTATTTTGAATGTCATCTGAAGTATTATAGTATATAACATTTGGGGATGGGCGTTTTTCAATGAGCATCATTCCCTGGAGATTTGTCCAAGTTGTTGGGTGTCTTAATAGCCTCTTCCTTTTATCACAGAGTATTAGTCCATGGTCCTAAAGGAGATCAGTCCTGGGTGTTCACTGGAAGGACTGATGTTGAAGCTGAAACTCCAATACTTTGGCCACCTGATGCAAAGAACTGACTTGTTGGAAAGACCCTAATGCTGAGAAAGATTGGAGGCAGGAGGAGAAGGGGATGACAGAGGATGAGGTGGTTGGATGGCATCACCGACTCAATAGACATGAGCTTGGGTGAACTCCGGGAGTTGGTGATGGACAGGGAGGCCTGGCGCGCTGCAGTTCTTGGGGTCGCAAAGAGTCAGACACGACTGAGCGACAACTGAACTGAACTGATGGATATACCAGTTTGTTTAACCATTCACATCTTAAAGGTCATCTGAGTTGCTTTTGGCTACTACAAATAAAGTTGCTATAAAAGTTTGTACATGTTTTAGCATGAATATAAGTTTTCATTTCTTTGAAATAAAATACAAACGCTGCCTTGAATGGTAGTTAGGGTCCTGGATCTGGGACTTACAGCCTCCAGAACTGTAAGAAAGTGCACTTCTGTCATTTGAGCTGCCAGTCTGTGGTATATTGTAACGGCATCCCAAGCTTTGGTCTAGGGAAGTGGGGTGCTGCAGTAACAAGTACTAATATCTGTGAGAGTTCATTTGACTATTTTCTCTACTTTTGAAGTACTTTGAAATCTAAATAAATGTTTTAATTAAAATTTTAAATAAAACAAAAGTTAGATTATGTGATTTCTATACTCAAATTTCTCCTAAGTACTGGCAGGGTTCAGAACAGGCTACCCACAAATACAGCATGTTGGTATATGGAATATGTTAAGTTGAAGGAATCTGAGAAAATGGCAGAAGCGGGATGTTCACTCTGACCGTCCCCCACCCTTCTCTCCTGAAGCAGCTCATAAGACCGTCATTCGAGTTGCCCTCCCTATACCAGAGGAAAGGGCAGCTTATTGCTAAGACAGAGGACCGCACAGGGACCCCTAATGAACAAGCTCCCATAAGATCGGGTATTTATTTTCCATCGCTGTTTCCCACAGCTAGATCAGAGCCTAGCAGTAACAGAGCAAGTGCAGTAAACACGTCTGAATGAATGGATGGAAGTGTGAGGCGTGGCCATACCAGCACACAGAGCCAGTGGGGCTGGGGTGCTGGGAGAGGTTTGCAGCCTCTGGGTCACATAGTACCCAGAACTGGTCCCCTCCATGCTGGTGTTGGCCTGCATTTGTGGCCCAGCCTCCGGGTTCCCTTCCAGGGAGTTCCCTGGGGGTCTCCAGGGTCATCTTCTCATTTCAGGCAGGGTGCCCCAGGCCACAGATCTTGTTAAAGGAAATTCATTCTTAAAGTGAAAGGGGTCAGATTCTTGATTCTTTGCTTCCCAAGAGGCTCCTGCAATGATGTTGTTGTAATGATGATTGTGAACTATCAGATCAGTCCCTCAGTCATGTCTGACTCTTTGCGACCCCATGAATCACAGCACGCCAGGCCTCCTTGTCCATCACCAACTCCCGGAGGTCACTCAGACTCACATCCATCAAGTCAGTGATGCCATCCAGCCATCTCATCCTCTGTCGTCCCCTTCTCCTCCTGCCCCCAATCCCTCCCAGCATCAGAGTCTTCTCCAATGAGTCAACTCTTCACATGAGGTGGCCGAAATACTGGAGTTTCAGCTTTAGCATCATTCCTTCCAAAGAAATCCCAGGGCTGATCTCCTTCAGAATGGACTGGTTGGATCTATTTGCAGTCCAAGGGACTCTCAAGAGTCTTCTCCAACACCACAGTTCAAAAGCATCAATTCTTCGGCGCTCAGCCTTCTTCACAGTCCAGCTCTCACATCCATACATGACCACAGGAAAGACCATAGCCTTGACTAGGCGAACCTTTGTTGGCAAAGTGATGTCTCTGCTTTTGAATATGCTATCTAGGTTGGTCATAACTTTCCTTCCAAGGAGTAAGCGTCTTTTAATTTCATGGCTGCAGTCACCATCTGCAGTGATTTTGGAGCCCAGAAAAATCAAGTCTGACACTGTTTCCACTGTTTCCCCATCTATTTCCCATGTAGTGATGGGACCAGATGCCATGATCTTCGTTTTCTGAATGTTGAGCTTTAAGCCAACCTTTTCACTCTCCACTTTTCACTTTCATCAAGAGGCTTTTTAGTTCCTCTTCACTTTCTGCTATAAGGGTGGTGTCATCTGCATATCTGAGGTTATTGATATTTTTCCTAGCAATCTTGATTCCAGCTTGTGCTTCCTCCAGCCCAGCATTTCTCATGATGTACTCTGCATATAAGTTAAATAAACACGGTGACAATATACAGCCTTGACGTACTCCTTTTCCTATTTGGAACCAGTCTGTTGTTCCATGACCAGTTCTAACTGTTGCTTCCTGACCTGCATACAGATTTCTCAAGAGGCAGATCAGGTGGTCTGGTATTCCCATCTCTCTCAGAATTTTCCACAGTTCATTGTGATCTACACAGTCAAAGGCTTTGGCATAGTCCATAAAGCAGAAATAGATGTTTTTCTGGAACTCTCTTGCTTTTTCCATGATCCAGCAGATGTTGGCAATTTGATCTCTGGTTCCTCTGCCTTTTCTAAAACCAGCTTGAACATCAGGAAGTTCACGGTTCACATATTGCTGAAGCCTGGCTTGGAGAATTTTGAGCATTACTTTACTAGCGTGTGAGATGAGTGCATCTACCCAGGATGGGCGGGTCATGGTGGAGAGATCTGACAGGGTGTGGTCCGCTGGAGAAGGGAATGGCAAACCACTTCAGTATTCTTGCCTTGAGAACCCCATGAACAGTATGAAAAGGCAAAATGATAGGATACTGAAAGAGAAACTCCCCAGGTCAGTAGGGGCCCAATATGTTACTGGAGATCAGTGGAGAAATAACTCCAGAAAGAATGAAGGGATGGAGCCAAAGCAAAAAGAATACCCAGCTGTGGATGTGTCTGGTGATAGAAGCAAAGTCCGATGCTGTAAAGAGCAATATTGCATAGGAACCTGGAACGTCAGGTCCATGAATCAAGGCAAATTGGAAGTGGTCAAACAAGAGATGGCAAGAGTGAATGTTGACATTCTAGGAATTAGCGAACTAAAATGGACTGGAATGGGTGAATTTAACTCAGAGAATCATTATATCTACTACTGAGGGCAGGAATCCCTCAGAAGAAATGGAGTGGCCATCATGGTCAACAAAAGAATCCGAAATGCAGTACTTGGATGCAATCTCAGAAACAACAGAATGATCTCTGTTCGTTTCCAAGGCAAACCATTCAATGTCACAGTAATCCAAGTCTATGCCCCAACCAGTAACGCTGAAGAAGCTGAAGTTGAATGGTTCTATGAAGACCTACAAGACCTTTTAGAACTAACACCCAAAAAAGATGTCCTTTTCATTATAGGGGACTGGAATGCAAAAGTAGGAAGTCAAGAAATACCTGGAGTAACAGGCAAATTTGGCCTTGGAATATGGAATGAAATAGGGCAAAGACAGAGTTTTGCCAAGAAAATGCACTGGTCATAGCAAATACCCTCTTCCAATAACACAAGAGAAGACTCTATACATGGACATCACCAGATGGTCAACACCGAAATCAGATCGATTATATTCTTTGCAGCCAAAGATGGAGAAGCTCTATTCAATCAGCAAAAACAAGACCAGGAGCTGACTGTGGCTCAGACCATGAACTCCTTATTGCCAAATTCAGACTTAAATTGAAGAAAGTAGGGAAAACCACTAGACCATTGCGAACTATAGGCACTTGAAAACCAGAAAAAGCAGGGAGAAGCTTTCTCTGAACCCCCCTTATCTATATAAATATGGATCCTCCAGAAGGAACTCAGTTGTCACAAATCCCCTCCCAAGGAACTTCATCAGGCATCATAGGAGAGGAAACGAGAAGTTAACAACACACACAGATGAACTTCATCACAAACTATCATGTGTCGGTAGTGATTTAGTCACTCCGTCATGCCCGCCTTTTGAGACCCCATGGACTGTATCCGCCAGGCTTCTCCATTCATGGGATTTCCCAAGCAGCCATTTCCTTCTCCAGGGCATCTTCCCGACCCAGGGATCAAACCCAGGTCTTCTGCATTGCAGGCAATTTTCTGCATTGCAGGTGGATTCTTTACCTACTGTGCCACCTGGGATGCCCTCACAAACTATCATACCTCCCATTTATTCTTCTGAGGGTCCATTCATTTTTTCTAAAATTGATTCTACCCTAATAAGTAGAGGTACAATGCCTCTTCTCTTTCCCTATTAAAAAGTGAAACTGAAAGTTGCTCAGTCATTTCTGACTCTTTGCGACCCCATGGACTATATAGTCCATGGAATTCTCTAGGCCAGAGTACTGGAGTGGGTAGACTTTCCCTCTGCAGGGGGATCTTCCCAACCCAGGGAATGAACTCAGGTCTCCTGCATTGCAGGCAGTTCTTTACCAGCTGAGCCACAAGGGAAGCCCAAGAATACTGGAGTGGGTAGCCTATCCTTTCTCCAGCGGATCTTCCCAACCCAGGAATCAAATCGGGGTCTCCTTTATTGCAGATGGATTCTTTACCGACTGAGCTATCAGGGAAGCCCCAATTTCCCTATTAAGATGATATTTAATATTGAATTCAAAGCCACCTTGGGGGGCCTGGGTATCTCCATGTATTCATGAGGTATACATGTTCATACACTTCTGTTTGTTTCTCTCTAGTTAATCTGTCTTTTCTTTCAAGAGTCTCAACCAAGAACTCAGATGGGTAGAGGGAACATTTTTATTTCTTCTCCAACATTGGCATCTTCAAGATCTTTCATGATCAAGCTGAGACTGGCACGGCGCCTGGAGTGGTAGGAATGGGGATGGGTGGCCCAGAAGAAGAAGAGGACACCCCCAGCCATCCAGGAGCCCCCACTTCAGTGGGAAAGGTGCTGTCTCCACACTGAGAAAGGTCCTGGCCAGACCCAGGAGTCACAGGTCAGCCTCTTTTTAGGAGAAGATGGAGGTGGGGGGGATTCAAAAGGCAAAGAACATCACATATAATCAACAATGCAGTAATGGCTACTACCCTGGCCTGAGTGCTTACTATGTCAGAGATAGTAAATGCTTGGTGTGAATTTTCTGTGTGATTTTCATAAAAGTGCAATTTTTCAGGTAAGGAAATGAGGCTCTGAGAGGTTAATGCATCACGCCCAAGGTCACAAAGTAAGAGAGAGGGAGAGAGACTGGACATCCAAGCACCGTTAGTCCCTCTCACCAAAGGAGAAAACCTTGAGATGCCCGCTTTGCTCCTCTTCCTAAGAAAACAACTCTCTGGGGAGACTGAAGGTGTGAAGACTTTTGTGAGGAGTGTTATAAATCAGTGCTAGGATTTTCCACATCTTCTCAGATTTAATTAGTCATAAAATTAGCTTCCTCAAGAAGCCCAGGTTCCTCCTCTCACCCTCCACTGCATATACACCTACATTTCCCATGATGTTCTTCCTATGAAGAACTTGGCTGGAATTTCTAGCAATGCAATGCCCCAGGTCAGGACTCACCCTGAAGCACTGAAGATGGTTGGGGGGTCTTAGGACACCCCGACTGAGGGCCTGAAACACCTGCTCAAGGAGCTCCAGTCCAAGAGGCATTTCTTGGACCTGATGTTGGTTCTCAAGCTGGGCCCTAGACAAGAGTCAGTGTGAGAACAGGGGCTGAGGGTGTTACTGGGCTATTGACAATAGCACAAAAAGCCAAAACCAAAGCTTAAACGTCTCTGAGATAAGACTGTAAGGCTAACTAAAGCCCCGGTTTCTTCATTTTCAGCTGGAATTACATCATCTGTGTAATACTCTTGTTCATCTCATACTCTCCAGAAGCTTGGACAGGAGGCTAGGCTGACTTATGGGTAATCAAAATTTGATTTTTAGAAAAAAATCCAATTTGCCTTCTTGAGGCATCCTTGGTGGAAGAAAGGCACTGCGTTCATCGCAGGAACCCGTGGATCCAGGGCAGAGGGCAGTGCCTCGTTTCCCCTTCCTCCTTCCCTCAGCCTGCCTCCCACTGTCTCCACAGTGAACAGAACCAGCACTTGGGCCCCTTGGCCAAGGTCCAAGGCACCTCAAATGACCCTGACCAAAAAGCTCTCTCTTTCTCTTCCCAGCGCCATACCTGCACAGTGCCGTGATGGAATCCACGTGCAAATAAGAATGCTTTTTTGTTTTGAACATCTGGGTGTAGAAAATCCTCAGCAGCTGGCCTCGGGAGCCTGGACGTCTCAGTAATCAAAGATGTTCTTTGGGCTCTGGGCCTGGGTGTTCCAATGGCGTGTCATCCTGCATCTCAGATGATTGACATCAGGGTGGCTTCTGGAAGGCAGAGGGCCCCTCCAGGCAGCTCTGCCACACACCCAGCCCAGCTGAGCTGCCAGGGGTCTCATGTTTGGGGCTTGGCTCCTTTGGCGCAGACTTAAAGGGTGAATGTCTGGGAGGTGACTCAGAGAAGGATGGAGCTATTCTACGAGTGAGAGCCCGGGAGGCCAGGCCTGGGCGGATGCTGAGGGAGGAGATGGGCTTCCTGCCCTGGCCAGCTCACTCTGTCTGGTCTGAGAGTTGGTCTTTGGGGATGAAACTAACATATTTAGAGAAACAGATGGTTGGGACCGAGGAAGGTTAGGACTCAGCTCTGCTTGCCTGGCTGGCTGTGTGGAGAGATGGAGTGGCATTTAATCACATCTAAGGGTACATAGAGGCTCAGCTGTCCAACGCTGAAGCCAGGATTATTCCCTGTGAATAATGGAAGAGGCTTTATTTCATTGCATTGCCTCATTTTTTAAAAATTAATTTTAAAAACTTCATATTTTATATGCCTGAGTAACAATGTTGTGATAGTTCCAGGTGCATAGCGAAGGGACTCAGCCATACATATATATGTATCCATTCTCCCCCAAGTTCCCTTCTCGTCCAGGCTGCCACATAACACTGAGCAGAGTTCCCTGTGCTATACAGTTGGACCTTGTCGGTTATCCATTTTAAATATAGCAGTGTGTACGAGTCCAACTCAAACTGCTTCACTATCAGGGAAGAGGGTTTAAACTGCAACGTGATACATTTAAGTTAAACATGGGAGGGGGCCCTGGGAGAAGGGGGTAACCTTTCTCCAGGGGCCATTAAACACTGTGGATTCTCTGGGCTTAAAAGCACCAGCCCTGGGGTGATCCGAGCCTTCTGCACTCACTCCGTCTATAGTCTCGCCCTCAAGCCAGGCTCACTATCCTGCCTCAGACTCGAGTGCTCACCGTTTGGGTCTCTGATTCCCTAAGCCCTGTTCATCTGGAAGCTGTTAATAATTGTATGCATCCCTTCCTCCAAGAAGCTGTTTGACAGCAGATGCTGTTGGTTGCCTGTCAAATGGGTTTAGATTAAGTTCACTGAGAACATTACCACCAACAAAATGATGATAGTGTAGTAGGATTAGTCATTCAGTTGTGTCTGACTCTGTGACCCCGTGGACTGTAGCCTGCCAGGCTCCTCTGTCCATGGGATTCTCCAGGCAAGAATACTGGAGTATGCAATTTCCTCCAGAGGATCTTCCCAACCCCAGGATTGAATCTGGGTCTCCTGCATTACAGGCAGATTCTTTACCATCTGCACCACCAGGGAAAACAAAATAATTATGGTTGAAACTGATTAGAAGTGTATCTTCTTTCTCTCATTCAAGACATCAGGAGGTGGCAGTCTAGGGCTGACAGAGCTCTCCACGGTGCCTAGGGCTCAGGGACTTCTAGCTCTGGCACCTACCATCTTGAAGGTGGAGCCTGCAATGGTTTTTATGTTCAAAGGAAAGGGCTAGAGTGAGAGGATGTTAAGGAGTGAAGAGGGACTTCCCTGGTGGTCCAGGGGCTAAGACTCTGAGTTTTCAATGCTGGGGAACTGGGTTTGATTCTTGGTCAGGGAACTAGACCCTACATGCCACAACTAAGACCTGGTGTGCTGAATAAGTAAGTTAATTAATAAGTATTAAACAGAAAAAGAAGAGGTGAAGAGTATGTGCCAGTTGCCCTTTAAAGAAGGTGTTGGGACCTACCTTCAACTCCTCTGCTCATATAGTATTGACCAAAACTTAATCACATGGCCTCTACTAGCTGCAAGGGAAGTGGGAAGTACAATCTGGATAGCCCTATGCCTGGCCAAAATCAATGCTCTAGCCTCTTAGAGGAAGGGGAAGAGGAGTATTGGGAACAACAATTCTGACAGAGATCCAATTTGTTTGGATGTGGTTCCCTTTCTCACAGGGTTCAGGAAGGATGCCCACTCTAGAGATTTCTAATACCCAGACTCAGACCCTTCTCATCATCTGGGCTATCACCATCCTGCTCCAAACCACCACCAGCTCTGTACTGCAAACACATGAAAAGATGCTCAACATCATTAGACATCTAGGGAAAAAAATTAAAATCATGATGAGATACTACTATATACCCACTCAAAAGGCTACAGTTAAAGACTGATAACACCAAGTGTTGACAAGTGAACTCTCATACATTGCTGGTGGGAATGCAAAATGCACAGATACTTTGGAAGCTGGAAACATCAAGCATGTACTTATCAACTCTGTTGCACTAACTTCTCCCCCAGTTGCACTAACTTCTCCCCCAGCTTCTACCCCTTTGTCCACACTGTTGTTAAAACAGAGTAATCCCTTTAGAATCAATATTTGATCACATTTCTTCTCTGTACCCAACCTTTCACTGGTGTCCCCTGAAGAAAGCGCTGAGACCCCCAGGTGATCTGTCCCTCCTCACCTCTGTGACCTCCCACTTCTTCCTCAATACCACGCTTCCAGCCACACTGGAACTGCACAGAGAACTAAAATGGAGGTTCAGAGATGCTTCCCTGTACTGCTGCCCAGAGTAAGTCCTTTTAAAAAGGACCTTTCCCCTCTTACAACCCCTGGCCAAGAAAACACCTACTCTCTAACCTTGCCGTTTCTCAGAAATTCCAGGCCTGCCCATGCTCAGATCCTTTGACTGCTCCCTTCCCTTTCCCCAGATTGTCTTCTCCAGATGTTTTTCAGGGCTTGGTCCTTCTCCTCCTCAAGCATCCCATTTAAAATTACAGTCCTTTCCTTACCCTGCTCCCTGCTTGATTCCCCATCCTCCTCCCTGATGCTCATAGCTTTCTAGTTGACTCTATGGTTTACTTCTGCCTTCCCTCCGGGTTGGCGGGAATTTTCATCTGTCCATTCACTGCTATTTCCCTGGATTGCTTTGGAGCCCCAGACATTGGTTTTCCTTGCATTTCTTCCTGTGTGTTAGTTCCCCGTTCATGCCCAGGGCTGTGAGCTCCTCAAGGGCAGGGACCTTGTCTTGGCTTTCCCTGGCAACAAGATACGCTTGAGGCATGCCGTGGGTACCCAGGAAGTGCTCAATTCAGTTCTTGTGGGAAGAGGCAGAATGCCTTGTGATAGATGGACAGCTGCCCTTCACTCTAAGCCTTGGATACATTAGCTGAGAAAGTCTCTGGATACAGAACAGTGACATCAGTCATTTCAGAAGAAGAGGTTATTAAATAAAAGAGAAATTGAAAAGTCAATTAGGATTGAGAGAATGCAGTCCTGTTACATCCATTTCTCCCTTAGCTGAAGTGGTTTTTGATTGGACTGGCCTCTCTCTCAGTTGGGGCAGAAGCTAATCAAAGGCTGCTTTTCTTTCTTTGAAAGGAGCAGTGTTAATAAGAATAGTGAGAGCTGGGCCTTTGGGCTCTGTGTTTATATAAAAGTGGCCTTCAGGATGCATGTGCAATAGTTATCTGAACCAGTCCTTTTCAGGAAGGACAAGCTCAAGATGACTGGTGAATGTGAATCCTGAATCCCAGGAACCCTGCCCTGAAGCCCAAGGAAATTATCCTGATGCATCACCCTGATACTGTTATTTTCCTGCTCAAGGTTGTCTGCAAATGGGGCCTGAGCTTTCAAAATGGAAAGAAAAGTAGAGAGCGGGCTCTTTTTTGAAGAGGTATTGGTACTGTTTTTAAAAGTTGTTAGGAACTTCCCTGGTGGTCCATTGGCTAACACTCTGAGCTCCCAATGCAAGGGGCCCAGGTTTGATCCCTGCTCAGGTAACTAGATCTCACACGCCATAACAAAGATTAAAGATCCCAAGTACCACAACTAAGACCCAACACCGCCAAATAAATCAGCAAATATTTTTTTAAAAGTTGTTAACTTGATGAAGGAGTACAGTGGGGTAGAAAAAAAAAAAAAATCCCATTTTCCAGTGCAGAATTTTGACACTTACAGGTTGTATGACCCACGTATGCCATGCGGTTTCTGTGAATCTCAATCTCCCCATCTCTAAATGGTGACATTGATTTTTGCCTGTCTTCCAGGACAACAGTGTCAGTTAAATTAGATCATACATGGGAAAGTACACAGAGACAGTAGAGTCCTTTAGAAATGTTTGGTATACTATTATTTAGCAAAGCTGTATTGCGTCACTCTGCCCTCCAGGAAGTTGGAAAAAGCAAGCATATCATAGTGTCAAAGGCAGAAACTGGACATTTGAAGAGATTAACTTTTTCAGTATATTTCAGTCAGATAAGAATTTCCCCAGATGTAAAGATCAAAATGTCTCAATGGTTTGCCTTAGACTTTTACAGGGAGGAGTTACAAGTAAGGTGTAACTGTAACAAGTTGTCACTGTGAGCTATTGCCCGGGTGACTTAGCTTGTGTTTGCAACCAGGGGAAGTATCATTTAGGTGAACAGGTGATGCTTGTCAGTGTCTAGCTAGTTTCAGGGGGACAAACAGTTCTAATCTTAGCTAATTATTTTGAGACAGAGCTTGGAAGCTGGCCAGAGGCAAAAGAGAAAAGGTCTATGTGTGGCTTTCGGGTTGTGCGCTTTGCTCAGTCGCTTCAGTCGTGTCTGACTCTTTGTGACCCCTTGGACTGTAGCCCACCAGACTCCTCTGTCCATGGGATTCTCCAGGCAAGAATACTAGAATGGGTTTCCATGTCCTCCTTCAGGGGATCTTCCCAACCCAGGGATTGAACCCACATCTCCTGCATTGGCAGATGGATTCTTTACCACAGCCACCAGGGAAGCCATGTGTGACCTTTACGTGGGCTTTAAGGTAAGGGTAGAGTCCTTTGTAGGACACTCAAGGCCTTTTGCATCTGGTCATGCTCTGTATTTCTAGGCTCACCTCTACCCTCCTTTCTCCCAACATACAAACACATACCTCAGAGTCCCAACCGCAACAATGACCATTCCCCACATCACATGTATTTTCTGTTCTTTTCTGTGCCTGGAATAATGACTTACTCTTTAAGACTCAGCTCAAGTGACTCTAGCTCTGAGAAGCCAGGCTGAGTTTGGGGGTCCTGCTATGTGCTCCCAGGCAACTTATATGTGCCCATTAGACCACACTGAAGGGTGTTTCTTAATCTATCGGTCTCTCCAGCCAGAGATGAGCTCCTAGAAGCTGGGTCTGGGTCTCACTGTAATTCCTGCAACCTCCATCCAGACTGATTTCCAGTAGGTATTCTTGATAGTTTGGAGAAGGAAATGGCAACCCACTCCAGTGTTAACAGAATGAAGGGACAATGTAGGTGATTAAATAGTTAATCCCACTAAGGGATTATAAGTAGAGAAAAAAGTATGGGAGACCTCCAGCCCCCATAAGTTAATGATCACTCAAGAAAGCAGACTTGCTTAGCAACAAAACCATGCAATAGAAGCATGAGACATGCCTCAAAGCAACGGTGGAATGAGACCCACGTCCTGCCCACTGAGGTCAGTAAGTTAACAATTCCTAGGACATGCTTCTCTGCGTGTACTCAAAATAAAAATATAAGGAAAATATGAAATTATACTGAAATCTGAGAGGATTTATCATGTTTCAGTATACATTATTTTTATTCACTTCCATAGCATCATGACAGAGCCATATAGGATCAAAAGCTCCCCCACCCAACATGTAGGAGGAGTTAACGATGAAAAACTCAAAGAATGAGGAAGAAAGTGATCTTCTCCCCCTCCACATTTCCCTTTGATTATAAAACTGGAGCCCACTAAGTTCTCAGGGTGGTACTCCCTTTCTTGTATCTCTCACAAGTGTCCTATACTAATACATCACTTCACCTCTCCCTGAATTCTTTCTGCACCAGAATCAAAGAACTTGAGCTTCATTAAGTCCTGAGATGAGTTCTGCAATTTCAGATCAGGAGAGCAGTTTTAATGTAAAAGACAGTGGGTTCCAGTCTCATTCCTTGGGCTCAAGTCCGAATCAGAGGTGTGTCTGGGTTCGAGTCCCAGCCAAGGAAAAGTGCGGTTTCATTCTCGGTGGAAAAAAGCAAAGAAAGGAGGGAGAAGGATTGAAAGAGCAGACAAACCTGGAAAATTCTCTGCAACACTGATGACATCATGTGCCCCCACAGGCACTGTCTCCTCATGCTTAAAATCCAGGAAGACACCCCTAGCCTGGCACTGAATGGTGCCAAAAGGTAGCTCACAAGCCAGCCCCACCCTGCCCTCCCCCCTCACCCCACCCCCCAAACTTGCACCTTTGCCCAAATGGCTCTTTCTCAGGCCAGAACACAAAGTGCTTGCCCATCTCTTTGCCTTTGCTCCCCAATTCCCCATCTGAGGTCCCCACATCTCCAATATAAGCAGGTCCCACTCAACTGTAACCTCCAGGAGCAGCTGGTTTGTCGCCACCTTGATGTCAGTGTCAGCACTGAAGGAATCCTCAGTCTGGCATCCAGAAGTAACTGAAAAACAGGAGAAAGCTTTACTATAGTCATCCAATAAGATACCAGAGGAGGATTATATGATAGCACAGAGGACAGCTTGATGCCTGTGTCCACCACGGCTTAGTCCTCCTCCTCATACCCTTATCCAGCTCACTTCCTGTCCTTTTCAATATAAATCAAATCCAGCCACTCTTAATGTGTCCATTTCTTCTTTGCATCCATTTATACCACAAAAGCCCAGAGACCTAGGTGGGAGGTGGCACTAAGTCTGTCTTCCTTTAGGTACCGTTTCCCCACCCTCTGGGAGGTCTGCCCTCTGCCCTCTAGCACCCTCCGCAGGAGCTGCTCCATCCTGGTAGCACTTCGGGACCCCCACGTTCTATTCCAAGGGTTCCTGGTGATTCGCCTGGGGAATTAGGCTGCTCATCCTGATGCTAGAGAGGATCCCCTCACTGTCATCTGGTAAGGACATCTTTTGCTGCTGAGTGTCTGTCTGTCTTTCCTCACTAGACTGCATCACTTCCAGGCAGATTTGATGTTTCATTTACCCCAAGGTAAATGTTAGGGAGGAAGACATTTTCCTCTACCCTTGTAAGTTCTGGCTGGTCTAAGAATGAACTTGATATGAGACAGATTAACAGGAGAAAATCAAGCAAATTTTTAATAATGTTTATTCATGGGAGAGATCAAGGAAAACTGAGTAACTTGCTGAAACTCTCACCTTAAATATCATCTTCACCTAAAGACAAGAGAGGATGTTTGGGGTAGTGGTTTGAAACCTCCAAGGAGAGGAAGGCAACCAAGGAAAAGCGAGTTATTGGTAAACAAATGTTTGCTGGGCCTGCAGAGACAATGGCACACAGAGAGGAATTCTAACAAACACACTCTGCTGCATCCTTCCCTGTCACACCTAGTTCACACCCTGGTCACCTATTGTGACAGTACCCTTTCTGCCCAGGTGAGTTCTTTAGGCAGTTAGGGGGAATTGGCTAATTCTAGGCTAGGCATGCAGGTGCTTTGATTTTTTCACAGCTGATAGGAGCCACAACAATGCCCAAGAGTCACAAAGAGCCTTTTTCCCCAAGATCAGTGTTTTCCACCAGTGGCACCAGTCATGGACATTGCTCTCAGCATGGGCCCTAGGGACCCAGGGGCCCAGAGGGAATGGAAGGGCACCCAGGGAGTCTGGCCCCCACCCAAGGAGGGAGCTTAATGAGGAGATTCTGCTGGAAGGGGGGAGCCTGAGCCTTCCACATAGGAGAGGCCACTGACAGGGCTGCCAACAGTTGCCTGCCTTGGATCCAGGCAACCAAGGGGAGATCACAAGTTGGTGGGGGATAGGGGATCTATGAGACTGGAGTCCAAATAGATGGTGGGCCCAAAAACCTTTTTAGAATGACCAAACAATTGTCTGTATTCAGTTCCCAAGACTGTCAATGATTTACCACAAACACGGCTTAAAAGAACAGAAAAGTGTGTCGCAGTTCTGAAAGTTGGAAGTACAAAAGCAAGGTGATGATTGGGCTGTGATCCCTCTTGAACTCTCTAGGGGAGGAAGGTTCTTCAAGGGCTCTCTGGACCGCATCCCTAATGGTATATTGGTTGTGAACAATCAGCTGCAATATCAGGCCAGATATACAGAGGTTTTGATGCAAAGATCCCAGTAGCCCTGGTTCAGGTAAAGGTCCTACCCCCCAGTACCTCTCAAGAAGTAAGATATGCATACAGTAACCTAGATTGTTACTGACCCCAAGATTGTTGTGCAAATAGTCATGAACACTTGCCCTTCTGCTACCCGACATCTGACCCACCCTCCTTAGGACTGAGGATTCCCCTCTGTAACTCTTTTTGGAGCAGCTGGCTTCTCACTGGAGAAAGTGAAAAGGCCGCCCACTTTTACTTCCATGGTGGTCGGGTGCAGGCTCTGCCCCAGCTCCACTCATCAGGCATCCAGGCCAGAAGGGGGCGCTCATCCTGGAGTGATTTGAAAGGGCAGCACAGAGGTTGTCCCAGCCATGGGGATGACAATTTGTGCTAAGAGGTCACCTCAGCCTCTGGTGGCCTGTGTCTAGCCTGGGTGAAATCTAGTGTTTGAGGCCATGTGGTCTCACAGCCTCTTTCCTGGCTCCCATCTGACTTCTGAGCTGCTGCTAATTGCTTCAGTCGTGTCCGACTCTGTGCAACCCCATAGACGGAAGCCCACCAGGCTCCCTCGTCCCTGGAATTCTCCAGGCAAGAACACTGGAGTGGGTTGCCATTTCCTTCTCCAATGCATGAAAGTCAAAACTGAAAGTGAAGTCACTCAGTCGTGTCCGACTCTTAGCGACCCCATGGACTGCACCCTACCAGGCTCCTCTGTCCATGGGATTTTCCAGGCAAGAGTACTGGAGTGGGGTGCAATCACCTTCTCCAGACTTCTGAGCAGCATACTTCAAACTGAAGGCAATTCTGTGAGCTCCCACCCAGAATATTCACTAGATTCTTATTCTGCTTAAATCCACTATTACTAAGAATCTGGCTGAATCACACATTAACTGAGAAAGCATATGAGAAAGCACTTTGTAAAGAACCAGGAAAATGTCAGCTATCTGTATTTGAGGTCTTCTAGCAGAAAGTCCTCTCAGACACCTGTCTGTCACTTGGTCTTGGGATCTCCCACACAACCCTCCCTGCCTCTTGGGGTCTGCTGGGTCAGACCTCCCAGACCTGCTTGCCTGCAGCCCACATTGCCCCAGCAGACCTGGTAATTCAAAAAGGAAGATGTTCCATCAACCTTATTTTTCTTTTCAGAGAGTCAGTGCTGAAGAAGACCCTTGAGAGTCCCTTGGAATGCCAGGAAAGCAAACCAGTCAATCCTAAAGGAAATCAACCCTGGATATTCATTGGAAGGACTGATGCTGAGGCTCTAATACTTTGGAAAAGACCTATTCATTGTAAAAGACCCTGATGCTGGGAAAGACAGAGGGCAGGAGGAGAAGGGGGAGACAGAAGATGAGATGGTTGGATGGCATCACTGACTCAATGGACATGAGTTTGAGCAAACTTTGGGAGATAGTGAAGGACAGGGAAGCCTGGTGTGCTGCAGTCCTTGGGGCCACAAAGAGTCAGACATGACTTAGTGACTGAACAACAACAAGGATGTAAGATTGGAAAGACACAGGAGCAGGAGGGGTGAAATGGGGTTCACACTATTTCATAGCCACCATTATTAGTAATAAACAGGATGTGATTGCTGTCGGGACCTGACTTACAGTGAGCTCTGGAACACATCTGCCTATCTCATCCTAAAATCTGGGAAAGAGGGAGTGATAGGGATTAAGGTACCCACTGACACAGAGAGGGTGAGTGACTTGCCACGGTCACACTGAGCAGAACTGGAGTTGGGACCAAGCCTGCAGTCTCCAGTCTACCCTTGGTCCAGGGACCTTGACACAAGTTGTGCCTGGTGGCAAAGATTTAGCTGGTGGCAAAGCTTTAGCTCATGGTGCATTTCCACCTGCAGAGCAGTTGTCGTCTTAACCAAGCCAGGTTCTCTGAAGCTGTGCCATTCAGTCCAGGGCCTTTGAGTCCAGAAGGTTTGTGATGGATGGAGGGGAGTCCGACAACTCCCAGCACTTTAACCTAGAGACTTACTGCCACCCATGTAGGACATGATGCCCATGGAGAGTTACTCCAAGCAGCTGTTTGTAGCAGCAGGAAACATAGGGAACAGCCCCTGTGACCATCGACTGGGCACTGGGTGGTGCCCTGCAGTATTTCCTCACGGTGGATACTTCTGTAATTAAAAAATTATGAGCAGGCTCTGTTCATATAACTGCTACTGAGAGATCCCCAGAATGTACTGCAAGGTTTTTTGTAATAGCAAGTTACAAAAGCTGGTACAGTAGCTATCACTTAAGCAGTAAATGGAAGAAGAAAATCTGACTATTTATGTGTCTCTGGAGAATACAGGAGATTGAAACATCAGTGACTTCTGGAAAGGTGAGTGGTAGGGAGACAGTAGTGGGAGGGAGAATCTTCACAGAATATCCTTTTGTTCCTTTGGAAGCCGAAACTATGAGACTCTATTATCTATTCAAAAAAGGATAAGTGCGTGTGACAGGTTTTGTTGTTGTTGCTTATTTATTTGTTTTTTTAAAGGACAAGAACTAAAAGGTGGGGATTTCAGATGATCAGGTTCCAGTTTCATTATCAGAGGGAGATGTTTAGGAAATTGAGGACAGGCTGGGGTGCCTCTCTGCTGTTTGCCCAGTTGCACAGACAGGGCTGCTGCCCTGCGCCAAGCAGGATCACCAGGAAGACACCTTGTTGGAAAGCATCTCCCTGAGAGAAATCGCCACAGGGGCTATGTCTTCTTTGGTTAAGGTGTTGCCTTGTCCCAAGCTCCATTTTCAAAATACATACCACTTGATTGTGGGATCCAGGGGCATCCCCACACTGTCCTAAGAGTCATTTGTTAAACCTTTTCACCTGGACAGGAAGAGCCCAGGTGACTTGCTAGTTTCAGCAGTGGGTTGAATTGCATCCCTCCCTGCCCCTTCAAAGATCTGTCCACCTGGGACCTCAGATCTTCTGAAATGATCTTATTTCAAAGAGGGTGGGACTTCCCTAATGGTCTGGTGGGTAGGACTATTCATATCCAGTGCAGGGGGCCCAGGTTCAATCCCTGGTTGGGGAACTAAAGCCCATATGCCGCGACTAATTTACTGGCAGAGCCAAGTAAATTTTTTTTTTTTTTTTAAGAGGGTCTTTGCAATGTAGTTTAGGTAAAAATAGAAAGATGTGATCATCCTGGATTAGGATGGGCCCTAAATCCAATTATGTGAGTGTCCTTGTAAGAGACAGAACAGAGGACACAGAGACAAAGAGGGGAAACTGTGAGGATGGAGGTAGAGAGTGGTGCATCTACAAAGCAGGAAATATCAGGGCTTGTGGACCCCACTGGGACCTCAAGGTGGACACAGAGTCGGTTCTCCCACAGAGGCCCTAGAAGGGACTCACCCTAAGCAGACCCAGATTCTGGACTTCTGACCCCCAGAACTGCAAGGAAGTAAGTTTCTGTTATAAGCCCCTCAACTTGTGGTATTTTGTTATGGCAGCCCTTGGAAATGCAAACAGCCCGACAGCTTTGCTGATGAGAAGGGGGCTTGGGGCACCGAGGGTGACCTCAAGGACTTTGCAAATTAAGGGTTGGTCCTACTGCTGTGTGACCCTGGGAGAGAAGAACAAGGTGGCCTGTTCGAAGACATACATCCAGGAAGGCTGGGCCCCCTTCTGGTCTGGGGCACCTCATTTCCAGTTCCCTGGGGTGGAAGCATTCCCTGCAGTGGGCGTTCTCTAATGGGGAAGGTGTGCCTGCCTGTCGCTAGGAAACAGGGAGCTGGGCCTGTGGGCTCCCAGCCTGGAGCGCAGGCAGATGGTGACAAGATTAAATAGTGCCTTTCATTTCAACATAGGAAATGTTTTCAATTCTCCTCTCTTCATGTCTCTAAAAAAAGGCAAGTGGCGGAAACGTCCTGCTGGAAATTTATTAACAAAAGCCCAGGCAGCCCAAAAAAAGCAGACATATTTTCCCCCACGTGTCTCCCCAAGCAGCCTCCAGGCACTCTGAGAGTGAGGTTTCTGCCCTTCCACCATGACCTGCCAGGCACCATGCTGAACTTCATTCAATCCTCCCAGTAGCTGGAAGAGGTAGGTTCTATTGCTATCCCATTTCTCAGATGAGAAGATTGAGTCTATGGAATGACAGTAACCGGGGGTAAATCTGGATACTTAATACATGATATCTCTGTTTTTCATTATATGCCCCTTCGTGATGATGTTTGTGAAAGTACTTGGAAATGACAATGCAAATCCAGAACCTCATTATTTCTAACACGATGAGGATAAGTAACCACAGGGCTGTGCATATGATAAACACAGCAAAGAGGAAAACAACTGTGTTTTCTCTGCAAATTTATCTGTAGGCAAGGAACTTAGTAGACCAGGAGAGATTAGACAGACACAGAGGTTAAGACATTGAAATTCAGAGTCTGAGAAATTCAGAGTCTGCTGGCTGGGTCAGCATCTCCTCTGCTCTGGTCACTTCGGGTATAGCTTCAGGCTCCACAAGACCCAGTCTCCCACATCACTCAGCCTTTTGCAGTAACTGGTAGTGGCTGCCAGTGGTTCCCCAGCACAGTCTCCTGACTGCTGTGGGCTTGTACTGGGGTAAAGAAAAATGGGGAGACTGCAGGTTCCCTAGGACCATGGAGTCACGTGCCCAGACTACAGATGGGTAACTGGGAGAAGAATGGGGCACAAAGAAAGGACAAGAGAGGTGTTGGGTTTTAGATCCATCAGGCTAGAAAGGAGAGCGGGATGGGTTGCTGGACAGGCATGGCCGCAAATAGTCCCTATTCTTTTTCCAACTTTGACCTCCTTCTGATGAAACACTGCTCCTCAGGTGAATCATCCCTACAGTATTAATTCCTTCAGTGTCTACAGCTTCTATCAAAGTAGTTTCATCCATCATATCACATGATGTAAATCTCAGTGCTGGGGGATGGGTAGAGCAGGTACTAACATGCCCCCCACATTGTGCACAGGGCAAACTGGGGTGCAGACCTCACCCTCCATTTCCCAGGCTTTCTGTAGTGTTGGTTCTTCCTTTGTAATAATACCTAAAACTCTGGGATGTTCCTGGTGGTCCAGTGGCTAAGACTCGGCACTCTCGAGTGCAGGTCGAGTGGGAGTGCAGAGGGCCCAGGTTCAACCCCTGGTCAGGGAACTAGATCCCACCTGCCACAACTAAAGATCTCACACACCAGCTAAAGATTTCGCATGTTACAACAAAGGCTTAAGATCCTGCATGCTGCAGCTATGACCCAGCACGGCCAAATAAATGTTTTTTTAAAAACCCAAATAAGTCTGCCTCCTTTCCTTCTCCTAATGCCAGTATCTTAATTCTGGTTCTCACCAGGCCACGGCTTGTGTATCTGCCTTAGCCTCACCCCAGACCAAGCCATCCAACATGCTGCCCCCTGAGGATGCTTCCTGAAGCTCTGCGTCAGCACAGCCAGACGTCACAGCAGCCTACAGTGTTTCTTATTATCGACCTTCCAAAGCCACTCTAACTTGATGTCATCCACCTACTTTATCTTATTACCTCCACCTCACCAAACACAGTCTGCTCCAGCCAGACCACTGTCCTCCCTAACAATGATGCCCATTCCCTGCCTCAGGGCCTTTGCTCATGCTCTGCTCCCACTTGGCCTGCTTTCCCTCCACTCACGGAGGTCTCTCCAGCAGCTAGTCATTCTTCAGGATACAGAGTAAATCAACCTCATTCATCAAATCAATCCTAATGATTCCAAACATTGTTCCCTTTTCTGAACTCACACTTAGATGCAGGGACCACATGGTAGCTGGCCTCTACAATGGCCCCCAGTGATCCTCAGTTCCTGTGTAGTCTTCTCCCTCCATGAGTAGAGACAAACTCTGTAGCCTATAGGATGTGGCAGAAACATCAGTGTGAATCCCAAGGCTAGGTCATAAAAGACAGTGCAACTTCTGGTTTGTACTCTCCTAGATTGTGCATGCCTGCTAAGTAGCTTCAGTTGTGTCCTACTCTTTCAGACCCTCTGGACTGTAGTCCACCAGGCTCCTCTGTTCATGGGGTTCTCCAGGCAAGAATACTGGAGTGGGTTGCCATGCTGGCGTCCTGGGGATCTTCCAGGGATCAAACCCTTGTCTCTTACACTTCCTGCATAAGAAGGCAGATTCTTTACCACTGGTGCCCCCTGGGAAATCCCTTAGATCGCCTATTCTGGAGGAATTCAGCCGTCATGTCAAGGTCAGGACGATGCTCAAGCAGCCCTATGAAAAAGCTTGTGTGATGATGAGCTGAGGTTACTAGGCAACAACAAATACTAATGGCAGGCTTGTGAGTGAGCCATCTTGGAAGTGGGTCTTCCTGTCCCAGTCAAGCCTTCAGATAACCGAGGCCTCCATAACCAAGGCCTCGGCCAACGCGTTGACTAAAACTTCATGAGAGCCAGAACCACCCGACTACACTGTGGCAAAATACCTGGCCCACTGCAACAGTGTGAGATTATGCATGTTTATTAGTTTAAGCTGCGAAGTTTCAGAGTAATTCATTAGTCATTAGTCTATAACAAATGCAAATGTCTTGTTCGTGAAGTATCTTCTCAAATCTATCAAAGCGCAGGGACTATGATTTCTTCCTTTTCCTTGCATTTGCCACGACTCCTGCCACAAAGATGGACACTTTGGAACAAGCACAGCATAAGGATGTGCTTGCTCATTCATTCATTCAACAAATATTTATTGAGTACCAATGTGCTAGGTACGGTGTGTGCCTAAAGGGAAAAAACAGATCAGCTTTCTGCCTGGAGGAGCTTATGATTTAGTTAATAATCACAAGAAAATGAAATTTATAATTATTATGTACATACTATGAATATAATAGAGAGGGGACTGCATTTGTATTGAGGGTAGGGAGTAGCCAAGGAAGGCATCTCTGTGGAAGGAATATTTAAGTAGAAGCCTAAAGGATGACTAGCAATCATTTGGGCAATAGGACAGGAAGCGGGGAAAGGCACTCCAGGTGTGTGAGTGTCCTCAGGCCAACAAACTTTGGGGCAGGGGTATCTGCATGAAGCAAGGTCGATGAGGAAGCCTGGGGCCAGGCATCAGAAGTTCTATACGTTAGGATTTTATTTTAAATAAGCCCCTTGGGAAGTCACTGCATTGTACTTGGTCGTTCAGTCGTGTCCGACTCTTTGCAACCACATGGACTGTCGCCCACCAGGCTCTTCTGTCCATGGGAATTCTCCAGGCAAGAATACTGGAGTGGATTGTCATGCCCTCCTCCAGGGTATCTTTCCAACCCACGAATTAAACCCAGGTCTCTGCATTGGAGGAAGATTCTTTACTGTTTGAGCCACCAGGGAAGCCCTGGGAAGTCACTTGAGAGGCTCTAAGCAGGGGATTCCTGTCCCTGGTGTGAGTTAGGATAATGTTTTAGAGATGGTTTAGAATGGTGCAGTCACGACAATGGTCAATGGCTCCTGCCATCACCCTGGAGGAAGATGATCATGGTTTTGGGCTAGGCTAGTGGCAGAGGTGGCACCCCACTCCAGTACTCTTGCCTGGAAAATCCCATGGACGGAGGAGCCTGGTAAGCTGCAGTCCATGGGGTCGCTAAGAGTTGGACACGACTGAGCGACTTCCCTTTCCCTTTTCACTTTCATGCATTGGAGAAGGAAATGGCAACCCACTCCAGTGTTCTTGCCTGGAGAATCCCAGGGACAGGGGAGCCTGGTGGGCTGCCATCTATGGGGTCGCACGGAGTCGGACACGACTGAAGCGACTTAGCAGCAGCAGCAGTGGCAGAGAGAATAAGAGAAGTGGGCAGTGCAAGAGATATTTTGAAAGTAGAATGGACAAGATTGCAGAAACGTGGATGGGCCTGGAGAGTATCATACTGAGTGAAATAAGTCAGACAGAGAAGGAGAAATATCGTATGACATCCCTAATATGTGGAATCTAAAAAGAAACGACACAAATGAACTTACAAATCAGAGAGAGACCACAGACTTAGAAAACGAACTCACGGCTGCTGGGTGGAAAGAATAGTTAAGGACTTTGGGAAGGTCATGTACACATTGCTGTATTTAAAATGGATAACCAATAAAAAACCTATTGTATAGCACATGGAACTCTGCTCAATGTTATGTGCCAGCCTGGATGGGAGGGGGGTTTGAGGGAGAATGGACACATATATACATATGGCTGAGTCCCTTCCCTGTTCACCTGAAACTATCAAAACATTTTAATCGGCTATCAGTTCAGTTCAGTCACTCAGTTGTGTCCGACTCTTTGCGACCCCATGAATGGCAGCACGCCAGGCCTCCCTGTCCATCACTAACTCTTGGAGTTCACTCAGACTCATGTCCATCGAGTCGGTGATGCCATCCAACCATCTCATCCTCTGTCGTCCCCTTCTCCTCCTGTACCCCAGTACAAAATGTTTTTGGTGTTTAAAATTTTTAAAAAGTAGAATGGATAGGAACTGGAGGTGGATGGGGTAAGGGGAAAGAGGCAGGTGTTAAGACTTACTGGTTGATTGGCTAATGATGCAGAACCCCTCAACTGACATTCCTCAGAGTCTGCAGTGGCCTGAGCCCCTCCTACCTGGAATAAAATGGGACCCCCTTCCCTGGGCCATGATCCCACCTTCACTCCCTAGCAGCTGTTGCCAGGCCCAAGTAGCCCTGTTAGATGTGCCCAGAGGCTATGCCAGATCTGTGTGCCTCACAAGGCAGGTAACAACATCCATTTTTGTTCATTGCTGTATGGCCAGGGCCTAGCCCAGCATCTGGGGCAGAGTGGGTGCCTCATTAACATTAGATGGATGAATGTACACTGAATAAATGAGTGCATGTCGACCCCCACGTCCCCACCTTTCTTTTGATCCAGCCGTGAAGAGCTTCTGCCAGTGCCTAAGCCCTGAGCCCTGCAGGCTGGCTTGGGGCAGGTGGGAGAATTCAGGAGCCAGAAAGGGCACAAGCCCCAGTCTCTTGGGCTTACCTGCTGCCCTTCCTGTCCTAGACATCTTCCCTGGGTTCCAGCTCTGGCCCGTTTTCTGCCACGAACCTCACGGCGTCCTGTTTCCTATCCCAAGTCCTGCTTCTCACTGGTTCAGCTCAGCTCTTCGTCAAACAGGAAGCATGCGCTCTCATGCGCTGGTATATAGCTTACTGTGTATCAGAATCACCTGGGAACTGGTTCTAAGTATAGCTTCCTGGGACCCTGCCTAGATAACCTGATCCAGTAGGTCCTGAGGCCCAGGAAGCTGCATTTTAAACAAGAGCTCCAAATGCTGCAGGTGGTTCCTAGATGACCTCGTGAGGAACTTGTTGTAGAGTGTTGGGGCCTGGGTGATGCCTGGATCAAACTGGGATAACTAGGCCACCTCAGAAACACGGCAGCAGGTGGGCTGGGACTCAGGCTTTGTCCAGATGTCAAGTCCTCATGGTCATTAGAGGACACACCTGGGCCAGGCCCTGGGCAAGTTGGCCTTAGGGGATCCCCCACATCATAGCAAACATCACAAGGCCCCCAAACTCCATGCTAAATATCTCTTTGCTCTAGAAAATTTGAAAGGACTTTTATACTTTTTAGCTTTTTGAAATTAATTATCTTTATTGTTCTCACTTTTTGTTTTGTTTTGTTTTGCCATGCTGGATCTTAGTGCCCTGCCTAGGGGTTGAACCCATATCCCCTGCACTGGAAGCAGAGTCCCAACCACTGGGAACTTCCCACTACTGTTCTCTCTTGTGGCTCAATGGTAAAGAACCCACCTGCCAAGGAGGGAACACGGGTTCTATCCCTGGGTTGGGAATATACCCAGGAGAAGAAAATGGTAACCCACTCCAGTGATCTTATCTGGAAAATTCCATGGGCAGAGGAGCCTGGCAGGCTATACAGTCTATGGGGTCTCACAGAGTCAGACATGACTTAGTGACCAACAACAAAGAGTTAAACTGTAGGTGACCACTGACATTTTCTGGGCATTTAATTAACATTTACTGATTTCAAATTAGAAACTTTTGTCTCTTGGAACCAATACATTTTAAACTCAGGTTTCAGATATTTTCTACAAGCCTTTAAAAAGCCAGCAGGCCCTGGGCACAGTGCCCATAAAGAGGCCCTGCGCCACCTAAGGCAGGTTTTTCCAAAGCCATTTGGGGCTGGGCAGGAGGCCTAGGTTGGCACAGGCATGGGGAGCCTCCGTGTTGCCACACAAGCCCCCGGGAGCCATCCTGGCACAGCTGGGGTGGTGAGCACAGTAGTGCTGCGCTCAGCATGGCCCATGTCCATCTGCCACCTGGGCACTAAATATAGCCCATACACAGAGCCCTCTCTGCCTGGAACCTGCAGAGTAGGCTTAATTGGCTAGAACTGTCACAGAGAGAAGCTCTGTTAAAAGGAATTGAAAACAGACTTCGCCCTACAATTCTGGGATGTGGCGGCTCATAATTAGACAAAGGATTTTTCCTGCCAACACAACACAACATTGCTGGATCTAGTCCCTGATAAATCCTTCAGCTTAATCATCTCAGGTGTTGAGGCCTGTGCAGGTGTCCAGGGAATACTTGCTTTTCCTAGGGAACCGACAAAGTAGGACATTTCCCCCCGTGTTCTTATGCTTAGTGCTATGGCCCGACGGAGTGTGTCCCTCTAAAATCTGTATGTTGAAACTCCAGTTCACAGGCTTTCTTTGGAGGTAGGACCTCTAAGGAAGTGATTAAGCTTAAATGAGGACAAGGACTTCCCTGGTGGTCCAGTTGTTAAGACTATGTGCTTCCACTGCGGGGGGCCTTTTGGGTTTGAACCCTGGGTGGGGAACTAAAGAACTCAGGTGTCCTTCTGATGAGGACAGCAATCCTATTGAATCAGGACTCCATCCTGTGTCCTCACTTAATCTTTTTTTTTCTTTATTTTGGTCTCACCCTTGAGGTAGGAGAGATCTTAGTTCCCCAGTTCAGTTCATTCAGTCTCTCAGTCGTGTCCAACTCTTTGCAACCCCATGGACTGGCTGCAGAGCTGCAGGTTCATAACTTAGCTTTGAACTCAGCTAAACTGGGGGTGTGATGGGGAAGTCTTCAAATAGCCTTTAACTGATACAGGGTTTCAATTTTTCCCAAAGGAGGGGTGGAGGTGTTTAGTCATTGACTAAGCTTAAAGCTCAACATTCAGAAAACTAAGATCATAGCATCTGGTCCCATCACTTCATGGGAAATAGATGGGGAAACAGTGTCAGACTTTATTTTTTGCAGCTCCAAAATCACTGCAGATGGTGATTGCAGCCATGAAATTAAAAGACGCTTACTCCTTGGAAGAAAAGTTATGACCAACCTAGATAGCATATTGAAAAGCAGAGATATTACTTTGCCAACAAAGGTCCATCTAGTCATGGCTATGGTTTTTCCAGTGGTCATGTATGGGTGTGAGAGTTGGACTGTGAAGAAGGCTGAGAGCCAAAAAATTGATGCCTTTGAAATGTGATGTTGGAGAAGACTCTTGAGAGTCCCTTGGACTGCAAGGAGATCCAACCAGTCCATCCTAAAGGAGATCAGTCCTGGGTGTTCATTGGAAGGATTGATGCTGAAGCTGAAACTCCAATACTTTGGCGATCTCATGCAAAAAGTTGACTCATAGGAAAAGACCCTGATGCTGGGAGGGATTGGGGGCAGGAGGAGAAGGGGACGACCAGAGGATGAGGTGGCTGGATGGCATCACTGACTCAATGGACAAGAGTTTGGGTGAACTCTGGGAGTTGGTGATGGACAGGGAGGCCTGGTGTGCTGCAGTTCCTGGGGTCTCAAAGAGTCGGACATGACTGAGGGACTGAACTGAACTGAACTGAAAGCTAAAGCCTTTGACTGTGTGGGTCCAACAAACTGGAAAATTCTTAAAGAGATGGGAATACCAGACCACCTTACCTGTCTCCTGAGAAATTTGCATGCAGGTTAGAACTAGACATGAAACAATGGACTGGTTCAAAACTGGGAAAGAAATATGTCAACAACGTTGTCGCCCTGCTTATAGTTCCTTGGTGGCTCAGTGGTAAAGAATTTTCCTACCTATGCAGTAGATGTGGGTTCAATCTCTGGGTCGGGAAGACCCCTTGAAGAAGGAAATGGTAACCCATTCCTGTATTTCTGCCTGGAGAATCCCAGGGACAGAGGACACTGGCTGGCTTCAGTCCACGGGGTTGCAAAGGAGTCAGACATGACATAGCGATTAAACAACAACAACATGCAGAGTACAACATCCAGCAACATGACAGGCTGGGTGACTCACAAACTGAAGTCGAGATTGCTGGAAGAAATATCAACAACCTCAGATGTACAGATGAGACCTCTCTAAAGGCAGAAGTCAAAGAAGAACAAAAGAGATTCTTGATGAGGGTGAAAGAAGAGAATGAAAAAGTTGGCTTAAAACTAAACATTCATAAAACTAAGATCACGGCACCTTGCTTCATCATTTATTGGTAAATAATGGGGAAAAAGTGGAAATAGTGACATTTTTATTTTGGAGGGCTCCAAAATCACTGTGACAGGGAAGGCAATGGCATCCCACCCCAGTACTTTTGCCTGGAAAATCCCATGGATGTAGGAGCCTGGTAGGCTCCAGTCCATGGGGTCGCTAAGAGTCGGACACGACTGAGCGACTTCACTTTCACTTTTCACTTTCATGCATTGGAGAAGGAAATGGCAACCCACTCCAGTATTCTTGCCTGGAGAATCCCAGGGACGGGGGGAGCCTGGTGGGCTGCCGTCTATGGGGTCGCACAGAGTCGAACACGACTGAAGCGACTTAGCAGCAGCAGCAGCAGCAAAATCACTGTGAACAGTGACTGCGGCCATGAAATTAAAAGACATTTGATCTTTGGAAGGAAAGCTATGACAAACCTAGACATATTAAAAAGCAGAGACATCACTTTGCCAACAAATGCCAAAGCTATGGGTTTTCCAGTAGTCATGTATGGATGTGAGAGCTGCACCATAAAGAAGACTGAGTGCCAAAGGATTGATACTTTCGAACTGTGGTGCTGGAGAAGACTCTTGAGGGTCCCTTGGACTGCAAGGAGATCACACCAGTCAATCCTAAAGGAAATCAAACCTGAATATTCAGTGGAAGGACGCATGCTGAAGCTGAAGCTCCAATACTCTAGTCACCTGATGAAAAGAGCTGACTCATTAGAAAAGACTCCCGATGCTGGGAAAGATTGAGGGCAGGAGGAGAAGCGGACGGCAGAGGATGAGATGGTTGAATGGCATCATCGACTCAGTGAACATGAGTTTGAACAAACTCTGGAAGATAGTGAAGGACAAGGAAGCCTGGCATGCTGAAGTCCATGGGGTCGCAAAGAGTCAGCCATGACTTAGCAACTAAAGAACAACAACAAGAGGTGTTTAGAGTGCATATCTTGTCTTGTTGAAGAACTGATAACAGATTTTGACTTTTTTGCCCTTTCACTTCCACATGTCCTGAGTGACTGTTGGCTTGGCACATTTAATCTATGTGCAGACTCTAATCAATTGCTAATGGCTACCTGGAATACTGTGTTGAAAAGGATTTTAAGGCCTTCCTCTGGGAACCATGAAAAACAGATTCCTGATGGATTGGCAGTGTCTGCTAGGAGCATGGGATGGGAGTGACTACCTGGTATTTATTGATACGACTCTAATGCAAAAAGCAGTTACAACTGTTACATAAAATAATCAACCAAGTGATTATATATTTCTGCTTCTACTATTGTCATTTATTTATTTGCATATATCATCATCATTTATTTGTATAAACAAGATTTCCTAAATTTACTCGTAGAGAAAAAATGACCAAGAATAATTAGGAAAAAAAATGGAAAAGAAGAATAACTGGGGGAATCAGTCCTGCTAGATAAAGTACCATAATTCATTGGTTTTGCTTCCTGTTGATTGTTGTTTTTACAATTTAACATCTGCCACTGAGGTGGCAGTCAGGAGGTAATTGTCATCACCTGTCCATATACAAAAACACTGGCCAAGATTATCAGCAACTTGGAAGAAACTCTTGGACACAATAGTGGGGTATTCTTTTAAGAAATGCTGCATCATCAAAGTGGGACTCTTGCAGGCACGGAGGACAAAATTGGTTGGAAAAACAAGGACATCAATGGTCAGAATCAAAATATGAATATAAAGACACTTTAGAACTGCTTTAGTCAATTCATTTTGCTCATTCAAATTTTCTTTCTTATATACCTCCAAGTGTGATATATGATGGGCTTCCCTAGTGCGCAGACAGTAAAGAATCTGCCTGCAATGCAAGAGACCCAGATTTGATCCCTGGTTCTGTAAGACCCCCTGGAGAAGGGAATAATAGCTACCCACTCCAGTATTCTTGCCTGGGGGATTCCATGGACGGAGGAATGGGGCAGGGTTGCAAAGAGTTGGACACGACTGAGTGACTTAGCACATGACATATGATAAACTTCTGTGTCCACATGAGGCTATGGAGGACTTAGTATATGCCTCTTCTAGATGCAAAAGAGTGTCAGTAAAAGAAAATAATACACCTCTGCCCTTACGGGGATTTTCATGCTAGCAAGATAGACAATAAACAGACATAAATAAATATGCAATATTTAAGGGTTTTTAAATACACCACCCTTATGGCAGAAAGCAAAGAAAAACTAAAGAAACTCTTGATGAAAGTGAAAGAGAAGAGTGAAAAAGTTGGCTTAAAACTCAATATTCAGAAAACTAAGATCATGACATCCAGTCCCATCACTTCATGGCAAATAGATACGGAAACAATGGAACCAGTGAGAGACTTTATTTTCTTGGGCTCCAAAATCACTGCAGATGGGGACTGCAGCCATGAAATCAAAAGACGCTTGCTCCTTGGAAGAAAAGCTATAATCAACCTAGACAGCATATTAAAAAGCAGAGACATTACTTTGCTGAACAAGGTCTGTCTAGTAAAAGCTATGGCTTTTCTAGTAGTCATGTATGGATTTGAGTTGGACTATAAAGAAAGCTGAGTGCCGAAGAATTGATGCTTTTAAACTGTGGTGTTGGAGAAGACTCTTGATAGTCCCTTGGACTGCAAGAAGACCAAGCCAGTACATCCTAAAGGAAATCAGTCCTGAATATTCACAGGAAGGACTGATGCTGAAGCTGAAACTCCAATACTTTGGCCACCTAATGTGAAGAACTGACTCACTGGAAAAGACCCTGATGATGGGAAAGATTGAAGGCGGGAGGAGAAGGGGTCGATAGAGGATGAAATGGTTGGATGGCATCACTGACTTGATGGACATGAGTTTGAGCAAGCTCCAGGAGTTGGTGATGGACAGGGAAGCCTGGCATGCTGCAGTCCATAGGGTCACAAAGAGTTGGACACGACCAAGTAACTGAACTGACTGACTGAAGTACAGGGTAAGAAGACAAAAAGTTGGGGTACAAGGTAGGGTTTCTATTTTATACAAAGAAGTCCGGGAAGACCTTTCCAGGAGGTGGCATTTTAATAAATACACAGAGGAGGTGAAGGAGAGAGTCTCAGGTATACCTGGAGAAAGAGCATCGTAAATAAAGAAAACAGCATGTGCTAAGGTCCTCAGGCAGGAGTCCTCTTGGCATAATCAAGGAAGAGAGGGGGGACTAATGCTGCTGGAGCTCAGCAAAAGAGTGGGTGCATGGAAGAAAATTAAGTTCTGAGAGTTGGCTGGGGGCCAGGTTAGGTGGGTCTTGGGAACTTCTGTGGGGTTTTGGAAGTCATTAGAAAGTTATGAGCAAAGACGGAGAGGATCTGACTACTTTTTAAAAGGATTGATTTGGCCACTGTGGGGAGAATCAGAGATGTCACAGAAAGACTGGTTAGGAAGCTACTGCTATAACCCAGGTGAGGGGTGATAGGGCAGTGGTGGAGGTGGTGAGAGCTGATTAGATTCTGCATATGTTTGCAGACAGAACTGACAGGACTTGATAGAGAGAGTGGATGTACAGAAGGAGAGAGAAGTCAAGACTTGAACATTTGGGGGACTTCCCTGGTGGTCCAGTGGCTAAGACTCCACACTCCCAATGCAAAGGGCCCATGTTCAACCCCTGGTAGGGGAACTAGATTCTACATGCCACAACCAAGAGTTTGCATGCCGCCACTAAAGATGCTGGGTGCCGCAACAAAGATCAAAGACTCCGCATGCTGCAACTAGGACCTGGCACAGTCCAACAAGCAAACATTTTCTAAAATACTTGAAGATTTTTGACTTGAATTACGGAAAAAAATGGGGCTGTTGTTTCTTGACTGGGAAACTTCGTGGGAGAATCAGGTTCTGGGAAAGATAAGGAGTTCAGATTTAGAAATGTTAAATTTGAAATGCAGATTAATCCTCCAAAGGGGAGACTGAGAGGACAGCTGGCTACATGGGCTTGGAGTTCTGGGGAGAGGTCTGGGCCAGAGAAATAATGTCATATACCATCAATGCATGGCTCATACTTAAGGCCATGAAGCTGGATGAGATCCATTTGGCAGAGAGAAGGGAAAATATACTAGCACAGGACAGGATGGGTGCAATGAAACAGAGGAATGGAGAGAAGGAAGAGCCAGAGACACAGATGAGAAACTGTGTCTCCAGAGAGAACCCAGAGATCCAAGGGCAGAACAGAAACCCCAGAAACAGATCCCAATACTTGGAGAAATTCTATGTACAGTAAAGGCAGCATCTCAAACCAGTGGGGGAAAGGGATTATTCAATAAATGGAGTTGGGAAAAACCACGAAGTTGGATGAGTATAAATATCAATTGTGTCCAATATCTAAATGTACAAATAAATAAAATTTAAAAACGTACTATAAGAAACCATAGGGAAAAGATTTGTGAATAATCCTTTGTTGGTGTAAAACAAAACCAAAAAGCTCTAAAATAGAAGATCATAAATATGCCTACATAATAATGAAAACTATACAAAAACATCTTTAAAATGTACATTTGGGGTAATTTCCATCATGTGTAGAGGTCCTAAATAAAATCAATAACATAACTACAGGAATAAAAGAACAATAGCCAATAAAAACATGAGGAAAGGTTGTGCCCCAATCTCTCAAGGAAAGAAAAATACAACTGGCTTCTGAGTCTCTCTGAAAGATGCTCAGACTCATTCACAATAAGAGAAATGCAGATTAAAAGTACATTAGAGGGACTTCCCTGGTGGTCAAGTGGCTAGGAGTCCCAAGTTCCATCCCTGGTCAGTGAACTATTACTAGACCCCACATGCCACAACAAGAATTTGCATACTGCAATAGGACCCGGCACAGCCAAATAAATAAATAATTTTTTTTTTTTAAGTACAAAAGAGAACAGATTTCATCAACTGAATTATTTTCAAAAAATTAAAATTTGATAAAACACTGATTTGGGGACACCATTTGCTGTTGTGCTGTGCTGTGCTTAGTCACTCAATCATGTCTGACCTTTTGCGACCCCATAGACTGTAGCCCACCAGGCTCCTCTGTCCATGGGGAATCTGCAGGCAAGAATCCTGGAGTGCGTTGTCATGCCCTCCTCCAGGGGATCTTTTCAACCCCGGAATCAAACTTAGGTTTCATGCATTGCAGGTGGATTCTTTACTGTCTGAGCCAACAGGGAAGCCCATTCCCTGTGGTGGGAGTGTCTATAATTGATAAGGCCACCATGGAGGGGGATAGGAGTGATAGTCATTACAATTAGGACTGCATAGGCCCTTTGACATAGCATTTCCCTTTTCCTACGTAAGAAATGACACATGCAGGGCTATTCATTGTATGAGAGCTTTAAAAAAAAATTTTTTTTTTTGGCCATGCTGCCTGGCTTGCAGGGTCTTAGTTCCCCAAGCAGGGACTGAACCTGCATTCTCCGCCCTGAAAGCACCAAGTCCTAACCACTGGACAGTCAGAGAATTCCCTATGAACACTTTAAAAAAATAAATCTATTTTGCAAAATCTCAAAGAAAAGTTGCAAGTATGGTTTGGAGAATTTTTTTTTCCAGAATCATTTGAGAGTAAATTGCTGACTTCATGCCCCATCACTGGGTAAATACATTCAGTGTGTATTTCTTTCAAATAAGGACATTCTCCTTCACAACCACAGTATGGTTATCAACATCAGTAGATTAACAAATATAGACAGAGAAAATGAACATTAACCCTGTGGTATTGGTTTGCAATTGCAGGCATCCATGTGAACTCTGGATTTTTCATGTTCAGAGAGACAGAAATAAATGTAGACATATGTGGGTGTATGCTGCGGCCAGCACAACAGGTAGGGATCGAAAGTGGTCAACACATGGTTTGGGAAAAAGAAACTAGAGGCAGGATTAAAGTTTTAAAGATGGGACCGGGAGACTCAAGACCTCTTGGGTCCAGAGCCCTGTTCCTCGGAGCCACATCACTCTTATTTAGTCTTGGCAAGCAGAAAGGATCTGTTGTGCTACGATGAAGTCAGCCTCCTGTGTTCCCAGTTACATCTCCCATTTTATTGATTAATTTAAACTATCTGTTATTTTCTTGTGCAAGGACTATCCCTAGCTGGAGGTCATAGACCCGCATATGCCTTGGGAAAACATCTCAGTGTGTGCACAAGCAGCGTTCTGAACTTGAGCTGACGCGGCATTCCAAGGTCCACATTATGTTTTTCATTAGCTTAGCAGGGCATGACAATCCCAGCTGATCAACCCAATGTACTTTTATTTGGGTTATGCTATATTGCTGTATTTTGCTTTTATTCTTTTCCCATGATGATTTTCTCACGGCTTAGCCAGAGCAACAGGCAGCTGACTATTAACCCCTGCAGGTGTGACTCTGTGTATGTGTGTGTGTTCTCTGCCTCTGTCTGATCCCTGTCTGAAGGCCCCTGGAAGCAGCAACATCCCAATAGCGGTGAGGATATCTAGAGACCAGATCTTGGCTTCTGAGTGTCTTTTTCCACAAAAGGAATGAGGGCTCTTCAGAGAAATGAAGCAAGGCAAGTGGAAGGTGAGCTGCTTTCCTCTTCTGACCCTGTACCCCATTCTCAGGGGGTCCCAGCAGCCTTTTCTGTACCTGTCCTCTGGCCTTAGCTGATGTATTGACCAGGAATGTGATACTGAAACGAAGCTGGATCAAGCAGACTCTTAAGAGATGTGAGACTTGAAATTAAAGAATGAGAGACACATAGATAAGGAATCACGGAGGTTGAGACAGGTTAGTAGCTGTACTCTGGAGAAAGGCCACTGACATCTACTGTTGAATTGTTATCAACCCTGCCTTCTGATCCTTCCATCAAATTCCCCTTTTGGCTTAGGCAAGCCAGAATCCATTCCCATTGCTAGCAACCAGAAGAGTCATTTTGTAAAAAATAATTTGTTTTATTTTTGATTGTGCTGGATCTTCGCTGTGGTGAGCAGGCTTTCTTAGTTGCAGAGAGTGAGGGCTACTCTTTTTTGTGCACAGGGTCTAGGGTGCACAGGGTCTAGGGTGCACGGGTTCCAGTAGCCGCAGCACACGGGCTCAGTAGTTGTGGCACAGGGCTTAGCTGCTCTGTGGCATGCAGGATCTTCCTGGACCAGGGATCGAACCCGTGTCCCCTGCATTGGCAGACAGATTCTTAGACACTGCACCATCAGGGAGTCCCCCAAAAGAGTCTTAATTAAAGTGCAAGAACCAGAAGTGGATTTGAATCTTGGTCTCCAAATTCCTGTTCTTTTCTTCTATATGACACCAAGACTCCTGGAGGCCAGTTATCCACACTAAGAAATATACATATCTATGGCTCTCTATTCTAACAAGTGTTTTAATGGGATCAACCCAGGCCCAGAGCAGTCTGACCATCCTGTTGGAAAGACTATGTTGAGCCCCTGGGATGACACAGAAAAGCCCACTCATCCCAGTGTTTCTGCTGGAATATTCCTGCCAAGTAACGATCTTGGTTACTGTGAGTGAAACAATTTGAATGTCTCAGCCCCAGTCGCTGTCTGATTGTGGCCACTTAAGAGAGCCCTAGGACTTCCTTGGTGGTCCAGTGGCTAAGATTTCAACCTCTCAATGCACGTTTCTGGGTTCGATCCCTGGTCAGGGAACTTGATGCCACCTGCTGCAACTAAGAGTTTGCATGTCACAACTAAAAATCCTGCATGCCACAACTGCAATCCTGCACAGCCACATAAATAATTTAAAAAGAGAGAGAGACAAAGAGAAATTCCCAAGCAAGGCCAGCACAGGGACTAGCAGCTAAACCCCAGGTAGCTTACCTGGGGTAAGCTTATCTGTGAGAAGAAGATGGTGGTTGTTTTATGCTACTAGGTTTGGAGATGATTTGTTACAAAGCGGTGGATAACTAAAACAGATGGTTTCTTTGGAAAGGTGGTGGGTAAGATGAGAACTAAAAGATGGAAGGGAGTGGGGGTGAAAGGTTGTTGTGACACCGGGATTCTTGGCCCCCGGAGGAGACGAATTCAATTCGGGGCCAGAGACGAGGCTTGATCACTCAGAGCTTTTGTGTAATAAAGTTTTATTAAAGTATAAAGGAGATAGAGAAAGCTTCTGGCATAGGCATCAGAAGGGGGCAGAAAGAGTACCCCTTTGCTAGTGTTAGCAATGAAGTTATATACTCTAAAGAATGTCTGGAGGTTGTAAAGACCTAATTTACATTTTAAGATTCCTCAGGCAGGATGCATCCTTGAAAAGACCAAGTCTAACCCCCCTAATTTACATTTTAAGATAACACTGTCCTCAGGCAGGATACATTATTGTTGTATAATCCTAAGGAATGTGGAGAAAGAAAAAAAGTTTGTCCTTTCTTCCTCCTTGAGAATTCCAGACCCCTCTCTCCTTGGGGACCCCTAGACTCCTTATGAATCTGTCTAGGAAAATGACTCTCTTAGGGGCACCCTGGAAGGCAAGTCCAGGCAGAGGGGTCAGGAAATAGCCTGGTGCATCTGAGGAGCTGTAAGAGGCCAGCGTGGCTCAAGTGCCTGCTGATGGTGACAGAGTGGTACCAAATGAAGTGAGGGGGGAAGTGGAGCCTGATCATGCAGGGCCTTGCAGGTCTTGGAAAGAGCCTGGACTTTAGTCTAACTGTCTCAGATGCCACCGAGGGGTTTTAAGCTGGGGGATGACATGATCTGATGTGGAGTTTTCAGATGTCTCTCTCGCTGTTGCGTGGAAGCAGGTGATGGGCAAGCAGGAAAACCAGGTGGAATAGCAGTAGCAGACCCCATGAGAGGCAGGGGAGACCTAACTGAGGGCGGTGGAAAGGAAGGTGGGAGAAGGAGAGGTGCTCAGGGCATATTTTAGAGGGAGAATAAACAGGGCTTGCTGATGGGCTGGATGTGGAGTATGAATGAGAAAGAAGTGTCAGAAATGATTCCCAGATCCCTGATTTGACAACGAGGCGGAGGCTGGTGCCATTCACCAAGATGGGAAAACTGTGGGAGGATGAGATTTGGGTTAGGGGCACAGATCAAGAGTTCGCTTTTGCACTCATTACTTTGGAAATGTCAGGGAGATATCAAGTGGAAATATGTGTCGGCAGTTGAATATATACGTTTACATTTTCAAAAAGTGATCTGGGCCAGGGATATGCTTTTGGGAGTCATCAGCCTACAGACGACATTTAAAGCCAGAAGAAAAAGTGAAATTTCCTAGAGAGGGAGGGGGAGAGGGAGAAAAGCTCCAAGGGACACACATCTTCTTCTAGATGCCCGAAGAAGAGGCATGTGTACGTGCTCAGTCATTCAGTCATGTCCAGCTCTTTATGACTCCATGGACTGTAGCCTGCTGAGGCTCCTCTGTCCATGGGATTTCCCAGGCAAGAACACTGGAATAGGTTGCTACTTCCTCCTTCAAGGGATCTTTATGACCCAGGGATCGAACCTGTGTCTCCTGGGTTTCCTACGTTGGCAGGCAGATTCTTTACCGCTGAGCCATCTGGGGAAGCCCACTTGGAGAAGATAAAACCCCAGCAAATAGTCTGATTGACAAAAGGGAATTTCCCTCTGGAGCACAGGAAGCAAGACCAAGAGGTTTCTACCTGGTAGCTGCTTGGATATCTGAAGGCAGAGTAGTGTCCCCCGGAGGACCCTTCTCTAGATAACATCTTCCAAGCTCCCTGTGTCTTTCCTGGGAAGGCATGCATGTAAGTCCATCACCATCTGGGCCATTCTCCTCTCAAAGTTCCTTTGCTGCTGCTGCTAAGTCACTTCAGTCATGTCCAACTCTGTGCAACTCCATAGATGGCAGCCCACCAGGCTCCCCCATCCCTGGGATGAGTGTAAGTGTTCAGGTAAGACTGAGCAGCCCGGAGTAGAAAGCGCCTAGCTGATTGATGTGAGAGACACTAAACAAAGAGTGAGTTGGGGACAGCTGAGGACAGATGGGCCATTCAGGCTTGTTGCTGAGAGATTTTCCACTGATTTTTCTCCTCTATGGCAAAGGCCTGGGAATTCAGAGAAAGCCCCATAAACAACGGAGTGAGCTCAGGCACTCTGTTACTGCCTGACAGCCTCAGTGGCAGAGAACTAGATTGCTTCCCAGGGCAAAAAATAAATAGTGTGAAACTTCTAACAAGACTGTCAGAGGGCTGCTTGCCTGCTTGATGGTGAGACCTCAAGATGGATCGTTTGGGAAATGTCAAAACCTATAAACACAGAGCAGAAAAGTTCTCCATCTTTTGTTCATTTAGTCCACAAAACTTCTTCATTGCCAAGACGGCAAGGCCTGAATAAATACACAACCTGTATGATTGTTCCGAGTCCTGGCTGGAACAGGAGGCCTGTATTCTCCACCAGTATCATTCAGAGTCCCTGGGTGAGTTTTCTGCTGTGGTTACTACCAATTACGGATAAGGACACCCAGCCTCCTGGATGTAGAGTTTGGAAACGTGTGTTCAGTATAGCTTTGGCAAGAAAGGGGTCTTCGCTCCTCTTCTCATCTCCTGTCTTCACAGCTACCCCACGTGGATGGAGTCTTTGCAGGGACAGAAAACTGGTCTGATAACAATACGAAGATTCCCCAGGAAAAGCCATCAGCATTACTGACAATAGGGTTCGTCTTATAGACTCTCTGGTCTGAAGAAGGAGGGAGAACAGAGAGAGACCAGACCATGTAATGATCTGGGTGTTTTAAGCAAAGGCTCGAACTTCCTTTGGGCTCAAGGGATGGAGTGAGGACAGTCTTCCTAGAGCAGTGATTCTCAAAGTGTGGTTTCCCTGGCCAGAGGAAACGCACCCGGAAACTCTCAGCGGCGCATATTCTCGGGCACTGCCCAGACCTCCTGAATCCGTCTCGGGCGGGGCCGGTGTTCTCTGCTAGAGAGACGCTGTTCCAGCAGTATGCCCTTCTCTCCAGTAATGAACTGTACCTTCATGCTCTGTTAGGTGGTATGTGTATATAATTTTACATTTGGGAAGTGAGGGGGAGCTCTTATTTTTATAACACAAACTGTAGAACATTTTGGAGGGACAAGAAGAGGGGACATAATGGCACATTAGAATCCCTGAGGTAGTTTAATGTTCATTAACGTGGAGCAGGGCTAATAAAAGTAGTGGAACCCTGATTTAGAGAAAAGAAAGAAGCTCTCTCTGAGGCAGGTCCTGAGGGCTCAGTTCCTGAGGCTCCACACAGCAGGGCCTGTGAGAGAAGGCCCGGAACTCCTCCTGGCCCCACAGGCAGAGCTGGAACAGGGTTTTCTTACGGTCTGTTAGTCACCCAGCAGACCTAATGGGGAGTGGTGTGCATGTGCACATGTGTCCTCACCCCTGTGTGTGCACACATGTGTGTGCATGGGGGGTGAGCAGGTGGAGAAACAAAGGGGTGTGGCAAATGTCAGTCATCTACCACCGTCAGCAACTCCCGGTATCCAGCTTTCAGCCGCAGGGGTGGTATTGGTGGTATGATCTGCAGTATTCCGGAGACCCCAGAATGCAAAGGCAGTCAATTTCTAGTTTCCAGGGGCTCCAAGGATGGTTCCTGAGATACTCCCTCACTAGCAGTGGTTCCCAGATTCGGCCCCCCAACCCCCCATTCCCACAGAGATCCTCATTCTATTGGCTTGGTGCAGAGCCAAGAAATCTGCATTTTAAACAAGCCCCTCCCACCAAGTCATTCCAGTACAGGCTGCACCTAGGATATTAACAGACAATTTTATCTGGGGAGATGGTGACTCTTGGGGGAAGGGAGGAGTGACACTCAGGAGCTGGAAAGAATGTCCTTGGACATCAGAGCATCTGATGGGTCTTGTCATCCAGTGTCTGCCAGTTACTAAATAGCAGTGAGACAGGACAGCGGAGTGAGAGCTGTCACTGCCAGAGACAGAGTGGTATTCATTTGGGCAGTAAATGTCAGGTTGTTAATTCATCCATGGGGTTGCCTAGTCAGCTGGATCAGAGGCATGCTACCTATTCTTTCTGGAAGGCAGGTTTCACAAGGCCAGGGCAACCAGGTCTCTGTGTCAAGAAAGAAGCTTGGGGGTGTCAGCAGACCAAATGAAGCCTCTGAATGTCCAAAAGGTCAGAGAAGCGTGAACGCAACATCGATTGTATGGACAGGTCAGTGTACAGGGGATTTGATCAATTCTGTCAAACTTCTCTCCCAGTCACCTGCAGGGCTGTCTAAGAGAGCCTTCTGTGATGACGGAAGTGCTCTGCATCCATGCCATGTGATGAGGTAGCCACCAGCTACGTGTGGAGAACTTGAAATGTGGCTAGTGCAATAGGAACTGTTTTTGGTTTTTTTTTTGCCTATGTCACGTGGCATGTGGGATCTTAGTTGCCAGACCAAAGATTGGACCTGCACCCTCTGCAGTGGAAAGGCAGAGTCTTAACCACTGTACTACCAGGGAAGTCCCTAGGAACTGATTTAGAAACTTTAGTTTACATAAATGTAGGTTTACATATGCTCACATGGCTATGACCACCACATTGCATAGCGAGAATCTCTGTTATCAACCACATCCCAATACTGAGGTGGAAGCATTTCACCAAGGACCCCTCCTCAAAGGAGTGGCGGCCTTCCCCCATCCTGGGGGAGGGCCAGGTGCTTTGTAAGCCAGAGGCCATGAATGTGAAGCACCCTGTGTCCTTCCAGCTCTTCCCTCTTTGCTCCAAGAAGGAGCGCAGTCTCTGCTCTAGGATGACATCTCAGAGTTATTTCCGAGCAGCCACTCCTGTTCCGAGGCTGTCAGAGTGTGAACCAGCTGTGCCTGGTTCAAGGTCAAGGGGCGCATTGGCGGCTGGAATATGAGCTCTGCTCTGGAGCTGTGGAAGGAAGGTGCAGGGGCAAACTGGGGGAAGGGATCTTGTGTCCCTTGCTTAGAGCAAGCCTCTCAATTGTTCCCTCACTCTGGTCTTCTATTTCCCACTTAAAAGATAGAAAGGAAGACCGGACATAAAATAAAGCTCTTCTAGATGATGATATTTTAAAAAGGCAAGTACCCAGACATTATAAACATCCAGTAGAGGAACAAAAGATGAACTTTTCAGCTCATCTAACAAGACTGCCCAGAGTCATCAAGCAGAATCCTGGGAACGAAAGTCCTTCACATAGCAGAAAATGGCCTTCAGCTACTTCAGAGAGATTCAGCCCATCTCTGCCGAGGTTGGCCGAGAACTCCCAACTTTAGCTCCCACTCAAGCTGCCCCCAGCAAGGCTAAAGCCTGTGGCACTGGCCATAAGCTGCACACCCATCTGAGACCAGGCATAGAGCAGGGGAGAGGCACAGACCGAGGTGAGGCAGAGGGGCTGGGCTGGGCAGGGGTGAGGGTGTGACCCAGGAGGCTACAGATCACAGACGAGATAAAAAGGAGGCCCTGGGACTCACTGGTGGTCCAGCGGTTAAGACTCCATGCTCCCAGGGCAGGGAGCCCTGGTTCCATCCCTGGTCAGGGAAGTAGTCACACCTGCTGCAACTAAAAAAATCCTGCATCCCACAACGGAGACCCTGCATATGGCAACTAAGACCCCATGCAGCCAAACACTTTTAAAAGGGGGTGGGGGGCACTAACTCTCACTCTCAGTACTGGGAGGAGACCATGACTCTGGCCTCTGGCTCCTTGAAAGTGGGTCCCAGAAGCAAGCACCTGTCCTCAGCTGGAGTGGTCCTGACCCACCCAGCTGCCTGGCTATGTCACCTGATGATGGCTAGCTTTACAGGTGCTACCTTTCCCGGGGTTAGGGCCAAGATGTTCTTCTCGGAACGTTAGAAAAGACCTCCTGTCTGAGCAGACGAACTCCTGCATGGGCTAAGGGTCACCCAGGGGAAGGAACGAGAGCAAATTGAGGCCTTCGGGGAGAACAGGCTGCTGTGCAGACAACACGAGTCTCCTCCCTCCCACCTTCACAAACAGCCCCCCAGCAGAGAACAGTCCCAAGGAGTAGAGCCATGACTGGGTGGCTCCAGCTCTTCCGGTCAGAAGCAGAGCTTCTGATGGTTTAAGGGTAAAGAGTGGCAGAAGGACTATGAACAGAGGCCACTCAGTCACGTGGCTTTGCAAAGGTTGCTGATGAGGGATGACAAAGATCTCTAGCCTGAGGCTACGGTGAGAGGCAAAGCCTGGCATTTGGAACCTCCAGTGCCTGCCTGCTCCCTCCTCCCAGAGAGGCCGGGTGCTGGCAGGTCAGCGTCTCGGGGTGTGACTCATGTCTCCCTGCCTGGGACGCCGGCAGCCGCCCCCACTCCCAGCCCGCCCTTGCAGGCCTGCTGGAAATAAGACTGCTCCCTCCTTTTATTTATTCCCTGTTCTTCAACCACCTCCCCTCACCCCAACCCATGACTAATGTGCTCCCACCACCCCAGGGCATGCTGGGAGGGCATCACCACCACAACTATTATCTGGATCATTCAGTCCCCCAAAGTCTCTCCACTCCCCAGCGTCAGTTATGTTTTGAAATTATCCACATAACCCCAGTGATTCAGATGCTTGGCCTACGCAGTGAGAATGAATCTTCAATCACTGGTTTTCTTCTGGTTGTGAAGGTCAGCTCTAGTCTGGCCAGGAATTCCTACAGTTCCATTTTACTGTGGGAGTAACTCAGAACCCCAAAACTGGTATAATGATTGTTTTCAGCTGTAGACATTTGAGATTCAACAGACGCAGAAAGAAGGCTTCTCGAAACTTCCCCCTAACTGAATCTTTTGAGAAATCAGGACTATCATAAATTCCCTCTTAGGGATGGGTCCACTTCCAGGAAAGAGGCCAAGAGTAAGTATACCGTAATTTGCCAATCCACCAACTCTCTCTGGGGGAGTTTTATGGCCCTGAAGAAGAGGTAAAGGCCACTCATAGCTGTATAGACAAATGTTATCACAAATTCTCTTATCTCCCACTTATTCTCTTATTCTCCTAAAAAGTCATTTTTATTTCTTAAAGAAACCCATTTGTTCTTCCCATAGGGGACTTTTTTCTCTCTCTTCCATTTCCTCTGCTAAATTAGGTATCAGTTCAGTTCAGTTCAGTCGCTCAGTCATATCCGACTCTTTACGACCCCATGAATCGCAGCACGCCAGGCCTCTCTGTCCATCACTAACTCCCGGAGTTCACTCAGACTCACGTCCATCGAGTTGGTGATGCCATCCAGCCATCTCATCCTCTGTCGACCCCTTCTCCTCCTCCCTCCCAGCATCAGAGTCTTCTCCAATGAGTCAACTCTTCTCATGAGGTGGCCAAAGTACTGGCGTTTCAGCTTTAGCATCATTCCTTCCAAAGAAGTCCCAGGGCTGATCTCCTTCAGAATGGACTGGTTGGATCTTCTTGCAGTCCAAGGAACTCTCAAGAGTCTTCTCCAACACCACAGTTCAAAAGCATCAATTCTTCGGTGCTCAGCTTTCTTTACAGTCCAACTCTCACATCCATACATGACCAGAGGAAAAACCATAGCCTTGACTAGATGGACCTTTGTTGGCAAAGTAATATCTCTGCTTTTCAATATGCTATCTAGGTTGTTCATAACTTTCCTTCCAAGGAGTAAGCGTCTTTTAATTTCATGGCTGCAGTCACCATCTGCAGTGATTTTGGAGCCCAAAAAAATAAAGCCTGACACTGTTTCCACTGTTTCCCCATCTATTTCCCATGTAGTGATGGGACCAGATGCCATGATCTTCGTTTTCTGAATGTTGAGCTTTAAGCCAACTTTTTCACTCTCCTCTTTCACCTTCATCAAGAGACTTTTTAGTTCCTCTTCCGTTTCTGCCATAAGGGTGGTGTCATCTGCATATCTGAGGTTATTGATATTTCTCCTGGCAATCTTGATTCCAGCTTGTGCTTCTTCCAGTCCAGCGTTTCTCATGATGTACTCTGCATATAAGTTAAATAAGCAGGGTGACAATATACAGCCTTGACGTACTCCTTTTCCTATTTGGAACCAGTCTGTTGTTCCATGTCCAGTTCTGTTGCTTCCTGACCTGCATACAGATGTCTCAAGAGGCAGGTGAGGTGGTCTGGTATTCCCATCTCTTTCAGAATTTTCCACAGTTGATTGTGATCCACAGTCAAAGGCTTTGGCATAGTCAATAAAGCAGAAATAGATGTTTTTCTGGAACTCTCTTGCTTTTTTGACGATCCAGTGGATGTTGGCAATTTGGTCTCTGGTTCCTCTGCCTTTTCTATAACCAGCTTGAACATCTGGAAGTTCATGGTTCATGTATTGCTGAAGCCTGGCTTAGAGAATTTTGAGCATTACTTTACTAGGGTGTGAAATGAGTGCAATTGTGCAGTAGTTTGAGCAGTCTTTGGCATTGCCTTTCTTTGGGATTGGAATGAAAACTGACCTTTTCCAGTCAAATTAGGTATATACAACCCCAATTCTAACCATCCTTTTGAGTTACTCAACACTGAGCATATCCACATGTATGCATGATGCACATAAATGAACATTTTCTTCCTGTTAATACCTGCTGTCATTTTAATTCACAGACCCCAAGAACTGAACCTACAAGGGTGGAGGAAAAGTTTTTCCTTCACTACATCACCATTCTCTCCTATCTCAGAAATATGACCATTTTACAATTAATGGGATTTTAGAAATGGATTTATCCAGTGATACACATAAGAAGCATCAGCATCTTTTAAAACACAAACAGGTCCAGGCCATAGACATCCACCATGAAGACTAGTGCTAGGCGTAAATGCCCATCCACAGGCCTCACTTCCTCTCCTGTACACAGAAGAGCCTAACTCCCTGGACAGACATTCAAGGCTTTCTGAGTCTGTCCAACACCCTCCAGCCTGTCACCGATGTCCCTGAGCTTTCCTTTCAGATTTTTGGTCAGACCATTACTCCAGCCTGACATGTCCTCCCCATTCCTCATGTCCTCTCCTGTTGGAGGCGTGTCCACTTTCCACCCAGGTTTCCAGCCCTTCCTCCACCAAATCTTCCCTGCCTGCACCCAGGGCAAGACCCTCCTGACCAAGAGCTCGCACAGCACTGTGACACTGACCTTGGGATTTCACCAGCTGCAGATCTGTCTTTTTCATTTTGGAATCTCCAGGAGGGCAGGGGCTCTTGCCTCAGGTGCTGAATAAATGTGAGGCTGTGAGTTGACATTACACCAGCTTTGCCCCATGGACCACCCTTCGGGGAAGCACACTGCACCTTCGGATGTTTGATTTGGGAACTTCCCCACCTGGGTTCCTTTACAGATTGAACTCTGACATTTTTCATTTGTGTAAACATTCACAGCAAGACAAAGGCCAGCTTGCTCTCCAAACAGACCATAGAGGAACAGGGAATAGGTAAGCACTAAGGGTTGGGAGAGGGGACCATCCTACACCCTAGGATGACCAAGAATATGTACGCAGCATATAAGAGGTGGTTAAAAAAAGAAAAAGGACTAATGGTGTCAGCAGACAGAATGGGAAACATCAAAGTTGTGATTTTAAAAAACCCAGGGAGCAATTTGGAATCGAGGTCCTTCCTTTAGCCAGTTTCATCTGCAAGGACACAGTTGGCTGGAGACTGGTGTAATTGCCAAGTTTGGACACCTGGGAGGGCGGATATTGGCCTGCAGGCTCCTGCCATCTCCTGCACAATCCAAAGGGCACCGCCGGCCCAGCAAGGCTGTCCAGCTGGGAGGACGGTCCTTGCCATCTGCCCACCCCCTAAGGGCACAGGTGGCAGAGGAGGGTTCAGTCCAGAGACCAATTCTGCTGAGGTCTCTGTCCCCAGGAGAGTAGATGAGAAGGTGGCTTGGATCTGTAGCTGCTGCTGGCAACTTGGAGGTATGGGGCAGGCAGCTCCCCTTAGGGACCTACAGTCCAAATGAAAGCAGCCATGACCAGGAGTTCGGGGCGGCCCCAGGAGAAGGATGCGGAGCAGCTGTGTATTCACAGCTACCTATCTTCCATACTCCTCACTCCTCACAATCAGTGAATCTTGTTTGTTCTTTCGTTGCTAAGTTGTGTCCGACTCTTTTGCGATCCCATGGACTGTAGCCTCGGGGAAGGCAATGGCACCCCACCCCAGTACTTTTGCCTGGAAAATCCCATGGACGGAGGATCCTGGTAGGCTCCAGTCCATGGGGTCGCTAAGAGTCGGACACGACTGAGCGACTTCACTTTCACTTTTCACTTTCATGCATTGGAGAAGGAGATGGCAACCCATTCCAGTGTTCTTGCCTGGAGAATCCCAGGGATGGGGGAGCCTGGTGAGCTTCCGTCTATGGGGTCGCACAGAGTCGGACACGACTGAAGTGACTTAGCAGGACTGTAGCCTACCAGGCCGGGGAAGGCAATGGCACCCCACCCCAGTACTTTTGCCTGGAAAATCCCATGGACGGAGGATCCTGGTAGGCTCCACTCCGTGGGGTCGCTAAGAGTCGGACACGACTGAGCGACTTCACTTTCACTTTTCACTTTCATGCATTGGAGAAGGAAATGGCAACCCATTCCAGTGTTCTTGCCTGGAGAATCCCAGGGACAGGGGAGCCTGGTGAGCTTCTGTCTATGGGGTCGCACAGAGTCAGACACGACTGAAGCGACTTAGCAGCAGCAGCAGCAGCAGCCTACCAGGCTGCTCCTGGGATTTCCCAGGCAAGAATATTGGAGTGGGTTGTCATTTCTTTCTCCAGGGGATCTTCCTAACCCAGGGATTGAACCCACATCTTGGTAGGTGGATTCTTTACCAGTGAGCCACCAAAACCCTACCTTTTGCCTCAATGTCAGACCCCTTTCCTCCCCCTTAGATTCATCTCCCTGCCTTGTCTCACGTGCTTATTTCCCCCTCACCCCTGGCACAGGGTTTCTTTCAGTTCTCTACACAATCCTTTCTAGAGTTCAGTGACTTTGCTCTTATTATTCCCTTTATCAGCAGTACCCTTCCCCTGATGTCTGGCAAACTCCTGTGCATGCCTCAATACCCAGTTTAAATGTTACTTCTTTGGTGAAGCCCTTCCCAACTCCACTATGCACTCAGTCTTGCAGTGAGGTCCCTGAAGTGACTCAAGTGACTATTTCTTTAAATCCACTATGTACCAGAGTGCGAAGCACGTAAAGGTTGTTGATAAATACCGGTTGAATGCAGGAGTACATGTAAATTCTGCTTCCATCCTACTATGCCCTGCTTCATAACCTTCAGTGGTGCTCTCTTATCTGGAGACTAAATTCCTGGCAATTGAACTCATCACGCATTTCCCGTACACATCATGAAGTGATCACTCCCATGTTTGTCATTGTAGAAAAATACAAAAAATGCAAAAGAAAGTGTCCCCACCCTGAGTTCCAAAGAGTAAGACAAGAGAGCCCAGATGAAACAATGAGGAAGGCAGTGAGAGCTGCGAGGACCTTCCAGATGAAGAGAGCATCGCATCCAGCAGGGATGGATCCAAGACAGTCCCCTAGGGCACCACGACACGTGTGAGTCAGCCTTGAAGGGCAGGTCGATTTTAACAGTTAGACATGGGCTGGGGGCAGGAGGGCCTGGGAAAGGGGAGTTCCTGGTCCCAAAGGCAAAACTATCCAGGGTATGTTTGGGGCTGTTTGGCTGAAGCCAAGTCCAGGAAGGAACAGGGCTTGCCCAGGGGTGACTCTCCTCAGCAGGGTGGGCTCCCAAAGGACTCATTCAGCACTGGGTGCCTCCGGGGCTTCTGGGGGACAGTCTCACCAGCACTCTAGCTGTCAGAATCCAAGCAGGCAGAGAGGGAATGGAGCAAGGTGGGAATGTTTTAGAGTGTCCTCACTTCTCTGACATTTCCTAAATCCTATACCTAGAGATTGTCAGGGGCCATCTCAATCCATCAGCCTCCTGCATGATAACCCACAGAACCTCTCCATCGTCTCTCCCTCAGAAGATGGGGGACCTGTGGATCTTCAACCTAGGACACACAGATAACGTCTTAGGCACCATCTATCTGAAAGGGTAGATCACAATAAACTATGGAAAATTCTGAAAGAGATGGGAATACCAGACCACCTGATCTGCCTCTTGAGAAATCTGTATGCAGGTCAGGAAGCAACAGTTAGAACTGGTCATGGAACAACAGACTGGTTCCAAATAGGAAAAGGAGTATGTCAAGGCTGCATATTGTCACCATGTTTATCTAACTTATATGCAGAATACATCATGAGAAATGTTGGACTGGAAGACACACAAGTTGGAATCAAGATTGCTGGGAGAAATATCAATAACCTCAGATATGCAGATGACACCACCCTTATGGCAGAAAGTGAAGAGGAACTAAAAAGCCTCTTGATGAAAGTGAAAGTGGAGAGTGAAAAGGTTGGCTTAAAGCTCAACATTCAGAAAACGAAGATCATGGCATCTGGTCCCATCACTACATGGGAAATAGATGGAGAAACAGTGGAAACAGTGTCAGACTTTCTTTTTCTGGGCTCCAAAATCACTGCAGATGGTGACTGCAGCCATGAAATTAAAAGACGCTTACTCCTTGGAAAGAAAGTTATCACCAACCTAGATAGCATATTCAAAAGCAGACATTACTTTGCCAACAAAGGTTCGCCTAGTCAAGGCTATGGTCTTTCCTGTGGTCATGTATGGATGTGAGAGCTGGACTGTGAAGAAGGCTGAGCGCCGAAGAATTGATGCTTTTGAACTGTGGTGTTGGAGAAGACTCTTGAGAGTCCCTTGGACTGCAAGAAGATCCAACCAGTCCATTCTGAAGGAGATCAATCCTGGAATTTCTTTAGAAGGAATGATGCTAAAGCTGAAACTCCAGTATTTTGGCCATCTCATGCGAAGAGTTGACTCATTGGAGAAGACTCTGATGCTGGGAGGGATTGAGGGCAGGAGGAGAAGGGGACGACAGAGGATGAGATGGCTGGATGGCATCACTGACTTGATGGGTGTGAGTCTGAGCGACCTCCGGGAGTTGGTGTTGGACAGGGAGGCCTGGCGTGCTGCGGTTCATGGGGTCGCAAAGAGTTGGACATGACTGAGCAACTGATCTGATCTGATCTGATCTGAAAGGGGCTTCCCTGATGACTCAGATGGTAAAGAATCTGCCTGCAATGCAGGAGACACGGGTTCAATCCCTGGGTCAGGATGGTCCCCTGGAGAAGGGAAAGGCAACTCACTCCAATATTCTTGCCTGGAGAATTCCATGGACAGAGGAGCCTGATGGGTTACCATCCATGGGGTTGCAAAGAATCAGACACGACTGAGTGACTAACACTTTCACCTGAGAGGCAGCATGTGAAACACGGTGGGCATACCCAAGGATAGAGGACATGGACTTCTAGTAATTAACCACATCCACAACCACAGAGCCAGGCCAAGCCAGGGAGTGGTATCAAGTGAAGACAGGAAGCAACAAATCTCAGCTTTTCAAGGGCACCCCACTCCAGTACTCTTGCCTGGAAAATCCCATGGATGGAGGAGCCTGGTAGGCTGCAGTCCATGGGGTCGCGAGGAGTCGGACACAACTGAGAGACTTCACTTTCACTTTTCACTTTCCTGCACTGGAGAAGGAAATGGCAACCCACTCCAGTGTTCTTGCCTGGAGAATCCCAGGGATGGGGGAGACTGGTGGCTGCTGTCTATAGGGTCACACAGAGTCAGACACGACTGAAGTGACTTAGCAGCAGCAGCAGCATATACATCATTGTCTGAACCAGGCAAGTGAAAGAGGGAGCTATTAATAAGCATGCTACAATATAGGCATGAATAGACCAACTCCAGGATAACCAGATGGTGGTCATCCGACCCACAAGAGTCTTAGGATTCTAATATCTCTATCTCTAGACCTGTCCTCGGTCCTGAGCTCAAGACCCATAACAGTTGCCTGCTGGTCATCTCCACCTGGACATCCCGTAGCTACTCAACCACAATATACCCAAACTGAAGTCAGCAGCTCCCCTCCTCCTCTTCCCCTCATCACTGACTTTCCCCCTTCTGTGTTCCCCATCTAAAGAAATAGCCCTGGTTTCTATGAATCTGTTCCAAACCAGACCTGGAGCCATCCTGTGTTATTCGCTGCCTCAACAAATCCAGGCAGTCACCTCCAGAGCTACTGCTTATCCCTTCTCCTGTCCTCTCCCACCTGTCCTTGTCTTGGGCCACTGTCACAGCCCCCTAACTGGTCTTCCATTTCATCCTTCCATTTGTACTTCTCCAGCCCATGTCTGTCATGGCAGTGGAGTGATCTGTAAAATACACAAAATTTCAGTGGCTTACCTTACACCTTTTAAATACATCTATGTATGAATATTTATGTATTTATTTATTTGGTCGCATCAGGTCTTTCTTGTGTTACGCAGGCTCCAGAGCACGGGGGCTCAGTAGCTGTGGTGAGCGGGTTTAGTCGCTCTGAGGCATGTGGGATCTTAGTTCCCTGACTAGGGACTGAACCCGTATCCCTTGCGTTGGCAGGCAAATTCTTATCCACGGGACCACCAGGGAAGTCTCTCCCCTTACACTTTGACCCTTTCGGGTGGTTGTTTAGTCACTAAGGCGTGTCCAACTCTTTTGTGACCCTATGGACTGTAGCCCTCCAGGCTCCACTGTCCATGGGATTTCCCAGGCAAGAGTACTGGAATGGGTTACCATTTCCTCCTCCAGGGGATCTTCCTGACCCAAGGATTGAAGCCAAGTCTGTTGCGTTGGCAGGTGGATTCTTTACCACTAAGACACCAGGGAAGCCTTTTGTGTGGTCGCTGAGAACTTTTGGGTCCCCCCCCCCCCCCCCCCCCCCCCCCCCCCCCCCCACCCCAGGGCTTGTGTGTTCAGCCTCACCTCCACTTGCCATCCCACTGCCTGTCGTCTCGCTCAGTAGAAGCTCTGTGCTGCCATTGTCCAAATGTTTTTTCAAGCTGCTCTCTACCTGGGGTGGGAGGCATTCCGCCTCTGGTTCTCCTCTGCCACCAGCTGAACTTCACAAGTTCACAAGCCACCTTGCCCTTTAAGGACTGACCTTCCTGCCACTGCAGCCATCTGTTCATTCACAGAAAACAGTGTCAGCTGTTGAGGGCTTAGAAACACGTATAACAGCACAGAGATAAAGCAAATGTGGCAAAAATGCCATCAATCAAACCATCTTCACCCCAAGTAAAGGACTTGGGGTGTTGATTTTACCATTCTTACAACTTTTCTTTGGGCTTTAAATTTTTCAAAATAGAAAACTAGGTTAAAAAAAGAGAATAGAATATGGGCCTGAATAGAATTTCATTCAAACATAAGTTTACTGTGACCTGATTTGAGGGAGACCAGTATCCACTGAAATTCAGGCATGAGGTTTGCTGTTAAAGTTCCACATTTATCAGTAAATTTGTTGTGTTTAAATTTGAACATATAATATTTAAATGGGGGTGGGGGGAGATTAGAAAAAAACAGAGAGGTGGACAAAAGAAAATAAAATTATCCACAATGTCAGTACCCAGAAATAACAATTGTAACTATTTCAGAATATGCCTTGGTGGTAATTTTTTTGTGTATATATACTTTTTAAAGTACTTTTTACTGGAGTATAGTTGCTTTACATTGTTATGCTAGATTCTGCTGTATAGCAAAGTGAATCAGTTATTCATATACATATTATGTGTAGATATATTTTTAGATACAAAATGGGTTGTGCTCCACAGTTTTGTAAGTTCTTATTTTTACTCTATAGCATATTACAAATGACTTTCATATTGATAAACACACTGGCATTTTAATAACTGTACTGCTTTCCATGGAATAGGTGCCCTATAATTTATGTAACCCTATAATCTTTTTCCTAAACACATGAACAGAAGCCCCATCTTTCTGATTCCTACACCTCCCATGACTTTAACCCAAAGAGGGGGCCAAAGTTAATGCTGGCCCTTTGTTTAGGGAGGTGACACGTTGCTATTTGGGCTTCAAAAGGGAGAATGAATACTGACAGGTTAGAATTAACTGGGAAAAGCTCCTCATCGCAAGTGCCATGAGCATTTTAATAAGCAGAGTTCAATCTTCCTGGCAGCTCTGCTCTGGGAGGCCAATCGAACTTCAGGCCACGCCTGGCAAGGTTGAAAGGAGCTAAAAATAGCCTCAGAACTAAGCCTCGAGACTTTTCTGAATTCACAGGCATACAGGCTGCCCCAGAAGGACTTGCCATGCCAACATTTTCCATCTGTGGTGTGTGTTATGGTGCCTGAAATTCCTAAGGGTTACGGTTTTCTAAAAAGCTCCTGTCGGAGAGTAGGCAGCTGTCCTGGGAACAGGATGGAGCGAGTCCCCATCAGGACCCAGAGGAGACAGCCAGGGCTTTGAAGTTAAACAGAATGAGGCTTGCGTTCCAGTTCCACCCATCACCAGCTGTGTGAACTTTTTGGTCCAGTCTTCAACCTCTCCGAGTCTCCGAGTCCTCATCCAGTAACAAGGGGATAAAAGGAGATAAAATACATCTACTTGTTGTGAAGATAAAATGGGATGATGCCTGGAACAGGGTTTAGGAAGTGAACAAATGCAGCTTATTGTTATTACTGAGGACTTGAATTTGTTTCTCCGATTGGCCAGGTGTGGTTTTGGGAGAGGAGTTTTCTCAGGGGGAGTGGTGGGCATGAGAGGAGCACAGCAGAGTCCCCACGCATGATACACCATACAGGAGACATGGCTGCATGTCCAGGGTCACCTGAGACTTCAGGCAGGCCAGACATGTGCTAGAACAGCACAGGGACCTTCACTCAATGCCATACCCTCATCATTCACACATTTACCGTTCAGAATATCGAGTATCCTCCAGTTGACTCTGAAGGTTTGTGACCTGTGATAATTTCTGTTTGGCTAAAAATCCAATCACATGGACTCAGTGAGCAAGTGTGTCTAGTAGATTTCCCAGGAGCAGCCCCTCACCAGGCTCTGTAGCAGACATGACCCTAGCTCCTGACCCCGGGCCTGACCTCTGCCTGAGGTCCCCGTGGACTCATCACACAGGACCCCTTGGCCCTGATTGTGATTGCATCCCATCCAGGGCTCCAGCAGTAGAGAAATGAAGGGATAGATGGCGGAGGATGACTGCTGGGTCAGACTGGCAACATTGGCAGACAGGGCACAGATAGTGAAACTGATCTTTAAATGGGTGCTCTGGACTGCACGGGCCTTCACCTCTGTCTTAGTTCCTAGGGCTGCTGTATTATAGCAGCGCACGCTGGGTAGCAGAGAACAACCGAGATGCATTGTCTCACAGTTGTGGAGGCCAGAAGTCAGAGAGAGCGGGAGACTGGGCCCCACTCTTTCTGAAACCTGTTGGGGAGAATCTTCTTTCCTCTTCTAGCTTCACCAGCAGCCCTTGACTTTCCTTGGCTTAGAGACACCTCATTCCACTCTCTGCCTCCCTTCTTGCATGACTGTTATCTGCCTGAGTAACTCTGTCCTCTTCTTACAAGGATACCGGTCATGTTGGATCGGAGCCCCCCACCCCAGTCTGACCTCATCTGAACTGTTTGCATTGGTAACAAACCCTACTGCCAAATAAGATCACTTTCTAAACCGAAAAAAGAATGAAGAATCACTTTCTGAAGTACTGGAGGTTAGGCCTTTAACATATCATTTTAGTGGGATATACAGCTGAACCTCTAATACCTGTAAACTCATCTTGAGATGAACATTCTCTCCTCAGTGCCCAAGCTCAGCTCAGAGCAACATCAAACATCGTCTCCACAGCCAGAAGAGCCCTAGGACAGACCCTGGGGACCCCTGGCCCACGCCCTGCAGCCTGGCAGAGGCACATCAGAGAGGATGGAGACAGGCACCTGGCCCCCCTTTCTCAGGGACTGTCGTCAGTCAAGTACTCCTCACGCCCTGTAGAGTACCCTGGGAGCTGGGAGCACCAGAGTCCTGGGCTCTGACTCCTGGAAACTTCCAGCCCCTGTAAAACAGGGAGTGAGGAGACAGAACAGAGAGCAGCACCCACCCGCCGCCTTCTCCTGTACTCAGATCATTCCAGCCCAGGCAGGTGATGTGGCCAGAGGAATGGCTTGAAGGGGACTGAGCCCCTGCTTCCTGCCGCTGGGACAGCGGGCCACCCCTGGTGGCCTGCCAGAGCAAGAGGCCAACAGGGACTTCCTGATCCAATCACTCAAGTACATTAGAAAGGGGAAAGTGATGACAAAGCTCTTTGCACTTTTCTTAATACATTTTAAAATCCTTAACAAAACAAACCTCAGGGTCTGAATAAATTGGCTCCCAGATGCTGGCCCAGGAACAAACTGCTTGGAAAGAATGGGGAGTTGGAGAGGGGATGGTTCAGGAAGCAGGGTGAACGAATAGCCTGTCCCCACACCCAGAGTCAGGGAGCTTCCTAATGAGATGCCTCTGCAACCTGTCTGGAACCTGGAGCCCCAGAGCCCCCAGGCAGGCAGGGAGGGGCTCCCTTGGTCCCCTTCCCCAGCAGTACCTGGACAGTGGCTGTGGGCAAATCTCCTCCACCCTCAACAACCCTTAAGACAAAGCAGGACAAACACCTAAGCCTGGACGCCCCACCCCCTGCCCCGCCATCTCCCCTGCCCAGAGAGAGTCTGGCCCTGAAATCCCTCCCTATGAGGTGGGTCAGCTCTGAGGCCAAAGGGCAGCCACAGACACAGCCTGTTAGAGCAGAGTTGGAGGAGGCCTTTGCCAATTCTCTCCCGTTGGCAGTCTGCTCTGCAGCGACTGACAGCTGAGGGGTCAGGTGGGAAATTGCTCTCCTGGTGGCAATGACCTCTCAAGGCTTTTTTTCCCTCGTTCATCTCCCCAAATCATGGGAATGAGTCTTCATTCTCTGAGGGCACTGTCCTCCGTGACTGACCCCAGCAGCGGTCAGGCTTTGTCTGGCTTTGGGCCTCCCGCCTCAGCCCCTGGTCCACCCACTGGACACCAAGTGGGGCTTGATGGGGCTTGATGTGGACTCCGCAGCTCAGGGAGGAGGTAGGGCTGGAGATGGAAATGCCAGAGCATGTGGTGGGGGTAGGGGAGGGTTTGCAGACCAAGAAGTTTCTGTCTAAGGCTTGGCCTTAGACAGGAGCAGGGACGGGTATTCCACTGTGACAGGAGCCAGAGGCAGGTGGGCACTGGGGACTGGAGAGAGGTCAGTGAAGGAGTTCCCTTTAAAGGTTTGTTTTCTCCAGGAAGGATGAGATGGAGAAAGAACACGGCAAGGGTACAGCAAGACAGGGCTCCCCTAGGAAGCCCAGTGACGAAGGCCTGCTGGTGTCTGGTGTCGTGTGAAGTTTGGGGTCATGAACAGAAAGAGGCCGCACAGTCAGCCTGGATGCAAGCTCTTCTGCAGCCGCAGAGCAAGAATGAATTTGGGTTTAACAGAGGGGTAGGGAAGGCAAGGAAGTTAAGGGTATTTGCAATAAAGACTTGGTAAGTTGTACCGTGGACTCTAAGCCAGATAAGAGAGGGTGGGGGAAATGGCAGGATGAGCGTGATGACACTCTGTGCCCTAGGCCGACTGACCTTAGACAAATGGCTTGCTGGGCCTCAGTTTCCTCATCTGTACAATGGAGATAAGACCCACCCTGCTTAATTATTGTGAGACCAACATGAGAGAGGGTTTCCCAGGTGGCACTAGCGGTAAAGAACCCGCATGCCAACACAGGAGACATAAGAAATGCGGTTTCTATTCCTGGGTTGGGAAGACCACTGGAATGGGAAATGATAACCGACTCCAGTATGCTTGCCTGGAAAATCCCATGGACAGAGGAGCCTGGTGGGCTACAGTCCACGGGGTTGCAAAGAGTTGGACACGACTGACGCGACTTAGCACACATCCAACACGAGAGAACAACCTCAGTGTCTAACGCTGCCTGCTTTTCAGCACTCACTTCGTAACTGCTAACTCTGGGCTTTTGATATCCTCTAGGGCCCACCTGCTTTGTTCTGGTAAAGATTCCAAGGAAAGGTCTGGAGCTCCTTCACAGGGGAGGGTAAATTACTAAGGTCCTGTGACCCTCCCTGGGCATCTGCAGTTGAGCTGCAGCAGAAGGATCAGATTACAATCTTTTTTTTTTTTTTTTAAACAAAAAGGGTGGTGGGGAGGAGAGGCATCCTTCTCAGCACCTGAAATCACACTTACCCAAGGCTCTCTCCAGTGTCTGGACCCCTGGGATCCCCTCCCCGAAAGGCCTTTGACCTTGAGGAGCCTCTATTTTCATAAAAGTGCCCCTTTTTACACGCAGCTGAGCAAACCAGCTGAGCTTCAAGTGGCTCTGCTTGGAGCTTTCAAATGAGCCTCCAGCGCCTCATTTGGATCAGAGTGCAGCTCCTCCCCAGACTTGCTTCTTTCATCTGAAAGTTGAAGATCATCCCCGAGACATGTCATGGCCCAGATCTCAGGGTTCTCCAAGGTCAGCCTGACTCCAATACAGAGAAAGTGAGGAACTGCTGGGACGCCAGGGAGATCTCATGCCCTTAAAAACCCTCTCTGAGCTGCTAGTCAGGAGCTGAGCATCCCTAACCCTGGGCCAGCACCTTCCACTCTGCCGCGGGAGAGTGGACACCTGAAGGAGAAGAGCCACACACCAGCCACTTGCACCAGCAATGAAGTGACCAACAGCAGGACTTTCCTGAGCGCTCGTGCTGGCAGATGGAAGCTCTGGGCAGCTGCGGTGGGGGCGCGGCCAGCTCACATCAGCCGCAGATTCTAGTTCACCAATCACACTCCACACAGTGTGAGGCTGGCATTTCATCCTAACTCTTGCTTTTCCCCAAGGTCTTCATTAATGCTGCAAGTTAACTTTCTGTGTTCTGTGTCAGTGGTCAGTTACAGGAGGAATCCATTCTTGTCACCAGATCCACAGTCCGTCCCCTCCTTCCACAGCACTGCTTTGAGAGGCTACGTGTTTGAGAGGTTCAAAGCATGCATCGAGGGAGTCAGGCCTTGCAACGTCTGTCTCCAGGGCAACCCTGGGGTCAGTAGGAATCACTCAGCTCTGTTGTGTCTTCCAGATCCTATGGAGATCTTGTGCCACGTCCTGAGACAGGGGACCTGGAACCTTGTGCTAAGTCAGCGCCAGTTATGACCATTGATATTAGGACAGAATGTTCTGGAACTCCCGGCGCTCTTTCCCACACATCTCATCTGTCCTCCCCTCTCGCCTGTGAGGAAGGGAAGGCAGGCTTAGGGAGGAAGCAGGCTCAGAGAGGCTACAGGATTTGTCCCAGATACACAGTTAGTGGGGGTGAGCTGGGATTAATTTCGAAGTCCTCCGTCTCCAGATCCAGGGCCTTTCCCATTGCTGAAGAAACAGTCCTAGTAGCAAAACCCAAAGCAGGTCTGCTCCCTACCACGCCATCCACCAAAGAGGAAGAGGAAAGACGGAGGTCAGGGCTGAACGCCATCCTGGAACCCAAGGGAAGTACATGCAGGCTAAGTTGCTTCAGTCGTGTCCAACTCTTTGGGACCTCATGGACTGTAGCCTACCAGACTCCCCTGTCCATGGGATTCTCCAGGCAAGAGTACTGGAGTGGGCTGCCATGCCCTCCTCCAGGGGATCTTCCCAACCCAGGCATCGAACCCACCTGTCTTATGTCTCCATCATTGGCAGACAGGTTTTTTACCATTAGTGCCACCTGGGAAGCCCCACCCAGGGAAGAGCCTGCTATATTTTCCCAGTGTGATCATTCTTTCCCTTCCGTGTTGTCCAGACACGTGTTTGGGGATATTCCAATGGCTTTCTCTTGTGGTTGGGGATAGCACCTTACTTCTCCAAGGAGACAGAGATCTGAGATTTGATGAGTTATCTTCCCAGAGAAGGTACTTTGTGTATTGAAACTTTTTCTCCATTAAAGACTCTAACATGGATCAGAACGAGTGAGTTTTGATTTAGAAAAGTAGACGGAATCTAGCTGCATGCCTGGGACCTTAGAGAGCTGGGAGCTCCTGGTCTCCAGAGACAGGACTAAATGTTTACCTGAGGTCATGTGAGCGCTACTGCAGTGCCAAAGGTCCTCCTGGAAGGGGGTGTAGTGTGGGGCTCGCCTGGTGGACTGCCCAGCACGAGTGGTGCTGCTGACCCCTAGTGTTCCTACCAACGTTGGTATCTTTTCAGACCCATCGAGTCAGTTGCATTGAGGAAACTGAGGCAGCTTGGTAGGTTCTTCTCTCTGTGATGTCAGAACTGGAGCCAGGCTGACTCCTTCAAAGACTGCCTTACAAAGCAAAGCATGTCTGCTCCATCCAGGAACGGCATCTCACACTCTCTTGGCTTCCCTGGGACCTCTCACCGAATCCTTCTCTTTTATTCTGAGCCTTCGTAGAGCTACACTGTGGTGGTGAGAAGGGTCTAAGTGCCTATGAAGTTTGGGCAGTAAGAAAAAAACTTACAGGTTTGATGCAGCACAAAAAATGTCCTTAGCATGGAGAAGTCTACTCTATGATAGCATCCTAGCATTTCCCATTAATCTACTAAGCAGTCTTCCTGACATCAGCAGGCGAGGAGTATGTTCTGCAGCTATTTCATGTCCACCTTCCATGAAAGTGTTTGCTCATCCTTAAAGCAAAGACCTTTTTCATTGTTTTCTCATAGAAGCTAGTTCACCATAATTAAAACACTGCAGTCTTAGCAGCCCAATTAAGATCTTTAAATATATCTTGGTAATAAAAAGATGCTCAACATTGCTAATTATTAGAGAACTTCAAATCAAAACTATGGTAAGATACCACTCCATTTCTGTCAGAATGCTGCTGCTGCTGCTAAGTCGCTTCAGTCGTGTCCGACTCTGTGAGACCCATAGACGGCAGCTCACCAGGCTCCCCGTCCCTGGGATTCTCCAGGCAAGAACACTGGAGTGGGTTGCCATTTCCTTCTCCAATGCATGAAAGTGAAAAGTGAAAGTGAAGTCGCTCAGTCATGTCCGACTCTTAATGATCCCATGGACTACAGCCTACCAGGCTCCTCCATCCATGGGATTTTCCAGGCAAAGTACTGGAGTGGGGTGCCGTTGCCTTCTCCATCCTGTCAGAATGGCCATCGTTAAAAAGCCTACAAATAATAAATCCTGGGGAGTGGATGGAGGAAAGGGAGCCCTCCTACACTGCTGGTGGGAATGTAAACTGGTGCAGCCACTATGGAGAACAGTATGGAGGTTTCTTTAAAAACTGAAAATAGAGTTGCCATATGATCCAGCAACTCCACTCCTGGGCATATACCCAGACAAAATGATAATGCAAAAAGATACATGCACCCCTGTGTCTTAGCAGCACTATTTACCACAGCCAAGACATGGCAACAACCTAAATGTCCAATGACAGATGAATGGGTAAAGAAGATTTGGTGTATATATACACAATGGAATATGATTCAGCCATAAAAAAGATTGAAATAATGCCATTTGCAGGAATATAGATGTACCTAGAGATTATCATACCAAGTGAAGTCAGAAAAAGAAAGATAAATACCATATATCTCTTGCATACACAATCTAAAATATAACACAAATGAACTTATTTATGAAACAGAAGCAAACTCATTATAAAAAACAAACATTATTATAAAAGCAAAGGGGCAGGGACCAGGAGCTTGAGATTGGCAAATACAAACCACCATATATAAAATAGGTGAAACCAGGTCATGCTGTGCAGTACAGGGAACTAACATATTGGGTATAAGATATGCAATATCTTATAATAAACCATAATGAAAACAAATATGGAAAAGATATGTGTGTATATATATATATGTATTACTGAATCACTCTGCTATACATCAGAAACTAACAACACTGCGAATCAACTATACTTCAACAAAAGAAAAAAAAACAAATATAAGTATATTTTGGTAGCTATTCTCAAAACCTTATTCAAAGAACATGTTCAGTGGATGAAGGCTTCTTCCTTTTGCACACATACAGGACCATGTGTAAAAGCAAACTAGTTAATTTCCAGCCTCTGTTAGATCAAAACAAGTCATAGCGGTCAGAGACTGAAAGGATTTGAGAGATGGACATGTCAGGTCAGGTTGGTTATAAATGAGGGTCTGGCTGATCTTGGGTTCACATTTTTTGGTCACTTAATGTTTCCTGAAAGACTGAGATGCCTGTGACTGCAGGAGACAAGGAATAGGAATATGATTCACCTTGACTTCTGAGTTACCAGTATTTTGTCTTATTGTCCTGGAACAGACACTGTTGATGTGTTTTCCAGAACTCCTAGACATCCCCTTGAGCGTTGCGGTGCACCTCCTCCCCAACTTCCATGCATCCATACCCACGTTAAGAAGACAGCCCTTAGGTTACTACTATTCTCAGCTGAAAGCACCTGGGAACTTGTATCCGCAGGAGTTAGCCCACAGCCAAGGACAGACTCGTGCAGAAACAGGGCAGACTGGAGTTTCCCAGAATGGCCACATCAGTGTTCTACATGTTCTTCCAGAACGTTGTTGCTCCCCCCACCAAGAGCTGGCGAAACCAAGTGGGCCTTTGTGACTACCTCAGCACAGAATGTGGTGAAAGTGACACCGTATGATTCACGAGGCTAGGCTAGGAGAGGCAATGCTGCTGCCATCTGCCTCTCCCTCTCTAGACACGTGGTCTTGGAACTCAGCCATCATGTTGCGCGCAAGCCCAGGCCATGTGGGGACGGTATGGATGGATCTGTTGGTCTCTGCCTGCTAACTGCAGCTGGGATGAATCCCCAGACATGTGGGTGAGTAAGCCTCCAAAGGAGGCCAGGCCACAGCCTTCCAGCTGCTTTAGCTCAACGGAATGAAAAAGAGATGAGCTATTCCCATCAAGTCCTGCCCCAAACTGAAGACGTATGAGAGAAGTGAGTGTTGTCATTGTCTTAAGCTACCACGACTTGGGGATGGTTTCCTGTGCAGGAAGAAATACTTCATACAGACTGAGGGGCCTGGAGGCAAGATGCAACCATAATAAAGCTGCCAGGGACTTCTCTGGCAGTCCAGTGGTCAAGACTTCGTCTCACAATGCAGGGGTGCAGGTTCTATTGCTGGTCGGAGACCTTAGATCCCACATACCTCCCAGCCAAAAACATAAACAACAGATACAATATTGTAACGAATTCAATAAGGACTTATAAAATGGTCCATATTTTTTAAAAAGACCTTAAAAAAAATAATAAAGCCTCCAAATGCATTTTTGGGATTGCGTGTTGGATGGAGACTAAAGGGACCTTGAAGAAATGACCGCTGAAAACCTAAAGGGCTTCAGAGGGACTGTCTGGACAAGGTGGGTGGCCGTGGATCCACAACAAGATTCCACTTGCCCTTCTAGAATCATGCCACTCCCCTGGAAGAAAAGTGAAAGTGTTAGTCGCTCAGTTGTGTCCAACTCTTTATGACCCCATAGACTATAGTGCACCAGGTTCTTCTGTCTATGGAATTCTCCAGGCAAGAATACTGGAGTGGGTTACCATTTCCTTCTCCAGGATTCTTCCTCACCCAGGGATGGAACCTGGATTTCTTGCCGGATTTCTTGCATTGCAAGTGATTCTTTACCATCTGAGCCATCAGGGAACCCACCCCCCCCCCACCCCACCCCCCGCCCAGAAAAAGTGGAGCTTTATTTCTCTTCCCTTTGAAATTGGGCAGCCTGCAATTTTGCCTTAATGAAAAGAGCAAAATTATTACTGTCACTGTGTTAAGCCACCATGGGGGATGGGCAGGGAAAGATGGAGGCATGGGGCTAATCTATCAGTTACTCTAGACAAACACTTTAAAAACCAAATATACAATGGTTATTCCTAAATTTAATAAGAAAAAATCCAGCAATACCATGATTTTTAGTACTTTTTCATGTTCCTACCTAATTTTAAGCCTTCTCTGGGTAAAAAAAAAAAACCTCCAACTCACTAAAGGAGCAATAATTTTATCATTTGAAGTGGATCAGGGTCACCATTCCAGGCAACTAGGTGTGACTTTCTTGCCAGGCTAGAGTCACCCATAGACCACATTTTTGGTTGGGGTGAGATCTGCAGCAATAGACTCATGAGATTTTTCTCATGACAGTAGGGATAATTGGAGCCCCGTTATATTGTAGCTTGGCTTAAACTTTGCAGTTTCCAGTCCATACCCTCCAAACAGTGTGGTCTCACAGCCTGTGCCCTGCGTGACACCGTCCCTAATTATCAAGTGTGGTTTGAGTTTGCAAACCTCACTCACCCCACACCCTTACCCCCATTCCTTCCACACTCCACTAGAACTTGCCTATTGACTGCTTAACCCACTCCAGTGTTCTTGCCTGGAGAATCCCAGGGACGGGGGAGCCTGGTGGGCTTCCATCTATGGGGTCGCACAGAGTCGGACACGACTGAAGTGACTTAGCAGCAGCATTGACTGCTTAATGCTGTTCTAAATTCTTTTTGTGCTCTTCCAAGAGGCCACGCCTCTTGAATATATTTAAATCCAATTGGATTCTGAGCATCTCTCTTGTCTTTGGCTGGCTCCCTTTGAGGCCATTTCAGTGACAGACAGAATGAACAAAGATGACCCTTGCAGCATCATTTATAACAGCCTAACAATTGGAATGAAGAATTGATGCTTTTGAACTGTGGTGTTGGAGAAGACTCTTGAGAGTCCCTTGGACTGCAAGGAGATCCAACCAGTCCATTTTGAAGGAGATCAATCCTGGAATTTCTTTGGAAGGAATGATGCTAAAGCTGAAACTCCAGTATTTTGGCCACCTCACGCAAAGAGTTGACTCAATGGAGAAGACTCTGATGCTGGGAGGGATTGGGGGCAGGAGGAGAAGGGGACAACAGAGGATGAGATGGCTGGATGGCATCACTGACTCGATGGATGTGAGTCTGAGTGACCTCCGGGAGTTGGTGATGGACAGGGTGGCCTGGCGTGCTGCAGTTCATGGGGTCACAAAGAGTCGGACACAACTGAGCGACTGATCTGATCTAAACAATTGGAAACAAGTGAAAAGCCCAATAAAGAAGCTGTTGAGTCTTCAGTTGGGTCACATTTGGGGTAAGACAGCAAGAGGGGAAACTGCCAGCAGCCCATCCAGGCCTAGGAAAACCTCTAGAACAGGCTGGGGCACTGGAGACCTTGGCCACACACAGCACTTGGGATGTATAAACCGCATACCTCCTTAAACCCAAAGCAGTGCTGACTGCACAAAGCAAAGTTGTACAGCTGCCAGAGGGTGGAGACAGCCTGTGTCTGCTCACTGCACACATGCTTCTGGGTACACACAGGCACAGGGGACATATAGGCAAGGACCTATCTCACATCCGCACCCAGAGCCTGAGATGCAGAAACCTAACAACTACAATAGGTCTGCGACCTGTGTCTCCTTTGCAGGAAAAGACCAAGTGTACTCATTCAAACCAAGAGTCAGAGGTGGCTCTGGAACATCTATGTCGGAAGGGGTTAGGGAGGACAATCTGGTTGAAGAGGAAGCTGGCAGATTTGGGTGGAAGCCAGGTCAGCATATCAAGTATGGTATTTTTAATTGGAGATTACAGCTCACCACTCTCACAGTCAGCCCTTGGCAGTGTCTCTATTAGAGACAAGCAGCAGTAAAAGAGTCTGTTGGAGACTGCCTCTATTAGCGATCTTATTCCGCCCCCCCCACCCCCGCGCCCCCAAACCCAAGACCCTCCAGTGTGGGACTCAGGTGACAGAGGTAGGGACAGGAGATTGGACTTGATGAGGGAGGTCCCTGGAGAGCAGAAACTCCCTTTTAACAATATGTCATCTGGCTTAGTGAGCAGGTAGGGTGGGAAAAATGGCTGGGACTTGCTTTCCAGGTAGAAAAGCTGAAAAGTGAAGATCACGCTTGCGCAGGCAGAACTCTCCAGAAGGCCCCAGGGTTTATCACTTGCTCCTCCAAGTGCTGAATCAGCAGAGGACCTTGGCGGTCATTTAATTCTGTATCCAGCCATGTCTGTACCAGTATCAGCCCCTGATTCGGAATTAACTGGCCTTTGCATCTATCTCTGATGCTTGTCATGTGCATGTTGGGGAATCACAAGGGAGGAGGAGAAAAATTCAAGCTGTTGGGCAGTGCTGCTTTTAGCTGCATATGCAGGAAACACACCAGTCCAGGGCAGACAACCCTGGAGAGGGTACCAGCCCAACCCCGCTGGGCAGTGCATTGGGGGAGGTACTCAGGCTTAGAGCTGATGGGCTTGACCTGCAGAAGGCTGAGTGGAGACCACAGCTGAGCGGTGGAGGCACCCCCAGCCCTGCCTGCTGGGTCCGTTGTGTCAGAGGAGGTCAGACACTCTGCCAGCTGCAGGTAATTCAACCAGCATGGGTGTGCCCAGGCCGCCCAGCTCTGTTTCAGATGTTGTGTGTTTGGGGTGGGAGTAGGGCCTGGGAGAAAAGCAAGAAGGGGGGCTTCCTGAATTAGAGGAAATGCAAGACTGTGGGCCAGACTCCAAGCACTAGGGCAGGCAGAGAGGTGCCTCTTTTTGGCCACAGCCCAGGGATCAGAAAACCTGGGCTCCGGGCTATGTATCACCACTCAGGGCTCATACTATTTTGATACAACCATTTGACACATGATTTTAAACTATAACATAGATGATATGTCTCAAATGGCAGTATTAAATGAAAGGGCCCAGGGACAAGAAGCTAGTTATGAAAGGCCAAAAATCGTATGATTCCACTTTTATATAATGTTCAGAAAATAGGTGGTTCGGGTGGTAAAGAATCTGCCTGCAGTGTGGGGAGATCTGGGTTCGATCCCTGGGTTGGGAAGATCCCCCAGAGAAGTAAATGGCAACCCACTCCAGTAGTCATGCCTGGAGAATTCCATTGACAGAGGAGGCTGCCAGGAGTCAGACACAACAGTGCAACTAATACTTTCATTTTTTCACTTCAGAATAGGCAACAGAAAGCAGATTAGTGGCTATGAGGAGCTGAGGGCAGCAGGTAAGAGAGAGAGACTTCTCAATGAGTACAGGGTTTCCTTTGTGGTGATGAAATAAGTTGGAACTAAAGAGTGATGTTGGCTGTACAACTTTGGGAGTGTGCTTAATGCCACTGAATTGCCCACTGTAAAATGGCTAAAATAGTACATTTTTTTGTTATGTGTATTTTATCACAGTTTTTTTTTTTTTTTAAATAGAAGGTCCCATTGATTTCCTGCATGGCCTTGAAGGGAAAAAGCTCTTGGCCTTCAGTCCCTTTCCTCTGTAACATGAGGCTGTTGGGCCCGCCTGTGTCCAGGGCTATAGGAGTTTGTGTGTGAGTGGAAAGGACACAGGCCAGGACTCCGATCTCTCCCACAAGCCTCGCCTGTGGTGGGACCTGGGCCAGTCACTCAGGCTCTCTGAATCTCCCCCCATGTCACCTTCTATACCTAGGACTGTTGGAAGTCCAGACTTTTGATGTGTGTTAGAAACAATTTTTATAAGAAAACAAACATTTATAAACCAAGGAAAGAATGTAAAATTGTGTGTGACGTGTGTGTGGTACCTGGCATAGACACCAGGGCTCCTCCTTCATTAAAAGGAAGCTCTTATTATTAGCTAATAATTATTTTAAATAAAACAAATGAAGGTGAAAGAAAGTTGCAAAGTAGAACTCCTAGTTGAACCTGGAACTGTTAGTAGCATCTCCTAGAAAAATGGGATTGGAGTCAACTCATTTGGGATTTGAGAGGTGAGATTGGACAGGTGTGCATGGGAAAGGGCAGGACAGGGCGCCCATGAGTAAAGGCTTAGAAGTGGAAGCATGCTGAGGCCAATGAGAAAATTAGTTTGGCTGGAACAGACTGTCTGGAGTACATGGAGAAAGACCAGATTCTGGGCTTCCTTGAACACCAGATCAAGGAGTTTGGACCTTATTCTGAGGGCCCTGGGGAGTCATGGATGGTTCTTGAGCAGCTGAGCAATATGATGACTATGGTGACATAAGAGGATATATCTAGCCCCCTCCATGCAGAAATGATGTAGAGCTGAGAGTCTAAAGGCCAGGAGACCAGCCTGGCAACTATTGCTTTAACCTGTTATGAGGTTAAAGGATGGGGCATGAGTGTGGGAACTGACCAATCTAAGAAATACCCAGGGGAAGAACCTAGAGAAGTGTTTCTGGACTCCTGACTCCCCTTGACACCACTATGTCTTGGCTGCTGGCGTTAATAGCACCAGTCTGGCTATTTCTCATCTGTGGGTGTTTTCCTTGAAAAACTTAGAAAGCAGTGTCCAGGAAAATGATTCAGGGGACACACATAGATCTGAGATGATGAGCCCAGGTCAGAAAGGACATGCACAAAGCTGAGTGTGAGGAAGGAGCTGGCCTTCTGCAAGAGAGGCTCAATCCTGCTACTGTGGGTTTGGGTGCCAGGCCTGGTTTGGGCACAAATTTCCAAGGCACTTGGGCTGGGCTTACAGGTCTGCAGGATGGCAGCCAGAAAGGCTTGTCAATCCCCAAGTGGCAGCTACAGGGCACCCTCTGGCAGGGAAAGTGGGCAGTTATACCACTTATTCATAATCACCTCTACTCCCAGCAAGTGGTCCCACATCTATTGCTACAGATCTGGAGCTCACCTAGTAGGTGACCATCCTACGTTAAGATATGTGGGAGCACAGTCACCCTGCAGAGAACTGAACACTGAAAGCTGCAAAACACTGCTGAGAGCAATCACAGATATGAACAAGTGGAGGGATATATAGTACTCTGGTCCGGGGAAGGCAATGGCACCCCATCCCAGTACTTTTGCCTGGAAAATCCCGTGGATGGAGGATCCTGTTAGGCTCCAGTCCATGGGGTCGCTAAGAGTCGGACACGACTGAGCGACTTCACTTTCACTTTTCACTTTCATGCATTGGAGAAGGAAATGGCAACCCACTCCAGTATTCTTGCCTGGAGAATCCCAGGGATGGTGGAGCCTGGTAGGCTGCTGTCTATGGGGTCGCACAGAGTCGGACACGACTGAAGCGACTTAGAAGAAGAAGAAGAAGAATAGTACTCTGGTCACGGCTTATAAGGCTCAGTATTGTTAAGACACCAATTCTCCTCAAATTGTTCCCTAGAGTCAATGAACTCCCAATCAAAATCCTAAAAGGCTCTTTTATAGAATCAACAAACTGACTCTAAAATTTACATGGAATAGCCAAAATGACTTCGAGAAAGAATAAAGCTGGAGGAAAATAAAGACAGACAAATAGATCAATAACACAGAATAGAAAGTCTAGAAATAGATCCAAATAAAAGGACACGTGATTTTCAGCAAAGATCCAAAGGTAATGCAGAGGAGAAAGGAAAGTCTTTTCAACCTACCACATTGAACCAACTGGAGGGCCAAATGCAAAAAATGAACTTCCTATGCCTTGCCATATACAGAAACTAACTCAAAATGAATCATAGTCTTAAAGGTAAAGCCTACAACTGTAAAATTTGTAAAAGAAAAAAAGGAGAAAAATCTTGGTGGCCTTGGGTTAAGCAAAGTTTTCTTGTATTATCAAAAGTATGAACCAAGAAAGAAACTCATGCATCAGACTTCATCAAAATTAAGAATTTCTATTTGAAAGATACAGTTAAGAGAATGAAAAGATAAGCCACAAGTTGAGAGGAAATATTTGCAAATCATAAATCTGATAAAGGACTTGTATCTAGTATATAAATAATAAACTCTCAAAATTCAATAATAATAATATAGGCAACACATTTTTAAAAAATTGGCAAAAGATTTAACAGAGACTTCTCCAAAGAAGACGCAGATGGCAAACACATGAAAAGATGCTTAACACTAGTCATTTTGAAATGCAAATCAAAATCACAATGAGATATCCCTACACATTATTAGAATGGCTAAAATTCAAAAGACTGACTCTGCCAAACGTTGGAAAAGACGTGGAGTAACTGGAACTCTCATATACTGCTGGTGGGAGTGTAAAGTGATACAATCAACTTAGAAAATAGTTATTTTCTTATAAGTTAAATATTCTACTCATAGATATTTACTCTGGGGAAGCCAAAGCATATGTCCATTCAAAGATAAGTACACAAATCTTCATAGCAGCTTATTCACAATAGCTCCAATCTGGAAACACCCCAAATAGATATTTAGGGAATAGAAAAACAAATTGTTTTATATTCATATAATGGACTAATACTCAGCGATATAAAGGAACAAATTATTAATACAAGCAACAATATAGGTAAACCTCAAAATAATTATGTCAAGTGAAAGAAGCACACTGAAAATAGCACAAATTCTAGAAAATGCAACTAATCTTTAGTTTGATCAGTGGTTGCCTGGGAGTAAGTAGGTAGAGAGAGAGACAGGTAGGAGGGAGAAATTAAAAGGGGCCCAAAGAAACTTTGGGGAATGATGCTCACTGTCTTGTGTTGATAGTTTCATAGACAGATACACGTTAGGCCTCATGAAATTATACCCTTCATGCATGTGCAGTTCAATGTTTGTAAGTTATATTTCAATAAACCTTTCTGGAGAAAAAAACAAACCTTTAAGTTCTTTACATCCCATTTAAAGGAAAAGCCAAAGTCCTTACAGCAGTAAAGCTACATAGGTGGCTGACTTCTATTCATAGTGTTATCTCCCCAGCTTCCAGAAGAGTGCTTGGAGCAGTGAAAGAGTTAAATAAGTATCTGTTGAATGACTGCCTAGGGCCCCAGTTAATTAATGAGTAGTTTGGCAATTATGGTTAAGAACAAGGTGGATTTCCTCGAATGATTAAACATACAGGTACCACGTGACCTTGCAATTCCATTTCTAAGTACAGTCTCAAGAGAAATGTAAATATCTGTTCTTAATAGCCAAAAGGTAGAAACAACCCAAACGTCCAACTGATGAATTAATAAATAATAGATAATATGTCCATACAATGAAATGTTATTTGGCCATAAAAAGGAACCACATACCACAACATAGATGAGCCTTGAAAACATACTACGAAGCCAGTCACATATTATATAATTCCACTTACATGAAATGTCCAGATTGGGCAAGTCTATAGAGACAGGAAGAAGAGTTGCTGCTTGGGGTGCTGACATGGTGATGTGAGGGGAGTGATAGCTAAGGGATACAGGGTTTCTTTTGAGGGTGATGAAAATGTTCTAAAATTGTGATAGCTGTATATATCTGTGGATAAACTAAAGCCAGTGAATTATACACATAAATGGATGAGCTGTAGGTGTGTAGATTATATCTCAATAAAGCTATTTAAAAATAAAGAGCATGGGGAGTTCCCTGGTGGTCCAGTGGTTAAGACTCTGAGCTTCCACGACAGGGGGCCAAGGTTCAATCCCTGGACAGGGAACTGAGATCCTGTATACTGTGCTGCTGCTGCTAAGTCACTTCAGTTGTGTCTGAGTCTGTGCGACCCCATAGACGGCAGCCCACCAGGATCCCCCGTCCCTGGGATTCTCCAGGCAAGAACACTGGAGTGGGTTGCCATTTCCCTCTCCAATGCATGAAGGTGAAAAGTGAAAGTGAAGTCGCTCAGTCATGTCCGACTCTTAGCGACCCCATGGACTGCAGCCTACCAGGCTCCTCCGTCCATGGGACTTTCCAGGCAAGAGCACTGGAGTGGGGTGCCATCGCCTTCTCTGTGTATACTGTGAGGTGTGGCCAAAAAATAAATAAAGTAGTTTAAAAAATAAAAATAAAGAGCATGGTGGTGGGTCAAGGGAAGGCACAGCTCTTGCTAAGATTTTGAGTGGAGAACAGTAATCCCTCGTTACAGCCATTCACGGGGTCTCCAGCTCACATGTCCTCTCCTGGCACTGCCACCCACAGTTAATGAATCAATCAAGAGTAATTCCATTTTTGAACAATGTGTGCCTGCTGTGGGGAAGAGCTCTTCACTTGTCCTGCCTGGAGAGATGCAGATGGTTTGAGAGATGGGAGCCTGAGAATACCTCCCAGGGCATGAGGAAGCCACGTGGCACAAAATCCTCAAGGGCTGCAGTCCCATCAAATGCCCACTGAGAATGGACATGGTCCAATGTGTCCAGCAGAGAAGGGGTAAGGGCTCAGAGAGGACTCTGGGTTTGCTGAGGTCACCCTGAGGGTGAGCTCTGACTGGAGGAAAGGCCCTCTCTCTCAGGACAAGCAAGTGAGAGCAGGGGGCTGCCAGCCCCACAGCCCACCGCTGGGGTTCTTACAGCTGCCTTGAGCTGCCTGAGCACGTGGCATCCCCCAGTTGCCTCACAATGATAATACCTTCTATTTATACCAAACACCTCTCCTCCCAGGAGAGTGCTGTGTTTTCCCAACATCGATTCAGTAAGCCAGCCAGACAGAATTGAATTAAAATTCACAGCAACCACTCACATCAAGCCTCCCCCCTTGCTCCTGCCTGTTTCCCTCCAAGTTAAGAACATTGGCCTTCTACACACCCACTCCCCTTGAAGGTCTTCCACCTCCAGCCTGTTCCAGATTTGGGGTGATGGGGGATTTGTGACATCCCAAGGCACTTCTCTCCTAGGAGAAATACAATGCAAAAGAGAGGGGTCCTAAAGTGTAACATCCTCCCCTTTCTGTAAACATTTAAACCTTTAAAACTCAAAGATGAAAACTCCTAATGACCAGAGATCAGGCACAAAAGCTAGATGTTTCTCAGGTGGCACTGGAGCCTCTTCCACATCTCAACTGTCATCACAGAGAAAGCTATCTCTAAGCTATCACAGAGAAAGTCTACCTCACCCAGGCAAAGCTGTGACGCCGACTCCTTGTTGGCTTGATCAGAAGGGTCTCCACTTGGCAGAGACCCCTGGCTCACTGGAGAAATGAGAAGGAAGGGGCTGATGGGTGGACTCTGCCAGCCCTTTCCCTTTAGTATAGATCCAATTGGCCCTGCCGGTCCTTATCCCTGGCCTGAGGGACTGAAAGCAGAGAGGAAGTAGTCTGCACTGGTCCGATTGGAATGATGGATGGATGTCCCCCCAAATCCCCCCGCCATCACCACCCTGACGCCCCCTCCCAACAGCCTCACCCTCTCTGTGCCTCTATAGTGCTCTGCTGCATGGCAGAGGGCCAGGAGCCAGGGGAATAAGGATAAGGGGTCTCCAGCTCACATGCTCTCTCCTGGCACTGCCACACACAGCTGATGAATCAATTAAAAGCGATTCCATTTTTAAACAATGCATGCCTGGTGTGGGGAAAAGCACTTCACCTGCCCTGCCTGGAGAGATGCAGATGGTTTGAGAGATGGGAGCCTGAGAACACCTCCCAGGGCATAAGGAAGCCACGTGGCACAAAATCCTCATGGACTGCAGTCCTAGAGAGCTTGGGATCTCAGGGTGGGGAACACCTAGTGGTCATTTTGCCTTCCCCCGGGCAACCCCAGCCCTCACCCATCACCTGCATCCCACTGCCAACATCAGCAGCATTGAGCAGAAGCCCAGTGCTGGCCTCCTTCTCCAAGGCCTTGCCCATCTTCTCTTCCCTTCATTACCAAGGCCTCTTGGGGCTACCTGTCATGAAGAACGCTTATCCCATCTGTAACCTCAGTAACCTCTGCTCCTTGAGAGGGAGTAATCTAGGAGATTCCTGGGTGAAATTGAAACTGGCCCTCATACACAGAAGGCAAGGAGAAATCCAAGAAAAAGGCAGACTACTTCAGACTGATGGGTGGAGGGCTAATAAGTAAGGGAACTTATACATGAGGCTTGTCTTGCAATAGACACAAACAAGTAGACCTCTGCACTTGACCGCCAGCATCTTTAAAGTTTATATAAAGGATTGGGTCCAGTTAGTCTCAGTGACACATTATTCTCTCAAGGTTGCATCTTTGGAAAAGTTCCCACTGTGGGGACAGTGGGCAGAATGTACATCCCAAGGACAGAGGAGGGAGTAAGGAGCCTCTGACAGCCTGGGTCCAGCTAGCTGTTGTGTCCTATGACCTCCTCTAATACCTGGGTTCAGCTCTCCCAAGGCACCCAGGCCAGCATTCCCATCATGATGATGGGTGGGCAGCTGTTTCCTCATCCATCTCAGCCCCAAAGCCTGGGTCTATGGAGAGAAAGACCATCCTACAGCCTTGGCCCAACCTGAAAGTTGGCCCAAAGCACCCTGGCTCCTCTCAGCACTGCAGCCAGGCAGAAAGCACAGACAGACGGACCGAGGGACATTGCCCAGATGTGTTTCTCCCAGCTGCAGAAATAGAGGCTGTTCTGAGACACGGTTCCTCAGGGGCCTTAGGAGGAAATAGGGCGGGGCTCCTTAGCTGTGATCATTCCTGGGTGTCGGATCACCCCATTGCAGTCACCAGCCCAGGAACTATTCCAAACCAGTGAGGATATCCTGCTGGAGGCACTGGAGATGGTCAAGGGCACAGCCTTGGCTCCTTTTGTCATAGTGAAGTCTCTCAGTCGTGTCTAACTCTTTGCGACCCCATGGACTATAGCCTGCCAGGCTCCTCTGTCCATGGGATTTTCCAGGCCTGGATACTGAAGTGGGTTGCCATTTTCTTCTCCAGGGGATCTTCCCAACCCAGGGATCAAACCCGGGTTTCCCACACTGCAGGCAGATTCTTTACCATCTGAACCACCAGGAAATAATCTTGAGTCATACACGACAATAAAGGAATTCGCATTCAGCTGTTATGGAGAAAGAGTCTGGCTGCTCCTCAAAAAGTTAGACATAGAATGCCATATGACCCAGCAATTCTACTCCTAGACATATACTCCAAAGAATTAAAAACAGGTGTCAAAAAAATACTTGTCTCTGAATGTTTGTAGTGGTGTTGTTCTTCACAATATCCAAAAGGTGGAAACAACCCAACTGTCCATCAACAGGTGAACAGACAGACAAAATGTGTCTGCCCAAACAATGGAACACTATTCAGTCTTACAAGGGAATGAAGTGCTGAAACAAGCTATAATGTGGATGAACCTCAGACACACCATGCCAAATGAAAGAAGCCTGTTACACAAGGCCACACATAGTATGATTGCCTTTGTGGGGATCATGTTGCACAGCTTGTGGGTTGCAGGATTTACTTCCCTGAGCAGGGATTGAACCCAAGGCCTTGGCAGTGAAAGCTCTAAGTCCTAACCACTGGACCACCAGGGAATTACCAGTATGATTCCATTTAGAGGAGATCTCGAGAACAGGTAAATCCACAGAAAGAGAAAGTAGATTGGTGGTTGCTAGGGTTGAGGGGAGGAGACATGAGGAGTACAGGGTATGGGGTTTTATTTTGGGGTGCTGGAAGTGAAACTAGACCAAGGTGGTGGTTGCACAACATTGTGAATGTCCTCCATGTCACTGACTTGTTCACTTTAAAGTGAAAGTGAAGTCGCTCAGTTGTGTCTGACTCTTTGCGACCCCTTGAATTGTAGCCCACCAGGCTCCTCCATCCATGGGATTCTCCAGGCAAGAATACTGGAGTGGGGTGCCATTTCCTTCTCCAGGGGATCTTCCCAACCCAGGGATTGAACCCAGGTCTCCCACATTGCAGGCAGACGCTTTAACCTCTGAGCCACCAGGGAAGCAGTAGCTAAATTAAAATGTTTAAAAAAACATTTTGTGGGCTTGAGTAACCAGAAAATCCAGGAAGGCACTCACAGGACCTCATCTTCTCTCTTTGTCTTCAAAGACAGGATGTCGTCTCTCTTTGTCTCCATCTCTCAGTCTGCTCCCCTTGGCAGGCTTGGCCTCCTGTTGGCCTCTGGTCCCTCCCCTCAGATGTGACCCACATAGCTAATGATGCCCACTGAATGAGAGCCTCACTTTCCTGATGGATCCACCAAATGTCCCAGGTCTGTTCTGTTTGCCTGAGCGGACACTGTAGCAGGTGCATGGAGTGCACTGCCGAGCCTGGTTGGGTCTCAGCCCAACTCTGTGTTTGGGGTGGCAGTGGGGGTGAGCTCCACAGGACCAGCCTCCCAACCCCAAGACCAGAGAACTGAGGGGATATTTCCCAAAGGGAATGGAGCCTGGGTGGACAGAAGCCACCCATGTCTACTCCAGGACCATGAAGAGCATGGTTTCTCCTGTCTCTTTCATCCCTGATCCCTCTCTCCTCTTGCTGAGAACTTTTTGGAGGACACAGCACAAGAGGAATAACTCCTGTGTAAGTGGACCTGACTATGGGTCACAGGTCCCCCGGCACAGCCCTGATTTTCAGTGATCTGTCCCTTGTGCCACATTTGGATCAGACCATGTGTCCTGGTTAGAAAGCCATGGCCAGTATCCCTCACAGCTCCACTGACACCTTAGACTCTTGCTTAATTGTGTCTGCAGCCACCTGACAGTCTTAGCCACACCGGAACAAGCTAACAGGAGTGTTCTTCTTCCTGCCCCTTCCCTCCCCAGGGGCTGCCATTTCTCTCACACAGGATCCTAGTCCTCCTTTCATTATCTCCTTCCACAACCGCTTCCCTGATGGCTCAGTGGTTAAGAATCTGCCTGCCAATGCAGGAGCCAAGAGTTTGATCCCCTGGGTTGGGAAGATCCCCTGGAGGAGGAAATGGCAATCCACTCTAGTACTCTTGTCTGGGAAATCCCTGGGACAGAGGAGCACGGTGGGCTACAGCTCATGGGTTCGCAAAAGAGTCAGACATGACTTAGCAACTAGACAACAAAGTAATGCCAAGTTTCTGTAGGGATCCCAGATATATAGATAATTATAAAGAGTAAAAGAAGTCATAATGCCACTTCCACAACCACTGTGGCCCATGCCGGGCTCTTTCTTCCCAGAATTTGCTCAACACACACAGTTAGAACCACCATGGCGCTCACTGTAGACCTGGTGATGATCGACCAAGGAATATACCTTGGTCAAGAATGCAGAAGGCATTCATTCCAGATCGCTTCTGTCCTCTGGAGCAGGGAATGATCCACCTCAGGGTCCTCACTTCCTGTCGGCCCTCAGGTCCTGTACTTGCATGAAGAAATAGTGTAGTTGCTGAGCTTTTCCGGAAGTAAGGAGGTGGGAGTAGGGTGGGGGGCAGGGAGAAGGTAGGTACCAGGCCCTTTGTCTGGGCACAAGTCAGACAAACATCCAACTTATATTCAGAATTTGCTGAGTCGCTACAGTTTTCTTTTTAAAGAACTAGTGCTGACTTGTCTACTTACTTGAAAATTTAATTAACTGTCTCTGCCTAAGAAACAGGGCCCTTCTTTCTAGAGGACAAGGGAGGTGACTTTTGGTCTTTCTGAAATGGCGAGGGAATCTTGTGTCTTGGAGGCAAGGACAGGAGGCACATGAAGACTGTAGTCTGGAGAGCGCCAAGGAGGATGGAGACTGGCAGCTGGATAAGGAGGCTGGCCTCACCTCCTTCACTGCCCAGACCGCTTAGCTTCGCTCTGTTCCCCAAGAGCAAAGCTCCTAGGTCTTTAACCTGGCTCACCTGCCAGTTCACAAGCATGAAAACAGTCCTGGCAGATTATCCCCTCTCTGGGGAAAAAAGCAAACTGCACAACAGAAAGCTTTTACAATCACAAATTAAACCTCCAGTGAGATCCTATTAAATGCAGATTTACTCTTGTGTATTGTGTCCTCTGCTGCAAATGTTTCAGCCAAAATATTTGCCTTGATGGCCTGACCGACTAACCACACTACCCTGTGGACTCCACTTGTTGGGTAGACTTTGGAGCTAGGTTGCGTGGGTTCAAGTTCCAGCTCTGCCATCTGCTAGTTGTGTAACTTTGGGCAAATAACCGAACTTCTCTGTGCCTCAATTTTCTCATCTATAAAATGGGGACACCAGGAACATTCATCTTTTAGGGTAATTGTGAGGACTAAATGCATTAATCCATCTAAAGCATTTAGAATAGTGTGTGGCATATAGTATGTGCCAAGGAAGTATTAGCTCATAACAAATCACTCACATAATTTGTCTGCAGTATGGTTAAATTCTCCTTTGTAATATGAGTGAAGGTTTCCTTATTAATCCATGGGAAAATATTTACATAGGTTTTCATAGATTAATTCAGTCCCTGATCCACTGCAGATGGTGATTGCAGCCATGAAATTAAAAGACATTTATTCCTTGGAAGTAAAGTTATGACCAACCTAGACAGCATATTAAAAAGCAGAGACATTACTTTGTCAACAAAGTTCCTTCTAATCAAGGCTATGGTTTTTCCAGTAGTCATGTATGGATGTGAGAGTTGGACTATAAAGAAAGCTGAGCGCCAAAGAATTGATGCTTTGGAACTATGGTGTTGGAGAAGACTCTTGAGAGTCCCTTGGACTGCAAGGAGATCCAACCAGTCCATCCTAAAAGAGATCAGTCCTGGGTGTTCATTGGAAGGACTGATGCTAAAGCTGAAGCTTTGGTACTTTGGCCACCTCATGTGAAGAGCTGACTCATTTGAAAAGACCCTGATGCTGGGAAAGATTGAGGGCAGGAGGATAAGGGGACGACAGAGGATGAGATGGCTGGATGGCATCACCAACTCAATGGACATGAGTTTGGGTGAACTCTGGGAGTTGGTGATGGACAGGGAGGCCTGGCGTGCTGGGATTCATAGGGTCGCAAAGAGTCAGACGTGACTGAGTGACTGAACTGAACTGAAACTGATCCATTATTGTAAATCAGGTCTTAAGTGTTTCTACTGAGAATTCTCTAATCACAAGAGTGTTTGGGACATGTTGGGGAGAAGCAGGTTTGCTCTAATTTTCACTTAATGGTGTGTCTCATATGTCTTTTGGAGCTGGAGACAGGGACTTGAGTCAGTTGTTTGAAGAGGAGTCAACACGAGCATCTTCATTACCTGGGGTTTTCTGTTGTCTTTCTCTTCTGAAGTGACAACAGTGATGTCTTTGATCTTGTACCTTCTAGTGTTTTCTCATTTTCCTCAAAAGGCTGCATTACTCAGTAGTAACAAGTTCAATTTAAATAACAAGTACAAGAGTAACAAGTAAAACCCACATGTAGAAAAATGTTCAGCTCATTCTCTCTCCCTCAGGAGCAGAAACGACAGGTCAGAAGAGCTCAGCTCAGCTCAGCCCCCCTGGTCACTCTTGAGCTAAGAAGGACATATGGTTTGGCTCTCCCTCAAAAGGACCCCCCTCCTCAGAAGGTTTCATGATAAACCAATGAGCTCATGGGCATGAAAGGCTTTGAGAAGTTATTTTGGTCACAGTCTAATGAACAATCCTAATGACAACTTGTTTCTCTGATACCAGTCCAGGTTTGGTTTTTAGCAAAGTGGGAAGTATACATATTGAAGATGACACAGACCTGGTAGCTTCTCCCCTTCAAAGTTTCTACATGAGCAAGAAAAAGACACATCATGAGAGAATCAAATCCCATTGATCTAACACTGCCAATTGGTATTTTATTATAAGTCAGACTTTATCTGTGATTGGATAAATTTTTCATTTCAAGTAAAATGTTGGCTAGTGGGGGATTGAATAACCAATAGGGAAAAGATATGAGATAAAAGGAAATTAGAAAATAAGATAAAGTGATTCGTTACTCATTTATCTTTTTGTTTCTTTTCCAAAATTTTCTGTTGACAGAAAATTCAGAGTACGTAAAATTCACCATTTAAACCCTTTTAAACTGTACAATTCAGTGGGTTTTTTTTTTTAGTATATTCACAATATTGTGCAACCATTATCTAATTCTAGAACATTTCTATTACCCCAAAAGAAACCTCATATCTCCCAATTCTCTCTTTCCCCCCTCCCCTGGCAACCAGTAATCTGTTCTCTACCCGCTATGGTTGTCTGTTCTGGACACTTCATATAAATGGAATCACACAATATATGGTCTTTCATTTCACTATTTCTTGAGCATCCGTTATGGGCCAGCACTGCACAAGTGTTTGCCCTCAAGAGAGTTTTGCTCTCCCTAACCAGGGAGAAAAATCTGTAGCAGCAGAATTTTCCTGCCTTGGGGTCAGGGATTGGGGGGTTGATGGTGTCCTGGTACAGGAGGTGATATGCCTGCTGCTATATTAACAAAGGAGAAGGAGTTTCCAGTAAAGAAGAAGGACTGGCACTGAGGAAGAGGGAGCAGCGTACAGATGGTATGTGTGTGTTGAGGAAGGCTGAGAAGGCCTTCATCTGCAGTTCCTGCATCAGGTGTACAGGGAGGGCAGGCCATGTCAGGGAGGAAGGAGACAAGGTAGCGGGTAGTTTAGGTCAGAAAGAGCAGAGATGAGAGAGCTGCTCTGAAGAGACTGGGACTGCTCCTCCAGGCTCTGGGGACCACCAGAGCTGCACAAGTCAGGGAGAGGCCGAGTGTGTGTTTTTGGAAGGAAGCTGCTCTGGAACGTGGACTGCAGAGAGAAGACTCTCAAATGGAGAATGTGGAGGATGGCAACAGTCCAGGGGAAGGAAGGCTTGGCAGTGGCAGGGGGCCCAGGAAGCAAGATCCATTTGAGAGCAATTTCTAAAGTGGGATGGATAGGAGTTGGGTGTCTGCTTAGATGTGGCAGGTGAGAGAGAGGAAGTCATAGCTCCAGACCAGCCTCCCCCTGACCCATAATGAGACCCTGGGAGAATCAGAGGCAGCCTGAGAATGCAGCACCCCTGCGTGCAACGTGACAATGGCTTCCCTTTCTGGGAGCCATTCTCTTAGGGCTTCCAAAGCTTTGAGGGGTGAGCCTCTGCTGGTCCCACCCACCCCACAGCACCGTCCCTCAGTTCCTCCCAGCTGCCCAGAGGCCTTTGCACAGGCTGTTCCCTCTGTGTGCCCACTCTCCAGCACTCCCACGCCCTCCTCTTGGTCAATGCCTGTACATCCCTGCCCTGTTTGGTCAAAATCTCCCTGGATGCATTTTTTACAGAACCATGCCATTTCCCTCACAGTGTTGTTACATTGTTAATTTCTCATATGCATGTTTGATTTGTGATTCCCCAGGGGCTTGAAGCTGCAGTGAAGGCCAGAAAACATCAATTTTGGCTCTTGTAGCTGGCACTTACCAGCACACCTGACATGTGGTTGATGCCCTATAATACTTGTTGCAAAATGAAAAAGAAATGAGCAAATGAGCCTGGGATCTTTTCCATGAACCTGCAACCTGTTGAGATGCAGTTCTTTTCAGGGAAGTGGGAAGAGAGGAGAGTCACTGAAATCTCAGCATTTTCATGAGGGCCCTCCCCATTGCCCCCAGCCTGGACTTTTTTCCTCATAATATCTGCTTTTGAGGAAGGCGGTGGGCAGCCATACCTCTCAGAGTGAATCCAACCACTGGCTTCTTACCTCAGGTTACAGTATCTTATGCTTTTTGTGTGTAATATATTAAGGGCTCATAAGAACACTTCCCAGACTGTAATTAATCTCCAATGTGCTTTTACTCAGCACTTTGCTCCTGGCTCAGCAAAGTGGGGAGAGACTAGAACTTTTATGGCAAACTTTTCTAGAGCTGGTCCCTCTTGTCTCCGTTTTCAATCTCCCTCACCTTTCTGCCTGACGAGTCTCAGCTGTTCTACCAAAGAATGTGAGTTGTTGAAGCACGCTTCAGGCTGACCTCCTCGAGGGCCCTGGAGATGATCCCCTCGGGAGCCCTGGAGATGATACAGATACATTTCACTACGGCTCCTGGGAAAGATTGGGTTCCTAGGCTCCAGGGAACGTTTCTAACAAAGCAGGAGAGTCTGGGATAGAAATAGAATGTCCTCCAACTCTGAAGAGGTTTCTCTTAAGAATCACTCAAAGGAAAGGTCTTTAATGACATCACCTCTTTGTCTGTGGGCTGAGCATCCAGGATACCTGGACATAATCATGATTCTAGATCAAGGAAGGGTATGTTTGTTGGTGGGTTTGGCTCAAATAATTACTCATAGGCTGTGGTCAACTAGCTAAGGTCACCTAGCCAGTGAGTGGCAGAGCTGGACCTGGAGCAGGCTTTGTATTTCTTTTACCTTTCTTCATGACACTGGAATTACAGCCAAATATATTTCCAGACAGGCTTCCCAGGTGGCACAAGTGGTAAAGAACCTGATTGTCAAAGCAGGAGACATAAGAGACACAGGTTCGATCCCTGGGTCAGAGAGATTTCCTGGAAGAGGACATGCCAACCTACTCCAGTATTCTTGCCTGGAGAATCCCAAGGACAGAGGAGCCTGGCAGGCTACAGTCCATAGGGTCGCACAGAGTTGGACAAGACTGAAGTGACTTAGCACGCACGCATATTTCCAGACTCTGACCCTCTAAGGCCCACTTCAGCTGATCCAATGGCCCAAGCCCACCTTCCACAAACTTGAGGGTCCAGGAAGCTCACTTGGGAAGTCTTTGGCCCATGAAAGTTCCCAGGCCCAATCCCTAGATATTGGGATTCGGCAGGTCTGGGCTGAGTCCTGTGAAGTGAAGTAAAAGTTTCTCAGTCAAGTCCAACTCTTTGCAACCCCATGGACATATAGTCCATGGAATTCTCCAGGCCAGAATACTGGAGTGGGTAGCCTTTCCCTTCTCCAGGGGTCTTCCCAACTCAGGAATTGAACCCAGGTCTCCTACATTGCAAGTGGGTTCTTTACCAGCTGAGCCACAAGGGAAGCAAAGCCCTGAGTACTGCATATTCAGTAAGAGCTCCAGGGAATTTGGTTGCAAGAGGCTCCAGGATTAAACAGATGTAGAATTCACTCTACTTCAAGCCCAGTCAGTACAGTGAGTTTTGGGTAAATAGATTACAAATGCACTGCAGGATATAAGTACCTCTGACTGTCTGTCTGGGCCTTAGCTTTCTCATCTATGATTCCAACTTTCCCAATGGCACTCTGCCCTCCTTCCTACCCCATCCTAAAATCACCTGTCATGAGTCAGAATCCTTAATAGCACAGTGCCTGGCCCAGAGTAGAGGTTTGGAAATATTTATTGTATAGGTGGATGGAAGGAAGGAAAGAGTGGAAGGAGAAGGGGGGAAGGGAGGAATTAAGGCGGCAGGCTGATCACACTTGTGTATTCATCTATAGAGAAGAGCTTCTATCGACAAGGAATATTGTTGCATCTAGAAGCCCTACAGACTTATGTAATACTGGAAAGGGTCCCCAAGATTCTTCCCATCCCATCTCTGCACCTATCTCCATCAATCCTACCCCTCCAGATACCATCCCTATGTCCATGCCCTCCTCCAGCCTCTCTACCCACCAAGATTCATCACTGGACTGTTAGCAAGGAAAGAGCACATGTCCCTCTCAATTGTTGAAGGTGAGCATGATGCTCTGTGCTGTGATCCATCTTCAGCACAAGGGTTTTAACTGATGCCTACTGAACAAACCTTGTCTTTGTACATGTTTCACAGCAATTCACAGTTAACAATCTGAAGAATGATTTGGTTATATGAACAACTTTTTCCCCAAAATGCCCATTCTCCAATGCTGCCTTCCATTCCTCTCTTTTCTTGGGCTCAACCCTTTTTTATAAGAGTTACCCAGTTAGAACAATTTATCTAATCTCTAAAGATCAGTTCAGTATTCTTAGACCTCTGACTCATTCAAACAATGAAATATTTGCTATGGTAACTCCAGAGCATCTTCATCCTTGTGCCCTCCTTTGCTTTGTTTTTGCTTTTGAGTCTGGTAAAGTAGCATTTTTGAATTAGAAAAGTTGCTGATATTGCAGCTCCCCCAACTAAAAGAATGTGTATAATAAGAATAAAGTGGAAATACACACACGTGTTTGACCTTCCCTGGTGGCTCAGTTCTAAAGAACCCTTCTGCTAATGCAAGAGATGTGAGTTTGATCCCTGGGTTGGGAAGATACCCTGGAGAAGAAAATTGCAATCCAGTCCAGTATTTTTGCCTGGAAAATCCCATGGACAGAGCACCTGGCGGGGCTACAGTGCATGGGGTAACAAAAGAGTAGGACATGGCTTAGTGACCAAAAACAATCACACATGCACATACCCTCAGAGGAAAGTCAGCCACTGTAGAGCACAGGAAGGTGCAAAACATCTGCAAGAAGCGAAGTGGGGTGAGGGAGAATTTGAAGCAGAAGAAGGAGTCAGGCCTATTGATTGTCTCACGACATTTGAAGGTCTAAATTCTCATCTCGGACTGATTTCAGGCAGGAACTTTTTTTTTTTTTAACCTTATTTTTATTTTATTTAACTTTACAATGTTGTATTGGTTTTGCCATGTATCAAAATGAATCTGCCACAGGTATACATGTGTTCCCCATCCTGAACCCTTCTCTCTCCTCCCTCCCCATACCATCCCTCTGGGTCGTCCCAGTGCACCAGCCCCAGGCATCCGGTATCAGGCATTGAACCTAGACTGGCGACTCATTTCATATATGATATTATACATATTTCAATGCCATTCTCCCAAATCATCCCACCCTCTCCCTCTCCCAGAGTCCAAAAGACTGTTCTATACATCAGTGTCTCTTTTGCTGTCTTGTATACAGGGTTATTGTTACCATCTTTCTAAATTCCATATATATGTGTTAGTATACTGTATTGGTGTTTTCTTTCTGGCTTACTTCACTCTGTATAATAGGCTCCAGTTTCATCCACCTCATTAGAACTGATTCAAATGTATTCTTTTTAATGGCTGAGAAATACTCCATTGTGTATATGTACCTCTGCTTTCTTATCCATTCATCTGCGGATGGACATCTAGGTTGCTTCCAAGTCCTGGCTATTATAAACAGTGCTGCGATGAACATTGGGGTACACGTGTCTCTTTCAATTCTGGTTTTCTCAGTGTGTATGCCCAGCAGTGGGATTGCTGGATCATAAGGCAGTTCTATTCCCAGTTTTCTGAGGAATCTCCATACTGTTCTCCATAGTGGCTGCACTAGTTTGCATTCCCACCAACAGTGTAAGAGGGTTCCCTTTTCTCCACACCCTCTCCAGCATTTATTGCTTGTAGACTTTTGGATCGCAGCCATTCTGACAGGCAGGAACTTTTGAATACTCAGAATATTTGACTAGTGAAGTGGGTCAAATACATAAAGGTTAATTCTCTCCCATATAAGAAGACTAGAGATAGGCATTTCTCTGCTATGCAAGCTCATTTCATCATCTTGCTCTTCAACAATGAGGTTTCCTTCATTAAGGTCATCTCATGATTCAAGACGGTAGCTGGAGTCCCAGCTATCACATCCACATTCTAGGATGCATGACTGAGGAAGGAAGAATAGTTGAAGGATAAAAGGGCATTCACTCCTATGAAATTATCTCCCTTTATTCAGCCTTCCTGAAAGTGTCATATAATATTTTGCTAGCACTTAAAAGCACAGTCTCACCTAACTACAAAGGAGGCTTGAAAATGTGTCTTTAAATTGGGCACATTGACACCACAAATAAAATGGATGTTCTGTTGTTGAAAAAGAGGTAGAGAATGGATTTGAGTGGGAACTAGCAGTCTCACGGAGAAGTCAAACCCAAACATCTACTGAAATTTTGCGTGCGTGCTAAGCCACCTCAGTTGTGTCCAACTCTTTGCAACCCTATGGACTGTAGCCTGCCAGGTTCCTCTGTCCATGGGAATTCTCCAGGCAAGAATACTGGAGTGAGTTACCATGCCCTCTTCCAGGGGATATTCCCAACCCAGGGATGAAATTCATGTCTCTTACATCTCTTGCATTGGCAAGCAGGTTCTTTACCATTAGCACCACCTGGGAAGCCCATTTTAATAGGGGACTGAAGGAGCCTGGCAGGCCATGGTCCATAGGGGTCACAGAGAGTTGGACACAACTGAAGCGACTAAGCATGCACGCAAAGGACAATACAAAAAGATAGAGGAGAGCAATGAGGGGAAAACCTTAAAAATCCAGGAACACTTGCCAATGTGAAATTTAGTTAAATTTTCATTTGGAAGGACAATATGCCAACAAATGACTCTCTCTCTTTCTCTAGTAAGTGCCCCACAGACATGTTTGAATTGGAATACTTGAAATATTTTTTGAATGACCTATAGTGTTAGAGAGTAATTTTAAAGTGGTATGCAACATATCCCACAATTTTAATAAAATTAAGTATGTATATGCAGATAGATAGACTATAATAGAGCCAGCCAACCAGGCAGGAGAGTTATTAAAACAACTGATAATAGTAATTCTCTCTGGATAATGGAATGGAATTTGGAGTAATTTTTGTTTTTTCCTTTACTGAATCTTCCAAGTCTTCCAATCATTCTATTTATACATTACTTTTTAAATTTTATTTATTTATTAAATCTATTTATACATTACTTTTATAGCCTTTTAAAGCTTTATCAAAATCTATTTGGGACAAAAATCAGTACATGTATGGCTTTAGCTACAGAACAAATAAAATCAGATTTTAAAATAAGAAAGAATTAAGATAGACATTTAAAAATCACTTCTTAATAAAAAGTGATTCAGCATTGCAAGAGTGGGCTCATGAAGACATTTAGACAAGAAACCCACAGTTTTCTGGACAAGAAAATTAGGCAAGGAGTGGTCTCCAGTGGCCTCATGGCAGCTCCTCACTCTAGGGTGCTAGGCTTCATTTCCAAGCTCCTTGTAAACAGACAGGCATCAGTGACTTCATTTATCCTCAAGCATCGTGTTGGTACAAAGATGACACAGTGCATTCTTTGCAAAGACATTTGTGGAGCCCAGGGAGATTTTAACACTCGAGACCTTGACTGTGTGCCCAATAGGTTCCACTTGTCCCTCTTTTCCTCTGTAGGCACGGCTAACCCCATGTGGTCGTGTATACGGGGAAAGTAAAAATTTGCCATTAAATTGGTTTTATTAAGCCTGAGTCGATTTATATTAGATATCTGATTCTCACTCTGGAAGGAGAGCATTGATCTTTAAGTTTCACAGGGTCACTTATTGCATACAATAGTCATACTGAGAGGCTGAGAGGCCAGCAAATGAGGTCATGGAATATAAAAGACAGAGGCTATTCCCTCTCTTCTCACCCACATCTCTTCTCTGCTCACCACAGTTCCTTGAACAAAATATGCTCTTTCCTGCTTGCACACTTGTACCCAGGTCAATTTTCCTGACTGGAATGTACCCTTTATTTCCATACACCTGAACCATATCCATCCTCAGGACTAGCCCACATAGAGCCTGCTACGCTATGCTATGCTATGCTAAGTCACTTCAGTTGTGTCCAACTCTGTGTGACCCCATAGAAGGCAGCCCATCAGGCTCCCCCGCCCCTGGGATTCCCCAGGTGAGAACACCGGAGTGGGTTGCCATTTCCCTCTCCAATGCATGAAAGTGAAAAGTGAAAGTGAAGTCGCTCAGTCGTGTCCGACTCTTAGCGACCCCATGGATTGCAGCCTAACAGGCTCCTCCATCCATGGGATTTTCCAAGCAAGAGTACTGGAGTGGGGTGCCATTGCCTTCTCCCATAGAGCCTGCTACCCAAAACTAATTAAAGAAAAATGAGAGGAGAGGGCTTCTGCACTTGTACAAATGAGAAGGCTGTTCAAATGGCCCTTCACAGGAGATACAGGTGACCAGCTTCTCCAGATTTTATGCTATATTTTCATATTATATATAATATTATATATATCCTGTAACACTAACAGCTAACTACCAAATGAGTAATGTAGACAAATATTAGAGGAGTTCTGAGGTCAGAAAGATCAGAGAGGTTTGGAGGTACCCAAAACATTTTTAATTTGCTATTTGGAATGCTGAATTTTTCATCAAAATATTACCAATACAGATTAATTTTTAAGATAAAATATTTCATGACAAAAACTCCTTTATTCAAGTTCAACTTCATAATAAATTTTCCCTTTAGCACAGCCATATTGCTTCCAATTTTTCCCATTTTCATTTTATTTTTCCCCCATTTTTAATTTTAAAGACATTATCTTTCTTGGGATAAGTTCTTTACTATTTCTATTTTTTCAGTAAAGATTTCCTTGATTAGTTGCATTTCTATTTGTTTTTTAACAACTTTATTGAGATATAATTCATATTACATACAATTCACACATTTAAAATGTACAATTTGAAGATTTTTAGTATATTCACAGATCTGTGGAATCATCACCACAATCAATTTAAGAATTTTTTTTATCATTCTCAAAGGAAATCTCATACACATTAGCAGTCATTCTCATTCCTCTTCAATTCCCAAACCTAAGCAACCACTAAGTAATCATGTCTTTATGGATTTTCCTATTCTGGACATCTCATACAAATAAAATCATACACTATGTCATCTTTTGTGACTGGCCTCTTTCACTTAGAATAATGCTTTTAAGATTCATTCATGTTGTATCACGAATCAGTACTTTATTCCTTTTTATTACTGAATATTTCTTGTATAAATATACCACATTGTACACCTTTCCTCATGGCTCAGATGGTAAAGAATCCACCTGCAATGTGGGAGACCTAGGTTTGATCCCTGGGTCGGGAAGATCCCCTAGACAGGCAAATGGATACTCACTCCATCATTCTGGCCTGGAGAAGCCTATGGACAGAGGAGCCTGGAGGGCTACAGTCCATGGGGCCACACAGAGCTGGATGCAACTGAGCCACAAGCACACACACACCACGTTGTGCTGGTCGATTCGTCAGTTGATGGACATACGGGTTGTTTCCACTTCTGTGAATAATGATGCTATGAACACCCACACTCAAGTTTTCACATGAATGTATGTTTTCATTTATTTCGATATATACCTAGGAGTGGTTTTAGAAAAGGCAGAGGAACCAGAGATCAAATTGCCAACATCCCCTCGATCATGGAAAAAGCAAGGGAGTTCCAGAAAAACATCTCTTTCTGCTTTCTTGACTATGCCAAAGCCTTTGACTGTGTGGATCACAACAAACTGTGGAAAATTCTGAAATTTTCCATACCAGAGCACCTGATCTGCCTCTTGAGAAATTTGTATGCAGGTCAGGAAGCAACAGTTAGAACTGGACATGGAACAACAGACTGGTTCCAAATAGGAAAAGGAGTACGTCCAGGCTGTATACTGTCACCCTGTTTATGTAACTTATATGCAGAGTACATCATGAGAAATGCTGGACTGGAAGAAACACAAGTTGGAATCAAGATTGCCAGGAGAAATATCAATCACCTCAGATATGCAGATGACACCACCCTTATGGCAGAAAGTGAAGAGGAACTAAAAAGCCTCTTGATGAAAGTGAAAGTGGAGAGTGAAAAAGTTGGCTTAAAGCTCAACATTCAGAAAACGAAGATCATGGCATCCGGTCCCATCACTTCATGGCAAATAGATGGGGAAACAGTGGAAACAGTGTCAGACTTTATTTTTCTGGGCTCCAAAATCACTACAGATGGTGACTGCAGCCATGAAATTAAAAGATGCTTACTCCTTGGAAGGAAAGTTATGACCAACCTAGACAGCATATTCAAAAGCAGAGACATTACTTTGCCGACAAAGGTTCGTCTAGTCAAGGCTATGGTTTTTCCTCTGGTCATGTATGGATGTGAGAGCTGGACTGTGAAGAAGGCTGAGCACCGAAGAATTGATGCTTTTGAACTGTGGTGTTGGAGAAGACTCTTGAGAGTCCCTTGGACTGCAAGGAGATCCAACCAGTCCATTTTGAAGGAGATCAGCCCTGGGACTTCTTTGGAAAGAATGATGCTAAAGCTGAAACTCCAGTACTTTGGCCACCTCATGCGAAGAGTTGACTCATTGGAGAAGACTCTGATGCTGGGAGGGATTGGGGGCAGGAGGAGAAGGGGACGACAGAGGATGAGATGGCTGGATGGCATCACTGACTCAATGGATGTGAGTCTGAGTGACCTCCGGGAGTTGGTGATGGACAGGGAGGCCTGGCGTGCTGTAATTCATGGGGTCGCAAAGAGTTGGACACGACTGAGTGACTGATCTGATCTGATCTGATCTGATACCTAGGAGTAGAATCATCATTTGATTGCACTTGACCTGACCTAATTTTCTTGATTAACACTCCTTCCATTGTGCTTTCTTTTACAAAGTACAGAAAGACGCAGAGAGAGACAGGGCAAGAAGACGAAGGGTGTATCTGCTCAAGTGTTTTGTCTAAAGTTCATGAGGACATTCAGAATCAAATGATCTACAGCAATCAATGTGATTGGGTCAAAATATCCTATAAAGAAAAAGTTTTCTGGAAGAACTCTAACGTGAGTTGAGCTGTATATACAAACAGCTGGAGAAGAAGAGAAAGAAGATGGCACTCCAGCAGGGGCCACAGCATAAGCCAAGCACTGGTGATTGGGCTGAGTATGGAGTATTTGGGGGATAAGTAGCAAGTAGTAGAAGGTGAGGTTGGAATGATTTGATAGGAATCACATCATCAAGGTCTTTGAAGAGCAGCCACCAATGGTTTAAAGACTAAGTTTTTATGGTTTTGAAGGAACCATTGGAGACTATAGTCTAGGGACATGAGTGACATGATCAGATCAAACAGACATGATCAGGGTAATGACGGCCAGGTACAGGCAGGATAGACAGAAGCATGGACACATTTATGATAGCAAGCCCCCATTTTTTGGAGGCTGTTGCAGCAATTCAAGGTTGAGGTTAAAGCTTTGTGGATAGCCAGTTGGAAGCTGGTGACTTACACTGATTTAGTGGGCAAAGGCATCATTCATCATAGTGCTGGTTCCCCAAAGGACCCAAGTCTATGTTCAGGAAAGTGATCATTTCCCTATTATATAAATCGATTAGGTCTTTCAGAGCTGAGATTGATGCCAGGGGTTTGCTACTAATCAAGCTAGAATAACAAGCTGGAGGACAAGGCAGGCCCTCTGCCAAATGGGTAAGAAGAAAGTCCAGAGGCACCGAACCCTGCAGCAAAGCACTTTGTTCCTGCCCTGGGAGTCTGGGCAGATAAAACCACCGGGAGATCTGGCAATGCCCTTCAGCTTCATCTGGAGACTCTACGGCCAGCTCCTGGAATGACACTTCTAGGCCTTCTGTCAAAGCTGACCAGTCAAGTGGAATCCAGTCCTGGAAGCCCATGGCTGGGCTGTCCTCCCTACCTGCAGGAGCTTGTAGAGACAGACTTATTACAGGGATGGAGGAACAGGCCAGGGTGATGACACCAGTAGTGAGCCCAGGGGAGGCAAAGGCTTGGAGAGAATAATTCAAGTGTATTTTGTCAATAATAACAATAGTCTGCAATGGCAATGATTTGTGTTTACATAAGGCTCCCACTGTTGCCTGGAAAATCCCATGGACGGAGGATCCTGGTAGGCTCCAGTCCATGGGGTCACTGGGAGTCGGACATGACTGAGCGACTTCACTTTCACTTTTCACTTTCATGCATTGGAGAAGGAAATGGCAACCCACTCCAGTGTTCTTGCCTGGAGAATCCCAGGGACGGGGGAGCCTGGTGAGCTTCTGTCTATGGGGTCGCACCGAGTCGGACACGACTGAAGCGACTTAGCAGCAGCAGCAGCAAGGCTCCCACTGTGCTTCAGAAAAAGAGAGGGTTCTGTATTCTCAGTGGATGAGATGCTCTCCCCTCACTCAAAGGTTCCCTTGACCCTTTCTGAGAAGACCACTGTAAAACTAACCACATGCCATCCAGGACCAGTAAGGCTGCTTCTGACTGTTAGTGGTAGAGCCTCTCCCATTTGTCCCTTCCCTAACACAAAGGAGAGTACAGTTGGCTCCATCTATAAACTGGAGTAGAATTTGTAAGAAGAGCCAAGTCTCTGATGTGTCCTGGTTTGGGAAAAGCAGTATCTCAAGTCCAATGCCTTTCAGCTTCTGGACAGCTCTCTTGTACCCCAGGCCTCCACTCTTTCTGTCAGGGCATGGGTCAGAAGCATTTCCAGGCTTTGAAATGCTCAGTGAATAGTGGAGGCTTGCTCAAGAACCACTTTGAGTTCCTTGACGCTGAGGGGACTGATGATGCCACTATTTTGGGTGGAACTTAGCTAGACAGCCTGAGATTTGGGATGAGGGGCTGGTTTTGGATTTCCTCACAGTTCACCCATTTAGGGTATCTAAGCACAGTCCCCATGATTATCTTCATTTTCTGTCATCTGCATCATCTCATCATTATTCAGGGTCCCCCTCTCCTGTGGAAGGGGGACGGACAGAGAAGGGGCTGGCTGCCGGAAGAGGACAGTTTTCTGTCTGTTCCAAGGGCATTCCTCGACACAGAACTTAAGAGATCCAGGCAAAGCCGTCCTGCGTCTGGGCGAAGAAGCTCCAGCGGTAAGGCTGAGCCCCGCACGGTGTTCCCCTGTTGCGGCGGGGCGGAGAGGGGCGAAGATATCCGGCCCCCGACACACACCCTCCCCCTCAGGGCTCAAGAACACAGCCTTCCCACTGCTGGCCTGGGGGAGCTGGTTAGTGAGCTCTCCCTACATCTCCTCTACCCACCCTGCCGCCTCCGGGATCTTAACCAGGGTCCCCCACCACTCTGGGTCGAAGGACCAGAGGGTAGGGGTGACGAATGGAGATTCTGCTGCCGGGTGGGCCTGAACGCTCCCTCCTCCCGAGGCACCTTGGTCCCCTACTCGCGCTTGACTCCTCCCCCGTCTCTATTCCGCAGCGTCCCCGCCCTGTCAGCACTCTGCTTCAGCGACCGCACCTGCCTTAGGGGTCGAGGGGACACACGGGAGGCAGAAAGGGAAAGAGGGTTTGGGGAGCGTAGCGCATCAGGGTGACCGGCAGGGCCCGTACCGCGGGTCCCCGCAGCCCGAGCGCCGCCCGCCCCGCGGCTGCGGCACCGATGCGCTGTCCGCGGTGCTGACGCCGGCCGCCCGCTCGGTCGGCAGGGGGAGGAGACGCCCTCGTTCTCCCGCCGCCCGGAGCCCAATGACCCCACCCCCGCTCCTAAGAAGGATCCTTTCCTCCGAAGGAACTCTCCGAGACCGGGCGCTGTGGATGGATCCAGGAAGAAGAAGCGAGCGAAAGGGAACTTAAACTTCGGACCGGAGCCCAAGAACCCGATGTTGGGGAACTAGCGTCTTTCGGCTTCCAGGACCTGAGACCGCAGGGCAACGTCAAGTTGAGCAAAGTTTGGCTGCCGCTTGGACACAGGGAGGGATTCCGGGGCCGAAGCGCAGGGAAGGACTGGACGGTGTTCTCCGGCGGGGTAGTAGCTGCACCGCAGCCCGGACACCTGCTTCGGTGCCCGCATTGGTGTCACCAGAACGACCGGGAAGGCGTCGCAGGAGCCCAGCTCCCCACCCCTTCTCTCCCGTCCTTACTCCCCCCCCCCCCCCCCCCCCCAACACCCCGCCCCGGGCGCCGGTGACTCCGCCTTTCCGTGGCGGGCGGCTCTCCGGCTGGAGCTGGAAAAGGAGCGCTTCCCCGGACTCTGCTCGGTTCCAAGGCTCGGAAGCCGACGCCGCCAGCTCAAGCCCGGGGGCGGGAGCTGGACTGCCCACGGAGCCTGCGTCTGGGAGCCGCTTGGCCAGGAACGCCTCATGGGACGCCCCCGGGGTCTCTCTCTGTGCCCTGCTGCCCTGTCCCAGTCCTAGGCGCCCGGGCTCTACAGTCCACCCCGCCCGCAGCCCGCGGCCTGTCTGGAGGGGGAGTATGAGGCCCGGGGCCCCGCGGACTCCGGCCACAAGGCGGCAGGGGCCTATATTGAGACCCCCGCGCCCGAGGGCGGTGGGTGAGGAGCCGCGGGAGCCGGCCAGGCGTCGGGGCGCGGAGAGGAGCGCCCCAGCTCTGGCGCCCGAAGGGCCGCGGGACCCGTGTGCGGCCTGAGCGCCGAGGAGGAGGCGAAGGCGCCCTGCCGTCCGGGCTGCTCCGCGGCGGCCCCAGTCCCCTGGTCACCATCCTCACGTTTCTGCTCCCGCGGGGGGGGATGTCGCGGCCCGGGCCCCGAGCGCCGCCCCGGCCCCGGGGCTGAGCTCCGGACCATGTCCTCCCGCAGCCCCCGGCCCCCGCCCCGCCGCTGCCGCCGCCGCCTGCCGCGCCCCTCCTGCTGTTGCTGCTGCTGCCGCCGCTCACACCTCAACGAGGACACGGGCCGCTTCGTGCTGCTGGCGGCGCTCATCGGCCTCTACCTGGTGGCGGGCGCCACTGTCTTCTCGGCACTCGAGAGTCCGGGCGAGGCGGAGGCACGGGCGCGCTGGGGCGCCACGCTGCGCAACTTCAGCGCGGCGCACGGCGTGGCCGAGCCGGAGCTGCGCGCTTTCCTCCGGCACTACGAGGCCGCGCTGGCAGCCGGCGTCCGAGCCGATGCGCTGCGCCCGCGCTGGGACTTCCCTGGCGCCTTCTACTTCGTGGGCACAGTGGTGTCGACCATAGGTGAGCTACGCGCCCGGCGCGCGACTTTCCTCTCCGCGTCTTTCACCTGCCGCCCTTTCCACTGCTCCGGGGCTCGAGCGTCCCTCGGCTCCCTCTTCCCTTCTAATGCCCGAGCGCCTACTTTCATCGCGCCCTCTCCTCGCCCGCTAGTCTCTCTCTTCCTGCCTGGTCTTCCTCTTTACTGGCTTTCGGCGCGGGAGGTGGCCTGAAAGGCCCATCACTGACGCTTACCCAGCCGTGACTGACTGTCCAGCAGAGAGGCCAAACGGGGAGAACCCTCACCTGGGCAGACTGGGGGCCTCCTGCGCTCCAGCACTTGCCAACTCCGTGACCTAACCTCCTGTGCCTCAGTGTTCACTTCTGAAAAGGACAGGGTAGAGTATGTACGGGGGACCTGGGGCTTCCTTCTTATTTCTCTCCGCTCCCGGTCCTCGGTTTCCTCGTCCAGGTAATCTAGAAAGCCCTTTCTCTCTCCACTCAGCGTTTTTATCTCTTTTCCCTCTCTCCTTTCTTTTCCCACGCGTTTTCCCTGAGTCCTCTACACCCTTTTCCTTGGAAAAGGTGACCATTTTCCAGACTAATCCCCAGGTCTCCTTCCGCCTTTTCCCTACAGTCTGTACCATCCCTTCCCAAAGCAAAAAGCACATTAGGCTCGGAGAACAGGACTTCAGTTGCTCTGATTCTGGTTTTCTGCCCTTACTACCCACCCTGCAATTTCCCTCCAATTTCTTGACCTCTTTTCTTTGTAACCTTGTTATCTTTTCCAATAAATATTGGCACCAAGGGGTAGCTTGTATGCAGGGGTTAGTTTCTCTATACTTTCCATCATCCCTTCCTCTTATTTTCGTAAAAACAGCTCATGGTTTTGTAACAGTACAAGAAATGCTGTGTAAATGTTCCTTGAAGCCCCTCCCCCCACTTCTTTCACCCTTCTCTGAGCTGCTTCTATACAGATTCAGGAGCCAGCACTGCTCCCCACTCCACCCTGTCTCTGTCTCTCTTCTTCTCTTACCCACTTTCTCCATCCCCCTATTTCCCTGGGTGTCATGTGAAACAGATCTCCTCCCATCACTGTATAGAGTGCAGAATAAATACAAGATTGGCACTTTGGCATGACTCTGTGTCTCATCCACTCCTCCTTCGAGTCCCAGGGTGAAAAAAAGCATTTGGCTGCTCTTGCTTCCAGTCACCCCAGAGCACTCTCTGCTGGTGATAGGGGACTGGACTCACAGGACTGAAAGGTGAAGGATGTCGTAGGCAGCCTTCTCTGGGTGAATTCTGGCCTGGAAAGTGGTACACCAGCTTAGAGATGGGGTATGGACTAACTGCCCAATGTAAGCCATTGCAGATGGCTGCTGGAAGGCAGAAAGACTGCATGCATGTGGAGAACATGAGCAGCTAGAGATGGCTCTCTGAGCGTATATGTATAGTCTACGAAAGGACTTCTTTTCAATGAATTTTCATGTGTCATGTTTGATCTGATGACTTAAAATAGAAAAGGCAAATATGGCCCAAGTCCAAAGCACAAACAAACTGGATTAAAATACCCTGTAAAAGCTATATCATGTTGTTATGGTGATTGAAGATATAAAATGACCCCCTTAAAAAAAAATCCCCTTTTAAGAACTGCATCAAGTTGCTATAGCAACTAGTTTTTTTAAAGTGCTTTAAAAGTGCTAAAGATGCTTAGTCCTGATGACATCATGTGTTCATGGCTCATTATTGATTTATGCTCTTCCTCTTTTAAACACACCCATTTGCTTTCACCTAGAGGCACACCTGTGCACATATTGGACAGTCACAGCATTTCTGTCCTGGCGGTGTGCTCTGACTTTGGCTTCCTAATGGGACCCACTGGTTAAGGGAAAAGGTGACAGCAGTGTCCCCTTCCCTTACAGGCCACAAGTCCATCTAGACGGGGCCTCATTCCAGGGACCTGTGGTCTCTGTGCCTTTCTGATGAGCTCCTTTCTTTATTCTTCATTCACTGCCCAGCCATGGCTTCTACAGCTTCTTTTCAGCCCTATGCATGAAATCAAGTCAACATGTTGGCAAATTGTTCCAAGCTGGAGCCTTTAATCTACTGGCAAGATTCGCTGTTTTTTACTCAAGCACAAAGAAACTATGTTCTCTTTCTTGATTTGTGTTTGGGAATGTAGGCAAGCCTTGTAGGAGGACTATGCTGAAGCTTGTGGCTATGTTACAAATGACCCAGCACATTGTTTCCAAATTCTGCTGCAGGGAGACATTCATCTCAGATAAGAGCTGCACTTAGGGACCAGATTCAGCTGGTGGACAGCTCAGCCTTCAACTAGCCCCTTTGCAGAGGTGCCAAGAGGGCCACGTAGGTAGCAGGGTCTCTGCCAGTAACCCACCTGCTGTCATGGTCTCAGGCAGTTAGATAAGTTCTGCTGAATCCTGAAGTAGCATGATTTTTATTTCAGTCTTCTTTTGCAAAAATGTACTTGGATGAAATTTAAGTAAAGACCTACATACGTCAGTTTCACTTCTGTTTATATAGTTCCTTTCCCTTAAATGCCCTGAGTCTTCAGAGACAATGATTATCACTACTGGTGCTTTTATGGATTCAGCAGCTCAGGAAGCCAAAGCTGAGTCCAAAATGGGCTGTCAGGATTCGATATCTACCATCTCACCCAGTGAAGAGGAAAATTAGCACGCACTCAGTTTTATTTGCTTCCCTGGTGGCTCAGAGGTTAAAGTGTCTGCCTGGAATGCAGGAGACCCGGGTTCGATCCCTGGGTTGGAAAGAGCTCCTGGAGAAGGAAATGGCAACCCACTATAGTTTTCTTGCCTGGAGAATCCCATGGATGGAGGAGCCTGATAGGCTATAGTCCATGGGGTCGCAAGAGTCGGATAGGGCTGAGCAACTTCACTTTCACTTTCACGATCCATGCAGCAATGTGGACATTTTCTTGTATTGTGTAGACCCAGCTAACAGATTTGTCTAGACCTTAGTGTAGAAAACTGTGCCATCATTTATCACATAAATATGATATATTGTGATATAATGTGTATATCAGGCCCTGAGTGCTATATTTTGAAAGGTTAAAGCTTACTCTACAAGGCAAGGGTTGAAGCATATTCCAACAAGGGCAGCTGAATTGCAGTGTTCATGGGCGCCACATCTTGGCTAGCCTCACTTATGATGATTGGAACAAGGAGGAGTCCTTTGGTCCAGTCCCACGTGGCTCAGAGTGTTAAGGGATGTGTCTCAGGTAACAGTTAATTGTGTGTTCAGCTGGGTCCAGAATCCAAGTTATGCTGTGTTTATTCTACCAGTTTCATTCATATAATTGATGGGCACATTCTTATTTGAGGCTGAAGTATTTAATAACGTGTGTGTGTGTCTGATACCGCAGCAGGGCTGAGCAGATGGACTGGTCTGTTGGTCAGGCCAACAATGAAGTCCAGAGAGAACGTGAAGGATCAGACACATCTTAGAGGTCAGACAGGCTAGAAAGAAGCATCTGGCAAGTCTTAGACAGCTGGGAAGACAAGAGCCAGTATCAAGAAGATCAGAGACAGAAATGCTAGTAAGCAGGAGACATTTGGGTAAATTCTGGTCCAAGAACAGTAGCCACCAGCTCTCTGTCTTCTTTTGCACCAGTGTGTGTGTGTGTGTGTGTGTGTGTGTGTGTGTGTGTGTAGAGGAGGGAAAGAAGTGTCAGGAATGGGCCTTCAGCTAGAGGGAGAGATAGAAGAAAAATTCAGGTGTGGCTGTGTATACTCAGGTTAGATGAAACATCCTGATGAGGTGGAATATTTGTCCTGACATTTGGCTCGAACAAGGCCCATATCTGGAGCTAGGTAATTTGCAATTGTGAAACACATGTGTGTCCACGCAACATAGACCCAGTGGGAAGATTTGCCAGTGATTGTTCAGTGGTAGTTGAGGCTGAATAGAAATTCAGTCTGAATAGCTCAAGTAAAATGAAAATCCACTTTGTGGTCTAAATTATTCATATTGATTGCTTACACTGAACTGAAATCCTGGGCAATTATTTCTCCCATTTATGCTCTGTGACATATTCCCAAGGAGATGAAATCAAGTTTGTTTTAATGTAAATGCATCCAGTTAGTCATTCCTCCATTTAACAAAATCCTAAGCAAGCAGAACTCACAACCATGCATGTATCGCCTTTGGCATGTTGTTATCTGCATCTCCCATGATAACTTGAAGTCCTGAAGATAAAGACAGTAACTGGTGTTCTTTTAGAACTACACAGTATTCTTGGAGGCAGTCCCTAGGTGAATTATATTCAAACATACAAAGAGTATTAATCCGTCATTTCACATCCTAAAGGATGTTTTATTGGTTTACTTTGAAAAGATTAAAAGGAAACTCTCCACTGGGGTTTTAATTATGCAACTGCTGTCAGATTTACACATAGGGAAGAACATATTTAAAAGTCTCTCTCAAATGGCAGCTTGATATAAACAGAAATATTTTTGCTTCCTTTTATTAGGTTTTCTGGCAGCGTATTTTAGCTATAAAGCTAAAACCATGCCGCTCTAGCCGGGATGGTGTAGGTATAAGAGATGTCACTTTTGGCACTGAATAATTTAGCTTGCTACTTTCAGAATTAAGCATACTTAATTATTCAACTGCAAGATTAGTAACAAGTTCTAACTTTTTTCTTCCTTTTTAACATGGAGTTTTTAAAATGTTTTTGTTTCAAAGGAAACTAAGACATTATAAGACCGAAATGTCACTACCCCATTTACATTTGGTTTTCTTCTGACATGTATGTAATCCAGGTGGAGCTGGCTCTGATGCCGGGAGTGAAATACATTACCCAGAAGGAGAGGAGCACCTTTCTTTGCCTATTTCTCTCATCAGTTTTTTTTTTTTTTTTTTTTTTTTTTTAAATTGGAAGATGATGCTGTGACAACTTTGAAGGACATTTGGGGGGAGGAATCCATCATTAGATTTGAAACTCTAGATGGACATCGAGGAAAATGCATTCTAATTCATTGCTCCTTTCTCAGCAACCAGCACTGCACCCAGCACATTGTAAATAGTTAATAATTATGATAACTCATAATACTCTGCCCTCATAAACTGTTTTCATTTTTGCAAGGTCCCTTGCAGTTCTTTCTTTTGTAGGAAAATGAAAGGAAACTAATTGACAAGTGCTGAGCTGCTTTTGGTGTAACACACTATAATATCATCAGTGTTGTCTCCATCTTTCCACATGTCCTGCACATACTAATTTTATTTATTTATTAGCTGCGGTGTGTCTTCGTTGCCACATGTGGGCTTTCTCTAGTTGCAGCAAGTGGGGGCTACTCTTCGTTGTGGTTTGCTGGTTTCTCATTGTGGTGGCTTCTCTCTCTGTGGAGTACAGGCTCTAGGTGCGTGGGCTTCAGTAGTTGCGGTGCGTGAGCTCAGTGGTTGCAGTTTGCGGGCTCTAGAGCACAGGCTCAGTAGTTGTGGCTCGGGGGCTTAGTTGCTCTGCAATATGTGGGATCTTCCCAGACCAGAGATCGAACTGGTATCCCTTGCATTGTAAGATGGATTCTTAACCACTGGACCCCAGGGAAGCACCACATACTAATTTTAATGAGTGCCTAATATTCTATCTAAATGATGTATAATTTACTACTCCTATTGCTGGGTGTCTGGGTGTGATTCTCAGTTTGGGGGCTATTTTGAGTAATACCACAGTAATTATCTTTATGCAGATGGCCTTTTCTTCATGCAATATCTCCTTGGGTTGAATTCCCAGCAGCGAAATTGATAGTCAGGAGACACTGCCATCTTCATGGCTCTTGGGTCCAGTCCCTTTGGAGTGAAGGACTGTCTGATCTCTCCTGAGCTGAGCCTACAACCTCTACAGGGCCTAGAAGAGACTAGACAGTTACCCAGAAAATTGCTCCATGGAAACAGCCACAGGTCCACTTAGTTTTCTCCAGGACTGCACTCAGTCCCTGGGACTGAGCTGACCCCTGAACAAGGCAGTGGCTTCAGCATCTTAAGCCTCCCTTGCTTTACTGAGGGCCACTTTCTTTGGGAAATTTGGGTGAGTGGAGAAGGCAAGAAGGAAAATAGGAACAGCTTCCCAGCCATCAAAGACAGAGAGGGAATACCTGGAGCCTCTTCTTTCCCATCCCCTGTGTTCCCAGGGATGTCTGCCACCACTTCTGGGCCAAGCCACCTAAGGGAGAGGGTGCGTCCCTTTGGTCCTGACTGTGCCCAAGGACCCCAGCCTGGACTGGCCCAGAGCTGTGCCACATGGAGCAGATACCTATCTCTAGAATATTCCAGCTAGATAACACTGTAAAAATCCTCTAGAACTTTCCCCAAGCATTTATACCTTTTTGTCAACAAAAAACAGCAAGCCATCTATTACAGAAAGCAGACAGTAGCCGAAGTCTTACAGTGTCTGGACACAATGGCATTATTTTCCCAGCAACAGATCCTGCCGACCACGAAGTCGGGGCACACGGAGCAGTGCTTCTCAGTCAAGACAGTATCCGAATTACTAGCTCTGATCATAGTGCGGGTGTCAGTTTCAGGAGGTCTGGGTGGACCCTGAGACTCTGCATTCCTCACTAGCCCCCAGAGATGCCCATATTCTTGGTTCCCAGACTGCACTGGACGCAGCATGGGTATAAAGCAGCAGCAGTGAGTCAGGGACTGCAACCTAGACCTGTGCTGCTCCTCACTGCTGCACAGCTGTGAGCAGGACCAGTCACCACGCGGGGCCACAGTGTCTTCATTCCTAAAAGTAGGGAGTGCTGGGGTCACCTGGGTCCCTTCCAGCTCTGATGTTCTCATATCCAGGAAGGCTGCTCGCTCACATCCTCTGGTGCACCCAGTGCAGGGTAAGCACACCAACTCTGCAGACTGGGTCCCGGGCCCAATTCTGCCACTTCCGAGCCATGCGCTCCTATTGAGAGGGCATGCCTCTTCTCACCTCAGTTTCCTCCTCTGAAAAGTGAGGATAGCAATGCCCCTTGCCCGTTGGCGCCCACAAGGGAAGAAGAAGCTACTCTGTATGTGCAGTGCCTGACAAGCCCTCAGAAAGCATCAGCCCCTCAGAACAGGGTGAGCCTCCTGGGCGAGCCCTGCACTGCCCCCCTGTGCAAAGGGAGGCTGAGTTCAGCCCTGACCCACCGTTCTGCGTCCAGCCCTCTGGGTCTCGCCGCCCCTGCCCTATGGCATCTACCACCCTTTCATGGGCCACTATCTCTGGGGCTCATTGCTGTCTGATGCTGTTACATAACTGACCTGGGAGGGTGCTCTTTAAAGTGCATTTTCTTTGGGTCTTCAACTGGAATTCTTAATGTCTCGTGTGTGTGCTGTTTGATCATTTTAAAGAAGATTGGTGAATAACTGAATGACTGACCAAATGGTTTAGACCGGCGTCCCCTGCTGTGTCTCTGATCCTCACCCCTCAAGCAGAGCCCTGGGAAGCCACCTTCTATCCCCTGCCACCCACCTTCTGGGTTTGGTGGGCCGGGGCCTCTTGGCAGAGCCTGGGCTTATGGGGAGGTCGTGGAGCTCAGACCAGCAGAGAGACCAGACATGGTTCAGGCCAGGCCTCACCATGCTTCTCTGAGGCGGGTCTGGTGTTGGGACTGTGCGGAGAGGCAGTTGTAGGATGGCACTATGGCATCACCCCATTGTGGGGGGAGTCAGGGTGCTGCTACTTCCTTCACCATGGGGCTCCTCAGCTCCCCCGATGGGTGGAGACAGCATCCCCAGGTCTAGGGCAGGAGAGGCGAGGCTGCAGAGCCTGCCAGCACATTCCCTCTCCAGGCTCCACCCTGCTAGGAGTCAGGGCCTTTGTTCTGGGGAGCCAGAGGGTAACTGAAGCATCTCTGATCTCTTTGATTATCACTCCCCACCTCCATACACACGTGTTACGTTTGCCTGTTTAGTGTTTTTACCTGTGTTTACTTAGGAATCTTTCCCCAAACCCCAGAACAGCAAAGAGAATGCTGTATTCCCATTTCACAGATGATGAGCCAGCTCAGAGAGACTAAGCAACTTGCCTAGAGTTACACAGCAAAGAAATCAGTGGCAGGATAGAGGATTCAGGAGCCCTGACTGCACAACAACCTCTCTGTTGCCCCGAGCCACGCACAGCCACAGAGGGAGACGAGTCCCAGCCCAGTCTAGGGTCTGCTGGATAGTGGGGGCAGAGGAGGTGAATGTGAGGCTGTGTCAGCAAGAGCTCAGGCACAGTTTAGGGATTTGGGTTTGGTTCTGCTGTGCTCCTCATAGCCCCAGTGGCTACGCTGAGCCGAGGGCTGCCTGCTCTCCATCCCACACCCCCACGCATCCTTTCTGAGGGAGGCTGCAGGCAGGCAAGAGTGTGGATGAGCATGGTTCTCTGTGCAGAGCTCACTGTAACTCTAGGAGCTGTGTTGATGGGAATGTTTAGGGCCCACTGCACCCAGCTCCTGCCCAGAGAAAGGACCTCATGACCTGAGGGTCCTCAGCCTTGTACTTGGGATAGCAGCAGTGGCCAAGGAGAGGTGGGAACAGAAAAGCAAATAACCCGGAAGGTCCGCACTTGAGCACACCAGCCAGGAAATCTGGGGACATGGCCAGCTCAGGACTATCCAAGGTCATGTCTTAGAGGCAGACCTGCTCAGATATTGAGGGAATGCATGAAACCTAGGACCCACCAGTGCACCCCCGACTCTAGCCACTCTTAACTTCTGGCCAGCCCCTCTCCACCCCACCCTCCCACACAGCCCCACCCCTGAACTCCAGGCGCGTTCAGGCTCCAGGCCACTGCTCATACTGTTTTCTCCACCTGGATGGTCTTCCTTTTCTTTCCATTTTCCACCAAATGAACTTGGTTTTCAAGCTGCAGCTCAGATGAGACCACGAGAGTGAGACCTTCTTGGAGCCCCTCTTTCTGCCCTAAGACACGTGGTCGTTATCTGTTTCTATGCCAGTTTCCCTGGCAATAATGCCAGCTTCTGTGCAGTGGGCTAAGGTATAGCAAAATCTGGCACAAGACCCAGAACCCAGTAGTGTGTCCTTTCTCCTTCCTCCAGGTCAGGAGCCCTGTCTTAGCCATGCTTGTCACCGCTAGTTAATGACAGCGATAGCCATATGGCAGCAGCCATGCATTGAATGACTACTATGAAGTGGGCACCGTGTCTGGAGATGGAGATAATTAAAAAGCAAAGAGGTAGTTTCTGCAAATCATGGAGCAGAATGCTTGGCACAAAGTCGGCGATTAATCAACGTATGTTGAATGGATGGAATGAATAAATGAGTGTGAGTAACTGAAAACCTTGGACTGCTGGAAATAATAAAAAGAGAGTGGAAAAAGCTGGGTGCAGGCTGGGCTCCAGGAACCTCCCAGCGCCTGCCTTTCCCTCCCCGCCCTGTGGAGCCAGAGGGGCTGGCTACGCAATGGCCCTTCTGCCGGGCCACTGGTTTAACGATCTCTCAGTGGCTGGCAGGTGTGCAGCAGACAGCCAGCTCACTCTGGCTGGGGCTCCCCTGGCGAACAGTGCTGTCTCCGTGGCTCTCTGAGTCAGCCGGGTCCTTGTCCTACCCTGCCTGGGGCCCGGCAGAATTACTGGAGTGAAACCAAACCAGATGATTCTGAGCCTAAGCCCCAGTGCCCCAGGAGTGGTGGGAAAAGTTCAGTTCTGAACAATGAAGCCAGGCTTCTGGTCCCAGCTCTCCCACCAACCCAGATGGCCCATCTGGCCCTGGCCATCGCTGCAGCTTCTGGCCACAAGGAAGCCCTGCTGAATTCTGCCTCTCAGCTCAATAGCTCTACCTTCTTCATCACTAGCCCATGGCACACCCCTTAGAAACCAGATGTTGGCTCCTAAATTGAACAGAAGTTTTATAAGTAACTAAATGCGGTTCCACAAATCCAGAAAACCACCTCATCCACACAGCCGAGCACCATCACAATGCCTCTAAAAATACTTGGGAAAGCTTTTATTGGAATGGGGTGTCCCAGCTTTCTGGAAAGTTACAGTTGAGATAAACATAAGCCTCAAATCACACTCCGCGTGACTTCTCCCTAATCCTTTCCAAATGGCCACGATCTCATCCCCTTGCTGCCAAGTGTTCTGAATTCTGAATGCCTCGTGGTGAGCTGCTCACACCAGGACCTGCCAGAAAAGCTGCAGGGACAGCCCGGGCCAGGAAGGGAAAAGAAAACACAAAACTGCCCATGTTGAGTGGAACTGCAGGGCCTGACCCTCCTCTTCATACCCAGAGCCTCTCTCCCCTGTTCTCTGCTCCATCTCCCCATGCCTGGCACAGGGCTTGGCACATGGGAGGGAGGGGCTCCATGAATACTTGTGGAATGAACATAAATTTGAATAATTGGTCATTTCCAAGATTTTCAACTCTATTTAGACACCAGTTTAACAAAAAAGTAAACTACGAAAATCTCCACTTAATCAGATGATGATTCACTTTGTAAAAGAAAGCTTCAGTTTGCAGAGGGATTCACTCTGGTGCGTCTGTAAGTAGCCAGGGACACCAGTGCATTTCAAGTGAGATGCAGCATGCAGCCGGTATGTCAGGAAGCCAGCAGGCACATCAAGTCCCCTTACTGCCATTGCTACACAGACCCCAGATCTCTGAGGCAGCCCAGTCCCTAAAGGCAAGGGGTTCTGGTCAAATTCATAAACATTACACTTGACCAGTGGGCAGTTCAGAAGCATAGTTTTCAAGAGCTGATGTGAGTGGTGTGCTCTGTTCCGACTGGAGTTGCTCAGGTCCACTGGAGTGGTCCAACCAACAGAGCATATGCCCAACACATGGAAAGTGCATTATAAAGCTCATTGCTGTGCATTATTCAGCCAGGCAGGCTGGTCCTGTAGGCGCCTCCATGTTAAGAACGAATACACTTGCATCACCAAAATGCAGTTTTCAGTGTAGTGTAGTGATTATGGGCAAGTGCTGAGGACCCTGGCCTGCCTTAGGGTTCCAGCTCTGTCATTCACTAGTGGGGTTGCCAGGGAGCATCTCCTGACCACTCGCTTAAGAAGTCCAGCTCACTGCCTTCATCTCCACCCCTGTCCAATCTCCCAGGCATGGCCCATCCAAGACCCCAGCCTCACATTCCTTGACCATCTCATCTATAGCAGTGTTTTCCTCTATCCCCCTCCAGCAAGTCCTCTGTTCCATCCATGTCCAGTGAACTGCACTATGACCAGTGAGCTGCACTGCCTTCAAAGCCCACCTTCTGGTCACCACCTCCCACTTTTCCACCTCACATCCTCTGTTGCCCCAATATAGTATTCCTCGGACCCCAAACCTGTAGTCTCCTACTCTGATGTTTCCATCATTTTCTTTGGGCCCTCCTTTCTTTCCTAACCCAGCTTAGATTCAGTCTCTCTGCAAGGACCCTTAGCCTTGCCCCTCTCTTTCCCTGCAGTGTGTCCCTATACCTACCCTGCTGCTGCTGCTAAGTCGCTTCAATTGTGTCTGACTCTGTGCAACCCCATAGACAGCAGCCCACCAGGCTCCGCCGTCCCTGGGATTCTCCAGACAAGAATACTGGAGTGGGTTGCCATTTCTTTCTCCAATGCATGAAAATGAAAAGTGAAAGTGAAGTCGCTCAGTCATGTCTGACTCTTCGCGACCCCATGGACTGCAGCCTTCCAGGCTCCTCCATCCATGGGATTTTCCAGGCAAGAGTACTGGAGTGGGTTGCCATTGCCTTCTCCAATACCTACCCTGGTGCCATCAAAATACCAGCTTTCCACCCATTCCTTACTTGTGCCCAAGCTACTCCATGTGACTAGAAAAAAATCATGCAAAGATGCTGACCAGTCCCAACTTTAAATTAATGACCCTGGGGACCAGCCAGACACTCCATCCTGGCAGACCCTCCTCCTATCTTCCTACTGTGTCAGTTCACTGCTCATTCCTCTTCTTCCCAGGGAGGCTGACTTCCTAGCCTCCCACACCCCTCACTCTCTGCTCACACTTCATTGAGAAAATAAAAGTAATCAGACAGAGACTCTTTCATCTTTACAACTCCAAATCCATTCATCATGTGGAGCTGCCTCTCCCTTAAAACAGCAGATGGACTGCCCACTTTCAAATGCCTGCCTCACTGGGTCTCATCCTGTCCAGCTTTCTCAAAGACTTTGTTTTTGCCATTACACACACCATGGTCTGTCTTCCAGTATGCAAACATGCTCTATTTTCTTCCTTCTTAATAGACCCCTCCCTTGACCCTTTGCATCATCCTCCAGCTGCCTCCCCATTTCACTGCTTCTTTTTACAGAAACACATCTCAAAAGAGTAGTCAACATCTCTCTTCCTCCACTGGATCCACCTCAAACCAGAGTCCAGCCCCATATTTCCACGGAGTCTGCTCTTGTAAGATCCCCCATGGCCTCCTTTCTGTCATTCCAGTGATGACTTCCCTATCTTCATCTTACTCAGCATCTCAGCACCATTTGACACCACTGGTCATTCCTCCTTGAAATCCTCTTTTCTCTTGGCTTTTGAGGCACCATGCATTCCTTGACCCGCACTGGCTGCCATCCAGTCTCTTTGCTGAAACCTCTTCTCTCTGCTCTCTTACTGTTAGAGGGTCCCTTTATCCCTGGATTCTCTTTTCAGACCTTGTCACTCGACCTGTAGGAGAGGAAAACTTTTTTCTTCTGTCCCCTTAGGTTCTAAACCTAGAGTGCAAATTAAACTGATAAAAGAGATGAACATAAGAAAAGGCTTATTATGTATGCATATGGAGGCCTTTATAGAAAAGAATTGAAGACCCAAAGAAAGAGCAATTAAGCCTGGGGCTTATATGCCATTTTAACAGAGCTGTAAATTGTGGAGAAATAATAAGGAACAGACAAGGGTTTGGGCTTCTAGGAGCAATAGGCTGTGAGAAGGTAAACATATGGGGAAAACTTATGGACAGAGGAGCCTGGCAGGCTACAGTTCATGGGGTCATAAAGAATAGGACATGACTGAGTGACTCACACTTTCAAAAAAACCTTTTTCAATGGAAGGTAAGGGTTATTTTAGTAAGCTTTGTTATGCAGACTCCATCTCTTGCAGTCTTGGGGTGAGAAGTGCCTCTGGTGATTAAGAGTTGTTCTTCTTTCCTGCTATAGTTGAAAGGAGGGGGGACACTTTCACAAAGGAAAATTTATACCTTACCTTTGGGCTTATAGGGGAAGGGTAGAGAGCTTTTCCTGTGTCTGTTGTTTCTCTATTGCTTCTAGCTCAGAATAATCCTTATGCCAACATTGAATATTTTGGGGTAACATTCTTTGAGCTCCTTCAACACCATTGGCTTTAAACCCCATCTATCTTCTGATGACTTCTAGATGAATAACTCCAATCTTCCACACTATGCTTCAAAAGACTGGAGGTCCAACGACCTAACTGGCATCTCTGCGTGGAGGTCTAGTATGTATCAAAACTTAAGAAGACCAAAGTAGAACCCTTGATTTCTGCTCTATTCCATCCTTCATCTCAACCATTGGCGCCATCGTAAGGAGCTGTCCTGATTCCTTTCTCTCTAATCTTCCGTATTCATCATCAAATTGGGTCAGCTTAATCTGCAAAATACGCTCCAATTTTGTTGCAGGAGGGGGATCCCTTCCAGAGCCCAAGAGTGGACTCTTGTCTAACACTTGGAAATGAATTGTCCAAGGAGATACATGTGCTGATGAAGAAAGAGACTTTATTGGAAAGGGGCACCTAGTTAGAGAGCAGCAGGGTAAGGAGCCCAGGAGAACTGCTCTGCCACGTGGCTCAGAGCCTCAGATTTTATGGTGATGGGGTTAGCTTCCGGGTTGTCTCAGGCCACTCATCTTGCCTGTGTCCATATTTGGTCTGACTCAGGGTCCTTCCTGGTGGCACATGCATCCCTCAGCCAGGATGGATTCGAGTGTGAAGGAATCTGGGAAGTTGGCTATCTCCTTCTTCTTTTGGTCCCTCCCAAATTCTGGTTAGTTTTTTTGACAGCAACACCATGTTCCTTATTGGGATCTCCTGTTGTGAGACTACTCAGCAAGTGGTTGTCACTGTGCCTGGTTGATGGTTTTGGTCAACATTTCCCCACCTCCATCCCCTGTCTCCATGCCTGTCACTACTGGGATACGTTGATCACAATCATCGTATGTTGCTGGGACAACCAAATCAGTCTCCCAGTGAATCCTCCAGCTTCCTCTCTGCTTTTTGACCTGTTTTCCACACAGCAGCCAAAAAGATCTTTTTTTCTTTTTTGGCTTCATTACAGTGCGCAGGCTTCTCCAGTTGTGGTGTGCTAAGATCCGCAGCATGTGGGAGATCTTAGTTCCCCGATCAAGGATTGAATCCATGTCCCTTGTGTTGGAAGGCGGCTTCTTCACCCCTGGACCACCAGGAAAGTCCACAAAGAGATCTATAAAAGTATCAATCAGTCAAGTCCTTCCCTTATTTGAAACCTGCCAATGACTTCCTGTTGCAGGAAATCTGTCTCTTCATCATGACCCACAGGCCCTGAGTGACCTGGCCCTGCCTCCTCTGGGCCTCACCGGTACTGCTCTCCCCTTTGCTCAGCTCACTGTGGCCAAATTAGACTTGTTAGATTTCATCGCATTTGCATTTGCTGTTTCTGCTGCCTGGAGCCCTGTTCCCTAGATGTCCCCTCGGCATAGCTGACTTCTCAACGACATTCATGCCTCAACATCTAAAATGAAAATGTCACCCCTGAGGAGCCTTCTCTAACCACCTGACTACAATAGTGTCGCCCACTCACCCCCAGCTGCTGTTCATCACACTGCTGTCTTATTAGAGTATATACCACTTTCCTAAGTCATCTACTTCCTGTTTGTTTATTGCATGGCCTCTAGCCACTCCCTGCCCTATAAGAACAGAGGTCTTGTCTCATCTACTGTTATATTCTCAGCGCACATCACAGCACCTGGTGTTTGTTAAACGAACAAACTTTCTAAAGCTTCTGTTTTAGCATCTACAAAAGGGGAATAAAACAGTGTCTATCTCACATGGTTGTTGGGAGAATTGTGTGAGACCATGAATATGATGAATATAGGTGCTTTATCTGGCCATGGCATTTAATAAACACTTTAATATGAGTTAGTGTTTTTATTAGTAATTTGGCTGATATCACACAGCGAGTGGCAAAGCTGAACCCCAGATCCTTTGCTCATTCCGGTGTGTCTGATGCCACCCCTCATGGTAGGCCTGGGGGAGCAGTATGTGGGAGGTCAGGACCGGCCTGCCTAAGGCATGTTGAGGATGAGCAACTGGTAAAACTGCTTAGTAGGTTTAGGTCTTATCAGAGGTCATATTGAAAGCTGAGCAGAAATGCCTTAGATTTGGCGTGAGGAGCATTAAGGGGCCGATACACGTTCTTGAGCAGGAGTATAATGTGATGATGAGTGTTTGAGAAGAACATTCTGGCTGATTAGTCACTATATAGTTATGCTATTAAATCAGGCAATCCAGTTAGTCTAAATTGTCGGTCTGTAAATGGCCTGGAAACAACCAGATAATTGTGAAGTCCCTTGTTTGGGGTGTTCACTTTGAACATTTAAATCAGCCCACCACCAGCTGTCCCATTCAGTTTATGGGGAGCTTATGTGTCTCTAAGGTGGCAAATCCTTGCGTTTGTAATATTCATCTCTGAACTGCTATGTGATTCCAAACTCATTCAAAGGGATTGCCAATGTGTATTATTTCTTCATTAGCTCTAAGTGGCTCATGATATATGATAGCTCTTGTTTTACAGCCACTGGTGTATGCACTGTGGACAAAGAGCAGAATTTGGCACATCCACCTTAGCAGCTGTGTACAAATCTTTCTCACAATGACATCCCTCTTATGCAGTCGTGGGAAGGACCCACATAATTGGCCACATAACAGGTCAGTAAGTGTTGTTCATTTGTTAATGTGGCAACCCCAGATGCTAAGTACTTGTGTGCAGAGTGATTTGAGTGGAGGGGGATAGCGATAAGGGCCAGGCCAATTATCTGTGGCCTTTGGAAAGGAGAAGAGGAAGCGTGAGACATGTGAGAGCCAAATGGCAGGGTCTACTGACTGGCATTCAACTTGACTCAATGGGGACCCCTACCAGCCTTGGTTCTCATCCTCTGTTCCTCCTCAATTTCTTGACATCAAAGTCACACGTGAAGATCTAAGGAAAGGGGCTAGCTGTGGGCCTGGGGATCGCTGTGATGCATCCAGAGATTTGTGTGCATGTCTAATAATGGGAGGAAGGGAGTTGAGGATGCTGCAGCTGTACAGAAGGTAGAGAGTGAAGTCAGGCTGAGTCTGGATGAGAAAGCCCCTCCTCCAAAGCAGAATTCAACAGGACACTCCTCCCCAACACCAACCACTGCTCAGAGATGGCTGGGGGCAGCTTCTGCACCCAGCAGGTGAGAAAGGCACTGAGGGAGGTTGGCCTGAACTCAAAGGACATTGGTGTGTAGCACTGACCTTAATTCATGACATATTTGTCAGCATCACCTTCACCTTCTTCTAAATCTCTGGTTTGTATATTTTTAAATGTTTTTCCAATAAACTGTGGAAAATTCTGAAAGAGATGGGAATACCAGACCACCTGACCTGCCTCTTGAGAAACCTATATGCAGATCAGGAAGCAACAGTTAGAAGTGGACATGGAACAACAGACTGGTTCCAAATAGGAAAAGGAGTACGTCAAGGCTGTATATTGTCACCCTGCTTATTTAACTTCTATGCAGAGTACATCATGAGAAACGCTGGGTTGGAAGAAGCACAAGATGGAATGAAGATTGCCGGGAGAAATATCAATAACCTCAGATATGCAGATGACACCACCCTTATGGCAGAAAGTGAAGAGGAACTAAAAAGCCTCTTGATGAAAGTGAAAGAGGAGAGTGAAAAAGTTGGCTTAAAGCTCAATATTCAGAAAACTAAGATCATGGCATGTGTCCCATCACTTCATGGGAAATAGATGGGGAAACAGTGGAAACAGTGTCAGACTTTATTTTCTGGGGCTCCAGAATCACTGCAGATGGTGACTGCAGCCATGAAATTAAAAGACGCTTACTCCTTGGAAATAAAGTTATGACCAACCTAGATAGCATATTCAAAAGCAGAGACATTACTTTGCCAACAAAGGTCTGTCTAGTCAAGGCTGTGGTTTTTCCGGTGGTCATGTATGGGTGTGAGAGTTGGACTGTGAAGAAAGCTGAGGGCCGAAGAATTGAGGCTTTTGAAATGTGTTGTTGGAGAAAACTCTTGAGAGTCCCTTGGACTGCAAGGAGATCCAACCAGTCGATTCTAAAGGAGATGAGTTCTGATGCTAAAGCTGAAACTCCAATACTTTGGCCACCTCATGCGAAGAGTTGACTCATTGGAGAAGACTCTGATGCTGGAAGGGATTGGGGGCAGGAGGAGAAGGGGACGACAGAGGATGAGATGGCTGTATGGCATCACCGACTCGATGGACAAGAGTTTGAGTGAACTCCAGGAGTTGGTGATGGACAGGGAGGCCTGGCGTGCTGCAGTTCATGGGGTCGCAGGAAGTCGGACATGACTGAGCAACTGAACTGAACTGAACTGAAATGTTTTTCCATAAAATTTCGTCTTCTTTTATAGCTGTTTACGGCTGAAGGGCACTCTAAGTTCAACTTGGAGCTGAGTACTCTGATCAATTCTGTCCTAGCTCCTGACCCTCCCCTCTCCCCAGGGCTGAGGAATAGGAAAGAGCTGATGCAGACTCTGCAGAGAGAGGCCCAGTTCTCAGAATAATGTGATTGAGTGAGCCAGCATCTGCAAGGCCCTGGCTGTTCTCCCTTGTAATTTTCCCAGAGTTTCCAACCCCCGAGTGGTGCCACTTCAGTGACACACATGTTGTTTAGAGCTCGTCCCAGCCCCTCTGAGCTAGCACAGGGAAGCCTGTGGTTAGAGTTGAACTTTCAACCAATGACCTGTCTTACCCACAACTGGGACAAAAATGTTTTTATGTATCAAGAATCAGAACAAACTTGAGGTAGAGATGCATGCAGGTGTGTTACTGATTTCACATTCTGTGTACATCAGTGAGTTAGCAGACAACGTCCCTGCTGTATGGAGCTAACATTCTAGTTGGAGGAGGCAGTCAGTCAACAAATAAGTAAAAGACTGCTGCTGCTGCTGCTGCTGCGTCACTCAGTCGTGTCTGACTCTGTGCGACCCCATAGACGGCAGCCCACCAGGCTCCCCCATCCCTGGGATTCTCCAGGCAAGAACACTGGAGTGTGTTGCCATTTCCTTCTCCAATGCATGAAAGTGAAAAGTGAAAGTGAAGGCACTCAGGCGTATCCAACTCTTAGCGACTCCATGGACTGCAGCCTACCAGGCTCCTCCGTAAAAGGCAGACAGTGATAAATGCTATTAAAAGAATAAGGTAACAGAATGAAGAGTGATGGAAGTGGGGGTGCTTTTTTGGATAGGGTAATCTAAAAGGGTCTCTGATGACATGACCCTTGAGGAAAGACATGGAGTGAAGCAAGAGAGCAAGCCGTGTGGCTGCTGGGAGGAAGATTATTCCAGCAAGTGTCAAGGTCCTTAAGCAGGAGTTCGCATGGTTTGTTGTAGAAGCAGCAAGGAGGCCAGTGTGCCTGGAGGAGTGTGTGAAGAAGGGTCAGGTGGAGAATGTTAGAATGTGAACTCAGAGCAGTGTGTATGTGTGTTAGTCACTCAGTTGTATCCGACTCTTTACGACCCCATGGACTGTAGTCCACTAGGCTCCTCTGTCCACGGAATTCTCCAGCCAAGAATACTGAAGTAGGTTGCCATTCCGTTCTCCAGGGGATCTTCCCGACCCAGGGATTGAACCTGGGTCTCCTGCACTGCAGACAGACTCTTTACCTTCTGAGCCAATAGCCAAGGACTAACTCATATAGGGTCTATGGTCCATGGCAAGGCCTTGAGATTTTACTGTAAGTAAAATGAGAGCCTTCGGAGGGTTGTGAGAAAGAGGGGTGCAGTGAGTTTATAGGCATAGGGGACCAAATGAGAAGCATGGAAACTAGTTAGGAGGCTTTTGAAATATTCCAGGTGAGAGATGATGGTGACTTGGATAAGAGTGTGATGGGCAGCGTCAGAGAAAAGTGATTAGATCTTTCAGAAAAGATATATTCACTAAGTATAGAAATCTATACTTATTTTCTTGGGCTCCAAAATCACTGTGGATAGTAACTGCAGCCATGAAATTATAAGATGTTTGCTCCTTGGAAGAAAAGCTATGACAAACCTAGAGAGTGTATTAAAAAGCAGAGACATTACTTTGCTGACAAAGGTCCGTATAGTCAAAGCTGTGGTTTTTTTCAGTAGTCATGTATGGATGTGAGAGTTGGACTATAAAGAAAGCTGAGCACTGAAGAATTGACGCTTTTGAACTGTGGTCTTGGGAGAAAACTCTTGAGAGTCCCTTGGACTGCAAGGAGATTTAACCAGTCCATCCTAAAGGAAATGAGTCCTGAATATTCATTGGAAGGACTGATGCTGAAACTGATACTCCAATACTTTGGCCACCTGATGCGAAGAACTGACTCATTGGAAATGACCCTCATGCTGGAAAAGATTGAAGGCGGGAGGAGAAGGGGACGACAGAGGATGAGATAGTTGGGTGGCATCACCGACTCAATGGACGTGAGTTTGAGCAAACTCCAAGAGATGGTGAAGGGCAGGGAAGCCTGGTGTGCTGCAGTCCATGGGATTGCAGAGAGTCAGACACGACTGAGCAACTGAACAACAGCAACAACCTAGAAATCTAGGTTAAAGGGCTGTTTTGTTTTTTGTTTTTTTTTAATTTCAGCATTCAGAAGGTTGTTTCTTCACTTGCATAGTTTCTGACAAGAAGTCTGCGATTTTTATATTTGTTTATGTTTAAATAATATGCCCTTTTCCCCTCTGGCTGTTTTTAAGATTTTCTCTTCATTCTTGCTTTTTCAGCAATTTGACTTTTAAAAATTGTTCACTTATGTATTTGGCCACACAGCTTGTGCGATGTTAATTCCCCGGCCAGGGATTCCCCAAACCCATGGCCCCTGCAGTGGAAGTATGGAGTCCTAACCACTGGACTGCCAGAAAATTCCCTTGGCAATTTGATTGTGATGTGCCTCAGCATAGTTTTCTGTATGTGTTCATCCTACTGTGGGCTTCTTGGATCTGTGTGTTTATAAGTTTTATTAACTTTGAAAATTTTTTGACCAAAATTTGTCAAATAGTCTTTTTTTTACTTCCATTATCTCTTTTTCGGACATTCCAATTACATATATATATATGACTACCTGATACAGTTTCACAGGTAACTGAAGCTCTTGCTTTCTTTTTTTTTTTTCAGTCTTTTTTTTTCCCCCCTCACTGCTTCATTTTGGATAGTTTTTATTGCTATGTCCAAGTTAAGTCTTTTTTTTCTGCAGTGTCTAACCTAGTATTAATCCTATCCACTGGACATTTTCTTTCAAATATTATATTCTTTATCTCTAGAAGTTTCACTTAGTTCTTTTCAATTTTTTCCCCATTTCTCTCATTAAGTTCATCTTTTCCTTCAAATCCTTGAGCATATTCAATATATTAATAATAGCTGTTTAAATGTCTTTGCTCCTTCCCTAATCTCTGCCATTGTTGGATATGTTTATGTTGACAGATTTTTCTCTTTGTGGATTACATGTTCCTTCTTCTTTGTATGTCTGATCCTTTTTTATTAGAGACCAGAATATTGTGAGCTTTAGATTATGCTGTCCTCCTTTAAACAGGGGTAGACTCTGTTATGGCAGACAGTTAAGCTGTTTATGGGCAAGTTTGATCTTTTCTAGGTTTGTTTTTAAGCATTTTAAAGTGAGGTCTAAAAGAGCCTTTTCTCTGGGACTAATTTAGCCACAGTGTTAGGGCATCCCCTTTCTAGGGCTCAATGGAATTCCTCGTGTGTTTATTGAAGCCTCTTCACCCTAACTGATGGGAACTCAGGTGATTCCTGGCTCTGTGAGAGCTCTGGGAATTATTTGGCTTACAGCTCTCTGGCAACTGTCCTTTCCTGGAAGTCGTTCGCCGCCACCACCATCTTGGTCTTGAGGAGCTTCACCCTATACCTGCACTGACTGTTATTCAGCTGAAGACTCAGGGGAACCCCTGCACAGATTTCTGGAGCTCCTTCTCTTGGTAGTTCCTTCCTCTCTGGTCTGCTAACCTGGAAGTCTGCCTTTTTTGGAAGCTGCTTTGTCCTTCAATGAGACTGCTAGGTTCTGGATCCCTGTTCCCTCTATTGCTATCTGCAGAGTGCATCCAAGCAGAATACCAGGGCAATCAAAGGTTTCACCCTGTTTGTTTCCCTCTCTCAGGGACCATAATTTTGTACGACCTGTCTTCCAGGGCCTGAAAATAATTACTTCATAAATTTTGTCCAGTTTCCTAGTGTTTTATGTTGGGAAAGAAATCTGCATCCAGTTACTCCCTCATGGCCTGAAGAAAAAGCCAGTGGTTAGATTCTGGATCTATTTTGAAGGTAGATTTGCTCATGGATCAGATACAGAGTATGAGATAAAGGAAAGAATCAAAAAGGACTCTAAGATTTTGAACTGAACAACTGGAAGGATGGACTTGTTATTTACTGAGATAAGGAAAGATTTAATAGAACGAAGGAGAGGGTGGTTGGGAGAGAAAATAAAGAGTTCAGTTTTCAAAATATTTATTTTGAGATGTCTCTTGACTTCAACTTGGATGTCAGTCAGGCAGTTGGAACCGAGATGCAGATTTAGAATTTGTGAGTCTCTGGACCACTGGTTCTTAACCCTGTCTGCAGGAATATTAACATCACTTAAGGGGCTTTCCTGGTGGTCCAGTGGCTAAGACTCCAGGCTCCCAATTACAGGGGCCCTCAGGTTCCATCCCTACTCAGGGAACTAGATCCTACATGCCAAAACAAAGAGTTTGCATTTTGCAACTAAAGATCCTGCACGCCACAAAGAAAGATTAAAGATCCCACATGCTGCAATTAAGACCTGGCATGATCAAATAAATAAATATTTTTTTAAATCACTTAAGAAACTTCAAAAAAAGAAATCAGTATTCAGACCTGACCTTAGGCCAATTCAATCAGAATCACTGGGGATCAGGCCTGGGAATTGATACTTTTAAAAGTTCACCAGATGATTCCAATGTACAGGCAGGGATGAGAACCACTCTTCTATAGTATTATTTAAAGCCCTACCAAATATCAACAAGGACAGTGTTCTCAACCCTGGCTGCATATTAGAATTATCTGGGGAGGACCTCCCTGGTGGTATGATGGATAAGAATCCATCTGGGACACGGGTTCAGTCCCTGGTCTGAGAAGATTCTACACGCCATGGAGCAACTAAGCCCATGGGTCACAACTGCTGAGCCCATGTGCTTCTAGAGCCCATACTCCGCAACAAGGGAAGCCACCACAATAAGAAGCCTGCACACTGCAACAAAGAGGAACCCCTTCTCGCAGGGGGTCATAACCCCTACCTCTAACAACTAGAGAAAGTCCGAGTGCAGCAACAAAGACCTGGTGCAGACAAAAATAAACACATTTAAAAAAAATTACCTGGGGAATTTTTGAAAGTCTGGATACCCCTCCCCCCACCCCACCCTCCACCGCCAATCCAACTGCATCATACTCCCCAGGGGTGGGACTTAGAAATTCATATTTTCTTAAATTCCTCAGGTAATTTCAATATACAGCCAAGGTCCTACAGTGTGCTCATTGACACCCAGGAGAGAAGTGATCTGAAGACGAAGCCTTAGTGGTCTCGAAGATAAAGGTGGGACTGAGCTAGAGGGGAGTTGGTGATGGACAGGGAGGCCTGGCGTGCTGCGATTCATGGGGTCGCAAAGAGTCGGACACGACTGATCTGAGCTAGAGGGAGAGGTCCCAGGCTTATCTCGGATGTCGGAACTGTGGCTGCCCACTCACATTTAGGAATTAGAATCAACTCTGACTGGTAGCTCAGTGGGCACAGGTGGGGCTTGTGGACTCAGGCTTCGCTTTAGGTCGGCAGGTAAGCAGCCAGTGTTATCTGTGCAGTGTTGCCCAGACCCACGTCTCCCCAGGGCTCTATGGGACGGTTCATCTTCCTCCCCTCCTTGGCTGTCGTCCTCTCTGAGCAGCACCCACCTTTGCCAGTCACCCCTCGCTCCTGCTGGCCACCTTCCCAAAGTCTGTTGAAATTCCTCATCCACAGGAAATCTCTCTGCCCCTTCTCAGTGTTTGAGACTTTATATCCCTTTACCACCATTTTAAGAGATTCTTAGGAGGAAAGTAGATAAGACCAGGTGATGAGATGATCATTTTAAATCAGAAGTCTGCCATGTTTTTTTAAGTGTGAGGACCACTTTAAAAGCTAGAGGTATTTTTACAGAACCCGTCTGACAGAAGTTACATATACTTCCCATATCTATTCATTAATAGGGAAATGGGCTTCCCTGGTGGTTCAGATGGTAAAGAATCTGCCTGCAAGGCGGGAGACTCAGGTTCGATCCCTGAGTGAAGAGTCCCTCAAAGAGTTGGACACGATTGAGCGACTACACTTTCAATAGGGAAAATACATACACAAAGGCCTCTGAACTAATTCAATACCACTTTTAAATAAAATCATAAAATCATTTGATATGTTTGGAAATGAATAGCACAATGTAGGAGAAACTTACGACAGCTAAGCTGGCTTTGCAGTAACTGCGGTCTTAGGCGTCCGAGCCAGGTGACTGGGCCCCGCGGCTCTAGGCCCTGGGAAGGCGTTGGAGGTTTTTGAATGAGGAGAGGCTGTTCCTAGAACCCTCAAGAACTGCTAGCTTTACAGCCTTTCCCTCTGGTCTGGTCCAGAGTTACCTCTTTCTGTTTCTGTCAGGTGGATTCCTCCTCCCAAAAGAGCACATAGAAAATGTGAGCTGGCCTCCTGAGCAAATTATTTCCCCAAGAAAACAAAAGGAGCTTAGAGAAATTGAAATTTCTGGTTCTTTTTACTCATTCTCCCACCTTTCTCTTCTCCATCCTTCCTTATGCCTTATCTTTAGAAACTCTGTTCCTTGTTCTCTAATAGTACAACTGGTCAACATTTCAAAGCCCCATGCCAAGTGCTTTCCACACTTTATCTTACACAGTCCTCATCACCTGCTGTGGAAGTGGGTACCATTCATACCCTCACTTTTCAGATGAGGAAACCGAGGCAAAGAGAAGTTCAGTGGCCTTCTCAGATCAAACAGCCAGTGAGTGACAGAACTGAGATTCCAAGCCAGGTGGCCCTGCGGCGTCTGCCATTTCACCCACCTCCCACCCTACCCCCCTGGACGGCAAAGTTGGTGCTCTTTGAATGATGAGGAATTTAGAAATATAAAGGATACTTAATAAGTGGCTGAATTGGGGAAAGACATCGACATGTCTCCAAGCCTCCCAAAGGGCCCATCCTCTGTGGGCAGGCTCCCTGGTTTCCTCCAGGGAACCTCCTTTAGTTTCAGGGCTCTACAGACTGGGCCCAGTCCCTCCAACCCCGAGAAGGATTAAGGTTCTCCTTGCTGCACCCTCAGCTCTGGCCAAACTAGACCAGATACTATGTACCTCATTACGTTACCTCTGCCCAGAATACCTTCCCCCATCCGTCCCCCTGTACTTCCCTCCAATCCATGCCATGCAGCAGCCACTTCCTCTGCAGAGCCCACCCTGATAATGCAGGCTTCATGACCCTCTTTCTTAGCTTCTGCTTATGGTCATCTGACCACCCGCCTCTGACCCCTCGTGGCCTTATCTTCACAGATGTGTGACTTCCTATCCCACCATGCTGTCAGACGCTGACTTAAAAAAAAATAATGACAAAATGAATTGTCTATAATTCATTAAAATAATATATGCCAATTAGAACTTTTCAAAAAATCCCCACATTTTCACCATAAAATAGAACCACTACAAGTCTTTTTTTTCTGGACAAAGATTTGGGATCCTAAAAAAAACTGGGGGTCCTGCTTTTTTTTTTTTTTCTCCTGGCAATATTGATTTCAGCTTGTGCTTCTTCCAGCCCAGCGTTTCTCATGATGTGCTCTGCATATAAGCTAAATAAGCAGGGTGACAATATACAGCCTTGACGTACTCCTTTTCCTATTCGGAACCATTCTGTTGTTCCATGTCCAGTTCTAACTGTTGCTTCCTGACCTGCATATAGATTTCTCAAGAGGCAGGTCAGGTGGTCTGGTATTCCCATCTCTTTCAGAATTTTCCACAGTTTATTGTGATCCACATAGTCAAAGGTTTTGGCATAGTCAATAAAGCAGAAATAGATATTGTCAATAGCACTGTCCTGAAAATTGAGGTGCAACTGTCATTTTAAATCATGATTTTCTCCGGGTCTAAGGCAAGGAGTGGGCTTGCCAGATCATGTGTTATGTCTATATTTATTGTTTTTTTGTTTTTTTATTTTTATTTTTATTTTTTTTGCAGGGGAAAATGGACAAAGGAAAGGATCAATGAGGGTGGGAGGGAAATGGGAAGAAAGAAGGGGAGTGATGGTGGGGAGGAGTATATGTAATTTCTTAATCAATGGCTTTCTGTTTTTAATCACAAAGAACACTAAAAAAAAAAATCATGGTGAATTCATCTTATATTAGGAGGTTTGTTCTCGAAATGAAAAGTTCAGGAAACAAAAAGTCCAGTTTGGGTGTCCTCATCTTTAGGCAGATCTTAGTATTTTGTATTGGTAAGTCTATCTTTACCACAATATATTACCTAGGACAGGATCACATTCGTCACCTCTTCCTCCCTACTACCCAAAGTGGCACCAAACCCACAAAATAGTCAATAAACCTCCACAGAGTGAACAAATAAGTCTTTTTTTTTTTTTAAACTCTCCTGAGTGAACTGAATTTTTTGAGGCTCATAAGTAAATATGTTTTCCTCTTTACTTTGTCTATTACAGCCAGATTATATGAGTGGGGTATTAAAGTCTCCCACTATTATTGTATTGCTCTAGAGAATGTCCTTTAGTTTTTGTTGGAGAAATGGTTTAGTAGTGCAAAATTCTCTCAACTTTTGCTTATCTGTGAAGCTTTTGATTTCTCCTTCATATTTGAATGCGATCCTTGCTGGATACAATAATCTAGGCTGTAAGTTATTTTCCTTTATCACTTTAATTACGTCTTGCCATTCCCTCCTGGCTTGGAGAGTTTCTATTGAAAGATCAGCTGTTATCCTTATGGGAATTCCCTTGTGAGTTATTTGATGATTTTCCCTTGCTGCTTTTAATATTTGTTCTTTATATTTAATCTTTGTTAATTTGATTAATATGTGTCTTGGGGTGTTTCGCCTTGGGTTTATCCTGTTAGGGACTCTCTGGATTTCTTGAACTTGAGTGGTTATTTCCTTCTCCATTTTAGGGAAGTTTTCAACTATTATCTCCTCAAGTATTTCCTCATGATCTTTCTTTTTATCTTCTTCTTCTGGAACTCCTATGATTCGAATGTTGTAGCGTTTGATGTTATCCTGGAGGTTTCTGAAATTGTCCTCATTTCTTTTGATACGTTTTTCTTTTGTCTCGTCTGATTCATTTATTTCTAGGATTCTATCTTCTAGTTCACTAATCCTATCTTCTGCGGTCCTGCTTTTTATATACTTATATATATAATGACTTCCCCACTGGCTCAGCTGGTAAAGAACCAGCCTGCAAATTCAGGAGAGGTGGGTTCGATCCCTGGGTAAGGAAGATCCCCTGAAGAAGGAAATGGCAACCCACTCCAGTATTCTTGCCTGGGAAATCCGACGGACAGAGGGGCCTGGCAGGCTATAGTCCATGGGGTCTTTAAAAGTCAGACACAACTGAATGCATGCGCACATATAATGTAGGAATAAACTTTTCAAGCATTCGTGTTGTTGGACACATAGTTTTTCTTGGAGAGGATGTGCTATAGTTTGTCAAAAGCACAATTAAATCCCCTCCTCCACAGCCTAGCCAGGGACCCTCAGGATGGCACTGCTGAAGACTGTGTGAGTAATTGGGTTGTCTGGTGGGTGGAAAGAAGGTGGGTTATGTTTGGTGCATGGTACATGTTAGCTACAGGGGGGGCATTAAGAGGCTGGAAAATTACAGAGAACTCATGCTGAGCCCACGTCTGCCAGCAAAGGGCATTTAAAACAGATCCCAGGAAATTATAGTTTTGCAGTCTATGAGTTACTCAGACAGGAAAGTACACGGGAGTGATGTGTTTTAGTAAGAGCACAGAGAACAATGGGGCTACCCATCTCTAGGGCCTGGGGAGGTAGGGTGCGAAAAAGAAAGGCTTTCCTAGGTGCTGCTGTCAGTAAGCAAGCCCTGCCTTTGAGAGCTGATATAGAGATGCGGGGCTTCCCTGAGCTGTGTGGCCTTGAGGGACAGGCTGAGACCAGCTGAGAACTGATATGATGAGAATTCCTTTGGCCTATTTTATCCCCGAGATGCCATGTATATGTCGAGAGAGAGGTGGGGGGCTGAGGCAGCAAAGATGGGGTTCAGGCATATCTGTGTGTCCGACATCAGGGTCAAGGTCTGTCTCCTCTGAGACAGAGGAGTCAATCTGAAAAAAAGAGGTAAAATTGGTGGTCACGAATGTTTCTTGGCCTTTTGCTGCCACCCAAGAGCAGGCCCCGGGGACTCCACACCACATCTGGGGGAGCCTGCTCCCAGGAGACCCCTTTATGAAAAGGATCTGTGCCCTGCTCTCATCAGTGGTGCAAGAGCTATGAGAACTGAAGCTGGTGGATGGTGCTGCACTCCTTGGCAGAGGGATGGGAAATAGACTTTGAAAGAGGAAAACAGATATCATATATCAAGGCATATATATGGAATCTAGAAAAATAGTACTGATGAACCTATTCACAGGATAAGAATAGAGACACAGACATAGAATGTGGGTTTGTGGACATAAGGGGAAAGCAGAGAAGGCAATGGCACCCCACTCCAGTACTCTTGCCTGGAAAATCCCATGGACTGAGGAGCCTGGAAGGCTGCAGTCCATGGGGTCGCTGAGGATCGCACACGACTGAGTGACTTCCCTTTCACTTTTCACTTTCATGCATTGGAGAAGGACATGGCAACCCACTCCAGTGTTCTTGCCTGGAGAATCCCAGGGACAGGGGAGCCTGGTGGGCTGCCATCTATGGGTCGCACAGAGTTGGACTCGATTCAAGTGACTTAGCAGCAGCAACAGCAGCAGCAAGGGGAAAGAGAGGGAGGGACAAATTGAGAGGGTAGCATTGACAAACTTCAGTTGTGTCTGACTCTGTGCGACCCCATAGACAGCAGCCCACCAGGCTCCCCCGTCCCTGGGATTCTCCAGGCAAGAACACTGGAGTGGGTTGCCATTTCCTTCTCCAATGCATGAAAGTGAAAAGTGAAAGGGAAGTCACTCAGTCATGTCCAACTCTTAGTGACCCCATGGATTGCAGCCCAACAGGCTCCTCCGTCCATGGGATTTTCCAAGCAAGAGTACTGGAGTGGGGTGCCATTGCCTTCTCCAAAATATACATTACCATGTATAAAATAGATAACTAGCAGGAAGTTGCTATACAACACAGGGAACCCAGCCTGCTGCTCTGTGACAACCTAGAGAGGTAGGGTGGGGGGTGGCTGAGAGAGAGGCTCAAGAGGGAGGGGCTATATATATACTTATGGCTGATTTGTGTTGTTGTACAGCAGGAATCAACACAACGCTATAAAGCAGTTATCCTCCAGTTAGGAAAAGAAGTGTTGAACGTTCTTCTCCAGATCCCCAGAACCACAGCAGCAGGGGAAGAGGAAAGACGAGCCATTCTGCACCTGAGCCCAGCTTCCAGAAGACCAGTCCAGGGGCAGTGTCCAGAATCTCCTGCCCATCCTTTCTCCCAAAGAGCCAGCAGGGCACACACCAGGGGGAATTCACCCCATTGCCTTGTGGGATATCTGTCCAGCCAGGGGGCAGCTGTACCCAGTGGGCCAGCTGAGCTTCCCACAAGTTTCTGCTCTGAAAGCCCCAGATGGTCACAAACCTGCAAGGGGAGCCACCCACCACGGGGTCCCTGAGCCGAATTCTGACACCACCTCCACCATTTACTTGCCTTAGACCATGCCTTTCCGAGCCTCAGATTATGCATCTAAAAGCTGGATAGTAGTCCCCCAATCATGGATGCTTGGGAAAAAGGTAGATAAATTCTGTGAAAATGACCTCTAAAACCATAAAATCCACAGAAGCCTCATAAGGGAAATAACACAGTGCAGTGATAGGAGCTTAAAAAAAAAAAAAAAAAAAAGAGGTTGTCATCTGTGCTCTTACAGAGGGGTTGTGACTATTTGTGGTGGTGATGAGGCCCTGGCAGATCTTCTTTTCATAATCCAGGGACACCCCTGCTCAAGTAAAGTTCCCATCTCAAATAATTCCTTTAAAGAGCAAACATTCACATGTCATGTAGACTTAGCCTCCAGAAAAAGTGTTTCCATAGCCAGCACTGAAAACCCATCAGCTCCTCCCTGTCTTTTCTTATGTGTCCCTGTGGTGCCCTGGTTTCCTGTAAGCTCAGATTTTCTGCAGCAGCAGCAGCGTCCCTCTGACTTTGGTGCTCTCACCTTACATTCTCCCTGAGGATCTCAAGGGTCCCCGTGCAGCAGCGGGTCTCAGTGGTCCCAGTTCTTATAGATAAAACCAGAACCTGTGCAGTATGGCCAGGGGTCCAACTGAAACCTCCTATAGGCTCCTGGCTGGCTGCAGGACCCCAGAAGCGCCCAGGGTTGCTGAGACCCTCTCCCAAGAGACCATCCCCTCAGGGCTCTCAAAACGGGTGGCAAAGGCACTACAGTTTATGAAGAGAAAAAAATAAACGAACCCTTCTTATTCTATTCATTGAGTACCTACTAGTACCTGGTATTGTGTTGAATCTAAGTGAGGCTGGTGCAGTGGATAACCCACCTGACTACAGATCAAAAGATTCTAAGTGAGATTAGCATCGCGACTTGCTTGCAAAGGCACCAGTCTTTGGTCTGGGCACATTCTGGAGAAGTTGTGAGAAGCAGTCTGCATCCTCCCAGTTCACATGGGTGCCAGGTAGATTAGCTGTGGCCGGGGAGCCCGAGCCTGGTGTGGGGTTTAGGAGAGCCAGGCATCAGAGAGAGCCTGCAGGGAGGAGGCAGCTCAGAAGCGTGGGGCCTGAGTGTGTGGGCCCTGCTGGAGGGACCCAGTGGGCCTGGCAGAAGCAGCTGTTTCCTCGGCTGCCCTCAGCTCCCCCAGGAGGTTATTGCCGTGGGTAGAAACAGTCCCCTGCCGTTAGCAGGATAAATATAAACACAGCCTCCCATCAGGGCTCAGAAACTAAGCTTTGCATCTGAGCTCTCTGCAGCCTTGGCTACTGCAGAAAACAGAACAAGCTAGGGTGCAGCAATGCAGGGCTTCTGCAGCCCAGCAAATGGGCTGTTAGCTGGCTCGGGCTGCCCAAACAAAGTGTCACAGGCTGGGTGGCTTAAACAGCAAAAATTACCATTCTTAGGCCAGAGCTCTAAGATCAAGGTCATAGGCAGAATTGGTTTCTTTTGAGACCTCTCTCCTTGGCGTAGAGATAGCAGCCTTTCCACTGTGTCCTCACGTGGGCTTCCTTTGGTACGTGTCTGTGTCCTGATCTCCTCGTATAAGGACACCAGTCATACTGGATTGTTGTTGTTCGGTCTCTAAGTCATGTTGGACTCTGTGACCCCTTGCACTGCAGCGTGCTTGGCTTCTCTGTCCTCCACCATCTCCCGGTGTTTGCTCAAGTTCATGTCCATTGAGTCAGTGATGCTATCTAACCATCTCATCTTCCACTTATTGGATTAGGGTCTATTTATATGACCTCATTTTACCTTATTTACCTCTCTAAAGGCCCTATCAACAAATACAGTCACATTCTGAGATACTGGAGCCTTCAACATATGAAATCTGGGGGAGACAAGAGGTCCTTGTGGCCATCACCCTGCTTGTAGACTGAAACATCTTAGGACCCTCCTGTGTGACAGACAGTTGGTCTGTATTTTAAAGACCACCTTAGAGAAAGAGATCCCATGTGTTTGGTGGGGTTACTCTAGTGATTCAGCTGGTAAAGAATCCACCTGCAATGTGGGAGACCTGAGTTCAGTTCCTGGGTTGGGAAGACCCCCTGGAGAAGGGAAAGGCTACACACTCCAGTATTCTGGCCTGGAGAATTCCATGGACTCTTTAGTCTGCTGCTGCTGCTGCTGCTGCTAAGTCACTTCAGTCGTGTCCGATTCTGTGCAACCCCAGAGACAGCAGCCCACCAGGCTCCCCCGTCCCTGGGATTCTCCAGACAAGAACACTGGAGTGGGTTGCCATTTCCTTCTCCAATGCATGAAAGTGAAAAGTGAAAGTGAAGTCGCTCAGTCGTGTCCGACTCTTAGCGAACCCCATGGACTACAGCCTACCAGGCTCCTCCGTCTGTGGGATTTTCCAGGCAAGAGTACTGGGGTGGGGTGCCATTGCCTTCTCCGACTCTTTAGTCTATGGGGTCGCAAATAGTCTGTCACAATTGAGCGACTTTCACTTTCACTTTTCACTGTGACTCAGACACTTCTGGAAATTGCTGTTGCTTATTATATATGACTAAAAGCCAGCTTAAAATTCCACAAAGGACTTGAACAAATTTGAGTGATAAAACTAGAATAAGCTGAACTGCACTCTCTAAGAGGGCAGCACTGTGTCCTAGCATGGTGCTTGCTCACAGGTGCTCAGCAGATCTTGTGGACAGGAAGAAGGGGACAGGTGGGTGGGCAGGAAGGGAACTAAAAATAATTAAGAACTGATGAGAGATGTACCACATGCTAGAGACCTGCAGCAACTGAGCACTGCGCTGGCTCTATCAAGAGGCAAACGGTGCTCGGGGTTCACTAAAAGGGAGCAAGTGGACGAGTGCCCCTAGAAAGCCAACACTGTAGATCCTGAACTCAAGGAGAAATGAATCTCATAAGTCTTTAAATAAGAGACATGGGCAATGATATTTTTTTCTGTGGTTTTGCAAAAGATACAAACATGGTCTTCAAAAGGATATTTCCACCATCCCTTCCTAAAGGCATGAGGCAAAACATTAAATAACAGTGAATGCATTTCTGTGGGGAGTGGGATACTGTGGTCCATGGTGGCTATTTTCTGATGACCTGACTTAATATAGAAATGGCATTTGGAGTTCCCACAAGAGGGGACTTACTGTGTCAGGTTTCTGGACTATCATTCAAGCCCCTAACGGGGTAATTGAACCCTCCCACATCCCAGGCCAGACACTGAGCCCTTTGGCACAGCAAACACCTCATGGCTGGCACAGGATAAGCACTTCACGATGTTATAAAAGTGAGTGAACAGGTGAGTGCACGCGTGAGGGACTGCTGTGATCTGAGTGTTTGTGCCCCCCCCCATTTGTATGTTAAAACCTAACCCCCAAGGTGTTGTTATTAGGAGGTGGGGACTTTGGGAACTGATCAGCTCATGAGGGCAGGGCCCTTCTGACCGGGATTAGTACTCTTATAAAAGAAGCCCAAGAGAGCTCCCTGGCCCCTTCTACCATGCAAGGACACGGCGAAACTCTGCTGTCAGTGAACTAGGAAGAGGGCTCTTTCCAGACCTGAACCTGCCAGTGACTTGATCTTGGACTTCCAGCCTCCAGAACTGTCAGATATCAGTATCTGTGTTTATAAGCCGTCTGCTCTGTGGAGTCGTGTTATAGAAGCCCAAGTGGACCGAGATAGGGAGTAAATGCTTTAGAAGCAAAATCCAACAACTGACATGCAGTTGTGAAAATTTAGGTCCATCATTCATGCTTTATGCCAGGCAGAGGCCTGCCCAGCTCAGGCTTCTCCCTTCTTTGCCCTCTGCAGGGTGTATAACCTTAATAATGAGCATATTTACTGAGTGTTCAGTCTGTGCCAAGCACTCTGCTGCCCGTGGGAGCCACCCCATGCAATCGCTGTGGCTGTCCTATGAGGTAATACTGTCTCCATTCCATAGATGGGAACATGGACACATGGCCAGGAGCTCTGAATGGGCACTGGGCACTAAGTACAGCCCAGATCTCTGACTCCAAGGCCAGGGATTTAAACCACTGTGCTTGGATACCCTAGCAATTGACTCAGCCTTCCTGTCTTAGTCCATTCAGGCTGCTATAACAAATATGCCACCAGTTAAGCAGTTTAAACAGTATTTCTTTCTCACAGTTCTGGAGGCTGACAAGTCTAAAGTCATGGTGCTGGCAGATTTGGTGTCTGGTGGGGGCCAATTCCTAGTTTCCAGATGGCCGCCTTCTCTCTGTGTCCTCACATGGCAGAAAGAGAGATAAAGAGAGATCTCAGGGCCCCTCTTATGAGGGCACTTATCCCATGCATGAGGGCCCCACCCTCATCTTTCAAAGGCCCCACCTCCTAGTGAAAGTGAAGTTGCTCAGTTGTGTCCGACTCTTTGCAGTCCCATGGACTGTAGCCTACCAGGCTCCTCCATCCATGGAATTTTCCAGGCAAGAGTACTGGAGTGGGTTGCCATTTCCTTCTCCAAGGGATTTTCCCGACCCAGGGATTGAACCAGGTCTCCTGCACTGCAGGCAGATGCTTTACCCTCTAAGCCACCAGGGAAGTCCACCTGCAAGTACTGTCACATTAGAGGTTAGGATTTCAATCTATGAAATTTGGTGGGTGGAAACAAACTTTCAGTCTATAGCACTCCCTGAGGTAAGTAAGTGAAGTGCTTGTCTTGGCCTTGGCCTTCCAAGGTGTGGGTGTCCCAGCTTTCCTCATATGCTGCTTCGAAGGCCTTCATTCATCCTTCCCTCTTCAGCACCTCAGCAGCCCCTTGCAGTTTGGCATTCGTGAGGTTGTCTCCCTCCCCTCATACCTACAGCCGGCTTCCTCCTAGTTGCCAAAGCCCAGGGGAGCTGTTGGGAAGTTTCTGAGCACCCTCTCGTTCCTGCTTCCTCCTCTAGTTCTCATGCCTTCTGCCAAGTCTGTGGCCTTTCTTTGGCCTCTGTTCCTCTGCTCCCTTTGGGCTACTGTCATGCTTTGGGCAACCCCACCTCTTTGATACCTCTGAACTGGACCTTTGACCTGCTGCTTCCGACATCCCCATCACAGCAACCAGGGAGACTGGCCTTTTCTTTTATAACTGTCATGTAAAATTTTTAGTAGGTAAACATTGATTGCGCATATATTAACACTGTACTCAAAATATAAACTGATATGCCCTCAAATATTTCCCTTGTTATAACTGAAAGATTGTAGGCTTGAGAGATGAGGTTGAGAGACCGGAGACAGGCTCAGACTCGAGGGAGTCATATGCCGTTTATGTCACATTATCTCTCATGGATTCAATTTCCTCATCTATAAAGTGAGACAATGATGACATTCTTTCCTGGGTTATCGTGATGACCAAATGAGATAAGACATAAAAATTTGCTCTATACACTGTCCAGAGATATTAAAAAATGTTGATGGTTATTCTTACCATCTTAATACCTTCTAAAATGGCAGGAGGTTCTGCTCATAGAGAAAAAAAAATTATATTCAGCATCTCAGATGTCCCTTGGACTCTAGTTGAACATTTATTGCATTTCTTCCTCTTTTTATAAAACCACTTGTTTACCTCTTTGTCCTTCATGTTAAAGTCAGATGAGGGCCTTCCCTGGTGCTCCGGTGGCTAAGACTCCATGCTCCCCACGCAGGGGGCCCAGATTTGATCCCTGGTCAGGGAACTAGATCCCACATGCCACAACTAAACATCTTGCATGCTGCAATTAAGACCCAATATAGCCAACTAAATGAATATTAAAAAATAATAATAAAAATAAAATGAGAGTGATAGGGTTTTCTTCATATTCTGGGGCATTTATGTAACTGAAACTTTGTCCTGAGAGTGTCCATAAGAGATTTGATGACCAATCTCTTTGTCCTGTGTTTCCTTTATTTTTCGCTCTTCCTTTCTCCCCTACCCCCATCTCCTTGCCTCTGGCTGTTGATTGGCCTGGAACACCCTTACTGTAGATGTCACCTCCTTGCAGTTCTTCCTTAGCTGTTACTTCCTCAATGAGGCCTGTGCTGAACTACCCCACTTAGTATCACAAACCGCCTCCTCCCTCCCCCAGGCTCTCTCCACCCACCCAGCCAACTCTTTTCTTCGTGTTCTTCTTTCCATAACACTGCCACTTTCTAGTATACCATGCAGTTGACTTGCACAATATGCTCGCAGTTTATTATCCATATTCCATGCTGAAATGTAAGCCTTGTGAGGACAGGGTGCTTTGTCTGTCTGGATCACTTATAAAGCCCAAGGGCCATAGTGGACCCTCGGTCACTGTTTGACTGAATGAAAGCCTCCTTCACGGGCTCCTCTTCAGCACCTTCTCCAGGGGCCCCCATTCTCATACTGTACATGCTTCCTGGGAAGTCTTATCCACATGACCCTTGAACAGATGTTCCAACCCAGACCTCCAAGAAGACTGTCTCCTATTGCCTCCACCTGCTTGGGTAATGCATCTTTGTTGCTTCTCTAGGAAGCCCACTCAGATCTTTTCTTTTGTTTCTTGGCATCCCATGATGTCTCCCATGTTGTTATTTTTATAAGGTATCATGGTTATTCTCTTGAAAATGTGGGTCTTATTCATTTTTATTTATAATTTAAAAAAACAGTGCTTGTTGGGAAAAAAGTTATGGTTTCAAAAGTAGCCATACTTTTGAACCATATTTGTACCACAAGGAAATGTGAAATATTTATAAAAGCAATGCAGGAGACTCGGGTTTGATCCCTGGGTCAAGAAGATCCCCTGGAGAAGGAAATGGCAACCCATTCCAGTATGCTTGCCTGGGAAATCCCATGGACAGAGGAGCCTGGTGGGCTATAGTCCACAGGGTCACAAGAGTCAGACGCAACTTAGTGACTAAACCACCATCACAGAAGAAAATGGAAATAAAAATCACCCATAGTTTCACAATCTAGACGTATGTTTCACCTATGGAATTAAATACATGTGCAGGCATACATGCATACACATATATAGCCAATATATTGGGAAACTTGGAAGGAATTAAAGAAATAGCATCTATGGAACACTTAGAGCAGAACTATTTTGAGAAAGACAAAGGCAGCCTCTGAGAGTCAGGAGCCAACCTGGAACTCACAGTTAGACAATAAGGTGTGGGGATGGGGTTTGGACCTTGACCAAGCACTTTCCCAGGACAGCAGCCAAGGCCACCTTGTGGCCAAGGTGGAGTGAGGTTACAAATCAGACCACTCACCAATATCATGTCTGAACACAGACCAAGTAACAACATCATCCAAACCACAGAAATGACCAAACACCACATCAGGTTAACATGAGCAAGTGCTACTTCTTTATCAATCACAGCTTTGGCTTTCCTGCATTATTCCCCTCCTTCTGCTGCTGCTGCTGCTAAGTCGCTTCAGTCGTGTCCGACTCTGTGCGACCCCATAGACGGAAGCTCACCAGGCTCCCCTGTCCCTGGGATTCTCCAGGCAAGAACACTGGAGTGGGTTGCCATTTCCTTCTCCAATGCATGAAAGTGAAAAGTCAAAGTGAAGTCGCTCAGTCGTGTCCGACTCTTAGTGACCCCACGGACTGGAGCCTACCAGGCTCCTCCGTCCATGGGATTTTCCAGGCAAAAGTACTGGGGTGGGGTGCCATTGCCTTCCCCTCCCCTCCTTCTAGGTAACAATTATTAAGATACTCAAGCCTAGACTTATCCTCTGTTTCCTGCTTTGGTGGCATCTAGTTCAGAGCACGGGGAAGGCAATGGCACCCCACCCCAGTACTTTTGCCTGGAAAATCCCATGGACGGAGGAGCCTGGTAGGCTCCAGTCCGTGGGGTCGCTAAGAGTCGGACACGACTGAGCGACTTCACTTTGACTTTTCACTTTCATGCATTGGAGAAGGAAATGGCAACCCACTCCAGTGTTCTTGCCTGGAGAATCCCAGGGACAGGGGAGCCTGGTGAGCTTCCGTCTATGGGGTCGCACAGAGTCGGACACGACTGAAGTGACTTAGCAGCAGCAGCAGCAGTTCAGAGCAAAGCCCTGCTTTCTTGAGTCCTCCCCTAGTCACCTGACTCAAGGCCAAATCCTAAATGAGTACCCCAGATCCCCATGACAGACAGTCTTTTTTGTTACTATGAGTCAATAGATTCCATTTTGTTGAGCTGCAGGTGTGTTCCTGGTGACCTTTGGCAGCAGTGTATGGGTGATATTGTACATCTGAGTATTCTTCCCCACCCCCATGCCTGGCACATGGCAGATCTCTAAAACATGTTAGGTAGATTAACTAAAATGAAGATTGAAACCACATTTCTGGTACAGAACCTACTGGTGGTCACCAGACAAACTGCAGTTTCTGCCCCTGCATTATGAAGGATGAGAAGAAACCTAAGACATGGCCACGTCCTCATTGGCAAGGCAACACAGAAACACACAAGATGAAATGATATTCCAGGACCATAGTCAATAGTACAGAGGCCATTAGCACATAATTAAATGCCTGATGAGCTCTAAGTGCTGCCAGGTGATGAATGGGATTCAGGTAGGTGAACAGAAAAGGAAAGAAGTCATTGCAGACTTTCAGAGATGGGAAACTGGGCACACAGGCACGAAGGAGGGAGTGTTCATGGTATGCTTGCTAGACACTAGCTTCTTTCAAGCTGGGATTCTTCCCTCCTTGCTCACCTCATATCCCCATGACGTGGTATCCATTATGAAGCAGGGTTTTAGTAATTACCTGGTAAATGAAAATGTGTCTATATGGATCAGTGAGGGGACCTATGCCCCTGAAGAAGAAGGTTCAAAGAGAAATGATGCTAGAAAAGTTAATCAGGGCCTTGAATCTAAGTCCAAGAAATTCTGGATCTTCCTGTCACTTGGGAGTTCATTGCAAGGTAAGCAGGAGAGAGATCTGGGCAGAGCTGTGCTTCAGTGCATTGGGTCTGGGACAAAGTTCAGAATGGACATGGACAGAATATTTCCAGAAAACCAGGAGTCTGGTCCCAAGTCATCAGGGCCTCTCTCTGCAAATGGGGTGAGAGGGTTAACACAAGGTGATGAGGAAGGAAAGTGGGATTTGAAGTCAGCGGGCCTAAGTTGGAATTTCTGTGACCTTCAGCAAGGTCCTCAACACCTCTGTGCCCCGGCCCCTGTCTCTTTTTGCTTGGGATCTGGTACAGATTCATGCCATAGGCCCAGGGCAGGCATTTTGGCCACAGCCAGTCCTCCTTCATGATATGATTGCATGTTTCAAAGCAAACTCACAGCCACAATCTCCAAACCAAAGGCTGAGTCAGGCCTTAAGAGGCAGAATGGAAAGAGTTGTGAATGTGGGGCTTGAGGCCTGAGTGCTGGGGGTGTTCTTTTAGGCACTAATTACTTCTCTGAGCCCTGGTTTCCACCCTTGAATAATGACCAGAAGTCACACACTCCCCCACCACACCCAGGAGCTGCTCTGGGGACGTATCTGTGATAGCACCAGCAGAGTGCGGGGCACAGAGTAGGCTCCAGACACCCACCGCTCCACCCTGCCTTCCTGTGAGCCAGGGATCAACCTCCCTTCCCTGCAGGGCAGCTGAGAGCTGAATGTGCAGCTGGGATGGCCCCCACCCCATCTGGAATAGGATGCGCGCCGCCCCCCCCCCCCCCCCCCCCCTCTCCACTTAGCCTCCATGCAGAGGCCACAGGTTTGGGCCCTCCTGACCCAGCCAGGCCCTAACAGACGTTCATGCTGGTTTACCAGCCTGAGGCAAGGGGCCGTGTCAGCGGGCCAGCGCGGCATACCTAAGGTTCCCTGGGGACCCGCTCCACTGTACACGGCAGCTGGACCTGGCTGCAGCTTCAAGTGCCGTTTGCTTTTCTCGTGGTTTCTTGGCTTGTTTCCTCCTCTGGGGCAGCCAGGCAGGCTGCCTTCTGTGAGGAGAGGTGTGGGGAGGTGGCCAGGTTTGGGGGCCAGAGTCAGCGAGATGGACTCAGAGCCCCAAGAAGCAGCCCCTTCCTCATGTCTCCCCTCAGCCTGGGTGCAGAGGTCCCCCCTCAGATGTGGCTCGGGGCTGCATGGGCAGGGAGGAGGACATGCTTTCTCCAGGTGAATAAAAACTAAATTAACTGAGAGGAACTGGAACTGTGCGCATGAGAGGACAGTTTGACAGGAACTACCACAGGTTCCCTTTAAAAAAGAATCTGCACCTCTCTCAACTAGGATTGGCGGTGAAGTGTGATTCAGTTGACGGTGTATGGACACTTCTGGGTGGAGGGACCTGCCTTCTCCCCACAGCGGGTCTACCCGCCCTTCTGGGGGGTGGCCTGCGCCTCACCACAACCCTGCGTGGGGACCCTGAAGTTCGGGGGAGTAAGGCCGAGGCTGCGTGGGCTTCAGGGCTTTCCTCACCTCACTGCCCCACCTCCGGCTGTTGTTAGCCAGACTTCTGTCGCATCGGGGACTGTTCCCTCACTCCCTGGCCTTGGAGTCAGTCTTCTGCAGTTCTGGGCTGAGGCTAAATTCTGGGCTCTGCTCTTTTCGTGGTGGGCAGGAGGGGCGGTGAGCTCATCCCTGGAAAGGATTAGTCATCAGAGAGACAGGGACAGATCTAGGGGGGCAGGACAGAGGACGGGCTCTATGTAAATGAGTCATCTTCCCTGCAGCGCCGAGGCCCCAGCTTGACAGCTGCTCCCCAGGAGAGGTTGTTAAGCGGGAGCGTCCCGGAGGCAGGCGTAGTTAACCGGCTTTTAATAACTCATTTTGCTGAATGATTTTTGGTGAGGAGAGAAAAACCTTAATCCCACAGATGAAACTCATGGTGGGGGCAAGTTCAATTAGCCCCACAGGCAAGAGAAACAGCACTGAGTTTCAAAGCCGACTCTTGGGGTCACGTGTCCACCACTCCCAGATTACCGAAACTTTTCTAATGTTAAAAATCCACGGCCTGCAGCCTGTGGGGTTCAGCCTTTTTTTTAAGCCTCAGACCCTCTCAGGCATCCCCACACACCCCCTGCTTTCAGCAAGGATCATCCCAAAGGCCCCCAAAGAACAAGCAAAAGCGAACAGGAGAGCGAGAGAGGGCCCGCTTTCTCCACGGGACTTGTGTTCTTCTGTGTTGCCTCTTTGTCCTGAGTCAGGGAGCTTCTTAGGTGGCACTAGTGGTAAAGAACCTGCCTGCCAATGCAGGAGACGTAAGAGATGGGGGTTCGATCCCTGGGTTGGGAAGATCCTCTGGAGGAGGGCATGGCAACCCACTCCAGTATTCTTGCCTGGAGAAATCTGAGGGACAGAGGAGTCTGGTGTGGTCCATGGGGTTGCAAAGAGTCAGATACAACTGAGCAGCTCAGCAGATGCACACAGGGAGCTTCTAGCATGAGGCCAGCCCCACGCCCTGCTGTGGTGCCAAGCCCTCACCAGCACTGAGCCCTCAAGGAGCCTTCCATCTGGTTTACAGTTTAGACAAATCCTCAAGTACTAGTGGGCTTCCCCGGTGGCTCAGCTGGTGAAGAACCCATCTGCCGATACAGAAGACACAAGAGACAGAGGGTCAGTCCCTGGGCTGGGAAGATCCCCTGGAGGATGAAATGGTAACCCACTTCAGTATTCTTGCCTGGGAAATACCACGGACAGAGGAACCTGGCGGACGACAGTCCACGAGGTGGCAAAGAGTCAGACGTGACTGAGCACGCACGCACGCACATGCACACGAGTGCCAGCAAATGTCACTCCCAGAGTGTCCGCTTTTCCACCACAGGCCACTTTCCAGGATCAACCCTTCCACCCACTAACACACTTGATTTCAGGATTGGAAAAGGTGGTGCCTCCCCCCAGCATGGGGACCAGAGCCTGAAGCCAGCCCAGAGGGTATGTTGCCACTCACCCGGGATGGCTGAGGACACGGAGGCCCGGTGAAGTGAAGGGACAGCGAGTTAGTGGTGGAGTCATCTTGGTGTGTGTACGGGGGCTTTTCCTTGCCGCTGAAATGCCTAGTCGTACTTCACCCGGGCCTGCTCCACCTGCAGCTCTTCAGCTGTGATGTGAGGGCCAGCCTCGCCCGTGTGTTTCCCAGTTAAGCTCCCAGCTTCTTGAGCGCCTGCCACATTCTAGGCGCCGTGGGAGGCACGAGGGAACCACCTCCTCATCCACTCTTCACAGCAACTTCACGAGGTAGGCAGTCATCAGGCGATTTTTAGAGGTAGAATAACGTGTCCCCGTCGGCCCATTAGCAAGTGGAGGTGCTAGAGCTTGACGCCACAGCCTCTGCCCTCAGCTCTCCAAGAAAGCCGATGTTGGCCCTTCCTAAGCCTGCAGGAAGGGAGGCTCACTGAACTTGATGTTTCCAGAGTTTGTGGGTTTCTACTGTACACACACCCAAGATGACTCCACCACTAACTTGCTGTCCCTTCACCTCACGGGGCCACCATGTCCTCAGCTGTCCCAAGTGAGTGTCAACATCCCCTCTGGGCTGGCTTAAGGTTCTGGTCCCTGCACTGGGGGGAGGTACTGCCTTCTCCAAAGCTGAAATCGAGTGTGTCAGAGTTTGTGAGTTTCTGTTGTACAAGGCTAGACATGTTGCTGGATGCCACGCCCAGATGATGGAGAAGCTTCTAGAGGTGTCAGGTGACACTCTCACTGCCACAGAGCTCCTGCAAGTTCAGCCTGAGTACAAGGTGGACAGGAGGGTCCCCAGCCTTGCCCCTCTCCTTCTGCCTCAGGTTCGCCCACTCCGTCAGCAAAAGTTCCTGAACGCTATCTGTGGGCCGGACAGCAAGCTGCACATAGGAGCCAGCCAGGCTGGACCCAGCCGCTTACTCTGGCCCCGTGCACACCGCTCTCCCAGCAGGGCACACCAGGTGTCTAACTTCCTCCTTGAAATCCCATACACACTTCAAGACTAAACATGAATACCTCTTCCTCCATAAGACTCTCTCAGTCACTTCAGGAGAACACCAGCCCTGCTTCTGACCTAAGCTGCTCTGGAGACTAATTTAAATTTCCCAGGCGATTCCACTTTGAAGCCAGAGTTAAGAACTGCTGCTCTAACTAAAAGCAGCCTACATCTCTTTTGCCTGAACTCTCTTGCGTTTGACTCCCACTTAGCACATCACAAACTCCTTCTTCTGGTTTCACACTGGGCTCTGCCACTTGCTTGCTCTGTGATCTGTGCAAGTTATTTAACCTAAGTGCCTTTATTAAGTGTGACTCAGTTTATTAATCTCACAAATGGGAATGATAATAATTCCCACTGTAGTTCATCAAGTCTAAGACACCAGCAATTATAGATGCACCAATAATGTATACTATTAAGAATTTTGAATGCTGCCAAATAAAATAAGTCATCAATCGTAAGGTGCATCCTGATTTCAGGGTTGTTAAAACTTGAGGAAAAAGGCTATGACTTAGGATGAATGACACCCAGTGCCTCACTGAATTGTGAGAATGGATGCATTGATTTACATGAAGCTTTGGCACAGTGCTTAGAAAGAGTGAGGGCTCAATACATATCAGCCCATGTTTCCACTAAATAATAACTTCTTCCAGCCTTCCTTTCATTCTCAACCCTCCCAGAAGGTTTGGCCAGACTGCTCGGCTGTCCTCCTCAGAAGAGGAACTTGGAGAAGGATGCCATGGGCAGCCTTGAGGTTCCAGACCTGGGGCTTATGTGAGTCTTTTAAGTCTCACCTCTCAAGTGTCCAGCCCGCCTCCACGGAGCGTGGCCATGTGCTTCCTGCCTTCTCCCCAAGTCAGTGTCAGCTCCATGGACAGAGCAGCCGCCCCTGCCCCACACCCCATTCCACATCTCCCACTGTTTCCTGTTTGGAGAGGGAAAGGTGCTGGAAGACCCGGCTGCTGGCCTGGCCTTGGGCAAGGCCCAGCTCTGTGTGAGCTTTAGGCCCCTTGACTGTTAAAGTGAGCCTGTTACCCCTCCTCCAGCAGTCAGGAAGGATCCCAGGAGAGGGGGGTGTTGGGAGATGTTTCCCAGAGGAGTGTGCCCAGCAGACAAGTAGGCCATGGGTAGGGCTGCCAGATTTAGCAGATAAAAATACAGAACTCCCAGTTAAATATGAATTTCAGAAACACAACGAATTTTTTTTAAGTGTAAATATGGCCCATGCAATGTTTGGGATGTTCTTACACTAAAAAGTTCATTTGTTTATCTGAAATTCATGTTTTTCTGGGAGTCCTATATTTTATCTGATGAGTCCTAATGGGTCTTTTCCTCTCCTCTGCCCACTGATCCCCTGACCTCAGCTTTCTCACTCTCCCTGATATTTAACTCTCATCCTGGAGAGGTTCTTGAAATTTTTATTTTCAGTTATTCAATCAACAAATAACTATCAGTGCCTAATTTATACAGGATCCCCTTGTCCACTGTGGAGAATAGAAAGAAGACTTTATTAAGCGCTTATTAACGTGCTAGGCGAGGGCTGCTGCGGCGGCTCAGCCGTAAAGAGTCTGCCGACAATGCCGGAGACACAGGAGACACTGGTTCCATCTCTGAGTCGGGAGGATCCCTTGAAAGAGGGCATGGCAACCGACTCTGGTATTCTTGCCTGGAGAATCCATGGACAGAGGACCCTGGCGGGTTTCAGTCCACAGGGTCACAAAGAGTCAGACACAACTGAAACGGCTGAGCACAGCACAGCACAGTGTGCTAGGTGGGCACTGTCCTAAGTGTGTTAGATGTATTGACTTGGTTTAGTACAAAAATGCAAATATTATCATCTCCACTTTACAGATGAGAAAATGGAGGCACAGAAACGTTAATTAATTTGCTCAAAGACAAATCCTAGTGGAGCTAGGATTCAAACCTGAGCAGCCTATATAACCTATAATTCCGAATTGCCGATATAATGGTCCCTACTCCCAAGGGGTTCCCAAACTCATTGGCCCATTTGACTGGACAGTTCATTAGGGCTTTCAGGATACAGTGACTTAGCCTTCTGCAGTGTCAGCTTCATTTAAGCTGGCTCCTCATGGCCACAGATGGCCACCAACCACTCCTGGGGCCATCGCCTCCTCCCTCCATACCCAGGGCAGCACTCTTAAAAGTGAGAAGCATTTGACCCAGAAACTATCAGAGAAACTCTCCTCTCATCTGATTGGTCACATCCCTGAGCCAAACCCTGTAGCCCTGAAAATGCCCTACACTGACTGGCTTAGGCCCATCCATCCTCCAACCAGTTATAGTAAGGGACTGGATTTTCCAGATTGGACTAGACTAATGGAGCCGACTCCTGGCTGTTGGGTCAGTTCTTCAAGGGGCCTGGCTGCTATACTTTAGGGGTGGGGGATGGGGTGATGGTTAAAAGAGATAGCTACAACGTCCCCAACAAGGGTTTTATGTTACTTGAAATTTAAACCAGCAAATCATTATGATGTATATTATATGTCAACTACAACTTAATAAAGCTGAAAAAAAGGTTTAGGGAATTTAAATCAAAATATTTGAAATTGGGCCAATTCCAACCAGTAGGGTCATCAACGATAGAGTGTTATATTGTTTCTTAAAGGAAGCACTTTAGTCCATTCACATTAGAATCATCAGGGGACATTTGTTAAAATGCAGAGTCCTGGACCATTCTAAATAAATCTCTGGAGTGGGACCCGCCTTGCAATCTGCATTTTAATCATGCATCCCAGTTGCTTGGATTCACTGTGGCTTACACCTGTTGTCCTGGGGTAATTATTTGCTGTCAAGTATCTCAGATTGTCAAGTATCTCAGATTAGATTATAAATTATATTTCCCCTCCACCAAGATGACACTGCAGAGCTAGTGGGAAAAGTTGCCCCAGATGATGAACCCAAATGTCCCATTTGGTGCAGTGAAAAAGGTCACCACAGTCAGTTCAGCCACTTACAAACAGTAACTTGCTGAGTATATCTCTCAGCCCATGCCCCTGCCTGCACTGTTGCAGTTGATGATGCGTCCCTCTCAGGATGGTTGAGGGGACTCAGTGAGAGGACATGTCCAGTGCCCAGCACAGAGGCTGCCACCCAGGGCCTGAGACAGATCAGTGCTGGCCTCCCCGTCTCACTTCCAGGCTCTTAGAGCTGAACTCCAGAGGCCCTGTCACTGGGGCCCCATTTGCGAAGGCGGCACCAGACAGACTGTGGGAATGAGCTTCACAGCTTTTGTCAAAGTGGCATAATAAAGCCCCCAAGTGTCTGCTCTCTGCAAACTGGGATGGCAGATCAATTGTGGCATAAACAAAACAGCAGGCTTGGTGCGAACCCAGGGACAGATTCCGCCTCTGCAGAGTGTGAGTGGGGGAAGGGGGAATTCTCTGAGTGGTTGGGTTTGCCTTTTCTCTGGCTGAAGCTTCAAGGTCCTTCTCCAGAGCTAGCCTGGCTCCCCACAGATTGCCAGAGTTTGGGGGGACCATTCTTCCATTGTGGGAACATCTGGCTAGGTAGCAGCACCAGGCACTGACCCTACCGCCCTCAGCGGCCCCAGAGCTCTGAGCCTCTCAGTGTTGATGAGGAAGGAGGGTGGACCGTGCCTCCTCCACCCTGTCTCTGGAGCTGAGCTGACGGTGGGTCTGCAGGAAAGCAAAGGGAGGTGAAATGGGCAAGGGGGCCAGACCTCAGGAAAAGGCCAGTGAGAGGGACCCTGGCATTGGGTGTCCTCTGTGATGTCAGGGAACCTCCTACCTGCCTGTCCTCTTCATTTTCGGCAGAAAGTGCCATAGCCAGTCATGCATTTGGAATCATTTGGGGCCTAAAGTCATAGCCACGAGGAGACCTCAGGCCCAGGTCTGGCCCAGCCCCTGCGTGGAGGCAGCAGGGAAAAGCTCTGCCTCTGTCCAGGGGTGAGCTGCTGACAGCAGAGGATCAAGTGGGGAGCTGTGTAAAACCTCTAAGAAGGCAGCCTAGGTCATCTGTGAGGGCGTCTGTCTGGTTTTCCACCAAAGCCCTGAGCCTAGCACAAGGCCTGCCAAGCAGGTCCTCAGTGTTTGCTGGAAAAGGAATGAGCCGGTAGAGGTTGGCCTTATGGCTGCACCACAACACCCACTGTTAGGACAGGCATACCTTTTCATGGAGCCCATATGGGTCTTTGGCGATCCCCCCAAACACAGGCACCACCACCCTGCACCTTTCCTTGAGTGGGTGGTTCTTCCTATGGCTACACTGCATGCTCACCTGTCCTCTGCCCCTCAGGCCCCCATGATCCAGCAGGCAGCCCTCCTGGGCAGTCTCTTCAGATTTGGCTGCAGAGTTCACTTGACCCCTGTCCCTCTCCCCCGTCCCTGGCGCAGGATGCCCTAGGAGACTGCCAGGGCGGCAGACTGCTCCCACTAGTGCCCCCTTCCTGCCTCTGCCTGTGTGAGCTGCACCAGTCAGCCTTTGGCCCAGGAACTGTCCGGCACAGGGTCAGATTCCAGGAGACACCTCTGACTCTCCCAGAACCCTCACCATGCTCTGCTCCAGTGCTCCAGGGTGTTTACAAGTGTCTGCAGTTCAGCCAGCATCCACCAGGAAACGAGCTGCCAGGCTGCCCCCGCTGCAGCCTAATGTTCTCTTGACTAATCCCACCCCCACCATCTCTTGACTTGGGGATGCCACAGCACCCTCCTATTTCAAGGCCATCTCCCATTATCCCTGGGTACTTTCTAGTCTTTCTGTATAGCCTGGAAGTGGGTGGTACGGGTTACTGGTCACCCTATTTTGCTGACTTAATACAACGTAGATGTATGTAAAACTTCTCTTTATGGGTTTCCCTGGTGGTTCAGTGGCTAAGACTCCAAGCTCCCAATGCAGGGGGCCCGGGTTTGATCCCTGGTCTGGGAACTAGATCCTGCATGTCACAACTCGGACTCAGCACAGCCAAATAAATAAATATTTAAAACTTCTCTTTAGAATGAGGGCTAATGCATTACATGCCACGTTAAACTTTTAGCTGTAAATTCTAAACAATAGGAAAATCCCATTCAATATTCTCTTAGGCATAGTATTAATATTCCAGGCTCAGCACTTTTCATTTCTTCAGGGATTTAGCCAAGTGATCCCCCAACCAGCAGTGTTGTTTTCCCTTCCTGAGTAGCAGCAGTGTTGTGTATGATGGTCTCAGCACCAGGTGAGAAGCCAGGTCACAAGTATGGCATCTGTCCCCCATGAGCTGTAGGTCATGTTCCCTCAACCCTTGCTCCCTCATCTATACAGTGACAGGTAGAGCAGAATTAAGGTCCCTCATAGTTCCTAATTGTCTAGGCATTTTGAGGTTTTTCTTATCGTGAGAGTAAAAAAGCTCCAAAAACACATAGTTTGAAAAGTCATTATACAACGAACACTCATGCAACCACCACTCAGATCAACAGATCATTTCCAGCACTCCAGAGTCTCCCTGGGTCCCCTTCCATTCAGCCTGCCCTGCCACCCCCAGAGCAAACTCCAATGCTGACTTTTATCTCAATTTCCCTTGTAATTTTACCAATCAAATATGCATCCCTAAAAAGGTACTGTAGTTTGGTTTTGCCTGGCTTTGAATTTTATGCCAATGGAATACTTCTTTAGTGTCCAGTTTCTTTTAACATTCTTTTTGTGAGGTTCATTCATGTTGCAGGTAGCAGTGGTCTTTGCTTTTTCTTTGCTGTATAGTATTTTCTTGTATGAATTGACCATGAATTAGTTAGGCTGGTGGTCACCTGGGTTATCAATCTATTAATAGGATTTTTTTATAAATTCACACAGAGACAAATAAAAACACTCCCACTCCACATACAGTCATACTGATTCAGAGCAGAGTTCTTTATGAATTCAGAAACTTGAGTTTGACTTTAAAGTGTAGCAAAATCCCTTGTTTTGAACTCCTGGTTAAACTGCTAGTTTGGTTTTTTTCACACTCTTATAGCCAAATTCTGAACCTAGGGACATAATCCATCTTCCTCAACAGAGGTATCACTATAAGATTTTCTCCTAAGTTGAGTCATTAAGCATAAGATGAAGACAATGTCAGGCAATGGGGCATTTCCTCCAAGGATTGTAGAAAATGATTAGCATACACATTTAAGGAATCATTCTAAAAAAACAAACAAATTAGCTTCAAGGTTTTTCAGGGAAATAGTTAAGCCACCCCTTTCCCAGAGCTGGCCTTACCCCACTAACAAGGCACAGGTAGACCTCTTGATGTTGAACATGCATTAAACAGGGATGCCCCTGAACTTTAGCTGCAGAGGTCTTGATAGGTGCTACCGTGCTGCTCTGATGATGTGTTTTCAGCTCAGACTCCAAGCAGCAGTGGATCTTCATGCTAAGGGATAACATCCCCTCCCATAACCAGAGTCAGGTAGCCAGGGGTCCCACAAAGACATCACAGCTGGCAGCTGGCTGAGAGCTCATGGTGCAGGAGCAGAGCTGCCGCTCTGCAGGACCCTGGCCAGCATGGGCCAACCACCCTGGCAGGAAGCCAAGCCTTCTATAGCAATCAGTCGATAAAGAAACTCCCTTCAAGGCTGTGCTTTGAACAAGCGGGTAAATTAAGACTTAATTATAAGAGTTCAAAGCACTAAGCCGCTGCCCAGGCTTGGAGCAGACCTCTCAGGATAAAAGCCACTCCAGACACACAGCAGCACAGGACCCAGCTCGGTGGAAACCTTTCCCTTAGCTACCAGGACTAAATACAATATACCTGGTCCCCAGCAATTCTATCAAATGAAGCCTTTATGGAATTCTGTCCTAACAAGGCCCAAGTGTGCCACTGGTACATTAAAAAAAAAACGATTTGAGTGGCGAGAGAACAGGTGACACTTGTTTGATTTGTGGTTATCTCAGTATCTTCCCCCGTGCAGCTGTTTTGTGTGTTGTGATGGGTCTTTCCTAGTGACTCTCTGACCCACTGGCATGACTGATAGATCCCCCAGTTTAGGGGTTGTCCAGACTTAGGAACCATATCTGGTGCCACCAAGGGAGAGAAATGTCTTGGCACTGTTTCTCCTCCAGTTGAGTGATGCCACTCAGGTAAGAGCCATGTCAACACCTGAATACAACTGCGCTGCGCCGGGTGGGGACCACCTGTCCAGCCAGGATCGCGCTGACCCCTGCTCTGTCCCCACAGGTTTCGGCATGACCACCCCCGCCACGGTGGGCGGGAAGGCCTTCCTCATCGCCTACGGGCTGTTTGGCTGTGCCGGGACCATCCTGTTCTTCAACCTCTTTCTGGAGCGCATCATCTCGCTGCTGGCCTTCATCATGCGCGCCTGCCGGGAGCGCCAGCTGCGCCGAAGCGGCTTGCTGCCCGCCACCTTCCGCCGCGGCTCCGCGCTCTCGGAGGCCGACTGCCTGGCAGGCTGGAAGCCCTCGGTGTACCACGTGCTGCTGATCCTGGGCCTGTTCGCCGTGCTGCTGTCTTGCTGCGCCTCAGCCATGTACACCAGCGTGGAGGGCTGGGACTACGTGGACTCGCTCTACTTCTGCTTCGTCACCTTCAGCACTATCGGCTTCGGGGACCTGGTGAGCAGCCAGCACGCCGCCTACCGGAACCAGGGGCTCTACCGCCTGGGCAACTTCCTCTTCATCCTGCTCGGCGTGTGCTGCATCTACTCGCTCTTCAACGTCATCTCCATCCTCATCAAGCAGGTGCTCAACTGGATGCTGCGCAAGCTGAGCTGCCGCTGCTGCGCGCGCTGCTGCCCCGCGCCGGGCGCGCCCCTGGCCCGGCGCAACGCCATCACCCCGGGCTCCCGGCTGCGCCGCCGCCTGGCCGCACTCGGCGCCGACCCCGCGGCCCGCGACAGCGACGCCGAGGGCCGCCGCCTGTCCGGAGAGCTCATCTCCATGCGCGACCTCACGGCCTCCAACAAGGTGTCTCTGGCGCTGCTGCAGAAGCAGCTGTCGGAGACGGCCAACGGCTACCCGCGCAGCGTGTGCGTCAACACGCGCCAGAACGGCTTCTCGGGTGGCGTGGGCGCGCTGGGCATCATGAACAACCGCCTGGCGGAGACCAGCGCCTCCAGGTAGACGCGCAACCTGTTGCGCCACGGACCCTCAAGCAGGCTGGCGTGCAGCCGGGCGGCGTTTGCTCTCCTCTCAGACGCTGGCGCTTTCTTAACCTTTATCCAATAAAATGAAACAAAAAAAATTTTTTTTTTTTTTAAGAAATACTATTTGGCCAGGCCTGATGTTATCAAGGGCAGGTTTTGGGGTAGCCTGTTATTCTTGTGGGTCCCCTTCTTGGAGAACCGTGGTCCCCAGCAGATTCTCCTCCGGAGAGAGAAAAAGTGGCACCCCAGACCCTCGCCTGGTGCACACAGCAGCCAGGGGAGTGCCGCCCCTGAGTTTTGCAGACTGGCGCTAAACCCCGCCTCCATGCACATAAGCAGCTGGCAACCCCAAAGCATATGGTGCAACTTTCCATGGCTCTGAATTACCTCTGCAGCATTTAGAATCCTGGCCCAGCCTAGCAGCTTCCTTCTGGTCGTCAGAAATTATATAGTCACAGTTATGACAGGTGGGGGTGGGGAGAGCCATATGTTGCCTCCCGATGTATATATATAGAACAGCCGCTACACACAGAGAATGGTGTAGTATTATGCAATGAGATGAAACACAGCACCAACTTGGGGACTGTGGCATTTCCCAAAGATCTGGGAACTGCCATGGTAAGGGGCTTAGGAGGCCTTTCTCAGCTTGGAGTTAGTCCACTTAGAACATGGAGCTGGGCAGCTCTTTTTAAGGAGGGAAAGCCTGGAGTGGTCTGCAGGGTTCATTTGGGCTACAGGAGCCCAGCTCTGCCTCAGCTGGCTGATCTCTGTGGCTCAGGGCACATCTCTGAATCCCCTCAACTCTCCTTCCTTTCACCAGCATCATCCACGGGAATGCTTTTTGTTGTTAGCCAAGAACATCTGAGTCTTCTCTTCTCAAACAAGATTTTTCTTTGTTGGTGGGGACTTTTTTCTCAACCTTTTTTTCCCTTGTAGAGAGCCTGAGGGGTGCAGAGCACCCCCTCCAGCTGCCCCTCCCCTGCAGCAGGGCTCTGCTAGCTGCACCAGTGGGCACCAGGGCCTGCAGCCCTGGGAACCAAAGCAGCCATCCTGCAAGCGACAGAGAACATGACTCCAGAGCCCGTGATGTGTTTGGGATACATCCCATTCTGAGCCTGTTGGTCACTGATACTCAGGTGAATGTGGTTTTTTTCCACACACACAGTCTGTATTAGAAGTGGAGGCAAGCTGGAGGGAGAGAGCTGGTGGATAGAAGAAGCAGTTTTGGGATTCAAGTTTTGGTCTGGATGATCTTCAAGCTGAAGGACAGTTTCTCCTAGACTCACCCTCTGCCTCACAGGGAGTCATCCACCTGGAGGAAAGCCCAATGCCCAGTCTTCATTGAAGAGATGAAGGTCTCAGACTATAAAGGAACAATCCTCTATCCTCTATGGGCCCATTTTTTCATCTAAAAAGATGACGATCTAAGGATAAATACCAGAGTCTAGTCAGACACAGTGTGACCCACCAATACATATACAGCTTCTGACAGGAAGTCTTAGAAAAGCACCAGGACACCTCACACCCTCTGCCTGAGAGGCATCAAAAAGCCATGAAACCTCCCTTCTTGGAAATGAAGGAAGCATATGCGCCTGGAACTCTCAAACAACACACACAGCATTAAGAGTCATGCTTGAATGTCACCCCTCCCCTCGCCCCTTCCAGTTCATGGCAGGAAGAAAAAGACAAACTCAGATCTGAGCAACTCTCCAGCTACTTTAGGATCATTTCTTTTTTGGGTGGTGAGGGGTCATTTCTGATTTGGACCTGAATTGGCTTTTACACACAGACTCTAACCTGGGGGTGAAGCCAGTGAGGAGTGGGCCTGGACAGAAGTCAATCTTGCCAATTCCTGAAGGGTAGGCTTCCAGAGAGCCAACACTTCCAGGATGCACTGTGACGTAAGTTAGGCTGGCTCCATGAGCCACCCTTCCCAACCCCGCCACCCCTTCCTCCATCTGAGCGACAGCTGCAGTCACACTGAAGGGACCACATGTTCAGAGAGGCACACATGTTTTCAGGGCAGAGTCCTCTAATGGGACCTAGAAATGAAGTTTCAGGTCTGTCCCTTTAAAAGAAGGAAAGATTAAGAGGCATCCAATTAGAGATGTCACCTAGGCAACGGGAAATAACTTGGGGATCTGAGCCATCCAGAGGGAAAGCAGACATCCCCGTGACAGAGATACCTAAACCACGAGGACTTAACAACAGGCAAAACAGCAGCCTACCCAGAAAGGTGAGCCCCAGGAACAGCACAGAAAACTTAAGACACAGTCATCAAGGCTGCTTGAGCCAGGCAGGCTAGAAGGGGCGTCCAGCAATCCTCTGATTGCGAACAGGACCACACAGAATCCCATCCCCACAAGAGGGAACAGGATCTGCCTCCAGAGAAGAAAAGCTCGCCACCTTCCTTGGCAGCCTTCTCTGTCACCGCTGCTCCCTAACGTCTCTTCTGGGTTGCTCATGCTGCAGCCTTAGCTGTTTTCACTTCTTTTCCTGTGCTTTGGCTTTGGAAGGAGGCAGTTGCAGACAGCTTGAGCACGCTTCTGAGGGAATTGAAAGCATTGTTCAAGGGAGCCAGGAAAGGGACCTTTCCTCCTCAGTAACCTCCCAGAGAAACACCAGTCCTCTAGTGTACAGTGGCAGATCAGGGCTCAGTGGTATGCACGTACTTTCGTTCATGTTCCCTTAGTCTACTGCCCCCTTCTCAATAAACATTGTCTTTCACCTCAGGCCAAAGGGCTCAGCGCCCCAGATGTCAGGGGCTGCTTCCCTTGGAAAAGCCAAACTCGCAAGGTCATTGGGATTGTCCAAGCCTAGACCCAGAGCTAAAGGCTTGTTTGACATGCTGCTTGAGGGCGAGCATCAAGAACTAGACCTGCCTGACAAGCTGGGATGGGGTCCTCCTGCCATTTCAGGGTTATAGACATTATTAGGGACCCCTTATTTGGTACAGATTTCTTAACCCCTGGCAAAAAAGTGCTCCACTCTCTTAGATGCTGTGGCCTCTCCCGCCACGTGGGGAGTCTCCGGTCTGACCCACAGCTGGCAGCTCACAGTGCCCTCAGGCTCCAAGAGTTGCTTCCTAACCTGAGGCCCACACTCACTCCTCTCGTGCTGGGGCTGCGAGGCTCCCGTAAAGACAGCATGGGCTCTAAGAAGCCCTTGTCACCCAGCTGTGGCCGCGCAGAGGCCAGAATCCTAGACAGGAGCCAAGCCTTCTCAGAGCCAAGCAGGCAAGGGCGCGCCTTGGTGCCGTGTACAGTAAGAAGACCAAGTAGTCTGGCCGGCCCTTGTGTTCTCTGTCTGAAGCTAGTGCTTCTGTCTGGGTCTGGCGGAGGAGGCAGAAGGCTCAGGCAGCCTTAGGCCCTCAGCTTGTGGAAAATGCCAGGCAATCCTGGGCTTTTGCCCGGAGTGTCACATAATGCAGCCTCATGCACACACGCACGCACGCACACACACACACATGTATCAGCTTTATAAAAAGCTACTAGCCCCTTTCCCTAAGGCAAAAAAAAAAAAAAAAAAAAAAATCCCAGTCTGGGCTACTTTAAGAAGGATTTTTGCATTTTTAGCTCCTTGGAAATCTGCAAGGGCCTGGAAAATTCCTCCCTGTCTTGGGGGAGTTTCATGAACACTTTGCACAAATCTGTGTTTTACACAGAAGCCAGCAACCAAACCCAAGCCAAACCCTGGAAAACAGCTGCTGAATGTACTCAGGCTCCTCCATCCCTCAGACAGGCCTCCCAGCAGAGCCCTGCTTCCTGCGCGCCCCCTCCCAGGTGGGTGAGGAGCAACCTGGCACAGCAGGAGCCCTGGGCCAGACGGCTCCATCTTACTGTAACTTTTTACATTTTTCACAAACAAAAAGCACAATTGCACGTGCTCACTGTCTGGAAAGCACATTCAGACAGACTGCTTGAGGCACTTCTGAGTCCAGAAGAGGCACTGGCTGGGGCTCATTTCTTTGTTGGAACAGTTATTAGAAAATGTGCTGCTTGGTGCTGCCAAAGCCTCCCTACTCTGTGGGGTGGGGGAGAGGAGGAGAGGGCTGCTGACAGCACTCCTGACCCCGAGGACAGGGCCATCAGCATGGACTCTGGCCCCTGGAGCAGCTCTGACACCTCCAGGCACCGTGCCCACCCAGCCAGTCTCCACACTGAAGTGGTGAGATTTCTGTACCAACCTGACCTGACCCTCCCCTTTCCCTTGCTGTCAGCCTTCTCCCCTTCCACCCCCAACCCTGTCCCCCCTTCCACCCTTTCTTCCCTAGGGAAGCTCCCCCCTTGCTTTACAGATCATTTTCTATGCTCCCTGTTCTCTTAGGAGGGACTTAGAGCATGCGGAGCCAGTCTGCAGGATTTCTTAAACAATACATTTATTTTTTCGAGCAGCACTCCAAGAGAGGGTTTGAAGGGTGTTGAAATTAACGATGAATAAAATGCAGCCTGCCACCCCTTTGAGCTGTTTGCTTTCTGTCTGTCAGAGCCACCTGCCTCTCCACCTCCCTGATCACACCTCCTCTCAGGGGGCCCCAAGAGACATCGGCTCTGAGGACTGGGCCTGGGTGGCAGCGTCCTGGGGGAGTCACTCTGGAAAATAACAGTGACATTCATGTGAGCTAAGGGAACCTACAGACATCCTAGGCAGCTTGGCCAGATAGGCCAAGGCAGAACCTGATAGCCAGGCCTGGAAAGAAGGTACGGGGTGTGGAGGAACCAGCACTGGGGAAACAGTCCCAACTGTGCCCAAGGTTTCCAGTTCTGGCTGTGCACTAGGCTTTCCAAAGGGAGCTTTGAAAGATACTGATACCCAAGCCCCATGCCCCGATTCTGATTTCAATGGTTGCAGGAGGGAAGTAGGCAGGCCTGGGAATTTTTTGGCAGCTGCCTGGGTGATTCTGAAGGGCAACCAATGTCTTAAACCCTAAGCCTTGTCTAAACACAGAGTGCTCACATGGTGGTGTGGTGGAAAGGCCACTCATTCAGAAGCTAGGAAGACTGGATTCTCATTCTGCATCTGGCAGTCAGCTTTCTCAGATCCTCAGTCTCCCCATCTGCAAAATGGGATAATGATCTCACCCCTCCCCACACATCCTAGGAGGCTTGGAACGCTGAAAACTGTAAATGCTCCACATATACAATATCACTGTTATAGAAGCATTTCATGATAAGAGACCAGGGAGCTCCTACGGCTTCTGCAGCAGGCCCTCTGTGGTGCCAGCTAGGAAAGAAAGTGCATTAGTCGCTTAGTCATGTCTGACTTTTTGCAACCCCGTGGAGTGTAGCCCGCAAGGCTCCTCCATCCTTGGGATTCTCCAGGCAAGAATACTGGAGTGAAGGCTGCAACCAAATGATTTCTTCTGCCCATGATGCCTTTGCAAACCTCTCCTTTTTGACCCTTCTTTAATCTCCATCTCCAGTTCCACTGAGGCTTCCTCTCTCCTCCTCAGCCTCCTCCCCAGGTTATCTTTATCCTTCAGTTTGCTCTAGAGATGAGAAGTAATTGATAGGTCATTCAAGTACAGGCCCTGCCGGCCTCAATCTACAAAATCACTCCCTGGCTCCCCCAAGCCCCAAAGTTCCCGTATAGCTGCAATGATACACAGTGTACTATTTTCCATTCTGGTTTGTTTTGGGTCTGTTTTGTTTTAATGCTATTAAATTGATTTCCTGATCTGCCTAGGAATCATACCCAATTTTGCAAAACTGTAGCCTGTGGTGTTTCTGGAAAGAGATCTTCCCATTCCCCTGCTTCCAGCGGAGACCTACCAGCTAGCTGTTGCAGTGGAGGAGCCTGCCCTATGGTCACCCATCAGCCTTCCTCTGTCTTTGGGCCTCTTTCCCCAGCTGTATTATCAGCTCAGGTGGGTGTTTCAGCTGCATGAAGTGGTCCTTATCTTCCTTTCAAGCTCTAAGGCCTAAGATTCCTATGACATTTGATCAATAGATCTCCACCCAGCCATCCCGGATGGATTGCCAACACTTCCCTTCTATAGTCAGTTACCTTTCTGTTTTCCTGGTGAAAAGTGAGAGGCGCTCAGTCATGTCAGACTCTTTGCAACCCCATGGACTATACAGTCCAGGGAATTCTCCAGGCCAGAATACTGGAGTGGGTAGCTGTTCCTTTCTCTAGGGCATCTTCCCAACCCAGGGATCAAACCCAGATCTCCCACATTGCAAGCGGATTCTTTATTAGCTGAGCTACCAGGGAAGCCTGATGAGAAGAAAATAACATATTTGCCAAGCCAGGGTCTTGGACAAGGGATTTGTGTGTTTATCTCAATCTCCTACCAACCCTGGGAGTTTGGAGGGGATAGGTCACTTGTTTAGTTTGGGGCCAGCAACCTCTTGCCATGCAAGGGCCTGGAGAGACAGGGTGAGAAAGACAGCACAGCCCTTACTCCAGGCTTGTGGGAGGCTGACAGCAGAGAGCGCCTGGCAGCTCTGCAGGATGCGCATTCCACGTCTGCGGGCCGCCTGGGCTGCCGGGAGGGCCCACGGAGAGGCAGCCAGCCCACCAGGCAGTCGGGGGAGCCTCCCAGAGGCAGGCTGTCCAAGCTGAGCGCAAGAGGGGCCCAATGAGCTGGCTGCTGAGGGGGAGAGGTGTCCCAGGCAGAAGGAACAGTGTGCAGGAAGACAGAGAAGTGACCTGTGTGCAGTCCCCTGGGCCTAGAGCCGGCACAGAGCTTTCCTGATTGTAAGAAGTGGAGTCTGGGCAAAGAAAAGTACATTTGTGGCTCTTTCCGATTCCACTTTGAAAGAAACGTTCACAGAAGAGATGTTGGTGGAATCACTAAAGAAAGGTGTAACCATAAGGCAACGAGTGCCTGGTGTGAGAGCTCACTTCTGCCTCTCTGGTTTCTCTCTCTGGCCTGTGGTGAACAGACCTCCCCGCCTTCCTACGGTTCAATTGTCAGCAAAACGAGGGGCTGGCTTTCAGCCTGCAACTCCGAGGTTCAGGAGGAGAAATGTCAAAGTGCCACAGGGATTCCTATCAAGAACCATCCTTAGCAAATCTCAGCTGTTTCCCTGACCCAGCCTGGACAGTTTGTCCCAGTTCTTTGTCCATGGACTGGGCTGAGTGGGACCAGCCATCTGGATGCAGGAAAGAAGGAACTGTGCCCCCACTGAGGTTGGGCCGGCTTCCTGCTGAAAGCTGCAGGCTCAACACACCCCTAACCCTGTGAGACCCTCCGTGAGCTCCGGGTCATCCTGTTGGTCTGTCTTCTTCTTTACAGCTGTGATGTCCAGTGCAGTAGCCGCCAGCCACACACAACTCTTCAATTGTAAATGAATTTAAATTAAATGGAATGAAAACTTCAGCTCTGCAGCTGCATTAACCACACGCACTTGCAGGCAGAAAACAACAGAAGCATGGGCTCCGCCTCCAATCTGCCTTTCAAACCTGTGCACGTGCATCTAACATGCATTACCCAGACTGGTAGCTACAGGAGAGCCGGGGACGTGCTGTTTTCAGCCTTCTAGCCTCTGCAGTTGGGGAAGGCAGTACTTTTGCCTGGAAAATCCCATGGACAGAGGATCCTGGTAGGCTCCAGTCCATGGGGTCGCTAAGAGTCGGACACGACTGAGCGACTTCACTTTCACGCATTGGAGAAGGAAATGGCAACCCACTCCAGTATTCTTGCCTGGAGAATCCCAGGGACGGGGGAGCCTGGTGAGCTTCTGTCTATGGGGTCACACAGAGTCGGACACGACTGAAGCGACTTAGCAGTAGCAGTAGCCTCTGCAGTAAGGACAGCCTGCTACAAGGTGGGTGGGTTAGATGCAAGGGCCTGTCAGTCAGTGATCAAGCCCTTCCTTGGCCTTGTGGAGGGTCTGCCTACAGGAGGGGAGGGAGGCCACTGTCAGACACTACTGAGCAACTAACACAGTCTTTTTACCTCAAATTAAATCCTTCCTTGCTCCTTGAGGGAGTCTTTAACAGTGATAGCCACTTTCATAGGAAAGTTCAGTCTTTGCATACATCTCTGGGACAGTGAGTACAGCAGCCTTTCACAGTAAAGTGTAAATGAGTGATAGTGGAGCCTGTCTCGGAGACCAGATTCTGATGGAGCAGAGGGAAGGGAAAGCCTGGGCTCCTGCTAGAAGGCGATACAAGCTCTACCAAACAAAGGCCACAGAAGGGCCATTGGAGGGCATCAGGGATCCGCCTTGTTGACTCAAGCTGCAGAGAACAGAAGCTGAATAGAAGCCCTAATACTCCTTCTCTTTAAAAACAAATTTCCAGCCATCCCTTGTTTTACTTCTAACAAATGCTCAGTCTCCTGTGTTGAATGAATGTTTATGTGACAGGGTCTCTGCCAGCCAGGCTTCTAATTCTATTAACCAAACACCCCAACATTCACAGGAGTTTCTCAATCTGTCTCCCTCTTCCATGTTCCAACTTCCCCAGATTCTCTCCTGAGCATCCAGAGCTTGGGGCAAGAGGGTGGTGAGAGGGAGATTTCTCCTGGCTAGAGAGCCAGGGAGCATCTCTGTTCCAGAAACTTGGAAGGTCTGCCCCTCCCCAGCCCCTCTAGCCTCACCCCATTCTCCCTAACAAGGGATTTCCCTTTTCATTGGTCAAAGAATCAAAATAGGGCTTCCCTGGTGGCTCAGTGGTAAAGAATCCACCTGCCAATGCAGGAGACACGAGTTTGATCCCTGGTCTGGGAAGATCCCACATGCCACAGAGCAGCTAAGCCTGAGTACCGCCACTACTGAGCCTGTGCTCTAGAAACCAGGAGCCACAACTATGGAGCCCATGTGCTGCAGTTACTGTAGCCCACATGTGCTGGAGCCCACGCTCTGCAACAAGAGAAGTCACTGCGAGGAGAAGCCTGTGTACCACAAAGAGTAGCCCCTGCTTGCCGCGACAGAAAAGCCTGTGCAGCAACAAAGACCTGCCCAGCACAGTCAAAAACCAGTCAATCAATAAAATGTTAGCCCAAATCCCATATGGTTTTTGCAAGAATAAAAAAGAGACAAAGCTTGGAAACAGCACAACTGTTAAGTATAAAATCTCTTTACTCCCCACGTCTCCATCATCAATCCCCACCCCCATCTGCCCCAGTGGCCACATCAGGGCCCAGCCCCACCAGTGCTCACCTGCTGCTCCCAGAGAATGAAGTGACCAGCACCCCACCTGAGACATTCAAGAAAACCTGCAACCCCCAGGCAAATCAGCAGCTGCCTCTGGGTTGAGATTTCAGGCATCTCTTCTCCAGTTTCACCAATGGTGCCACTTGAAGAAAAAACAATACTTCCCCCCACTCCCAGCTTCCTGATGCTGAAAGTTGGCAAGATTATCTGCTGTAGGATCTTTGAAACAAACATGAGGCTCAGGCCCAGGAACCTTTTGTCAGGGGTCCCCCAGAACCACCCTTAGGATCAATGACTTACTAGAAGAACTCGGAGAACTCAAACAAGCTACTATAGTCACAGCTGTGGGTTAGTACAGTGAAAGAATACAGATTACAATCAGCAAAGGACTAAGACTCTGTGCTCCCAATGCAAGGGACTCCAGTTTGATCACTGGTCAGGAAACTAGATCCCACACGCCACAACTAAAGATCCCACACGCTGCAACTAAGACCCAGTGCAGCCAAATAAATAAATAAATCAGTAAAGGACAAAAGCACATAGAAGAGAGTCCAGGAAAAACCAGGCACAAGCACCCAGGCATCCTTTCCCAGCAGAACCACAGAAACAGCACTTAATTCTCCCAGTAACAACATGTGACAACATGTAATGTGTTGCCAACAAGGGCAATTCACTCAAACTTTGGCGTCCAGGGTTTTCATGGGGGTCAGTCACGCAGACAGGGAGCACCCGTAGATGGACCTTAGCTACTCAGTCGTCAGTCCAGAGAGCAAACCAACCCCGCACTGCTCAGGGCCCTGGCAATCACTTTGAACCACATTATTAGGTTAAACTATGCAGCATGACTCAAGCTCCCAGGTGAACAATGACACTGCTATCCAGCAGGATCTTCCCAGGGCTCAGAGGTTATCTTCCAGGAGCAGCTCAAGGGCCAAGCCTTTGGAAAGGGCAGGTGTGAGCACCCCAGCCTGCTGAGTCCACCCTTCATTGCACACACCTGCACTCAGGCCCCATTCTTCACTGGAAAGCAGCCTCTCCTGCCTGGGTCATTCCAGCAGAGGCCAGTGGCCAAAAGGGAAAGGGGTGCTTGGGAGGGCTTCTCTGGTGGCTCAGTGGTAAAGAATCCACCTGCCAATGCAGGGGACACAGATTCTAATCCTGATGGCAGATCCCACAAGCCACAGAGCAATTAAGCCTGTGTGCCTCAACTACTGAGCCTGTCCTCAGAGCCCGGGAGCTGCAACTACTGAGGCCCGTGCGCCCTAGAACCCGTGCTCGACGAGCAGCCCCTGCTCACCACAACTAGAGAAAAACCTGTGCAGCAATGAAGACCCAGCACAGCCAAAAATAAAATACTAAATAAATAAAACAGAAGTGCATGGAAGCACAGCTGGGCTTGGCTTCAGACCCCCTCCCAGGAGGATCAGCTCCAGATCCCAGCCCCACAGACCCTCTCTTCCTCTAACAAGGACCCAAGGGGATTGATGTGTTCTCTTTGGTGGCCGACCAGGCTTCTGGGAAGACAGGCCCATAATCAAGGTGAAGTAGGCTTCTGAGCCAAACCACAATCATGCTGGGCTGTCACCACTGGTCAGTCTCCAGAACCAAATCCAGTCTGGGCTCCCAAACCCTCTGCCCACTTGCTCCCTGCTGGCTCATCTCCTCTGAGCTCTGCTCCTCTGACACCAGCAAACCCTGGCCTGGGGCTGTTCCCAGGCAGCCCTCAGCTCCTGCAAGGAGGCCTCGTCTTGCTTTTCCTCTGAGGCTTGTCCATTCACTCAACACCTGTTCTCTGCTTTTACACCATGGGATAAATACTAAGAAAGGGGTGGTCTGCTGCCTGGGGGAAGGCAGGGCTGGAGGACATAGGAAGGGAAAAGGAGCAAGCTAGGCAAGGTTAGGCGGCCCAGGCACCCCCTTTTCAGCAAACAGCATTCCAGGACATGCCTGTCAAGGCCACACCTATCCTCAGGCTCCTCTCAAACCAAGGAGGGACACAGTCTTCTGAGGCTGATGCAATATGACACTTAGGCTTTTGGGTGGGACGGAGCAGCTCTTCCCTCAGCCCCTACTGCAGACCCTCAGTCAAGCCTGGGCCTACTCCACTTTAAGCCACATCCTCATGCTTTCTGAGTCAATGCTCTGAGTGAACAACATCACAAAAGTCAGCTTTTGGTGTCTACTTGGTGCTGGGTTGACTTTTGAGTGTGGTGTCATTTTCTATTCAGACTGACCTAGATGAGGTTCCCATTAAGTGAATTCCTTAAGGGATTGGGGGCAGGAGGAGAAGGGGATGACAGAGCATGAGATGGCTGGATGGCATCACTGACTCGATGGATGTGAGTCTCAGTGAACTCCGGGAGTTGGTGATGGACAGGGAGGCCTGGCATGCTGCGATTCATGGGGTCGCAAAGAGTCGGACACCACTGAGCGACTGAACTGAACTGAACCTCTCTTAGCACCAGTTTCAACATCTTGAAATAGAAAAACAAACCTACCTTACTGCATTGGTGTGAAATGATACTATAAAGTGCCAAACACAGTATTTAGCACAGCTACTCAGTTCCCTTACCACCCTTTATCAACCCACAAATCCTACTTTTCCTATTTCAACCTGTAAGAGGCCATCCATCCAACCACTTATCCATTCATGCAGCCATCCACTGCTCCACCCATCTACCTATCCATCTACCCATCCAACTATTCATCTACTCATCCACGAATCTATATAACATTATTTTTTGAACACCTTCTAAGTACAAGCCACTGTGAGTTGTCCACTGAAGTCGATACAGAAATATACAATCTAGAAGCAAAAATTAAATATTACGACCAAGATATAAATAACTTGGCAGAAAGTGAAAAGTGTCTTCAGGGAAGGACAGAGAAAGTGTTGGGAGATTAAATACTCCCAGACCTCTTTTCAAGCTCCCATAGAAGGCAATTGCCAGGATTACACCTGATTTGATAAAACATTTCTCTTTCTCTTAACGACTGGAGACGACCAGGACTTTTTCCTCCCGCACAAAGACGACATCTCAGATTCTCATTATCCTAACCTGGCTCTGGCTTTGTCTCAGCTTTCATTTTACTGTGTTCAGCTCTCAGTTGCTCCACTGAGGACAATGTACAGAGTCCAAATTTCTTCCAAGTTTTTAATTGGACTGTCCATGAGGGATTTTGAAACCAACAAAATAGGCTAAATGAGGAGATGATGGATACATTAAAGACAGCTGCCTCGGGCCAGGCATTCCCTACACAGCAGTCTGCCCGAGAGTCCATTAGGTGAGGGCTTTGCAGCATCAGCAGCCAGCCTCCACCTCCTTAAAAACCTCTCCCCACCACCAGAGTTCTGTCCAGACTTAAGTCAACCCCTGGAAGAATTAGGGGAAAAGTATCTCCCTACGAAAGTGCCAGATAAACAGTGTGGGGCTGCATTTCTCAGTGGATGAAAAGAGGAAAATCTTACAAATTTTGTTGCCGCAGTGAGAAACAAGGACCTGTCAACATGATGAATGAAACACCCCATAATCTCTGCAGGCCACTACCCACCAGAAGTTTGATTGGAAAATTCCTGCAAAGGGGACTTTCCTGGTGGTCCAGTGGTTAAGACTCCTTGCTCCCAAGGCAGGGGGCCTGGGTTTGTTCCCTGGTCAGGGAACTAGATTCCGACACGCAGCAACTAAGAGTCTGAATACTGAAAGGACGATGGAGGATCCCAAGGGCCACAAAGAGGACCCAGCTCAGCCAAATAAATAAATACATAAATTTTTTTTTAATTCCTGCAAAGACATTGCTGAGTGAATGCTGCCGATGCGGCCAGTGGAGTTGTTTGCTGTTGCAGATTTAAAGACAGAAGACCCAGCTCTGCCACTTATCAGTCCTGCGAGTTTGAGTAAGGCCCTCCAACTCTCAGAATCTATATTTACTAGCAGGTAAGTCGGGAGAGCACGGGCCTCACCAACCTCTGCCCGCCAGCTTGCTGGTGACAGTGCAGTCCTCTCCATGAGCTGGCTCACGGGGGAGGAGGCATGGTGACAACCATCACTTGTGAGCTCAGTGGCTGGGACAACCAACGTCCCTTCCCCAAGCCTCCACATTTGTGTCCATGTAGGTTACATGTTTGCTGCAAGTTAAACGAGATGACGTGTGCAGAGTGCGTGGTGCACACCAGGTGCTCACTGGCCTTTGTTCCCTCCCCCCACCCTCATCCTTGTGGGCCACACTCAGCAGGGTCCCTGCGGCCTAGGACAGGAGGCACAGGGCCCCCGACACCCAAGCAGAGGTCAACAGAGTACTGTTTAGTGTCTTTTCTTAGGCTGACTTCCACTTGGAAACCGAGCCAGGCTCAGTGCCTTCTTGTTCCTCAAAACTGATTTTCTGAAACCTTTCCTCCTTTCACAGTCCATGCAGCATCATTTACCAGACTTGAGAATTATTTTTCCCAACTCTGGCCATCCTGAGTTCAGGGATTTCAGTTCTGTCTCAGTACACAGATCCCCTCCTCCTCAGAGGCCAAGGCTCACTCACGGGGCTCTGTGGGTACCAGGCACCTCTCTGAGCAGATAAAAGGCCAGACCAGGGTGACTGGTGAAGGCTGCAATGTTGCCCCTTCAGCCACAGGCTGCCGCCCGCCGCCCCATGCAATGCGCACAGTCCCCACCTTGCTGCTCATTTCTTCCGCTTTCTCCTCCTCTCCCTCCCTCCCCACTCTGCGGACATTATAGTAGCAGCTGACTCTTATTGAGGGCTTGCTAGGAGCCAGAGGCTGTGCCATGTCTCTCTTTTTTTAAATTGGAATATAGTTGTGTTAGTTTCTACTGTATAGCAAAGTGAATCAATTGTGTGTACATATACTCCTCCCCATTTTTTGGATTTCTTTCCTATTAGTACTCTTGCCTGGAAAATCCCATGGACGGAGGAGCCTGGTAGGCTGCAGTCCATGGGATCGCTAAGAGTCGGACACGACTGACCGACTTCCCTTTCACTTTTCACTTTCATGCATTGGAGAAGGAAATGGCAACCCACTCCAGTGTTCTTGCCTGGAGAATCCCAGGGATGGGAGAGCCTGGTGGGCTGCCGTCTATGGGGTCGCACAGAGTCGGACATGACTGAAGTGACTTAGTAGGTCACCAGAGCACTGAGTCCAGTTCCTGAGCTATAGTCTGTTCTCTCTAGTTAACTATCATGTACTTAGTATCAATAGTGCATATATGTCAATCCCAATCTCCCAGTTCACTCCCCCCACCCTTTCCCCCTTGGTATCCATACACTGGTTCTCTGTGCCTATTTCTGCTTTGTAAATAAGATTGTCTATACCAATTTTTTCAGATTCCATATACATGAGTTAATATATTTTTCTCTTTCTGACTTACTTCACTCTGTATGACGGTCTCCCCAGCCATGCCTCTTTTGATCACACAAGTCTCTGTAAAGATGTGGACACATGCCACTTTCCTCAGCCCAGCATCCCTTCCTCACTTCCTTGCATCAGGGTACTGCCCCCTATTTCCCCTAGAAAACCCTTCCTCCACGCCACATGGTTTCTGGGGGGCTGCCCTGGTAGACTTTGCCTCAATCAAAGTGAGCGGAATCCTTCCTGGGACTTTACATGGGGACGCGAAAGAGAGAGATGTTTCTCTGGACTGAGAGATGCAAGGAGATGACCCTGTTACTATTTGTTGGTGGCAGGGTCCTCCTGTCACATGAAGGAACCTGAGGACGAGATCAACACCCAAACAGGCAGGGAGGAGGGAGGAAGGGAGGGAGGGTGGCCAGCCGGCACTGCTCCAGCTTCCAGGAGCTCCAACCTCAGATGACTCTTTTTGTATAAGCTGGTATAGGTCGACTTTCTCTTATCTGAAAGCAAAAAAGTTCTGATTATTAGTAGATAGATAGGTACATTAGCTAAACTCTCTTATTATTATCCTCAATTTACAGATATGGAAGGTGAGGTTAAGATTCTGAGGTCCAGAGGCAGAGCAAAGATGTGTGCATGGATATATTTCATTCTAAATGAGTGCCCAGTGCAGCCATGCGCTGGATATTATACAAATACAACAGTGGGGAAACGAATGCTCTCTCAGAAATTACAGCCTGGGAAAGAGGTGCAGTCATGTTACTGATCTAACCCCACTTTTTATTCAAATCCACATATGCAACGCCGTATTTATGGTCGTCAGGATGCTGCAAAACATCTCACGTCAGAGTTGCCTTAAATAGTGGATGCCTGAATAATTCACAGAAGCACAAGTCTCCTATGTCTCTTTTGAGGCCCATTAGGAGTTGGTTGTCATGGGTTTTCATTTTGGCTCAGAACAAAATCTGTGCATGAATCATCCAGGGACCCTTTGGTCACAAGCAACAGAAACTGCAAAGTAACTTAGCCAAAGGGAATTGGTTGGCTTGGTGACGCAGAGCCCAGGGGTGGAGCTGGCCTCCAGGGAGGAGGGAGGCCAGGGACTCTAACGTGGTCAGCCTGGTTTTGCTCCTTTTCCCCACTACTCTCTAAGAGCTCTCCTCTCTGCTGACTCAAATTTTCCCGCTACTGCTGGGTTCCATGTGATGATGGCTGGGTGGGCAAGGGAAGATGGAGGGAGGGGCAGAGGCTTGCCCGTCAACAGTTCCAGGCGAGCAACACCCCAGTGTAAAATCTTGAAGGAGGGAGAGCTGCTCATCTGTGGGAAGCTTGGCTCATTCGCCCACCGCTCTGGCCAGGACAGTGGGCCCTGTGACCTGCAGTCCCTTCAGAACTGCATGGAGGGGCGTTGCCAAGAAAGATGCGGAGGGGATGGTGAACATGCATCAGGCATCATCTCACCACTGAAGTGGATTAGAGTTTGCAAAAGGCTCACTGGAGGACATCCAGTCCAGTCTCCTCCAGCACCCAGGGATGGAGACACACAGGTGGCTTATTAACATGCCCATTCCTGGCAATTCCACTCCATACTGCCCGTGTGGCCTTAATTTTCTCAGGTGCTTGAACTTGACAGAGCTGTCTAAAGATCCTCGCAGTCCTGATTATCCAAGGACAGTCCCAGCTACATGAAATGAATTTCTCTTGGCAAAGGGACCCTTCCCACAGCCTAAGCCTCCACCTGTGCAGGAGTTGGTGAAGTAGCTGAAGTGGGGGCTAGCCAAAGGCAGGCAAAGGGTCAAGGACAGGAGGAGGCCAGCCCTTGGGAAGCCAAGATCAGGAAACAGCGGGGCTTCACAATCTTAAAAGATCAAGATGCTTGTGGGTAAGGAAGAATTGCCATCAGGCTGTTGAGAGTGGCGAAGGTGCTCCAGGAACTTGGCCCATAGTCTTCCTGGACTATGGGGGAGAACATGAGGCTGGGATGGCAGGGATCTGGAAGCTCCAGGAAAGAACCAGAGAGGGTGACAGAGCTCCATGTGTAGAAGCAACTCAGCTGCAGGCCGAGGAGGTTGGGCCTTTTCTTACTTGGCTGTTGTGCTGCCCGGGGCCAGGTGGGATGTATCAATACAAGAGAACATCTTCAACCTAGTAAGAGTCCCCAGGTCTCCTAGGGGATGGTACCCTCTCTCAGCTGTCACCTGCGACCTCTGGTGACCACAGAATCTAGGCCGGAGTCACCCTGGGAATAGCTCCAGGGGAGATTATGAGGCGTCCATGTCCCTCACTAGGTGGGTAGAATTGCTCGCCAACCCGAGACTAGGAAAAAGACTAGGAAAAAGGGTCTCCATTAAATGCTGTGAAGCCAGCTAACAACAAATGAGTCAAGGATTCATTTGGAGGAAACGAGATATCTGTGGATTGATTTCAAGTGATCTGAAAGACAATGTCATTAAGAGAGCCACAAAATCTACTGTGGGAAGTCCGAAGAGAGCAGAAATGGCCTCAAAACACCCTGAGGTGACCCTGGGGCCTCTGTCAGCAAGACTGCTGGAAGGAAGGGGTCTGGCCCATGACTGCAGGTCCTGAACTGGCCTTGTTGCCCGTGGAACCGGTCCGCCAGTGACTGTCCTTCAAGCATGATCGCTTCCCCAAAGGGAAGATGGCATTTCCAGCACTGTCCTTCAGAAAGAGGACACAACTCCTAGAAAAATGAAACTATCTTTTTCTCCAGCTCACTTTTCTGGCTTGTCAGTTCTTATACCAAAGGAAAAATTGAGAGAGAGGAGAGAAAAGGATTATCTTAGTAAGTATGACAGTCTCTGAAAAGTCTGCAAACAAGATACAAGTACAGTACTTACACTTAGATCTGGTGCTCAAAAATCAGTTCAGGTTCATTATTTCCAATGAGTTAGTCAATCCCAAGAGGAGGGGAGGAGAGAAAAAATTTCTGAATACATAAAAATTTATCATCCATTTCCAAGGTACTTACTGACCCTGTGCAAAGTGGCTGTCTGAAAATGTCTGATTGAGAAGCTCTATGTCAGAGGTGCTGGACAGTCAGGAGGCTCACCCTTCAGGCTAACTCTGCACCAACCAGCCATGAGGTCAGTGCCCCGCCTCCTGTGGAGGATCATCTTGTTCCATCCGTGCCAATGTTCAAGTGCTCCCCTGGCCTTCACAATGACGCAGAGAGAAGCAACCACACTGGGCCCCATTACAGTCCCTGCTCCATGGGTCAGTGACCCCTGTCTCCAGGGAGATCACAGTCTGTGCACAAGTCTTTCCTAAGACGCTATGCCTGCTGTGCTGAGAACTGTGGGCAAGACAGACGAGGTCCTGAGTTGTTAGCTTAGTTGGATTCAAGTGGAAACAGGATTACAGAACAGAATGGAGTCCAAAGAAGCTATTACTCAGGAAAGAGAAAGAACAGAAGCCAAGATATGCTTTGAGAAGAAATAAATCAAATAATAATAGGAGTCGTTATAGGAGGGTTGCCATGCCCTCCTCCAGAGGATCTTCCAGACCCAGGGATCAAACTTGTGTCTCTTGCATTGGCAGGCGGGTTCTTTACCACTAACACCACCTGGGAAGCCCAGTAGTAACATTAACATTTAGACAAGGTGGGGCTTTGAAGATGGCGGGCAAAGGAAATATCATCATCCCTAAGCACCAAATTAAAAATCCCTTGCCATTGCCAAACACACTTTTCAAAATGAGTTTTGTCCAAGTGCCCTTATGAGGTAGGGAGGACAGCCAAAAGCTCCATTTCCTGGCTTTCTCAGTGTGGACACATGACTCAATCTAGCCACGAGGATGTAAGTGGAAGCAATCTGTATAACAATCCAGGATTCCTTAAAGCAAGGAAGAGCATCCTTACACAGTCCTTCTTCCTGCTGACTGAAATGTGGATGCATTGGCTGGAGCCCCAGCAGTCACCTTGGGCCATGAGGGGGTCTTGGGAAGAGAATCTGAGCACAATGGAGAGACAAACTTGACGAATCAGGGTCCCTGATGCTTGTGGAGCCAACTTACCTAGTCTTCCTCCCTCCAGACTTCCTTTACATGAAAGAAAAATTTGTATCCTAATCTACTCATGTTTAATGATCTTTGGCAAGCCACTTGTCTTCCCTACACCCCAGGTTCCTTGTCTCTAAAATGGAATAATAATATTTACCTAATACTTCATGGAGAGTAAACAGTAAACACAGTAAACTGAGTAAGCCAGACCCATAGCCATTATTACATCTTTCACAAGCTATTACTTTTTAACAGCTTTGAGAAAAAAACATACATACTACATAGTCTGCCTAAAGTATACAATTCAGCATATTTATAGTGTTTTTATTATCACCAGATCTCATCTTAGAACATTTTTATCATCCCCCAAAGAAACCGTGTACCCATAATCAGTCACTGCCCATTTTCCCCTCTGCCTCCCTGGCCCTAGGTATGTTTTTTTTTTTCTAATAGTAAACTCTCTTTAGTCACAATTTTAAGAGTGCTTGAAGATATTTTATAATATTAGACCGTCCTTGATGTAAGATAAGACAGATTTCCCTGTCAACCTTACATTATACTTAGGGCAAAAGTATGAGATTGTGTTTACTGGGTTTTTATTAAGAAGTCAACATACGAATTGAATAATATCGTAATTTAAATATACTCTTAGACAGTTTTCTTTTTCTGTGTTCATTTTCAATTTAATATTGATTCTCTCATTGAAGCAGTAAATACAGTTTTTAAAAAATCAAACTGTAACATCATGAGGTTTGTAATAAGAAATGATAGCCCCTCCCCTCATTGCTGCCCTGGTCACTTTCAGCTCTTAGAATCCTCCAGCATTTATCTCCATGTTTTTTTAACATGCTTATCCTGCTATTTCTTTATTTTCCAATTTTAGACATTATCTTACAGAAAGAATAGTAGATTTATTCTCTTAACACTCTTCATTCCAAACACAGGTTTTTTTTAAACTATTTTTCCTTAAATCACTTATTGGTGTTTAACTTATTATAACTAAATGAGGTAGATTCATAGTTAAGGTAGGCAGTGTACTATCATGATAGTTTTGATATTTCGGGAGTTAATAATCCCACCCCCTTTCTTCTCAGTTTTTTTCCTATCATTAATATTAGCTATTATTAATTCACCTGCACACTCCCTACATTGCACTCAAACATGACAGGTCCATTTCTTCCTTGCATCCATCCTTCTGGGGATTCCTGTCCTTGATCTGGTTGCTGTCTGGGTTTGCTTCAATCCTGAAAGTTACTTCAGTCATAGTGAATTCTGAAGGAAACAGCCTGCTTTATCTCCCTAGCCCGACTCTCCATAAAACCTAGACTTAAGTTCACGGAGCTCAGAGGCTTGGAGGTGCCACTTTGGCCTGACTACCTTGCCTTTCCCTTCTCAGATAACCTGACATCCTCACCCCACTCTCTCTGCTTGCAATTCATTGGGCCTTTTCTCTCCATGTCTCATTCAAGTTAAAGGACCACCAAGAAGGTTCAGGGAAAAGCATTATCAATGAATATTTCCAAGCCTCAACAAACTTGGGTGCTAAGATCACAGATAATAATACAAAATAAAGCAGAAAAGCACTCTGTTGCTGATTAGAGAATGAACTAGATTACTGACATGGCCCTCTGAGGAGAAAGGTGGGCAGGTACCACCTCGGCGTGGGTCTCTGGATGCTGGCTTAGACCAAGTGCAACCAAGGCTTATACCCTTTTACAGCACCTATGAAACAAATTAATCATGTAATCAGGAAACATTAGTGGCCACCCAGAGTGCACCAACTGGCAGCCCTAGGACCAAATCAGACCTGCAGACATATTTTCACGGCCTGTAGGGTTTTAAACTTCCCATATGTTTCTAGGTTGGGGCATTCACCTTAACCCTCCTAGTCTCTATATTCTGCACCTCCCTGGCCCTGAAGGTACGGCCTTTGAGACCTGTAACAACCCAACCCCATTAAATTACTGAAGAGGGGAAATCCATAGAAGGGCAGTTTCTAGTCACACAGCTCGGTGGCAAATCAGGGGCTAATCCAGCACAAGCAAGCTTTCTGATGCGTCCCCTGCTGCTCAGTTTAACTCACCCACATCCTGACCTGTGAAGGTCAGCCCTTCACCCACTTACCAACCCTTCACCCACTAAGCACGAATTCAGAGCACAGCAATAGAGCAAACTTTCAGGGTTATTCCCCATAAGCTGGATAAGACACTCCTGCCTCAACATAACATATACAACCTTCAAGTCAAGTGATCAAAATATCTGAGTGCATCAGATTGGTGTCCTGTTCCAACCCTGCTGACATTTAACTCCCATCTCCTCATTTTGCAAGCTTCTGGCTGACTGTCTCTCTTCTCATTTAAACCTAATCCTGTATGCAAACAAGGTTCAGTGCAACCCCTTGGCTGGATGTCGGCATTTGGTGACTGGTGAACTTGTGAAAGAATGCAGTTGCTGAACTGCTGTTTCCTTTGGGTGATCAAGCCCCAGAGAGCAGCCCAGTAATCTGCCATGAGCCAGACAGACAGCAGTACACTGGTAGATGCCTCTTGCTGTGGCCACGTCACCTAGAGAAGCCTTCTGTAGAACCAGCTTCCACAAGAGAATAGAAATAGTACTTCCTAACATCTATACCACATCTCCTATTTTCCTTAACTCCTGCTATGCTGCCTACATCAATCATTCTGACACTAAATAATATTTTCAGTTCAGTTCAATTGCTCAGTCATGTCCAACTCTTTGCAACCCCATGGACTGCAGCACATCAGGCTTCCCTGTCCATCACCAACTTGCAGAGCACCAACTTGCTCAAACTCATGTCCATCGAGTCGGTGATGCCATCCAACCATCTCATTCTCTGTTGTCCCCTTCTCCTCCTGCCTTCGATCTTTCCCAGCATCAAGATCTTTTCCAGTGAGTCAGTTCTTCACATCAGGTGGCCAAAGTATTGGAGCTTCAGCTTGAGCATCAGTCCTTCCAATGAATATTCAGGGTTGATTTCCTTTACGATTGACTGGTTTGATCTTCTTGCAGCCCAAGGGACTCTCAAGAGTCTTCTCCAACACTACAGTTCAAAAGCATCACTTCTTTGGTGCTCAATTTTATAATCCAACTCTCACATCCATACATGATTAGGGAAAAACCAGAGCTTTGACTAGACAGACCTTTGTCTATGATGTCTCTAATTTTTAATATGCTGTCTAGGTTGGTCACAGCATTCTTACCAAGGAGTGTCTTTTAATTTCATGGCTGCAGTCACCATCTGCAGTGATTTTAGAGCCCAAGAAAATAAAGTCTGTCACTATTTCTATTTTTTTCTCCATGAAGTGATGGGATTGGATGCCATGATCTTCATTTTTTGAATTTTGAATGTTGAGTTTTAAGCCAGCTTTTTCACTCTCCTCTTTCACTTTCATCAAGAGGCTCTTTAGTTCCTCTTCACTTTCTGCCATAAGGGTGGTGTCATTTGCATATCTGAGGTTATTGATATTCCTCCCAGAAATCTTGATTCCAGCTTGTGCTTCATCCAGCTTGGCATTTCGCAAGCTGTATTCTGCATATAAGGTAAATAAGCAAGGTGACAATATACAGCCTTGACATATTCCTTTTCCTATTTGGAAGCAGTCCGTTGTTAAATTTATCACATGTGCACATCTCAGATTCCTAACACTATTTTAAGCCTTGAAAGGGAAAGAAAAACAGGACAGATTTTGGAGACACACTCTTAGGGTTCAGATCCCAGTACTGCCACTGACTGTATGGCTGTGGCAAATCACTGAACCTATGAGCCTCAGTGTTCTCACCTATGAAGAGCAGGTAACAGAAGTACCCACCTTTCAGTACTGCTGAAAAGGATGAGTCTTTTGATGTACCCAGCACCATACTTTGCCTTCTTCAGATATTCACAAAGTATTTAATATTGCCCAATCATTCATCAATGTAAAGCATCTGCCTGCAATGCAGAAAACTAAGGTTCGATTCCTGGGTTGGGAAGATCCCTGTAGCAGGAAATGGCAACCCACTCCAGTATTCTTGCCGTGAAATCCCAAGGACAGAGGAGCCTGGCACGTCACAGTTCATGGGATCGCAAAGAGTCTGACACGACTTAGCGACTAAACAACATCAATCATTCACCTATTTCGTAATATTAAGGACTCAATGTGAAACTCATGGTGGATTTAGCCGAGTCAGACCATGTTTAGCAATAAAACATCACATTAAAATTGATGATAAAGCAACATTTCATGCAAAGATGGGCTTGATAAAGGACAGAAATGGTATGGACCTAACAGAAGCAGAAGATATTAAGAAGAGGTGGCAAGAATACACAGAAGAACTGTACAAAAAAGATCTTCACAACCCAGATAATCACGATGGTGTGATCACTGACCTAGAGCCAGACATCCTGGAATGTGAAGTCAAGAGGGCCTTAGAAAGCATCACTACGAACAAAGCTAGTGGAGGTGATGAAATTCCAGTGGAGTTATTCCAAATCCTGAAAGATGCTGTGAAAGTGCTGCACTCAATATGCCAGCAAATCTTGAAAACTCAGCAGTGGCCACAGGACTGGAAAAGGTCAGTTTTCATTCCAATCCCAAAGAAAGGCAATGCCAAAGAATGCTCAAACTACCACACAATTGCACTCATCTCACATGCTAGTAAAGTAATGCTCAAAATTCTCCAAGCCAGGCTTCAGCAATATGTGAACCATGAACTTCCTGATGTTCAAGCTGGTTTTAGAAAAGGCAGAGGAACCAGAGATCAAATTACCAACATCCGCTGGATCATGGAAAAAGCAAGAAGAGTTCCAGAAAAACATCTATTTCTGCTTTATTGACTATGCCAAAGCCTTTGACTGTGTGGATCACAATAAACTGTGGACAATTCTGAAAGAGATGGGAATACTAGACCACCTGATCTGCCTCCTGAGAAATTTGTATGCAGGTCAGGAAGCAACAATTAGAACTGGACATGGAACAACAGACTGGTTCCAAATAGGAAAAGGAGTACGTCAAGGCTGCATATTGTCACCATGTTTATTTAACTTATATGCAGAGTACATCATGACAAATGCTGGACTGGAAGAAACACAAGCAGGAATGAAGATTGCCGGGCCAAATATCAATAACCTCAGATATGAAGATGACACCACCCTTACGGCAGAAAGTGAAGAGGAACTCAAAATCCTCTTGATGAAAGTGAAAGTGGAGAGTGAAAAAGTTGGCTTAAAGCTCAACATTCAGAAAACGAAGATCATGGCATCCGGTCCTATCACTTCAAGGGAAACAGGTGTGGAAACAGTGTCAGATTTTATTTTTCTGGGCTCCAAAATCACTGCAGATGGTGACTGCAGCCATGAAATTAAAAGACACTTACTCCTTGAAAGGAAAGTTATGACCAACCTAGACAGCATATTCAAAAGCAGAGACATTACTTTGCCAACAAACATTTGTCTAGTCAAGGCTATGGTTTTTCCTGTGGTCATGTATGGATGTGAGAATTGGACTGTGAAGAAGGCTGAGGGCCGAAGAATTGATGCTTTTGAACTGTGGTGTTGGAGAAGACTCTTGAGAGACCCTTGGACTGCAAACAGATCCAACCAGTCCATTCTGAAGGAGATCAGCCCTGGGATTTCTTTGGAAGGAATGATGCTAAAGCTGAAACTCCAGTACTTTGGCCACCTTATGCAAAGAGTTGACTCATTGGAGAAGACTCTGATGCTGAGAGGGAGGAGGAGAAGGGGACGACAGAGGATGAGATGGCTGGATGGCATCAGTGACTCGATGGACGTGAGTCTGAGTGACCTCCGGGAGTTGGTGATGGACAGGGAGGCCTGGCATGCTGCGATTCATGGGGTCGCAAAGAGTTGGACACAACTGAGCGACTGATCTGATCTGACACGACTGAGCGACTGATCTGATCTGATAAAGTCCTGATCATTATGTGAAGAAAAAATTGATAAACCACGTCTTGCTAGATGGGCAGTGCACCATAAAATTTCGGATCAGTGGCTGAACTGAAAGTAGTTCATTGTCTTAGATTTAACTAAACTTTGGTTTTAAACTATCTGCATTCAAGATTATTCATAAAATTAAACTAACTGCTAATTATAACAGGTAAGTGTCAACAAAATTCTAGGAAATAAATGCAATAGTAATCGTGTGATAACACAGATGTTAATCCCTATAGTCGGTTTCATTTACTGGTTGATTTTAAACACTGAAAAATTCACTGCCATTGTTCTTTTGTTAGAATAAAAAATTGTCCAGACAGAATTATCCTTCTTTCTAAATTTAACTTTTAGGGAGTTTATCATTTCTCTTTACCTCTTTGAAGTAAAGCAAGGCTGCAGCAGTCTGGCCCTCTATTTACCAAGTCTAGAAATAGGATTGTGATGGTCCAGTGAAAGCCGCCTAACACCTTGTAGCGTTCATGCCACTGCTGAGTTGCCCACAAAGCTGGATCAAAGATGTGCGTGGGCACTTCTATTTGGGCAAACCACATGCTGAAGCAAAAATACGCTAACATACATTGAATTTGGATCATGTTCGGAATGTTGTCTGTCACATGACACAGTGTTGCTTCCAGGACAGCGGGGAAACTGCTGTGTCAAAGGCAAGACAAGGGCTCCCTATTTTCCTCCTTAAAGAACCGGAGGCATTGTTACCTACAATGAGGTGCTCTGCTAGGGACTATTTCCTGTGGATACCCTGGCTCTCTACCACAATGCTCAGATACCTGAACACTAGCCAAATAGGTAAATTCCAGAGCAGAATATAAGAGAAACCAGCAGCTCTATCAAGGGAAGGGGAATGTGGAATGAACACATCAGGCAGAAAACTACTATTTTAGGGACATCCCTGGTGGTCCAGTGGCTAATACTCTGCACACAATGCAAAAGACTGGGATTCCATCCCTGGTTAGGGAACTAGATCTTGCATGTTGCAATTAAAGATTCCACGTGCTGCAACTAAGACCAGGTGCAGCCAAAGAAATATGTGCAGTATTCTGGGTGCTTTCACCCACCTTCCCTGGCCACACCCTACTCCCTTATCCCAAACACAATGACCCTAGGAAGGTAATAACAGAAATTTTCTTTGTATATGAAAATTCTCTTTACTCATTTGTTCTTCCCCATAAGCTGATTAACATTAATTTATTTCAGACCAGGCACTGGTTTTCCTTCCGACTATTCTGCACACCATCTTAATCAACAGAATATACCAAGCTTAAAGAGCCACTCAGTACTGAATCAGCAGCTCATACCATATGTTGTGGGTAAAAACATACTTCCCAAAAAAGCTAAATGCAGAAAGACCAAGGATAGAATATATATTTAATACTCATGAAGTCTAACAGGATGTGCTTAGTATGTGGAACACTGAGATTTTACAGGGAAAAAGTTAGTCTTTAAATATATCCTAAAACATCTTTCTTCTGTTCTGTTACAGTTTTTGCCCTCAAAAGAGTATTTTAAGGGAAAAAGTCTAATTACAAAAACAATTGCATCTTGGATGGATTCTTAGTGCTAACTTTTCTAAAATGTAAAAAAGCCATGTATTTTCTCAGAAATGTGGTGATGTGGCCAACAGATTTCATGGTAACAGTATGGCTGAGTCCTAAATCTTGGGTAATATTTATAGATTCAGCTTTATTCTGGCATTATCCAAGTTCGCGTTTGAGTGGAGAAAGAAAACCAAACCACACTGCAATTAGAATTTTAAAATGCCAACTGTCTTTTCTCAGGTCAGAAATTAGTTTATCTTTTGCTTTATATCTACCATTCCAAAAGGAAGGAGACTGGCTGCTTCATTAGCATATTCATGTAATAAGCACAGCTTAAGTCTGAAACATCTTAAACTACAGGTCTATTATGAGCTGCTTCATTTTTCAAAAACATCTTAGAACTAAAACATTAAGTCTCTTTTAGAAAAATGAAAGCACCCTGATTTATCAGAGCTTGAGAGACCACATGTTTTCTTAGAATCAACACCTCACCCCTCGCCCCATTTCCTGTAGCCCTCACAACTAAAACCATAGGCTGATTTCCATTTTATACATGCTTTTCTGTGCAGCAATCTAAAAACACCTGATCACAGCTAACCAAGGGATGAAATGTTTCACTGGAATTTAAAAACTGCCTTTTGAATTGTATCAAAAAGTCCTCCACTTGTAAGTAGCCACAATATTTTGTAGACCAATTAAAATGTACACATCTAAAGTTTTTCTCTGTAAGTCTGCCTTCTCTCCAAGCATTTGATAGCCATAAAAGACAAACATGTCACTCACTCCAAATTATCAATGATGATGAGTAACAGCATGGTAAATTAAGATGAACATTTTAAAGGGCTTACTGGTATTAAATTTTCATGTGTTCTCATATCAAACATAAAGTGCTTAAAACATAATTGCATAGCTTGGCAATAATCATAAAGCAAGCACCTGCATAACCACCACTCAGGTCAAAAAACAGAACACTATAGCACCTCAGAAGTCCTCTAGAAGCCCCTTCCCATCAGCATCCCCAACCACTCTCCAGACTTACACAGTCACATCCTTGCTCTTCTTCAGTCTCACCCCCTTAAGTGCACCATTAAACAGTATTCTATCTATTAATAGTTTTCAACTTCATATGATTGGGAGAAAAACTGTATTACTTGTTATCTGTCATTTCCTTTGCTTACTGTTTTAAAGATCCTGTTTATTTTATTTTGTGTAGCTGTAGTTTGTTTTCATAGCTGGGCTATTTCCAGTTTGGGTCTATCACAAACATTCTTGTATACCTGTCACTGCACAATATGTACAAGCATCTCTTGTACAGAGTTATGCACCGAGGAACAGAACTGCTGGGTCACATGCATATTTTCTACTTAACTAGATAATTATTCTTACTATCGGTGTTATGCCACATCCTTATTAATAATTGGTATTGTCACATTTTAAAGGATTATCAGTCTGGTGAGGAGAATGGAGTTGGGAGGGTGTAACCTGGAATAGTTTTCATCTTCATTTTTCTGACTAGCGATTGAAGGTTTTTTTCATATATATGGATTATTTCGATTTCCTCTTGGGTAAAGTGCCAGAATTTCTTTTAAAATGAGTGTTACTGGAGAAAAGGGTTGGTGGGAATGTAAACTGGTGCAGCCATTATGGAAAACAGTATGGATGTTCCTTAAAGAACTAAAAATAGATTTGCCATATGATCCAGCAATCCCACTCCTGGGCACATATCCAGAGAAAACTATAATTTGAAAACTTACATGCACCCAAATGTTCACTGAAGCACTATTTACAATAACCAAGACATGGTAGCAACCTGCATCCACCAACAGATGAATGAATAAAGAAAATGTGGTACATATATATATACAATGGAATATTACTCAGCCATAAAAAGAACAAAATAATGTCCTTTGCAGCAACATGGATGGACCTAGAGATTATCATACCAAGTGAAGTCAAAGGCAAATACCATGATATCATTTATATGTAAAATCTAAAATATAATAAACTTATTTATAAAACAGAAACAGACTCACAGACATAGAAAACAAACATGGTCATCAAAGGAGAAAGGGGACGAGGGAGTGAAAATTACAAGCTGCTATATGTAAAATTGACAAATAAGATCCTACTGTATGTAACAGGGAAGTAAATTAAATACCCTGTAATAAGTCATAATAGAAAAGACTATGAAACACAACCCATATATATGTACAATGAATCACTATGCTGTACACTAGGAAAACAACATTGTTAATCAACTATACTTCAATGCAAAATTTTAAACTTAAAAAAGGTTTTATTGAGATATAATTGACATCATACAATGCACCCATTTAAAGTATATGATTCAATGGTTTTTAGACATATTCACAGATATATGCAACATCACCATTTAGAACATTTTCATCTCAAAAAGAAACCCCATATCTTTAAGTTGTCACCTCCCTAGCCATCCATTCCCAGCCCCTCAGTTCTATGCTGCTGCTGCTGCTAAGTTGCATCAGTCGTGTCTGACTCTTTGTGACCCCGTAGACGGAAGCCCACCAGGCTCCTCTGTCCCTGGGATTCTCCAGGCAAGAATACTTGAGTGGGTTGCCATTTCCTTCTGCAATGCATGCTAAGTCGCTTTAGTTGTGTCCGACTCTGTGAGAACCCATAGATGGCAGCCCACCAGGCTCCTCTGTCCCTGGGATTCTCTAGGCAAGAATACTGGAGTGGGTTGCCATTTCCTTCTCCACCAGTTCTATGCTGCTGCTGCTGCTAAGTCATTTCAGTCCTGTCCGACTCTGTGCAACCCCATAGATGGCCTCCCACCAGCCTCCCTGGTCCCTGGGATTCTCCAGGCAAGAACACTGGAGTGGGTTGCCATTTCCTTCTCCAATGCATGAAAGTGAAAAGTGAAAGTGAAGTCGCTCAGTCGTGTCCAACTCTTAGCGACCCCATGGTCTGCAGCCTACCAGGCTCCCCATCCCTGGGATTTTCCAGGCAAGAGTGCTGGAGTGGGGTGCCATTGCCTTCTCCGAGTTCTATGCTAATCTATATTAATACTTTTGTTTCTATAGCCTTCCCTATTCCAGACTTTGATATGAACTGAATCACTTATTATGTAGGCTCTTGAGACGGGCTTCTTCACTAATGTTTCCAAGGCTCGTCCTAGCTTTAGCATGTATCAGTCCTTCATTCCTTCTATAGTCAATTAATAGTCTATTGTATGGATATCCTACATTTTGTATATCCATTCTGGACACTTGGGTACTTTCTACTTTTTAGCTATTATAAATAACTCTGCTATAAGCATTTGTGTACAAGTTTCTGTGCAGACATGTTTTTCTTAGATATATACCTAGAAATGGAAATCCTGGGTCATCTGGTAACTCTTGTTTAACTGTTAGAGGAAAAATTGTTTTCCAAAAGTGACTACACCATTTTACCCTTTCACAGAAGTGCAGGAGAGTTCCAATCTCCCCACATCCTGAACACTGTTTATCTGGCTTGATTTTAGCTATCCTAGTGGTAGCATAACTGAGTGACTTCACTTTCCCTTTTCACTTTCATGCATTGGAGAAGGAAATAGCAACCCACTCCAGTGTTCCTGCCTGGAGAATCCCAGGGACGGCGGAGCCTGGTGGGCTGCCATCTATGGGGTCGCACAGAGTCGGACACAACTGAAGCGACTTAGAAGCAGCAGTGGTAGCTCACTGTGGTTTTAGTGCAGACTTGCCTGATAACATTTTGCATCTGTTCATGTGCTCATTGGCCATTTGCATACGTTCCTTGGAAAATTATCTATTCAGACCTTTGCCTTTTAACTGGGCTGTCTTTTTGTTAATGGGAGGTATTGAGTCATGTCTGTTTAGTGATTTTTATAGTTCTTTATATATTCTGGATACAAATTCTTTAATATTTTATGTGGTACCAATATGTTTTCCATTATGGATCTCCAGCTGACCCTTGGAACAACACTGATTTGAACTGTGTGGGTCTGTTTATACTTGGATTTTTTTCAATATGTACTGCAATACCATATGATACACAGTTGGCTGAATCTATGGAGGCACAACTGTGGATATGGAGGGACTGTAAAGTCTTATGTTGATTTTTAACTGCATGGGCCGGGGGTGGGGGAGGGGGTGGTGGTCATGGTTCCTAACCCTCACTTTGTTCAACAGTCAGTTTAAAAGTGTAGTCTTTTCACTTTGTGCTATCTTTTAATGAAAATAATTTCCCAATTTCAATATAGCTAAGTGCGTCAAATACGACGGTATTTGACTTAAGAAATCCTTTCCAAAGCCATTTTCATATTTCTCAAATAGTCGTAAAAATATTTTCCTGTATCATTTTCAATAGAACTACAACATAAAAAACTTGGTAGTGCTGCTATATACATTTAGGGAGAAAATTCACTGGAGTTGATTTTTATATATGATATGGAATACAGACCCAATTTCATTTTGTTTCTATATGAATACCCTATCATCCTATCACCTTTTATTAAAAAGGCTGTCCTTCCTGCCTACAGCAGGACCAGCCGTTAGACTCTTATTAACCTCTCCATTACATCAGGGTTCAATCTGAAAGATTTTTTAGATCCAGGTTTCTAAGTCTCATCACAGCCCAGGGGTGGGAGAATGCCAGATGGGATGGAGGATCACAGCAGGACTCTGGATTTCTAAGTTCCTTAGCTAATGTGCAAGCAGCCAACCTGGCTCCTACCAACGGATGGACACTGTGGAACCACCGGAAGTGAGTTCCATGAGTCCCTTCCAGCTTTAAGATCCCTCACTTTCTTACAAATCTCTAGGCTACTTGTTTCTTACCATTCAGGAATACGGAAAAATGTGTGAAAGTCTTATTACAAAGAAATACAACACATGTCAAATTCTAAAACGAATACATGATTTTATTTATAATATTCAACATATCGCCTACTATTGCCCATGTCCATTTACGTATTCCTCAGTTACAGCTTTCATTTTTCAAAATAAAGATTTTTGAAAATATACTCAGGGAGCGCAAAGTATACTAAATATTTTACTAATTTGATACCCCATGGGCATCAATTGCCAACAGTATGGAAAAGGGGTTAATATAAAACAATACAAAAGCATTACAAACAATAGCTTATCAATATTATCTTCATTCCATTAGTGGAATTTACTCATGCAGTTACCTTTATTCGGGAAATGATTTCATTTACAAAACTATTATTCTTTGCGATCACCTCAGCTTTTAGCTGTTTTAACTTTCTCGTGATGCTTTCTTCTGACATTTCAGTAAAGGGCACTTGCTTCACCTTGGATAGAAACTCTTGAATAATTTTTTCACCTTGCTGAAAAAAACATGTGAACATTTCATTAGTCTTTTAAAAATGACTTTTCTAAAAGTCACATTAAATAGTAATGACTTGTTTCATTACAATTTCAATCTAAACATACCACCCAATATTTAAACATTCTTTAAAGTGCACACCATTTAGAATTTATAGCAAAGCCCTCAGTTGACTATATTTCTTCATAGCAAGTTATTAAAAGGATATTTTCAGCTGCTAATGACAAATGGGCTGAATATTTTAGTAGTTTCCAAATCACTCAGGTTTTGTAATTGATACATAACTTAGCTTTCTGGGGAAAAAAAGAACTCGAGGTTTACAAATACTGTGAGGCATAAACAGTCACTGAAAATTTAGTAATCATACACATACACACGGGATGTTTCTTCTTTATTTTACTGCCTAGTTATTGCCATTCTAAAGAACACGGTTGTTACTTGCTGTGTGAACCATGGGGAAATTCCTTAACACATAGTCCTCATCCATAAAATAGGGACAATAATATTATGAACAACACAGGGCTGCTGTGAGAATTAGAGTTAGCATGTGCACAGTGCTGAGAACAGTGCCTGGCAAAACGTATAATGTTTATCACTACGTTTGAAACCGAACTAAAGTCTGCTACCAGTGAGCCAGTTGGCCATATGTATCTTAAAGGTGAAAGGCAGATAACCCAAATGAGAAGATAAAGAAGAACTACATTTCTGTTAAATAACAAGTGCCTTTCTCCCCAATAAAGTAAAATCTAGACTGAGAAACTGATAATTCTATGTTATATGTCTCCTTTAAGAATTTTTAAAAAATTCATTGTAAGTAATATTATCAAAAGCATATGATTTCTGTTTTAATTGGAACCAATTACATAAAGGAGTCTACCTAATCCTGGATCGCGGATAGCTGTGGTGCTGATACCAAGACCATTTCACACCCAGAATGGCAATCTTCCCTAGGTAAAACTATTAACAAGTTATAACACATTTCTCCTGCTTGTACAGACACAACAGATAAAATCTTCAAAAGCCATACACATCATCTCTTATTGTAACATCTATCCAAAGAAGAACCAAAAGTTCACTGAGTAAAAGCTGACAATGTGCCCAGAAGTTGTCACAATGCATTATCACAGTAAATGCTGCCAGAAGTAAATTAGGATTCTTTTGTTATTATGGAAAACTATTAATAATAATCCTTTAACTTTTTAAAAACGCACTGGGCAAATAAATGCTTATACCTTTCTGTGTGAACACCTCAATTTCACCCACCACTCAGAAGGTTCAACTTAATATCCACTTCTCCCACAAGAACTGAAAAGCCCGCCCACAGACAGCTTTCCTGAGTAAACACCTGTCACATTCTCTATGACATGTTCACTATTACTATGTCCCAACTAGTTTCTAAACAACTGGAGGGCAGGAACTGTGTTTATTTATCATCTTAACTAATAAGCATTTGAGTAAATATGTAATTTAACTGAACTTTATTTGTTTAAAGGTAATCAAAGGTAATCAAAGATGTGTGTGGACTTTTATAACTCCTCTGAATTACATATTTTAAACCTACACTAATATTCCTATCCTATTTTTGAAATCTGGTACTTGAAATGATATCTTTTGATTGTGCAGATGTGTATAGTGGTGAAACCAAAATGATACAGATGGATTCTTTGCCATGCAAAGAAATGTTAGTAGAAACCAATAATGAATGATCAATAATTAAATAGAATCATACAGGGGAAAAAATAACTACAAGAACAATCTGACAAACCTCTCTTTCCAGATAGCATCTCTTTGCTGCTGGTTCCATTTCATCACATTCCTGTGGTTTCCCAATATTCTGAAACTCCTCCAACTCCAGGGCTTTCTGTTTAGCACACTCTATTACATGCCTGGGAAAATTAGCAAGCTCAGCAACATGAATCCCAAAACTTTGATCACAGACACCTACAAGAAATTTGGGGAGTAGGAAGAGAGGGCAATGTATGTCAATGGAATTTATTTTTCTCACTCTGTCATCAGGAAACTTAATCTTGCATTTTTCAAATGTATTAGCCAAATGTTTCAGAGTAACTTAAAGGAATTTTAATTAAGCCTCCAATGAGAAGTGATTATGACTTGGCAATACAGCACTATATTTTATCCTTGACAAATGTAGTAGGAAAAATTATAAAAACAGACAAAGGCTTGATAGATAATCCTCAAAGGTCTAGACAAATAACTGAATCTGAAGAAAGATTAATCAACACAATATCTCTGAGGTTTTCTTATTTCAAAAGGGAGGGACTAAAGTACTATGAAAAAAAAAAGAGATATAAAGTGTCTCTAATTAGGAGCAACATTTAATTCAAAATATACTTCACATGACAATGAAATTTTTGACCCAAATGTTGACTAGTAAGTTTACCAACTACGCATGTTATCTTCACCCCTGTAGGTAGAAAATAAACTGATTTAAGATATTCCTTCCAAATGTTTAGTATCAACGATGCTCACAGTGTTATCATAGAGCTCCCATTTTTGCCTCAACTGTAAATTTTCTTTTGGTCTAGTAGACATCCCAAACATTCTGGAGCTGGATATTTTACACAACTTAGAGAAACAAAAATAAAATAGAAGCAAGTGTTTGATAAACATCCACAGTGAAGGACAAACCTCTTCCCATCTTCACTTGATCTTTTTCAATATTTTGAAGCCATTTCTTTATCACACAAAACACTTTTTAAAACCCAAACCTCAACTTCATGCTATATGCCAGGTCTAACCAAGAGTATCTATATTCTCTATAAACAATAATGATGCAAATGGTAACTCAAAAGGATTCCTACAAACATAAGCAAAAAAGAATTAAAAATAGTACCTTATTTATGTGCAACCAACAAATAACAGATAACATGTTTGTGGAAAATAAAAAAGCCATCTGAAAAAGCTATTCTGATGTCTAATGAAATGTTAAAGCAATAAAAACTTTATAGTACGTTAATCTCATCAATGCAGTCATCTGATTAGCTGCCAGACCCACGAACAACAAACTTTCCTGAAAGGCTGAAATACAAACAAATAAGTTGTAACTACCAACAATTTCAAGATCTCTGGAAATCTCAACTTTAAGCTCTTTATATAAAAAGGAATAGGAAATGGCAACCCAAGCCAGCATTCTTGCCTGGGAAATCCCATGGAGAGTGGAGCCTGGCGGGCTACAGGCCATGGGGTTGTAAAAGTTGGACACAAGTTGGCGATTAAACCACCACCACAGCTAATTTGACAAGAAAACAAGGTGACTTGAGAGGTAGTATAAAATTCCTGATGATGTTCGGAGTATAGATCATGCTTTTGGTGACTATTTAAAATGGTTCTATTATGAGACATAGAAATGTAAATAACGTACCCATGTCCCTGTCCCTACACTGGAAATTGGTAAGCGTTTTACAGGTCAAACATCAATAATTCACCCTACTGTAGAATAAGGCAATTACTAATGATTCCAAGGGCAGGAACACTGAATTTATAGCACACCAGTGGAATGTGCTCACCTTTCTTCACCTGATAAAGCATGGTTAAAGTCTCTTCAGTAGTTAGTGCTGTGACATGTAGATTATTAACAGTTGGTATCTGATTGGCCAAGGCTGTAAGTTCATGAAAATGGGTTGCAAACATGCAAAAAGCTCCGATCTTTGTTGCAATGTATTCTGATATAGCCCACGCTAATCCAAATCCATCATAGGTAGAGGTTCCTCTTCCCAACTCATCTATGATTATTAAGGAATCTTTGGTTGCAGACCTGAAACATATAATTACATGAAAATTTCCCATGACGCAGCATGTGGTAACACAAGAAAAATAAAAAATAAGGCAATACAATGAGAAAGTGTGCCACAAACATTAACAGATTATAAAAGGAAACAAATGTGAATAAGTATTTTTTAAATTACCAATCCCACTAGCTCATCTAAGAATTTCCAGATAAAGCATTTCTTGACAATCAAATCAGTCAAGATTTAAAAAAATAACGCCCAAAGAACATGGGACAAGGGTGTGGTGACACTCTCACATACACAGCTGACGGTCACATACATCTATGTGCCTGCTACAGCCCTGCCAACACCACATACTAGCATTTTCTTTTCTCTTTAAATGTAAGAAGGGGAACTTTACCAATTACTATACAGAATGTCTGTACTGCTTTTATAATTCCCTACAAAGAATAATCAATACATAATTTATTAAGGATCTACTATATGCAGAGTACTTCAGAAGACTCCAAGAAACAGAAGGCATAGCCTCCCTGTCTACAAAGAAGCACCTAAAAATAAAATAAAGACAAGAGATTTCATAACCTCTAAAATAAAAAGCTAATAAATTACAGGCATGTCATAGAGTCTGAAGAAACACTTGTGACCTTAGGCACATGAGACAAAGAAAGTCATCAAAGAAGTAGAATTTCTGTTAAGGGCATGTAAAGATTAGAAAAGGACTTGGTAAACAGCAAGGAAGGAAGTGTGTTCAGGCAGTATGAACAGTGTAAGCAAAAGCATGACAGTGACGAGACTTATAAGGGGAACAACTACTAGAAACCTTAAGAAGACAACTTTAAAAATCAAAGATGGGCCTTCCCGGGCGGTCTAGAGGTTAAGACTGTTCTTCTATTGCAGGGGGCACGGGTTCAATCCTGGGCTGAGGAACAAAGATCCCGCATGCCACATGGTATAGCCAAAAAATAAAAAATAATAAAAGAAGCTTTCCACAACCATCACCCTTTTATAATATAAAGTGGGACTTCCCTGGCTGCCCAGCAGTAAGGAATCCACCTTGCAATGCAGGGGACACATTTTGATCCCTCATATGGGAAGATCCTCATGCCACAGGGCAACTAAGACCCAATACAGAAAAATAAATAAACAAAGAGTTTTAAAAAAATGACAACGTAAAGTACATAAAGCTCACAGGAAAACTATTAAACTAAATAACAGATTGCAAATGTATCAAAGGACAGAGACATCCATTTCTACTTTCAGGAGCCTGGGAACTATACTCACCTGAGAATAGAAGCAGTTTCTAACATTTCAGCCATGAATGTGGAGACTCCTTTCAACTGACTGTCACCAGCCCCTACCCGGGCCAAGATGCAGTCCACAATGGACACTTCTGCCCACTCACACGGCACAAAACATCCAATCTGGGCCATGAGAACTACCACCCCAGTCTGGCGAATATATGTTGATTTCCCTCCCATATTGGGACCTATAAAACAAATTATATCAACAAACAAAGATTATTAACTTATTTTTGCTAATAATAATTGACTATTAGTCCTAAGTTGCACATTGATGACTCTCTTGTGATATACGAATAGCAGACCACAGGCTGCCCAAAGGCATGAACAAAGTTCCTGCCTTACACTAGTCCCTGAAACAATGCCATTTTCTGTTCAGACAAACCTATGCTGTGCCCTTCTTCAAAAGAACCCATGAAAAATATATCTTATCTGTAATCTGACTATGGTCTAGGAAGACCATATAGGTATTGCCCCACAGCTCACAAAGCTGCCTGCAGGATAACTTTATGACATTCAGGAAAGCAGTACTGGCCTAATTGATTAATTAACTAACCACTATTAATTCATTAATAATGGATCTAGTAGAGAATGAATCTGTGTGATCAAATCCTTCAAATCGCGTAAACTCCACACTAAAACCCAAAGACATGACCCACTTTTGGAAAATGTGAAATTTACCAATTAATGGGTTAGACCATGGGTCCCCAACCTCCAGAAACTAATGCCTGATGATCTGAGGTGGAGCTGATGTAACAACAGAAATAAAGCATACCATAAATGTATTGGACTTGAATCACCCCCAAACCATCCCTTCCCCCACCCTGGTCGGTGGAAAAATTGTCTTCCATGAAACTGGTCCCTGGTGCCAAAAAGGCTGGAGATGATGGGTTAAGTTATATGAACAACTCAAAAATCCAATTAGGGGAATAAAATATAATCATTGACTGTTTCCCAAACACATTTACCCAAAGACTCCTACCACCCCCGCACTCTAACACTTTTGTTTTCTAGAATCTGGTTAAGATCTCTCAAAATGCTTTAGTCTGAGACATGCTACATTGGTCTACACACAAATCTACTTTTTTTAGTTTCACATGAATATAGTATTGTGTCTTTAAAAGAACTGCTATCCTAAGCTGACGTCATTCCAGCAGCTAATTCTGCTTGACCTTCAATGACCTCACTACTGAAAAGGTCTGGCCCAAAGGTGCACTTTGAGGATGAAGAGATGTTTATTTTGAAATGCACTGAACCCCTGGAATAGCAGTTTCATTCTTGTTCATTCATATATTCATTCACTCACATGTTATTAATATATTACTAACTAGTATGAAAAAACATTCTTTTTCTACCATCAAAGACTAGGATTTTCTACATCAACCTAAAACAACCATCTGCTCCAACATAAACAAAGGGAAACACTATTCCCCCAAAGCCCACAAACAAGGTTTCTACCAGTAATGATGTGGAACATCTGTTTATCTTTTTCAAAGTGAACATCATTAGGAATAAATGCGACTTCATCTTGAACTTCCACACAAGCATGTCTGGATGCTTTCAGTGTAATTCTCCCTCGTCCTTTTTCCAAAATGACTGGCCGTACATATGGAACAGGTGCTGCATTGGACACATGAGCAAAGCTGACGACAGCATCCAGCTGAGCTAACACATCGTTGAGTGTCTGCATCGGTTCTACATAGCCTATGTAAAAACAGAGAGAGTACACAGGAAGATGGAATAAGAAAAAATGCAGATAAGCAGCTTTAAGAATAAATTCAACCTGATTCCATTTGTGAATTCAAAATCCACTTCCTAATTTATATACTTAAAAAAATTAACAGAGGTTTTTGCTATAGCTAAACGTGAAAGGAACACCTAAAATTCAACCAGAGGTTAAAATGTCTTGTCACATTTTTCTCCCTATTACCAACAGATTTCAAAAACCCCTTACCAAAATCCATTAAAATACAAAAGCACATGGCTGCTTATATAAAGAAATGAGGCAGAGGTTTAAAAAAAAAAAAATAAGAAAAAGTTTTCATGGGAGCACTTTCATGATATATTGCAAGTAAGAAAAGCAGGGCGAGGCACAGTTCTAAATTTTAAGAGTCTGAAACCAGGATGGCATTTCACAATTATCCTAAGAAACCTGCGAACACCAGGTAATAAGATATAATGTGACTGTCAAGATTGTTACTTGAGGTTTTTTCCTGCCTTGCAATTAAATTTTAGCATAAACTTAGATCCATAATTGTCACTTAAAACACTTTCAACAAGATTCCATTCTGCTACAGCAGTAAAACTAAAAGTTATTACATACATTAAACACTCCCTCACACATGCTAGGCAAAGCATGATTAGCCAATAAAAATGGGCCAAATTTTTAGAACATATTCTAAAATTTTAATAGGTTGGAGGGGTTGGTATAAAAGGCACCTGGGTCACGTGGAACTATTACATGGATATCAACGTGTCCAAAGCCTTAAGAGACATTCAAGAGAACACCGTCTCATTTTAGAAAAATACAACATTATAAGCTTAATCAAATGGCAGGAAATCTGATTCATCTTTGATTCTCTTATCCCCCATAAAAGTGAGAAAATAAAAATTCATATATAAATGGCCAAATACAAATAATTCTTAATGTTTCACTTTAAAATTTATTCCTGTTTTACCTAACATATAGAACAGGGGGGAAGGGGAGAGTTCTCATTACCCTACCATACAGCAATAGGAACCTTTGAGAATTACTTAAATAACAGTGGAGTACTTATATGATTCTCACAAAACTTCTAACATACTAACATGAATAGGTTTATAATAAAAGAAAAAAGCCTCTCAATCAAGAGTCTATATTTGGTATCTCACATCAACTGGTTCTTAACAGCATCACCTTTTCTGGTTTAAGAGTAAGATAGAAAATTAGAAAAATGATCTATTTTTAATAAAGATAGTTTACAATGTGTATATTAGACCAAGAAGAGATTTCATTTCAATTCAAGGTGACTCCAAATACAAAACCTTCATTTCAATGTTAAAATCTAACAGCTTTAACCTACTAGGTGCTTAACGAATATTAGTTAATATTATTTGGGGGGAAGACTTCAGTTTGAATTTACGCAGTATATTTTTAGGATCCTTACAAGTGTCATCTAGGAAGGAACATAATTCAACTAGAAGAAGATCACCATGCTACAGTGATCTGATTAACATCAAACAAAAATGTAACCTACAGACCTCATTCATCTCAACACAAATATAAGGTATAATAAAAAAAGTGTTAACTCTTCTTTCTGATTTACTATAAAAATTCATAACAGTAAAACAATTTACAAAATTATACATACTTATACTTTTTAAATGACTAAAGAATTCAGTACCCATATTCTGAGAACAAGTAGGACATCCTCCTACTTAATCACAATACAACCCAAGAAGTATGACACCAATACCTTATTATCTTATATTAAACTTTGCCAATTTGTCCTAATGGTGTCCTTTATAGCTAGTCCCCAGGTCCACCCCCTAGTCCCAGATTCAATCAAGGATCATCCTCATGTCTTTGACTGTCCTGTCACTTTAAGTCTCCTTTAATCTGGAACACAACCTGCCAATTCCTTCTTTGCTTCCATGAAACCGACATGCTTTTTGTTTGCTATGTTTTGGCCAAGCTGCATGGCACATGAGATCTTAGTTCCCTCACCAGGGATAGAAGCCTTGCCTCCTGCACCGGAAGCACGGAGCCTTAACCACTGGGGAGTCCTGACACTGACATTTTTAAAGAGTGCAGGCCTTAAAAAGTTTGTCCCATGATCTAAATTTATCCAACATTTTTCTTTTTGTTACTATTCAGGTTAAACTTTTTTTGGTCAGGATAACACTACAGGCCTATCCTGGAGATATTGTAGGTTCAGTTCCAGACCACCCCAATAAAAGGAATATCACAGTAAAGCGAGTCACACAAATGTTTTGGTTTCACAGTGCATATAGAAGTTATATTTACACTATACATTGCTAAAGAATGCTAACCATCATCTGACAAGACAGAGGTGCCACAAACCTTCAATTTGTAAGACAAGACAAAATAAGACCATACCTGTGAATACAACGAGGTATGCCTGTGCACAGGTGATATCATATCTTTTCCTCAACATCACATCAGGAAGCACATACATATAATGTCATTTGTCATTGGCAATGTCAACCTTGATCACTGGGCTAAGGTAATTCTTTGGTGTGTTTTTTTTAAAGGCACAATAAAGGTTATGCTCAATACACACACACAATGATAGGCAAAGACTTCCAGCTTAACACATCCCACCCACCCTGTGCTATACACATTCATTCCATGCTAAGGGCAGTATCATAGAGCCAAGTCAGGCTGTCCTTTCAATTATATGACAATCATCCCGGGAGCTCCCTGGCAGTCCAGTGGATGGGATTCAGTACTTCTAACTGCTGTGGCCTTGGTTGAATCCCGGTTCAGGGAATTAAGATGCCACAACCACACAACATGGCCAGGAAAAAAAAAAAAAAAAGACAATTGTTTCTAACAGGTGTTCTCAAGAACAGACTCTGAAAATCTATGAAATGGCACGCAGAACTCAAAAAAGCTTGCTGCCTATATAATTTCTATTTGCTTTGTTTATTTTCATAACCTGGAGCATGAGCTCTTAGATCTAAGATATTAGTGCATTATAGTCCCTAGTGTTTCTTTTCCTCGTTACAAGTTTTGTGCTTTTCTGTCTGTCTTTGTTTTACAGAATATTAGAGAATATTCCCATTCCTTAGCCTGCGCTAGTTCATCTTTCTAGGTAAGAGAGCAACTTCCAGTTAATTTTCCTAACGCAACACAGCATCCATTCATTCAGAGGAAGCTTAACACAATAGTCACAGTGTGCAGCAGCTTTAAAAAAACAAAAAACCCACTCTTCAAACAGCCCAATATCATTTCTGTTACCAAAATCCAGGTCATTTTCCAAACATCTAATGTATTGGTTCTATTAAATTTACCTGAAGAAATATTGACAATTTCTTTAACAATGGCATTCTGGGCTTCCTCATATTCAGTTTTATTTTTGGTATATTCTTCATTGAGAGAAGTCAGTTTACTGCAAATCAAGATAATGGTATTATTAGAAATATTAAAACATCCACTGGAGGTAATGTGCACTACCTCTGAAACATATCCGGAGTATTATCCTATAAAGCATCAAAACAATAATTAAAATGGAAACATCAGTAGAAAATGGGCAACTCATTAGGGGTGGATGTGACTGGAATTCAGTGTATTAACATTTATGCTGTTTGGAATGGCCCACTGGCACAATTCTTGCTATAAAAATTATTCCCTTGAGTACAATTCTGATCTGTAATCTTTTCTAAAATATTTAAATGGAGTAAGTCTTCATCCCTATTAGGACAGAGGCCATGTTCCCTTTTAAAATACACATACAAGGAGCACTATTTATAACACCCAAGATATGGAAGCAAATCAACTGCCCATAAACATATGAATGGATAAAGGTATGGTGTGTGTGTATATTACTCAGCCATTAAAAATAATGAACCACTTGCAGAAATGTGAATTGATCTAAAGAATAGTATGCTTAGAGAAGTAAGTCAGAGAAAGACAAATAATCAACTATACCCCAATTAAAAAACAACACACACACACACTCCACAGTTTCTCTCATTACCGTAGGAAACTGTCTTTTTATACTGAAAGTTGTCAAAGTAAAGAAAATGTTTTGAAAACAATTCTACTGAGTGGTTTAAAGAGAAAATAAAAATTATAGGTTAAAACAAAAAATGAAGAAGAAAAATGAGAATAGAGAAAAAATATTCACTGATATCAAAGGAAGGGAATTAAGTTAAAAACAAAAAAACAAGGTGAGGGGCTCACAGTAGATTTAAGAAAGAGGCGAAGTACTTACAAGAAGGGAAGAAAATATTAGTCAATCAAGGCAGTAACTGTGAGCATGACGCAATCTGCCAATGGCATAACACACATACACAGCTCAAGAACAGTAGAGGAGCACTAAAAGACCACTGTGAAACAGGCAAGTGGAAAGAATTAAAGGAAAAAAGAGAGAAGCAAAGGTACTATAAAAGTGAGAGATTGCTGTGTGAAATGAAGAGCTGCCAGAGAGAAAGGTGTGGGCAGGGATCAGATTGTACAGGTTATGGTATAGATTTTATATTTTCCCTGTTTTTAAGAAGGACAATTATACGATCACAAAGTCAGCCCCTTGGCAAGCATTCAATTTGCTGACACAAATCAATGAACGAATAAACAAATGAACTTTTCACAACTTTTGAAACCACTGCTGTCATTCAGTTCAACTTCCTGTAGTTCTATTTTGGCTTAGATAAGACAGAACTTTTGGGGTGTTATATCATCTTCGAATCACTTACTGGTCAGTTATAACGTATAAATTTCTTGAATCGGGGATATAGTGTGATCAAGAAATAGCAACTAATAAATCTAGCAACAGAAGATCCAGGTCTGAGTATCCACTGTTACTAGTTGTCCAGTCCTGGGGAACTGGAGTTTCAGTTTCTCCATCTAAAGGTGAGAACTATACCTGTGCTATTTATCTCAGAGAGTTGTTATGAGAAACACACTAAACAGACACACTGGTTTTCCTTACTAGGTTGTCTGAACACCTAGAATAATGTCTGCATATAACAGACACTCAAAAACACTAAATAAATGGATAAAAGAGGGGCATATATACAAAAGCTAACTGGAAATACTACGAATACCCAAGAAGGGTGGGAGTAAGGCTGGCCATAAGTTCTAAAATAATACAGAAGAGAAAGGATAATGCCCTTACTCTCCCAGTTACTTTATTTTTAAATAAGTCTTTTTCACTAGTAAGTAATTTGCCTCAGGAGCTTCCTAACATAAGCAAGAGAAAACGCATAAAAAACTACTAAGATTTTTTCCAATATTATTTTTTAAAAAAACTTAGTCTAAATGAATGGCCTCATTAAAGTTGGTAGCATCTCCCTAAACTAAATGACACATCAATTGATATACCAGAAGAATAACAAAATTTTCTTAGAAAGAATAAACGTGAAAATAACTAATAGAGATATGAAGGGAACTAACTCTAACAGATATGTAAACACACACACAAAAAACAATATAATCGTTTTCATATTGATAAAAAGATAAGAGAGATATATGAAAGAATAATCTTAAACCCCGGGGAAGGCAATGGCACCCCACCCCAGTACTTTCGCCTGGAAAATTCCATGGACAGAGGAGCCTGGTAGGCTCCAGTCCATGGGGTCGCTAAGAGTAGGACACGACTGAGCGACTTCACTTTCACTTTTCACTTTCATGCATTGGAGAAGGAAATGGCAACCCACTCCAGTATTCTTGCCTGGAGAATCCCAGGGACGGGGGAGCCTGATGGGCTGCCGTCTATGGGGTCACACAGAGTCAGGCACGACTGAAGCGACTTAGCAGCAGCAGCAGCAGCAGCAATCTTAAACCCAAAGTGCCACTTCAGTGAATGAGGAAAAGCTGAATTATTCAACAAGTAGCGTTAAGATACCTTCCTCTCATAAGGAAAAAAACAAAAAGGCTTCAATCTTATTTTATGCCTTGTATCAAGAAATAAAACTTCCTTATCATGCAACATTCAAATTTCATCAGAGAATAGTTTATGGAACTAGTAAAGACTTTAATTTAACATAGGCTTACAAACCTGTTTGTAAATTTAACACCATTCTTCTGGATATCTACTGTACTGAAATTTTTATTATTACGAAGGACTTTTTCTTCCTTGCACGTGACTCGGAAATAATAGCCAAACTGTGTGCTGGAATCCAGTTTAATCTGTTTGCCAGGATCTAAGCCTTCATGATCAGGAAAAAAAGAAAGAGTATGTCATAGATATGTACAGCCATTTTAAATGTCAGTGTTTAGAATACTTAAATCTAAATAGTGAGAAATATACTTTTATTAATTACATGACAGCATACTGGAAATTATTTATACTATCCGACGGGGAAAGATGCACATCCCACTTTACTCAAAAAACTACATGAATTAAGAATATCTATAAAATATTTAAATCCCCCTTTTAATGTTAGCCTGTGATGTGGGGCCCGTTCTGGGTGAACCATCCAAGGTTGCAGGGCACCAGCAGTGGGGTGGCGCAGTGTTTCAGATGCTATGTGCGCGAGGGTAGGTAACATGTGGTTGTTACCCTTGAGGAGTTCTGCTGAAGGTTCTTTAGTTAACCAAAGCCTTTCCCTGGAACTAATATATAATATAATTAAAGAAAACAAATATACTTTCCAAAGAAAAATGTGAGACTCTGAGATTGACAACGAAGCTCTAGAAAACACTAGTCCGTGTACTCTGTTAAGTGCAGGGAGCGTGACAAAAAAGGCAATGATCGATCAGCTAGACTATGCACCTAAGATATCTTAATTTTTACGCTTGTCCTCTCCTCATTCATTCATCAATGTGATCTTTAGACCCCAAACCAGGAGAGAGAGATAGTACCTTAAAACTTAAGATAAATAAATTTATTTGCTAAAGCATGACTATGGAGTACTAGAAACAGCAAACAACCAAAGACCGATCTCACCTGACCAGGGAGGAGACACATAAAGAGAACATGCAGAGATCTATAACATGAGGAGGGTAAATTTCAATATCCTTCAAGTCAAAGATCAAATCTAGGATCAAGTTCATATATCAACTCTCCATGGAAACTACTTTTTTTTAATTTTATATATGTTGGTATGGGCATATACAACAGGGGGCTTCCCAGGTGGCGCAGGGGTAAAGAATCTGCCTGCCAACGCAGGAGACTCAAGAGATGCAGGTTTGATCCCTGGGTCAGGAAGATCCTCTGGAGAAGGAAATGGCAACCCCCTCCATTATTTCTGCCTGGAAAATTCCACGGACTGAGGAGCCTGATGGACTAAAGTCCATGGGGTCACAAAGAGTCAGACACGACTGAGCACACATGGGCATATACTAGTGATACTGCTCTGCGGGACCTTCTAATATGCTAAGATTTACTCATTTAACATAAAAGTTAAAGATGCTCATTACAAAGAGGTTTATAAATTCAGAGCAAGACAGAACAAAACCATGTGAGACAAATTAGAGAATAAGCTAGGGAATTTAAAACAAGTGATTTTTAAAGTTGATATTAATGAAGTGCTTGGGAACCCCAAAGCCAAATCAATGAACTATTCCTAACAGAATTAGGCTTACAGAAAGAGTGTCATTTAAAACAGGTCTTACTTAAAAGATGTTGCAAGGGCAATATGTGGTGATTTGTTTGGCAGGAATGTGCGGTCATCCTGGGATTAGAGAAACTGGTTAAGAGATGAATCTGAAGGGGAGGCCAGGCCCCAGATGTAAAGAATCCTGTATGTAAACTTTATGTGACTGTAATTTTATGCAGTAGAAAACGGGCACTTTAAACAAGGAGGTGGCATGATCAACTGTGTCTTCTAGCTCCAGTGTGGATACTATGTAGAAAAAAGAATTATTCAAACCTTCAAGGACCCATTCTTACCTAGATCTCTAGCTGCACTTACTAATGTTGACTGCATCTTCTTTTCTAAGTCATCCATTATTTCTCTTAATTCACTCAAGTTAGGATCAAATGAAGGTTTTACAAGGAATTCATGGTTTTCCACCTATAAAGAGAACAAAGAGTAGCCAAATTTTATCAGTGATGGATAAAGATGGAAGTCATGTAATTCTTTATTTAAAATTCACTAATGTTTTGAGTTAAATGATTCACTATCTATAAGTTATTCAGTCACAACTGTAAAGGAGTTTTTACTGATTAACAGATGTAAAGAGTTCTATTTATCAGGAGCTGAGACCTCTAGATACACAAAAATTATTCATGTGAAACAGCTTAGTGCTAATGATGCTTTTAACACTAACAGTATACGTTATTTTTATTTATATTTTTTCCCTAAACAATGTTTAAAGACTGTAACAGAATGGTTTTTGCCCAAACCAAGGATCTACCTTAGGAATTTCAGAAAGTTAGCTCTTGAAATCCTTTTTTGAAAGAAAACAAAATGACTAAAACTTGAACAGACAAAATTATGAAAGACTATTTTTTAAAAAAAGAATGAAGTCTATCCACACATTTAATAACTATTAAAAAGACCTAATTTCATATAAAAATGAGTCAGTTTTCTAAAATGAGGAAATTTTTAAAAAATCAGTATGTGAGATTGATATAAATTCCTAATTACTATCCATTTAATCACAGCAAACCTTCTCCACATACCAAAATTGAACACAAGAATGAGGAAATAAAATATTACAGAAAACTATTCAAAAAGAGAATAAAACATTTATCAAATAACTTTCTCAATTTAAACCAACAAAAGATTTTATCATGTACTAAAATTTTAAATTTCAAACAAAACTAACTTTTTTTAAAGGCAAAAGATTTGTAAAAATAGTTTTGTAAAATATAAAAATATAAAAGTTGACATTTTCTTCTTTAAAAAGGTACTCGTTTGCATGTATGAGAAAAACATCAAGTCATTAACTGGGCAAGTCGAAAAATAAACAACTCACAGATGAGAAAATAAGTAGTAAACTAAAGTCACAGAAAAGTGCTAAAGCTCCATAATAATAAAAGGCATGAATATTTAAGCACCCTTAAAGTATTATTCTACAGCTTTTTTTTTTTTTTTTAAAGAAAAAGAAACCTATTCCCAAATACTAATGAGGCTACAGTGAAATTAGTATATTCATTCATTTCTGTTGAGAATCTAAATTGCTACAACCTTAAAAAAACAAAAAAAAAGCAATATGCGACAAGACCCAGAGATATTTGTTATACTGACATAGCAATTCTACTCCTAGAAATTCAATCTAAGGAAATAATGCAACAGAAGCAAACAACACATGGATGAATAAGATCTCTACAGATTTATCTGTTATAAGCCCCGGAAATAATAGAACATCACAATATTTGCACAGTTCAGTTCAGTCGCTCAGTCGTGTCCGACTCTTTGCGACCCCATGAATCACAGCACACCAGGCTTCCCTGTCCATCACCAACTCCCGGAGTTCAGTCAGACTCACATCCATCGAGTCAGTGATGCCATCCAGCCATCTCATCCTCTGTCATCCCTTCTCCTCCTGCCCCAATCCCTCCCAGCATCAGAGTCTTTTCCAATGAGTCAACTCTTTGCATGAGGTGGCCAAAGTACTGGAGTTTCAGCTTTAGCATCATTCCTTCCAAAGAAATCCCAGGGCTGATCTCCTTCAGAATAGACTGGTGGGATCTTCCTTGCAGTCCAAGGGACTCTCAAGAGTCTTCTCCAACACCACACTTAAAAAGCATCAATTCTTTGGTGCTCAGCCTTCTTCACAGTCCAACTCTCACATCCATACATGACCACTGGGAAAACCACAGCCTTCACTAGACGGACCTTTGTTGGCAAAGTAATGTCTCTCTGCTTTTGAATATGCTATCTAGATTGGTCATAACTTTCCTTCCAAGGAGTGTCTTTTAATTTCATGGCTGCAGTCACCATCTGCAGTGATTTTCGAACCCCCCAAAATAAAGTCTGTTTATTTATCCGACACTGTTTCCACTGTTTCCCCATCTATTTCCCATGAAGTGATGGGACCAGATGACATAATCTTCGTTTTCTGAATGTTGAGCTTTAAGCCAACTTTTTCACTCTCCACTTTCACTTTCATCAAGAGGCTTTTGAGTTCCTCTTCACTTTCTGCCATAAGGGTGGTGTCATCTGCATATCTGAGGTTATTGATATTTCTCCCAGCAATCTTCATTCCAGCTTGTGTTTCTTCCAGTCCAGCATTTGTCATTATGTACTCTGCATAGAAGTTAAATAAACAGGGTGACAATATACAGCCTTGACGTACTCCTTGTTCTATTTGGAACCAGTCTGTTGTTCCATGACCAGTTCTAACTGTTGCTTCCTGACCTGCATACAGGTTTCTCAAGAGGCAGGTGAGGTGGTCTGGTATTCCCATCTCTTTCAGAATTTGCCACAGTTTATTATGATCCACACAGTCAAAGGCTTTGGCATAGTCAATAAAGCAGAAATAGATGTTTTTCTGGAACTCTCTTGGTTTTTCTGTGATCCAGCGGATGTTGGCAATTTGATCTCTGGTTCCTCTGCCTTTTCTAAAACCAGCTTGAAGGAAGTTCACGGTTCACGTATTGCTAAAGCCTGGCTTGGAGAATTTTGAGCATTACTTTACTAGCGTGTGAGATGAGTGCAATTGTGCAGTAGTTTGAGCACTCTTTGGCATTGCCTTTCTTTGGGATTGGAATGAAAACGGACCTTTTCCAGTCCTGTGGCCACTGCTGAGTTTTCCAAATTAGCTGGCATATTGAGTCCAGCACTTTCACAGCATCATCTTTCAGGATTTGAAATAGCTCAACTAGAATCCCATCACCTCCACTAGCTTTGTTCATAGTGATGCTTTCTAAGGCCCACTTGACTTCACATTTTCAGGATGTCTGTCTCTAGGTCAGTGATCATACCATCATGATTATCTGGGTCATGAAGGTCTTTTTTATACAGTTCTTCTGTGTATTCTTGCCACCTCTTTTTAATATCTTCTGCTTCTGTTAGGTCCATATCATTTCTGTCCTTTATCAAACCCATCTTTGCATGAAATGTTCCCTTGGTATCTCTAATTTTCTTGAAGAGATCTCTAGTCTTTCCCATTCTGTTGTTTTCCTCTAATTCTTTGCACTGATTGCTAAGGAAGTCTTTCTTATCTCTTCTTGCTATTCTTTGGAACTCTGCATTCAGATGCTTATCTTTCCTTTTCTCCTTTGCTTTTCCCTTCTCTTCTTTTCACAGCTCAGACAGCCATTTTGCTTTTTTGCATTTCTTTTCCATGGGGATCGTCTTGATCCCTGTCTCCTGTACAAGGTCACGAACCTCATTCCATAGTTCATCAGGTATTCTATCTATCAGATCTAGGCCCTTAAATCTATTTTTCACTTCCACTGGATAATCATAAGGGATTTGATTTAGGGCATACCTGAATGGTCTAGTGGTTTTCCCTACTTTCTTCAATTTAAGTCTGAATTTGGTAATAAGGAGTTCATGATCTGAGCCACAGTCAGCTCCTGGTATTGTTTTTGTTGACTGTATAGAGCTTCTCCATCTTTGGCTACAAAGAATATAATCAATCTGATTTCGGTGTTGACCATCTGGTGATGTCCATGTGTAGTAGAGTCTTCTCTTGTGTTGTTGGAAGAGGGTGTTTGCTATGACCAGTGCATTTTCTTGTGCATATTTGCACAATGGTATATCAATAAAATATTATACAGCTATTTAAATAAACAATGAAGATGACTTAGAAACAAGGACTAAGACTTATGATAACTCCAGGGGAAAAATTAATGCTACAATGGTGGACTGACAGTGTTACAGAACTGCTTTCTTCCAACAGACTTAAGAGAAGTGATGCGGAGCCAGGCTAAATTCCTATCCTCATTCCCACCTTCCAGTAATCCATGGGTGAGTCAAAAAAAAAAACCCTGAAAAAGCTCACTTAATAATCCCAATCTGGAGAGAAGACCCAAATGAAGCAAGGGAAAGTAATGACTGAGCTCTAACTTACCAAACAGTCTTAGGCCACACCCCAAATGGAGTGCCCTTTGGTAATGCTGTAGTCCTCCCAAACAATGGATAAGAAAGTGTTCTAACTTAGAACTGAAGTATTCCAACAAACATGACACAATGACTTCTATGAGTTGTTTTCATATATAAGCCACTTAGCACCGGAAACACACACAGCTATTACCCTAGACTACACAATAGGAAATATTAATAGAACAAAATAAACCCAGGCTTAGAACTCCAAAATGGTATAATAAAATCAAGAAAAAAGATTTAAAAAAAAAAGAAAGGAAAATCAGATCCTAGCAATATCACTGAAGTAAAAATAAATACAAATAATACACAAATAAAATACAAATAAAATTTTAAAACTGGCTTAAAACTCAACATTCAAAAAATGATGATCACGGCATGAGGTCCCATCACTTCATGGCAAGTAGACGGGGGAAAAAAGTGGAAACAGTGGCAGATTTTATTTTCTTGGGCTCCAAAATCACTATAGATGGTGACTGCAGCCATGAAATTAAAAGACGCTTGCTCCTTGGAAGAAAAGCTATAACAAACCCAGACATCATATTAAAAAGCAGACACAACACTTTGCTGACAAAGGTCCATAGAGTCAAAGCTATGGTTTCTCCAGTAGTCATGTATGGATGTGAGAGTTGAACCATAAAGAAGGCTGAGAGCCAAAGAATTGATGCTTTTGAATTGTGGTCCTGGAGAAGATTCTTGAGAATCCCTTGGATAGCCAAGGAGGTCAAATCAGTCAATCCTAAATATCCTAAATAACCCTGAATATTAACTGGAAGAACTGATGTTGAAGCTGAAGTTCCAGTACTTTGGCCAGCTGATGCAAGGAGATGACTCAGTGGAAAGACCCTGATACTGGAGATTGAGAGCAACAAGAGAAGGGGACAACAGAGAATTAGATAGTTGGATGGCACCGCTGACTCAGTGGACCTAAGTCTGAACAAACTCTGGGAGAAAGTGATGGACACGGTAGCCTGGCGTGCTGCAGTCCATGGAGTTGTAAAGAGTTGGACATAACTTAGGGACTTAACAACAAATAAATACAATACAACAGCTAAGAGATACTGTTGAATAGAATTACCTGTACTGACATAGAAGAAAAGACTTGATATAGTCAGAGACATTTCACAAGACAGAGATTAAAGTAATTAGAGAGGAGAAAAAAATATATAAGGAATATACTAGAAATCTTCAAAAACAAAAACTCCACTATCCTAGAAATAGTAGATAAAATATTACAAGCATTTTTTCCAAATATGTTTACTGTTAAGAGAAAACTAGATACCTGAGCTCCTACAAAGTGGAGTCAGTCCCCAGCATAAAGCAAGCCACAGGGCCATTTAAAAAATCTTACCTCATGAGAAATGGTAACAATAGAGAAACCTGCCTCCAGCAGCTTTGGCCCCGGGAAAGGGAAAGTGGGGGCAGAATCTCCTCTCTGACAATGTGTGACCAAAAGCCTGCCTTTACTATATATAGAATAAGTGAAGTGAAATTGCTCAGTCATGTCCTACTCATTGCGATCCCATGGACTGTAGCTTACCAGGTCTTCCGTCCATGGGATTTTCCAGGCAATAGATAACTATTAATAATAAGAATCTAGTGTATACAGCACAGGAACTCTACTCAACGCTCTGTAATGACCTACATGGGAAAAGAATCTAAGGAAGAGTGGATACATGTATGAAGTGAAGTGAAAATTGCTCAGTGGTGTCTGACTCTTTGTGAACCCATGGACTATACATACAGTTCATGGAATTCTCCAGGCCAAAATACTGGAGTGGGTAGCCTTTCCCTTCTCCAGGGGATCTTCCCAAACCAGGGATCGAACTGGGTCTCCCACACTGCAGGTGGATCCTTTACCAGCTAAGCCGCAAGGGAAGCCCAAGAATAATGGAGTGGGTAGCCTATCTCTATCTCCGGGGGATCTTTCCAACCCAGGAGTTGAACCAGGGTCTTCTGCATTGCAGACAGATTCTTTACTAACTGAGCTATCAGGCAAGCCCAGATACAAGTATATGTAGAACTAATTCACTTTGCTGCACAGCAGAAACTAACACAGCACTGTAAATCAACTATACTCCAATACAAACTAATTTAAAATAAACAAATACATAAACGCCTTCACTTGGATTGGGATTTCAAATGTCTGCTACTTATCTTGGCAATGCAAAAGGCTGTTGGTTGTGGCCATTTCTATTATCCCCTCCTTCTACAGTGATAGAACTGACAATTTTTCAGAAAACATGTTAACTACTAAGAACAAACACCACATTTTCCAGCTTCCCCTGCAGCTGGTGTGAACATATAATTAAATTCTGACCAAAAGACTGTAAGCAGAAATGATGTGTACCATTTCCAGAATGTGACCTCCTCTTCCCTCTTTGTCCTCTGCCATTGGCTGGAATAAAGATAAGGAAGTAAGCTATCCTGGATCTTGAAGGAGAAGTAAAGGAGAAGACGGGCTACAGAGATAGTGAGCCTGCCCTGCCAACCCTGTGTTGCTACGCCCACACAGTCATTATAGAAAATTAAACCCCTATCCTATTTAAGCCATTGTTATTTATTTGTGGTTTCTTTTTCACCAGCTAAGTCTTTTCCAGCAGCCTAATCTTTGCCCAAACAAATGTAGAAAGCTCCAGACTGAGAAATTAACTAAAAAGTGTTCCTGGGTTAATTACATCTGTAGGGTATAAAGCAAAAGCAAATTTTATCTGAGGGGACATATGATTTGCCTGTATAGCTTGCACAGGAGGAACGCAGATAAATGAGTATTATCTAAACACACATAACAGACAAGGAAACAAGACACCATGAGTAAGAGACTCGAAACAATAACAACAAAAGACAGCAGAAAGCAGACAAGGAGCAGATTTAAATCCAAGAAACTTTAAAGATGGAATATTAAATATATTTACAACATTTAAAGAATGAGAATAGAACACGTGAGCAAAGAACAAGATATTACTTAAAAAAGAGTAGACAGACTTAGAATATATTTCAATATATAAAAATATAATGATTAATTTTTAAAAAATGGGTTGTTAAACTACACATCAGAGTTGACAAATTAGACTATCTGAAGTAATCACAAAGAAAGCAGCACAGACACATGCAGAAAAAGAATGTAAGAGGCCAACACATGTCTAATCATAGCATTAGAAAAAGAGAATGAAGAAATACAGTGTTTGAGGAGATAATGACTAATAACTTTTCAGAACTGATAAAAGACAATAATTTTCTGATTAAGAAAATGCAGCCAATCCAAATAGGAAAAAAGAAAAAGAAACCCACTTTTGGACACAGAGTAGTAAAAGGAGCCAACATCTGGAAACAAGATGGATAAACAACAAAATAGTGCAAGCCAAAGGTCGTGCAACACAATTTCACAGGCACGGAAGGGAAGCAGCTGTCAGTGTGAAACTGTACACCCAGTTAAAACACACTTCAAGAACAACGTAGCCCTGTGTCTCACCCTTGTTCCTGCACTGTCCTCTGGCTTGCACTTTTTGCTGTTTACCTGCCTTGTTTCCAGATACTGGCTCCTTTTACTACTCTGTGTCCAAAAGTGGGTTCCAAGAAACAAAATCTGACTTACAGCCCCCTCTCCCCCAATAAAGGAAAGCCTAAAGAATATCCAGGAAGAAGGAATGAATAGCAATGAAAATGATAAGCATACAGGTGAATCTAAACCGAACACTGACTATAAACAGTGGCATATCTATCTTTATAAGGGGCATAAAGATAGAAATAAAGGATCGGCCAATAATGAGGAAATGTTATCTTGATCTAAGGTATTCTAAGGTCCCGATATTTGAGGGGAGATGTAAGAACATGCTGACAGGTTTTTCACTTTGATGAGTTATGTATAAAAACATTAAAAAAAAAAAAAAAAGCTTGTGAATAACTTCAAACCAGTGCATGTTTGATAGGATGGAGGAGCATGAGGGGAAACAAATGGGGATTTTTAAAATCCAATCAATATAAAAGAAATAAAGAGTGGGTAAGGGGAACCAGGAAGAATAGGAATCACAAAATAATTTGGTAGAAATAAATCCAAACTGCCCCTTAAAAGAGATTATCAAATTATACTTTGAAATAAATAAAATGCATCTATAAGTTTTACCTAAACCAAAAAAACTCATAAAGGATTGAAAAACATATACTATGTAAAAAAACAAAAAATAAGGACTGGCATTGCTTTCTTATTATCAGACAAAATATATCTAAGGCAAAAAACATTACATAATAATAGGATGACTATTATGAAAGTGTCCCTAAAGATTCAATTCACTGCAGAAAAAAATAACAGCTCTGTGCCTTGAAAACATAAGAAGCAAAATTTCTTCACATTTCTCTAAGTAACTCAGCACATTAAAAGTTAGCAAGTATCCAGATAATGTGAACAAAACAACTAAAGTTTTATTTAATGGACATATAGAGAACTCTGCAACCAAAATTAGGGAGCACTTATAATCCACGAATACATGGAGAATTTTATGAAATTGACACATACCAAACTTATAAATTTAAAAACTTTCTAAACAAATGACAAATCAAAGAACAAGTGATGATGGGAATAAATGACTCAAAACTGAGTAAGAAATAACACCTCTCAAAACATATATGGGATGCATTCACCTAAAACAACACATAGAAAAGTATAACCTTAATTGCTTACTAAAAAAGGCTGGAAAAAGAGAGGCTGAAAGACATCAAAAATAGATGAAATATGTACATAAGACTGGACATTACTGAAAAACAAAACAACCCAAAGGTACAAGGAGGATTTAAAAGTCAAAAGTTGATCCTCTAAAATAAACAGGCTATGCAAAGGATGGAATATCAGAGGCACATATTATATTTAAAATAAACAGAAACTCTGCCTGCAAATACAGCAGTGCTTTTAAAAATAATAAGCAACCACTATGAACAAATTTTGGCAACTGGAAAACTCAGAAACACGTATTTCCTAGAAAAAGGATTTAGTATTCAGAATACAAATAGAATTCATAACCCAATGAGCTTCCCTGGTGGCTCAGATGGTAAAGCATCTGCCTGTAGTGCAGGAGACCCGGGTTCAATCCCTGGGTTGGGAAGATCCTCCGGAGAAGGAAATGGCAACCCACTCCAGTATTCTTGTCTGGAAAATCTCATGGACGGAGGAGCCTGGCAAGCTATAGGCCATGGCGTTGCAAAGAGTTGGACACAACTGAGCGAACATGTCCCATCCATAATTCAACAACAGAAAGACAAATAACCCAATGTTAAAATGAGCAAAAAATCTGAGTAGACATTTCTCCAAAGACACAAAATGTTCAACAAATATAAGAAAAGATATTTACCTTCCGATACTAGGGAAATGCAAATCAAAACCACGATGAAATGTAACTTCATACTAACTAGGATGGCTATTACAACAATGAAGAAAAAAACAAAAAACCCACAAGTATTAGCAATAATGTGCAGAAACTGGAATCCTCATATATTGTCGGTAGGAATTTTAAGTGGTAAAGGGACCAGGGAGAACAGCGCAGTGATCCTCAAAAAGTTAAACATAAAATTACCATATGACTCAGCAATTTCACTCCTAGTTATATATCTAGAAGAACAGAACAAAGAGTTCTACATGACTGTTCAAAGGCGTACTATTCATGCTAGCCAAAAAGCAGAAACAACCTACATGTCCATCTACAAGTGACTAGACAAACAAAGCATGGTATACCCATACAATGGCACATTACCGATCATAAGAGAAGCCAGTCACAAAGGCTACATATTGTATGATTCCATTTATAAATGTCTAGAATTGGCAAGACAGTAGAGATGAACAGTAGGAAACTGGGAAAGAGAGTAGCTGCTAATGGGTATGGGTTTTCTTTTGGTAGTAATGGAGAATATTTTAGAACTAAGTGGTAGCAGCTGCACAACAATGAAAATGTACTGAATACCAATGAATAATACGCTTTTAAAATTTTTATGTAAATTACTCTCCAAAAATGTAATCATTGGAAAGAAAAGGGGAAAATATAATATTAATGGATAGAAAGACTCAATGTTGTAATGATGTTGATTCTCCTTAATCACTAAATTAGATGCAATTTCAATCAAAATATTTATAAGACAATATTAGTTATAAAGTTTAGAAATAACCAATAGTACCTATTATAGTAACAAAATGCATGAAAACTATAACAATAAACACCAGTTCCAGGATAGCAGGTAATTCTGTGGAGGGATGTATGAAATAGGACTTTGTAGTGAGCATACTATTAGTATGACAAGTATTTTCCTAATTAAATGTTAAAATTTTTCCTCAAAAAGGAGGAAAGTGAATGGAAAAATAACAGGAGAAAGGATGTGGACAGAAAGAGGGGGAAAGAAGGACAGGGGTTGGAAGAGAAAAGGAAGGAAACAGGGGTCGATGCATGGGAGGTCAGACAAAGGAAAGGGGGAAGGTGAAAGCAGGGAAAGTTAAGGGGTGAAGAAAAGAGAATAGGAATGAGGAATTTTTCAGACATCTAGGCAGGAAGAGCACATCACCTGAAATGTGGGGATGGAAAGGTGGGTGGGGAGGAAGGGGCAGTTGTAAATCAAAGTGGTAACAGACATTTCATTAGTACTGAATGTCAGAAGATAGTGATGCACCCTGCAAGTTTTAAGAAAGCACTAATTATAATAAAGATTTGTTTGAGAACATGTTTGTCAAAGAAACTTCAATCTTTTCATATTTTTCTAATTTAAGTTCCTTTAACCTATGTTTTAGATTATTTTCCCTCTCTTATGGTGAAAAATCATTCAAATGAAGTTAAACAATTCCCTCCAGTAATTTTTTTTTGTTATTACACTGAAAACCATTAGGTTAGACCCTTTTAAAATTAAAAGTTACATCTACAGTATGAGTTTCCTGCTCTAATTTATCTATGCATCTGTCTGCACATAAACATAAAAAGACCATTAGCTGTGTCTCAATGGGAGCACTACTAGGATATTGAATAGGACAGTACTTTATTGTAAGGGACTAAAATGCAAAATTTCAAGGTCTGTTCTCTAAACCTTCATCCTGCTCATACTTGAGAACAGACTAATTTTAGTAACAGTCATCTCTGGGTGATAGATGTGGGGGATATTTTAACTTCCATCTCTCTTCCTTTCTGCATTGTGTGAATGCTTTATATAGGTATCAGTTTTAAATAAACAGTGTTTTATTTTTATTTTTTGGCCATGAAGCATGAGGGATGTTAGTTCCCTGACCAGGAATCAAACCTGCGCCCCCAGCATTGGAAACAGGGAGTCTTAACCACTGGACCAAGAGGGACAACCCCTAGTCCTGTTTTTTTAAAAGTAGAACTATAAGAAAAAATGCCAGTAGGTTCTGACAGTTAATTCTAGGTGGGAGAATAGGAATACTTCGCTTTTTTGTATTTATTTTTCATTTCCAAGTATAAAAACTTTAAAGTATACTGCATATAAATTCAGCATCTTTAAAACTTCTATATACTCTACAGTGATATAGTTGTATCAGAACTATTCAACTATGGCTTATTAAAACAATTTCAATTTTTTGTCCCAGTATTTTCAATAAATATTTATCTAAAGTCATTACTTTTCCAAGATGAAATATCAGTAAGGAGTATATGTGAAAACTAAGATTCAAAGATAAAATGGTCCAAATACATACAGAAAGGTTTAAAATTTTCATACAGCCCACTGAATCACCCAATAAACTAAAACTGTTTACTTTCTGTGAAAAATCATTGTTATTTTTGAACCCTGCTTTATGGTAGTTCTGCTCTACATTCACTTCAAAAACAGAAAATCATTCCATAAAATTTATGGAAAGCAGCCACAAAAACAACTGATGCATTTATATAAAAAGCTAAGCCTCTAGGAAAAGATAAAAAGTAACCCAACCATTCACATAAATGACTGCTCCCCTCATCACATGAATTCCTAAGTGCACAGCTAGAAAATATGAAATCATACATAAAACGACTGATATTCTCTTGAGGTTTTCTCAAAGTGGTTCTGAGCCATGTAATTGAAATGCCTAAACTCATCACAAATATCCACAATGACAGTGAAGGGTTGGAATCACCTTATAACCCAGGCTAAGTTTAAAAGTTTGTAACTGAGATTAAAGAAGATATTATAGTAAGTCACCTCCCTAGAGACTCTACACAGGTTTTAACTAGGAATCTGATTTATTTAAAAGACAATATCATACTATAAAACATGAAAGTCTACAGTTACAGGGCAGAAATCCTAGCAGACACTCCTGGCGGTCTTACAACAGTAACTCCCCTCCTTCCCCCCTCCCAGTAGTGCTCTTACTTTGTGTGCCTCCAGCTAGAGAAATAATGTACCCTTGGTCATCTTAGGCCCATGCTGCTGCTACTGCTGCTAAGTCACTTCAGTCGTGTCCGACTCTGTGCGACCCCATAGACGGCAGCCCACCAGGCTCTCCCGTCCCTGGGATTCTCCAGGCAAGAATACTGGAGTGGGTTGCCATTTCCTTCTCCAATGCATGAAAGTGAAAAGTGAAAGTGAAGTCGCTCAGTCGTGTCTGACTCTAGTGACCCCATGGACTACAGCCTAGCAGGCTCCTCTGTCCATGGGATTCTCACATTCTATTTCTCTGGCCACACTCACTGCTTCAATAGTCCCATCAAGGCAAACTGCAGGAATCGTTCTTGGAATATGGCATGAACTTCTACTGGTAGGTAGCCATCTTAGAGCCAAAAGAGAAACCAGCCTTAGGTTAAAATTTAAATCATAAAAAAATAGAAAAGATCAAGAAATGAAGTTCTCTGATGGGCTCACAGAGCTTCTGAATAAAAGCAACCCTTTGAGCCAAGATGTACTGAGTTTAGATTACCGGCAAAAAAATACGAGTCCTAACTGATACTACGGAGAAGGCAATGGCACCCCACTCCAGTACTCTTGCCTGGAAAATCCCATGGACGTAGGAGCCTGGTAGGCTGCAGTCCATGGGGTCACTAGGAGTCGGACATGACTGAACAACTTCACTTTCACTTTTCACTTTCCTGCATTGGAGAAGGAAATGGCAACCCACTCCAGTGTTCTTGCCTGGAGAATCCCAGGGACGGGGGAGCCTGGTAGGCTGCTGTCTATGGGGTCACACAGAGTCGGACACGACTGATACTAAGTTTAACCTCAGATAATCTACTCAGAAAAAAAAAAAAAAAAGAAAGAAATCCACAACTCACATCTTACTGGCAAAGAACTTAATGTCAAAGGGGTCCACAATATATCACTGTGGCATAAAAATTATACTGAGACAAAAGTATGAGAGTAGACTTTGTTTCTGAGCCCCATTATTTTCATAACAGCAGAGCACCCCCAAAGAACTCAATTGTTAAGTCCTCTCTTAGAGTTTCACAACCAGGGAAGTCAAAACTATCATATCTTCCATCTGTTCTCCAAAGAGCTCACTCATCTGCCTTAAAAGCCATTTGCTTTCCAGTAAGTGCCCTTTCTCCCTCTCCCCCTTCCCTACTAAGATACGATCAGATCAGATCAGATCAGTCGCTCAGTCATGTCCGACTCTTTGCGACCCCATGAACTGCAGCACGCCAGGCCTCCCTATCCATCACCAGCTCTCGGAGGTCACTCAGACTCACATTCATCAAGTCAGTGATGCCATCCGATACACGTCCCAAATTCTAACAGCTTCCTTGATTAATATTTTTCTGTGAACTCAAAATCTGTGCTCTTGCTCATCTGGTTTTTCAGTCCTTGGGTGCAAACTCAAAACCAACAGCATGATCTTGGTTCGCTTCCAAGGCACGCCATTCAATATCACAGTAATCCAAGTCTATGCCCTAACCACTAATGCTGAAGAAGCTGAAGTTGAACAGTTCTATGAAGACCTACAAGACCTTCTAGAAGTAATACCAAAAAATGATGTCCTTTTCATCACAGGGGACTGGAATGCAAAAGTAGGAAGTCAAGAAATACCTGGAGTAACAGACAAGTTTGGCCTTGGAGTACAAAAGGAAATAGAGCATGGGCTAACAGAGTTTTGCCAAGAGAACACGCTGGCCATAGCAAACACCCTCTTCCAACAACACAAGAGTCGACTCTACACATGGACATGACCAAATGGTCAATACCGAAATCAGATTGATTCTCTGCAGCCAAAGATGGAGAAGCTCTATATAGTCAGGGGAGAAGGAAATGGCAACCCACTCCAGTGTTCTTGCCTGGAGAATCCCAGGGATGGTGGAGCCTGGTGGGCTGCCATCTATGGGGTCGCACAGAGTCGGACACGACTAAAGCAACTTAGCAGCACCAGCAGCATACAGTCAGGAAAAACAAGACCAGGAGCTGACTGTGGCTCAGATCATGAACTCCTTATTGCAAAATTCAGACTTAAATTGAAGAAAGTAGGGAAAACCACCAGACCATTCAGGTATGACCTAAATCTAATCCTTTACAATTGATTATACAGTAGAAGTGACAAATAGATTCAAGGGACTAGATGTGATAGAGTGCCTGAAGAATTATGGACAGAGGTTCGTAATACTGTACAGGAGATGGTGATCAAAACCATTCCAAAGAAAAAGAAATGCAAAAAGGCAAAATGTTTGTCTGAGAAGGCCTTACAAATAGCTGAGAAAAGAAGAGAAGAGAAAGTCAAAGGAGAAAACGAAAGATATCCATCTGAATGCACAGTTCCAAAGAACAGCAAATAGAGATAAGAAAGCCTTTCTAAGTGAACAATGCAAAGAAACAGAGGAAAACAATAGGATGGGAAAGACTAGAGATCACTTCGAGAAAATTAGAGATACCAAGGGAACATTTCATGCAGAGATGGGCACAATTAAGGAAAGAAATGGTATGGACTTAGAAGCAGAAGATATTAAGAAGAGGTGGCAAGATACACAGAACCATACAAAAAAGATCTGAATGACCCAGATAACCACGATGGTGTGCTCACTCACTTGAGCCAGATATCCTGGAATACGAAGTCAGGTAGGCCTTAGAAAGAAGCATCACTACAAACAAAGCTAGTAGAGGTGATGAAATCCCAGCCATTTCAAATTATAAAAGATGAAGCTGTTAAAGTGCTTCACTCAATATGCCAAAAATTTGGAAAATTCAGCAGTGGCCACAGGACTGGAAAAGGACAAACTTTATTTTGAGGGGCTCCAAAATGACTGTAGATGGTGACTGCAACCATGAAATTAAAAGACACTTGCTCCTTGGAAGAAAAGTTATGACCAACCTAGACAGTATATTAAAAAGCAGAGACATTACTTTTCCAATAAAGGACCATCTAGTCAAAGCTATGGTTTTTCCAGTAGTCGTGTATGGATGTGAGAGTTGGACTATAAAGAAAGCTGAGCGCCCAAGAATTGATGCTTTTGAACTGTGGTGTTGGAAAAGACTCTTGAGAGTCCCTTGGACTGCAAGGAGATCCAACCAGTCCATCCTAAAGGAAATCAGTCCCAAATATTCATTGGAAGGACTGATGCTGAAGCTCAAACACTTTGGCCATCTGATGCAAAGAACTGACTCATTAGAAAAGATCCTGATGCTGGGAAAGATTGAAAGCAGAAGGAGAGGGGGAGGATAGAGGATGAGATGGTTAAATGGCATCACTGACTCAATGTGGGGAAGGCAATGGCACCCCACCCCAGTACTTTTGCCTGGAAAATCCCATGGACGGAGGAGCCTGGTAGGCTCCCGACTCAATGTACATGAGTTTGAGTAAATTCCAGGAGTTGGTGATGGACAGAGAGCCCTGGCGTGCTGCAGCCCATGGGGTCGCAAAGAGTAGGACACGACTGAACGACTGAACTGAACCAAGAACTTCCAGATGTTTAAGCTGGATTTAGAAAAGGCAGAGGAACCAGAGATGAAATTGCCAATATCCCCTGGATCATAGAAAAAAGAATTTCAGAAAAATACCCACTTCTGCTTCACTGACTACACTAAAGCTTTTGACAGTGTGGCTCACGACAAACTGTGGAAAATTCTGAAAGAGATGGGAATACCAGAGCACCTTATGTGCCTCCTGCAAAATCTGTGTGCAGGTCAAGAAGCAACAGACAAAACCAGACATGGAACAATGGACTGGTTCAAAACTGGGAGAGGAATATGTCAAGGCTGTATATTGTCACCTTGCTTATTTAACTTACATATAGAGTACATCATGTGAAATGCCAGGCTGGATGAAGCACAAGCTGGAATCAAGACTGCCAGGAGAAAAATCAATAACTTCAGATATGCAGGTGACACCACCTTTATGGCAGAAATTGAAGAACCAAAGAGCTTCCTGATGAAAGTTAAAGAGGTAAGTGAAAAAGCTGGCTTAATACTCAACATTCAAAAAACTAAGATCATGGCATCCAGTCCCATCACTTCACGGCAAATAGATGGGGAGACAACGGAAACAATGACAGACTTTATTTTCTTGGGCTCCAAAATCACTGCAGATGATGACTGCAGCCATGAAATTAAAAGACACTTGCTCCTTGGAAGAAAAGGTATGACAAACTTAGACAATGTATTAAAAAGCAAAGACAATACTTTGCCAAGGTCCTATTATATAGTCAAAGCTATGGTTTTACCAGTAGTCATGTACGGATGTGAGAGTTGGAACATAAAGAAGGCTGAGCGCTAAAGAATTGATGCTTTTGAATTTCTGAACTGTGGTGCTGGAGAAGACTCTTAGTTCCTTGGACTGCAAGGAGATCCAACCAGTCAACCCTAAAGGAAATCAATCCTGAATATTCATTGGAAGGACTGATGCTAAGGCTGAAGTTCCAATACTTTGGCCACCTGATGTAAAGAGCCGACTTATTGGAAAAGACCCTGATGCTGGGAAAGAGTGAAGGCAGGAGAAGGGAAAGACAGAGAACAAGATGGCTGGATGGCATCACCGACTCGATGGACATGAATTTGAGCCAGCTCCAGGAGATGGTGAAGGACAGAGAAGCCCGCAGTACTGCAGTCCATGTGGTTGCAAAGAGTCGGACACGACGGAAAGACTGAATGAAAACAACAAACAGTGAACCTAAAAGAAGACAAGTTCTTCTCCCCCTACAAAGGTAACTACTTAATATTCCATCTTCAGATCTAAAAACTGGGACTTGTCATATCTAAAGTGATAGCAATGAAATTAGGACAAATGACCTCTCTTTTTCCAGTCTATATCCAATTATTGCACTGTTTTCCTTTCTGACTCACTCCTTCCAGACATTTATAAAATCTTTAAATGCTCTTCTGGCAGCATCATTCAAGAACTGACACTGACTACTATTTTACAGTCACAGCAAATTCAAGTTTAACAGGTATGTGTCAAGTATTTCAGATCAAAGTAAAAATCCTTAATCCACAATAAGGAAAATATAATGGAGCCGAAGAAAGAACACCAGCTATTAACACTGTTCATCTGAAAAGAGGGAAGGAGAAAGACCAAAGACGGTAATTTTTGCCTTTCTATTTCCCTGTATCATTTTGTTTCTCTTGTTCTAATATTATGTGTTCCATTTATAAGGAGAAAAACATCAAATAAAGAAAAGCACTTTACAAATTTGTATCCTGGTACTTTAAATATCTTTCTGGAAAACTATCCTCAAGAACACTAACCCCCATATAAATGGAAAAGATTGTCCTGTCACTAAGAAATCATTCCAGAAAAGAAGCATTTATGCCTACACAGACACATATACAAACACACACAGTCTCATACACTCACATGCTCCTAAAATCCAAAGATTGTAGACATCTGGATACTGATGCCCCCTGTTCCCCCACAGCTAAGGATGCGGCCTCACCTGTGACTGGGGAGAGTTGGATATTTGTAAACATTCCTTTAAATAAAAGAAAATAAATGTGTAGATCTTGATGATAAACAACACTGACTAAAATAGAGAGATGGGAAAGCAAGAATTGAGCTTTTCCATGTCATTATAGAGGTTTCCACACTTGAAAAAACTGGAGGTTAGGCAAAGCTCTGCTGAAATACTACCGTTGATTCTGCCCTTTGTGGCCACACTTGGACTGAGAAGAAAGCTGAGTGCCGAAGAATTGATGATTTTGAACTGTGGTGTTGGAGAAGACTCTTGAGAGTCCCTTGGACTGCAAGGGGATCCAACCAGTCCATTCTGAAGGAGATCAGCCCTGGGTGTTCTTTGGAAGGAATGATGCTAAAGCTGAAACTCCAGTACTGTGGCCGCCTCATGCGAAGAGTTGACTCATTGGAAAAGACTCTGATGCTGGGAGGGATTGGGGGCAGGAGGAGAAGGGGATGACAGAGGATGAGATGGCTGGATGGCATCACTGACTTGATAGACGTGAGTTTGCGTGAACTTCGGGAGTTGGTGATGGACACGGAGGCCTGGCATGCTGCGATTCATGGGGTCACAAAGAGTTGGACACGACTGAGTGATTGAACCGAACTGAACTGAAGCCACTATCTCCATGCATTAAAAATATGTGGGTCTCAAACTTAAGCATGTATCAGAATCACCTGGTGGGCTTGTTAAAACATAAAACAGACTGCTAGGCTCCCAATGATCTAAAAATTGTGTACCTAAAATCATTCTACTAAAACTGATATTACAGAGGAAACAAGAACTAAAACACAAGTCTTCCTAAACAACGAATGAAAATGATCCAAGTTTTCTAATTGCTTAACCTACAAGTAAATGGAAGACTGCCCTATTACTGACAAAATAGTACCAGAAAAGCATTTATACCTATACAAACACACACCCCTTCTCTTTCGCTTCTAAAATCTAAAAAGCATAGAGTAAATGTGGTTTAGTATTTTAAATCTCAGTTAATTATCCAACAAAAAATTAAATTAGCATCACATGTCATGTGTTAACTCAAATTAATCTAGTTATTAAGAAGAATGCAAAGAATCTATCATTTAATAAGAATAATGTAAGCACATATTCTTTACCAACTGAGCTCTTCAAGCTCCTTGCAGTTCCTTGGACTGCAAGGATATTGAACCAGTTAATCCTAAAGGAAATCATGCCTGAATATTCATTGGAAGGATGGATGCTGAAGCTCCAATACTTTGGCCACCTGATGTGAAGAATTGACCCATTTGAAAAGACACTGATGCTGGGAAAGACTGAAGGCGGGAAGAGAAGGGGACGACAGAGGATGAGATGGTTGGATGACATCACCAACTTGATGGACATGAGTTTGAGTAAACTCTGGGAGTTGGTGATGGACAGGGAAGCCTGGCATGCTGCCGTCCATGGGATTCCAAGGAATCGGACACAACTGAGCGACTGCACTGAACTGACGCATGTATTCCTTGCATGATCACGTTTAACAGAAAATTCAGTGTAGAAAAATTTCACAGTATTTGTATGCAGAGTCATGATTAACTTTTCAGTATATAATGACTACTAGAGACACACTCACTCTCACCTCCTCCCTTCCACGTAGGGAAATAAACAAGAGAAGCTGACATCTCTTATTTTCCATATTTACCTCTATACCCTGTCCCTTTTCAATGACTATAACTTTGGTTCTTTCTTAGAATTAAAACTCAGCTTGCAAATGTGAAATCTTTTATTTATGAAATTTCCTTTAAACAGGGCACTTATGCCCAATATTCACTTCCTCTGTTAACCTTTCTTAATTTTTATCCACTGAAATGATTTTTATTAAACAAATAAATTTTAAAAACCTTTTCTCATTACTCATTCTTACATCCACTGTCTCAAAACTGCCCTGCAAGTGCTACAATTCAATACTAATAAGAGAAATCTGGAGAAGTTTTCTGATGTGCCTTTGCTTTTCAAAATCATTTTGGTGCCTGTTTTAAAGAGTATATTGCATACCTGATCCATATCTAAAGTTGTTTCTATCATTTCCTGAAACTTGGAGAAGTCAGAACGAAGATCAATAAGAGGAGTCACAAAAACTGCCAGAAACAATGCCTGATGTTTTCCTAAAAGAAAGAAAAAGAAAAGTAAATAAGTAGGTCCTATTTTTAAGAATTCAAAACTATAAATCATAAAAATCTAATTATAATGAGCAGCATTTGATCCCAAAAAGTAAAAACTGTACAACAAATCTCTGAAGTTACTTAGTAGGATACCTTAATTCAAATGTGTTTAAGACTTATATGGAAAGAGAAATGGTCTGGCACTCAGAACTCCCTACTAATAAAACAGTGCCTCCCCCACAAGTCTGTGAGAGAGTGAGTCAAAGTCACTCAGTCGTGCTCGACTCTTTGCGACCCCGTGGACTATATAGTCCATGGGATTCTCTAGGCCAGAATACTGGAGTGGATAGCCTTTCCCTTCTCCATCTTCCCAACCCAGGGATCGAACCCAGGTCTCCTCATTGGAGGTGGATTCTTTATCAACTGAGCCACAAGGGAAGCCCCCACAAGTCTGTAATCTCCTTTATAAGCGGTGCTATATACAGAAACGTGACATTAATTACAACCAAATGAACTGTGTTTCCTTGCAGATTTAACAATCCCAAGTCAACGTTATTAAAATAAACTATCTCTAACTTACCTTATAAATCCCTAATTTCCATTAGTAATACAGTGTTCCAATTAACAGAGGCTAGCTAAATCAAGTCACATATTTATACTGGAACTTTGCTTGATGTTGTTTAAAAGCACATGCTGGGGAATCATGTGAGGAGGAATAAGTGAAGCAACAGAATCTACAGCTTGAAAGGCCTGAGTAGAGAGCTGGGAGCCAATCCCTGCTCTCATACTTACTGGCTCTGTGATCTGAAGCCACCTTTTCCTTGTCTATTGCAATGGAAGTAGTAACAACAGCTACCCAGAAGATGAAAGAGTAAGACCACCATACACAACACTTAGTATATATAGTACTTGAGACTTAATAGAAGCTCAGCAATGGTTATCATGTATTATTATTGGTTGTAACACAGAATTTTTTTTCTAATATCCAATAAATTCCAATAGAAGAACTCTGCAAGTGATCTCTGCTGCTGCTAAGTTGCTTCAGTCATGTCCGACTCTGTGCGACCCCATAGACGGCAGCCCACCAGGCTCCCCCGTCCCTGGGATTCTCCAGGCAAGAACACAGGAGTGGGTTGCCATTTCCTTCTCCAATGCATGAAACTGAAAAGTGAAAGTGAAGTCACTCAGTCGTGTCCAACTCTTAGCGACTCCATGGACTGCAGCCCACCAGGCTCCTCTGTCCATGGGATTTTCCAGGCAAGAGTACTGGAATAGGTTGCCATTGCCTTCTCCCAAAGTGATCTCCAGCATACTGCATTTTACTCCAAAGCAGTAGTTACCAGCCTTTACAGAAGTAGGGGAAGCTCTTGGGAAGATGATGGAAAAGCTACGATGGCAGTCAAACAACTATGAGAATTCATTTATTATTATTAATCACAACAGTCTCGACATATTTAGAAAATAGTACATATGTGTGAAACATTAGACAGTCTATAAACAACACTTTGCCCACATAATGTCTGTTGTGCTACAATGTCTGGTTCTTTAGTCTGAATTAGCTCACATTCGATCGGTTAAGAGGGGGGAATGATGGCAGCAAAACATGGTGCTAGCACGGACTCACAAATGATTTCTCCTCCAGACCACTAATGTTTTGAAGAGATCAAGGCCAAGCTTTCACACAATTAAAGGTAAGCTTGGCAACAGCTACTGGACCTCAGAGTAGCTGGCTTAACCATTATACTTTTCACTATGAAAAGTGGATATGTATATCTACATTCTTATAAGATATGTAGAAAGGCTGAATATAGATGAAGAGTACAAAAACATCTACCAGTGTTTAAAAAAATTTTTTTCTAACTGAATTGTATATTCCCTGGTACAGATTTTTAACTTTGTTGAAACTGACCTTTATTTGAAGTAATGTCCCTGAAGGGCACCTCAAAGGAGGGATAAAAAAGAGTCCCAAACTTAAAAGCTTCAAGTCACTTGATGCTGATATTGGGTACAAATCCAATGGAGATTTATGTAGGCTACTATTTTTGTTTTAATTAATTTTTATTGGAGTATAGTTGTTTTACAATAGGCTTCTGTTTTTATTAAAGTTTGTTAACGCTTTTGTTAGCAATCATTCAAAATTTTTCATATATTTTGAGGTCTACCTTATCACTATTTTTTCTGTTAAGTTCTTTTCTACCACATGACTTTGAAGAAGGAAGGTTTCCCGAAAAAACACAAGCAGTATCGCTGTAGCACCACGTGTACAAACTTCAGAATATGTCCTCTAGTCCCTCACACACAGGCCCACTTGCTGGAGCTCTTCTCAGAGTTAAAGTCCCTTCTCTGCTCACTTGCTCCCTATCCTGCAAGCCTTAACTAGCATCTTTTTAAATAAATTACTTGATACCAGAGGATAATTGCTTTACAATGTTAAGTTAGTTTCTGTTGTACAGCAAAACAAATCAGTTACACACACATATATATCCCCTTTTTTGGATTTCCTCACCATTTAGCTCATCCCAGAGCACTGAGTAGAGTTCCCTGTGCTATACAATAGATTCTCATTAGTTACCTACTTTAAATAGAGTTGTGTATATATGTCAATCCCAATCTACCAACTCGTCCCACCCTGCCCTGCTCTCCCTTGATAACCATTAGTTTGTTTTCCACATTTGTGACTCTACTTCTGCTCTGCAAGTAAGTTCATCAGTATAACTTTTCTAGATTTCACGTGTAAGTGATATTATACAATATTTTTCTTTCTCTTTCTGACTTACTTCACTCTATATGACAATCTCTAGGTCCATCTATATCACTGCAAATGGAATTATTTTATTCCTTTTCATGGCTGAGTAATACTCCACCGTGTCTAAGTACCACATCTTCTTCTCTATTGGTTTTTCTATCTATTGGCTGCACCACGTGGCTAGGGAGACATTAGTTTCCTGAACAGGGATCAAACCTGGGCCCTCAGCAGTAAAAAGCTCAGAGTCCTAACTACTGGACTGCCAAGGAATTCCCTAGCATCTTGAATTCCTTTCCCTATTTGTAATTTGTACTGAGCCCTACTTGCCAATTTCAGCTGGTTTCCCCCTGCAAGTGGTTATGGTTTTAATTAGAAAATAACAGCTCTACTGAGATATGATTCATATACCAAACAATTATTCATTTTAAAGTATACAATTCAATGGTTTTCGGTATATTCACAGACCTATGCAATAACAACCACAATCAATTTTCAAACTGTCACTGCTCTAAAAAGAAACAAGGAACCCTATACCCATTAGCAATAACTTACAATTTTCCTCCAGCCCCCTGCCACCCCTTCAAGCCTAAGGCAACCACTACTCCTCCATGCTATGGATTTGCTTCTTCTGGTCTTTTCATATAAAAGGATATTATACTGTGACTGCCTTTTTTCACTTAGCATAATGCTTTCAAGGTTCATCCATATTGTATCATGCATCAATACTTCATTCCTTTTGACTGAGGCACAATATTCCACTGTATAGAAATGCCACATTTTATTTATTCATTCACCAACTGATGGGCACCAATGAGTTCTTCCATATACTCCATTTTCAACTAGCTACCACAATCTGAAAAGCTCTACATGATCTATCCTATGGTCTTAAACAAAGGTCCACAGATCCTTGAATTCAAGGTAATACATAAACAAAGAGAAATTAATCTCATCTTCATTTTCTATAACCTCTAACTGGAACCAAGCATTTTCTTCCAATGTTACCGTAAGTAATAAATCACAGTAGTATTATCAGCACCTTCCAATGTTAACATAAGTAATAAATCACATAGTATTATTGTCTTTGTAATCAACTTTATTTTGGGGGGGCTCCAAAATCACTGCAGATGGTGACTGCAGCCATGAAATTAAAAGATGCTTACTCCTTGGAAGGAAAGTTATGACCAACCTAGATAGCATATTCAAAAACAGAGACATTACTTTGCCAACAAAGGTCTGTCTAGTTAAGGCTATGGTTTTTCCAGTAGTCATGTTTGGATGTGAGAGTTGGACTATGAAGAAAGCTGAGTGCCAAAGAATTGATGCTTTTGAACTGTGGTGTTGGAGAAGACTCTTGAGAATCCCTTGGACTGCAAGGAGAGCCAACCAGTCCATTCTGAAGGAGATCAGCCCTGGGTGTTCTTTGGAAGGAATGATGCTAAAGCTCAAACTCCAGTACTTTGGCCACCTGATGCGAAGAGTTGACTCATTGGAAAAGACTGATGCTGGGAGGGATTGGGGGCAGGAGGAGAAGAGGATGACAGAGGATGAGATGGCTGGATGGCATCACTGACTCAATGGAAGTGAGTCTGAGTGAACTCTGGGAGTTGGTGATGGACAGGGAGGCCTGGCATGCTGCAATTCATGGGGTTGCAGAGTCGGACACAAGTGAGCAACTGAACTGAATCAACTAAAATTCCAAACATTTTCATATCACAGTTTTTGGAGATAACTAGATAACTTCAAGTAACATTTAAACTCATTAGTTCAAAGTTAAAGTAGAACTTCACCCAAACCACGTTTTTTAATGCATTAATTAAAAGCACATATTTCTCAAGAATATTTTATATTTTGGTAACTGTGTTTCAATATAAATGGCTTCCTATTTAACTCTATGTGTTTTATTTTATGTATTTAAAAACGTTATTCTGAGAAGTGGTTCACAGGCTTTATTGGAAGTTCAAAGGGTCCAGCATAAAAATGTTAAGAACCTCAGAAAGACCTCACCTCCTAACAGTGCCCTTATTCTCCATTGCTATGGTTGACAACCCTAGCTTCTCTTCACTCCTTCAACAAGTTAAGCTGTAGGCACTTATACTAACTACCCCCACTAGCCTCCCCTATATCTTAACAGTCGGCTCTCTCATCATTTGAGATTTACCTGAGACAGCAATTCCATGGAGAGGCCATCTTCAACCACCTACTGTCTTCCTGGCCTAGCCAAGTTATTCTATCACATGAAAATATTATGCTTTCTTTGTTGCACTTATTACTATTTGAAGTTCTTGCTCATTTATTTATCTGTCTTTACTCTTCCACAATTACAGAACCTCCATAAAGAGACACTTTATCTGTCATATCTGCCACTGTACTTCCCAGAACAATGCCCAGCACAAAGCAGGCAACTGACAACCATCTCCTCAGCGAATGACTTTATGAAGGGAGCAAAGGAGTGAAGCAGTCAGTCACTGGTCATTAGTTCTGATACACGGAATACTCATCTAGCAAGGATAACAAAGATCACACAGGGAAATAATTGTTAGCTTCTTAAATGTATCAAAATGTGGAATGTCTTAAGTAATCAAATTCAATAATGTCTCTAAGAACTCCAAACTTATTGTCAGCCCCTAAAAATTCATTTATGACTCCTTGAAGATTTCATTTTCAAGAATGCAGCTACATATTCAATGGAGAAAAGACAGCCTTCAATAAACAATCCTGGGGAGACTGGATATTCACACGTAAAAGAATGAAACTAGACCCTTAAGTGCACCACTCAGAAAAGTTAACTCAAAATGGATTAAATACTTAAATAGGATAAGATCTGAAAACACGAAACTTCTAAAAGAAAATATGGGGGGGACCTCCTTGACATGGGTCTTGGCAGTGATTTTTTTGGATGGAACACCCAAAGCACAAGTAATAAAATTAAAAATAAACTAGAGGGACTACATCAAACCAAAAAGCTTCTGCATAATAAAACAAACAATCAACAAATGAAAAGGCAACCTATGGAAGGAGAGAAAAATCTCTGCAAATCATTTATCTGATAAGGCATTAATATCCAAAATAGATAAAGAACACAACTCAATAGAAAAAGAAAACCCAACTAATCCAATTTTAAAATGGGCAAAAGTCATGAATAGACATTTCATTAAAGAAAATATATGAATGGCCAACAGATACATGAAAAGAAGCTCAAAATTAGGGAAATGAAAATTAAAACCAGAATAACACTTCAGGCTCATTAGAATGGCCATCATCAAAAAGACAAGAGATAACAAAGAACAAAGGTAAGGATGAGAGAAAAGGAAACACTTTGAGCACTCTTGGTGAGATTGTAAACTGGTACAGCCACTATGTAACAGTATGGAGGAGCCTCAAAAAATTAAAAACAGAACTACCATGGGACTTCCCTCATGGTCCAGTGGCTAAGACTCCGAGCTCCTAATGCAGTGGGGCCTGGGTTTGATCCTTGGTCAGGAAACAAGATTCCACATGTCTCAAATAAGACACAGTGCAGGCAAATAAATAGAAATAAAATAAAAAAAAAAAAATAGAACTACCATATGATGCAGCAATTTCACTCCTGGGAATATAACCAAAGCAAACAAAAACAATGATTGGAAAAGATATGTGCACCTCCATGCTTGTAGCAGCATTATTCACAGTAGCCAAAATACGGAAACAACCTAAGTATCTGCCAATGGACAAAGGGTTAGAGAAAACGTGATTACATATACACACACAGACTATTGTTCTACCACTAAAAAAGCAAAACAAGGAAATACTGCCATTTGTGACATGAATGGGCCTTGAGGGCACTATGCTAAGTGAAATGAGTCAGAAAAAGACAAATACTCAGTGATCTCACTTATCTGTGAAATCTTAAAACAAGAACAACAACAAAAATAATGCATAGATAAAGGGATCAGATTTGTGGCTGGGAGGAGAGGAGAGCTGGAGGAAGGAGGTCCAAAGGCACAAACTTCTAGATACAAGATGATTAAACAGTACGGATATAATGTACAGCATGATGACTACAGTTAACACTGCTATATGATGTATATGAAAACTATTAAGGAGTACTTTGGCCACCTCATGCGAAGAGTTGACTCATTGGAAAAGACTCTGATGCTGGGAGGGATTGGTGGCAAGAGGAGAAGGGGACGACAGAGGATGAGATGGCTGGATGGCATCACTGACTCGATGGACGTGAGTCTGAGTGAACTCCGGGAGTTGGTGATGGACAGGGAAGCCTGGCGTGCTGCGATTCATGGGGTTGCAAAGAGTCGGACATGACTGAGCGACTGAACTGAACTGAACTGAAATCCTAAGAGTTCTCATCACAAGGAAAAATTTTAGAAGAGTGTGGTTGTGTGCCTCAGAAACTGCTGCAATGTTTAGGTCAATAAGCCTAAGTACTTACATTTCTGTAACAACCCAAACAAAGCATAATTTAATCTCTATCAAACATTTCATCACCATTTACTATGATAAAAATTAGAACAAATTTCAGGATAGACTGAAAGCTCCTAAGCTTATCAAGAGAAACTGGTTCATTAAGATGTATTCTGGAATCATACCCAAGCCAGCTTCTAAATGTAAACCTTAATTGGTGTATTAATACCAGTTCTGGGACTTTTCTCCATCTCGCCTCTGTTCACGTCACTGACTGAGAGAAATACTAAGGACACAATCCTTAGGGAATTTAGAGAAGCTAATTTTAAGGGGACTTCCCTGGGGCTTCAGTGGTTAGACTCAGGGCTTTCATTGAACCCAGGGCCTGGGTCGATCCCTGACTAGGATCAAGGATCTCGTAAGTCAGATGGCATGGTCAAAACAAAAAAAAAAGTTAATTTTCTACTGGCAAAAACACTAATGAAAACTACTTTGACATGTGCATTGCCCCCAAAAAATGTTGGTACTTTTCTGATGAACTCATTACAAAGGAAGACAAACAAGGATAACAACAACAGGGAAATACTGGAAGGTTTTGGAAACAAAACCAGGACAGGAGTGTACCCAAAGGTAAGAACAAGGTCGGCTTACCCAAAGAAATGTAAAGGTGAAAATCTACAATGAAGAGAACAGGGCTTCCCTGGTGGTTCAGTGATAAAAGAATCCACCTGCCAATGCAGGAGATATATGGGTTCGATCCCTGATCTGGGAGGATCCCACATGACAGGGAGCAATTAAGCCTGTGTGCTGCCAACTACTGAGCCTGTGCTCTAGAGCCCAGGGAGCAGAAACCACTGAAGCCCTCTCGTTCTAGTCTGCTCTCCCCAACAGGAGAAGCCATGCACCAAAACGAGGAGTAGCCCCATTGCCACAACTAGAGAAAATAAGCCACCACAGCAACCAAGACCTAGCACAGCCAAAAGCAAAAAATTATTTTTTAAAAAAAGGTTTAAAGTACATTAAAAAAAAAAAAGATGAAGAGAAAAAAGCCAAGTGAGACGGGAAGGGGAAAATGTATGAATCTAAAGGAATAGCACATACAAAGGCTGATGATTGTGCAGTGTATGTGAGGTCCAGAGTATGTTCAAGTTCACATAAATAGACAAAAAACAAATGCAATTTGTGTTTTCAAACTGCAGACCTTTCTTCAACATAAAATTTAAAGTACATTGTATTTGTTTCAAGTTTTATATATTATTTCAGTTAATACTATTTATTACATAATCATTTCAGTTTTTATAGACACTGCATACAGTGTCTATGTGTTGTTAAAAACAAGACAACGGGCCCCAAATGGAATCAAGATTGCTGGGAGAAATATCAATAACCTCAGATATGCAGATGACACCACTCTTACGGCAGAAAGTGAAGAGGAACTCAAAAGCCTCTTGATGAAAGTGAAAGTGGAGAGTGAAAAGGTTGGCTTAAAGCTCAACATTCAGAAAACGAAGATCATGGCATCTGGTCCCATCACTTCATGGGAAATAGATGGGGAAACAGTGGAAACAGTGTCAGACTTTCTTTTTCTGGGTTCCAAAATCACTGCAGATGGTGACTGCAGCCATGAAATTAAAAGACGCTTACTCCTTGGAAGGAAAGTTATGACCAACCTAGACAGCATATTCTAAAACAGAGACATTACTTTGCCAACAAAGTTTTGTCTAGTCAAGGCTATGGTTTTTCCTGTGGTCATGTATGGATGTGAGAGCTGGACTGTGAAGAAGGCTGAGGGCCGAAGAATTGATGCTTTTGAACTGTGGTGTTGGAGAAGACTCTTGAGAGTCCCTTGGACTGCAAGGAGATCCAACCAGTCCATTCTGAAGGAGATCAGCCCTGGAATTTCTTTGGAAGGAATGATGCTAAAGCTGAAACCAGTATTTTGGCCACCTCATGTGAAGAGTTGACTCATTGGAAAAGACTCTGATGCTGGGAGGGATTGGGGGCAGGAGGAGAAGGGGACGACAGAGGATGCGATGGCTGGATGGCATCACTGACTCGATGGACGTGAGTCTGAGTGACCTCCGGGAGTTGGTGATGGACAGGGAGACCTGGCGTGCTGCAGTTCATGGGGTCGCAAAGAGTCGGACACGACTGAGCGACTGATCTGATCTGATCTAAGTCCCAGGTCATCAAATCAAGGCTTACCTTAATTATAGTTTTGTCTCTCCCAGAAATGGAATTTTAAGCCAGTCAATCGGGTATCACCTGATCAGCACCAGTTAGATAATGTGCTTGATTGATAGGCCCCTACTACTGCTACTGCTAAGTCACTTCAGTCGTGTCTGACTCTGTGTGACCCCGTGGACGGTAGCCCACCAGGTTCCCCGTCCCTGGGATTCTCCAGGCAAGAACACTGGAGTAGGTTGCCGTTTCCTTCTCCAGTCTTACTTTGAGGCACAGTCAACAAGTACACTGGCAGTGAGAACTAGCACAGAGAGGAAAGACAGAGAGGAGAGGAGAGGCAGCAGTCTACGAGGGGCCTTTCAAACCAGCTCAGACTCTAATCCAAGGCAGTGGAAATCCCCTGAAGGGCTAATGACATTTATAGTTTTACATATAAATATATTTACATATTAAGAAAGACAGCTGGCTGAAGCAGATAATGGATTAGAGAGTGCTAAGGCAAAAGACAGCAAAAGCATTAGGAGGCTGACAGTAGTTCAGGTAAGAAGGGATTACAGCCTGGGCTAGGGGGCTGGCAATGGGACCCAAAGGTGTCTGAGGTGAAGGATACATACGATGCGATACCAACAGGACTTGGTAACTGAGTGAATGCAAGAGAGGGGCAAGAGGCAAGGCTGATTCCCAAGGCTTAGGCTACTGGGCAGATGACTGGGGCCATTTTACAGAGAGAACACCACAGAAGAGCTTAGAGAGGAGAATTCACAGTAGACACTGAAACACGGGCCTTTATGGGAAATCCTCAGTCAGAATTCCCACTCAGTGATAATCAGTGGTCTGACGACCAGTGGTCCACTTTAGTCAGACCATGACTTCCCCAGCTCATCAGCTGATCAGCCCATCATTCTGCACTATTTATCTGTAACCTGCCTGGTCTTACCCACTACAGGCAGATGGCAACCACACCACAGGCCCACAACTTCCCACCACAAGAAGACTTTCCTAGATCAGTGTGTGGCAAAGTTGAGGCTGCTAGGTAAATTGGCTGCAGTTGCACCAAAATTATTGGTAAATATCTTTCTCAAATCATTTACATCTTATTTAATATAACTAAGAAATAACTGGAAATGGCTGGCAAAATGATTAAGAAAAAGACACTACGATGTTCTAATCAAGTTAAATGAGTAAGTAACACTAAAATCAAAATGAACTATAGGGAAGTTCTGGATAACATATGAGGTGCTTCTTTACACGTGTCCTCCTGACACTAACTCAGGTCCAAGACTTGCCACTGGTCATAGATCTGCTCAGTCAGACCTTCCAAAATAGTTTAAGACCAGAAAAACCAACCTAAAGTCTAAATTAATTATAAAGTTAGTATTAGGGACTTCCCTAGTGGTCCAGTGGATACCAATCTACCTGCCAGCTCATGGAACATGGGTTCAATCCCTGTTCCTGGAAGATCTCACATGCTGTGGAGCAACTAGGTCCGTGTGCTACTACTGAGCCCGCGTGCTACCAGTACTGACGCCTGCACACCTAGAGCCTGTGCTCAGCAACAAGGGAAGCCACTGCATGGGAAGCCCAGCACGGCAATGAAGAGCAGCCCCCACTCACAGCAACACAGAACAGAAACAAAGATCAGCCAAAAAGACAAACTAAATAAATTAAGAAAAATAAGGTTAGTATTAGCATTCTTGTTCCAGTAAATATTTTGGTATATGGTAATAAAAAGACATGAGTTTCAACTAACAAAGATTTAAAAATTTATTCTATGCCCACCTTCCCATGACTAATTTAACATAACTTTCTAGTGTTTTTAATTCCAGGCTAGAAGTTTTATTAAGTACAATTAAACTTTATCTCACCCTTAAATATATTTATGAAATGGATTTCAAAATTCATGTAAGTGGAAAAAAGGTTGGCAAGATGCTGCTAATTAAAGTTTACAGTATTCACACAAATATGAGGTTGGAGTCAAAATATTACCAAATTAGTAAAGAAACCAAGAGCTGAAGTGCAGTGAATCACAGTAAACAAAATAATTCAATCACTGTGAGGAACAGACTTCAACACAAGGGCATCTCTGTTATTCCTTCACTGCCAACAGTCACCCTATTAGTTTTTGTTTAATTGCTGCTGAACAGCAAAGTGACTCAGTCATACATATATATACTTTTCCTCATATTCTTTCCCATTATGGTTTATCACAAGACATTTCTGACCTCTTGCTCTCCTCCATCACCCTTGCCCTCTTACCTTCCAGATCCTTTGGTCATGTCATCCCCTTTGCTAATCACAGCCACCTGTCCCCATTCCTTTATTTGCAAGTAATACTTTCTCTGACAACATACCTTGTTTCCCTTTATTACTACTGTCATTTTGACAAAATACTAATTTTCTTTCCTATGTCGACTTTCTCTTCTGATTTAACTGATTAGTTATGAGTATCATTTTACATTGTGCTAGTCTCTGTGAGATAACAGAAAATATATGCTGGTCTCTACCCCTGGTTCCTGGTAGAGTTCCTAAAACCCTTGTAATTTCCTAGTGAGAAGAGCAATAGGAGCATCTCATATTCTAATAAGGTGACCTGAGGTGGGCTGCTCACCAGAAAGGCCAAGCCATGATTAGGACTTTGGAATGTTTAGCTCTAACCCCAACTCCTGTCATCCAAGGAGGGGAGAGCAGCTGGAAATGGAGTTAATAATTGATGATGGCTACATGAGGAGGCCTCCCAAATCCCAACAGTGGGGGAAAGGGGTCAGAGAACTTTTAGGTGGGCAAACACATCTATAACAGAATGACATGCTCCCACCTCAAAGGACAAGCGCCTATAAACACAGGAACCCCCCAGACTTGTCATCTCTCTTCATTTGGCTGTTCATCTGCATCCTTTATCAGTAAATATAACAAAGTGTTTCCCTGAGCTGCTCAAGCAAATTAACCCCCAAGGGAGGGGTGGTCACTGGGACCAGTTGGGCAGAAGTACAGGTGATACCTGGGTTTTAGACTGGGTGGAAGCTGGAGGCCATCTTGTGGGATTGACCTTAACCTGTGGGATCTGATGCTATCTCTAGGGGATCCTGTCAGGATTGAGTTAAATCGTAATTGTAGTCAATCAGTGTCACAGAAGTTACTTGGTTGAGGGGGGGCAGGGGGCAGGGTGCGGAACCTCCACACATTTGGTGACCAGAGCATCACTAATGAAGTTTCTGAGTGTTGCATCTTGACCTCTTATCTTGTAAACTGGTTTTAATTAAAGTTTTGCATAGGGATGCATATGTCACATTATAACAAAACTGGCTATATGAAAAAGTGTAATAATATATTGCTGGGATAAAAATGTACTAAATTAATTTAAAAAATAGTACCAATTTTACAATAGTAAAAATAGTACCGTCAGTTGCTATAAGTTAACCTCTACTGTTTGATATTATATTTTAAATATTAAAAGTTAATTTTTATTATTTTAAAATTTTTATAATGTATAAATTATATTTAGCTAACATCTACTATTATTTTAAAGTTCTAGGAAATGATTACGCATAAACTTAAAGGTTTGAGTACCTCTCTGGTATTCCCCCCACACCACCTCTGGTGTTTTGTTTTTCTATTAGTAAATTCCTGAAGCTATTTTTGCACTAGGCTCTGCATTTTTTTTAATAAAAATAATAATGTAAAAATGTCAACTTACAATCTAACTCTAGAATAAAAACCTCTGTTAATTTTTTTTATCCCTCTAGACTTTTGCCCTCTTGTCTGCATTTCAATGGCAAATAATTATACCTTGACAAGTTATTTTTCCAGGAAGGCTTTACTGATTTATAGTTTTAGTCACAAGGTCTACAAGAAAATCTCTCTACATCCTCACCAACGTTGTTGCTTTTTATTATGGTGATCAGGTAGTGTATTTTGGTGACGGAAAGAATAGAAATGCAGAGATAATATGAATACTGACTCAAGAATGTGAAAGCTTTTATCATGGAAGATAAGACTGAAGATAGTCAAGGTAGTGATCTAAGCAGCAATGGGAAGATAAGAAAGAAGAAATTTAAATTATACTCTAATAAAAGATAAGTGAGAAAAATTGTATAGGAATTGACGTGTGAGAGGAAGGAAAAAATAATCTTAAGGGGTTACGACTGTAAAGGAAAACCCAGTTTTCCAGGTTTTCCTTCCCATCTGTGAGTCTTCCTCCTCTGTCTCCTTTACACACACTAGTTCATTTCTGGTCACCAACTGTGTGGAGGTTCCCGCCATACCAAGTGATTTTCTCTGACACTAACTGGGTAAGTCAACTATACTTCCATAAAGAAATAAATAAAAAATTCATTAAAAATTTTTTTCTTGATGATAGGAACAATTGTACAGTTTTGATGAGAACTATATAAATACTACAATAAATAATGCATTTCACCTCACAAAAGACAAAGTCTGTTTCTTGAGATGGACTTCCAAAAGGCAGCAGCTCGTGAGTTATCATGAAATGGTGAGTCATCTAAACTGGAGAGCAAAGTTGTAACACCAGACACGAATGAGTGTGGCTCACGACACACACGGTGAACTGAGATCACAGATGTCTGAGGGGTGTATGAGTGTATGTTTTGTGTATTCCTACACTGCTCAGTTCAGCTGGGTGGAATTTTTTGCATTCACCTAGTGTTTCCCATAGACAAAAATGTATATAAGCAACATAAAATTCACATTATGCTCAATTATTCCCTAATACTTATTCCCTAATAATTATTCCCTAATACAAGTTGGAATCAAGATTGCGGGAGAAATATCAATAACCTCAGATATGCAGATGACACCACTCTATGGAGAAAGTGAAGAGGGGAAAGCTGATGAAAGTGAAAGTGGAGAGTGAAAAGGTTCAAAGCCAAAAGAAACAAATCATGACTGTCCCATCACTGATGGGAAATAGATGAGGAAAAGTGGAAAAGTGTCAGACTTTCTTTTCTGGCTCCAAAATCACTGAGATGGTGACGCAGCAGAAATAAAGACGACGAAGGAGGAAAAAAGCAAAAAAGAGAGAATTCTTTCCCAGCCAGTCAAGGATGCTAGTAGTGAGAGAGGAGGAGAAGGAGCCCGATGATGTTTTGAATGTGGTGAGAAGACTGAAGTGACTGCAAGGAGATGGAGAAGAGATGGGAAACTAGTTTGCCACCAGGAGAAGAATGCTGGGAGGGAGAGGGAGGAGGAGAGGGGAAGGAGGAGGGCACTGATGAGGGTGAGTGGGACCCGGAGGGGGACAGGGAGGGGGGAGGAGGGAGGGACTGAGCGACTGATCTGATCTGATCTGATTCCCTAATACACGAACTACTTTAGAACAAGTCTTCACTGTCAAAGCACATGTTAAACAGAATTAACCTTCTATAATTTTGTTTAAAGAATGAAACAACATATATCAAAATATTAATGATTACCTCTGGATGGTAGAATAATTACTACAGAGTTTACCTTGCTTTTAGAAACTAATAAAAACCAAATTTAAAGAAAATATCTTCAAAACACAAAAACCAGCCAGATCTTAAAACTATAGCTTTATATAAGCCTAAGGTTTAAAAAATGCTGCATTAGTAAACCAGATTCCTTTTCAGAAATGCCAAATAAATTGCTTTCATATTCTTATCTCCCATTTAGAAGCAAGCTAAGCAATCAGGTTAAAAGGAGGGATTATTATTAAACTAACTTAATATGCCTCCTGAGAAATCTGTATGCAGGTCAAGCAACAACAGTTAGAACTACATGGAACAAAAGACTAGTTCCAAACTGGGAAAGGATTATGTCAAGGCTGTGTATTGTCACCCTGCTTATTTAACTTACATGCAGAGTACATCATGAGGAATGCTGGGCTGGATGAAGCACAAGCTGGAATCAAGATTGCCGGGAGAAATATCAATAACCTCAGATATGCAGATGACACCACCTTTGTGCCAGAAATTGAAGAGGAACTAAAGAGCCTCTTGATGAAGGTGAAAGAGGAGAGTAGAAAAGCTGGCTTAAAACTCAACATTCAGAAAACTAACATCATGGCATCTGGTCCCATCACTTCATCGCAAATAGATGGGGAAAAAAATGGAAAACAGTGAGACTTTATTTTCTTGGGCTCCAAAATCACTGCAGATGGTGACTGCAGCCATGAAATTAAAGACGCTTGCTCCTTGGAAGAAAAGCTATAACCAACCTAGACAGCATATTAAAAAGCAGAGACATTACTTTGCCAACAAAGGTCCATCTAGTCAAAGCTATGGTTTGTCCAGTAGTCATGTATGGATGTGAGAGTTGGACTATAAAGAAAGCTGAGTAGCAAAGAACTGATGCTTTTGAACTGTGGTGTTGGAGAAGATTCTTGAGAGTCCCATGGACAGCAAAGAGATTAGTCCTGAATATTCACTGGAAGGACTGATGCTGAAGCTGAAATTCCAATACTTTGGCCACCTGATATGAAGAACTGATGCTGGGAAAGATTGAAGGCGGGAGAATGGGACGACAGAGGATAGGATGAGATGGTTGGGTGGCATCACTGACTCAATGGACATGAGTTTGAGTAAATTCTGGGAGTTGCTTATGGACAGAGAGGCCTGGCTTGCTGCAGTCCATGGGGTCGCCAAGAGTCAGACACAAATGAGCAACTGAGCTGAACTGAACTATGTCATTTAGGGTTAAAAAGCAATGGAGATAAGCAGAAGGTGCTGTGGAAACCAGAAAAATGAGGAGGGCAGAGAAGGCTTCATAGAAAGAGTGAGGCTTGAGCTCAATCTTAAATATTAGTGGCATCCATCAAATAGACAAGGTAGGAAAGTGCAATAAAGACAAAGTAAAAATGTGCAGAAAAGCATGTATCACCAGAGCAGTCTGGAGAAACAGTCCAGTGAGCAGAGTGGTGATGTCAGAGAATGAGGGAGCCTGACTGAGCAATAGCAGCCAGGCCAGGTGCAGGCATGGGGCTGCTTCTGGAAGGCTGCTGCTGCTAAGTCGCTTCAGTCATGTCCGACTCTGTGTGACCCCATAGACTGCAGCCCACCAGGCTTCCCATCCCTGGGATTCTCCAGGCAAGAACACTGGAGTGGTTGCCATTTCCTTCTCCAATGCATCAAAGTGAAAAGTGAAAATGAAGTCGCTCAGTCGTGTCCGACTCTTAGTGACCCCATGGACTGCAGCCTACCAGGCTCCTCCGTCCATGGGATTTTTCTAGGCAAAAGTACTGGAGTGTGGTGCCATTGCCTTCTCCTCTGGAAGGCTATAGGGAGCAAAGTAACGTGTCCAGAACCAAAAGGAAAGAAATGACACAATCAGACAGGCTAAGAAAGGATTACTACGGGTTCACTGAGGAGGACGTACAGACCAAGGGAAGGAAAATAGCACATGTAAGGTTTTTAATTTGGACGTGGACAGGGGGAAGGGTTACATACCTCAGTATGATAGGTGTTACAATAAAGTTCATCAACAAAGTAATCTTGATACTTACAGTTGTTTTAAGCACTGTCAGAAATTTGCTTCAAATGCAGAATACCATTGTTTTAGGTTGTGCTTCAGCTTTTTAATAAAATTTTATTCAAATTTAGTTGATTTACAGTATTGTGCTAATTTCTGTTGTACAACCAAATGGCTCAGTTATACATATTTTTTCACATTCCTTTGCATTATGGTTTACCACAAGATACTGAATATACTTCCCTGTACTGTACAGTAGGATCTTGTTTCTTATCTATTCCATATATACTTTGCATCTGCTATCCCCAAACGCCCGATCCTTCCCTCCCCCTCCTCCCTCCTGGCAACCCCAGGTCTGTGGTCTATGAGTCTGCTTCTGTTTCACAGCTATGATAATTTGTGTTGTACTTTAGATTCCATATATAAATGATATCATAAGGTATTTGTCTTTCTCTTCTGACTTTATTTAGTATGATAATCTCTGAATCCATCCATGTTGTAAATGTGTGCCTTGACTTTTTAATTTTAAAAGATACGAGGAATAACGGAGGCCAAGTATACTCTTAAAATAGCCTTTTCTTTTTTAAAGAGGAGAAAGATAATTTAGAGTAGAGCTTTCATCACTCAATGCAAATCTACTTTCTAAACTGTTGCTGCCCTCTGCTGTCTCTGAGTTTACTTTCATTTTTTCCAGGAATAACAGTAAAATAACATTAAACCTAGAGTTAGTCAAAACTAAAACATCACACGATGGCAGAACATACTCAATTTCTAGTAATATACAAATATATCTTTTTAAAACTTTTAATCATTTTACTTTTAAAGACAGCACATTTGATTTTTCCTCATAAATGAGCCTGTTTTGGGTTTCTCCATGAAATCAGCAGACTAACAAGCTATACAGAACCTCTGCAAAATGTCATTCTACTGTGTTTTTTAAAAAACTCAAAAAGAGGCACATGAAAAGATGCTGAACACTGCTAATCATTAGAAAAATGCAAATCAAAACCACAATGAGACATCACCTCACACCTGTCAGCATGGCTATCATCAAAGGACGACAAACAAGAAATTGTTGGCGAGGCTGTAGAGAAAAGGGAACCCTTGTATTGTGGGAATGTAAACTGGTATAGCCACTGTGAAAAATACTATGATCAGAGAACTAAGAACCCACATGCCACCGAGCATCAAAAGATCCTCTTGACACAGCAAAGATCCCGTATGCTGCAACCAAGACCTGATGCAGCCAAATAAACATATTTAACAACAAAAAAAAAGAAGTTAGAGAAAGCCAACTACTGTATGTTATTACTCATATGTAGAATCTAAAAAATAGAACGGATATAACAAAACACAGACTCCCAGATACAGAGAACACTGTTCTCTATATGCTGTTGTTCAGTGGCTCAACCAGCAGGGAGAATGAGGAGAGGCAAGTGAAGGATAGGAAATTAAGAGGCAAAAACTGCAATGGGTAAAATAAGTAAGCTATAAGGATAATTTGTACAGCAGAGGAATATAGCCAATATTTTACAATAAACTGAAATGGAGTATAATCTATAAAAATACTGAATCACTATGTTGTACATCTGAAACAAACACAATATTGTAAATCAACTATACTTCAATTAAAATAAACTCCAGACAGATCGGTTAGTCTCTCAGTGACTAGGATACGCCTCAATTCTCCAACATTCCATATTATAGAAAGAGAAAAGCATAGCTCTTAGCTTCACAAAACTTGGAACCATCTTCCTCCTCTAATACTTTCTATTCTAGGTGATTTCAAATATTTTAACTGGACATCAGTTAACAAACTGACAATATGAAGCATTAAATTTTCATAATGTTATGATGTCATAACTGACTTGTTGAAAACCCTCAAGTACATTTTATTGTTGTTCAGTCACATTAAGCTACACATATGCAGGAAGGTTGTTAAAGAGTGCCACTTTCAAGTCAAATTTCTAACTTCTGTACACATACCAAGGAATGAGAGAGAGTCCCCAGTTCAGTCAGGTCAGTCGCTCAGTCGTGTCTGACTCTTTGCAACCCGATGAATCACAGCACGCCAGGCCTCCCTGTCCATCACCAACCCGGAGGTCACTCAGACTCACATCCATTGAGTCAGTGATGCCATCCAGCCATCTCATCCTCTGTCGTCCCCTTCTCCTCCTGCCCCCAATCCCTCCCAGCATCAGAGTCTTCTCCAATGAGTCAACTCTTCACATGAGGTGGCCAAAGTACTGGAGTTTCAGCTTTAGCATCATTCCTTCCAAAGAAGTCCCAGGGCTGATCTCCTTCAGAATGGACTGGTTGGATCTCCTTGCAGTCCAAGGGACTCTCAAGAGTCTTCTCCAACAACACAGTTCAAAAGCATCAATTCTTCGGCCCTCAGCCTTCTTCACAGTCCAGCTCTCACATCCATACATGACCACAAGAAAGACCATAGCCTTGACTAGATGGACCTTTGTTGGCAAAGTAATGTCTCTGTTTTAGAATATGCTGTCTAGGTTGGTCATAACTTTCCTTCCAAGGAGTAAGCGTCTTTTAATTTCATGGCTGCAGTCACCATCTGCAGTGATTTTGGAGCCCAGAAAAAGAAAGTCTGACACTATTTCTCCATCTATTTCCCATGAAGTGATGGGACTGGATGCCATGATCTTGGTTTTCTGAATGTTGAGCTTTAAGCCAACTTTTTCACTCTCCACTTTCACTTTCATCAAGAGGCTTTTTAGCCCCTCTTCACTTTCTGCCATAAGGGTGGTGTCATCTGCATATCTGAGGTGATTGATATGTCTCCCGGCAATCTTCATTCCAGCTTGTGTTTCTTCCAGTCCAGCGTTTCTCATGATGTACTCTGCATAGAAGTTAAATAAGCAGGGTGACAATATACAGCCTTGACAAACTCCTTTTCCTATTTGGAACCAGTCTGTTGTTCCATGTCCAGTTCTAACTGTTGCTTCCTGACCTGCATACAAATTTCTCAAGAGGCAGATCAGGTGATCTGGTATTCCCATCTCTTTCAGAATTTTCCACAGTTTATTGTGATCTACACAGTCAAAGGCTTTGGCATAGTCAATAAAGCAGAAATAGATGTTTTTCTGGAACTCTCTTGGCTTTTTCCATGATCCAGCGGATGTTGGCAATTTGATCTCTGGTTCCTCTGCCTTTTCTAAATCCAGCTGGAACATCAGGAAGTTCATGGTTCACATATTGCTGAAGCCTGGCTTGGAGAATTTTGAGCATTACTTTACTAGCGTGTGAGATGAGTGCAATTGTGTGGTAGTTTGAGCATTCTTTGGCATTGCCTTTCTTTGGGACTGGGATGAAAACTAACCTTTTCCAGTCCTGTGGCCACTGCTGAGTTTTCCAAATTTGCTGACATATTGAGTGCAGTACTTTGACGGCATCATCTTTCAGGATTTGGAATAGCTCCACTGGAATTCCATCACCTCCACTAGTTTTGTTCGTAATGATGCTTTCTAAGGCCCACTTGACTTCACATTCCAGGATGTCTGGCTCTAGGTCAGTGATCACACCATCGTGATTATCTTGGTCGTGAAGATCTTTTCTGTACAGTTCTTCTGTGTATTCTTGCCATCTCTTCTTAATATCTTCTGCTTCTGTTAGGTCCGTACCATTTCTGTCCTTTATCTAGCCCATCATTGCATGAAATGTTCCCTTGGTATTTCTAATTTTCTTGAAGAGATCTCTAGTCTTTCCCATTCTGTTGTTTTCCTCTATTTTTTTGCAATGATTGCTGAAGAAGGCTTTATTATTTCTTCTTGCTATTCTTTGGAACTCTGCATTCAGACGCTTATATCTTTCCTTTGTTCCTTTGCTTTTCGCTTCTCTTCTTTTCACAGCTATTTGTAAGGCCTTCCCAGACAGCCATTTTGCTTTTTTGCATTTCTTTTCCATGGGGATAGTCTTGATCCCTGTCTCTTGTACAATGTCACGAACCTCATTCCATAGTTCATCAGGCACTCTAGTTCTTACATTTTTTTGTGTGGGGGAGAGAGGTTACATATGCTTTTGAATATCTGTTGAAAATTACAGATCCTCCCTCCCCCTCAAAATACATACACACAAAATTCTGCATGAAATATCAGGACAGTTTCAAGAATGCATTCAAGAATTCCAGCTTTAAAGTTTCAGGTACTGAGTGAAAAGAGGGTCAAAAACAGAACTGGGTTCGGGGGTGGTTACACTTAAGGGGAAGGCAAAAAAAATAGAAGGATTCAGCAATTCCAGTTCTAGGTATATATTTAAAGAAAAGTAAATCATTATCTCTAAGGAATATCTGCACTCCTGCATGCAGTGCAGCATTATTTACAACATCCAATACATGGCCACTCCAGTACTCTTGCCTGGAAAGTCCCATGGATGGAGGAGCCTGCAGTCCATGGGGTCGTGAACAGTCGGACAGACTGAGCGACTTCACTTTCACGCACTGGAGAAGGCAATGGCCTTGCCTGGAGAACCCCAGGGATGGGGGAGCCTGGTGGGCTGCCGTCTTTGGGGTCGCACAGAGTCGGACACGACTGAAGCAACTTAGCAGCAAGACGTGGAAACAACCTAAGTGTCCACCAAGGAAGGAACGGATAAATAAAATATGACACATACACACAATAGTATCATTCAACCGTAAAGAGAGACACCCTGCCATCTGCAACAACATGGATGGAACCAGAGAGCACATGTCAAGTAAAAAGAGACAGGAAAGTTAAATGCTCTATGATCCGCCAGTCCAGGTACGATGCCTGATAACGGATGCCTGGGGCTGGCGCACCAGGACGACCCAGAGGATTGGTATGGGGAGGGAGGAGGGAGGAGGGTTCAGGATGGGGAACACATGTATACTTGTGGCGGATTCATTTTGATGAATGGCAAAAGCAATACAATATTGTAAAGTTAAGCAAAATATAATTTAAAAAAAAATGCTCTATGATCTCACTTACATGTGAAATCTAATAAGACCAAACTCATAAAAACAGAAGAGAGTTCATGGTTGCCAGAGACAGCTGGGGGAGGAAACGGGTGAAAGTAGTCAAAAGGTACCAATTACAAGTTGTAAGATTTAAAAGTCCTGGCAATGTAATGTACAGCATGGTGACTGTAGTTAAAAAAACAAAGCAAAACTGTATTGTATATATGAAAGTTGCTAAGAGATTACATCTTAAAAGTTCTCATCACAAGAAAAAAAATAACTACGTGAGGTGAGGGGACATGTTAACTAAATTGATTGTGGTGATTGTGATGATTTATACAGTATATATACATATCAAATCATTGTGTTATAGACCTAAAACTTATACAATGGTATGTGTCAATTATCTCTAAATAAAACTGAGAGGAAAAAAAGACCATCACACACACCAGTGAAACCTGGTTAGGTAAGACTAGACCATGTTCACTGAATTTAGCAACGAGGAAGTTTCAGCAAATGCCATTTCAGTACTATGGGTAGGGCTGAAGCCACTGGAATCAATGGAAGAAGAAAATGTAGGCTTTCAGAAACTTCACTGAGTACAGGAATAAGAAGAGGATGCAGGGACAAGGACACCTTTTTTATCTTATGAAGAGATGAGAAGAGGAATGTTTAAAACACCTGATATTAAGTGGTAAGAGTGAATTATTTAGACAGCCTATCTCTATGATCACACCCTGATTACACCCCTAACACTGGTCAATTCCCTGGAGCTTCCAGCTGATTCTGCAGAAATGAAGCCAGAGGAGATGCAATCAGGAAATCAACAAAACGGTAGAAGATATTCATTTATCAGATCAGATCAGATCAGATCAGTCACTCAGTTGTGTCCGACTCTTTGCAACCCCATGAATCGCAGCACGCCAGGCCTCCCTGTCCATCACCAGCTCCCGGAGGTCACTCAGACTCACATCCATCGAGTCAGTGATGCCATCCAGCCATCTCACCCTCTGTCGTCCCCTTCTCCTCCTGCCCCCAATCCCTCCCAGCATCAGAGTCTTCTCCAATGAGTCAACTCTTCGCATGAGGTGGCCAAAATACTGGAGTTTCAGCTTTAGCATCATTCCTTCCAAAGAAATCCCAGGGCTGATCTCCTTCAGAATGGACTGTTTGGATCTCCTTGCAGTTCAAGGGACTCTCAAGAGTCTTCTCCAACACCACAGTTCAAAAGCATCAATTCTTCGGCGCTCAGCCTTCTTCACAGTCCAGCTCTCACATCCATACATGACCACAGGAAAGACCATAGCCTTGACTAGGCGAACCTTTGTTGGCAAACTAATGTCTCTGCTTTTGAATATGCTATCTAGGTATTCATTTATAGGGTGAGGAAATAGAGGCACATGAAGGGAAATTAAGCCACAGTAAGAAATGTGAAACAGAAAAGATCCATCTCCTCTAATTTCACTTTGGTGGCACTAAATACAAGAGCATTTAAGCCTCACTGGTCTAATGAGAAGCCCTGACTAGAACAGGATTACTTTATATACAATGGTAGTCTGAAAAGATCAGCAGTTAGCTATTCTTTAACATTCTGCTAGATAAATAAGAGGAAAGGTTATCACAAAATTTAAGTTAAATCTATACTTACTTTGTACCAGTCATCATTGTTCTAAGTCTACCTCCAAAAAAGTTCAACAAGTTTTCATATAATATTGAAAGTTTTGTTTTTAATAGTTCTAAGAGAGATTGATTTTTAACTCTGAAACTTAAAATGCTTTATATATTAGACATATACCTTTGTACTTACTATTCATTGTAGAAACTTATGTTCACTTAAAATTAAAAACTATGCTCATAAGAGCAATCTGACTTTATCCACTAATATTATGTTGATTAACTATTATATGACTCTGCTTACTTTATTCTAGTAGCTTCCCTCTGACTTCAGCTGTTACCACCAAGACCTTCTGTCTTAACTTTCTCTCATAGGTGTGCTGGAAAGGTTAATTCCAGCAGGCCTGGAATCAGTCTGCAGTGGTTTCTTAAAGGTCCTACATGGCAGCCCCTTGGTCAAGGCATAAAACCTACTAACTGTGTTATTTTGTAATCACTAGTCCAAGGAGATTCAAGGTGGTTCATTCAGCTTAGTAGCATTGTGATTGATGATTTGTACCTGGTCTCAGTGAGACCCTAAGAGGGCTCTGCTGTGGAATCAGAACAGGAAACCATCCACAAGACCAGCAAAATATTAAAAAGTCCAACAAAACTGTTTAAAGCTCCCTGGTTCCAGAGTGTTCTCCTTACATTAGTGGTCCCTGATCTGAGAAGGTGCACCTCATCAAGGACCTTTCCATACGTACCAGACCTAAGCTCCCTGGCCCCCACTGCTCTGACAGCTTTTGGCTCTGACACATTATCCTTACTCTAGTGTGGCTGCCAGACTGCATCCTTTCCCTGTAACAAACCAAACATTCATAAGCACTGTCATTTTGGGTCTTCTTAATCTTCTTCATCAATCAAATCCTATTTAGCCACCCCTGTTAGTGCAAGAGACCTATTAATAAACCTCATAATCCTAATATTCATTTCTAAAAAACAAAAATTCTAAACTGTCTCACAACTTCTGGCTTCTGCAATGTAGCCAGAGGGCAATACCAACCTATTTTTAGGAAAACTTAAAGATGAGTTACCAGAACCAACTTTAAAACAGACAGCACATTTGCTAAGTATATCTGAAGTGAAGGAAAACAAAAACAAAATAATTTTTTACCTTCATATTTTTCCAAAGCTTGAATAACATTAGGGAGTTGATTTATACCCTGATAGAGTCGGTAACAATCTTGTAAATTTGCCGCTTGTCTTTGAAATTTCTTGGCAAGTCGGTTAAGATCTGGAAATCGACGAAGTAAATCTTCTTGCAAATTCTGCCTCAATTCTGCATCTTCTACAAAAGCTTCTACCAAATTTAATCTAAAATAAATATTAGAATTAATCTTTTAATATTTTGGTTTAGTTGTATATTACTTAATCTTTAACATTTTATTTAATTCTAATAAATTACATTTGAATTAATCTTTAATATTTTAATCTTCAGGATTAATCTTTAATATGAAATTAAAATTTGTGAACTAGGTGCATGTCTCAACTCAAAAACTCTATGTAAGAAGTTTGAATTTATTCTGAAATGTTAGCTTTTTGTAGACGATGGAAAAGTTCCATAACTGTGATATAAGCAGTTTCTAATCAGTTAATATCCAAATCTCATTATTGGGACTCCACTGATATTGACACATTACTGCACATGTAAACAATGATCTTTAATGAAACAAAATTACAATTCAAGAATGCTGCCAAACCCAGTATTTATTTTATCAGAAAATCTTATAAATTCAAAATGCAGTCTAAAATTACCATATGACAGTACAAAGCCAAAATTTTGGCTAAGTTTACTGCTTAGCTGAACTAAGTTTACTGCTTCCCAAAATCAATAAATTAAATCTTAGTTTCCAGAACTATAAAACATGCAGCTAATATTGCTTTTATAATTAATTGGAGTTAGTGGCTTTCCATTTTTTTCTCTGTAATCCACAGCAAGAAATACACTTTTACACCATGACCCAGAACACCCATGCACAGATGCTGTAGTGGGCAAAACACGCTACCTCAAAACATGCCATGCTAGTGTCTGTAAGGACTACTTTGGTCCTTAAGGACTATTTTAAGTTAAGAACAACTGAGAAGAAGCAAAAACAAAGAAAGCTCTTAGCCTGTCCTTATATGCCCAAAAGCAGGACATGGATTTATACAGGTGCCCCTCCCCCACACTTCTTTACCAGGAAGGACAATAATTAAACTCAAACTTAGACCCTTATCCCCCTGGCGATGGCACCAGAGGAACCTATGTAATCCTACCAACTATCTTTTATTGACCATTAGCTTCCCATACATTTACCTTCCCAGTTTGTAGCCCTAGAAACTCAAAGTCCTTTTTCTTTGTCTTGTCATTTCTTTGAAAATTTATTGTTCCTTTGCTAAAATGCTATATAAGCCCAAGTTCTAGCTAACCCTAGAGTTACTCATCCTTGAGAGCTCCCACATGTAAGCATAAACTTCTGTTTGTTTTCTTATTAATCTGTCTTTTGTCAGTCTAATTCATAGGGTCACAGCCAAAGAATTAGGAGAGTAGGAAATTAGGAAAGAGAATAATTATTTAGGAAGAATTAGGAAAAAGGAATTTTCCTCCCTGACAACATATAATTAAAATAGGTTTCACAAGACATAATCTACTCTTACTAGCTGTGGTGCACTCTTTTATTTTGTATTTAACTTTTCAAAAATTCTGGTTATCACCTGCTACACTAATTTCGCAACCTACCAGTAGGTCACAATATGCAGTTTGAAAAACTATATTGTAGATAGTATTGAAGTATTAATAACAGCTGAAAGGTAAACTTCAAAAGGTAGGCCGTGGGCACAGCCAGTGATCCTAGGTTTAGAACACTATCAGATGAACAACCATTTTCCTTTAATCCTCAAATTACACAGAAACAGGAAAAGGAATCAAATGAGTTTTCTAAATTTCTTTTTCTGATCTCTCCATCAACATTGACAATTCCTGCATCATCATCATGTCCATCTAGCATGTCACATAAAGGAAAAAATACACTGCTTCTGGAGTAGCCATATAATGACAACAGAGATTAAAGCAAGACTTCACAAACTTGGTGATGTTGACATTTAAGATGGATAACCCCTCTGTACTTGATGGACGTGGGTTTGAGTGAACTCCAGGAGTTGGTGATGGACAGGGAGGCCTGGTGTGCTGCCATTCATGGGGTCGCAAAGAGTGGGACACGACTGAGCGACTGAACTGAACTGAACCCCTCTGTTGTGAGGTGTTGTTATTCTGTGCAGTTTAAAAGCATCCCTGAATTTTACCCACTACCCTCTTCCCAGACTAGCAAGACAGCAGCCCACCAGGTTCCTCCGTCCCTGGGATTCTCCAGGCAAGGACACTGGAGTGGGATGCCATTTCCTTCTCCAATGCATGAAAGTGAAAAGTGAAAGGGAAGTCGCTCAGTCGTATCCAACTCTTAGCAGCCCCATAGACTGCAGCCTAACAGGCTCCTCCATCCATAGGATTTTCCAGGCAAGAGTACTGGAGTGGGGTGCCGTTGCTTTCTCCAAAAGACGTCTCCAGACATTGCTAAATGTCCCAGAGGAGGCAGGGCGGGGTAGGGGGATAGCCCCTAGCTAAGAGTCACAGGATTAAATGATCTTGAAGTAAAAAAATAAAAAATCAGCTTTTAAAAGATGAAAATAAAGAGAAAAACAACAAACTCTATAGAATGGCAAGATAGTGGATAAGGAGTTGGTAGTAGATATATTCACTGTAGCAAATGTCAAATTAGTGGGAACATGATTGCTACCAAACTTGTATTGTGAACCAGTCACAGCCTGTATGTACAAACAGAATAATTCGGGCACTTACTGCTCCAGAAAAGATTTCTCTGGCTTGTTTGTACTCTAGATTTTAACAAATAAAACTGAGTTAAGGGATGCAACCAGATCACATCGTCCAATAAGGCAAACTTGGGCCTTCGCAGCTAGTTCTCTGGCTCTAGCTGGGCTTCTCTTAGTTTGGTCCAAGATCACACACATCAAAATCACTTGGAGCTGGGCCCAAGGTGGGACCCACCTGTGACACTGCAATGAATGAGTTTCTCAGGTGATTCTCCTGCAGGCAACTGTTTGAAAAAGTCTGAGTCCTAAAAGTCACAGGAAACTTCTGAGTTCTCATGATAAAGCAGGAAGAGAAGTTTAAGGGGGTCAGGAAAAGGATGAAAGTAACCTGATGCTGGATGACCTACCTCATGTTTTTTTTCTTCTCTTTCTAAAACTCGGTATCCTTAGGCTACTCTCCGTAAATGGTAAGAATACTCTTGGAGAAGATATTTCCTTTCTTTTTTTTTTTTATTTAATTTTTTTTGCCACACCACACAGCATGTGGGATCTTACTTCCCCAACCAGGGGTCCCCAATCCACACCCCCTGAAGTGGAAGCATGGAGTTTTAACCCCTAGATTACCAGGGAAGGCCTATGTAGAGAAGATATTTCTGATCAAGACTCTCCCTACGATTCTTTCCTGTTCTATGAAATATCTTATCACTGTTTCCTCTAAACCTGATCACAGAATCTTCAGTAACCAACACTGCTCAAGAGCATAAAACCCCACAGAATAGGGAGCCCAGAAATAAACCCACACACCTGCGGTCAATTAATCTTCAACAAAGAAGCAAGAATATACAATGGGAAAAAGAAAGTCTCCTAAGCAAGTGGTGCTGGGCTGGGCAAGTTGGATAGGTGCATGTAAATCAATGAAATTAGAACACACTGTCACACCACACACACAAATAAACTCAAAATAGCTTAAAGACTCAAATATATGACATGAACCATTAAACTCCTACAGGAGACTGTAAGCAATAACATTCTCTGACATAAATCCTACCAATGTTTTCTTAGGTCAGTCTCCCAAGGCAGCAAAAATAAAAATTAACAAATGGGACCTAATCAATCTTACAAACTTTCGCGTGGCAAAGGGAACCATAAACAAAATGAAAAGACAGCCACAGACTGGGTGAAAACTTTGCCAACAATGTTACCAACAAGTGCTTAATTTTCAAAATTTACAAACAGCTCATATACAACTAAGTAACAAAAAACCAAACAACCCAATCAAAAAATGAGCGGAAGACCTAAGTAGACATTTCTCCAAAGACATAAAAGACAGATGGCCAACAGGGACATGAAAAGATGCTCAACATCAACTATTATTAGAGATATGCAAATCAAAACTACAGTGAGGTACTACCTCACACACTGGTCAGAATGTCCATCACTAAAAAGTCTACTAACAAATGTTGGAGAGAAAAGGGAACCCTTGTACCCCGTTGGTGGGCATACAAGTTGGTGCAGCCACTTGGAAAACAGTATGGAGGTTCCCCAGAAAACAAAAAATAGAATTACCATTTGATTCAGCAATCCCATTCCTGGGCATATACCCAGACAGAACTAAATAATTCAAAAAGACCCACACACCCTTGTGTTCACAGCAGCACTATTCTCAATAGCCAAGACATGGGAGCAACCTAAAGGTCCATCCACAGATGAATGGATAAAGAAGATGTGGCGTGTACATACGTGTGTGTACACACACACACACACACACACACACACATGGAATACTATTCAGGCATTAAAAAAAGAACAAAATAATGCCATTTGCAGCAAGATGGATGCAACTAGAAATTAACATACTAAGTCAGTCAGAAAGAGAAAGACAAATACCATATAATATCACTTATATGTAGAATCTAAAATATGACACAAATAAACCTGTCTACCAAACATAAACAGACTCATGGACATAGAGAGCTGACCTGTGGTGGCCAAGGGGAAGAGGTGTTAGCAGATGTAAGCGATTACACATAAAACAAGGTCCTATTGTATAGCAAAGGGAACTGTATTCACTACCTGATAATAAACCATAATGGAAAAGAATATAAAGAAATATAAAACCGAATCACCTTGCTATACAGTAGAAATAAACACATCATAAATCAACTGTACTGGGAAAAAAAAAAGGAGCATAAAGTTCCATTAAGAGTATTAAGAAGTAAAACAGCAAGAGAATGAAAAAGCTTCTAAAACACATAGCACAAGGCAAGATACACAGTCCCCTCAGTCTTCGGTCTGGGTATCATTAAAAGTCTAATAAATTGCTAGTTTCACAAGTCTATTCAATGAGCCATTTCAGAAATAATTATAGTATTAGTTTATGTTCTGGCTAACAGGTTTTTTTTTTTTTAAAGACTGCTCTACTGTTTCCATGACAATGCCATTTTCAAATCACAATTTCAGAAGTACCAAAGTTACTGTTGACAAAACAAGGTAAACTTGTCAATCCTACTCAAAATTACTTAGCTGTCACAATCTGACACATTAATTTTCAAACTGACTATAATATAAGATCATTTTTGGGGTCAGTTCATCTCTAAAATTTCAAAAGAATTATAAAATTAGTCGTGAAATATTTGATATTTTAAATTCACCATTCTTTAAAACCACCATTTCTGATCTCACTGTAAGAATAATTGGCTGGAATTTCACAACAGTACATTTATACGGCTGAGAATAAATTTGGTACCTAAAGAACTACAAGATTTTGAGTCTCTTCTTTATCTGTTCTTCACATGGTTTAATACAGACAGCACCACTCATCTGATACGTTAAATAGATAATCTGCGAGGTAGGGTTGAGAAAATTAAAAAAGAAAAAAAAAAATGGCCAAACATATAAGAGAGGAATATGCTTTCAAAGAACACTGAATCTAGTGAAGAAGGACATGTCTGTGCTGAATAACAAATGAGATGTAACATGCAGCAAAATGTGACACAAGAAAGCAGAGAACTCCCACTGCAGCTTGGGAACCACGTTTTGATCTCCACTATCTCCCGGTTTGCTCAAATTCATGTCCATTGAGGTAGTGAAGCTGTCTTATCTCATCCTCTGCCGCCCCCTTCTCCTTTTGCCTTAAATCTTTCCCAGCATCAGGGTCTTTTCCAATATTCTGAACAGTCAGGATTTAAAGAGATAGGATTTTGAGGAAAATACTTGGGGAAGGAATGGTGGAGCAGCATCAGCAGAGACTTGGTGGGAGAAGAATATAGGACGCAATAGAAGAAAACTGAAGGAGAGAATAGGAAAAAAAAAAAAAAAAAACTGTAACCAGAAGCAAAATGAAAATGTTGCCTTTGGAAAGGAAAGAGTATTATTTCCTCTTGTGAGACAGAACCAGGGACTAGAAAACTGAAATTATAGATACATTTTGAGACTGTAAGAATCAGGGAGGAGATCATCTGCTTAAGTGTAGGAGAATACAAAATGCTGCACTGGTCATTGTAATAAGTCATGTAACAAAAGTACACCAGGTAGCTAGACAGCCTGAAAAGTACAGTGGATTCAATTTGCATTGTGTGACCTCTCCAGCAAGAGGCCAGTTTGACAAAGGGCCAGTGGGGCAAGAAATTCTATGTCCCCTATAAAAGCACTGGAAAAAGGGTTGCCTTTGTGGTAAAGACTGGATAGGAAGGCAAATAAAATTCAAAGGGACTAGCAGATCAGTCCAGAAACCAGAATAAGGGGTTTCACTGAACTTGATCTGGAAGCAGAGAAAACAGTGGTGGGAAGGCAGTGGAGTGACAGCCCTCCTGTTTGTCCTGAGGCCAGAGCAAAGCTCTGCTGTTCAAAGAAACTGCACTCACTGTATGACCTCCAGACCTGTTTCTGCACAACACTCACTACTAACTAAAGACATCCTCGCACAAAAGGATACTTAACATAACCTGGAAAGAAATGTAGGTCTAAGTCTGAATACAACCCCGGAAGTACACTGCCTCAAGAAGCAAGATATACTATCATATAAGCACCACCACTATTTCTACATTTACAGGAACTACTTTTACTTGGAGACATATTTCAAAGAAAACTGCTATTAAAGGTCATATAAAAATAATTTTAAACTAGAAGACAATAAGAATACCAAATTCAACATGTGCAAGTGGTATCATCAGCAACTTCATGAGTGAACTATGTCATATGCTAACATATATTCAATGTTCTTTAAAGAAGTCTAACAACAACAACAACCAAGGATAACTCATTAAGGCTTCACGTAATCTATGAAAAGGCAAAAAGCAAAAAAAAGTCCTAAAAAATTAAAACTAATGGTAACAGTCCTAGTGCCATGTGCAAATCTGAGGATTCTTAATAGTAATACGCATTCTTGTTATAATTCCTAATTTGACTGTTAGGAAGCAATACCCAGAAACTCACTTCTTAAAGGTAACGTGAACGTGAAGTCGCTCAGTCGTGTCCGACTCTTTGCGACCCCATGGACTGTAGCCTACCAGGCTCCTCTGTCCATGGGATTTTCCAGGCAATAGTACTGGAGTGGATTGCCATTTCCTTCTCCAAGGGATCTTCCCAACCCAGGGATCGAACCCCGGTCTCCCGCATCATAGTAACATATCAATTCTCACTGGAGATTAAAGTATTTAAGCCATTAGCTAGCTATAAAGTATTGCCAGTGCAAATAGGTTTTAATGAATGAAAAAATGAGCATTACCACACATAAAGCGATTCCACAGGTATAACTTAAAAGCCAAAATAGTACATTTCATTTCTGATTTTAAAATTCAACCTGGATCAAATTAAACACAATTGATAGAAGCAAGAAATACAGTACAGCGATGAAAGGCTTGGGCTCTGGAGTCAGGCCAGACAGGAGCCAGTCTCCACCACCTCTCAGCTATTGAACGTGAGATACTTAGCAAAGTGCCAGGCAACCAGTCTTCTCTTCCTCCTAAGAGCCTGACAATGACTTAAAAGCAATCCTATTTTCATTGTTATTTCTGAACCTATCACTGGGCTATAGCTCTGGAATAAATAGATGTATCACCAAACTCAAAGATCTAGTCACAACTGTTCCTCTGTCTGCTCTAGTAAAAACAGAAAACAGAGAAATCTTTGCTTTCCTTAACAGAATTCCCTGCTCAGCCACACACTTTAACTCCTCACTTAGCTTTAAAAGGGTGGAGTAGAGATTTCCACCACCTCTCTGCTAGAAAATCACTGCAAAACAGTGACAGTAAGAACAAAAGCTTGATTTGATATGCAGCTCTGAAGAAAAATCCATCTTAATCTTAAATGTTTACAGCGGGAGACAATGAGAACCCCAACAAGGCATAAACTAGAAGCATGAGGTATCACAGCAGGTGGAACTGAGAAAGGCTAATTAAAAAAAAAAAAGGAGACTGTCCCAACAGAAGTCTGCTTTAAGGAGTACAACTTTGTCTTCCTGCTCTGTGGAATTTCAGCATTGGACCTTGAAAACCACAGACCTTCCTAATTGCTGGTTTAAAAAAAAAAAAATCTCCCCAAGATAGAAAGGAGAAAATATTTCCTCATCCTACAGGTGCAGAAAAGCAGATCATGATCTGACTCAGAAAGCCATTCTCGCAAATCATATTCCTAATTAGTCAGTCTTGTAAGAGTATCAGATTTTGGAAATTATTGCTATGTCCTATGAAAATAACCTTTAATTATAGCCAAAATATTAATTTTGGTATCTTGTCTTCTAACTAACTTGTTACTCTGGTAACAGATGTCTCAGGTTTTTGAAGGGTCAAAATACAAGCACGCTCTAGCTGTTAAACCAGAAGAGGACCACTGCCACGTGCTCTGTCCCTACAAGCCCAAAGTTAAAATGCAACCAATGACCCAGAGCATGGGAATTAAACTACCTATCCTTTCTTTTAAGAAACAACAAAAAGATGAAGGAGAATGGATATAAACTTCTACTTGTGCAGGCACAGACTTTCCATTGAAGGATACTCAAGAATCTGATTAAGACCAGTTGCTCCCAGGGCAAGTGTTGGCAATTCACACAGAGTACAATAAGAAATGTGTCCCTGCTGCTGTGCAGAGGCCCTGAGGAAGGGAGTCCTGGGAAACCGGGAGATAAGAGCAAGAAACTCAGCACTGTATATCCTTCTGTTCGTTTGACATTTGACTTATGTAAACGTAGTTAGTCACAAATAATTAAAATAAAAACCTGTAAACTGCCTTAATTACTTGCAAATATCCAATCCTTCCTATTTCTTATTTTGTTACTAAATCCCACTCTTCTCCAGCAAGCCTGGCTTCAGGAAGTTACCTTAGCATTTCAACTTCCGTATTTTCAATGATATATCAACATACCCACAATTTGCTGACTTCATGAGTTATTTTTATTGTAAGACCCTTTAGAATCTACAGGATCAATGCTTAGCTTGGTAATTATCTACAGGGTGTCTTATGATACTGATCAACTATTTTATGTTTGCCTGGCATATATATAGTCCCAAATAGTCAAGGGATCATCCCACTTTTTGTATACCATCAGAATTCAGTAGGTAGACAACAAATTCTTGAACCATCTGACAATATCAAATTCATAAAATTATTGACTCTCTTTTATCTATTCTGACAATATATCTTAATTTACCAAACTGAAAATGTTAGGTATACAATAAGGTCATTGAAATAACCTAATTATTGAAAAAGGCAAAGTATATCCAGTCAATAAAATATTATGAATTTATAAAAAATGCTGAATATGAACATAAAACAGCAACACTAAAAAATGCTGTTTTTAGTTTAAACATTTTTAATTTGCTGTTTAGGCACAAGTGGGAAAAAAACTAGGACACAAACTATATTAGGATTACAACTATGTTTTTAAAAACTATCAAACATTAAGAGTGAACTATAGAAAATTATTTTACTTATACACAGTTCAAAAACAGGTACAACTAATTAATCTATGAGGCCAGAAAGACAGTTATTACCCTTGAAGTGAGGAGAGGCAGTACTGTAAGGATAACTGAGAAGGGTGTTGGGGATGCTAGTTATGTTGTTTCCTGACTTGTATGTTGTTACCAAGGTATTCATTCTGTGAAAATCCATCAAACTGCACCTTTAGGATTTGCGCTTTTATGTGTATTACACGTCATTGAAGTTTTAAAACTTATATCTAAAACAAAAGATAAAAATAAAACATACTCCAATGCTACTCACAATATATGCAGCAGCATTATATCGTTTTTTCTTCCCTCAATTTTAAAGATTTTCTGAAATATGTTTAGGTTGCCTTAAATTTTTTCTAGAATAATAAAGAGTAAGTGTTTCCTTCATGCCCGACCTTGTTCAAAGTACTTTAAATACATGAAATCATCTAATCCTCATAGCAACCCTAAGAAGGAGGTATGTTATCACTGTCATTTTAAAAGCGAAGAAACTGCCACCCAGAGGTTCAATAATACCCAATATAACACAGCATCTAAGTGGAAGAGCTCAATATGAACCAAGGCAAACTAGCTCCAAAGCTCAAATGCTCTGAGACATTACACCTACACCACCTCTCTAATAAAAGTTTACCTTTTTATAGTGAAGGGAAAAAAAAAAAAAAAAATAAGAAAATGTTAATCTAAATCACCACTACTCTACTACTTTAACTTTCTATGCAGTTAGATGCTAAAATACAGGTGCAAAATTGCATGTTGTAACAAGTGGTATAGGCATATGGAGTGACTGGAAGTTACTTAAGAGTTTACAAAAGTGTACACTTTTTTTTTTTTTTTAATATACCTCTCTTCAATTCTATTCTTGTCCATAAGAGGCTGCTTAATCCACTGGTTCACCAGTCTTTGTCCTTGAGGGGTTTTGCATTTATTCAGCAATGCAGCCAGAGACTGAGAGCCAGAAGTATCTTCAACAGAACCCTAGTAAACAAAAATAAAATAGGAAAGTGGTAGTAGGCTCATTAGTGACCTTACTATGCCATGAAAAAGGATTACCTTTCGAACAAGAACATTTAACATTGGGTACTCCGTGATAGTCCAGTGATTACGAGGCTAAGCTCTCACTGCCAAAGGCCTGGGTTCAATCCTTGCTTGGGGAATTAAAAATCCCACAAGCCTCATGGGGAAAAAAAACAAAACAAAAAAACCCCTTCACTCCCCAAACTTGTGACAACAACACAAAACTTAACAGTCTTCAAATATTAAACTGAAATGTACACAGAAGCTCCTTATCCAAAATCAGACTTTTAACATATTAAACTGATTTTCTGCTGTATATTTTCCCCCAAAACAACACCACTTTATAATTACTGCAGTTTTAGACATAAAACTTCTTAAAATTTTTAAAAACTGCTGTTAATACACAATTTATTCATAAAGTCAGGACAAATTATATTTATATAGTTTGCAATTAGAAAAATACAGTAATTCAAAACTATTTAAGTATAATAATATTTCAAAATATTTAAGCTCCTTATTAAAAGTCTTATATTCTAGATATAAAAGCAAATATTTTTAACTGATGTATTTTTTTTTACCTGGAAAAGGTTAAGGGCTCTCACTGCTGCAATATCCAATTTCATGTACTGGCTGAAGTCAAAAGTAGTCAGTTCAAACTGTCCAAAGTTTGAGTCATCTGATAAGAGTTCTAAAAATTTGATTACTGCAGACAAGGAAGAAACTGCAACCTAAGATTAAGAATTTAAAACCAAAGATGGCTATCACTACAATTCTAGACATTTAAAAAAAAATGGTAATATGAAAATAAATTTCCCAACATTATCATTTTCCCTGGTATTTTTTTCCCAATTCAAACCAAGAAAATCAGACAAAGTTTAAATAAACCTTTTTAAGGCTAGAAAATGATTTTTAGGAAGTGAAAACTTACTGTAATAGCAACACTATTTATAATAGTCAAAAGGAGAAATTATGCTATTGTCCACCAAGAGTAAAAAGGGTAAAGCCTGGCATGTTCACACTGAGGAATACTACATACAACAACTACATACAACAATAGATATAAGCACAAACAATCCACTACAACACGTCACAGTACAGATTATCTCACAAACATGATACTGAATAAAGGAAATCACAAGAGCATGATCTTTATGAGTCCATTTATATAAACTACAAAAATAGATCAAACTAATTCATACTGTCAGAGGTACTAATGGAGGTTAACAACTGGAAGAAAACATAAAGAGGGTCTTATGATCCCAGTACTATTCTGTTTCATGGGTGCTGGTTATGTGGGTATTTATAATTCATAAAAATTTAGTTATACACTTATGATACATATACTTCCTTGTATATATATTTAAATAAGAAATAACTGTCTATATTACTACTATAACGTAACATAAAGAAGCTAAGGACATTAAACTGATAGCCCAATGAAAATTCTACTTATATTTGGTACCAAATTCATTGTGAAGGTGCATATGTTTCCTAATTGGTAACACAGTCATCTATCTGCCTCTGGCAAATGTATAAGAATCTCCTGTTACGTCACCGTCAGGGACAGACGGTAACAATTTTTAGTAGCCATAAGACGCTTGTGTGCATGGTCAGTTGCTTAGTCATGTCTGACTCTTTGCAACCCCACAGACTGTAGCCCACCAGGCTCCTCTGGCCATGGGATTATCCTGCCAAGAATACTGGAGTGGGTTGCCCTTTCCTCCGCCAGGGCCTCTTCCCACCCAGGGATCAAGTCTGAGTCTCCTGCATTAGCAAATGGATTCTTTACCACTGAGCCACCTGGGAAGCCCTCAGTAGCGTCTTCCAATTTTCAACACTACAGTAATTTTCTCTAATACAGCTTTTCCTTGACTTACGAGGTTACATGCCAATAAGCCTTTCATAAATAGAAAATGCATTTAATATCGTTAACCTACTGAACATCATAGCTTAGCCTCATCTGCCTTAAATGTGCTCAGAACACATTAGCCTATAGTTGGGCAAAATCATCTAACACAAAGCCTACTTTATAATATAGTTTAATAACTCAAAATTTATTCAACACTGTACTGAAAGCAAAAAACAGAATGGTTCTATGGGTACAGCGTGGGTGTAAGTGTATCAGCTATTAAATCCTGTGATCCCACGGCTGACAGAGCTGCTGCTCGCTGCCCAGCAGCACAAGAAAGCTGCACCAAACATTGCTAGTCCAGGAAAAGGCCAAAATTCAAAGTAGAGTTTCTACTGAATAAATATCACTTTTACAGCATTGTAAAGTTAAAAAAAATATTGATAGTTGAACCGTAAGTCAGGGAATGTCTATACTGGGATTATTACTCATACACAATGGCTTTTCATTCTGTCACACAAAGAAAGTAAAACAGATAAACTTAGTTTATAAGGATCAAACTATTATGTGATAAGTAATCACTGTAAAATCGTGATATAATAATAGTCTCAGTTTATTCTGGTTTGAAGTCAATTTTGAAAATTATAAGCAGCTATAACTTGCTCTTATTTAAATATACAAATTTCTATTTTACTTGTCAGTGATGCACTGACATAACCATTTGAAATAACCATTCAACAAGGTTTCTAATATTTTACATAAAAATATAACTCCCAAACCATACTTTCTTCAAAGATTTGAAAAACTGAAAATAAACTTCAACCATTTAGTGCATGTTCATATCTAACACTGAACACAATCAGTGCCAATTTTTGAGCCAAACTGTTTAAATGTAACATTTATTTTGCAATTATTATGCACTGTGTATATTTCCATCCTTATTACTTTCTAATCTCCGCAACAATCCCTTAAGCCATAATGAAGCTGAAGTAATTTATTAAAAACCTCACAGATCCTATATTATAAAACTTTAATAGTACCAACTATCTCACCTACTTAGCTGACAGTAATCAGGCTCTTTCTGGTGAAACCAGTAAAACAATAATCTCTTCCTCACCCCAAGGATATATGTTGGGTAAATATATTGAAGTTATAGTTAAGATTATGTTTGAATTTTTCTAGTCATTTTCACAAACTTCATCACAGATTAAAATAAGCTTAAAAATCAGCGATCCATTTTAGTCTTTGAAATATAGATGACAGACAGCCTTCTAAAACATCACTATTTAGGGGTAAATTCACATTTGTAATCCATATACCTGGTTCTCCATTTCTGGCAACACAGCACTATTCATCTGTTCTCCCTTCTTGCCTTTCAACAACCGGTTGAGGTCCTGATAAATATCTTTTGTGGAAAAGTCAGCTCTTTTTCTTTCTGTGATCAAAATTCCTCCTCTCTGAATAACCTATTTTACAGGAAATATTTTAAATTACTAGGAGAACAGCAATACAGAAAGTTGTGCCACTGACAAATATAAAGTAACAACAGTTTAACAAACAGCTTATTAACCCACATTATATTGTTACACAACAATACATGAAGAAAATGTTGGCAACATGTATTTTAAAAATCTATGAATAAAATTTTCATGGAAATTCAAAATTAGGCTTACATGAAGCTTTCAAAAAATAGTCTCAGTAGTAAAAACCATTAACAGAATAATACTTGGGGAAAGTTGCCTAGATACTATTTATGCTAAAAATGCCCATCACAGATTTGCTAACTCTCAAGTAGTTCTTATCGTATTTGAGGCTCACAAGAAGAAAAAAATCCTTAAAAATCTAAAATAATAAACCAGATACGTATACAAACAACAAAATCAGAACTTTGTTAAAAGAATCAGAAAAATCAAAGAGGCTAATGTTCTACTCAAACTATTAATAAATAAATAATCCTGAAGAACTGGATCTTATTTGTTACATCCATGCTAAATATGGGCGTAGTTTTTTATTTTTAAAGACCCTACATCACCTCTCCCCAACCCTGCATCCCTCAACTGTGAAAGCACTTCTTTTATTAACTGTGATCCCTTTAAGATGACATTGAGTTCAGAAGGAAAGAGAGGAAGGGGAGAGAGGGGAAATGATCTGAGGGAGAATAAGTCTTAAACAAAGAAGAGCTGGAAAGTCCTAATAAAGATACAAAGTTTCTGTCAAAATATATTGAAACGGTTCTGATTTTTAAATTTTTCTTAAATAAAACAGTATCATGTTACTTTAGAGGCATTCCCAGCCTTGGATTCTCTATCATAGACTCCATTCCCTTACCTGCCTCAGTTTTCCCATGTCTCCAGCGGTCTCCCCTCCTGGCATAACACACTCCTTTGGTCCAATCTGAATCAGGAGAGCCTCCAGATTGGAGAACTGATCATTATCGGGGAACTCACACAGTCCCAGCTTCCTCTGTGTGGAATCAACATACCCAACTCCAACCTGTCTTTGACCATCGACTGTAGACATTTTAACACCCACAACACCAATGGAAGCAGACATATCGTTGTTACTAAAGAGAATATCTTCAAACTGAGAAAGATTACCTGGAGAGGCCTAAACAAAAATAAAGAGAAATTTTAAGAAACTGTTCAATGTACTTTAATATTTCACTAGCAAACAAAAATTACCCAACCTAGATGAATTTTATCAACAAAACATTTTCTTACCAAACAAAAAATTACTTATAACCATGTATTCCAATTAATATTACCATACTTTCTATAAAGTATCCTCCCTAATTTTCCATAAGAACACGGGCACATCTCAAAACAGCAGTATCAAAAGTGATTTTCAAAAAAAAAAAAAAAAAGTGCTTTCCAGTTTGAAATGTGGCAGCTAGGTTTACACTCACTCATTCATCAAGGAACCCAAAGGGATAATCCTCTCAGTGGTATGCTTCCATTTCTACACTCCGCCAAACTACCTATCGGTTACACGTATTAGAATTTTCAGAGTAGTTATGTCACATATTGCATTATTAGGTTAAATATTGACCTTGGATAGTCATGTCTCTATATCAATATATTTGTAAAACACAGATTGTTCTAGATCAATGATTTCCAAATAAAGGGTCTTTGACCTATTTTCAATATTTCAAAAAGATTAGCAATCTCTTTAAGAATATACAAGGTAACTAAAGGGCTTTTTTCTTTGCTTTTGGCTCTACTTGTGTCGAGTCAGTGGGTTACAGCGGTTCAACATGATCAGAAGCTGACAGCTGCCTGTTAACATGAGGCATTTCTGGGGCAACTGATGGACCACAGTATGAAAACTGACATAGTCAGAAACAGTACAAATGAGCAGTGACAGCCAAACTTAGGCAACCCGTGGCCATGAATAGTTCTTGGATGTCTTTAGCATCATAACAGTGTCTTTTCACAATATGGTTCTGAATATACTTAGCTCTGTATGAATCGATTAAAATCTGGATCAAAAATGAAATGGAGGGACTTCCCCAGTAGTCCAGTGGTTAAGACTCTGAGCTTCCACCAGAGGGCTTGGGTTCAATTCCTAGCTAGGGATCCTGAATGTCTCACTGCTACTGCTGCTGCTAAGTCACTTCAGTCGTGTCTGACTCTATGTGACCCCATAGACGTCAGCCCACCAGGCTCTCCTGCCCCTGGGATTCGCCAGGCAAGAACACTGGAGTGGGTTGCATTTTCCTTCTCCAATGCATGAAAGTGAAAAAGTGAAAGTGAAGTCATTCAGTCGTGTCCGACTCTTAGCAACCCCATGGACTGCAGCCTACCAGGCTCCTCCATCCATGGGATTTTCCAGGCACGAGTACTGGAGTGGGGAATGTCTCACAGCTCAGCCCAAAAAAAGAAAATGTTATGGAAAACTGTTATCCGATACTCAAATTAAAAAGCACTGATTTACGTTTAAAAGCACATTGTAAACACTGTATTTTCACATACATACTTCAGATTTACACACAGGTTATGAAGCATATCTTTGAAAAACCTTCAAAAGTGAACCAATAGCTAATAAAAATTGAGTTTTTGACAGTCCTTGAAATGGTAAGACTGGTAATCCCTGAACTAGATGGTATTAAGGTCCCTTTCTGCTCTGAACATATTACCGAGAACATGGGAAAAAAGTCATTCACAGGATCTTCCCTGATGATCCAGTGGTTAAGACTCCAAGCTTCCACTGCGGATGACAGCAGTCTGATCCCTAGTCAGGGAAAAAAGGTCACACATGCCACTTGGTGTGGCCAAAAGTTAAAAAAAAAAAAGTCATAAGAGTCAAGTACCCTAAATATCACTAATATTTTACAACAGAATCAATAAACTAAAAATTAAAATATATCAACTTTAGCAGCTTGTAAATCTGAACTTCTTAAAATGTCAGAATGAAGATACTACATTTTAACCTGATCAAGATACACACTTAATGTTTTCCCCGCCCCGATCTAAAAGCTAGGAGTTAAAAACAATTCATCTAAAAGGATTCTGATGACAGAAAGGAGTGAGGTGTGATGAGCTGATAAAATAGTTAATCACCTAAATTCATGATTCCACATTTTGGTGTTGTTACTAACTAAGCTCTGTGAAGAGTGAGATAGAAAAACATCATGTTTTGGTACCCTCAATTTTCTATTAAAATCTTTGAAGATGTAGGATAATACTTTTTAAGTCCTACTTTTCTCAGTAAAGTAGCAATGAAAATTCTAAGGAAACTCCATCATATCATGTGTGTGTGCGCGCACACTCATGCTCAGTCATGCTCAACTCTTGGTGACACTATGGACTCTAGCCCACCAGGCTCCTCATCCACGGGATTTTCCAGGCAAGAATACTGGACTAGGTCGCAATTTCCTCCTCCAGGGGACCTTCCTTACCCAGGGATCAAACCCAATTCTCCCACATTGGCAGCAGATTCTTTACTGCTGAGCCATTGAGGATAATACTCTCAGTCCCACTTTTCTCAGTAAAGTATCACTGAAAATTTTGAGGGCAGGATGCTAAATTCTCTCAGATGTAATCTTCAGGAAGTGTCTACATTTTCAAAGGTGTGGAGGGGGGGGGCGGGGCGGTGGTGGGAGGCAACATGGAAGGGATATTGAAGAATATTATTCTTGGGGCAGCACCAACATCACGTTTAAATAATGCACACACAAAAACTTTCATAGGCCTTTCAGGTCAGAAAAAATCTTGAAAACCTTCTCATTTTATGTTTATAAAAAAACAGATACAGGAGAAGGCTGGGAAATTTGCCAAGATCACCCAGAGGAGAAAAGAAATGAGATGCACCAACTACAAGCCCAGAGCATTGTCCCTCACTTACCACACGTTTATTCCTTTGCAAGGATAAATCTCAATTCCCCAATATTTTAACCTTTATCCCGTATTTATCATGTATTACTTTAGTCACTAAGTTGTGTCCTACTCTTGCAACCTCATGGACTGTAGCCCGAACACCTCCTCTGTCCATGGAATTCTCCAGGCAAGAATACTGGAGTGGGTTGCCATTTCCTTCTCCAGGGGATCTTCCTGACACAGGAATTGAACCAGGGTCTCCTGCATTGCAGGCAGATCCTTTACTGACTGAGCTACAAGACACTGTACTGTGTGTGAACAAAAACATGACTTTACAGACTAAAAATACAGTCTTTAAGTAAAACAAGCTAGCACAATCATCTCCATGAAGGCATTAGAAGCACATCAACAAGCCCTTCTAGACACACCTAGGAGTATGATCAGCATTAAACAAAGGTCCAGACTTTTAAAAATTGGTCAAATGAAAGAGAAAAAAATACACAAAGAGCAAATACATTCGTGTCCAACTCTGTGCGACCCCATAGACAGCAGCCCACCAGGCTCCCCCGTCCCTGGGATTCTCCAGGCAAGAACACTGGAGTGGGTTGCCATTTCCTTCTCCAATATGTGTATAAATGAGTTTCCCAGAACATGCTAATTTGTATGATATTACTTCAAAAACGGTAAAAATCAAATTTTCTTTAATGCTGGCATTCAACTTTACGTAAAAGCTATTAATTACCTGGGTTTCAGTGACAGTGACAAAGCTCAGAGTACTCATAAGGATTTACTGAATTTCTGAATTGCTATTAAACTGTGATTTTACAAACCACATGCTAAAGAATAGTAAAGTCTCTCACAGGATTTTACTATCACAACCTGGCTAAAATATTAAAGCAACACAGAATTCTCTTGCATTTTTATTTTTTCTATTCTTAAAAACACAACTAAATTTAAAAGGAAGATAATTACCTTAAATGCCAAATACCAATCATTCTCCTTGGAGGCCTTATTTCCAGCTCTGTTCTTATAAACTTCAACTCTGTACTGACGAACTAGAAGAAGATCTTTTACAAAAGACTCAAAATTCATTTTACTAAGCACAACACTCTCCAGAGTCTTTGCTCCTAAAGAAAAATATTAAAAATACAAGTTACAGATTTCAGGATTTAAAGTCATAAATGTTCAAGACCTAACACAATGCCTCCCCCCAAGCTATGTTGTTTTCCCAGTAATTCATTCACTCCATAAACTATCAAGCACCTATTTCACGTCCCAGGGATTCTAGTAGATGAACGGTATAATAAGGTGGATAAATATAGCCATCTACATATCAAAATAAGAAATTAAGATTAAAAAAAAGAATAAAATATATATACAGCTGATGCTACTTATCCTTTTTCATCATGTTTTTAACAAGTTTGGATAAAAGTCTTATATAATAACTATTACAATAGTTATATATATATAATAATAATACAATAGTATTTATATAATTTTTTCAGAAGGTCCATAAAATAAATTACTCATTATGATAAAATGTTCTAGGTAACAAAGTTTAAAAATTGAAGGTTCAAAAGGTACATCAAAAAGGAGACTTTCCTTTTCACCACTGTCCCCTACACATTCCATTTACCACCCAAGTGTTACCAGTTCATAGAATATATTTCCAAACGCGCACACACACAGACAAATACAAAGCACTGCTTTTTTTTCTTTTCTATAACTCCACACTATACATACTGTTCTATTTTTTTAACTTTGATATAGTATTCTAAAAGACTGTTCCACCAGTACATAATTAGATTCTGTTTCAGCTGCAACATTTCAATGACCCTCAGGAAGTTCTATAATTAATCTCTTAGTGATGGACATATAGGTTTTTCCAATTTTTGTTATTACAACAGGTTACATGAATAATCTTGCATGTGCTTCATTCTCTAAACTGCTACTGCTAAGTCGCTTCAGTCGTGTCCGACTCTGTGCGACCCCACAGACGGAAGCCCACCGGGCTCCCCCGTCCCTGGGATTCTCCAGGCAAGAACACTGGAGTGGGTTGCCATTTCCTTCTCCAATGCATGAAAGGGAAAACTGAAAATGAAGTCGCTCAGTTGTGTCCGACTCCCAGCGACCCCATGGACTGGAGCCTACCAGGATCCTCCGTCCATAGGATTATCCAGGCAAAAGTACTGGGGTGGGGTGCCACTGCATTCTCTAAACATTAGAGTGTAACTCTGAGATAAAGTCCTAAAACTGGGTTTTTTCAAAGGATGATACGTGTGATTTTTATAAATATTGCCAGACTATCCCCCTTGGTTGCTTGTACCAATTAACACCACCATCTGTAAAGTATCAATGCCATTTATTTTCACTATCTGGTCAACAGTTTTAAAACTTACTGGTCTTCATCTCATATCATCTGTTCTCAACTGGGGAAGATCTTGCACCCCTAGTGGACACTACCACTGTCTGGGGGCATCTAAGTTGTCACAACTGGGGCAAAGGAGTAATAATGGAATCTAGTAGGGAGAGGAGGGGAGAGGGGGGATGCTGTTAACCACACACAGGCTAGTCCCTCACAGCAACAGATTAACTCTTTGGTCAAAAACATCAATAGTGCTAAAATGAAGTGAAAGTAAAAACCGCTCAGTCGTGTCTGACTCTTTGTGACCCCATGGACTGTATGTCCATGGAATTCTCCAGGCCAGAATACTGAAGTGGTTAGCTGTTCCCTTCTCCAGGAGACACTGCCAACCCAGGGATCAAACCCTGGTCTCCCACGTTGCAGGAGGATTCTTTACCAGCTGAGCCACATATTATCTAATAGTCTTAGATGTACAGTCTTAAGACTACAGGGTCTCATCTTAGTTTTGATTCATAAATAACAATTTCTTTACAAAATAAATAAAATCACCCACACCATCAAATGGAATTGTAACTCAATTTTCAAATAATACAGGTAATACCAATTATTCACTTAAAGGTAATTCAGAATATACTTGTAGGGACTTCCCTGGTGGTCCAGTGGCTAAAACTCCATGTTCCCAATGCAGGGGGCCCAAGTTCACTCCCTGGTCAGGTAATTAGATCCCACATGCTGCAACTAAAAAAATTCCACATGCTGCAATAAAAATCACCATTAAAACCCAGCACAGTCAAATAAATTTCAAAAATAAAACTACAGAATATACATGCAGGTACATATACACAATGGAGTATTACTCAGCCATTAAAAAGAATACATTTGAGTCTGATCTAATGAGGTGGATGAAACTGGAACCTATTATACAGAGTGAAGTAAGCCAGAAAGAAAAACACCGATACAGTATACTAATGCATATATATGGAATTTAGAAAGATGGTAATGATAACCCTGTATGCGAGACAGCAAAAGAGACACAGATGTATAGAACAGTCTTTTGGACTCTGTGGGAGAGGGAGAGGGTGGGATGATTTAGGAGAATGGCACTGAAACATGTATAATATCATATAAGAAACGAATTGCCAGTCCAGGTTTGATGCAGGATACAGGATGCTTGGGGCTGGTGCACTGGGATGACCCAGAGAGATGGTACAGGGAGGGGAGGTGGGAGTGGGGTTCAAGATGGGGAACACGTGTACACTCGTGATGGATTCATGTTGATGTATGGCAAAACCAATACAATATTGTAAAGTAATTAGCCTCCAATTAAAATAAATAAATTTAAAAAAAAAGAATATACGTGTAGATTATTCTGACAAGTCTGGATCTTATGAGAGACTTAACCTAAATTTAACAATAGATTGTATCAAGCACAAATATTAAATACAAATACAACTTAATTAAATGACATAATACAATTGTTTTGTACAGCAAGACACAGCTGATACTTTCAGTATCATTTTACTAGTTACATAAGCAGTGGACAAGCACCCCTGCTGTCAGACACCCTGAAAACGGGCTCAAACCTTGCTTCTCTAAAGTTATTCCCTAGAACATTTCTTATGATCTAATCCAGGACCAGGTACAGGGACCAGGCGGGCATCAAATGAGCAGAGAAAGCCAAAGGAAGAACACAACTGACAGATGACAAACGACTTCAAATGTGGGAACTGTGACAAAATGAGGAAAGCACGAGGTAAAAGGAAAAGCTAGACTCGCGAGGGCAGAGGGGGCAGCCACTGGACTCAAGCCACTGCTAGTCTGCCCAGTTTCCAACTACGCAGAATTTTCAAAAGAAGTTCAAAATCTGAATGTTTTCATGAAACCACCCAATCTTTAAAATATAGGCAATTAATTCAAACTTTTAAGAAAATATTATTTAGGTTGCCAGTTTTCAACTCAGTAAGTAAAACACAGCCACATTTTTACAGACTTGAATAGACTACCTTTTTTTACCTTGCATGTAGAAAGCACACTGCATGAAAATTATGTCTACTCTGAATGTTACTCCTTCAGCAAAGCCTATACTCACATTCTCAAGAGGCATATGAGAGATATAAGGTCTATCCAGGCTGCAGTAGTCTCACTTCTCCCAGTTAAGACTCACTTGGGACCAGAACCTCAGTGGAATGGTAGGCCCCATTTAAACTATTTCCTGTTTTTGCCTAGCACATAGGGTGACTACCTAATCCCACTTTGCCCAAGACTCTCCAACTTTTAGCACTGAAAGCCCAGCACCCTAGGAGCCCTCTTAGTCCCCATGCAAACCAGAACTATTGGACAACCTATTGGCTCATCCAGTTGAATACATAAGAAACATTATTTATGGACTTCCCTGGTGGCTCAGACAATAAAGAATCTGCCTGCAAAGCGGGAGACATGGGTTTGATGCCTGGGTCAGGAAAATTCCCCTGGAGAAGGGAATGGGTAACCACTCCAGTATTCCTGCCTGAAGAATTCCATGGACAGAGGAGCCTGGCGGGTTACAGTCCATGCGGTGGCAAAGAGTGGGATATGACTGAGCAACTAACAACACTACACTGAATATTATTCATATGATGAAATATGATCATAAAATTTGCTCGTGGAAAGCACTGAACCACAGTCAATACAAAATTAGAGAGAAATTTCTCCCAGAGATGTTTATAAATGCCACTGCAATTATTGGTCAACAACTTCCAATAAATAGAGCAATGAACTTCAAAACACTGTTATATCATCCTTTAATTTAGAAGGCAAACATAAAATCCAACTCAGCAAAAACAATTCTGGGGAGAGAGGAAAAAACCACTGGTCTGGCACATAATTCTGAAACAATTCTTAAATCAGCCTAGTAGGGAGTGCCAGCATATTTGTCTGGCCAGCACTGATTTGGAATGTGAATGCTCAGCACACATGAACAAGCACTCTCAGATCCACAAGCCCCAACACTCTCTATTATTACATCTATTTGCACATCAAAGTTATCTGCATGGCCAAGAGCGGAGGGATCCAGAGCAATCCGGTCTTTCTAGGACACACTCAACAGGAAAACGCATTCACAACAGCACTGCCTTATTCTGGCCGTATCAAGCAGCAGGAGGGATCTCAGTTCCCTGACCAGGGATCAAACCTCTGCAGTGAAGCACAGAGTTCTAACCACTGGACCACCAGGAAAGTCCCCAGTGCAGATTTATTTAAAGTGGTGGGCCAAAAGGCAAATGAGGTGATTCCCCTCCCCACAAGGCCTCTCACACTTCCTCCATTACTAATCTCCAGATAGGCTGTCAAACCACCTCCAAAGATACTGTTATCCTCCAAAGATACTATTTCTCTCAAACAAGTGACACACTGACATGGCAATGCATTTTAAGTCTTGTTTACAGATAAGCACCAGATGTATAGTTACTCTATGTTTCTGGTGAAGAGTTTGGCTGTATGCGTTAAGTTTGAAAGCCAGGAAGAAAAACTGAAGGGGAGCTGGAAGAGAAAGCTACCCAGCCTCCATCTGGGACAGAAGAAAAACCTCAGGTTGGTACAAGATTCTCCGCCTCAAGAATAACTTGGAACCCCCATCTTCATTCAGCTGATGATGTGTCTGCTACCAGGCGGGAGACCTGGGTTCAATCCTTGGGTTGGGAAGATCCCGTGGAGAAGGGAAAGGCTACCCAATCCAGTATTGTGGCTTGGAGAATTCCATGGGCTGTAACAGTCCATGGGGTCGCAAAGAGTCGGACATGACTGAGCGACTTTCACCCCCATGTGGGCACTGTGCCAGGGGCTGGGATTCAGAGGCAGACTGGTAAGGAGAAGGTCCTAAGACAGGAAACACCTTAAGACGGGCAGCTAACCAGGCAGCCTTAAGATGGGAGTCAAGAAAAGTTTCCAGGAGAAGTCGCCTTCTAAGCTGAGTTCTGACAGCAAAAGAGACAAAGGATAAGGAACTTTTGTTTTCTAAGGACTCAGATTTCTCATCAATAAATTGAAGCTAGGTACTAACCCAACTAGCAGGGCTTTATTATAATAATGTATCACTAGTTGTTTTAGAGTCAGAGAAAAGCAGCCAAAAGGATATGAAGACTAAATGCCAATAGAATGAACCAGAGAAGAAATGATCAACAGAAAGCCATCTGTGAGAAGAGGAGATGGGATCCAGACCACAGCAAAAGGCTCCTCTCTTCATTGGCACAAGTGGGAAGGAGAGAATGGATACAGATGACATTAAAAATATAGGTTCAAAAAATAATCCAAATATGGATCAACTAACAAATGGATTAAATGAAGTATGGTACATCCATACAACTGGAATATTTGGCAATAAAAAGTAATGAAGGATTGATAACACAGATGAAACTTGAAAATGTTAAGTGAAAGAAGTCACTCAACACCAGTGTTTCGAGAGAGAGAGAAAGCAGATTCGTGGCTGCCTGTGTTTCGGAGGACTGTGGGTAAATGCAAAGTTCCTGCTGACAGGTACAAGGTTTCTCAAGACTCAAGTGAAATTTAGCCTGTTGTAATGCCTCTTCTGCCGTGTACAGTCTTTGGCAACCCTGTCTCCGCCTCGTCTGTAACTTGTTCTGCAGCATCTTGCACAGGTCTTCAACTGGAATGAGATTTCTGCCTTGCTCTCCACTAAAGGGGGCTTCCCTGGGAGTTCAGAGGAATCCGCCTGCAATGTGGGAGACCTGGGTTCGATGCCTGGATTGGGAAGATCCCCTGGGAGGGCATGGCAACCCACTCCAGTACTCTTGCCTGGACAATCCCCATGGACAGAGGAGATTGGCGGCTTCAGTCCATGGGGTTGCAAAGAGTCCTCAACAGGACTGAGCGACAAAGCCTAAGCACATCCAGAGACTGAGCACACAAACATCCACTAGAGGGAGCTCTGTGAAGGTGGCGATACTGCCTTTTGATCTATGTACTTCCAGTGTCCAGAACCCTGCCTGACAAGGTAGCATTCAATACATGTCTATCTGCTGAATTAAACATCTTTCGTCAGTAACATCCCATTTGCACATGGCAAAGGCAGGTCTAAAGCCTGCAACTCCTTACTCCTCCTAGAATGTTCATTTACAAAAGAGTCAGGGATAAAAGATTAAAATAAAACAAGATGTTTTGAACATCTAACTCACAAGAGGGTGAGAAATTTGTAGTAGCTTTCCAGGGAGAGATAATGCTAGAGAAATGAGAAATGCCGAGCGGAGTCACAGACATCCATGACTAACTCAAGGACACACAGCTGGTAAGAGGAGGGGCTAAGACTTGAATCCAGGCAATCTGGCTCCAGAGTTCAAGGTCCCGACCACCAATACTGCCTAGCAACTGTAAAACTATAAGTCCCTGCGCTGAACAGAGATATAAATCAAGTTCGGCCAACAGGTAAAAACACGTTGGTGACATAAAACGGTCTCCCTAAATCCCTTCTATTCTAAATTTCAATCCTGGACTGGCATTTGTGATAACCAGGATTGGCAGCGTTTGTGATGAGATCCACAGCGCCAAGGCGGGGGCTGAGAAGCAGACACCCACGCGGACTGCAAAAAAAAAAAAAAAATAGAACAATGCGTTCAAACGCCTCGCATGAAGCCAAGCACACAGCGATCGCTATTAGTTCTCATCCGGGGCAACTGCCGAGGGGCAGACTTAGCCCGGAGGCAGGGCAGAGGGCGGGTGGCGCCCCTCTGGGCCAGGCAGGAACCGGAGCACGCGCAGTGGTCCCACGAAACACCAGCGTCCCCGCCCCCAGACCTCTCGGCCCGACACCCTACCACTTCCTGAGAGGAGCCACTCTGCGGGGTCCCCCCTGACCCGAGCCCGCGCCGTCCCCGCCCTCACCTGCCGGCCCCATATACTTGACTACCCCCTGGGTCTTGAACACTTCGCGGGCGGCAAGCAGTGCGTCCTCTCCGTGCGCGGTGTAGAAGTCACCCCGGTCAAAAAGGCGCACTGTGGTGGTCGGCTTCTCCGGCATGCCTTGGAAGAAGCGCACAAAGCCGACCTCGGCCGCGCTATCCAGCTGCAGCGTGTCCTTCGGCTGCACCGCCATCTCGAAACCTCTCCACCAGCCGCCCAAGAGAACTGCACGACCCCGCACCCACTAAGATGTTTCCCGCCTCCCCTCCCTCGCCCCCTAAGCGCGTCCGGCCTCTGCGGAGACACCCAATCAGCATCCAGCACTGCGACTCGGTGGGTGGGAGTGCGCCCCGACAGCCAATCATAATCGGACGCGGCCCAGCTTCCCGCGCACGCTGGTGACAGTATAGTGCGCATGCGTGAGCCTAGGTCGCGCGCCGACTCTGGCAGACGCCCATCGTTGAAAGGATTAGGTCTCTGGGTTTTCTGGGCTGCACAGATGTGGGCACCAGGTGGAGGAATAGCTAGATTAAGAGGTCAGATGGGAGGTTCCGGCTGGTTTTGAGTTTATTATGTACCCGTAAGCAAGAGAGTGAAATCAAAAAGAAACTTTAACGCAAGGAAAAACTAGCCTTCCTATCACAGTATTTTTTTTTAACCTATGCCCCTCTCCTTTCAGCTGCCTCCGTTTTCTTTTTTAAGCAAACTCCATCCTAGCCAAGACTTCACTCCTTGATTGATTCATTCATTCAAAAACAGAAAACTTGATATGCGCCAGACATAGGATCTGAGGATTAGTAAAGATAAGAGAAAAATCACAGTCTTTGTTGAGCTTACAGTCTAATGAATGGATTCAGATAATATACTAAGTAAACATAGTAGGGCTTCCCTGGCGGCCCAGTGGTAAAAGAATCCGCCTGGTGATGTAGGAGACGTTGGTTCGATCCGTGGATGGGGAAGATCCCTTGGAGAAGGAAATGGAAACCCACTCCGGTATTCTTGCTTGGGAAGTCCAGTGACAGAGGATCCATGGGGTCGTGAAAGAGTTGCACACGACTTAGCAACTAAAACAGCAGCAAACTTACAGTAAGTAAACTGTTAGAAGTAAGTGTTTAGGTATAAAGGACAGAGTGGGGAGGGTTGGATTTTTTTTTTTTTTTTTTTACTATTGAGCAAAGACTTGAAGGAAGGAGGTCAGGATACATCCTGCACAGTTACCTGCCTAACAAAATGTATTGCACTCTCCTGTTTGATCACCCTTCCCCCATGAAAGCTGCCCCAAACCCTGTTTCAAAGGTGCATAATTACCCCCTGGGGCTTTTCGAAGGTGTTCCTGGGCCCCACCTCCACCTAATGGGCTGGAATTTCTGAAGGTGGGTTATTGGGATCTTTTAAGAAAGCTCCCTGGAAATTCTTGACAATCAGCTCGGTTTAGAAACCACTGACCTAAATGTTAAAATTCAAATAGTTTCAGAACTGGAGAAAGTTTGAGCGCTCAGACTGCTAACTACATCTACTAGTGTTCCCTCCTTTCACACCAGCTCTTCCAGCTGCAGTAATAAACTTCCCCTTACCTTTCAATATGTAACACAAACCATTCCTCTGCTCTGGAATGGTCCTTCCCTGCCTTTTGTGTAGCAGACTACTGGTCATTCTTCAGTGCCCTGACCTGAAAGAAGCCCATTCCCTCCAGGTGTAATTAGTTGAGTTATCTTCTGAAGTACCATCTTATTTATCAGTTCAGTTCAGTCCCTCAGTTGTGTCCGACTCTGCGACCCAATGGACTGCAGCACGCCAGGCTTCCCTGTCCATCACCAACTCCCAGAGCTTGCTCAAACTCATGTCCATCCAGTTGGTGATGCCATCCAACCATTTCATCTGTCGTCCCCTTCTCCTCCTGCCTTCAATCTTTCCCTTACTCATATTCATACCCATATTATATTTGCTACATTGTTTTAGAAATATGTTTACCTGTCTCTCTTACCAAACACTTGGAAAGAAAACAGATGAGTATTATATTTATTTAATGATAAAGACCAATGTTATCAGCATTTTATTAACTTTTATTTTTACATTTTAATTTTTGCAACTCTAAGCATTAAGAACTATTGTTATTCTTATTTTACAATGAGGAAACTGAAACTAGGAAATGTGAGGTAGTGTACCCCAAAATCCAGAACTAATAGTAAGTGATTGAGCTAGAGTTCAGTCTCCAGATTCTGTAAATTAAAGGTTCGCCTAGTCAAGGCTATGGTCTTTCCTGTGGTCATGTATGGATGTGAGAGCTGGACTGTGAAGAAGGCTGAGCGCCAAAGAATTGATGCTTTTGAACTGTGGTGTTGGAGAAGACTCTTGAGAGTCCCTTGGACTGCAAGGAGATCCAACCAGTCCATTCTGAAGGAGATCAGCCCTGGGATTTCTTTGGAAGGAATGATGCTAAAGCTGAAACTCCAGTATTTTGGCCACCTCATGCGAAGAGTTGACTCATTGAAGAAGACTCTGATGCTGGGAGGGATTGGGGGCAGGAGGAGAAGGGGACGACAGAGGATGAGATGGCTGGATGGCATCACTGACTTGATGGATGTGAGTCTGAGTGACCTCCGGGAGTTGGTGATGGACAGGGAGGCCTGGCGTGCTGCGGTTCATGGGGTCGCAAAGAGTCGGACACGACTGAGCGACTGATCTGATCTGATCTGAACTGTGTGCCAGAGAACCTGGCACATATGAGGAACACAGGAAATGTCTGTAAATGAATGAACTGTGTATCACAACAAGCACTCCTTTTTGATAACCTTAGCCTAAGTGCCATCCATCTCTCCCCTTTCCCCATACACATTTATAATAAATTATAAGTGCAGAGGAAGGCAACACGATAATAATAACAACCTCCAAGGGTGATGTCAGGATTAAATGAAATAGCTTTGAAAATATTTTATGTTTTTTTAAAAAGCCTTTATACTGTTTATCATCGCGTTTCCCCCCACCCAGACTATGTCTTTCACTTATTCATTGAATTAGGTATTTGTTTATCAGTTGAGGGCTTCCCCTGTAGCTCAGTCAGTAAAGAATCTGCCTGCAGTGCAGGAGACTGGGGTTTGATCCCTGGGTTGGGAAGATCTCCTGGAGAAGAAAATGGCAACCCATTCCAGTATCCTTGCCTGGAAAATCTCATGGACAGAGGAGCCTGGTGGGCTGCAGTCCATGGGGTCGCAAAGAATTGGGCATGACTGAGCGACTGACACTTACTTACTGGTTGACTTTAATGGGCATAAAGTCTAGAAATTCATCTACAAGGCTATTAGCCTTGGCAGAGAATGATAACCTTTGGCCAGACTTTAAAGATAGGTAATGATTTCAGAGACTATTTGTATCCAGACTAATAACAATGATCCAGAGGACTTTTTTCCCTCCAAAATGTCTGCAAGAAGAGGGACCTTTAAATTACCCTGCCTAAAGACAAGCTTGAAGTAAAACTTTGAAATGTGTTTGTAATCAATTTGCCTAATAAGTTGTTTTTTTTGTTTGTTTTGCTTTGTTGGGGTTTTTTGCTTTGTTGTGTTTTTTATGGCATGCCATGTGGCTTGCAGGATCTCAGTTACCTGACCAGGGACTAAACCCCAGGCCATGGCAGTGAAAGCCCAGAATTCTAACCATTAGGCCACCAGTAAACTCTCTAAGAGGTTGTTTTAACAGTATCTTTTCTTTAAAGCCATGTGCACAGATTAAATATTTATGATAATTTTGAAAAGTGAAAGTCGCTCAGTCGTGTCCACTCTTTGCAACCCCATGGGTTATACAGTCCATGGAATTCTCCAGGCCAGAATACTAGAGTGAGTAGCCTTTCCCTTCTCCAGGGGATCTTCCCAACCCAGGGATCGAACCCAGGTCTACCCAAATTGCAGGCAGATTCTTTACCAGCTGAGTCACAGGGAAGCCCAAGAATACTAGAGTGGGTAGCCTATCCCTTCTCCAGGGAATCTTCCTGACCCAGGAATTGAACCAGGGTCTCCTGCACTGCAGGCCGATTCTTTACCAACTGAGCTGTGAGGGAAGCTGCTAATTTTGAAAGTTATGTGAAATAGTGTATCTTATAGAAATTTTCTATATTTTCTAGCCCCACTTAGGAAACTATGAGTTTCTGAAAATAACAGATGAGGGATTTTGCAAAAGTATAACTGGAAGACATCATATGCTTGATAGGGTACAGTACTGGAGGCTCAGAGGGTAAAGAATCTGCCTGTAATGCAGGAGACCTGGATTTGATCCCTGGGTGGAGAAGATCCCCTGGAGAAGGAAATGGCAATCCGTTCCAGTATTTTTGCCTGGAAAATTCCAAGGATAGAGGAGCCGGCAGGCTATAGTCCATGGGGTCACAAAGTGTCAGACAAGACTAAGCAACCAACATACACAATAAAACCATTACCCCCAAATGGTTTTTACTTTTCTCATATTTATCAAATTCATAATAACTATTATTTATAATCAGAATAAGTGTTGGGCAAAAAAGCACATACACCTAACAAAGAGACTCTTCAAAGAAGTAGTAAGATTTTTAAACAACCAAAAATAGAGAAATGTTTAGTAAATTTTGACGTGTTTAACTTAATCTTAAAAGTAATTTATTGTCAGTTCAGTTTTCTATGATTATATGCCCATGAGAAATTCAACACCAATTTTGCCACCACTCTAGTTTCTAAAATTTTTGTAATTTGGTTGTATTATCTCATTATTAAAAAGAGACAGTAAGTAAAGTGCTGTCAACCATGTCACTACAGTTTCAGAGAAAGGAGGATTTAAAAGGGCCCTTGGAGCTGAGTAAGACATCTTTTTCTTTTTTTAAACAGCTTTATGAAAACATAATTTACATACCGCACAATTCATTTAAAGTATATAACTCAATGAAAGTATTAGTCACTCAGTTATGTTTGACTCTTTGCAACTCCATGGACTATAGCCCTTGAGGCTCCAGGCAAGAATGCTAGAGTGGGTCATCATTCCCTTCTCCAGGGGATCATCCTGACCCAGGGATCGAACCAGGGTCTCCTGTATTGCAGGCAGATTCTTTACCATCTGAGCCACCAGGGAACCCCTGCCCTGGTGGCTCAGTGATTTGGGGTATACTGCTGCTGCTGCTGCTAAGTCGCTTCAGTCGTGTCCAACTCTGTGCGACCCCATAGACAGCAGCCCACCAGGCTCCGCCGTACTTGGGATTCTCCAGGCAAGAACACTGGAGTGGGTTGCCATTTCCTAACAGGGTTGTATAATCATAACTGGACTTCCCAGGTGGTGCTAGTGGTAAAGAACCTGCCTGCCAATGCAGGAGACACGCGGGTTCAATCCCTGAGGAGGGAAGATCCTTTGGAGGAGGGCATGGCAACTACTCCAGGATTCTTGTCTGGAGAACTCCACAGACAGAGAAGCTGGATAAAGTCCATAGGGTTACAAAGAGTCGGACACAACTGAAGCAACTTAGCACACAGGCAGGCACAACCGTAATTACAATCTAATTTTAGAATATTTTGTCCCTCCAAAAAGGAACTGCATACCAATTAGCAGTCACTCCCTATTGCCCTTCCTAGCTCCTGGCAACCACAGATCAACTTTCTGTCCCTATAATTTTGCCTTTTCTGGGCATTGCATGTAAATGGAATCATACAAGACAGGATGTTTAGTGACTAGCTCCTTTCACTAAGCATAATGTTTGAAGTTCATTCACATCATATGTGTCTGCTGCTAAGTCAGTTCAGTCATGTCCAACTCTGTGCAACCCCATAGACAGCAGTGTACCAGGCTCCCCTGTCCCTGGGATTCTCCAGGCAATTACCATATAATATATCATTGTATGACTGTACCACATTTTTTCTACTTATTCATCAGTCAGTGGACATTTGGATTGTTTCCACGTTTCGGCCATCACAAATGCTGCTGCTATGAATGTTCGTTTATAAGTTCTTATGTGGACATACGTCTGTTTTTATTTCTGTTAGATATATACCTAGAAGTGGGATTGCTGGATCACACTTTTTAATGTATGTTTAATTGTAGTCCTCATGGTAAACTATAACACGTATGTTTAACCTGCTATGTTTAACATCTTGAGTAATTGCAAAACTGTTTTCCAAAATGCCTGAAACATTTTACATTCTCTTCAGCAATGTATAAGGGTTCTAACTTTACCACATCCTCACCCACACTTGTTCCTGTCTGTCTTTTTGATTGTAGCCATCCTAGTGGGTATGAATGGTATCTTATTGTGGATTTGATTTTCATTTCCTTAATGACTAATGATATTGAGCATCTTTTCATGTGCTCTGTATCTTCTTCTGAGAAAATATTTGGAAATTATATATATGACAAAGGATTTGTATCCAGAATATATAGAGAAATATTACATCTCAATAATAGATAAATAACCCAATGTAAATGTAGGCAAAGAATCTGAAAAAGTCTATTTTTCAGAAAGCTCTTTGGTTGGTTGATATAGGCAACAGAGACTCTGTGGTTTGAAAACACAATGTACTATTTCTATTTAAGAAACTTGATAAAAAAGGAAAAGAGGAATGGCATCTTCAGGGTCAGTGGGAATTGTTAGCAGGCGGGGGCGTTTTAGGGTGATCGGAAATAACAAATTATGTTGTATCTACAGAATGTGTTGTGTTTATTGAGGAGGGAAAACTTTCTCTTTACTCTCTTAAGTTCAGTGACTGGGAGAATGTGAGTTTGAGTTAAACGAACAATAGATTAACAGGGGAAAAGGCACAATTTTTATTAATATATACATGCACAGCAGTTCACAGAAATGCAAATATCAAAGAATCGGTTATATATATATCTCCTCAAGGTCTTATATATTCTTTTAACGAAGGAGAGAGGATTTGTCCGTCCAGAGATGATACATTTTCAGGAAGTAACTACAAAATATATAGGAGAAGTAATGGAGGATAGGGCTACTGTAGTAGGGTCTGGTTATGCAAACTCATCTCAGTATCAACTCTGCATCTCTGGTTCAAAGGATGATTCAAGGAGAAGCACCTTCACAAAGGGAAATTTATCCCCTGACTTCAGGCAGATAAGAGGTGGGTGAAGAATTTTTCTGCATGTTGATTGTCATTTGCCTTTGACAAAAAGAACCCTTACACCAAAGTGGCATATTTGGGGGTAGCATATCCTAACCTCCTTTGTGTTGAAAGAAGTAGAAAGAGCGGAGGCTAAAGTGCTAAGAAAGCTGTCATGAAAGGGGATCTTAAACTGGGCCTTGACTAAGTAGTGGATACTGCAGATGTAAAAAACAGCGTAAGACCGTGGTACACCCGAAACTTAGGTAACATTGTACGTCAGCTATACCTCAATTTTAAAAAAAAGAAAAGATATGGTCAAGCCCAAGCAAGGTACAAAAGGACCTGGGAACAGGAACATTCGAGGAATAGAAAGAAAATTTTTGCATATAGAAAGTTGGATATATTGGAGTATAATGGGAAATAAAATATATTTTGACTGTGTTGTTCTGGGAATAATACACAGGAAAGACTGAGAGTGAAGAGAGCTTGGTATTAAGTAAAATTACATCTAGGCAAGTGGTAACGTTGTGGGATGGAGACAAAGGAGGCACCAAGGGAGGCCAGGCAGAGTGACGGTAGCTAGAGGGCTGGATACCATTCAGGGACCACTCCTGTGTATGCCGTTGGTCTCACCCCACCACTGTCCATGAGTTTTCTCAACTGTTCTTCCTTTTTGTCACAAGATCTCAAGTCCTAGGTAGGGATGCCTGTGCCCTAGATGCTCAGGGCAGAGGGAACATCACTGCTCTTAAACTTCTGCAGAGGGAGGTGAAAACTTGGCTCCCACCAATACCATACACAGAAGAATTCTCCCCAAATGGAAGAGGGGATAGGATGCTGGGCAGCCAAAAGGGGAAGGAGCGCCCAGTGCAGGGCCAGACTGGAGGAGGAAGGGGTAGAAAAATGCTGTGATCAACTTGAGGCAAATCGTTCTGGGAGCAATGTAGCATTTGGGCTAGAGGGAATAGATTGGTGGCAAAGTGTGTGTGTGTTAGTCACTCAGTCATGTCCGACTCTTTGTGACCGCATGGATTGGGGCCTGTCAGGCTCCTCCATCTATGTGATTTTCCAGACAAGAATACTGGAGTGGGTTGCCATTCCATTCTCCAGGGGGAATATTCCTGACCCAGGGATCAAATCTGGGTCTCCCACATTGCAGGCAGACTCTTTACCATCTGAGCCACTGATCTGGGCTAGAAGGGGAATACACGGATGGCAAGGAGATCAGTATAAATGTGTTAAGGGAAGGCAGGTTGGAGGTAGACTTATTCCTGGGGGGGAATCTCAGGAACTGATGACCAAAATGATGGAGAAGAGAGAAAAAAGAATTTAGGACTTGTGACATGGTGACAATGTCACTAGCTGATTCTGAAGATATAAGTGATGGACTGTTTTTGGAGGAAGGTGATGAGGTCATTGGGCACTCCAAGTGGCACTAGTGGAAAAGGATCTGCCTGCCAATGCAGGTGATACAAGAGACCTGGGATCCATCCGAGTCAGGAAGACCCCCTGGAGAAGGAAATGGCAACCCATTCCAGCATTCTTGCCTGGGAAATCCCATGGACAGAGGAGCCTGGTGGGCTACAGTCCATGGGGTTGCAAAAGAGTTGGACACGACTTAGCAACTAAACAAGCTTAATTCGCGCCCTTTGTGCCTGCTCTGAAGCTTTGTCAGAAGAGGGCGCTGGAGCAACACTGCAAGAGGAAAGGGTATTGTTTCCCTTGTGGCTCTGCCCCCGCCCCGCCTCGCCATGCCCAGCTGTGGCAGGGATTCTGCAGCCCTGGGCAGCTGATGGCAGCTTCCCTGAGCACCGCCCCCAACACCCCAACTGTAAACGGGAGCTTTGTACAGTGCCTTAGGTGTTAATCTTTCCCTTAGCACCCTAAAACCGGGGTCAACAAACTTCTGTAAAGGGCCAGAGTAGTGAGGCTTTACTTCCCATTAGGTCAGTCTGTCACAATTAGCTGCCCTTGTGGTGAAAAACAGCCACACTCAACACATGAAGAAGTGAATGTAGCAGTGCTCCAGTAAAACTTTGTGGACACTGAAATTTTTATTCCGTGTAATATTTTACACTATTTTACATATAGTGAAATATCCTTTCCATTTTTCTTCAACTGGTTAAAAATGCAAAAACCATTTCTAGCGCCCAGTTTTGAAAACAGGTGGTAGGCCAGGCTGCAGGCTGTAGTTTGATGACTCCTGTTCTTGAGGGCAAATTTTTCCAGTAAATTCCAAAAGAGATTTTCAACAAATTCTGCCAGTGCAGCAGCACAGGAACTTCACTGCTCTTCATCGAGCCACAGGTCTCTTCATCAGGCCTCTCCAGGTCTGAACTCCAGCCTGGGTGTTCATGGTTTCTTCTCTGGGTGCTGTCTCAGGCCTAGGGTAATGGCTGTTCCTTTTATCTGCTATTTTCATATTTGTCTGCTATTTGTCTTTTAAGTTCTCATTACTTTCGAGGACTGATTTTTGTTGCTGCATAACAAATTATGACAAATTTAGCATCTTAATAAACATTTATCACTTTACTTTCTGAGAAAGGAGTCCAAGCATAGGGTCTTTTCATCAGGGTCTCAAGACTGCAGTGAAAATGCCACCAGGGTTCAATCTCATCAAGAGCTGTAGTCCTCTTCTGAGCTCATTTGTTGAGAATTCACTTCCATGGTTGAGCGACTGGGCCCTTGGTTGCCCAGCCATTTCCTGATAGGTGACTCTCTCCAAAACATGGCAGTCTGCTTTACAGTTAACAAGAGAGTACATCTATTTCTGCTTTTTATCTCCTACTTTTAGGCACTCTTTTGTAATCTCCCTTTTGAGTCAAGTGAAGAGGGATCATAATTGCATCTGGAAAATCCCTTCGCCTTTGCCATGTACCTGAATCTCGGGAGTTATCACCTTATCATATTCACAGATCCTGCCCACACTCTAAGGGAAGGAGTTATATAGAGCATATATATCGTGGGTAAGAAATCTTAGGGGCCATCCTAGAATTCTGCCTACTACGGAAGGGATAAAAATTGTAGGTAAATGCTTAAATACAGCTTTTAAAATTTCCTTTAACATTCTTTTCATAGTATTTTTTAAAGTTTCTTATCAAAAGCAAAATATTTCAGGATACTTTAACTTCATATAAAATATGTTTGTTCCATAATTATTCAGTTGAAAAACTGGTGCTTCTAATACAACCAACCATGGAATTCACATTCCACAACACTGTCCATCAATTGTCTGCCAAAATGCCACTTTGTCTGAAATAGAATCTTAGATGGGTTCAGAATAAAATTGCTTGTTTTTTCAGTGTAGTACATTATTAATTTTATATTGAGTATACATGATTATCTGGAGGAGGAAATGGCAACCTACTTAGCACGCATACAAGCACACATACATGATTATAAGGACTCATGCAAATTCTAATTTGTAGCTAGCATTCAGAGCATTTCTTAACTTATTATCTTATGTGTATACTATGAAATTTGATTCAATGTGATTCAAAAGTTAGGAAATGTTTTTTAATGTTTATTTCATAGTTCATAAAAAAAGTTTGTATGTACAAGACTCAAAGTAAATAGGAAAGCAGCTATTTAATCACAAATGGACAAGATAGTAGTCATTCAGACTACTGTGGAAGCGTATTTAATGCATGCCCTTCAATGTTAGGCATAAATAATTCAAACTATCAGTCCAAATTCTGGGTTTTTAGATCTGTATCTATAGGACACTTATAGTCAAATTTTAAGATTGGTAAAGTCAATTTCAAACTGTTTATATTTTGAGTACAGGTTTAACTAGTACAAACATATGATGTTAACTAACAACACAACAGTGGTCTTCAAAGATCTTCTCTTTGCCCCATGCACATGTTTATAATCTGAGTCTGTTTACTAATTTCCCTTCTTGTAGTTATTCTTCAAACTAGTGTTATGCATTGAGTTCCCTATGCATCTCACCCATCTCCTTTATCTGAAATAGAGGGGAAAAGAGAAAAAAATTTAAATAATTTTTCAATTTTTGTTCATTCTGAAAATAGCTTAAAAAACAAAAAGCAAGAAAATTCCCTTCCACATTTATGACATTTAAATTTTTTTTTAAAGTGTACTACAAAGAAATATACATTGAATACATGATCCAAATTGCTTTTTAGTGATAAGATGGCCAGTGACAGAGAGAAGTAGAAAGTAAGCTAAATATTTAAGGAAGAACCATTTTCTATTATCAGTCTTTTTTATGGGTGAGGGAATGAAATTTAAAATTAAATGATTTTTGTCTCAGGTTGCAAAATTAACTGTAGACAGAACCAAGACAAGGTAATGACAACTACTCCAGACGGCAAACATCTCGCTGTGTGGCAAGCGTGGGACTGACACAGATTACTCTATTTAATCCTTACAGAGGGTCTGTACTATCATCCCCATCTTACAGACAAAGGAAACATGGAGGCTTAAGGGAAGTTAAACAACTCACCCAGCTATTAAGTGGTCAGCATTCAATATAATCTGGTCTGTACTGTTAGACTCTCCCTAAGATCCTAAGGTCTACACTATAAAGTGACTCCAGTGTAGTTGAGATCCATTAGTGTCTGGAAGGTATAGTGATTATGAGGAATAAGAGATTAAATAAGGGCCTTTTAATTAAATAACCCACTTACCTCAGCTTTCTCATACTTTGTCATGCTTTTCTTTCTGGAAACAACCTAAGTGGAAGAAAAATGATTACTATTTCAGACTGCTACCCAAACAAAAAGTTAGTCTAAATTGACATATATACTTTTAATGAACACAATTCTGATCTGAACAAATTTAATTTTAAAATCCATGGATACTGTTTTTAAATGCATCAAGAAAACAATGAACAATCTTCAGTGAAATTTAACAGCCTAGGGTTCATTCTTCCACATCTTGTTCCATCCTAATGTACGCATGTAAGTTCTGGGGGTCTAAAAATGGGATTATGCAATATAATTTACCTCTTTACACAGCCTGTATCCACATCACAGGAATTCTTCCAAATGGAAAGCTATGGGTAGAACTCTTTCTCTTTAATAGCCCTTTTATTCCACAGCATGGATGCCCCAGAGTTTACTTATCCATTCTCCCCTGGACGTACACTCAGGCTGTGTCCAGATTCATCCTTACTAGCAACACAATACATGACCTTGACCATGCTTACTTATTACTTATGCTTTTATTTCTGTAGGACAATTAGATTCCTATGATCAACCTTTCAGGTATTTATTTGCTGTCTGGAATTCCTTTTCTGTAAATTGTCTACTCACACCTATTACCATTTCTTTCTTTAGTTTTATCAGTTTGTAAGAACTCTTTATATATTATGCATAATAACTTTTTTGTTTTATTCATAGTAAATATTTTCCCTGAGCCTATCATTGATACACATATATATTTTTTTTCACTTTACAGCATCTCTGCCATACAAAATACTTAATTTCAATGAAGTTAAATATATGACTTCCTTCATGGACTCCAGATTTCCCACCTTACTTGGTTTCTTTTACTACAAGGTTGTACAAACATTTCATAAATTAATTTTGAGACTTATTTTGCTCTTTAACATTTTGAACTATAACCCGTCCAGAATTTGTGTTTGAACAGGGTGAACTGGCCCACTCCTTTCGTGCTGCGGTGCTTCAGAAGGTGCTATTCACACACAGCTGAGCAATGTGGCCAGCTCTGGTGGGGTGAAATAGGAATACATCTTTTGTTTTCTTCCAGATGGATAGCAAAAAAATGTAAGCTGTCGTATACCCTCAAATCTATGTCTTTATTCTGTCACGTTGGTAAGATTTCCTTATGTATCTACAACAAACCCTGCTTCTCAGGTGATATGGTCTTCTTCTGAAGCACTGCTAAGTTCAATTTACTACTCTTTTATTTAAATTGTGGCTTCATGTTTATCTCCTTCAACTCTTTTTTATGCTAACATTGTGTTTCATTGTTAACATGTGTTCACAATGTGTTCAATGAAATGCAGTTTCATCTCACTGAGTGGTTTGGAAATTCAGATTATTTTGCACTTAACTTGGCAAGAGTGCTAAATTGTACTCCTGTGTGCAGTGAGGACAACTAAAGGACACTGGCTACTCAGTGGCAACATAACCAACCCGTGAAGTGCTCAGCTACAAGCTTTTCTCAGATCAGCATCCTTTCTTGCTTCATAAGGCTGATTATTTTACAAAAATGGGCCAGAAATGCAATAGATTCATTCAGCATAAAGGAGTACCACAAATGAAGATTTTGTTTCATTAACTTATTTTGGGACATGGTTGGGGCTCTTTCATATTATTACCATTTCTTGAAAGAAAAGATCCTTAAATGAAATTTTACTTGTTCCAAACTCACCAGCACAATGATTCCAGCAATAATTGCTACTACCACAACCACAATGACAGCAATAATACCAGCTTGTAGACCCTGCATTGAAAATTCAGGTGGTTTTTCATCAACATAGTAAATTGAAGTTCGACCAGGATCCAGATCTAGTAGTTCCCCATTTACTCTCAGGTCCATCCTTTTGGAATGGAACAAGGATTCATCTTTAACCTATATTGAGCAGAAAAGCAATTTAAAATAGTTAAGAAAAACCTACCACGGCCATGAATTATGTGCCAATTATGTACCAAAAGAACTGCTGCCAAGAATCTTTATGGTTTTGGTGATAACAGTCTCATCCATTGAAATTAAAAAAAAAAAAAAAACAAATTTTATGACAGGAAATTTCCAAACATATATAAAAGTAAAAATTATAGTATAATGAGGTCCATATACCTATTACTCAGGTTCAATAATATAAACACAGGGCCAATCTTATGTATACTTCCTTCTCTCCCAATCCCCTAGCCTCCCCTTGGCCTGGGTACTTTTTTGGTTTCTTTGGCTACACTGCACAGTTTGTGAGATCTTATTTCCATGACCAGAGATTGAACTTTCACTTGGCAGTGAAAGCACAGAGTCCTAACCACTGGATGGCCAGGTAATTCCCTAGCTTGGTTATTTTGAAATGAATCCCAAATTTCATCAGAAAATAGCTCACTTTAGTATACTGAAGTTTAAACACACATTTTAATCCCACCAGTTAAACAGCAATTTTTACAGAGTCTCTTGTTCATAGAAATTATAGTAGGGAAGACTAGACTCACAAGCTAAATAACTGCCAAGGAGGTAACAAGAATCATAAGAGAGAAGATATTCTAGGCATAACGATTTTATAAAAAGGCATAAATATACGAACAAGTAAAGTATATAAGAAAGGTGCATGTGAACGAAAAGGAGGACAAAGTTAACTGCCACATGAGAGTTACTTGGAGAATATTCATAATGGTTGATCTAAAAGAGAAATAGATGAAAGACATTTCTAAAACAGGGATAAAATAAGATTATACTCACATCTTTTTCAAAATAATAAGCCACATCAGCAATATCCACATCATTCTGAGTTTTCTGAGAAGAATTTTGTACTAGATCAATAGTGATAACATCATTTTCATACTGGGGGCGGGAGTAAAAAATACAATATTACTATAACAAAGCTGTATGAAATATCATTGTTCAACAATTAGAATATTCAGTGTTTGATTGTCTGTAACCTGCATGTGCTGGCGTTTCTTGTCATTAGTGGATAATTTGGTTTATCATTAACAATAACATCAAAATCTTTGGAAGGTTTTAAATCAATCCAAGGGATAGAATAAAACAGCAATGCAAACAAAGATAATTATAGTTTTTTTCAAAAGAGAATTTCTTTTCCTGAAAAGATTTTGAACAAGATATCAAAGTACCTCATTTACTAAAATGCTAAAGAAATGCAATCCAAAAGCATTCACCATGTTCTGCTTTTAGGAAGGAAAAAAGCATATCCCTACCAAAAAGTCTTTTAAAAAATGATGTCAATTTTTTGCCTTGAAAGAATTCCATCACACTATTCGAGCATTTTTCAAGCAGAGTAGAAAGAGTTAGGAAGAGCTAACTGGTTAAAGACTAGCTCCTGAAACCAAAGACAGGGACTAAGTAGGATCCTAAAGTAAGTAGTCAATCCTAAAGCAACCAGTCAGTCCTAAAGGAAATAAACCCTGAATATTCATTGGAAGGACTGATGCTGAAGCTGAAGCTCCAATACTTTGGCTACCTGATGTGAAAAGCGACTCACTGGAGAAGACCCTGATGCTGGGAAAGACTGAGGGCAGGAGGAGAAGGGGGTGACAGAGGATGAGATGGTTGGATGGCATCATTGACTCAGCAGACATGAGTGTGAGCAGACTCCAGTCGATAATGAAGGACAGGGAAGCCTGGCCTGCTGCAGTCCATGGGGTCGCAGAGAGTCAGACACAGCTGAGCAATTGAACAACAATAACAACAAAAGTAAATATTGCCAAAAGCAACCAGAGAGAGAGATTTTCCAAGGTAAAAAGACTGGCATGTGCTAGGGAAACTAAGAGACACTACCTTTTCTGTAAGGGTAAACTGAGGTTTTTCAAGAGTATGGAGGGAAAGCAATAACAGGGGATTCTTTAGATTAAGAGCCCAGGGCTTACAGTGTTATTCAAATACAGTTCAACCACTATCAAAAATCATACCCAAAACAAACTGTCCAACCAACTCTCTGTTAAAGCCCATCTGCTTCAAAAAAAAAAAGTCTTACCAGAATATTTGTGATATATTTTGGATCCAGTTGATAACGACTTGTGATTACCTGCTTGAGTGCACTATAAATAGAAAAAAATTATGCCATTTTGCAACTATCATCAAAATAATTCATATTCCAAAAATAATAATTCATATTGATGCAAAAACTGTTGAGTTCTAGTTTTAATAGAAACAGGACATTTACACAGTATCCAAGTACCTGCCCACAGATTATATTAATTACAAAGAGAAAAATGGTATCCACAGTGGAGAAACCTGGTGGACCCCGACCACAGTTAACATCACTAGTGAAGGCACAAGCTGACCTTGTGTGCCTCCCAGTGTGAAGTACTGAGAGGGACACAAGGTCATTGTAAGTAGTTTTTTTGTCAAAAATGCCTTACTTGTATTTAATTATGAGGAAACATGAGACCAATCCAAAACTGAAGGACAGTCTATAAAATAATTTGGCTATACTCTTCAAAAATATCAATGTCATGGTTTTTAATTTAAATATTAATTAAAATTTTCAATTTTACTGGAAAGACAAAGAAAGGCCAAAGCAGTGTTCCATATTTAAAGAGACTGAATAGTCCTAACAACTAAATGCATGATCATATATTGGGTTCTTAGTTAGAGGGGAAAAATTTGCCACAAAAAATATTGGGAAAACTGGAACAATATGGTTTAATGTTAAATTTCCTGAATTTGATAACTATATAGTGATTATGTAAGAGAATGCCTTCTATTTTTCTAGGAAAAGATACACTATAGTATTTAGGGATCAGAGTGCATGTTATCTAGAATTTGCTCTCAAATGGTTCTGCAGAAATAATATTTATACATGCTCAAATAGATACAAAAAGTACACACACACATGCATACTCATATAAAATACGGCAAAATCTTCACTGGTGAATCTGAGCAAAGGTTACTGTATAAGAATCTGTACAATTCTTGTACCTCTATCTTTTAAAGTTAAAAAGTATTATTTATATTATCCTATTTTTCAGAAATATGAAAAAGTAATGAGACTTTATCTAACGGTGTAAGATGGAAGATTTGAGTGTCAACTGTACAAATATAATGCATTTAATAGCACTTACGACTGCAAACTTTGAAGATCATAAGGTTTTTCCCTTGTTTTGTGTTTTAGTTCAATGATGATCCAGCTATAAAGTAAAGAAACAGTATTGATTAAACATAACAACTCTGCCTTTTATATTATTTTCTTAATAAGCTAATACCAAAATTCCCACATGGAATTACAAGGAAATTAACAGAAAAAGGATCTATACTATAGATGTGCCCTTCATTTCTCCCTTGGCCCTCAGACATTGTTTTTAAAGAACTCAGCCATTCTAACATAGACCTTCTGGCCACCACAGTCAAGATCACATAAAGCCAAGGCTCAGCTGGTCATGGTGGGCCACATTCAAGTGAAAAGACAAAAAGGCACTGGGAGAAAACAGAAAAGTGGCCACAGGCCTCCAGAAGACAGAAGTGGAGAGAGTGCCTGCCTTGGCTGTGATAACTTTCCAGTCTCAGTCTCTTCCAATAAAATCTTTTTGGCTTAAACTAGCTGGAGTGTGTTTCCACTCCTCTTCATTACATAATCCCTAAAACAACCATATCTCACTTTAAAATACAATAAATAAGCAAATATATGAGTAGCTTAAATTGTTCATGTACTCTGAACACCAGTCCAACTTAAAATACTGAACAGTGTTAAGTAAAAATATATAAGCAAAAGGAAAAACATTTAAAAATAAGATATAATACATTGCTAGTAAATTCACAGAAGATCTCTGGAAGGTTATGGCATGTGACATCAATTCTATAAAAGTAAACTGAGTAACTAGGGGGTTGAGATGGGATGGGATTGAGATGGGATTGTCACTGTCCACTCTTTTCTATCTTTTGAATTCTAAATCACAAAATCACGTTACATATTCAAAAGTACATTTAATTAAACGAATTCAAAAAGCATGAAAACAAGTAATATAGAAGCAGCCCAACTCACTAGGTCCTCACTGGCTCGGAGCAGGAGATTTCACTGTCCTTATCGGTTCTTCTGACCCCAGCAGTGTTCACACACCAGCACGTGGAGGTGCCATTGCACTGCTTGGCTTTAAAGAGCCCCTTGTCGTCACACTCGGGATCATAGAGCCCGTCATTATTCTGGATAGCGCCCTCTGGTTTCACTCTTCTCCCGGACTTTGAGGGACTCATTTCTGCCTTCATCACCAAGCATTTAGTAGCCACTGAAAGGAAAGTGTCATCCCAAACTGAAAAATAACTGCAGTTTTGTGTTTAAAGAAAAAATTTAATTAACTTCAAATTCCCAGGGCCAAAGATTATTACAGATTTTATAAGTTTTCATGTTCACCTTCTAAATCATAAGAAACTTCAAAGATGAGATAATGTTGACAAAATAGCATGATTCAGATTTGAGCCAATTAAACATTTCTAACTCAAGACATAATAATTAAAGACGTATAAATCAAATAAAGGCAATGAGGATATTCTACTCACATTTTGTGCAAATGACGGAATGTTGTGTCCCAAGTGAAGTACACTGGCACTGACCGAGCGCATTCACAGAGCAGTTTGTAGTCAGTTTGTAGTTTTCACACACACATCCTGGTGGGGGAAAATCCACTTTAAAAATGAGGATGCAACTATCAACTCTGATGCTGAATCAGCTAAATTATGTTCTGACAATAACATAACTGCCCCACAAGTTATGGGACAGATAGCCTTAAAGAGTGGTCCTGAATGTTTAACTTTTCAGCTACAATTGACATGGCTGACACAATGCTAAACAGGCAGTCTAATTTGCATGCTTTCCTACTTTTCTTTTTTAAACCAAGAATAAACCCTCCAAACACCAGATTCGGCTTTGCCTTCATGATACTCCCAGACTCAGCTTCTTCCCTCCTGTCCTGCTAAACACTCGCCTGCCGTTCATGACTCTTCCTCAAAAATCAACAACACACTACTATATATAAAATAATCAATAAGGACCTACTGTATAGCACAGGAACTCTACTCAGTATTTTTTAATAACCTATATGGGAAAAGAATTTGAAAAAATGGATATATGTATCTGTATAACTGAACCACTTTGCTATATACCTGAAACTAGTATGTTATAAATCAACTAGATCCCAATATAAAATAAAGTTTAAAATGCCAATTCTAGGATCAGTGAATAACTCACATGACTTACCTCTTCCCACCCTTTAATTAATAAGAGATACTTCTTCTGAGACTTAATGGAAATGTTCTCAATCCCTGGACAATTTTGTGTCTTGGAAAAATTATATTTTCAATTGAATTGGGAGGTACCTCTTTCCTAAATAAATTAAATCCTAGCACCTGATTTTTAAAGTGCTATTAAGCAGCCCATCCTGGATATTGATGTCAGTTTAATATTTATATTTTTGACTATCTCAAAAGCTCATTTTAACTTCAAACTGACAAGTTCATTTAATTTCTTTAATTAGTCTAGATAAGAGAGTGCAAGATTATAAACAAACACTAACAGGCTGAAGAACTGATATATTGAAACTTCATATCTCAAGTTATCTTTAATTTTTCCCTGTTTAAATTTTAATCATATGAACCACCTATAAATCTGTCCATCGCAAATGGCACCCCACTCCAGTACTCTTGCCTGGAAAATCCCTTGGATGGAGGAGCCTGGTGGGCTGCAGTCCACGGGGTTGCACAGAGTCGGACACGACTGAGCGACTTTCCTTTCACTTTTCACTTTCATGTATTGGACAAGGAAATGGCAACCCACTCCAGTGTTCTTGCCTGGAGAATCCCAGGGACGGGGGAGCCTGTTGGGCTGCCGTCCATGGGGTCGCACAGAGTCGGACACGACTGAAGCGACTTAGCAGCAGCAGCAGCAAACTCAGTATTGGGGTCACAAAAAGAAAGGCTAGTGGCTGTCCTCAAGGAGTTAAAAATCTTACAGTGCACTATGCTATATACCTGCTCAGAGAACAAAGTTATGCCTAAACACAGTGAAATTTTAAAATGACAATCAGGCACACACTTTCCAAACATACTCCTACAGCCGCTGTTATCACTCTAAAGCAATTTGTTTTGGTCCTGCTGCAGGGCATGCGGAAACTTAGTTCCCCAACCAGAGGTCCTACCCAGTGCCTTCTGCAGTGGAAGCATTGAGTCTTAATCGCTGGAACGCCAGGGATTCCCACTTTAAAGCAATTTAGAATTAAATATTTAGTCTCAGATTGAACTTGAAATAACATGAGTTGATTAAACTGCATTATTCTTAAAGTGTAATGAATTAGGCCAAACCCTGTTGGTGAGACTATAAAAATAAAAGCCTTTCCAGAAATCTGGTTAAACGACACCTCACTGCTAGCCACCACCTTACAAATAAATCAAGAGATGGCGGCCAAGATGTTTATTCCAGAGTAAGAAAACCTGGAATCAAATTACACGTCCAAGATTAGGATAATGATGCAACCTTCCCGGCTACAGATAGTTTTATATCATTTAAATCGTGTTTTTCAAGACCAAAGGAAAGGGAAAACTGAATACAATGTGGGGGATGAGGACAGAGGGGATCAAGACCTAAAACAGTGTGTTTAGGTTTAAGGTAATGTTTAAAGTCTGAAAGAAAAATATATCTAATTATTAATTACAGGATTCTTTTTAAATGGTGGCATTACGGTTTTAACTCTTTACGATTACTCTTTACGATATAGCTGGATTTCCTACAATAAACTTGGCATTACTTATATAATCCTTAAAGAGAAAATATTCATACACCGGGTAGTCAAGGCCCAGGAAGACGCCCGTCCCTCGCCTCCCCGCACAGGTGCATAGCCGCCCCAGAGGCCTCGCCGCAGTCACCGGCCCCCGCCTGAGACACATCCGGGGCCCGCCGCAGGTGTCCAGGGAGGGGCGGGGCCGAAGGTCGCCGTCGCAGAGTCCCCTCCCGGCCCGGGCAGGTTTCCGCCTCGACAAAACCTCAAGTGCGCAGGGGCCGGAGGAGGTGGGCGCGCCGAGGCGGCGGCGAACGCGGCCGCTCAGTTCCCTACCGGCCCCTCCGCCCCTGCCCTGGGCCATTTTACCAGAGGGGCGAGCAGAGCGCCAAGCGAGGCTGCTCCCTCCTGCAGCGAGAGTGGGCGCCTTCCCGCCACCTCCCTCCCTAAGGGGGCCTGGGCAGCCCCGCGCCGTCCATCTCCAGGCGGGAAAGCGCGGCCCCTTCCCCGCAGTCTACATCTAGGGCCCCGAGGACCGCCACCACCACCGCCCCCGCCCCACCCCCCGGTCCTCCTATCCCCACGACTCCGCTCCTCACCTTCCTGGGCTGCGGCCACCGCCGCCGTCGCCACGGCGACCAGGAGCCCGAAAGCGAGGACCTGGGGGGGCGCCATGCTGCGCGCGCCGAGGGCCAGGGCTCTAGAGCGCGAGGGCGCCAGGCGGCTCGAGGGCTGCCGCGAGGACGAGCGGACAGAGTCGGTCGTCGCAAGCCCACTGGCCGGCCGGACGGCGTGAGGCATGGGACGCGCGAGTCCGCGTCGAGAGGACTGCAGCGAGGCGTTCACGGATTAGACGACGGTGCTAGCCGGCCGACGGACTGCGCGATTTAGGCGCGCGGTAGAGCGGAGCAGACCTGCTGGACCTGGCAGCCCCGCCCCCGGCCCCGCCCCGGTCTCTGCCCGCGGCGTCTCACCTCCGCGGGCCGGTTCTCCGCATGGTCACCGCCGCGGTGCGGGGGCAGGGAACAGGATCCCTCCCCTCCCCCCACCCGGGACGCGGCCGTTGGGATACCGCGCTCTTCACAGGTGTGCGCCCGGTCCGCCCGGTCCCCGCCGCCTCCAGGTGCCTCCTCCCGCGGCGGCCGGTGAGGTGGAAGGGTGGGACCCTGGAGAAAGTTGGAAAATACCGACACTTCTTTTTCACCACTGAGAGCACCGCTCTGAAACCTCGAAGAAATGGGGTCTGGAGGAAAGAGAGGGGGCAGGGAGGAGGAAGGTGGATGGTGAAACGGAATACAAAGGCGGGAGAACCGTCCCAACCTCCGTAAAAACAGACCTGACTTTACCTGGTGGTTCAATTGTAGGCCTGTGAAACGAAAAAAAAAGAAAAACAAGTCTCCCTAGCTCTCAAGATGACAAATTCGTATTCTTTATAATTATTCTCAATGTCTTTTCCATTTCTTATAAGCCTTTTTTAGCATTTGAAGGTTTAAGAGAAGGTGTTCCCATAAAGGGGAATGCTGGAAACTGAACTTATCTAGGTTGATTAATATTAGAGAACAATGCTGGTAAGTACTGCAAAAATATAGAGAAGTAGAAACAAAGGACAATTATTTCAGCGCAAATGAATTCAAATTACAAGCTGTTGTTACACTCAAAATAATTGTTGTGACGTGAAACTTTTAATAACTATTAAGTAAAGTATTAAGTATATTTAATGTTATTTTTGTTCGCTGCAGTATCATTATGACCTATTTTTAAGTCTTTTTTCCAGCTTAAATTATCAAAGAGTTCAAAAGAGGAAAAGTGAAAAGGCAATTTAAAGATTCAACTAATTTTGATTAATTTTTACAAATACATATAAAATCATGGATTATGCTTTTATTGAGCAATAATTTAAGTGTGTTGTGAACCTGGTGGGCTACACTCCTTAGGGTCACAAAAGAGTTGGACAAGGCTGAGGACTAAACAACAACTCCCCTGACTCTCCTAATGTAAATAATTACATTGTTGAAGTAAATACCAATATAATGTGAATTTTACTGGGAAATTCTGATGCTGGGAGGGATTGAGGGCAGGAGGAGAAGGGGACGCCAGAGGATGAGATGGCTGGATGGCATCACTGACTCGATGGATGCGAGTCTGAGTGACCTCCGGGAGCTGGTGATGGACAGGGAGGCCTGGCGTGCTGCGGTTCATGGGGTCGCAAAGAGTCGGACACGACTGAGCGACTGATCTGATCTGATCTGATCTAAGTTATTTAATTATTTGATTATTGACATCTTAAGGAAATTCTATCAATGTTTTAAATCTGAAAATCTCAACTAGACCTGAGTTCTGGAACTTTGTGATCTTTTCAAAAGTTTCTTCAAATCAGGAACAACTATCAACCAGATTTCTGTTATCTTCTGCATTTGGGCTGCTTCAGGAAGTTACACACTGCCAGCCCCCAAACTACACACACTTTTCCCAAGAATAACTGGTTATTGTGGCTTTGTTTGCAAAATACTCCATTGCCAAGTCTGAATCTGTTATCTACCTAATCCAGAAAAATCAAATATTTTAAAAGCTTGATAGCTCTTTATTAAACGTTCATTTCATTAAAGTGAATTGAGTAAACATGACTATTAAATGAATGACAAAATACCACAGTAATCTGACTTGTAGTGTATGAATATACATCCAAGATATTGTTTATTTTTATGGCTCTTAACTCATTCTCAATTCGTCACTGCTCAAAATTGCTCTCATTTTATACTTTGTGAATCTTTTGTAGGTTCAGTGCCGTATTTAAGAACGTTTCTTAATAGTTTCATACACAAGTGTACTCTTCAAATTGTTCTTAAGTTTTACAAGTGTTGCTTTTTAATTTTCACAGTAGTCAGTTTGATATCTAATATTTGATTAAGAAAAATATGACTTAAAATTTGTATCTAAAGTTTTCTGACAAAACTCACAGCCCATCAGTTAAGAATCCAATTAAAAAACCAACGTCAAAGACAAAGAATGGATAGAAAAAGAAACTGGTTAAGAAAGATATAATGGGTAGTGCAAAATATTGCTATGATAGGGATTTGGGTTGTGACTTTCCCTTGAAATCAAAAAGATAACGTTAAATATAGTTTTGGAAAAAAGTATCCTGTTCTTTAAAACAAGGGTGCTGTTTAAGAAAATTACTCATTTTATACTCAAAATTCTATAGTACAGTTTCTTCAGAGATTTTAGAGTGTGTGTGTGTGTGTGTGTGTGTAAAATTTAATGAAACCTAAAATGGGATGAATGTTTTCCTTGTAGATGGCTAGTGCAGGGGTCCCCAAGCTCCAGGATCTCATGCCTGGTGATCTAAGGTAGAGCTGATGTAATAATAATAGAAATAAAGTGCACAATAAATGTAACGCACTTGAATCATCGAGAAACTACACCCCCACCCCTGTCGGTGGAAAAGTTGTCTTTCATGAAACCAGTGTCTGGTGCTAAAGAGGTTGGGGACTGCTGAGCTAGAGGAAAGTGTAATGTGTAGATATTTGCTAAAAAGGGCTATTAATTCTTAAAATTTTAGTTATTTCATGAGCAATACATTAGTAGAAAGCAAAAATACATGACATAGAATGAAGAATGAAAGCTCTTTCTGACCACTCATCAGCAAATCCCTCTCTCTCCTAGATAATACTCATTAACAGTCTGGTAGTCATACAACTGAACACAGCAATTCATACAACTGTATTCTTCATACATTACTTCTCACATGTACTAAAGAACCTGGTTTCATAGAATGTACTCTGCAGAATAGAGCATATTACTTAGTTTGGTTTAGGTTTATAAAAATTGTATAATTCAGAGTCCACCTTAATACATATACATAATTATTTGTGTATAATTTTGATCAAGCATCACTATATTTGTCATTTAAAAAGTTGACTTTGTCTCCAAAGCAGAACGCTTGCCCCTAGTTGTAAAGCCCTTTCCATATCTTTCTACCCTTAAAATCATTTTATAAAATATAAAACACTACATAATAAGTACTTAGTACACTATTTAGTGGGCTATCCAGGTGGAGCAGTGGTAAAGAATCTGTCTGCCAATGCAGTCTTCAAGGGTTTGATCCTTGGGTCAGGAAGATACCCTGGAGAAGGAAATAGCAACCCACTCTAGTATTCTTGTCTGGGAAATCCTGTGGACAGAGGAGCCTGGCTGACTACAGTCCAGGGGGTTGCAAAGAGTTGGACGTGACTGAATATACATGCCCACTATTGAGTACATTAATATGTAGATGCTTATCAAGTGGCGTGTGACTTCGGCCAGGAATTCACTGGCTGTCCAGTGTTTATGACTCCATGCTTCCATTGCAGAGGGCACAGGTTCAGTCCCTGGTCGGAGAACTAAGATTCCACAAGCTGCATGGCACAGCCAAAAAATATAAAATACAATGAAATAAAATACAATCCCTGCTCCCTCCAAAGGAAATCCAACTCTGACTTTTTCTAGCATAAATTAGTTTGCCTAGTCTAGCACTCGAGGCCAGTTTCATGGACATGCAACCTGCACAGTCACAAAGTACCCCATGCTTACTTAGAGGGGCCCTACACTTGATATAGTGCTCTACCGTAACAGTCTTGAAATTCTTAATATTTTAATAAGGCATCATATTTTCATTTTATACTGGGCCCTGGAAGTTATATAGCCAAGACAATGTGAGAAATAGGGTAGTAAAATGACAGACATGAGGGCTCAAGGAAAGATCTTACAAATGTGAAGGATAATACATGTTTATGTGGTCCAGAAGAAGGGAAGATCGATGGAGCAGAGGAGATGAGAAATTAACTGGAGGAGGGACAACGTTGAGAAAGGGGGAGAGGAGGATGGCACCCAGAGTGGAGGGTGAGCCCTTGAGACCAGCAGGGATAGGTTTCCTACCACAAGAGAAGAGGAAGCAGGTGCTAATGAGGTGGTGGAGAATGAAACAGTTTTGACACTTTTATGTTATCAAAGAGGTGTGAAGTGTGGTCACCAGCTGCAGAAGAGTGTGAGAAAAAAAAAAGTGTGAGGATGAGGAAATATGATTTATTTTTTTTTTAATATTTAATTGGATCAGGCCTTAGTTGCAGCACAGCAGATCTTTGATCTTCGTCGTGGCATGCAGGATCCACATGTGGGATCTAGTTGCCTGACCAGGGATCCAACTCGAGTCCTCTGCATTGGAAGTGTGGAGTCTCAGCCACTGGACCACCAGGAAGGTCCCCCAAGAGTTATTAAATTTTATTTTGAAACTTTAGATTCTACAGAAGAGTTGAAAATATGGTATAAAGTTCTCATATGTCCTTTACCTAGTATAACCATACGAACTTAATGGTGATACAACATATTGACTAAGCTGTTGACTTTACTGGGAATTTCCCAATTTTCCCACTAGTGATCTTTCACTGTTTAAGGATTCAATCCAAGATCCCATATTGCATTTAGGCATCGTATCTCCTTAGTGTCCACCAATCTGTGATAATTTCTTAGTCTTCCCTTTTCACTCATGACCTTGACACTTTTGAAAAGTATTTTGTACAGTTTAGTTTTGGTAGAATGTCCCTCAGTTGGGGTGTTGGATGTTTGTCGGATGTTTTCTTGTGAGTGGACAGAGTTATGCATTTGGGGAGGTAAAATGTCACAGAAGTGTTACACCCTTCTCATTGAATCATGTCAGAGGGTACATGATATCAATATGATTTATCACTTGGATACTTTATTACTTGAATTTGTTGTATCACTTGTATATGGTGGTGTTGCCAGGTTTTCCCACTGTGAAGTTGTTATATTTCCATTTTCATAATCTTCGTTTGAGTCTGTCACTATATTCAGCCAACACTCAAGAGAAGTTAAGTATCACCTCTTGAATAATGAAATATAACAAGAAACTGTGGGATTTCCCTTGTGGTCCAGTGGTTTACAATCTGCCTGCCGATGTAGGAGACATGATTTGATCCCTGGCCAGGGAAGATCCCACATGCCTCAAAGCAACTAAGCATGTGCACAACTACTGAGCCCATGCTCTGGAGCCCATGAGCCACAACTACTGAAGCCCGAGGGCCCTAGAGCCTGTGCTCTACAACAAGTTAAGCCACTGCAGTGAGAAACTCTCGAACCACTAGGGAGAAGCCCCAAATCTTGGCAACCAGAGGAAAGTACAAAGCAACAAAGACTGAGCACAGCCAAAAAATAAGTAAAATTTTAAAAATAAATAAATGAAACTGTGGATATATGTTAAAACCATCAGAGTTTTAATAAATATTCTAGGGGAGATACTTTGAGGTTATGTAAACATTCTATTTCTCCTTAAAGCTTTGCGGAAGAAAAGAAAAATGGAGGAAGTCATTTTAGAATGGGCAGAAAACTTGATAGTATTTGCTGGGCAATATGCAGTGTTCATTTGAGGTTCAGGATCACCAAAGTGAAATCCATCAACTACATTGTGTGATTTACTCCAACAACAACCAGCTGTTTGGGTGCAAGCTGAGGTAAGAAGTTGAGTTCAACCAGAATGGTTTATTTTAGGCCAATATGACAGAAGAGAAGGATAAGATTGTTAGGGAAGATTCTTGCAAAAGTGGGATGAAAATGCTGGGCCATGAGACCTAAGCAGGGTTTGGAAGTGAAGACAAGAAGAGGAGAGAGAAGCAGCTGCTGAACAAGGTTGAAGATCTGTGACAGTGTAAGTTCTTGAGTAAGGGAGCTGGAAGGACAGAAGATGATAGGAGGGACTTCAAAGGAGCTGAATGTTTAGATGGAGAAAAGGAAAGTGGTTGGAAATGGCAAGCGGCACATATACTATCCTGCCAGGCCCTCAGATGCTCAGGATGTGAGTGCCTTCTACCTGAGTGGGCTGCTTAGGAGATGGGATAATCAGGGACCGCCAGGTTCACTTACTGTCACAAGACTGAGGGACCGTTCAAAGGAGAGGTGGCTAGCTGGATGTTTGATGGTGACAGCCTGGAGTTGCAGAAGGCACATTTTGGGAGGAAGAGTTCGTGGAGAGCAGAGAATGGTTGAATCAGATTAGGTGATGAACTCAGGAATTCTGGGAGTGAGTGAGTGTTTGAGTGTCCAGTGTTTTGGGTTTTTTTTTTTTTAATGTTTTTATTTATTTGGTTTCCCCAGGTCTTAGTTGTGGCACTCAGTATATTTAGTTGTAGTATATGGGATCTGGGTTACCCTGGTGGCTCAGCTGGTAAAGAATCCGCCAGGAGACCTGGGTTCGATCCCTTGGTTGGGAGGATCCCCTGGAGAAGGGCATGGCAACCCACACCAGTATTCTTGCATGGAGAATCACTATGAACAGAGGAGTCTAAGAGCTACAGTCCATGGGGTCACAAAGAGTCAGACACAACTGAGCAACTAAGCACAGCTCAACATATGGGGTCTCGTCCCCCAGCTGGGGATCGAACTGGGGCCCCTTGCATCGAATAAGGAATATTAGCCACTGAACCACCAGGAAGTCCCAAGTGTTCAGTGCTAGGTCACCTAGAAAGCTTGTTTTCTGGCAGTGACTGAGGCAAATGAGATATAAAGCATGACAGGATTAGCCTGCTCTTGGACGGAGATGGGAAATCAGCCTGAGCTTGTGGATTTTGAATAGTTAGTGGAAGGTTCAGGAGCTTCAGGATGACTGCCCACACCTGCAGAGTGTAGTGGTGGTGGCAGTCTTGTGGGGTGCAGTGCCTTGGTCTCTCCGAGAGGTATGGTAATGTAGGCGCTATGGGGTGGTCATCTTAGTGAATAGCCACCTGAGTGATTGAATCATGATCATTAATAAATATTGGGCATCTATTTTGTGTATGAATTAATTTAACAGTGTAAAAAGAATAATGTTCTTAAAGACAGCTGAGAGAGGAATTAGGTGGTTCCAGAAATTGTATTCTGGCCTAGACAGAAGGAAATAGTGTAGCAAACACAGATGGACCTTAACCTTAGCCTTATCAGGATCAGAGAGGGGTGAGGTCTTTATGATGGCTCATTTATCGTTTTGGCAACAGCCTTGATGCAACCTGAGAGCTTTTTTTTCCAAACATTATTCATATTTAATGGTACCTCTGAAGCAACCAAGTATACATACACAATTGTGAGGAACTTCTTTATCCTGGTAACTACTGGACAAGGTCCAACAGGACTGTGGCCTTGGGTTCTCATGTGGCTGATTGAGAACGAATGCACCGGCAGCTTGCAAGGCATGATAAGGAAACAACAAAGGAAAAGAAAAAATCACACCTAGATTCCTTTCTGGAATTTATGTCCCAATAGGGACTTGAGATGTCCCTAGAAAATCAAGATGTGTGATAAGAATGAATTAAATGTCACAAACTTAATTTCACTGGTACTCCTACTCAGAATGAATGAATTATCAAGTGTCATAGTCCAGATGAACTATACACAATACACATCAATACATTCAATACTGACTCAGAATGTACTCGGTTTGATAATGTTCCAGGAAGTCTGGGCTGTTTTGTATCCTAGTGCTAACGATCAGTAGTCACTGAGGACTGAGTGAGGAAGGGGCAAGAGTGGTTGCCTTGAATTGGTGGAAGGAAGTGAAAGAAGGAAATAACAAATGTGGATAGAGGAGGAGGGAGGGATGACATGATGCATCTTCATTGGTTCCCTGTTTGTAAAAGGAAAAAAAAAAAAAGAAGGGGAACTTCCAGGAGTTCGTAGGGAAATTTTGTGATAAAGAAATGACCACATTTCCGTTTCCACACAGGATTTATTAGGTGATCTAGTAGCAGCTTGTAATAGGAGTGGTGGTGATGATGATGATACAAAGTCCTATAGATAGCAAATCTAACAGCATTTTCTCCCATGGTTAGCAACTGACAGAACCTGCCAGAATATAGCTAGGAGATAAAGTGTGGTGGGTTGAGTCACTTAACACAGTTGGAGCACTGTTAGGGACCAATTTGTATCTCCTCTTTGGTCAAAAAGACAGCCCAGAAAAAAACAGCTTTGTGGGTCTAAATGCTGCAAGTTCAAAGAATATCTCAGACTCATGAAGCGTGAGTAAGCCATCTGGACATGAAGGACATCACACTTTGCTTCTATCCTTAGGAACAGAAGGCTTTGTAGAAGAAAGTTGCAGGTGCGTGGGATGGAGATTGCTAACCAGTGGAATTTCACAAGCAGCTCAGTTTGTATGTCACCCCAGCTAGTTCACCCCAATAGAAACAATCCATCTGAAAGCAGAGGTAAATTCATTCAGGGGCTTAAAATAGGGGCAAAGAAGGTGAATGTTGGCCTATGAGTAAGCCTTCAGTTCAGTTCAGTTTAGTCGCTCAGTCGTGTCCGACTCTGCGACCCCATGAATTGCAGCACACCAGGCCTCCCTGTCCATCACCAATTCCCGGAGTTTACCCAAACTCACGTCCATCTAGTGGGTAATGCCATCCAGGCATCTTATCCTCTGTCATCCCTTCTCCTCCTGCCCCCAATCCCTCCCTCAGGGTCTTTTCCAATAAGTCAGTTCTTCGCATGAGGTAGCCAAAGTACTGGAGTTTCAGCTTTAGCATCAGTCCTTCCAAAGAACACCCAGGACCGATCTTTAGAATGGACTGGTTGGATCTCCTTGCAGTCCAAGGCACTCTCAAGAGTCTTCTCCAACACCACAGTTCAAAAATCAATTCTTCGGAGCTCAGCTTTCTTCACAGTCCAACTCTCACATCTATACATGACCACTGGAAAAACCATAGCCTTGACTAGACGGACCTTTGTTTTCAAAGTGATGTCTCTGCTTTTGAATAGGCTATCTAGGTTGGTCATAACGTTCCTTCCAAGGAGTAAGCGTCTTTTAATTTCATGGCTGCAGTCACCATCTGTAGTGATTTTGGAGCCCAAAAATATGAAGTCTGACACTGTTTCCACAGTTTCCCCATCTATTTCCCATGAAGTGATGGGACCAGATGCCATGATCTTCGTTTTCTGAATGTTGAGCTTTAATCCAACCTTTTCACTCTCTTCTTTCACTTTCATCAAGAGGCTTTTTAGTTCCTCTTCACTTTCTGCCATAAGGGTGGTGTCATCTGCATATCTGCAGTTATTGCTACTTCTCCCGGCAATCTTGATTCTAGCTTGTGCTTCTTCCAGCCCAGTGTTTCTCATGATGTACTCTGCATAGAAGTTAAATAAGCAGGGTGACAATATACAGCCTTGGCGTACTCCTTTTCCTATTTGGAACCAGTCTATTGTTCCATGTCCAGTTCTAATTGTTGCTTCCTGACCTCTTATAGGCTTACTCAAGCCTTAAGAGGATCCAAAATTATAATATTTCAGAATCAATTGGAAGATAGAGGAGATAAAATGATTCTGTTTTAATCAATAGTCAAACCGTTAGGCTCCATTCTGGTTCTGTGGAGACTCAGTTTCAATAAGTCAGAATTCTTAAGGTTCTCAGCTGATGAGCTTCCAGCTTCAGCAGCAAGATAGATACTGACAGAAACTCTAGTGTGTAGAATTCACAGGATCAGGGTTGGGCTGGCCTCTATGCAATTCTACATCATTGTAAATGTTGATGAAACAGGCTGCTTTCTCTTTTTCAGCTTTTGGGTGTGTGTGTGATTCTTCTTACCCTCAAAGGTTTTCAGAGCCTTATTTGGCTACTGACCAGAAATCTTCTTAGTGGTTTGTTAATTCAGCTGACCATTTAGAAAGGAAGAGAAGAGAAAATGGACATTTGGTAAGTACTCACAAGGTGCATTCTTCACAGTATCTTGTGTAATCTTCAGAGACTGGATCATTTATTTCCATTTTACAATAAGAGAACTGTTTAAGCAAAGTTGAGTAACACCCACAATCCCATTAGTGAATGGTGGTGCCAAGGTTTGACCCTAGGAATATGTAACACCAAAACCTATATACTCTTTCCCCGTGGAGCTCTGTCCAGTGTAGCTTTAGTGCTATCAACCCTGAAGCTTATTGTCTTAGTTGTCAAAACTTAGAGAAATTAGATGAGCTCTGGCAGTTAATAACTTTGGACTGATTCCTAAAGGAGCTTGTAGTTAGGTGTTTATCTTTACAGGGGACCTTTGTTCTTTAAAGTGAGATGTCATACTTACTAACACAGAGACTACACAATATTGTGTACTTTGCTTACTTCCTGTAAAAACGCCCATGAGAATGAAAATAATAAAGAAGCCAAGCCCTTACAACCATAGGAACCCTCCCTGTCTTCTTCCTGCTGGGGGTTGGTAGAAGAGAGAGGACCCTGTCTGGTAGCCGTGACCTTCCCACTTAGTCTGGGTTGCTGCTAACCCTAGCAGCATCACCCTAGCAGACAATTTATAAAAAAAAAAATTGGAATTATATATGCGGAGGCACTTAAGCATAGGTATGTTATGTACACACGACTCAGAATTCAAAACCTATATCGGTTGTGGGTCAAGGGCCTTACCACATTGGCCCATCTCTCCATGATTTTTGAGGCTTGAGGTAATAAAGCCCTGTGATTCTCTACCAAATTGTTTCTCCTTCCCTCCCCTGCTTTGGTTTTCATTGCAATTGCAATGAAATCAGCACTCATTTCTGAAAGTAGAACAGGCGGCAAAGAGCACTGACCTAACTGTTAGTCACCACTCAGACAATGCTCTGAGTGTAACCTTGGACCAGTCATTTGCCACCCTGGTCAGATGGGATTCACTCTAATACTTGGTTCATACCCAGCAGTGCTGTTACTTTTCGAAGGCTCTCAGATCAGATCAGTCGCTCAGTCGTGTCCGACTCTTTGCGACCCCATGAATCGCAGCACGCCAGGCCTTCCTGTCCATCACTAACTCCCAGAGGTCACTGAGACTCACATCCATTGAGTCAGTGATGCCATCCAGCCATCTCATCCTCTGTTGTCCCCTTCTCCTCTTGCCCTCAATCCCTCCTAGCATCAGAGTCTTCTCCAGTGAGTCAACTCTTCGCATGAGGTGGCCAAAGTACTGGAGTTTCAGCTTTAGCATCATTCCTTCCAAAGAAATCCCAGGGCTCTAGGCTATAGCTTATTTCAAGATTAGCCCTCTGGCTCAATTAGGCATTTGACTGTGTGGATCACAATAAACTGTGGAAAATTCTGAAAGATGAGAATACCAGACCACCTGACCTGCCTCTTGAGAAAACTATATGCAGGTCAGGAAGCAACAGTTAGAACTGGACATGGAACAACAGACTGGTTCCAAATAGGAAAAGGAGTACATCAAGGCTGTATATTGTCACCCTGCTTATTTAACTTCTATGCAGAGTACATCATGGGAAACGCTGGACTGGAAGAAACACAAGCTGGAATCAAGATTGACGGGAGAAATAGCAATAACCTCAGATATGCAGATGACACCACCCTTATGGCAGAAAGTGAAGAGGAACTAAAAAGCCTATTGATGAAAGTGAAAGAGGAGGGTGAAAAAGTTGGCTTAAAGCTCAACATTCAGAAAACGAAGATCATGGCATCTGGTCCCATCACTTCATGGGAAATAGATGGGGAAACTGTGGAAACAGTGTCAGACTTCATATTTTTGAGCTCCAAAATCACTACAGATGGTGACTGCACCATGAAATTAAAAGACGCTTACTCCTTGGAAGGAAAGTTATGATCAACCTAGATAGCCTATTCAAAAGCAGAGACAATACTTTGCCAACAAAGGTCCGTCTAGTCAAGGCTATGGTTTTTCCAGTGGTCATGTATGGATGTGAGAGTTGGACTGTGAAGAAAGCTGAGCTCCGAAGAATTGATGCTTTTGAAGTGTGGTGTTGGAGAAGACTCTTGAGAGTGCCTTGGACTGCAAGGAGATCCAACCAGTCCATTCTGAAGGAGATCAGCCCTGGGATTTCTTTGGAAGGAATGATGCTAAAGCTGAAACTCCAGTACTTTGGCCACCTCATGCAAAGAGTTGATTCATTGGAAAAGACTCTGATGCTGGGAGGGATTGAGGGCAGGAGGAGAAGGGGACGACAGAGGATGAGATGGCTGGATGGCATCACTGACTCGATGGACGTGAGTCTGAGTGGACTCTGGGAGTTGGTGATGGATAGGGAGGCCTGGTGTGCTGCGATTCATGGGGTCACAAAATGTCAGACATGACTGAGCCACTGAACTGAACTGAACTGAGCCCCAACCCATAGGTGCCCAGCCCCGTGGACTCCTGCTCTATGCTCCACCCCTCATTTGTCACAGCTGCAGTTGGGGTGTTCTATGTAATCTGCACCCCAAAGTAGGATGCTAGGTTCTGTAGTTGTTTCCCTGGACACAGTCTTAGACCCAGCTCCCTGCTACAAAACTATTAACAACAATGTGCTAGTGAATGACTGCTCCCAGGTTAGAAATTTACATTACATTAAAAAAAAATTTTTTTTAATTACTCTTCAACTTTTTTGCCATATTGCATAGCAAGTGGGATCTAGTTCCTTAACCAGGAATCAAACCAGTGCCCCCTGCAGTAGAAGTATGGAGGCTTAACCACTGGACCACCAGGAAAATCCCTAGATATTTACATTTTAATTCAGGCCTTCTGGGGACAATTTGTATCCAGAAGAGGCAAGTGATGGTAGTAATCTTAGCCACAAAAGCATGTCTTTGAGGGAGGTGTTTCAGGTAGCATGGTTTTTCAGTACCTATCAAATCACTGATTAATTTGTTGTAACTTGTTTACTTAATACACACATACTAAGTACTTAAGTTATTTAAGTTATACAGCATTGTCTTAAGCGTTACTGGCATCCAGGGAGTAATTAATAGCATCCAGGAACTAAAGGACATAAAGCCTGATCTGAAGAACCTCCAGCCCCGTTGGGAGAGATTTGACACAAATGAAATTAAAAAATGAAGATCTACATATTAACACCAGACAATAATACTAGCTTACAACATTAAACTTTAAATGGATCATGAGACTGAGTTCTGGGAGTTTGTAAACTAATTCCCAGAAGAATCTCTCAGGGGAAATTAAATGCTTTTCTTTCAGGACTCCAAGTTCAGCATGGATACTGATCTCCTTAACAGCAAATAGAATGATCATTATTTGAACACATTCATTGCAGACTCTTTGTGGGGAAGATTCTAAGACTTTGGGTCTTTTCAGATGAGGATCCACAAGAAACTCACTGACAAGCACAGTTCTTCTGAGATTGTTAAGCAGATCACTACCATTGTATTCAGCCAGGAATAGAGACTGAAGTCACCATTGCTGATGCTTAAAACAATGTTTTCAATAAATTGATAATCAGATGTCTTTAAAAAATCTAAAACTGATTTATAACTGTAAAATTAACACAAGCTTGGAGAAATATAGAAAAGTATAAAGAAACAAATTATATAAAAAGAAGAAAATCACAATCACCCATAAATTCACATATTACTTATTTATTTTTCTAGACTATTTGTTTGTATTCATATTTCAGTTCAGTTCAGTCGCTCAGTTGTGTCCGACTCTTTGCGACCCCATGAATCACAGCATGCCAGGCCTCCCTGTCCATCACCAACTCGCGGAGTTCACTCAAACTCACATGCATCGAGTCAGTGATGCCATCCAGCCATCTCATCCTCTGTCGTCCCCTTCTCCTCCTGCCCCCAATCCCTCCCAGCATCAGAGCCTTTCCCAATGAATCAACTCTTTGCATGAGGTGGCCAAAGTACTGGAGTTTCAGCTTTAGCATCATTTCTTCCAAAGAAATCCCAGGGCTGATCTTCAGAATGGACTGGTTGGATCTCCTTGCAGTCCAAGGGACTCTCAAGAGTCTTCTCCAACACCACAGTTCAAAAGCATCAATTCTTCGGGGCTCAGCCTTCTTCACAGTCCAACTCTCACATCCATACATGACCACAGGAAAAACCATAGCCTTGACTAGATGGACTTTTGTTGGCAAAGTGATGTCTCTGCTTTTGAATATGCTATCTAGGTTGATCATAACTTTCCTTCCAAGGAGTAAGCGTCTTTTAGTTCATATTTAGAATGTTATAGAACATTTGATTTTAAAATATTGGATCACTGGGACTTCCCTGGTGGTCCAGTGGTTAAGAATCTTCCTTCCACTTCAGGGAATGTGGGTTTGATCCCTGATCGGGAAAGTAAGATTCAAAATGCAGTGAGGTACAGCCAAAAAAGAAATTTGAATCACATGGTATGTAGTTTTATACACTGAATATTTAACATTATATCATATTTTCCATGCCATTAATTATTCCTGAAAAGCATAATTTAAATTTACATGATTTATAATTTACCACATAAATTCCATTATATGAATATGCTATAATTAAACAATAACTTCCTTAATCTTTCCAACATTTAGGTTGCCTCTATTTTTTCAGTATTACGTGAGATGGAAAAGACAAATGTATTTTCTTCATCAGATGAGTTTTTGAAATGGAATTAGTGAGTAAGAAGATGAAAGCATTTTTAGTTCCTTTATACTTATTTATAAATTGCTTTCCAGAAAATTACTCTATTTAAGCTTCTCTCTATTGGACAGGAGTGTGTGATTAATTGGATCCTCATTTTCACTTACTGTTACCATCTTTTAAATCTTTGTCAATGTGCTAGACAAAAAAAAAGTATCTATCACTGTTTTAATTTGTATTTCTTTGATAACTAATGATGTTAATTTATTAACCATTGCACTTTCTTTTCCTTATATTATGTGTAGGTGTCCTTTGAATATTTTCTGTTGAAATCTTAGTGGTTTTAAAAATAAATTTTATCAGCACTGGGTGGGAAGAGGGGGAATTAGATAAAGGCGATCAAAAGGTACAAACTTCCAATTATGAAACAGCAGGATCCTGAGGGGTCTTCCTGGGGAAAGACACCCTCCTCTGTGATCCCCACTTCTCATTTGTAGAAAAGCTTTAGCGTCCTAGTCTTTCCCAAATTCCAAGGAGCAAATATAATCAGAGAAGTGAGAAAAATGCAGAAACAAAGGAAAACAGTCAAGCAAGACAAAATAATAACAGTTTGGCTGTAAAAGTCTAGGGCCTTTAGTTCCTCATCAAGGACCAGTTCCATCTGGCCCCATCACCTCATGGCAAATAGATGGGGAAACAGTGGAAACAGTAGCTGACTTTATTTTTGGGGGCTTGAAAATCACTGCAGAAGGTAACTGCATCCATGATATTAAAAGACGCTTGCTCCTTGGAAGAAAAGTTATGACCAACCTAGACAGCATATTAAAAAGCAGAGACTTACTTTGTCAACAAAGTTCTGTCTAGTCAAGGCTACGGTTTTTCCAGTAGTCATGTATGGACTATAAAGTTGGACTTTAAAGTTGGACTATAAAGTCATGTATGGACTATACATGTATGGACTTTAAAGTTGGACTATAAAGTCATGTATGGACATTATAGTCATGTATGGACTATAAAGTTTCTTTATAGTTGGACTATAAAGAAAGCTAAGCGCCGAAGAATTGATGCTTTTGAACTGTGATGTTGGAGAAGACTCTTGAGAGTCCTTTGGACAGCAAGGAGATCCAACCAGTCCATCTTAAAGGAAATCAGTCCTGAATATTCATTGGAAGGACTGATGCTGAAGCTGAAAAACTCCAATACTTTGGCCACCTGATGCGAAGGGGTGACTCATTAGAAAAGACCCTAATGCTGGGAAAGATTGAAGGCAGGAAGAGAAGGGGACAACAGAAGATGAGATAGTTAGATGGCATCACTGACTCAATGGACAAGAGTTTGAGTAAGCTCTGGGAGTTGGTGATGGACAGGGAGGCCTGGTGTGCTGCAGTCCATGGGGTCGCAAAGAGCAACTGAACTGAACCAAACTGAGGGATACAATGTACAACATGATTAATATAATTAACACTCCTGTATGTTGTATATGAAGGCTAAGAGAGTAAATTCTAAGATTTATCATCACAAGGAAAATATTTTTACTTTTTCTTTTATTTTGTATTAAATAAGATAATGGATGTTCATTAAACTTATTGTGGTAATCATTTCATGATGTATGTAAGTCAAATCATGCTATACACATGTATAATGCTGTAGGTCAGTTGTATCTCAATAAAACTGGAAGAAAATAATTCATAAGCACTTAGGTGAAAACTCTTTGTCATACTTATAGACATGTGTTTTTCCTAGTTTGTTGTTTGACTTGTAATTTTATGATTTTTTTATTTACAGAGGATTTATATTTTCATGTGGTCACATCTATCAGCTTTTTCAGATTTTTTTTCTTCTATTACTGTTATGCTTAGAAAGGGATTTCCTATCCAGTAAACAAATAACTATTTGATGGATTTTTCTCCTAGTTTTAAAAAATGATTATATTATTTGAAGTAATTCTTTTTTTTTTAAGTAATTCTTTTTTAAATTGTTTTCCTCCATAAATATTTTTTAAAAATAATTTTTCTTTATTTATTATTTTTGGCCATGCTGGGTCTTCACTGCTGCTCAAGCTTTGCTCTAGTTGCAGAGAGCAGGGCCTAGTCTCTAGTTGTGTGCGGGCTTCTCACTGTGGTGGCTCCTCTTCTTCCAGAGCACAGGGTGTGCAGGCTTTAGTAGTTGCAGCTCATGGGCTCTAGAGCAGAGGATCAACACTTTTGGTGCACTGGCTTAGTTGCTTCACGGCATGTATTGGCAGGCAGACTCTCTACCACTGAGTCACCAGGAAAGCCCTGCAGTAATTCTTTAACTCCTATGGACTTAATCTTGGGACATGACAAGAGGTCAAGACTTCAATACATTTTAAAATTAACACATTTTTCCAATATCATTCAATGAATTGCCCATTTCTTTCCGGTAGACTCATGATTGCTTGTCTTAGAGTAAGTTCTGGTCCTAGTCAAATGGCATTTTACTAATTTCTTTTTTTGTTGTTGCTGCTGTTTTTTAATATTTCTTTACTTTTTTATTTAGCTTCATCAAGTCTTAGTTGCATCATGGCAGAACAGCACATGGACTCTCTAGTGGTGGAGCAGGGGCTTAGTTGCTCTGCAGCATGTGGGATCTTCCCAGACCAGGAATCAAACCTGCATACCCTGCATTGCTAGGTGGATTCTTAACCACTGGACTACCAGGGAAGTCCCCATTTTAATAATTTCTATTCACTTGAATACTGAATACAACTCCACATTCCTTTTGCATTTTTGTTTATATAGTATCTTTATTTACCTGTTAGTAAAATCTTTGACTAAAGAGGCTATCATTTCACATAATCATCTGTTTCTCCAATCAAAATTTACTGGATAATCCACAATGCTGGGCACTGAGGATCTTAAGATGGACCAGACAGGGTCAACCTGCTCAAGGAATTCACAGCTAGGACTCAGGCAGGTCAAGATAACTACAGTAGAAGGTAAGTAGTGTTGTTTACAAATGTCAAGGTGTCAAGGTGCTATGACAGCACAGAGAAGGCTTTACAGAGGAGAGGATACTCAAACTGTGCTGAGGATGAATAGGAATTTGTCAGGTCAACAAGTGGGGAAAGTGCCTTCAGAATAGAAGAAACAGCTTTACAAATGGACTTCCCTGGTAGCTCAGATGGTAAAGCATCTCCCTACAGTGTGGGAGACCTGGATTCGATCCCTGGGTCAGGAAGATCCTCTGGAGAAGGAAATGGCCACCCACTCCAGTACTCTTGCCTGGAAAATCCCATGGACAGAGGAGTGTAGTATGCCACAGTCCATGGCGTCGAAAAGAGTCGAACACAACTGAGTGACTTCACTTCCAAGACGGGGAAACTGTGTGACAAGTTTGGGAAGCTAAAAGTAGTTGAACATAGCTGAGATCATGGCATCTGGTCCCATCACTTCATGGGAAATAGATGGGGAAACAGTGGAAACAGTGGCTGTCTTTATTTTTTGGGCTCCAAAATCACTGCAGATGGTGACTGCAGCCATGAAATTGGAAGATGCTTACACCTTGGAAGGAAAGTTATGAGCAACCTAGACAGCATATTAAAAAGCAGAGACATTACTTTGCCAGCAAAGGTCCGTCTAGTCAAGGCTATGGTTTTCCAGTAATCATGTATGGATGTGAGAGTTTGATTATAAAGAAAGCTGAGCGCCTAAGAATTGGTGCTTTTGAACTGTGGTGTTGGAGAAGACTCTTAAGAGTCCCTTGGACTGCAAGGAGATCCAACTAGTCCATCCTAAAGGAGATGAGTCCTGGGTGTTCATTGGAAAGACTGATGTTGAAGCTGAAACTCCAATACTTTGGCCACCTGATGCGAAGGGGTGACTCATTTGAAAAGACCCTGATGCTGGGAAAGATTGAGGGTGAGAGAAGGGGACGACAGAGGATGAGATGGTTGGATAGCATCACCGACTCAATGGATATGAGTTTGGGTGAACTCCGGGAGTTGGTGATGGACAGGGAAGCCTGGTGTGCTGCAGTTCATGGGGTCTCAAAGAGTCGGACATGACTGAGCTACTGAACTGAACTGAACTGAGTAAAGAGTGCGCACAGGGAGAGGATGGGAGATGGATGAAATCAAGGCCAGGTGTTAGGGGAATTTGATTTTATCTAAATGATGACTAATCCAGAGAGTGATGAGGTCAGATGCATGTAAATTCCTTTGGTGTTGATACAGAGGATTGATTGGAGGGACAAAGGACTAAGGTAGGGAGACCATAAAAAAGGGGAGTGCAAACAAGGGCTTGAACTGACACTGATGGGGAGAAAGTCCCAAAGAAGATGGCACAGACCTATGAGGTGCGTGGGAGCTAGAGTCAACAGGATGTAGGAGATAAGAAAAAGAAAGCAATTTAGGATGAGTCTAGTTTCTTAGACTTGTGACAAGGTTGCAAGGTTGTCATTTGCAGAGACAAAGAGTGAAGGGTTGGGAGTAGGTTTGGAGGTGGGTTCTAGGAGAGGCTGAGTTCATAACTGAGTCCGAAGTGCTTGTACATCTAGGTACACCTATTTAGAGCACTGTTGAAAACACATGTCTGGAGCTAAGAAGAAAGTTTTTGAATGTATATGTGGATGGACACGACCCAGATAATCATGATGGTGTGATCACTGACCTAGAGCCAGACATCCTGGAATGTGAAGTCAAGTGGGCCTTAGAAAGCATCACTACGAACAAAGCTAGTGGAGGTGATGGAATTCCAGTGGAGCTATTCCAAATCCTGAAAGATGATGCTGTGAAAGTGCTGCACTCAACATGCCAGCAAATTTGGAAAACTCAGCAGTGGCCACAAGATTGGAAAAGGTCAGTTTTCATCCCAATCCCAAAGAAAGGCAATGCCAAAGAGTGCTCAAACTACCGCACAATTGGACTCATCTCACACGCTAGTAAAGTAATGCTCAAAATTCTCCAAGCCAGACTTCAGCAATATGTGAACCATGAACTTCCTGATGTTCAAGCTGGATTTAGAAAAGGCAGAGGAACCAGAGATCAAATTGCCAACATCCGCTGGATCATCGAAAAAGCAAGAGAGTTCCAGAAAAACATCTATTTCTGCTTTATTGACTATGCCAAAGCCTTTGACTGTGTAGATCACAATAAACTGTGGAAAATTCTGAGAGAGATGGGAATACCAGACCACCTGATCTGCCTCTTGAGAAATCTGTATGCAGGTCAGGAAGCAACAGTTAGAACTGGTCATGGAACAACAGACTGGTTCCAAATAGGAAAAGGAGTACGTCAAGGCTGTATATTGTCACCATGATTATTTAACTATATGCAGAGTACATCATGAGAAATGCTGGACTGGAAGAAACAGAAGTTGGAATCAAGATTGCCAGGAGAAATATCAATAACCTCAGATATGCAGATGATACCACCCTTATGGCAGAAAGTGAAGAGGAACTAAAAAGCCTCTTGATGAAAGTGAAAGTGGAGAGTGAAAAGGTTGGCTTAAAGCTCAACATTCAGAAAACGAAGATCATGGCATCTGGTCCATCACTACATGGGAAATAGATGGAGAAACAGTGGAAACAGTGTCAGACTTTATTTTGGGGGCTCCAAAATCACTGCAGATGGTGACTGCAGCCATGAAATTAAAAGACGCTTACTCCTTGGAAGGAAAGTTATGACCAACCTAGATAGCATATTCAAAAGCAGAGACATCACTTTGCCAACAAAGGTTCGCCTAGTCAAGGCTATGGTCTTTCTGTGGTAATGTATGGATGTTAGAGCTGGACTGTGAAGAAGGCTGAGCGCCGAAGAATTGATGCTTTTGAACTGTGGTGTTGGAGAAGACTCTTGAGAGTCCCTTGGACTGCAAGGAGATCCAACCAGTCCATTCTGAAGGAGATCAGCCCTGGAATTTCTTTGGAAGGAATGATGCTGAGGCTGAAACTCCAGTATTTTGGCCACCTCATGCGAAGAGTTGACTCATTGGAGAAGACTCTGATGCTGGGAGGGATTGGGGGCAGGAGGAGAAGGGGACGACAGAGGATGAGATGGCTGGATGGCATCACTGACTCGATGCATGTGAGTTTGAGTGACCTCCGAGAGCTGGTGATGGATAGGGAGGCCTGGCGTGCTGCAGTTCATGGGGTCGCAAAGATTCGGACACGACTGAGCTACTGATCTGATCTGATCTGATTAGAGTCATCAATATCTAAGGTCAGAATTGAAATTGTACATGTGTATGAATTGTTAGAGTTGGACTATAAAGAAAGCTGAGCACTGAAGAATTGATGCTTTTGAACTGTGGTGTTGGAGAAGACTCTTGAGAGTCCCTTGGACTGCAAGGAGATCCAACTAGTCCATCCTAAAGGAGATCAGTCCTTGGTGTTCAGTGGAAGGACCGATGCTGAAACTGAAACTCCAATACTTTGGCCACCTGATGTGAAGAGCTGACTCATTTGCAAAGACCCTGATGCTGGAAAAGATTGAGGGCAGGAGGAAAGGGGGACAACAGAGGATGAGATGGTTGGATGGCATCACTGACTCAATAGATATGAGTTTGGGTGAACTCTGGGAGTTGGTGATGGACAGGGAGGCCTGACATGCTATGGTTCATGGGGTCACAAAGAGTTGGTAATGACTGAGAGACTGAACTGAACTGATGAATTTACTAGCCAGGAAGAGAAGAAAGGAAAACTGAGACTGGATCTCTGGGAACACCAATTTGAGGGACAGATGAAAGAACCAGAGTTCTTCAAAAGTTACTGTGAAGAGGGACTTCTCTGATGGTACAGAGACTAAGACTCCATGCTCTCAATGCAGAGGATAGGTTTTATGTTGGATGCACTGCCTACATGGATATTGACTTCTAGTTCTTTCTGAATCAGTTAGGATTTGAGCAGAGAAGTCAAAATTTTATGAATGATACAGAATAGAGGACGTATCATAAGGATTACATAGAAGTACATGGAAATTGGTGGAAGACAGCAAGGCTGTTGCCAGTACACCTAGTGTTTTTCCATCAGTCTTTATGGGTCACCAGGCTGGGCTTCCCTGGTGGTTCAGTTGGTAAAGAATCTGCCTGCAATGCAGGAGACCCTGGGTTGATTCCGGGGTCAGGAAGATCTGCTGGAGAAGGGATAGGCTACCCACTTTTGGGCTTCCCTGGTGACCCACATGGTAAAAAAATGCCTCAAGAATATTATGCTAAGCAACAAAAGTCAGATAAAAAGAGGACATATTGTGTAATTCCCTTTATGTGCAATTCCAGAACAGGCACGATCAATCTAAAATGATAGAAATCAGAAGAAAGTTGCCTTGGACAGGAGTGGAGTTGGGAGGGGAGTGACTGGGAGAGGAAATTTGGGGGGTGGGGTGGAGGGAGATAATGGAAATATTCTTTATTTTGATGGGGTATGAATTATACTAGTATATGTATTTGTCAAAATATTTTGAACCTTACCCCTTAGATGGGTCACGCGAGTGTATGTTCCTCGGGTCTTTGTCTCATCACAACAAAGATTTGGAGTGACGGACATTAAAGCCCCCCTGGCGTGTCACAGCTCTCGGGTCTTGGATAGACCGTGTTATAGCTCTCAGGTCTCGAATGGACCATGTTATAGCTCTTAGACAAATCAGTGTTACAGCTCAGTGTTACAGCTCTGTTTTATTTAGAAGATAGAAGGAAAATCCATCTTCGAGGCGTGAGGGCACATAGATCCAAAGACACGAGGAGAAGAGCACCCCAGTACGGGAGGGAGGGCGGGGGTATGGTGGGGGAGAGAGAGAGAGATAGTGCACCAGCGAGCAAGTGAGCGAATGAGCTAGCTTTGGCTCCTCTATTTATATGTTTATCTCTCCCTGGGCCTCTCCAATGTAAATTGGGCCAGCCAAGAGTGTTGTTTGTTTTACCTGAGGTCCTCACTCTGGTCCTCGGACCTTCTTTTTTTTTCTATTTTCACGGGCTTTTCCCTTCCTTGTTTTTTGCTGCTGCTGCTGCTGCTAAGTCGCTTCAGTCGTGTCCGACTCTGTGCGACCCCGTCCTTGTTTTTTAGCCACCGCCATTTTGGACTCCTTTTCCCTATTCTACCTACCTAACAGATGTGTGTATTTTATTGTTTGTAAATTTAATCTCAGTTTCAAAAAAATGGAAAGTAAAGGAAAATGGTATCCTTAGAGCCAATCACAGACTAATAGTCCATCAAGGTACTCAGTGGTAAAGAATCTGCCTCCAATGCAGGAGATTAAGGAGATGGAGGTTCAATCCCTAGGTTGGGAAGTTACCCTGGAGTAAGAAATGGTAACCTACTCCAGTATTCTTGCCTTGAAAATTCCATGGACAGAGGAACCTGGCAGGCTACATACAGTCCAGGTCACAAAGAGCTGGCCACCACTGAGCATGCATGCAATAAGCCACCAAAGAAAATATATGACATGTTGTTTCCTTATATCTGCTTACTGGGCTGCTTACGAGGAACCAATCTCAGCAAGGGACACCCTCACTCTAAAGTTGGAAAAGAATCAGAAGAGCCTGAAACTCCAAGATTCCTCTCCTTCAGCCAGAAGACAAATCGGAGGGTAAGAGAGCAGGTGGGAGCCCAAGACAGAACAACTAATAAAAATAGCAGGCAGATAAATTCAACATCACGCTGCAGAACTGGGATTTTTATTCCTTTTCTCCAAAGTATAAATTCGTCGACTGCAGAATCAGTAGAGATCTGATTGCTCAGTGTGTTTGGGGTAAGGGCTGGGGAAGAAGAGATTGAGAAGGAGAAACACACAAACCCTCCAAATACTGAGTATCATCACAAATTTGAAACTAGACAACATAGTTTCACTGTATCCAGAGGAAACATTCCACAGCCAAGCAGGAACCTGAATCTCTGTCCGACTTTCCACAGGGGTTCTAGTCTGCCTCATTATCATGATGTTTTCGTTTTTCTAAACAGTATCAAATAACAAAGAAAGGTCTCCTTTTCCACCACTTGTCGGTTTGCTGACACATTTACGCGGTTTCTCTTTGGTAACGCAGTCAGCCTGTGCACAGGCAACTTTAGGCACTAACACTCAGCTGGAGGCAGAGAGAGCTTGGCCCAGAGTTGCCGGGCAGGTGGGAGGGAGACCCTGAGGGAAGGAGAGACCTGAAAGGAGGGGCCGGGGGCTTGAGCTTAACGTGAAAGCTTTTTGCCTGTGTTCTCTCGTCATAGCACTATGGAGACTGGTGGAGCAGGGACCTGAAAGATCCTTACAGCCTTTACAGACTTAAGTCCTCTTACAGGCTTGGGTTAATTTTTAACTTCCTTGGGGTGAGACCAAAAGCGAAGGCAGAAGCTCTCACCCCAGGGCTGGTTCTACAGCTCTTTGTCCTCCAGTCTCCTCCCGTCTCCTTTGTCTCCAGGCACCCGGGAGGCTGAGAGAAGGGTCACGTGGCCGAAATGGGGCCCTGTTGCTGGCAGTCCCCTGGGCTCCCTGCAGAGACCAGGATTCTCAGTCTTTCAGGCGACAGCCTCGTTTATGCATTTTTTGTTTCTGTTGTCAATGAGGCTGTGTGTCCACAACCTTGGGATTCCCTCATCCTCAAACTCCAGTATCCGGCTTCTAAGATTTCAGTGTTTTTAAGGTCAGTGGAAACTTTTTTAAAAAGCAACATCAAGCTAATATATTCTTACTGCAGAAAGGAAGCTTTGTTTTATTTTTCCATAAACCTGACACTCAGTAGGAGTTTTCAGATCTTGAAAGATAGACACACTATTTACCCATAGAAAATGCACCAGGTCAGGTGCTTTTCAAAACAACCAGTCACTCAGATCTTTCCCTTTCTAGGATGATAGGACTATTTTTAGGTGGTGCTAGTGGTAAAGAACCCACCTGCCAATGCAGAAGACTTAAGAGACATAGGTTCAATTCCTGGGTTGGGAAGATCCCCTGGACCGTAACCCATTACAGTATTCTTGCCTGTAGAATCAGAGGAGCCTGGCAGGTTGCAGTCCATGGGGTCACAGACAGTCGGACACGACTGAGCAGCTACATGGGCATCAAATATCACCCAAATAACTGAAGTATAAAGAATTGTTTCCCTGGGATGTTGTTTTTACCAGGGTGAAATTGCATGGCACATAATTCATTAACACTTTTTCTCCTTTTCAAGACTGAGGTGTCAAATCTTGGAGTCAGCCTGGGGAATATTATACAGGAAAACGGCCCTTTACCACTGTACTTTCCTGTGCTAAGGGGCCTGGTAGATGTCAGATAAATATTTATGAAGGAATAAAGAACAGTGGGACAAAAGAGGAAGCTGGTGATACCCAAAATGGGAGGATTCCTCCTAGAATAATCAAGAATTAACTGTGTCAATGAAGGTACACCTTTCCTTTTTGCTTAATTAATTACTGAGGAAGTTTTCAGAGAAAATTGTTACTGGAAATAGAGGAAGTTTTAGGAACCTGAAAAACCTTTAGACCCCAGAACTGCTGGGATCCCAGGCCTTACAACGCAGACAAGGATGTGATGTTGAACCTGGTCCATCTAGCTCACAGGCTCAGAATGGACACGGTGACTAATTATTTTACGTCCAGAAGAACTAATTAAGTGGCTGCAATATTCTTGGTTTTAAATGTTGTCATCAACCTGGGGAAGGGGTAAAGGAGTGTTTAGAATCCAATCAGTCCTGACTTCCACTTTCTGCTCTGAGCAAGAGGGAAGACAGAAACATTTGGTAAAATGTTGCCCAAAGCATCTCTCCTAGACTCCTGGCTCTCTGGGGAAATAGTACTGTTGCTCTGTTGACCTCACAGACCTAAGTTCAGATTCTGTGTGTGTCCTGAGGGATGTAGTCTGATAAAAGAAATGTAGACACCATGAGGCACGGTGTTGAACTCTAAAGAAAACTCAGCTAGTTAGTTTCAATCTTGGAGATGCAGTTGAATGATAGCTGCTCCTGTGAAGATGAAAGACAGGGAGTGGGGGTGGTGGCAAAATTGCACAAGAAAATTTGGCTAATGACTGGGCCTCAAGTCCACTTGCTGAGGCTGATAGGACAGTCCCAAGTTCACCATCAATTTGTTTTTCTGCTGATACTGATGCATATTTTTCTGGAAGCAGTCACTATGGGTCCTTGTTTAGAAGCCTTGACTGCCTGGGCCTTTATACTTTCCTGGTTCAGCATCCTGCAGCAGGCAGGTCCAAGGGCACATGTTCGAGATGTTAAAATTCACGTATCAAACACTCAGAAGTACTGATATTTGGGGCTGGATCATTGTTCTGGGAAGGCTGTTCTTTGAGTCTGTCAGTCAGTCACTAGTTGCTCAGTTGTGTCCAACTCTTTGCCACCCCATGGACTGCAACCCGCCAGGCTCCCCTCTCCATGGAATTCCCCAGGCAAGAACACTGGAGTGAGTTGCCATTTCCTTCTCCAAAGGATCTTCCCAACCCAGGGATGGAAGCCTGGTCTCCCATGTTGTAGGCAGGTTCTTTAGGGTCTGAGCCCCCAGGAAGCCCAGGATTGTAGGGTACTAGGATACTTCGCAGCCTCCTGGCCTTGCCCAACTGTGACAATCCAAATGTCTCCAGATATCACCAAATGTCCCTCAATGGCAAAATCATCCCCAGTTGAGAGCCACTGCCTCACACAAGTTACCTTCAGTGAAATTCTTCATATAGGCTGTTGTGATGACTGGTATTCATTCATTCAGCTACCAGAACAAAACTGAGAAACTTAATATCAGTTCATGTGGAGTTTCCTCTCTGCGACTTCTCCCTTAGACTTGAATAAATCTAAGGGTCAGTCAGCTTGGGGGTCCCAGGCTTTAAGGGTTCTACTCTAGTCATGTCCCTTCCCATGGCGCCAGGGATCAAAAGGGCCAAGAGAATGTGCCCACTGGACCCACTACTTCCCTTCTGGACCGCATTATATCAAAATTCCTTTCTCTAAAGGATCAAGTCTGCTTTCACATTGACATAGTCCCTTCTCTGGGTCCCTTTTCCAGACCTGTGGGCCATGCCACTGAAGAGGCCCAAATGGAACCAAAGAATATCACTTATTGGCTGTGGGGATGGAGCTTGGACAAGCAGGCTGTATTCTTCACCTGTAAACTGCAAATGTCAGATGAGGGTCTGCCCGCTCCTCCTCAAACCATCAGCCTAGAAATAGAATGTAGCTGATAGAGAATCATGAGCAGTTCCACATCCTGCCACTCCACCCCACATTTTCTCCACACCCTCTGCACAAGGTGGTGAGGAACACTGGTTTTAAGTAGAAAATCAGAAGGAAAAAGAAGAGAAGATTCCAAGAGCCCAGAGAACGGCCCGCCTGCTCAAGCAGGGACTGCACAGCTTTATACACTCCCCTGGGTGGAGAGCACTACGTTTCTTGGTGCCACACTCCCCAGAAAAACACCAGCATTCTTGGCAGAGCTGCTTTCCTCTGTTTGTCCCTCAACAACTCATAAGACGGGTTTCTCCTCTGGGCTGTGGACTCCACAGTCAGGCATTATTTGGTTGCTGGTCTCTCCTCCACCTCCAGCCCCTTCCTCTGAGAAGCAGTCTGGCTGATCCTCCTCCAGGTGGAATGAATCACTCTCTGGATTTTGAGTCCCTAAGGCCTGTTAGTCACACCCTGACTAAGCACTCCTGTATTCCATTACACCTTGCACTCAGGCGAGTCCTAGTAGAAAGCACTCCTCAAAGACAGAGGACAGCTGACTCCTTTAGCTTTTCCCCAGTGGGCCTCAAGCAGGGCCTCACACACACCTCTCAGCTGCTCAGGCCCACTCACTGAATCAATTAACTTTAAAAGTCGACCTGGTTGGGACTAAAGTCACTGAGTTTTATGAGAAAACCAGTCCAACCAGTTTTCTCCTTCATGGCTCTTAGATCCTGAGGCTGGTTTATTTTGCCAACTTAGATCCCTTTTTTCAACACTCACTTCACAACTGGGCCCCCAGAGCTTTTTAACTTGTAAAGACTGGAGATATCAGGGAAAAGAAAGTTTTAGGGGTTATATTAGTTTCCTAGGACTGCTATACAAAGTACCGCAAACTTGGAGGCTTAAAATAATAGAAATGCAGAGAAAGACAAATGTATCATATCACTGATATGTGGAATCTAAAAAAAAATGATACAAATGAACTTACTTACAAAACAGAAATAGACTCTCAGGCATAGAAAACTCATAGAAAACTCAGACATAGAAACTCGTGGTTCCCAAGAAAAACAGGGGGAGGGAAAAATTGGGAATTTGGGATTAGCAGATACATACTGCTGCTGCTGCTGCTAAGTCACTTCAGTTGTGTCTGACTCTGTGCAACCCCATAGACAGCAGCCCACCAGGCTCCCCTGTCCCTGGGATTCTGTAGGCAAGAACACTGGAGTGGGTTGCCATTTCCTTCTCCAATAAGTGAAAGTGAAAAATGAAAGTGAAGTCACTTAGTCGTGTCCAACTCTTAGCGACCCCATGGACTGCAGCCCACCAGGCTCCTCCATCCATGGGATTTTCCAGGCAAGAGTACTGGAGTGGGGTGCCATTGCCTTCTCCAGATACATACTACTATATATAAAATAATCAACAAGGATCTACTTACTGTAAAGCAGAGGGAACTATATTCCATATCTTATAATAACCTGTAATGAAAAAGAATCTGAAAAAAAATACATATACAGTATTATAACTATATCACTTTGTTCTACAACTGAAACATTACAAATCAGCTATACATCAATTAGAAAAAAAAAAAAAAATAGAAATGTATTCTGTCATGGTTCTGGAATTTAGAAGTCTAAAGTCAAGGTGTGGGCAGGACCATGCTCCCTCTGAGGATCACAGTGGATGGTCCTTCCTTATGTCTTCCAGCTTCTGGTTGTTGTGGCAAACCTTACTGTTCCTTGGCTTATAGATGTGATCTCTCCATTCTCAGCCTCCGTTTTCACATAGTGTTTTCCCAGTGCGTCTTCTCTATATATATTCAAATTCCCTCTTTTTATAAGGACACTAGTCATTAGATTTATGGCCCACCTAGTCCAGTCTGACCTCATTTTTTAACTTTCAAGTAAGGTCACATTAACAGGTACGGGGTATTAGGACTTGAACCCAAATCCTAATTTAGGGAATATGAAAAGTGAAAGTGAAAGTTGCTCAGTCCTGTCTGACTCTGAGATCCCATGGACTATATATACAGTCCATGGAATTCTCCAGGCCGGAATACTGGAGTGGGTAGCCTTTCCCTTCTCCAGAGGATCTTCCTAACCCAGCGATAGAACCCATTTCTTTCACATTGCAGGTAGATTCTTTACTGTCTGAGCTACCAGGGAAGCCTTTAAGATATTGCAATCACACATTTTATTGTACTTTGATATGTTATAAACCTCATAAGACATCATTATTATTTTTTACTTCAAGTAATATCAACCTTGGGAAAATTTGGGTGAGTCTTATTTTTTGTTGTTTTGTTTTATACTGGAATATAGTTGACTTACAATGTTGTGTTAGCTTCAGGTGTACGGCAAAGTAGTTCAGTTATACGTATTTCCATTCTTCTTCAGGTTCTTTTCCCATATAGATATCATAGAATATTGAGTGGAGTTCCCCAAGCTATACAGTAGGTCTTTGTTGATTATTTGTTTTATATATCATAGTTTATTATTTTTATACTTTATTTTGTATTAGAGTATAGTTGATTTACAACAGTGATTCTTCTTTCAAATTTTTTTCTGCCTTCTCTTATTTTGGAGTGCCTTCCATTATGATAGATCACTTAATATTGTCCCACAGATCACTGAAGTTCTGTTCAGTTTTTAAAATCTTTTTTTTTCTTTTTACCTCTGGCCCACTGTGGCTGGTTTCTCTTGCTGTGTCTCAAGTTCAGTAATCTTTTTTTCTTTTTCGGAAACTAGTCTACTGTTAGCTTCATCTCTAATTCCATTTGGGTTTATAAAAAATACCTTCCATATCTCTTCTGAGTGTTCATGTTTTTATGGAGTTTCATTCTATTCATGTATATCCTGTGTGTGTGCCTGTGTGCCAAGTTGCTTTGTTCATGTCACTTCAGTTGCTCTCTGAATCTCAATTTCTTCTTCCATAAAACAGAGCCAATACTTTGTATATCTCAGAGATACTCTGAGGATTATATGAGATAATACATGTTTATAGTTTTAGCCACCTTTTGCAGGGTGTTTGGTGGCTTCCACAGTGGGTCAGTGGTAAAGAATCCGCCTGCCGATGCAGGAGACCTGGATTAGACCCCTGGGTCGAGAAGATCCTCTGGAGGAAGACATGGCAACCCACTCCAGTATTCTTGCATGGAGAATCCCATGGACAGAGGAGACTGGCAGACTACAGTCCATAGAGTGGCAAAGAGTCAGACACGACTGAATGACTGAGCACACACGTGAGCACACGAAGTGTTTAGATGTTCCAGGCCTCATCCTAAGTACTTTACGTTAAATATCTCACGCATATTTGAACTTCACAACACCTCTGAATGGAAGACATTATTAATCCCATTATACAGATGAGAATGTTTAAGTAAATTGTCCATGGTCAAATAAGCTATAAAGGCAGAGCTAGAACCCTTCTTATTTCAAAGTCATATTAAATTGTGGGTTATACGAGCTTGGAGCAGTGCCTGGGGCTCATGGGAGGAATCTGAGAATTCAAATGTTAGATTCCTCCTTTATTATCCTTCCTGATACCGGGCAGCTCAAAAGATATAGAACTATAATAGATGCCAAAGTTTATACTGGGAAACCCAATTTCTAGTCTCAAATTCTCTCTCTCCACATCTCCCTTGGGATATTCTCTCTGAACTGGATCTCAAATCCATCAGCTTTCTCTACTCCGCCTCTACCCTTCACGTCCAGGGGACTGTTCCTTGCCTGGATTCCCTGCACCTACTCTAGCCTTTCTAGCTTGTAGTCCGAGTGATTCTTTCAAAACACAAACCGAATCAGGTCTCTTTCCAGTTCAAACCCTTTAGAGAACCATTAGATAAATCAAAGTCTGAACATCACAGGATGTGCGCGGTTTGGCCTCCACCTGGTTCTTCAGCCACTTCTCACACTGAACTTGCCCTCAGTCTCCTGGACACTTCCCTAAATATGCCATCTTCTTACTTCTCTAAATATGCCATCACACATCTGAGTTTTTACCTTTCTTCCATCATGTGTCTGTATGATAACAAATTGTGTCCCCCGCTCCCGCACCCCCCCACCCCCACTGCTCTTGGTTACCTGACGAGGGATGAACCCAAGCCCCCTGGAGTGGAAGCACAGGGTCTTCACCACTGGACCACCAGAGAAGTCCCCGAGTTGCCATTTCAATAAAAATGCCAGCTGCTGCTGCTAAGGTTGTTCTAATTTCTGTTTTTTTACCTGAGACTCTGATAATACCCTACAGCTTGCAAGGTTTAAGTCTGGATGGCTATCCAGGCAAGCTATGAAGCCTTGGTCTTATGCTGATCCCAGACACACAATTCACTGTTCTAATTTGCCTCCTTAACTCAGTAAGAAAACCCGGTCTGCTGAGTGAGGATTATTATCCTGCATATGCAAATTTAACAAAATGGCCCAAGAATTATTAACTCAAAATACTGTCTATGAAGCACAGATTCGTGGCCATGACTAACTCTTTTCTTATATCAGAGACGGCCCAGAAGTTTCTTCCAGTCTGTTTGTTCCCAGATAGAATGAATCTTCTCTTCTACCTTAAGGGCTCCTGTGGGGGCGAATGAGACAGGCTGCATAAACGGTTGAGTTCCTTGGTGAGAGCCAGTGTGTACATAAATACTACACGCCGAAGTTTGAATGGGAGTGTGTCATAAAGTCTGAAAGACTGGCATCACCCTTTCAAGCATGCAGTGTTGCTCAATGGAGTGGCATTGTTGAAGTGACCCATTAAAAACCCATGAGAAAAACAAGGAAGATAGCTCCTGGGAGGAGGGGAGTGGAAAGCTCCATGAGGGATCACGGGTTCTTTAGCTGTATCCTCTCCAGAGTTTAGCCCCATGTGGAATATATAGGAGCTGCTCAGGATAGAATGAGCTCAGGATCACCTGCCAAGGTTATCAGAGGTGATTGTGTGCTCAGAACAGGCAGCAGAGAATGCAGCCTCTGATGAGATCACCGGGGTACTGTGAAAGACAGTGCTTGGCAGAGGCGGTTACTTCCCAAACCTGACTGGGTGTGTTTGGCCCTGTATTATCTGGTTAGATACAAGGCTGGCTTCAGTGAGGGGTTAAGAGGCAGCTTCCTGTGTGGTGGTCTGGACTCCTCCACTTAAATATGTCTCCGCCTAAAGCTAGGAGTCCCACTCTTAGACTTCAATTCCTTTGTGTATTTTCCCCTGTTCAAATGTGAACACCTTGTCACCAACGGTGAACTGAGAGGTTTTTTTCTCCCAGTAGAGCTTCCAGTGGAGAACCACACCCTACTGGGTAAGAGATGCAGAAGGAAAATCTGTGGAAGGCAGACAGGGAGGGAAAATTTTCCGATCTTTTCTGAGCCTGTGGAAGGGCTTCAGTGCCCAGAAGGAGCCCAGAAGGGGAGGAAAGGGCAAAGAGGACTTACAGCCAAACACTAGCCTGTAGCTTGGAGCAAGATGTGGCTAAATGTGGATGGGGATGGGGTGAAGGAAAATATGTCCAGTGAAGGAAATTTTCTGGTACTCATGAGGCAAATTCACAGTACATTTAGTTACAGGCATGATTAGGAAAGAGTTTGGAAGCTATGGCTGTCACCACCATGGAAGGCTGGATCCACGTGCTTCAGGGACCAGAGATTCAGACTCAGATGCCACTTGGCTTGACCTGCATTCAAGGTATGATTGATGGCAGGAGGGCTGGGAAGGCTCGCTACCCACCTGGAATGTTTTCCCCACTGCTCACTGACGCCTGACATTCCTTTTAATAGGGAGCTAAGCCTCACATTGGGCCATCCTGGTAACTCAGCAGTAAAGAATCCATCTGCCAAGGCTGGAGACTCGGGTTCTATCTCTGGGTCAGGAAGATCCTGTGGAGGAAGAAATGGCAACCCACTCCAGTATTCTTTTTTTTTTTTTTTTTTTTGCAATCAATAAGAAATTTACTTGTTTTAAAAAAATCCAAATGCTGGCATTGTCCAGAAAAATTTAACAGGTTTATTTATAATTGTTATAAAGTTGAACTGCTGAAACTTGTTCACTGAAACATTTTGACTTTCATTAATGCTTTATGTCCCCGCATTTATATTAAAAATTCACACACAAATGAAAATGGAAAAACTGCCAATACCTGATTTCTGTCCCCTATTTTCCACTTGCAATCATATACTTAGGTAGCTTTTGACCCCATGGCAAAAAAATATCTAACGTTCAGAACTACCAATAACAGGAAGAAGAGATTTTTTTTTTTTTTAAAGAATGAAATGTTTCCCATCATAGCGGATTCTTAAGCACGTTCTCCACGTATGCGGCGTGCTAGCTGGATGTCTTTTGGCATAATTGTTACACGTTTGGCATGGATAGCACACAGGTTGGTGTCTTCAAAAAGGCCAACCAGATAGGCCTCACTTGCCTCCTGCAAAGCACCAATAGCTGCACTCTGGAAGCGCAGGTCTGTTTTGAAGTCCTGAGCAACTTCCCGCACCAGATGCTGGAAGGGAAGTTTGCGAATCAGAAGTTCAGTGGACTTCTGATAACGTCTAATTTCACGGAGTGCCACAGTACCAGGCCTGTAACGATGAGGTTTCTTCACCCCTCCAGTAGAGGGCGCACTCTTGCGAGCGGCTTTTGTAGCGAGTTGTTTCCTCGGTGCTTTACCACCGGTCGATTTGCGGGCAGTCTGCTTTGTACGAGCCATGGTATAGAGACCTCCTTACTTACCCCCTTCTCCTTCGGCTGGAGCTCGGCGAGCTAGAGGCGGCGCTGGCGTTGGAGAGCGACGGCGGCGCGGCGGCGGCTGCGAACACAATTGAAAAAGCCCACTCCAGTATTCTTGACTGGGAGATCCCATGGACAGAGGAGACTGGCGGGCTACAGTCCATGGGAGCACAAAGTGTTGGACACGACTTAGCCACTATACAACATAAAGCCTGGCATTACAGAACTAAAGAGCAAGCTTTAAATGACCATGAGAGGAGAAAGAGAGAAGCGATGGTGTACATGACATTGAAGGAGACAAAGAAAGTCCCGTTGGCCCTGGTCTGGGGGCAGGGGGTTCGTGATGGTGGTGTCTAGGATGGTATAATTCTACTCAAGGCCAGCCCCATGAATAAAATCTTTTTTCCCTCACAACAGCCACAGAATCATTTCAGAATTTAAGGTTTCTGAGAATTAGAAAACAGAAGAAAACAAGACCTTTCTTTTAGACAAGTAACTAAGAATATAAGGTGGGTGGGGAGTGAGGAGGGGGCTCAAATTCTTTTAATAGGTCTCAGACTGCCCTCTTTGAAATGCAGTACTCCCCTCTGCTGGCTGCCATGGGTACAGCTCATCAAAACCAAAGATGACGGACTTCCTTGGTAGTCTTAACCACTTCCAGTGGTTAAGACTCGGTGGGGTTTTCCATCCTTGGTTGGGGGAAGTTTCACATGCTGCCTGGGTGGCCAAAAAAAAAAAACACCTACCAGAAAGCCAAAGGTGATTCCCAAATCTTTACCCCACAACCTGGGAAAGACCGAAGCATTTACTCGCCACAAGAGATGGGAGACAAAGCAAATGTGGGCTGGTTTTCCCACCACCATTGCCCCTCAGAAATCATCCTTAGTGTCTTTTGGGTTTGAATTTAAACAGGAATATCTAGCTTCTCCAGCCTAATGCTCAGCCAATTAGGTCACATTGGCATAAACGTTCAAAGAACACTGGTTCCAAACTCCACCCACCTGATTGCAGGGCCTCGGCCCCTCCCAGGGCCTCCCTCAGAGCCTGGGCAGTGCTCTCAGCCAGTGGAGGCACACGGTCTGGGGCGGTGGACACCAGGAAGAGCCCACTGTGCCCTTCTTGCTGGCCCCGGGCCTGCCAAGTCTCTTGGCTAAGGAGGCCCTTGAAGGGACATTCCTGCTGCACTGCTGACGGGCCCAGGCAGCCCTCTGCTGTGCCTCCAGTCTGCTGGTGCCAGTTTCGGTGCAGACGTAGGAGGCAGGGGCCCAGCAAAGATTTGGGATTTATTCAGCTATGCTTGTATGACCACATAACTCAATTTAAATGCTCTCAGTTGCCTGGTGTTATGTTTGGGTATTAAGCTGCCTTGCTTAGGGACTTCTTTTCATCTTAGGAGGAATTTCCCACAAATCAATTCTGAAATCAAAGTGAAAACTTTCCTAGTATTTTCTCTCTATTACTTTGTTAACGTTTAACTCTGAACCTGCTTTCCTTTTTCTTCAGAGGCCTTCAGGACTTTGCATAATGAAGAGTGGGTGCATATTTGTCAAATCCCTTAGGCTGAGAAATGGAGCCAACCAGAAAAGATGCTCCCAGTACAGTTCTCCAGTAATCAGTGGTATTAAGTACCAGCGTTAAACTTCACCTCAGGTGGTGGAGGGTGGGAAGAAGGAAGGTGTTTATGGTTTATAGACCTTTTTCAAAACACACTGAGAATCATGAAACATGGGTCTGATTTCAGAGGCTGGCAAATGGAAGCATATCCAATTTTAAAAAACAAATAAAATGCAAGTTATTACTTCTGACGCAAACAGTGAGACTCCTAAGACCCTGAGGTGCCTTTTAGCATCTGGAGAAAGATGATAAGGTGGCAATCATTGGATCTGAAGATGTTCAACCATACTCATCACCTTTGCCAACACTTTAATATTACCGCGGGGAGCTTTGCGCCTCTCCGAACGCTAGCCTCAGGACATATCTCAGCTCTGATAGGATCAAGCGGGGCAGGAGACTTTGCTGAGGACCCCAGTTGAAAGATGTGTGTGTTGAGAATTGTAGCCTTGGGTGGGTAACCAACTATGGTTATGGTCACACACACTCAGAAAGACTCCAGGCTCAAAAGGTTCCCACACTTAGGGTTAATGCTCTGTGGCCACTATCTTGACAGTTTTACCTTTAGTCCCTTTAAGAATTATTCAAGAAGATAATTTTAGGAATACTTTCACCAATTTTTTTTTCACCATTCTGGGGCTCTCCCATTTACCCTGGATTCTGCCTGCAGTATGGCATGTCTGTCTGGTGGCTGGAGGCAGAATCCCAGAACAGGAGCCATCATGGGGCAGCCCACCCCACCCCATCCGAGTGCCTATGAGGGTCTGTACTCATCCTACAAATAACTCTGTGCCCGAGGAAGAAGCAGAACATTATACAGAAAATAAGAGTGGTTCAGTGGGTAAGGAATCTGCTTGCAGTGCAGGAGACCCAGGTTTGATCCCTGGGTCAGGAAGATCCCCTGGGGAAGGAATTGGCAACCCATTCCAATATTCTTGTCTGGAGAATTCCATGGACAGAGAAACCTGGCAGGGTACAGTCTGTGGGGGTCACAGAGAGTTGGACACAACTTAGCAAGTAAACCATTACCACCATGAGAAGGTGAGAGAGAGAGACCATGGAATTCACTGAAATATCTTGACTATCTAGAACATTTCCTGGTGCATAGTAGATGCTCAAACAATGTGTGATGAATTAAAGAACACGTTCAACAGATTTTTATTTATTTCAGTTGAAGTCTCATTGCACAGCGTGTGGCTCTTGAAGGCTGCTTTCTCTGTCACGGTCTGAGAGAATAAGGGAGCAACTCATTGCTATCTAATAATTAATGCAATTTGCTACTTACTCAGCTGAATTTCTGGAGAGTAATAAAGACTTGCAGTCAGTATAACCTGTGTACCTTCATGCTCCAGGCTCTGTTGGCTCAGTTATTTAGGGCCTGTTCTGGGGAGACCAGAGTCACATGTCCCCTCCTGTTGTGGCTCGTGGCACTTGGCCTGTTCCACAGTCCAGCTGGAGCACAAGGGTAGGTACAGACTGAGAAAATGTGGACACACCGAGAGAGGATGGATTTGTGCAGATGCAGATGTTCGCTCACTGGTTCCCTCCACACCAGAGCACAGTGTCCTGCGGGAGCCCTGTGGGGAGGAGTGTGTGCTGCAAGAGGAGGTGGGAATTCAGGGGGATTTGGCTTTAAGGGTGGTGTTGGCAGGAAGAACATTCCAGGTGGGAAGAGCTGGCCAGTTGGGGTGACTCTCAGGACTCTCACTTATAACGCTGGATAAGACCTGATTCCTCCTTTTCCTGGGCACACTGACAACCTGACTGAGGCATCTGGCCACCAGGCTTGGGGTTCAGGCTGCACAGAGAGGAGAGGAGAGCCTAGGGAACTGCAGGTGAAGGGAGCTAGACCGACATAGAGAACAAACTTGTGGTCAGCAAAGGGAAGAGGGAGGTGGGGGAGAGATAAACTGGAGGCATGCTATTAACAGACAAAAACTACTACACATCAGATAGATAAGCAATAAGAATTTTACTGTATAGCACGGGGAAGTATACCCACTATCCTGTAATAGCCTCTAATGGAATATAATCTGTAAAAATACCAAATCCCTATGCTGTACACCTGAAACAAATACAATATTGTAAATCATCTATTTATTGTTTTTGTCTAGTCACCAAGTCGTGTCCAACTCTTTCACGACTCCATAGACTATAACCTGCCAGGCTCCTCTGTCTGTGAAATTTTCCAGGCAAGAATACTGGAGTGGCTTGTCATTTCCTACTCCAGGGGATCTTCCCACCCCAGGGATCAAACACGTAAATCTTGCATTGACAGGGGTATTCTTTACCACTTAGCTGCTAGGGAAGCCCTAAATCAACTACACTTCAATTTTTAAAAATTGAAAAGAAAAGAAAAAAAGAGCAAAAGCACGTTACCTCTGCCTATCTCTACAGATTGTGTCAGCAGCTGACTCACAGGAGAGTGGAGGTGGGAACTAGCTGGCATTATCAGCTCGTTCCAGAAGCCAAGGGCTGAGCATCTTGCCTTCTAGTGCTAATCCAGGGGTGAGTGCAAGCTCTCTCGTAGTGGAAGGAGGGCCTTCAGGACACGCGCACGATCCAGCTCCCTATGCTCTGTAACCACGAGCAAGACCAGAGCAGTACTGTCCTCTCAGCAAACAGCTGGGAGCGCACAGATTGGACAGGAGTGGAGGGATTAGGAGTCTGGTCCCAAAGGAGGAATACCAAAGTAGGAAAAGTTTTCCTTAAAAAGACAACCCTTGGCTCCCACCAGGGAGCTTCTCTCAGGTTCTTGGCTTCCGAAGCTGGCTTCCTGGCTTAGCGGTAGCCAATGATTCCTGAGAACCTAAAAGCACTTCCTCATCCGAGAGTCATTGGGTAGATTTTTTTTTTTTTAATGAAAAAAGAAAATTACAGTCGAAGTCCCTCTTCTTTCTGTTTGTTAGGACCAGTTCCGTATGTTTTTCTAAGAACTTTGCAGAAGTCAATGCTTAGCTCTGAAGGGCAGACCTGGAAAGGCCTTGAAGATGGCGAAAAAAAACAGAGGGCATAGTGGCTTAAGACTTGGCACAGGCAGCTGGGAGCTGGTGAGCTGGGCTGGGAGAAAAATAGTATAATAATCACGCTGCCATTATGATTCATGTTTAATCTTTGCTATTGCTACACACGTTATAGTATAGAGACCATGTGCAATGTGTTCAAGACACACACAGCTAGGTAGTGGCATAGCTAGTGGTTAAACCTAAAGTCTGAAATTCCAAGATGCCAAGATGAAAAGCCAAGAATCCAGGCTGTGACCAGCAGTCCAAGCAGCGAGGCTTATGAAGGAAGACAGGAATACTGTGGGGTTGCAGAAGCTTTCTGGTTCCTTTACTCAGGAGGATTGGGGTTTCATAGACTAGTAAATTCCCCTGCACATTGAGTAGTTACCTTTTGGCAAGTAAAAAACATTAAAAAAAAAAAAAATCCTGCCACCGTCATTTCATAAAATAGTAAAGTATATGTAATTTCAATGCAAAGAAGGAAACAGTTGCAGAATAAAGGCCACACTTTAAGTTGAATAATTCTCCACTTGTAAAAGCCTCCCTCCATTGTCCTTATTTTTCTCATCTCCCTATGTGTGTGTGCTAAGTGGCTTCAGTCGTGTCCGACTCTTTGTGACCCCATGGACTGTAGCCCACCAGGCTCCTCTGTTTGTGGGATTCTCCAGGGAAGAATACTGGAGTGGGTTGCCATGCCCTCCCTTCAGAGCATCTTTCAACCCAGGGGTCGAACCCACATCTCTTCTGTCCCCTGCATTGGCAAGCGGATTCTTCACCACTAGTGCCAACTGGGAAGCCCACTGTGGGCTGGTGAAAAGGTTCTCATGGATGCTACATGTCTCAGGACCCTCATCTGGGACCACTACAAGGCCTTGTTTGATCCTCATAAAGCAGGCAAAGAAGGCAGAGAAAGTCTTGCTAACCTTCAGTTTATTAATGAAGAAACCATAGTCCAGAGAAGCTAAGAAGTTTGTTTCAGGATGTACAGTTGAAATATGGCAGGTCCAGGCTGCAAACCCAGGTTTTTAGACTCCAGGTCCAGGGGTCCTTGCCTGTGTATCTCAAGACATTAACCAGAAGAGCTGACTGCCCAGCGGACTGACTCCTGTGTGAGGACCTGAATGTTCAGAAGGAGAAAGAGGGCATTGGTAAGTGCAGTTTCCACGGATAGGGCTCAGATGTGAGTGTCCAGCTGAGAGGCAGTCTCTGGCCTCAGGACAACATGAGAAGCCCTTTCAGGGTAAGGAAGGAGTGTATTTTCTCTTCTATCCCCAGGCTCACCTTACCACAGGGCTGGGCACACAGGGCTGGCAGGAAATCCTTGCAGCTTAAAAGCAAGAGTATGGCTTTGAATTTAGCAGAATTTTACTATGGAAAGTAGAGAGGAAGAAAGGAAAGGGAAAAAACATCTCAGACACAGTTTGATAGGATGCTGTTGGGAGGAGGAGAAAAGGGATGGGCTCTGGAAAAGACTTGATGAAGGTCCCCTGGGCAGTGCTGGGCAGAGGGAGGCAGCAAGACAGGGCTTGTCTCCGCTAGTCTCCTGGGTAGGCAGGGTGTGTGGGTGGATGGCAGAGGCAGGAGCAATGCATGGGGTTTCCCACTGTTCTTCTGATCAAGGCCACCCTACTGATTATGGCTCCAGTGCCTGGTGGCCTGACCCCCGCCTACTGCTTTAGTGTTACCACCCCCAGTCTCGATTTCTGGCCACCAAAGTTCTCCATGCGATTCCACCTCAGAACCTTTGAACATGCTGTTCCTGCTTCTGGGAATGCCCTTTTTATAAAACCAACACTTATCAAAGCCTATTCATTCATTGATGACTTCCCTGGCTCCTGTCTACCAGGTGGAGGGGTAGACAGCCCAGAGCCACACTGGCCCACCTTCGAAAACAGTGAACATCTATTTATGTTTGGCTGCACTGGGTCTTTGTTGCTGCGTGCAGGCTTTGCAGTGAACAGAGGCTACTCTGTCGTTGTGCTCGGGCTTCTCACTGTGGTGGCTTCTCTTCTTGGGGGGCACAGGCTCTAGGGTGCACGGGCTTCTCAACTGGCACGTGTGCTTAGTTCCCCCTTGGCATATGGAATCTTCCCAGACCAGGTATCAAACCCACGTCTCCTGCATTGGCAGGCAGATTCTTAATCACTGGACCACCAGGCAATTCCAGCAGTGAACATTTAAATACATGCTATATGCACAGAGCCTAGGGCTAGCACATCAACCAGCAGGGTGCTTGTGAGGCCCACGGGAGCAGCCAGGAACACACTTCATCTTGTCTTGGGTGGGGTCAGCAGCTTGAACCTTTCCTTCGTGTCTTTGTTACAGTCTGTACGTATCCGATGATATCATTTCTCCACTTAATAGTCAGCACCTGAGGTCAGGGCTTTTTTCCTTTTTATTTGTGCTGACCATTGTAGCTACTGCTTAGCCTTGGAGCCAGGGGCCTGGATGGAGCCTTCGATGCGTTTGTTGAATGGAATCTTTCCCGCCTTGTTTTCTTTGAGGGCTGCCTGTTTGTGCAAATGGCATTTTGCTTTCAACTCATAATTCTCCGGGGTCTGGTGGGAGGGCTTGGAGGTCATGGTCATGTCTAGAAAACTGTTATCAGGCTACTGAATGTTTTGTTTTCTTCCTAGCTCGTGTTTCCCACTAGGTTTGAGGCCCTCTCATTCTGGGGACAACTGAGCCTGTCACTTGCTGGTGGGCATGAAGCGTGGGCTCTTGTGAGAGGTGTGTGCTGGATGGGCCTGAGTTATCAGCTCTGACTGGGTAGGACTAAGGAGACTGCTAACCTGTGGGGTGTGGGGTGGGTAGGAGCAGGACCCTGGCACCTGGAGGACCTGTCATTCCCCCTTTAGCCACCAAGAGGCACTGTTGCTCCATGGGGAAGAGCCAAGCTGGCTTGTGCTGGTCCTGTAGAGCAACCATGTTCAAGTGATGACATCAGCTGGTATTTCCTGGGCACCACTGAGGTGGTAGGCACTGAGAATGCTCGAACTCCATAGTCATGAAACAGGTATGATGAAATCTATCTTACAGATGAGTTGAGGCATAAACAGGATCAGAGAGATTAAATGACTTTCTCAATGGGCAAGTCAGAATTCAAAGCCTGACTAAATACAAAAGCCTTCCTGCCCCTCCCCTGCCCCCAACTCCCTCAGCCATTATGCCAAATCTCATCAAGCCTGTCCGCATAGCAGCCACCTACCAGGGCTGTTGCCCACAGCACAAGCTTCTTTCTTTCAGTTGACTCAGTTTAGTCAATTCTGATTATCCAGATTAATACAGGGGCCACTGACTGGGGTGTACAATTTTAAATTGGGTTATTGAAATGCTTTATTTGAACCCAGAGACCATTACTCTGTGTGTGAGTTTGGGGGCTGAGGGCAGTGAACGGGTGCGGATAACGAGTTTGCTCGGCCAGAGCCCTTCTCCTGTTCTCATTCTACAATCCCTCCTCCTCCATCCCCACCAGCCCTCACATGGCTGTCAGAAAGCTTTCCTGCAGATTTGATCAGATGCCTCGTCTCACTATTATCCTTCTGTGGCCCCTGTAGCTTCCAGGAAGAAGTCTCATTCCTTTGCCAGCACCCAAAGTTCATGAGCTGGAACTTTCCTTAAGCCCCCTACTCACTCACAAGCATGTGTCCTTAGCCCCTGAGCCCTAGCCCCTCAGGGGCGCCAACTCTCTGACGTAAGCAGGAACAACTGGATTTCCCACCAGGTAGTTGGGGAGATGAAAAGACACCTGCGAAGCTGCCAGCACAGGGCTGACTGGTTAGCAACTGATTAATATTCCTTGCCTTCCCTTTCTCAGTCCTGGGAAATGTGTAAGGTAAATGCAGCCTGCAAAGGCAAATTTAGGGGTATAATGAGCGCTCCACGTGGTGCCATCCCTGGGTAAACATTTGCAGACACAGGCAAATGTCATCAGGGTGGTATTTTGCTCAACCTGATGCGAGGGAAGGCATTTCCGGTACTGTTTTTCCTCCTGTGCCCATGGTGCCCAGCTCCTAGGTGATTCAAACACCCTCTGGATGCTAAACTCCTTGAGGGCAGGAGTAGGACTGTGAACCTGAGTATCTTTTTAGGCCTAAGTAACACCAGGTCTTCACTGGTGTCTCCAAGAATGCCAGTTGGCCGATTAATTATTGACTAGGTGTGAGCAAAACTGGAGGGATGGGCAGGTTATTTCAGGGCATCATTGTCTGAAACAGAAACGGCATTGTTTTCAGAGGCTGCTGAAGCCCAGAAGACATATAGTACTTTCTTCTTCCTGTTGCAGAAGCTGGTGGTTGAAAACCACAAGGCTTCTATTTTTTTAAATTAATTTTTATTGGAGTATGATTAATTTATAATGTGTTCATTTCTGCTGTACAGAAAAATGAATCAGTTATATACGTACATATATCCATTCTTTTTTAGATTACTTTTCCATATGAGTCATTGCAGAGCATTGAGTAGAGTTCCCTGTGGTATACAGTAGGTCCTTATTAGTTATCATTTTGCATATAGTAGTGTGTATGTGAATCCCAATCTACCAATTTGTCCCACGCCCCTTCCCCACTTGGTAACCTTAAGTTTGTTTTCTACATCTCTAACTCTATTTCTGTTCTGTAAAAAAGTTCACTTGTACCATTTTTTAAAATGATTCCACATATAAGCAATATCATATGATATTTGTCTTTCTCTGAATGACTTACTTCATTCAGTATGATGATATTGCAGGGCCCAGAGGCCCAGAGGTCAAGACTCAATGCTTCCATGGCATGGATTTGATCCCTGGTTGGGGGACTAAGATCCCACATGCCACACGGCCAAAAAAAAACAACACTATACACACAGGACAATCTCTAGGTTCATCCATGTTGCTTCAAATGGCATCAATTAGTTCTTTTTTATGACTAATATTCCATTGTATATATGGACCAAATCTTCTTTATCTATTTATCTATTGATGGAAATTTCAATTGCTTCCATGTCTTGGCTATTGTAAATAGTGATGCAATAAACATTGGGGTGCATGTGTCATTTTGAATAATGGCTTTCTCTGGATATATGCCCAGGAATGGGATTGTGGGATCATATGGTAGATGATAGTGGCATCACTGACTCAATGAACCTGAGTTTGAGCCAGCTCCTGTAGATGGTGAAGGACAGGGAAGTCTGGCGTGCTGCAGTGCATGAGGTTGCAAAGAGTCGGACACGACCAAGCGACTGAACAACAACCACAATGGCAGCTCTATTTTCAGTTTTTTAAGGATCCTCCACACTGCTCTGCACAGTGGTTGTACCAGTTTACGTTTCCACCAACAGTGTGGGAGGGTCTGCTTTTCTCCACACCCTCTCTAGCATGCATAGTGGGTAGATGTTTTGATGATGGCTGTTCCGACTGGTGTGAGGAAATACCTCCTTGTAGTTATGATTTGCGTTTCTCTAATAATTAGTGATGTTGAGCATCTTTTCATGTGCTTTTTGGCCACCTGAAACCACTTTTTCTTAGGGCTTTAGACTAAGAAAGCCCTGAGTCTGAACGATGGGTGGCTTGATTTGAGCACACTTGGCTGGTTGGGGTGCCCAGGCTCAGATGAGGACATCGGCAGGACCCTCTCCTGGGGTTTTGAGCATCTGAAGGCAGCCTCAGCCCACCCTCTCCTCCTATTTTTCAGTTTAATCTTCTTATTCTGAGATTCAAAGAGATGTAATTGACCCTTAGACAAAGCCCAGGTTCCAGAAACTCTAAACAAGGTAGACTAAGGTTGGGGAACTCAGCCTCTTCCGGGAAGGGTCCTACAGGATCAGACAAAAGTGGGGATTCCTCAGCCCAGATTCACCTGACTACAGCCAATCTCAGTTTCACCCTCGGCTTCCCCCCACGCACCGCCACACTAAACCTACCTGTTCTGTGTTTGCATGTCAGGAAAATTTTCTGATCAGTAAGCATTTGCCTACTCCTGTACCGTGACTTAAGGCGACTTTGGTATTGGTTGGTCTATCGCTCCTAATCTCAATTCATCAAATGCCCTTTGAACATTGTAAACATGTTATATATAGATTATTCTTGCCTTTAGTTGTTTCAGTAACTGTTATATGGCATTTAAACTAGCTGGGCGGTCTTCAACATGGATAGACCGAGAGACTGTCATACTGAGTGAAGCAAGTCAGACAGAGAAGGAGAAATATCATATGACATCCCTCATATGTAGAATCTAAAAAGAAATGATACAAATGAACTTGCAAAACAGAGACTCACAGACTTAGAAAATGAACTTATGGTTGCTGGGGGGAGGGCTGGGGGGTAGGGATAGTTGGGGAGTTAGGGCTAGACATGTACACACTGCTGTATTTAAATGGATAACCAACAGGGACCTACTCTATAGCATGTGAAACTCTGCTCAGTGTTATGTGGCAGGCTGGATGGGTGGGGAGTTTGCAGGGAATGTATACATGGATATGCATGGCTGAATCCTTTCTTTTTTCTTTTTTTTTTTTTTTAAATTTTTTTTTTTTTTTTTTTTTTTTTTTTTTTTCCCTATTTTGCTCGTTGTTCACCCAAGCGGGTGCACTATCACAGGTGGGGGGACGTTGTTAATTGGCTATACCTCAATACAAAACAAAAAGTTTTTAAAAAAGTAAACTATCTGGGTGGTCTTATATACTTTTTCTTCTTTAGAACCACAGGAAAAACTGATTGCTATTATTTGCTATTATTCCCCTGAGAGATGGGGACTCTCAAGCGGTCCATCCAAGGTCATCCTGCAAAGTAGTGACGGGCCAGACCTCTGGCTCTGTGTCAGCAGCCCTCCCAGGGAGAGTTCTGTCCACGCTTTGTAGTAGCCCCCACAGGGTTGTATTAGTTATATATTAATAATGTACAGCACATATTAATATATGGCTGCTGCAGCTGGCAAAGATGAGGCAATTGCTGAAACTGGCACATGTGGGCAGGTGGGTGAGGCCAGGGACAGTGGAGCAGGCAGGGATCTCTGGAGAGGGAGGCTGCTGAAGGACTGAGATTTCTGAGCCACTGAAAAGCTCCCCAGCTCCCAAATATTAGTCTCTTCTCTGCCACCTGAAAGTTTCTTATCAGGAAATAAAGCCTTGAAAATCCCAGCTCTGCTCCTTATGGTGGGGAAGGCAATGGCACCCCACCCCAGTACTTTTGCCTGGAAAATCCCATGGACGGAGGAGCCTGGTAGGCTCCAGTCCGTGGGGTCGCTAAGACTGAGCGACTTCACTTTGACTTTTCACTTTCGTGCATTGGAGAAGGAAATGGCAACCCACTCCAGTGTTCTTGCCTGGAGAATCCCAGGGACAGGGGAGCCTGGTGAGCTTCCGTCTATGGGGTCGCACAGAGTCGGACACGACTGAAGCGACTTAGCAGCAGCAGCAGCAGCTCCTTATGGGCTGTGTGAACTTGGGCCGCACACCTGGTCTTTCTGAGACTTTGTTTAATCATCTGTTAAATGGAGATTTAAATAACACCAATTTTATAGAGTCGTAAGGATTGAATGTTCAAATGGGCTTAGCAGCTGCCTCACTCATATCACTCAACAAGTGGCTGCTACTGTACATGTACAGATGGGGGGGGCAGTTGTGGGGTTTTTTGTTTTCCTTTTGCTTCTCTGGGTCTTTGGCAAATTACCATACACTGCTGTTATAGTAAAAAAAAAAAATGCTTTTTAATAATAAAAATATAAATATCCAGGGACTTTTCTGGTGGTTCAGTGGCTAAGACTGAGTGCTCCCATTGTGGTGGGCATGGGTTCCATCCCTGTGTGGCCTAGCAAAAAAAACCCAAAAACCAAATTTATACTGGAATGTAGACTTACCAGTTTCCTCTGTCCATGGGATTCTCCAGCAAGATAACTGGAGTGGGTTGCCATGTCCTTCTCCAAGAACTTAAGTAAATGAGGGCAAAACATTTCCAGAGAGAAACTGGTAGAATCTGCATTTATTGAACACCTACTATGTGCCCCATGGGCTTCCCAGGTGGTGCTGCTAATGCAGGAGACATAAGAGACACGAGTTCAATCCCTGAGTCAGGAAGATCCCCTGGAGGAGGGCATGGCAACCCGTTCCAGTATTCTGGCCTGGAGAATCCCATGGACAAAGGAGCCTGGTAGGCTACAGTCCGTAGGGTTGCAAAGAGTCAGACATGACAGAAGCAACTTAGCACACACAGCATATGCCTGACACTGTGTGTATATTTTTGTTTAGTTTAAATCATAATCATGGCAACCCTATCAGCCAAGTGTCATTGTATCAGTTAAGTGTCATAATCCCCATTTTACAGAGTAGGAAGCTGAAGCTCACATGAGTTTTGTAACTGCCCTAAGTAAAGAACCTGCCTGCCAACACAGGAGATATAAGAGACACAGTTTCGATCCCAGGGTTGAGAAGATCCCTGAGAGAAGGGAATGGCTACCCACTCCAGTATTCTTTCCTGGAGAATCCCATGGAGAGAGGAGGCTGGCAGGAGTCCATGAGGTTGCAAAGAGTTGGACGTGACTGAAGCGACAGAGCACACACGCATGCAAGTGCACACAATTCATTGGGAATCTAATCCAGATCTCTCGGATTGCAAAGTCTACAGTCTTCCCAACAACTTGTCAAGTTAACTGAAAGGGTAGACTGGGAATGAAAGGAGGGTGGGGTGACTGAGGGAAGCAGCATGGCAAGCAGGGAGCCAGGGGCACCGGCCACAGACAAAAGTTCAGTAGACACAAAGGATGGGAGGAGAAAGAGAGAGGGGCTGGAATCTCAGAGCCCAGTTGCCCAGTTTCACAAATGTTCATAAATGCTCGGCCCCATTTCAGGAAGATTAATGTCTGCAGCTGTGATGATTCTGTTTAATTTTTATTTTTTATTTAACAACCTCTCTTTGCAAAGCTGTGAATGCAGACAAGGATGCCTGTGTTGCCAGCTTTACAAACCAGTTCTCAGTCGCAGTGGATTGCTGGGAGTGGGCAGGCTGGAGGTGCGCTGTGTGATCGGCCCAGCCTTGCTCACAAGTCATTTTTATTTATTCATGCAGGATCTTAATTCTCCGACCAGGGATTAATCCTGTACCCCATGCTGTGGAAGCTTGGAGTCTGGGATCGCCAGAGAAGTCCACTCAGTCATTTGAAGGTGCGTGAGTTTCTGCAGCAGCCTCCTCTCTCTCCTCCACCCTTTCCCATGGGCAATCCCTTCATTTCAGCTCAAATGAAGGTCCAGGCTCAGTGTTTTCTTGTCAATTCAATTTCATTTAAAGTAAGTTTCTTCAGGTTTCCAGTGGCTCTGTGGTAAAGCATCTGCCTGCCAATGCAGGGGACCTGGGTTCCAAGATCCCTGGTCCAGGAAGATCCCACATCCCACGGGACTACTGAGCCCATGCACCACAACTAGTGAGCCAGCGCTTTGTAGCCCATGCTTGCAACAGGAAAAACTACAGCAATGAGAAGCCTGCACACCACAATAGAGGGTAGCCCCAGCTCGTTGCAACTAGAGAAAGCCTACACTCTGCAACGAACACCCAGTGCAGCCATAAATAAGTAAATACAGTAGTGATTTAAAAAAAAAAAAAAAGGCAAAAATTAAGGCCTTAAAAAAAAAAACAAGTTCTTTCCAGGTTAGGTTTAATTGTTCAAGTTGTTCTTTGCTTAACAGTGTGCAGCTGAGGGGCTACTAACATCCAGAATTTATCTGGATTTTGTACAAAGGCATGGCATGGACCAGCAGCATCTGTGGTCACTTCACAAGTTTATGGATTTCCTCAAAACTCGCAACTGACCCATCAGTTACAGGTATTAAATGGAACACGCTAAGTTGTTCATGTTTCTACCATCCTCTAGAGAGGTCAAGTGACTGGGCCAGGGTCATATGTGCGCCAAGAGAGGACTAACGCCCTGACCTTCTGATTCCCAAACCTGTGACGTCTCTCCTGAACCACTTCCTAATATCTTGTCACTTTTCTCTACCTAACGACACAGAAGAGTTGGAAGAAGAGGGTGATCCCTGTCAGTAGGAGGCTCCCAAACCTATGCCTGTTGATGCTGAAGTCTATCAGGCCTAAGGGCAGAAGCTAAAGGGTTAATTCTGCAAACACAGGGAAGCTGCTGGAGTCGAGGCCCAAGAAGCAGGAAGGGGGCTTCAGAGACGGCAGGTGTTAGCACATCTGGTGGGAGCATATGTCTCCTGACCCTGAGATCTCAACCCTGACTGGACACGGAAATCACCTGGGAACTTTAAAAATGCTGATGCCCAGGCCCCTGTTGTAGTTGGGGTGGTTGAATATATTTTAAGAGTTCTTCAGATGATCCTAGTATGCAGCCAGGATTGAGAATCATACACTAGCCAGTGAGCTCCTGGAGGAGAGATACCCTGGCCTTTTCATCTCTCATCCCTGACACAGCAGCAGTTGGCATAGAAACGCTATACACAAGTGTACAGAATTGGCAAGATCTAAGACTGGTAATACTGGATGATGGACAGCTAGGTGACAGACGATTGTAAAAAATTGGGCTGAAGAAGATGTAGCGAAAAGGAGGCAGGCTGATTCTTAACCTGAAAAATAAAATAAAGATAGATGTAAGTGAAAAGGACCGGAAGTTTAAGCATTAAAGGGTTAATATTGGTTCTGTTGAGTGGCTAAGTTATGCGGGAGGGTGTGTTTGGAGCAGAATGCCTGTGTGAATTCATGTCAGTCACATGTCATTCAGTCTCTCCACATCACTGTGCCTCAGTCTTCTCATCTCTAAAATGGACAATAATTGGGCAAAACTACATCATAGTTTATTAAAGAATAACTGAGACACAAGCTTTAGAAAAGGAAAAGAAAATTTTAATTGTAAAGACTGCAAGAGTCTTTGCTATGTAATTTGCCACAGCAGCTAGAAAAATAGTATCTGCCCCGCAGCTCAGTCGTGTCCGACCTGTGCACCCCAAGACAGAAGCCCAGGCTCCCTGTCCCTGGGATCCAGGAAGAACACTGGAGTGGGTTGCCATCCCCCAAGGAAAGGAAAGCAGGCCGGTGCCCGCGACCCCCGGACGGAGCCTACCAGGCCCCCGCCAGGGTCAGGAAAGTACTGGGGTGGGGTGCCATTGCCTTCCCCGAGAAAAATAGTATAGCTACCACATTTACATTAGTCTGCTCATTATTTTTTAAAAAACCTTCTCATGCAGTGATCATATTCACAAAGGTCATGGTGTCTTCAGACATTAAATAATTGCTTTTGTTAAGGAGTTTAGGTTCACAAGAAATAATCAAGATTTTATTCTTTGGGTATCACAACCAGTCAGGGTTTTTTTGTTTTGTTTGTAAGTTCTTTATTTATTCATTTGGTTGTATTAGGGTTAGTTGTTTGGTCTTAGTTGCAGCACAAGATTTGCATTGTGGGATCTTTCCTTGTGGTGTGTGGTCTTAGTTGCCCCAAGGCATGCGGGATGTTAGTTCCCTGGCCAGGGACTGAACTCACATCCCCTGCATTGCAAGGGGGTTCGTAACCACTGGACCACCAGGGAAGTCTCAGCTAGTCAGGGGTGAATCTGTTGTTATTTTGGTTTATTTCAGAGTGCAAAATGTCCTGTGTTTTGTTTTGTTTTGCTTTGCCTGACTGTGGTGTAGGCCATATTTCCTGACTTTGGAAGCACAGTGATTTTTTTGCTTTTATATGTTGTTGTGGGCTTCAGTAAGTTGATACATGTAAAGGCACTTATAACAATGCCTGGCACTATTACATTTTCTATGTGTTAGCTATAGTGTCTTTCTTTTTATGTGTTTATTCTAAACTTTCTGCAGTGAGCAAGAATAACAATTTCCCCCTAATTCAAATGCTCACTTACATTAAACATCAGAGAGGCCAGCTAAAATAGAAGAGCCACAAGAGCCTGAACCCGGGCCCCAAGGTTTCTCTGGGCCCCAGATTAAAGGCCGCAGCTTAATCTCACCTCCTTCCTGGCCCTGCAACTCTTGTTTCATCCTTTGAACTGAGAACTAGATCCCAGCGTCTGTTATTTCCTCTCTTTTTAATGAGAAAATTTTGTTTTAGAGAATGTTCGTGAGTATGGCTGGGAGCGGAGCAAAGATGACCAAGGTCTCATTGGGTCCTAAGAAGAAAGGGCAAGAAAGAAACAGAGGAGGAGCAACTGTGTCAAAGGACACGGGTCAGGCATCAGGGAGGGAGCTGTGAGCAGGAGTAGATAGGGGGTGGTAACTGGAGCATCCTGCCCAGGGACTAAGAAGCAGTAATGTCCACTCAAGAGGCAGCTCAGTCATGGGATTCTGATGTGACCAGTGTGTGTAAAAGCCAAGAGGATAGGGACTTGGTTGCAGGATGTTGGAACCTGGTATGGGGCTGGAGGTCAAATATCCAGGCCTTTCCTGGAAGTTCATTTATTTGTTCCTTTATCAATCATTCATTGACTCCAAAAATGTTAATTGAGAATCTACTCTGTTCCAGCCCAGGCCCTGAGGCTCTAGTGGGGAACAGATCAGTTAGATGGAAATTTCTGCCCTTAAGGAGCTTGTGTTCTAGTTGGGGGAGACAGATGACAAGTCAAATAAATAGATGTGCTCTTTGGTAGGTTAGATAGTGATGAGCAGAAAAACAAAGCAGGGAAGGAGGGCAGGAAATGGAGGAGGGCAGCTGAATTAGCCCCCGTGGAAGGCCTCGCTGATTAGTGACATTTGAGTAGGCACCCACAGTGGGCTGGGGAGGTGGGGAACTAGGAGGGGGAAGCGAGTCATGTGTCAGGGGAAATGTGTCTCCTAGAGAAGTGGGGCCTCTGCGAGCAAGACTGGGGAGGTCTAGGCAAGACTGGGGAGGTCTGGGCAAGAATGGGGAGGTCTGAATGCAGGATTAAGGCTATATGAGGAACAGCCCCTGGGTGGGGTTTTTATTTGCAAAGGGAAATACAAGGTGTGGCCTTTATGTGTTTAAACATGGAAACTGAGGATCATAATAAATGATATTCAGTAAATACAAGGCATATCATTTCAAAATCACTATCATACTTCACCTTTCTAAAGAAGTGTTTATCTAAATTTATAGCTCATAGTATAGAGCCAAACCTTAGCAACCATCGTGTTTTAGTGTTTTCCAAATGAGCCACTAGGTAAAAATCTACCGGGAAGCTTGGTTTAAAGGTACAGATTCCAGCTTCCTCCCACATCTAGTCCAGGGAAGGGGCCTGGGAAACTGCATGAGTCCCAGGTAATTCTGTAACAGGCAAACTTGACAGGTACCAGCAGGTCAATCCATATTTCACAAATGAGGAAATCGAGGCCTAGAGAGAGGAGACGGACATCCTGCTTGATGTAGAACTGGTCAGTCAGGTGGAGCTGGAAACAACACTGACATTTTCCAACCCCTCCAGGCTGAAGAACGCTTTTTCACAGCACAAAGATTGCTCATGATATTTAAACTCAGGTACAACAAGACACAGCTTCCCAGGTGGTACGGTTGTAAAGAATCTGCCTGTCAGTTTTCAGGTTCGGGTTCAGAACGAGATTCAGGTTCGACTCCTGGGTCAGGAAGATCCCTTGGAGTAAGAAATGGCTACCCATTCCAGTATTCTTGCCTGGAAAATTCCACAGACAGAGGAGCCTGGTGGGCTACAGTCCACGGGGTTGCAGAGTCGGACATGACCGAGCGACTGAGCCCGCACAACAAGACATAAAAGAGAAAAGCAACCCCCGGGGGCACACGCCTGCGAGGGGCAGCAGATGCTCCTGGGCTGAATCAGCTACAACTGATCCCCAGACTCAGCACCGAACACGCCGGCAGCCACGTCTGCAGGGAAGACAGGTTGGGTGACTCCATTTAAGGGGGCAATAAAATGATGTGTAATAATTTCACTTGATAAGAAAAGCTTTTTCCTTTAACGGACAAAATGGAAAACGCCTGAAACCTTTGCTCTTCTTTTATGGCTGTTACTGGAAAAAGGGGGAAATAAAAGACAGAACGTGGCAAAATGAGAGATCTACTCGCTCTCAGTCAGAATTCTTTCTTCCATGCAATTGATCTCACACGGGCTATCTGGGGTTTCAGCCTTTTGATAGGCCTTTTGATAAATAACTGTATTTGAAGTGAAGTGAAAGTGGCTCAGTTGTGTCCAGCATTTTGCGACCCCGTGGAATGTAGCCTGCCAGGACTACCTGGACTGTCCATGGGGGTTCTCCAGGCAAGAATACTGGAGTGGGTAGCTGTTTCCTTCTCCAGGGGATCTTCCCAACCTAAGGATCGAACCCAGGTCTCCAGCATTGCAGGCGGATTCTTTACCATCTGAACCACCAGGGAAGCCCATGTGTTTGAAGGGTGTGGATAGACGTCATAGCTCTTTCTCTGATGCTGCCTGATGGTCTTCATGAGACTGGGCTGAGAGGCCTGAGAAGAACGGTGTGACCTGTGGTAAGTCACAGGACTCCCTGGTCTCCTGGTGGGCGGGGAGGGCTTGCTGCACGTCCTTCCCGAGGCACCTTGTAGCTGTGGCACCTCTGACTTCCAGCCCTGTCTGACCGAAGCGGTTTCTGGGTTTGTGTGTATGAGCGTATTGTGTGTGTGATGCGCACCCTTCCACACACGTGGGAACTCAGACCCCGCACCCCAGTTGTGAGGCTACTGCCACTCAGGCAGAATGGTCTGGAGAAAGAAGTTTCTGTTTCCAAGCTGTGCGGGCCTGTGAGGAGACACACAATGGCTTTTGTTGTTTGTTCTTCCCCTGTGGGGACAAAAGCCCTTTCAGTTGCAGTGGAATGTACAAAAAGTTCTTCGCTGAAGGGCTGGGCCTGGAAACCTGCAAGTGGGGCTCAGAGCAGGCTGCTTCCACCTGAAGCCATAAGGGGCCCTGCCCAGTCCCTGGGGCTGCCTGCTAAGTGTATCTGCATGGAGGGGAGGGAAAAGAGGGTCCCTCATTCCTGCTCCTGCATCAACCGTCCGAAGCATGGCCTAGGTGGGGGGGCTGTCTAGGGAGGCTTGGTGCAGGCCTGGGGCTCTGCTTGCTCTCTCAACCCTCCCAACACCAGTGAGACTGCACTGTGTTACCCTCATTTTGCAGCTGGGATGACCGGTCTTCAGAAGGGGACCCAGGGGGACAGTGCTGAGACAGAGCAGCTAGGGCGCTGAAAGGGGGTGTGAGGGGCAAGCAAGGAACTCTCAGAGTTCAAGGGCAGGGCCACAGGGCCTCCGCGCTTATGGACACTTTGATCTCCAGTTAAGTAAAAATACAAGCGACCCTTCAGTGGAGGAAAAAGAACCTGTCACCACAAAACCTAATAGTGGCCTTTCTCGTTGCTATTTATATCTTTGGGTGGAACCACTGTCGCAAAGTGAGAGACTCGCCACAAAGAAACGTGCTTCCAAAATACTGTGGGGCCTTGCTATTTTCGGAGGGCAGTTCCCCAAGGCTGCTATTGTCTGTGTTTTTCTAACCAGGATTGGGGCAATGCCTAGGGTGCAGAAGCCAGATACCCATGAACTTTGCTCTAGTTTCAAAATGTAAATGAGTAAGTGCCAGCAGGATGTGCCCAGAAACAGGGCTAAGCAATCGGTGTGCTCTCCCTGCCCCCCACCGCTGGGGGTAGGGGGGATGGGGGGGTAGGGGATGGGGGGATGGGGGGATGGGGGGTGGGGGCATGGGACGGGGAGGATGACACCCAGGGCTGCGAACCGTATTGGCTCGTATTTGGCTCGTATTTCAAAGCACTGTGCAGTTGGTCTGTCATTGCCCGGGTCTCAGGGGGGACTGCACAATCTTGCAATCTTCCAAGCAAGAGAGGAAGATAGGAGAGAGGTGTGGGGATGAGCCCAGCTTTTCAACGCGATCTGTTTAAACAAGACTCTTATCAAAGAGTAATCCTAAACGCTGGGCTTTCTTACTTTCTCAGCTTCCCAGGGACCGGGTATGTGACTTTGGGGTTTCAAGAGGGGGCATTAAATTACCTCTTAGAGATCAGAGCCCCAAATAAGCAGATAAGGTTGATAAAAATGGGGGGAATTCCCTTGTGGCCCATGGGGATGGTCTTCGCTCCCCATTATCCAGTATTTTCTGCACAATGCTGCCCAGACGGAGAAGAAAGCTGACGTCATGGAGCAGCCTTTGCAGGGGCAGCCCAGGGCTGTAGGGACAGAGGAGGGGACGGGAGACAGAGGAATGGACTTCCAGGCTGTGCATGGAACTTCCGGTCCTTTGGTGGCCTAGTAGGTGCAGGGCATTACTTTTTAAATCTCTATTAAATTGCTGTTCTGTGTCTAATACTTTGTTAGATGCTCTGGAAAAACCCCAAGTAGTTGATGTATAATTAAATGCATGTTCAATGTCTACCAAGTTCACAGCATAGTGTTAGGGAAGGAACAACAGCAGCTGGAGAGGTGGACAAACCCATGGGTTGGCTGGGAAGTGGTTAGGCTCTGCGTTCAAACTGCCTGGCTTTGAAGCCACACTTGGCTGTGTGACTGGGTAAGGTCTCTATTTGCCTCTATGTTCTCAGCTATAAAGTTGCAATAATTTCCCAGGATTGTTGTGAGGATTCAATGTGAAATTCTTAGCACAGTGCCTGAAACAGACTAATGCTCAATAGACTTTAAACACTATTTAGTATTATTATTACCCAAGACTTTGACCCTAACTCTTCAGGTATTTACAGTCTTAAATGGAAAATAATAAGGCTTGTCCTAAAATAGAACCATTGACCTGGTTATTGCTGATAAGTGTGCTGTAGATATCTGAGGACAAAGACCTTTCAAGCAGGAATCATTAAAGAAGGCTTCAGGGAAGAAATAGAGAACAGGGCCTTCAGAATTGGGTGGGAATCGAGCAGTTAAGAACATTCTAGCTAGGAAAATATGGCATACATCAGGTTGTAGAGGCAGGAAGATGCCTGGCATGCTTGTGGGGTGCCAAGTTGCTAAGGTCCCACAGGGAAGTCGTGAGAAATAAAGCTGGAGAGGAGGTAAGTCAGTGCCAGATGGCAGTCTACAGAGTTTAGACTTGATTGTGCTTGTAGTACGAAGCCTTGGGGAGGACTCTGAGAAGCAAGTGGGTTCTTCTCCTGTGTTTCCTGAAGGTGATGTGGGCTCACATCTTGAGATGATGCTGAACCCAACCATCACCAGACCAGCAGAGATTCTCGTCAGCTTCTGTTTCTTGCCCACCACTGTGGAGGGCAGGGCCTTTCTAGGGTGCAGAAAAGATCTTTATTTATTTCTCCCACCCTTGGAGCATTCAAGACCAGTTGGGAAATGACCTGGGAATGGGCATATAGTCAGGGAGATCGATGCAGGTCACCAATTGGAGCTAAACTTGATCTGGAACAACACTATCCTATATGGCAGCCACTGGAGACTTGCAGCTCCTGAGCATTTGAAATGTGACTCTACAAACTAAGAGGTGCTCTCAGGGTAAAATATACCTCAGATGCCAAAGGCTTAACACAGGGAAAGAATATAAAAGAGCTCATATTTTTATTATTGTTCCATGCTGATGCAATAACATTTTGGATATATTGGGTTAAGTAAAGTGTTATTCAAGTTCATTTCACTTGTTCCCTTTTACTTTTTTATGTGACATCTTAAAATCTTAAATAGTACATGCAGCTTGCATATTTCTTTTGGTCAGTTTAGAGGGATAAGGGCCAGGTGATCTATGACCTGGATAATGACCAGGGGTGTAACTATACACCTCATATTAGCCTGGGTGGGGTGCCTGGCTTCTAAAGGTGCTAGGCTCAGAGTTGAACAAAATCAGCATTATGCTCCGGAGAAGGCAATGGCACCCCACTCCAGTACTCCTGCCTGGAAAATCCCATGGACAGAGGAGCCTGGTAGGCTGCAGTCCATGGGGTCGCTAAGAGTAGGACATGACTGAGCAACTTAACTTTCACTTTTCACTTTCTTGCATTGGAGAAGGAAATGGCAACCTGCTCCAGTGTTCTTGCCTGGAGAATCCCAGGGATGGGGGAGCCTGGTGGGCTGCAGTCTATGGGGTTGCACAGAGTTGAACACGACTGAAATGACTTAGCAGCAGCAGCAGCATTATGCTCAGGATAAGAAGTTAAAGCAGGAAAAGGTATATTCATTTTTGTGTATCAGTTCTCCAAGTTTCTCCAAAAGTTGGCTCCAAAATTGTTTTTTTGTTGAGGCTGGAGGAACTCAGTATTGTGGGAAAGTCTTCACCCATGAGAATAAAGGGAGAAACCTCTATGATATTCATTTCTATTTTATTTATTTGGCTGTGCTGGGTCTTCGTTGCCCCCATGTGGGATCATTATTTGTGGCATGAAAACTTAGTTGCAGCACGTGGTATCTAGTTCCCTGACCAGGGATCTAACCTGGAGCCCCTGCATTGGGAGTTTTGAGTCTTAGCCACTACCCCACCAGGGAAGTCCCTGGGTTGTTGTTTCTTGGACTTTCTGTTGGTAGCTCCTTAGAGGGGGCCTGCCTGTGAATGCTTCCACTGATCAGTATTCAGGAGCCCATGGAGAGGTTGCATCAAGGGGCCTCTGAAATATGCTTTGTATGTAGAAAATGTGTCAAGTTATTTAAAAGGACCATCTTAAGGTTTTGTCATAATGGATAATTTTTTAAAAATTGCCTCTTATGCTTTTCAAGATTTTCTACAGTCAATAAACAACTAAAAGAAACTTTTTTTTTTTTCCCCCAAGAGCAGAAAGGGAGCAGTGGTGGGTTCTCAGCCACTACTAGGTAGGGAAGTGGGACAAGATGCTGCAAGTTCCCAGGCTTAACAAAAAGCAAATATCAATGGAGACAGGTTTTTTGTGACGGAGAGGCACACCATCCTCCTATGTGGACAGGCCTGATGTTGAATATCAATGTCATATGAGAATTCAGGGGTTCAGGAGACACAGGATTTGAACTGGGTTCAAATTCCCACTGTATGGGTTACCATCTGGTGTCCTTGCTGGTCGTTTATCATTTCCAAGCTTCAGCTTCCTCACACTGGGCTGCTAACCCCTTTACAGACAGTGGTGGTGGTGGTGGTTTAGTCACTACGTCGTGTCCGACTCTTGCAGCCCCATGGACCGAAGCCTGCCAGGTTCCTCTGTCCATGGGATTCTTCAGGCAAGAATACTGGAGTGGGTTGCCATTTCCCTCTCCAGACGGTAAATACATGCAAACCTTGGAGATACTACGAGTTTGGTTCCAGGTCACCACAATAAACTGAATATCTTAATAAAGTGAGTCACCTGAATTTTTTTTTTTTTTGGTTTCTCAGTGTATGTAAGAGTTATGTATACATTGTACTATAGTTTTATATATTAAACGTGCAATAGCACTATGTCTAGAAAAGCAACATACATATCTTAATTTAAAAATACTTAGGGGTGTGGGATTAAGAGGTATAAACTGCTATATATAAAATAAACCAGGATATATAGTATAGCACAGGGAAATATAGCCATTATTTTATAACTTTAAATGGAGTATAATCTATAAAACTATTGAATCCCTATGCTGTACACTTGAAACTAATATAATATTGTAAATCAACTGTATGTGAATTTAAAAAATATACCTAATTGGTAAAAAAAGGCTGACCACCTTGCCAGTGGGGTGTGGTGGGGGAGGTAAGGAAGTGGAATTTGGGATTAGTAGATATAAACTATTGTATACAGATGGGATAAACAGCACTGTTTTACTGTATAGCATTGGAAACTATATTCAATATCCTGTGATATACCATAACAGAAAGGAATATGAAAAAGATATATATATATAAAAAACTGAATTACTTTGCAGGGCACCAAAAGGTAACAGAATATTGTAAAACAACTATACTTCAATAAAATAAATTTTAAAAAAGAATAATACTTCATGCCCAAGGTTGGAAAAATACTAAGCGTCATTTGAGCCTTCAGTGAGTCATAATCTTTTTACACTAGTAACATCAAAACTCACTGATCACAGATCACCGTAACAAATATAATCATAATGAGAAAGTTTGAAAGATTTCGAGAACTACCAAAATGTGATACAGAGACATGAAGTGAGCAAATGCTACTGGAAAAAAGGCACTGATTGACTTGCTCACCTCAGGATTGCCACAAACCTTTAATGTGTAAAAAATGCATTATCTGTGAAGCTCCACGAAGTGAGATGAGCCTATACTCAATAAATACTAGTTATCATTATAATGGAGATTTTGTTTCTGAAATATTCATTCTAACAGTACTAGAATGAAGTTATACAATTTTTCCTGGCCTCCACCACGGGTGTTTTACAAGCTTTTCTTTGCAGACAAAACCAGGAGGGAAGAGGTTCCAGACAAAACAGCAGAAAGGCTGTGGGGAGACAGGGAGCTCAGCTCCCGAGGCTACTCAGCTGCACTCGAGCTCTGTCCCTATACTGCCCGTGACATTCCACTCCCATGTCAGCGTCCCTGAGCAAAGTTTGCGTTCCAAAAACTCTACAGCCAGAATAATGATAAACATTTTCACAGCATTCTCCTATCAACAACCTACTTGTCACAGAGGGCAAGAAAACAATACACCCACCTCTAAGCACCCCAGTTGGCGTTAATCAGGGGCTTTAGTTGGCTTGATGCCAGATCTAATTGGATGGCATTTCCCTGTGAACGGTTTTTCACTGTCCGACTCTGGGACAATCACAATGTGTGGTTTTATTGCTAAAGGGCTCAGTATTCAGAAGGAAATGGAATACTTTCTCATTATTCTTCATGTTAGTTTTTTCCATTTTTTATTGTGGTAAAATACACATAGTATACAACTGACCATCTTCACCATGGTTTTAAAACTGAAGTATCGTTGATTTACAATATTTTGTTTGTTTCAGTTATACAGTTAAGTAATTTGGTTATATATATGTATTTCAGATTATTTTCCATTATATGAACTTGATATTAAATACAGTTCCCTCCAGCCTGGTAGGCAGGGAGAGGGGAGAAGGAGGAGGAGGAGGAGGGAGAGGATGGGGGGCGGGTAAAGATTTTAAAAAATGAAGAGTTCCCTGTGCTATACATTAAATCCTTGTAGTGTACCATCTTCACTATTTCTAGGCATATAGTTAGTGAAAGTGAAGTCGCTCAGTTGTGCCCAGCTCTTTGCGACCCCATGGATAGTAGCCTGCACCAAACTCCTCCGTCCATGGGATTCTCAAGGCAAGAGTACTGGAGTGGGGTGCCATTTCCTTCTCCATACAATTAAGTGGTATTAAATTTATTCATGTGGTTTTGCAACCATCACCACCATCCACCACCATAACTCTTTGATCTTACAGAACCGAAACTCTATACTCATTAAAAAATAACTTTCCACTCCCCACTCTCCCCAGAGCCTGGCAGCCATCATTCTACTTTCTGTCTCTATGATTTTGAGTACACTAAGTGCCTCATGTAAGTGGACTCATTCAGTATTTGGCTTTTTGTGACTGGTTTATTTCCCTTAGCATAATGTCTTCAAGGTCCATCCAGGTTATTGCATAATGCAGAATTTTCTTCCTTTTTAAGGCTGAATAATATTTCATTGTAGGTATATGCCATATTTTGCCTGTCCATTCATTGCTTGATCAACACTTGGGTTGTTTCCATGTTTTGTTGTTTTTCAGTCTCTCAGTCATGTCTGACTCTGAGACTCCACGGACTGCAGCACACCAAGCCTCCCTGTCCTTCACCATTTTCTGGAGCTTGCTCAAACTCATGTGCGTGGAGTCAGTAATGTCATCCAACCATCTCGTCCTCTGTCACCCCTTCTCCTCCTACCTTCAATCTTTCTCAGCATTAGGGTCTTTTCCGATGACCATTAAGGTCTTTTCCATGTTTTAGCTATTGTGAATAATACTGTTATGAATGTGCATGTACAAATACCGCTTCAGGACCTTGCTTTCAGTTCTTTGGGGTGGACTTGCTGGCTTACTTGGTAGCTCTAGGTTAAATTTTCGAGGAGCCTCCATATTGTTTTCCACAGTGGTCAAACCATTTTACTTTCCCACCAAGAGCGCACAAGGGTTTCGATTTCTTCATATCTTTGCCAATCCTTCATAGCCACCCTTGTTGTTCTCATTTTCCCCTTTTTTTATAGTAACCACCCCCTAATGGGTGTGATGTTTTACATTAATACTAAGTTGCTTCAGAGCTTTCCATATGTTTTTGTCTAATATCCTTCTTTTAGGCATTTTATTTCTACTGGGATACCAGGCCACTCTTGCTAACCTCAAAAGTGAAAGAAACTATTCCCTGGTAGCTCAAACAGTAAAGGATCTGCCTGCAATGCGGGAGATCTAGGTTTGATCCCTGGGTTGGAAAGATCCCCTGGAGAAGGGCGTGGCAAACCACGCCAATATTCTTGCCTGGAGAATTCCAAGGACAGAGGAGCCTGGTGGGCTCTAGTCCATGGGGTCACAGAGTCGATACCAGACCACTTTTGTTAACCTTAACTTTCTGCACTTTACCTGTCCTTGCTCCACCAGAGGCACTCTCCAGGCATGCTGGAGCAGGGACTGGTGAATAAGGACAGCTCCCACAGCTGGATCTTTGGCTCCTACAGGAGGATGATTTCCAGGTCGCTGTCACGGGGCCTTGAGGATGGGAGTCCTGGTGGTGAATGGAAGAATGTGTTGACCCTGAGGAAAATCACACATAGCTCACACACACCGTCACAATGCCTTAACCCAGGAGTTCTCAACCTACTGAAGGATTTGTTCCCCGTGGGACTATGCCAATGCCTGAAGACATTTTTTTGTGTCACAAGTGAGTTGGGGGAGGGGGATAAGCGGGGGTGAAGGTAGTACTGGCATCGAGTGGGCAGAAACCAGGGGTGCTCTAACCATCCTACAATGCACAGGAGGCTTCTGTCCTCCCTACCTTCACCTCCTCCACAGAGAGAAAAATCTAGTCCAAAGTATCAACAGCGCCAAGGCTAAGGTGACCCAGCAGTCAGTGCGTCTGTGACATGCTCCTCACCCCAACGTCCAGCCGCGCTCCCACCACACGCTCCTGCTGCCTGGGGGGTCCTGTCTGCATGCCTACACCTGCCTTTCTGTTTTCCAACCTTGTGCCTTGTTGGTGTAGTTCCCCCAGCCTGGAATGCTCTCTTATGCACCCTTCTGAACCCTGTCTTAAAAACTCAAGCAGCTCCTATGAATTTGTCCTCAGCCTCCCTAGTCACGTAACCTCTCTGACTCTTCACTTAAGCAAGAGCAGCTATTTCTCACTTGCAATGACGGTAGGAGGGCCGCCATATGATATATATAACGTGTAAGCTATATATATTATAATATCCTCTGTGTGTTGACGGTTTTCAGAACATGGCTGTTGAAGAACTGTCCACCTACACTGTCCAAAGCTTTTCCTTGCTGTTCCATTGAGAGTGGTTCTTATAGTGTAAGAAAAACGGTTGGCTGAGGCCTGGGAATAACCTTTGATGTAATAGGATTTGATCTACATGATCTGGAGATAGGAATTTTATAAATTTCTAGCTCTTTTAGATTATATATGGACTTCCCTAGTGGTCCAGTGGTTAAGCATCGGCTGCCAGTGCAGGGACACAGATTCGATCCCTCATCTGGGAAGATCCCCCATGCCACAGGGCAGCTGAGCCCGTGTGCCGCAGCTACTGAGCCTGTGCTCTAATGCAGGCTGCAGCTGCTGAAGCCTGCACATGCTAGAGCCCAAGCTCCACAACGAGAGAAACCACTGCCATGAGAAGCCCGCACACCGCCACAAAGAGCAACCCCCCAGCTCGGAAACCAGAGAAAGCCAGTACAGAGCAACACAGACCCCCAGCGCAGCCATAAATACACAAATAGATAAACAACTGCCAACCCTTCATGTGAAAGGTCTGCGGTGAGTCAGTGAACATACAGGAATTGGTAGACATTGTAACACTGTTCGTCAAACTATATGCCAGGCAGCAGGGACCCAAGCTGACCTTGTTCTTCATTTTCCCCAGCGTCAGAAGAACAGTTTTACCTGTAGGGAGGAGGCTGGAGGAGTGGCCCAGGCCAGACCTTATATCTCTATGACATTCGATATTGGATTTATACTCACTTTCATTGTATTACACTGAGCTGAAAAACCTGTATGTGGCAGGTGGGGAGTAAAGGGTGGTTTGTAAAGATGGGGAGAAAAAATCTTTTTAAAGGAAAAGTATGGGTAATGGTGTCATATGTGAGTGTGAATTTTAGCTCTATTAACTAAATAGAGTGTGAATTTCAGTCCCAGCTCTGAAACTTCAGGCAATCTCTTTACCTTGCTGAGCCTCAGTTTAGCTTCTCATCTGTAAAACGGGGATATTGGGTCTACCTTGTTGTGGCCGCAGTGAGACTTAATCATGCAAATAAGTTGGCACAGTGTGGCATATTAGTAAGCTTACAATAAATTTTTTTTCTCTGCTTCACTTTCTCTTCTCAGCCAACAATGACATGATAACATTAATATTAGTAAAAATAGCAACAATGACATATTGTAATACTTTGTATTTTTGAAGAATTTTCATACTCAAATTTTCATTTGAGTTCCAACAGTCCCTTTAAAATAGCTGAAGTAGAGATTTTAAATTCCATTTGTCAGATAAGGCGACAACTCCAAGGTTCGAGTTGCAATGAAATAATAGAAATAATTTAGTTACAATTTCACAGAGGTCTTACCTGCAAACTTAGAAACAGGTTGCTTTCCTAGCCTTCTTTCTCAACAATTTTTCCTTTGTTTTTTTTTCTTTCGTCTTTCCTTCCTCCCTCTCTCCCTACCCTTCTTCTTTCTATTATTCATAGGTGTCAGGGAAGGAACATTATATTCCTATACATTCTCTCCTTAGGTAATCTCTTCCATACCCTGGTCTATAATTACCATCTATATGTACATGATTCTACAAAGGTCTTTAGAACTCTCCTCTGAGTTCTAAACTAGTACATACAGCTAGCTGCCTATTCATTATCAATTCTTGGAGTTCTTAAATGTGCCCCCAGTTGAACAAATGCAAATCTGATCCTGTAGTTCTCTCTGTTTATAACCCTTCAATTCTTCCCACTGCAGTAAGGAAAAGGTGTCACCTTGCAGCAGTCCCCTGTGGAGACCTACCTAGAGTCCAGAGTTGGTATTAAAGTTTTTGAAGGAACATAGGGGAGTCAACAGATGTAGAAAGACGCCTTCTTGGAGCTTCCCTTATCTGACTAAAAGCAGAAACTTCTAGAAAGTAAGGCTGCCACATATTCCTTCTTCAGGGCTGTTGTTACTTCCTAAGAAGGATACCAAGAGTAAATTTACTATAATTCCCTCTCTGGAGGAGTTTTATGACCACAATGAAGTCAATGAGATTGCTTGTGCCTGCATGAACAGCCATTATCACAAACTTTCTTTATATACATATATATTTATTTATTTGGCTGTGCCAAGTCTTAGCTGTAGCGTGCAGAATTTTTAGTCATGGCATGTGGGACGTAGTTCCCTGAACAGGGATGGAACCCAGGCCCCCTGCTTTGAGAGCACGGAGTCTTAGCCACTGGACTATCAGAGAAGTCCCACAAACTTTCTTATTTTCCATTCATTCTTCTGGAAATCCATTTTTCTTTTCTAAAGAAACACATTTGTTCTTCCCATATAGGCCTTTTCTCCCCTTCCCTTTTCCTTACTAAGTTAGGAACATAAGCTTCTAACTTTAACCATTTATTGAACTATTTCTTCAGTAGTCTCCATTATGTGTGTGATTGGTTTCTTTACTCCTGCTAATCTGTCTTTTGTTAATTTAATTCACAAGCCCCCCCATGCTGAACATAAGAAGGTAGAGAAAAGGTCTTTCCTCCCTGACATCCTCTTGCTTTCTGTGCTCCATAACACAGGCTCCCTTTTAGTCCCTTTCAGTTCAATTCAGTTCAGTAGCTCAGTCGTGTCTGACTCTTTGCAATCCCATCAATTGCAGCACGCCAGGCCTCCCTGTCCATCACCAACTCCCAGAGTTCACTCAAACTCACGTCCATCGAGTTGGTGATGCCATCCAGCCATCTCATCCTCTGTCGTCCCCTTCTCTTCCTGCCCCCAATCCCTCCCAGCATCAGGGTCTTTTCCAATGAGTCAAGTCTTTGCATGAGGTGGCCAAAGTATTGGAGAGTTTCAGCTTCAGCATCAGTCCTTCCAATGAACACCCAGGACTGGTCTCCTTTAGGATAGACTGGTTGGATCTCCTTGCAGTCCAAGGGACTCTGAAGAGTCTTCTCCAACACTACAGTTCAAAAGCATCAATTCTTCAGCGCTCAGCTTTCTTCACAGTCCAACTTTCACAGCCATACATGACCACTGGAAAAACCATAACCTTGACTAGACGGACCTTTGTTGGCAAAGTAATGTCTCTGATTTTGAATATGCTGTCTAGGTTGGTCATAACTTTCCTTCCAAGGAGTAAGGGTCTTTTAATTTCATGGCTGGCAATCACCATCTGCAGTGATTTTGGAGCCCCCCAAAATAAAGTCTGACACTGTTTCCCCATCTGTTGCCATGAAGTGATGGGACCAGATGCCATGATCTTAGTTTTCTGAATGCTGAGCTTTAAGCCAAATTTTTCACACTCTTCTTTCACTTTCACTAAAAGAGGCTCTTTAGTTCCTCTTCACTTTCTGCCATAAGGGTGGTGTCATCTGCATATCTGAGGTTATTGATATTTCTCCCAGCAATCTTGATTCCAGCTTGTGCGTCTTCCAGCCCATCGATTCTCATGATGTACTCTGCATATAAGTTAAATAAACAGGGTGACGATATACAGCCTTGATGTACTCCTTTTCCTATTTGGAACCAGTCTGTTGTTCCATGTCCAGTTCTAACTGTTGCTTCCTGACCTGCATACAGGTTCCTCAAGAGGCAGGTCAGGTGGTCTGGTATTCCAGTTTCTTTCAGAATTTTCCACAGTTTATTGTGATCCACACAGTCAAAGGCTTTGGCATAATCAATAAAGCAGAAATAGATGTTTTTCTGGAACTCTCTTGCTTTTTCGATGATCCAGTCGATGTTGGCAATTTGATCTCTGGTTCCTCTGCCTTTTCTAAAACCAGCTTGAACATCTGGAAGTTCACGGTTCATGTATTGCTGAAGCCTGGCTTGGAGAATTTTGAGCATTTCTTTACTAGCGTGTGAGATGAATGCAATTGTGCGGTAGTTTGAGCATTCTTTGGCATTGTCTTTCTTTGGGATTGGAATGAAAACTGACCTTTTCCAGTCCTGTGGCCACTTTAGTCCCTTTTAATTTCCTTCTAAAGACCTCTGTCCATGTTCTTTCTTTTCCAGGAATGCTTTTCCCTTCTCTGTGTGTTAGTCATTCAGTCATGTCTGACATTTGACTGTAGCCTCTGGACTGTAGCCCACCAGGCTCCTCTGTCCATGGGATTCTCCAGGCAAGAACACTGGAATGGGTTGTAATTCCCTTTTCCAGGGGTCTTCCCAACCCAGGGATTGGATCTGGTTCTCCTGCATTGCAGGCAGATTCCTTACTGCCTGAACCACTAGGGCATCTATTAACCTCTATTCATCCTTACAGTGGGATTCTCAGGTGGTTCAGTGGTAAAAATACCCTCTGGCCAATGCCTACGCCCATGAACAGAGGAGCCTGGTGGACTACAGTCCATAGGCTTGCAAAGAGTCAGACACGACTGAGCAACTAACACTTTTGAAACAGGAGGGAAGTGGGCAGGGCACAACTTCTGAAAGAATAACATAGCCTAAGGATACAACATAAACCAGTTAGAATCATATGGGTCCAAGGTGGCAGACAAGTCAACTATGACTAGATCTGATCCTCAACAAGCAAGCTAAATGACACACCCAGAGGTACCATGACAGTTTTCAAGTCATCATCAAAAGACCAAAAAGTGGGTGGCTCAACTCCTGGAAATCTCCACCCATTCCCCAAAATAGTTGGAATAATCTTCCCACAACTATTAGCCTATAAAATTGCCCAGCCCATCATAGCTAACTACACTGCGTTTCGGGACCGCTAGACTCGCCCTCTGCGATGGTCCACACTCTGTCTGTGGAGTGTGTTTCTCTCTAAATAAATCCATTTCTTACCTATCACTTTATCTCTCACTGAATTCTTTCTGCCATGCGATATCAAGAACCTGAGCTTCATTAAGTCCCTAAACCAGGTACTGTGGGTTTTGGCTGGGTTTGAGTACCAGCCACATGAGTTCAAGTCCCCATCTGAGGTAAACAGTTTCACTTTCACTTTCAATGCCTGTCAATGCGGGAGACTCGGTTTCCATCCTTGGGTTGGAAAGATCCCCTGGAGAAGAAAATGGCCACCCACTCCAGTATTCTTGCCTGGAGAACCCCATGGACACTGTGGGCTACAGTCCATGGGATCACAGAGCCCAGTGTGACTGAGTAACTGAGCATGCACGCACGCATTCTCAGAGCTCAGTTCAGACAGCACCTCCCAAAGGAAGGCTTCTCTCACCTTCCAGTTTTAGGCCATCAAAGGAAAAGTTGCTTTTCCTTTTAGCACCTGTTATAGCCACAATTAAAATCTGTATGATTGTCTGATTAATGTCTTCTCCTCCAATATAAGCTTCTTGGCAATAAGGGTTCTATTTTTGCTCATTTTTGTATTCTAAGTTCCTAGCACAAAGTAGAAGGAGAAGGCAATGGCACCCCACTCCAGTACTCCTGCCTGGAAAATCCCATGGATGGAAGAGCCTGGTAGGCTGCAGTCCATGGGGTCGCTAAGAGTTGGACATGACTGAGTGACTTCACTTTCACTTTTCAATTTCATGCTTTGGAGAAGGAAATGGCAACCCACTCCAGTGTTCTTGCCTGGAGAATCCCAGGGACAGAGGAGCCTGATGGGCTGCCATCTACGGGGACGCACAGAGTCGGACATGAAGCGACTTAGCAGCAGCAGCAGCACAAAGTAGGCACACAGGAAAAACAAACTATTGAAGGAATGCATGAATAAATGAGGGGCTTCCCTTGCGGCTCAGTTGGTAAAGAATCTACCTGCAATGCAGGAGACCTGGGTTCAATTCTTGGGTTGGGAAGATCCTCTGGAGAAGGAAAAGGCTACGTACTCCAGGATTCTGGCCTGGAGAATTCCATGGGCTGCATAGTCCATGGAGTCGCAAAGAGTTAGATACAACTGCGCAACTTTCACTTTCATGAATTAATGATAGAGGAAAACTCTGCACATGACAGGCTAGAACAGCTGCCTCCAGGATACGCCTTTCAAACTCAAGACACATGGATCTCCTACATTCCATTTCTTGAGGTCTGATCTCATAACTGGGGCAAAGCAATTTTCAAACAGTCGCTGCTAATGTGTGGGGACTTTGGTACTGTAAAGTGGCAATGATCCTGGTCATGGATTACATGACAGTTTATTTGAGAAAGGTTGACCCAGAAAACCATCCTACAACATGCAACATGCATGAGAGAACCAGATCCGAATCTAAAAATAGTTCCATCACTGGAATTGGAAACAGTGAGGATTCTACCTCTCTCTTTGCAACTTCTACCTCTGAGGAGACTTTTACCTTTGACAGAACCCCAGGATGAGAATCCTGACCTGGTCAGACATGATGAGCTCATCTACTGCTCTCATTTTTAAAAGAGAAAAGTAGGACCAGAGGGGCTTAGTGACTTGTCTCATGTAACCCAGGGAGTAGCTTGCTAAATCAGGGATCAGACTGGGACTTTCTGTTTCTCCTGCACAGTATGCTTGGGTTTGACACATCTGAGATTTTAGGCAGTGTCAACTTATAAAAGATGCACAATGTGAGAGTGGCAAGTTAATTTTTTTGTGGGGGGGGGGTTGCAAAATGAGGACTGCAGCCTGGGAGACAGCCCTTCAGCTAGCTCTGAGAAGCTGTTCCAAAGAGGTAGTGGGGGAAGGTCAATATATGTGATTTTGGTGAAGATGGAGCTCACACAATCAAGCACTTATCTTACAAAAGATTTTCAGCTAGTCATGAGGAGCTGATGTCACCAAGAAGGGATTTAATGATTTTCTAGATATGAAAGTTAAAATCACTCATTCCTGTCTAACTCTTTGTGACCCTATGGACTTTACAGTCCATGGAATTCGCCAGCCCAGAACACTAGAGTGGGTTGCCTTTCCCTTCTTCAGGGGACTTCCAAACCTACGGATTGAACCCAGGTCTCCACCATTGGCAGGCAGATTCTTTACCAGCTGAGCCACCAGGGAATTCCCTTTCTAGATATGAGGAGATGCAAAGATTGGGATCATAAAATCAGTTCCTGAAAATATCTAATTATCTAAAGACCTGTTCCACCAGTTTCCCTGGAGCACAAAGTGCCCCATTCTCCACCCTGAACTCCCTTCAGGGCGGGTCAACAGCTGCAGCAGCACAGGATTCAATCCCCACAGAGGCAGATGGCAAATGCCCTTGGCAAGTGCCAATTTATAGTTGACAGCAGCTGGGATGCTAAAGACTCTGCAAAGGTCTATGTCCTTGTAGGTCACCCAGATGGGAGGCAGGAGAGCTGAGTTTAATTCCCACTTCTTTGGTTCACTGTCAAAAATGAGCAGAAGTTTGGGTAGAGGGGATCTGAGCAAAGCACTCAAGGTCCAGAGGAAAATACCTAGGCTGGAGACTGAACTAGGGCAGTGTGGAAGACAAGAGCTTGGGTTCTGAGGTCCGGTCTTAGCTCTGCCAGCTGACAGCTTGGAGTATCACTTAGGCCATACACACATCTCTCTGAATATTTGTTAAATGGGTTAATAATCCTGGCTTCAGCAATTGTGAGACTCAAGATAATGTACTAAAGACTTTTAGCACAATGTCTAGCATCTGGTGGCCAATACATGGAGGTAAATTGTTCATTTCTTTTCCAGTTCAAGTTCATAAATGTTTGTGGCCAGTCTGCTTTAAAGGCAAGCAGTCAGGGAGCAGGTAATTACTTGGGAGGGAAAAACTCAGCCCTCTTTCCATGTGACTCTTTCTTTCCATTTGTTAATATACTTAATCAGGTTGCAGTCAAATCCTGCCGGCCAGCTGAGCCTCTTTCAGGGAATTTGCATATCTCCTCTCTGATTCATGAGTCACAGTTCAACATCTGGAGCCATTTTTGTTTCCTCATTCCCAAATTCTGAAGTAGTTTTCTCTGTAGCCCTTAATCAGGGACAGAGTCCTGATACAGAGTGGGGCCCTGTAGAGCTGCTGGGCACAAATGCTTTCTGTGTCCCCCATTTCTTTGATTATAGAAAACAACCTTCATTTAGCCTCCATGACTTTACCTGAGTTGCAACAAGCAGATTCAAGCAGTTGTTAATTAGGGAAAGGAGGAGCTGTGAGACCCAAGAGTCACTGGGACGTGACTTAATGACTGAACTACAACAGTGAGACCAGGGAGGAACAAACAGTCAAGAGCAGCCTTGGGCCAAGGACCTGTTTCCCCACTAGTGGATACACATAATATTCTTTAGCTCTTTTGCAAACACGAAAATCCCCTCCAGGTGGGAGAAAGTGAAAGTGAAGTAACTCAGTCGTGCCCGACTCTTTGCGACCCCATGGATAGTAGCCTGCACCAAGCTCCTCCATCCATGGGATTTTCAAGGCAAGAGTACTGGCGTGGGTTGCTATTTCCTTTTCCAGGGAATCTTCCCAAACCAGGGATTGAACCCAGGTCTCTCACATTGTAGACAGACACTTTACCGTCTGAACCACCAGGGAAGTCCAGGTGGGAGAAGTTAACATTGCTGCTGCTGCTGCTGCTAAGTCGCTTCAGTCGTGTCCGACTCTGTGTGACCCGATAGACGGCAGCCCACCAGGCTCCCCCGTCCCTGGGATTCTCCAGGCAAGAACACTGGAGTGCCATTTCCTTCTCCAATGCATGAAAGTGAAAAGTGAAAGTGAAGTCGCTTAGTCGTACCCGACTCTTAGCGACCCCATGGACTACAGCCTACCAGGCTCCTCCGCCCATGGGATTTTCCAGGCAACAGTGCTGGAGTGGGGTGCCATGGCCTTCTCCAGAAGTTAACATTAATGATGATATACTGCCCACAAGCATGTAGACCTCAGACTAGCTAAACCTGAAAGCTGATGATGCTGACTCCTACTCACCTCGCCACCAACCCATCAGAAGAATGTCCATAGGCTGATCAAGCCCTCTTTGATCAATTACCATAAAACTTCTCATCATTAACAGATGGTATATAAGCCCCAAATTCTAACTGCTTCTTTGAATCACATTTCTTTGAGAACTCCATACGAACATGATTGAAATCCATCTTTTCTCTTGCTAATCTGTCTTTTGCCAGTTTAATTTCCAGATCTCCCAAACTTGAACCTCAAAGTGTAGGGGGAAGTTTTTTCTCCCTGACAGATAAGATCTGTGTGCATAAACAAAACAAAACAAAACACACAATGTAAGAAATTGTGTTTCCTGTTCTATTGGAGTGCTTTTTTCCCTATCAAACATGAAATTCTTTCAAAAGAATGATCTCTGGTGCCCCGGCTTTACCAGCGCCTAAACATATCTGTATGTTGGGTAATCCAAGTCTGAGCATTGTTAGTAATGATTTTACAGACCAGGAAGTAAGACTAGTTGAGGGGCTACATAGTCAGTTGCTAGGGGCTTTGCAAGTAGCTCAAATGATAAAGAATCTGCTTACAATGCCAGAGACTGGGTTTGATCCCTGGGTCAGGAAGGACAAGGGCACAGCAATCCACTCTGGTAATCTTGCCTGGAGAATCCCATGGACTGTAGCCCGCCAGGCTCCTCTGTCAATGGGGTCACAAAGAGTCGGACACGACTGAGCGACTAACGCACACAGTCAGTTGGTAAGGAGTGGAGTCGGGATAAAGTTGAACCTGTTGAAGGAGTTGAAGCCTTCTGCTTACAGGCTGCTCCCAGTTTTTCATTGTGATCGAAGGCACTGAGATAAACATCTTTGGGCATGAAGCTTCAGGCACGTGTAGCTCTGAATATTTCAACAGAAGAAGCCCTGAGAGGTGGATTTTGAACTCAAAGCCTGTGAACTCTTTTAGCATCTGTTATTAAATTATCTGCTAACATTTTCTCATTTCTTAGGAACCAGAAAACTCAGCATTTGAACTTGCTTTTCCTTGTGGTTACTGCTTCTACTTCAGAAAAAAAGTTTTGTTCAGGGAAAATAATATACAACTTGGCAATAAAGCAGAGAGATGTTTGTGTGACCTTTAATATCCATGAGATCACGCCCTAATAGGCCCACTTGAGGGTCAGCCGATTCTTTGAAGAAACCGGAGGGATTGGGGCTAGGAGGAGAAGGGGACAACAGAGGATGAGATGGCTGGATGGCATCACCGACCCGATGAACATGAGTTTGGGTAAACTCCGGGAATTGGTGCGTGTTGCGGTTCATGGGGTCGCAAAGAGTTGAACACGACTGAACGACTGAACTGAACTTTATTGGATAAACAGTTGATTGTTATTTTAACAATTTCACAGTTTGGGGAGGTCCTGTTGCTTCCCAAGGACTCCCTAAATTAGAGAGCAGCCCCTAGATCAAAAACTCATGGAAAATATAATTTTGAGATCCTTTTTTCATCCCCAGCCTTTTGTTTCAAGGTTGCTTCAGCCAACCAGTGTACTTTTGCCAGAATATGGCAAATTTGGCTCATTTTCATGGGTCTTATGCATCAAGTCTGATGATCACATTTATCTGTCTGTTATGGTTAATATGTCTTTGTCTTCCAAAATTTAGGAACAGAAAATGTGGTTTTCAAAGTCATGTTTTTTTCCTTGTTAGAAACTAGTAAGACTTAACTATTGGTTTTTAGAGGAAAATTTGAAAGGCCTGGTCTGGGCCTCAGAAGTGGGACTGGAGAAAAGGCTGGGTAGACATGGTTGGAGGTTGAATGCCTATCTTCCAGCTTAGAGGCTGGAAGTGTTGCAGGAAAAGGGACCCCTTCCAGGGCCCAAGAGTGGGCTCTTGTCTAATACTTGGAAATGAATTGTCCCAGCAGACAAACGTGCTGACAAAGCAGAAGACTTTAATAGGAAGGGGCATCTGCGCAGAAAGCAGCAGGGTAAGGGAACCCAGGAGAACTGCTCTGCCACTGGATCACAGACTCAGATTTTATGGTAATGAGGTTAGTTTCTGGGCTGTCTCTGGCCAATCCTTCTGATTCAGGGTCCTTCCTGGTGGTGCGCACATCTCTTAGCCAAGCTGGATTCCAGCGTGAGCATTTCTGGGAAGTTGGCAGGACATATCATCTTCTCCCTCCTCCTTTAGGTCTCTTCGGAATTCTTCCCGGTTAGTTTTGCAAGGCTTACTATGGACCGATGTGTCCTCCCTCCTTTCTGCCCCTCCCTCCTTTCTCCTGGTTAGTTTTCAGTACCAGCACCATGTTCTTTATCAGGACCTCTTATTGTAAGACAACTTAGGCGAACAGTCATCATCGTGCCTGGCCAAGGCAGGCAGTTCTGGTCAACAGTTCCCTGACAGAAGCCTGGGTAAGGGTTTGTGGTACTGTAGCTGGTGCTGGAAAGTCTGTGAAAGCTTCCAAAGGTTAAGTAGAGACCTGGGCTTGCAGGCTTTTGTCAACATTTCTTTGTTTACAGGATTCTGTTGGGATGGAGCCATGAAAGATCCCCAGAGTGGATGGGGAGAAGATAACAGCCTACAGTTTTTAGTTTTTCCAGCTCTGTACTTCCAGAGTTAGTTACCTGCAGAAGCTTATTTTTGTTTGTTTTTTTCTTAAAGGCACATGTCAGTGTCAGTATTTGTGTTTGACTCATGGCTAAAGCTGTTGCACGGACACTTGTGGCTCTTGCTTGTGCGCCTGCAAATGAGAAAAACCTTTGCTTTTGCCCACAGAGGAAAAGAAATCGACCGTTTATGACTATCTGTTTGTAACTATAGCCCTGCATATCTGTGACTGACTTCTTAGGAGAAGCTGGGACAACAGATGATAGAACTCTGTCATTTGTACTCATTATAGGGGCCTTAAGAGAAGAAAAAGAAATGCAAATAGGTATGCAAAATTTTATCTGGAGCCACATTCACTAATACTTTTAAAAGAGTTGAATCCTTGAACAGATAAGACTGACTTGATCATTTTGATTTAAAAACAGTTGTATGCTTCATCCTGATTTTTATCACAATGTGGAGTGTAATATAAATGTACACCTCAGTTTAGGTAAGATTTGGGGGGGCTGTTTGGTTTTGTTTTCTTTGGAAAGCCTAATTAATTTGGACTTCCTAAGTTTTTGATGCTGGCTAGTATTGGTTAGTGGAGAAGGCAATGGCACCCCACTCCAGTACTTTTGCCTGGAAAATCCCATGGATGGAGGAGCCTGGTAGGCTGCAGTCCATGGGGTCGCTAAGAGTTGGACACGACTGAGTGACTTCACTTTCACTTTTCACTTTCATGCATTGGAGAAGGAAATGGCAACCCACTCCAGTGTTCTTGCCTTGAGAATCCCAGGGACAGGGGAGCCTGGTGGGCTGCTGTCTATGGGGTCGCACAGAGTCAGACACGACTAAAGCGACTTAGCAGCAGTAGCAGTAGCAGCAGCAGTATTGGTTAGACAATTATCACCCCTGGTCAGCAGCATCAACTCAGCTCATCTGGTTCCACTCTGTCAGTCAGGGTTCAGAGGCCATCAGGAGATGGAAACTATCACATTTTATTATAACAGAGTTCAGAATAAATCATTGTTGCTTAGTCGTAAAATGGTAACTGACAAGGCAAAGAGAGAGTTGAGAGTGGCTTGCTCTCTGAATCCAGCCAGTGCCTCTGAGGGAAGTGCAATGAAAGTAATTCTGCTGCTACCTGGAGGGAACTGTCACTGCCAGCTGGCAACACGTTGCTGGGGTGACTCCATCAGGAACAGGTAACAAACAGGAAGGTGCAAATCCCTTGTCCCCGCTCCAGCCCTGCAAGTTCCTGCAATTACCCACTACTAGCAAAGACTATCAGCACCAGCTGGCAAAGAAGAAAAATGCTTGTGTAGAGCCCAGCCAGCATCACAGGTGGAGTATAAAAGCTGTGTTGGGAGCTGAGAGGTAATAGCTTAATAACTGATATACCTGGCTTTTCCTAGTTTCTCATTAATGTCCTAGTAATTGAACCAGAGGTGCAATTTCTTTACACTTCTCTTATTGGCAGTCATCTTCCCTTTCAAAAGTTCAGACTTTTGGTTTTCTGGCATAATATCTGCTGCTTTCTTGTGTGCAAAACAGTTTCCTGTGTATATTATATAAGCTGGGCTTTTGGTCATCTCTTACTGTGATATTTCATAGCCTCCCTATCCAGGGCATAAGGTCTTTAAAAGGAAGTGTTGTGCAGGATCAGGACCACCAGGGTAAAAAGAGCTGAATGCTTACAGATTGAATGAATGATGTGGCTTCTTAAAAGAACTTCTTCCTGGTCATCATTGCTCTCCTTCTCATGTACAACTCTGCCTCCTCTCCACATCCAGCCAGTCAAGAATGGTCATCTACTTCATCTCTAGGCTGGGGCAGGGCAATAATTTGCTTTAAATGACTGTGTTAAAAATATCTGCTATCAATAAGCTCGGAAACAAGAGGTTGCCAAGGTCTTTCTCTGCAGGACTCAGGGCTGAGAAGGAATTCTCACAAGCTCACTGGGATTGGCTTGCAATAACAGATAGCTACACAGCCTGAACACCAAGAAAAAAATGCCTGGGAGAGAGGGAAATTTCATGAAGTGGACTTACTATAATCAATGAAGAGCTATGCAGCTGATTTCATGCTTACAGAACACAATATATACAACTTTCCTGCACTGTAGCAACCAAGTACACTACTTCTTGGGGAAGTTCCATGGCAAGGAGGAGGTGACAGGAAACAGCATTTATAATTTTGAACTCAACGTAGATTAGGCTCCTTAAACACTGCTCACTGGAAACAGCTCAAATGTCCTTTAGCTGATAAACAGATAAGCACGTTGTATAAACACAATGTTGTATATCCACATAACGGAAATCTTGTTCAGCAACAAAAAGAATTGAAGTACTAATCACTGCTACAACATGGATGGGCCTTGAAAACATGATATGGGAAAGGAGCCAATCAGAAAACCACATATTGTATGATTCCATTTATAGGAAATATCCAGAACAGACAAAGCTGTAGAAACAGAAGGTAGATTAGCAGTTGCCAGGGGCTAAAGAGAGGGAGGGATGAAAGTGACTGTTAGCAGGTACAGATTTTATATATATATATATATATATAAATGAATTTTTTATTGTCATCATTGCAGTCAGGAAAGTATGTTAGTATGATACCATTTCACAATTACCAGGGTAATAGAAGGTCAGGATAATTTAAATATATATAGTGACAAATTTAAAATATATATCTTTAGCTATAATAGTACTTTTAATACCTTCTCCTATCAGAGCTGCTGATTAATTGTAAACGGGACTGATTTCTAACCTCTTCTGTTCCTTGGCCTGCACAGTCTCTGATAGATGTGTTCATAGCAGTTTATTGTTAGCATTATGGTCTGAAGTCAGATCAGATCAGATCAGTCGCTCAGTCATGTCCGACTCTTCGCGACCCCATGAACTGCAGCATGCCAGGCCTCCCTATCCATCACCAGCTCCCGGAGGTCACTCAGACTCACATTCATCGAGTCAGTGATGCCATCCAGCCATCTCATCCTCTGTCTTCCCCTTTTCCTCCTGCCCCCAATCCCTCCCAGCATCAGAGTCTTCTCCAATGAGTCAACTCTTCACATGAGGTGGCCAAAATACTGGAGTTTCAGCTTTAGCATCATTCCTTCCAAAGAAATCCCAGGGCTGATCTCCTTCAGAATGGACCAGTTGGATCTCCTTGCAGTCCAAGGGACTCTCAAGAGTCTTCTCCAACACCACAGTTCAAAAGCATCAATTCTTCGGCGCTAAGCTTTCTTCACAGTCCAGCTCTCACATCCATACATGACCACAGGAAAGACCATAGCCTTGACTAGGCGAACCTTTGTTGGCAAAGTAATGTCTCTGCTTTTGAATATGCTATCTAGGTTGGTCATAACTTTCCTTCCAAGGAGTAAGCGTCTTTTAATTTCATGGCTGCAGTCACCATCTGCAGTGATTTTGGAGCCCAGAAAAAGAAAGTCTGACACTGTTTCCACTGTTTCTCCATCTATTTCCCATGTAGTGATGGGACCAGATGCCATGATCTTCGTTTTCTGAATGTTGAGCTTTAAGCCAACCTTTTCATTCTCCACTTTCACTTTCATCAAGAGGCTTTTTAGTTCCTCTTCACTTTCTGCCATAAGGGTGGTATCTGAAGTAGACAGCAGTAAAAAGAACTGAGGAGTCTGCATGAACCACCAACAATATAATCAATCCTGAACACTGGAGAACTGGCTGAAACATAAAAATATATCACTACAATATGTCCAATGGTTTCAAATAAAATCGAGAATGGATTTCATTTTTAGCCCAAGAACCTCACATTTAAAACACTGTCAAAATGGATTTTCACATTTGCAATCATGCCATCTCTGAAATATATGTGACAGCTCAAAAATACCAGAAAATGTAGTGCCTAAGAAGAGATCAGATCCATGATGTTGGAAATGAAATTCACTGGAAGTAGGCTACAAAGTAGCATTCTCGTTTTCATGGTGCAAATACACCTTCCAGTGACACTGTACATATTTAACTGAAAGTAACCCCACTCCAGCACTCTTGCCTGGAGAATCCCAGGGACGGGGGAGCCTGGTGGGCTGCCGTCTCTGGGGTCGCACAGAGTCGGACACAAGTGAAGCGACTTAGCAGCAGCAACAGTCCATGGGGTCACAAAGAATCGGACATGACTTAGCAACTGAACGACAACAACAATCCTATACTAAACAACAAATAATTCATGGTGACTGGCCAGCCTTTACATACACTGCTGCTGCTACTGCTGCTAAGTCACTTCAGTTGTCTCTGACTCTGTGCGACCCCATAGATGGCAGCCCAGCAGGCTCCCCTGTCCCTGGGATTCTCCAGGGTGGGTTGCCATTTCCTTCTCCAATGCATGAAAGTGAAAAGTGAAAGGGAAGTCGCTCAGTCATGTCGGACTCTAGTGACCCCATGGACTGCAGCCTACCAGGCTCCTCTGTCCATGGAATTTTCCAGGCAAAAGTACTGGAGTGGGGTGCCATTGCCTTCTCTGTTACATACACTGGTATAAATTAATTCATGACCAAAAAAGCATGTAAACACAACGTAATTGTGAATATGTTCTTTCAACAGTTGAATGTTGTATAAATAATGCCATTTAATGTTTTCTACCTCTTCTTTGGGTTTAATTTGATATTTAGGACAAATAGATATTAAAGGCAAGATAACTATATTGAACTGTGAACTTCAGATGTTCAAGCTAGATTTAAAAAAGGCAGAGGAACCAGAGATCAAATTGCCAACATCCATTGGATCATGGAAAAAGCAAGAGAATTCCAGAAAAATACCTACTTCTGCTTTATTGACAACACCAAAGCCTTTGACTGTGTGGATCACAACAAACTGTGGATAATTCTGAAAGAGATGGGAATACCAGACCACCTGACCTGCCTCTTGAGAAATGTGTATGCAGGTCAAGAAGCAACAGTTAGAACTGGACATGGAAAAACAGACTGGTTTCAAATCAGGAAAGGAGTACGTCAAGGCTGTATATTGTCACCCTGCTTATTTAACTTATATGCAGAGTACATCATGAGAAACGCTGAGCTGGAAGAAGCACAAGCTGGAATTAAGATTGCTGGGAGAAATATCAATAACCTCAGATATGCAGATGACACCACCCTTATGGCAGAAAGCAAAGAACTAAAAAGCCTCTTGATGAAAGTGAAAGAGAAGAGTGAAAAAGCTGGCTTAAAGCTCAGCATCCAGAAAACTAAGATCATGGCATCTGGTCCCATCACTTCATGGCAAAAGATGGGGAAACAGTGGTGACAGACTTTATTTTCTGGGGCTTCAAAATTGCTGCAGGTGACTGCAGCCATGAAACTGAAAGATGCTTGCTTCTTGGAAGAAAAGTTAAGACCGACCTAGACAGCATATTAAAAAGCAGAGACATTACTTTGCCAACAAAGGTCCATCTAGTCAAAGCTATGGTTTTTCCAGTGGTCATGTATGTATGTGAGACTTGGACTATAAAGACAGCTGAGCGCCAAAGAGTTGATGCTTTTGAACTGTGGTGTTGGAGAAGACTCTTTAGAGTCCCTTGGACTGCGAGGAGATCCAACCAGTCCATCCTAAAGGAAATCAGTCCTGAATATTCATTGGAAGGACTGATGCTGAAACTGAAACTCCAATACTTTGGCCACCTGAAGCAAAGAACTGACTCATTAGAAAAAACCCTGATGCTGGGAAAGATTGAAGGTGGGAGGAGAAGGGGATGACAGAGGATGAGATGGTTGGATGGCATCACTGACTCAATGGACATGAATTTGAGTAAACTCCAGGAGTTGGTAATGGACAGGGAGGCCTGGTGTGCTGCAGTCCATGGGGTCGCAAAGTTGGACATGACTGAGCAACTGAACTGATTCAGTGGATTTAGTACAAGGCTGTGCAACCATCAGCATTGTCTAATTCTAGAACATTGACGTCATCTCCCCACCAAAACCTTGTACCTCAAACTGTTAGGTATAAAATAAACTACAGAGATATATTGTACAACACAAGAAATATAGCCAATATTTGATAATGCCTATAAATGAAGTGTAACCTTTAGAAATTGTATATCATTATATTGTATACCTGTAACATATAATATTACATGGATATGACTGAGTGACTGAACTGAACTGAACATATAATATTATAATCAGCTATATTTCAGTTAAAAAAAGACAAATATAGTTCAGTTCAGTTGCTCAGTCATGTCTGACTCTTTGCGATCCCATGGACTGCAGGATGCCAGGCTTCCCTGTCCATCACCAACTCCTGGAGTTTACTCAAGCTCATGTCCATCAAGTCAGTGATACCATGCAACTATCTCCTGCTGTTGTCTCCTTCTCCTCCCACCTTCAATCTTTCCCAGCATCAGGATCTTTTCAAATAAGCCAGTTCTTTGCATCAGGTGGCCAAAGTATTGGAGTTTCAGCTTCAGCATCAGTCTTTCCAATGAATATTCACGACTGATTTCCTTTAGGATGGACTGGTTGGATCTTCTTGCAGTCCAAGGGACTCTCAGGAGTCTTCCCCAACACCACAGCTCAAAAGCATCAATTCTTTGGTGCTCAGCTTTTTTTATAGTCCAACTCTCACATCTATACATGACTACTGGAAAAACCATAACTTTGACTAAACGGGCCTTTGTTGGCAAAGTAATGTATGCTTTTTAATATGCTGTCATAACTTTTGGTCATAACTTTTCTCCCAAGGAGCAAGTGTCTTTTAATTCCATGGCGGCAATCACCATCTGCAGTGATTTTGGAGCCCAGAAAAATAAAGTCTGTCACCATTGTTTCCCCATCTATTTGCCATGAAGTGATCGGACCTGATGCCATGATCTTAGTTTTCTGGATGTTGAGTTTTAAGCCAACTTTTTCACTCTCCTCTTTCACTTTCATCAAGAGGCTTTTTAGTTCATCTTCACTTTCTGCCATAAGGGTGGTGTCATCCGCATACCTGAAGTTATTATATTTCTCCCAGCAATCTTGATTCTAGCTATGCTTCTTCCAGCCCAGCGTTTCTCATGATGTACTCTGCATAGAAGTTAAATAAGCAGGGTGACAATGTACAGCCTTGACGTACTCCTTTTCCTATTTGAAACCAGTCTGTTGTTCCATGTCCAGTTCTAACTGTTGCTTCTTGACCTGCCTACAGATTTCTCAAGAGGCAGGTCAGGTGGTCTGGTATTCCCATCTCTTTCAGAATTTTCCACAGTTTGTTGTGATCCACACAGTCAAAGGCTTTGGCATAGTCCTCAGTGATCAGTGCAAAGGAATAGAGGAAAAACCACTGAGTAGTGTACATTAAATGGTGAATTTTATAGTATGTATATATCTCAATAGTATACATCTCAATTTTTTCTAAAAGGAAAAAAAATACTGTAAAAAAAATCAAAACTGTTCATTAGCACCATGAATTTTCTGTAGGTTTTTAAATAACCAAATGCTACCATGGTTTGCAACGTTCAATAACATGGCAATGGCAACAGATTTAAGAAGTTGGCAAATGTGGGTTTTACAAGGTTCCTACCGTTGAAGTTTGCAGCCAGAGTTTATTTCAGACTCAGATTGGAAGGTGTGGCTGGATAATTTAAGAAGCTGTGACAGTAAGTACGTTGTGCCTGGGCAGTTACAGCATTTCTTCCCAGTACAGGTGGTTATCTCTTTAGATGTAAGTTATTGAAAGAGAAGAACCATATTTTCTCCATCTCTATGTTCCTTATGCAGAACATGAAGACAAATGTCTTCGTTTTTGCCTTAACATAGGAGGAAAAAAATGCAGCTCCATAAAATCCAAGAGTTTGATTCATTTAATTAAATAGTGGGACCAAATAGTGTCACCCTCTCCCTTCAAAAGAACAGGGCATAGGAATTCATATAAAAAATAGTTAAGGAAGTGCACATTCCAGTTACTAGGGACCTTTAACTTGGATGTTCTTTGACTGAGCTGAAATACAGAGCACTTTAACTTTCTCCTCATGTTTCTACTTTTTGCTGCTTTTGCCTGTGTGAGACCCTCTTATCTCAGGATTCTTGCCTTTGCAAGGGAAAGAAGAAATTCAACTCAGACTTCCAGAAGCTTCAGTTAGAAGGGAGCCAAGGAGATGCAGAGTAGTGCAAAGTAGGGGTCACGTGCCCATCACTGGGACTGCAGAGGCCTGGGCATGTCACCAGGACAAGCATAATTTCACAGAGTTCCAAACAGTTCTCTGTCCCCTGTCCCCTTTTGCTTTGATGTATAATATTATTATTAACTGTATTAGTCATCTAATGTCATGTAGCAAATTACCTCCAAACTTACTAATTTAAAACAGTAAACACTTATCATCTCATATGATCTTTTGGCCAGGAATTCGGGAATAGTGTAGCTGAGTAGTTCTGGCTCTGGAGCTCTCATGAGATCACAGGATAAGACGTCAGTTGGGGCTATGGTCATCTGAAGGCATGTTGGGGGCTGGAGGATCCACTTCTAACTTCATTCTCTCACATGAATGGCAAGTTCATGCTGGCTGTTAGCAAAAAGCATCAACTCATCACCATACAGGCTGCTCCAGAGGGCAGCCTGAGTGTCCCCACCACATGGCAGCGGGCTTCTGCCCAAGTATGTGATTCCAGAGGTCAGATAATGTTTGGAACTGTGCCACATTATTCTAGTAATTATTCTAGGTGGAGGCTGCAGTGTCTTTTATGACCTAGTCTCTGAAATTACATACCACCCTGTCCACAATAGCCTACTGATCACACAGGTCAGCCCATGGTGTGAAGGGTCTATCAGATCAGATCAGTCGCTCAGTCGTGTCCGACTCTTTGCGACCCCATGAACCGCAGCACACCAGGCCTCCCTGTCCATCACCAGCTCCCGGAGGTCACTCAGACTCGCATCCATCGAGTCAGTGATGCCATCCAGCCATCTCATCCTCTGTCGTCCCCTTCTCCTCCTGCCCTCAATCCCTCCCAGCATCAGAGTCTTCTCCAATGAGTCAACTCTTCGCATGAGGTGGCCAAAATACTGGAGTTTCAGCTTTAGCATCATTCCTTCCAAAGAAATTCCAGGTCTATACATGGTTGTAAATATCAGGAGCTGAACCATGGCTGACTGCTACATAAGCCATAAGAGAAAGGGTCATTTTAATGGAATTAACTGGGAGTTTCCCCTCTGTGTCCCTTAATACAAACCCGAAATCCTGCTTGAGAAACTTCATACTGCACCTGTTGGCAGAAGATCCAGAGGAAATCCACCGAGGCAGGAAAATCCACTGAGGATAGTGTAGGAAGGACTTAGACTCACCCATCAGAAAAAAAGACGACTTGATTGGAGTCTACAAAAGGGCTGGAAAAGAGCCTATTTTGCCAAAATACATGAGAACACAGTAAGGCTCCCTTTTTAAAACCAGAGAGTTGTAGGAACATTCAAAGCTTCCCTCCAATGAACCCTGGTCTGTTGGGGTGCTCAGGGTTGAGAATGTAGACAACACCACCTGAGATGAGGTCAAAAGCATCACCATGGTTCCTGCATACTGCTCTTCAGCAGGCCATCTAGATTCCAAACACTGTCCTTGGGGTGCCACGTGCCCAGTTTCCCAAGTGTCCCTGAGACCAGGTCCTATTTATGCCAGGATCCCAGGAGGCCTTGTTAGAATAAAGCAACTGAAAGGATCTGGGCATCTCACTCTGCGACTGTTTTCCTCGTCAGTTGTTTTGTTTGGTAGCTTTGGTGTTGAGGTTTCCTGGGTGGGGTTGTCACACTAGACCAAACAATCTCTGGCTCACATGCGAGGTAAGGGCTAGACCTCCTTCTTCCACATAGTTGTGGTTTGAGCATGGGATAGGTTTCCATTTCTCTGAATCATCTTCAATTTCCTTTATCAACGTTTCAGAGTTCTCAGCATAAGTCTTTCACCTCCTTTGTGAGGTTTATTCATAAGTGTTTTCTTTTTTTTTTTAATGCTATTTTAAAAGGTATTGTTTGTTTACATTCCCTTTCTGATATTCCATTGTTAGTGTAAAGAAATGCAACTGAGTTCTGTGTATTAATCTCGTATTTTGCTGCTTTACTGAATTCGTGTATCAGTTCTAGTAATTTTGGTATGGCGTCTTCAGGATTATCTACATATAGTATCATGTCATTTGCATATGATGACAATTTTACCTCTTCCATACCAATTTGACTACATTTTATTTCTTTTTATTGTCTGATTGCAGTGGCTAGGACTTCCAGCACTATGTTGAAAAGAAGTAGTGAGAAGGGGCATCCTTTTCTTGTTCCAGATTTTAGCAGGAAGAATTTCAGCTTTTTACCATTGAGTATTATATTGGCCATGGGTGTGTCATAAATAGCTTTTATTATGTTCAGATATATTCCCTCTATATCCACTTTGGTAAGGGCTTTTATCATGAATGGATGTTGAATTTTATCAAATGCTTCTTCTGCATCTCTTGAGAGGATCATGTGGTTTTTGTCTTTTTTTTGTTGATGTGGTATGTGGCTTTGAGAGACTGGAGCTGTCACAGGGAGGCATGTGTGTATGTATGTATGTACTTGTGTGTGTGTATTGGGCTCCCAAAACTCTAGTTGTTGCCTGCAGGCTGGGATGTTGTAGAGAAATTACTACCAACAAAACTATACCATGGTTGAGCATTTGTGTTTATATTTTGTATAAATATAGCAGATCCAAATGATTTTTAGGAATGCAAGGTTCAGGAAGAAAATTAGGGGAAAATGGAAAAACCCTCTCCTTCCCAAAGTTCTTGGACTGTTCTGGCCCTATGATTCCAAGTTATGTTTTGTGCTTTACACCTACATGGGTCTCCTTTGTCCCCAGAACCAAGATGGAGGTGTTTGTGGCACCAGCAGCCACAGTCTACAGGCAATCTGTAGGCAGATTTGGGACGAGTGTCTTTCTGCTATGCTTTAGGATGACTGTACCTCAAACAGGAAACTGAAGAGCCTAGGGCTGATCCTAACAATGTCCTAGGTTTGCATCCTGCTTCTGTCTCCAGCCAGCATTGCAAACTTAGCTTTTCTGAGCCTCAGATCAGATCAGATCAGTTGCTCAGTCGTGTCCGACTCTTCGCGACCCCATGAATCGCAGCACGCCAGGCCTCCCTGTCCATCACCAACTCCCCGAGTTCACTCAGACTCACATTCATCGAGTCAGTGATGCCATCCAGCCATCTCATACTCTGTCGTCCCCTTCTCCTCCTGCCCCCAATCCCTCCCAGCATCAGAGTCTTCTCCAATGAGTCAACTCTTCGCATGAGGTGGCCAAAATATTGGAGTTTCAGCTTTAGCATCATTCCTTCCAAAGAAATCCCAGGGCTGATCTCCTTCAGAATGGACTGGTTGGATCTCCTTGCAGTCCAAGGGACTCTCAAGAGTCTTCTCCAACACCACAGTTCAAAAGCATCAATTCTTCGGCGCTCAGCCTTCTTCACAGTCCAGCTCTCACATCCATACATGACCACAGGAAAGACCATAGCCTTGACTAGGCGAACCTTTGTTGGCAAAGTGATGTCTCTGCTTTTGAATATGCTATCTAGGTTGGTCATAACTTTCCTTCCAAGGAGTAAGCGTCTTTTAATTTCATGGCTGCAGTTACCATCTGCAGTGATTTTGGAGCCCCCAAAATCAAGTCTGACACTGTTTCCACTGTTTCCCCATCTATTTCCCATGTAGTGATGGGACCAGATGCCATGATCTTCATTTTCTGAATGTTGAGCCTTAAGCCAACCTTTTAACTCTCCACTTTCACTTTCATCAAGAGGCTTTTTAGTTCCTCTTCACTTTCTGCCATAAGGGTGGTGTCATCTGCATATCTGAGGTTATTGATATTTCTCCTGGCAATCTTGATTCCAACTTGTGTTTCTTCCAGTCCAGCGTTTCTCATGATGTACTCTGCATATAAGTTAAATAAACATGGTGAGAATATACAGCCTTGACATACTCCTTTTCCTATTTGGAACCAGTCTGTTGTTCCATGTCCAGTTCTAACTGTTGCTTCCTGACCTGCATACAGATTTCTCAAGAGGCAGATCAAGTGGTCTGGTATTCCCATCTCTTTCAGAATTTTCCACAGTTTATTGTGATCTACACAGTCAAAGGCTTTGGCATAGTCAATAAAGCAGAGATAGATGTTTTTCTGGAACTCTCTTGCTTTTTCCATGATCCAGCGGATGTTGGCAATTTGATCTCTGGTTCCTCTGCCTTTTCTAAAACCAGCTTGAACATCAGGAAGTTCACAGTTCACATATTGCTGAAGCCTGGCTTGGAGAATTTTGAGCATTACTTCACTAGCGTGTGAGATGAGTGCAATTGTTCGGTAGTTGGAGCATTCTTTGGCATTGCCTTTCTTTGGGATTGGGATGAAAACTGACCTTTTCCAATCCTGTGGCCACTGCTGAGTTTTCCAAATTTGCTGGCATATTGAATGCAGCACTTTCACAGCATCATCTTTCAGGATTTGAAATAGCTCCACTGGAATTCCATCACCTCCACTAGCTTTGTTCGTAGTGATGCTTTCTAAGGCCCATTTGACTTCACATTCCAAGATGTCTGGCTCTAGGTCAGTGATCACACCATCATGATTATCTGGGTCGTGAAGATCTTTTTTGTACAGTTTTTCTGTGTATTCTTGCCACCTCTTCTTAATATCTTCTGCTTCTGTTAGGTCCATACCATTTCTGTCCTTTATCGAGCCCATCTTTGCATGAAATGTTCTTTTGGTATCTCTGATTTTCTTGAAGAGATCCCTAGTCTTTCCCATTCTGTTGTTTTCCTCTATTTATTTGCATTGATCACTGAAGAAGGCTTTCTTATCTCTTCTTGCTATTCTTTGGAACTCTGCATTCAGATGTTTATATCTTTCCTTTTCTCCTTTGCTTTTTGCTTCTCTTCTTTTCACAGCTATTTGTGAGGCCTCCCCAGACAGCCATTTTGCTTTTTTGCATTTCTTTTCCATGGGGATGGTCTTGATCCCTGTCTCCTGTACAATGTCATGAACCTCATTCCATAGTTCATCAGGCACTCTATCTATCAGATCTAGGCCCTTAAATCTATTTCTCACTTCCACTGTATAATCATAAGGGATTTCATTTAGGTCATACCTGAATGGTCTAGTGGTTTTCCCTACTTTCTTCAATTTAAGTCTAAATTTGGCAATAAGGAGTTCATGGTCTGAGCCACAGTCAGCTCCTGGTCTTGTTTTTGCTGATTGTATAGAGCTTCTCCATCTTTGGCTGCAAAGAATATAATCGATCTGATTTCGGTGTTGACCATCTGGTGATGTCCATGTATAGAGTCTTCTCTTGTGTTGTTTGAAGATGGTATTTGCTATGACCAGTGCATTTTCTTGGCAAAACTCTATTAGTCTTTGCCCTGCTTCATTCTGTATTCCAAGGCCAAATTTGCCTGTTACTCCAGGTGTTTCTTGACTTCCTACTTTTGCATTCCAGTCCCCTATAATGAAAAGGACATCTTTTTTGGGTGTTAGTTCTAAAAGGTCTTGTAGGTCTTCATAGAACCTTTTTTAAGAAGCCAAATTATTCTGATGAGAGAAAAGAGACTTGTTAGTTCAGCATTCAAAACCTTTCATGGTTTGACACTACCCTATAGTTACAGCTATATTAAAATAAAAGTAAAGACATGACTTTGCTGACAAAGTTCCTTATAATCAAAGCTATGGTTTTTCCAGTAGTCATGTACCCATGTGAAAGTTGGACCATAAAGAAGGCTGAGTGCAGAAGAATTGATGCTTTCAAACTGTGTTACTGGAGAAGACTCTTGAGAGTCCCTTGGACTACAAGAAGATCAAACCTGTCAATCCTAAAGGAAATCAACCCTGAGTTTTCATTGGAAGGATTGTTGCTAAAGCTCCAATACTTTGGCCACCTGATGTGAAGAGCTGACTCACTGGAAAAGACCCTGATGCTGCAAAAGATTAAAGGCAAAAGGAGAAGGAGATGGCAGAGCATAAGATGGTTAGATAGTATCGCCAACTCAGTGGACATGAATTCGAGCCAACTCCAGGAGATAGTGGAGGACAGAGGAGCCTGGTGTGTTACAGTCTGTGGGGTCGTGAAGAATCAGACACAACTTAGCAACTGAACAACAACGTTGTTATAGCTGTGCTGATTCAGTTTTGTCGTTTAAATCAGAGGTGATAAGACTGGTCCAGCCCATCGCAAAGGCTTGTGTGGAGGATCCACTGGGATAATGAAGGTGAAAGAGGTGTAAGTGAGTACAGTATTTTTTTTGTCAGACACAGGTGAATAAGTCATGTCAAACTGTCTGCTGCTGAGCCTTGCCCATCTAATTAGGACAGGAGCTTGTCAGTCTACTCTGCCTGCCATAATAATGGTTCCCAAAGCCAGAACAACTGGCATGGCTAGGGCAGGCTTTGTGGGGCTCAAAGCTTACACAATTTGGGGATACCTTCCATGACAGAAAAGTTGTGAACATATAACCTGAGCCTCTCCAGGATCTTGAAAGGGGCCCATGCAAGTAGGGGAGGCTGAATTTTCTTTAACTTCAGGATAATTTTGCTTCTAGCTTCTGGACTTGATGTGTGTCTGAGATCTGAGCATCACTGGAAGTAGACCAAGGTTTGAACACTTCCCCCACTGCATTTTCTAGATTAGGAATTTCAGGAGTCTTCCCAGATAGTGAAGCTAAATCGCACTGTGAGATACTTTGAGCAGCCCCTGGCTGCTCCTCTACTCACTCAGGGTCAGCTCTTCCTCTGATCATGCTGCCTCCCCCTGGGATCCTTGAGGGGTCAAAGCCAAAGCCCTCATTTTGCAGGAGAGGAAATGTGGCCCAGAGATAGGCAGTGACTCATCTGAGGTCACACAGCCCATGAATGGCAGAGCTTAGAGAGGAAACTGGAGCCCCTGGGTCCCATGGAGAGTCTCTTCCCACCATGTTCCCTTGAATCTAAGTCTTCCTGAAGTTATTCCTGATCGTCACCCTGTCATCCATCAAGAATCTGCTGCCATTGAGTCTGTTTGGCTTCAGGTCTCTATAACCAGACTGCAGACCCCATCTGGGCTTGGCTACATCTTCTGGCACTTCCTTTCGATTCTGCATCACGTCCACACACCTGACATGTGGTTCTGGGTCAGAATCCTGGCTTTCCTATCCTGTCCTGTTTCACTAGGATTAACTGGGCTGTGCCTGACAGTGTGTCCACATAGGCCAGGGGGAGCCCCAAGGGGCAAACCTCACCCTCCATCACCTTCACATGCCCCTGCTGCTGCTAAGTTGCTTTAGTCATGTCTGACTCTGTGTGACCCCATGGACCGCAGCCTACCAGGCTCCTCCATCCATGGGATTTTCCAGGCAAGAGTACTGGAGTGGGGTGCCATTGCCTTCTCCGTCACATGCCCCTAGCCCTGCACATACACAGAGGCAGCCAACCAGCCAGTCTCCAACACTTTCTATCCTTACCACTGTGTCATATTTAGCTGATATCCTCAGGGCTGTGTCTGACCCATCCCTCCTGACCCCTATTTCCCTGGAGCCCAGATCCCAACCAGCAGCCTGGCAAGAGAGCATCAGACAAACTAAGGCTGAGGGTTGGCTGAATGTGTCGTTCCTTAGACTACCTGTGGCCCTCCTACTTCACCCCCTCTCAATGGAAAATAAGGCCTAAATAGAGAAAGAGATACTCAGAGCTAATGGTATATTTGAAGCATCAGTGTGAAAGACACCTTGGAGGCAGTTTTCGCCTCTGAAGCAGAGAACTGTCTGTTCTGCACAGATGTAGGAAAGGTCTATCTGAGATCTGAGAATAATAAAAGAAAAATAATAGCTAGCACTTTCGAGTACATAGCCCAAGCAAGGCATTTTGCTAACCACTTTGCAACCATTTTCTCATTTTCTTCTCCAAGAGACAAACTGCTGCAGAATTACAGATGGATTAGATGCCCAAGGGAGAGGCTTCTAAATATTTAAGCCAGCATTCCTTCTCTCTTCTTTCTCATTTTATTTGAGGGTCCTGATTTTATTTGAGATGGTAATATACTCAGAGAAAAGTCTATATTTCTCAGACTCCTTTTCAGCTATGTGATTAAGATCTGGCCAGTGAGATTTCAAGGAAATGTTGAGGACTTAGGCTTCATAAAGGAAGTGCGACTCTTTTATCCTTCCCCTTTCCTCCTCGCTGCTTCTGAGAGTTCAGATATTGGCTGGAATTCTAGCCGTCATAGGGGACCTAGGATGGAAGTCCTGCACGGTGGAATAGAAAGACAGAAGAAGCCTAGATCCCCATGGAGCCTTCTTAGTAGCTGAGCACAGCCTACCTGTGGACTTCTATGTGAAACGATAAAAATGTATGTGTTTAAGCAACTGAAGTTTCTATTTCTTAAAGCTGAACAAAATTCCTAACTGCTACAGGACCTTAGACATCAAGATTGTGCAAACTGTGTTGGGAAAATTGGATTACACACATAAAAGAATGCAGTTGGATCTTATCTAAGACCATAAACAAAATTAAGTCAAGACAGACTAAAAGAGCTAAAACTATAAAACTCTTAGAAGAGAGGACTTCTCTAGGGACCCAGGGATTAAAAATCCACCTGCCAATGCAGGGAACAAGGGTTTGATTCCTGGTCTGGGGAGATTCCACATGTAGCAGGGCAACTAAGCCCATGCGCCATAACTACTGCAGAGGCTGCAAGCCTGTGCACTCTAGGGTCCGTGCTCTACAACAAGAGAAACCACCGCAATGAGAAGTCTGAGCACTGCAACCAAGAGTAGCCCCCACTTACTGCAGCTAGAGAGGGCCCACATGCAGCAATGAAGACCCAGCGCAGCCAAAATAAATAAATAATAAAAATAAAAAAATATAATAAGGTAGCTTTAAACATCGTAAAAAAAAAAAAAAACTCTTAGAAGAAAACATAGGTGAAAAGCTTTAAGACAGTGGATTTGACAATGATTTCTTGAATAGGACAGCAAAGGCATAGGCAATAAAAGAAAAAATAGACAATTTGGACTTCATCAAAATTAAAATCTTTTGTAGATCAAAGGAAACCATCAATAGAATACTAGAGAACGACCCACAGAGTGGGTGACAATATGGGCACATCATATATCTGATAAGGCATTAATATCTAGAATATAGAAAGAGCTCCTAAACATAATAATCAAAATCAGAACAACTCAATTCAAAAATGGGCAAAGGACCAGAGCAGACATTTCTCCAAAGAAGATATACAAATGGCCAGTAAGCACATGAAAAGATGTTTAACATCACTAACCATTCAGTTCAGTTCAGTTCAGTCGCTCACTCGTGTCCGACTCTGCGACCCCATGAACTGCAGCACGCCAGGCCTCCCTGTCTATCACCAACTCCCGGAGGTCACTCAGACTCACATCCACTGAGTCAGTGATGCCATCCAGCCATCTCATCCTCTGTTGTCCCCTTCTCCTCCTGCCCGCAATTCCTCCCAGCATCAGAGTCTTTTCCAATGAGTCAACTCTTCGCATGAGGTGGCCAAAGTACTGGAGTTTCAGCTTTAGCATCATTCCTTCCAAAGAAATCCCACATGATTAGGGACATGCAAATCAAAACTACAATAAGATACTGTTAATATTTCACACCCGTTAGAATGACTGCTACCAGAAAGAACAGAAAACAAGTTTTGGTGCAGATGTGAAAAAACTAGAACCTTTGGAAATGTAGCAATGAAGAAGCCACTATGGAAAACACTATGGTGGGTCCTCAAAAAAGTCAAACAGAATTATCAACCAGGAGTTTCCCTTTTGGGTAGTTATATATTAAAAAAACTGAAAGCAGGAACTGGAAGACAGATTCGTACACCCATGATCAGAGCAGCATTAGTGACAATATCCAAAAAGTGGAAGCAACCCAAGTATCCATCAGTGGATGAACGGATAAACAAAATATGGTACACAATGGAATATTATTCAGCTTTAGAAACAAAGGACATTCTGACACATGCCACAACATGGATGAACCTTGAAGACATTATGCAAGTGAAAGAAGCCAGACACAAAAGGCCAGATACTGGTGTTTCACTTACATGAGGTATCCAGAGTAGTCAAATTTATAGACAGGACAGAGTGGTGGTTACCAGGGTTTCGGGCAAAGCGAGTAACAGACAGTAACTGTTTAAATGATCATGGAATTTGAGTTTGGGACCATGAAAAAATTCTGGAGATGGATGGAGCATGTGGTTGCATAAAAATGTGGAAGTACTTAATGCCACTGAACTGTACACTTGCATGCATGCTAGGTCACTTCAGCTGTGTCTGACTCTTTGTGACCCCACAGACTGCAGCCCGCCAGGCTCCCCTGTCCATGGGATTCTCCAGGCAAGAATACTGGAATGGGTTACCATGCCCTCCTCCAGGACTGTACACTTAAAAATAGTTAAAGTGGAAAATTTTATATTACATATATTTTGCCACAATAAAAAATTTAATTATCAATCAATTACTTAGGGGGTCCAACCCCCTTATAAATAGATGAGCCAAGAAAGTATCTGTTCTGAATCACACAGCTACCTGAGTAGCCAGAAGAACTAAATCAAGGTATCCTCCATTTGGTCCGAAGGCCTGCCTCAAGGCCCTATGTTTGGTGGAACAAGTTTCATCACCTATCCTATCTCTGAATCTTACAAACACTTTTAATCATTTGATTACCCACTTGGTGTCTCTACCTTGAGTCTGAACAGTTCTCTCTTCTGCGAAGGTGGGAAAGAAGAAATGTGGTGGTGGATGGAGGTGTGGCCCTACGTACAGGACAGTGAAGACACCTGCTCTGAGTACAGGTAAGGAAGGCAGTGGCCCTTTCTTTCATGGGGATGAGGGATTCTGTGGGAACTTTGCTGGTGATGGATGGTCTCCTTGTCCTGCTCTAGGGCGGGTTCTGTGGTCAGAGCTTCCCTGCTTCCAAGACCCCTCTCTCCTCACGCACGGCCCCGGACTACCAGCTGCTTGGGACTCTTGGGTACTTGGCCTCCCAAGCTAGGCTAGAAGTTCTCTGAGAGCAAGGATCACATCTTTGCAAATGCCAACTTCTGTCACCCACTTCTCAACCTTCCCAGCAGCTCACTCAAGAGCCTCCAAGGGATTTTGCTTCCTGCTCCCAAGCTCACGTATCTTGTTTGAAGGTACACCTTGGAAAAGCCCCTGGTTATTCTCTGGATAATTCAGGAGAGGCCCAGGAAGGCCATATCTGGGGAGAGATAGTTGGGGAGAACTTGGAAGAGCCCTGGGAGTAGGCATCAGTATCAGTGCAGGGTCTGAGCGATGCAGCAACTCCAAAGACCCCAGGAGATGGGCCGGAATACCATCAGGTACCTTCAGGTGGTCCTGAAAGCTGTCTCCTAGAGAAAGAGCCAAACACCATGGACATTAGTGGGACTGACCCTGAGGAGGCCTACCGCCACCTTCGTGCCCAGTAAGACTTCCGCTGGTCCGGCCCCATGTGGGGTGGATTTCCCTCAACCTTGCCCTGACCTTCTCTGTGTCTCCAAGGCTTGAGGTTGATTGCAGGAGGAGGAGAATGAGGGTTTATAGAGTGCTAGCCAAGAAACACTTGCCCCACCACCCATACCTTTCACCAGAGCCGAACAAGCATTCTTCTTATCCCCCTCTGCCCTAGGACTGAGCCTCAGGGCCAAAATCAATGCCCACTTTTAAAGAAAGACCAGTCTGGAGTCTTGTGAAAATTAATTGGCTCCCACCTCTTTCCTGTACTCTTCTAAGGTCTTGTCAAAAAATAAGTTGTGAAAGACTTTGAAATGGCCAAAGATCCTTGGGCATCCTTTCAGTGGAATGTCAGGCGTTGTCTAGACTACTGTCTAGAGGACCCTTCTTGAGTTGTCTGATTCTACTGAGATCTGTGCCTTGTATTGTCATCAATGATGTGCATCTCTGTAGAAATAGACATTAACTTCTGGAGGGCTGATGCACAAGATTCCTGTTCATAGAAATGCAAATGAAGATGCTAGTTCTGTGTCAATTAATAAATTCCTCCCCCCATCCTTGATTGGTTATATATATGGATCTACGTTCTGTGACTGTAACATCTTACTGGTTCCCTCAGTAATTAATGAGTTAAATGAAGTCCAAGTCATATGTACATTTTATATTTGCATGAGTTACAATTTTCCAGGGCTTTCCTGATGGCTCAGCAGTAAAGAATCTGCCTGCAATGCAGGAGTGCAAGGAGACGCAGGTTCAATTTCTGGGTCAGGAAGATGCCCTGGAGGAGGGAATGGCAATCCACTCTAGTGTTCTTGCCTGGAGAATCCCATGGACAGAGGAGCCTGGTGGGCTACAGTCGCTGGGGTTGCATAGCGTCGGACACAACTGAAGTGACTTAGCATGCATGCATGATTTTCCACTTTAAATAATTATTCTTTAACAGTTTTAAATATCTGTCTCAGACTTCCCTGGTGGTCCAGCAGCAAGACTCATCACTCTGAATGCAGGGGGTCTGGGTTCAATCCCTGTTCAGGGAACTAGATCCCACAGGCTGCAGCTAAGAGTTTACATGCCACAACGAAGACCCAGTGTGGCCAAATAAATAAATAATAAATATATTTAAAAAATCAATATCTGTCTCATGCTTAAGCTTAAAGAATAGAGAAGGAAGCGGGGAGAGGAGAGCAGGGTAGAAGGACACAGGAAAAGAGAAAAGGAAAAGAAAGGAAGTCAGGAGGGAAGGACTGAGGCGGAGAAGGGGGTGGGAGAGGAACAACATAACCCAGGAGGAAGCTGAAGAAAAGAATCCTCTTGTCCTGCAAGCATGCGAATCCTCTTCCTCTGCTTGAAGGAAAAGTCTTGATTTTGAGTCAGCTATGAGAGGCCCTCTCCATTCCTCAGTCCAAGAGGGAACATATTTTCTGCCTCTCTTGTTTCCCAGGTCACCAGTTATATTAAGCCACGGTCCCTTGGTGGCTGCTGTCTACAATTTTTCCACTCCCCACCCTTTTGAGTCAGATTGCAAAATAAGGACATTTTGAAACTTGGACTTTTCGGTGATGAAGTTGAAGAATTGTGGCCCAGGACTCTGGGGCTCTGCGGAGCTGGGCAGGGTCCTTCTTGAGGGTCTTGTTTAGATCAGTAACAGGAAGGCAAGCAGTGCTACCAGGCGGCTCCCATGGGTGCTCAGACCCTAGCCTGGGCTCCTAGGGGAGACTCTCGCAGTGTTCCCAGGCCTTTTCCAGCGGCAGGACATGGCTGCTCCTGTGGCACCCTGTCCGGAGATTAGAAATAAGCTCTTTGCCCTGAAATGTCTCCACAGGCCTGGCACAGATCTGAAATCTAGAGAGTCCGTCATCATCATTCTGCTGCTGCTGCTAAGTCGCTTCAGTCGTGTCTGACTCTGTGCGACCCCACAGACGGCAGCCCATCAGGCTCCCCTGTCCCTGGGATTCTCCAGGCAAGAACACTGGAGTGGGTTGCCATTTCCTTCTCCAACGCATGAAAGTGAAAAGTGAAGGTGAAGTCGCTCAGTCGTATCCGACTCTTAGAGATCCCATGGACTGCAGCCCACCAGGCTCCGCCATCCACGGGATTTTCCATGCAAGAGTACTGGAGTGGGGTGCCATTGTCTTCTCCCATCATCATTCTAACAAGCTCTTAATAATCTGTCTTCTATCAATCTTTCCAAGCTTATCTCCTGCCACACCTGCCTCGCATCCTATGTTCCAGCCAGGCTGGCCTACCTGCTAGTCCCCTGAACAAATTAATGTTTGCATACCTCTGCCTTTGTGCTCGCTCTTCACTCCTATCTTGGTTTGGAACGCCTTTTCCCTTTCTCCTTTGCCCGATGGCGTCATCATCATCCTTTCCACTGATTTCCAGGCAGAGTGAATTATTTCCTTCCTTAAGCCCTCGAGTGTATTTTACATGCATCTGTACTTGGACAGAACACTCATCACTCTAGTTTGTAATTATTTGCCTGTCTGCCAGTCTGTTCTTCAAGGGCAAGAGCCCAGGCTTTTTCATGGTCTGCTCTGGTACTTGGCTTAGTGCCTGGCACATTCATGCAGTCATTTCACAAATGTACTGAGCACTGAATATGAGCCTGGCTGTTTACTAGATACTGGATGAGAAATAAAATGGATACAGAAATAAACGGATGAGAAATAAAACAGTTTTCTGTCCTTATGGAGCTTACATTCTTGTTGGGAAGGCAGACAACATGCAAAGAAACAGAAATAAGTAATATGTCAGGTTGTGATAAATGATAGAAGAACAACCGAGGGGGAGAACAGACCAATGGCACAGAGGATGAGGGAGGGTGTTATTTTAGACAGGACAGTCAGGGAAAGCCTCTCTGCCTAAGATGGCATTTAAATAAGGACAGAAAGGAGGTGAGGGGGTGGATCACATGGATAACTAGGGAAACAGCATACCAGGCAGAGGGAATAGCAAGAGCTGGAGTCTGAGACGGGAGCATGTCTGCTGAGTTCATGGGACTGCAGACAGGGGGTGGATATGGCCGCAGGAGTGAGTGATAGGGAAGCTGTAGACAGGGGCTCCAATAAATTATTAAGAAGCAGGGGCCAGAGCACTTGGAACCTTCAGGCCTAGGCAGAAGCTTCTGTTTTTACTGCAAGTGAGATGGGGAGCCGTTGCAGGGATTTGAGGAGAAGAGAGACAGTCTAACTTAAGTTTATGAGCATTCATGATCTTATGCAACCTCCTGGCTGTCTTTGGAGAACAGACTGTCTGTGGTCGGTGCTCACAAAGATCATAGATGTGGCGTGCGTACATGCTAAGTCGCTTCAGTTGTCCTACTCTTTGCGATCCTGTGGACTGTAGCCCACCAGGCTCCTCTGTCCATGGGATTTTCCCGGTAAGAATACTGGAGTGGGTTGCCAGCCCCTCCTCCAAGGGATCAGGTAATGTGTGACCAGATGCAAATGGCCCTTGAGGACAGCACGAGTCTATCCTTGATTGGACAGGAAATGGGAGCATTTGCTCCCTTTATATTCTGCTTCTTCTCCTTTAGAGAAGTGCCCCAGCCAATGAAGGTTTTCTGCCCCTGGTCACTCAATGAGCCTGGAGAGATCAAACAGAATTCATGGTAAATAAACGGGGAACCTGGTCTGCCAAACTGACAGTTCTAGAGGCTAAAGCGTCCGCCCACAATGCGGGAGACCCCGGTTCGATTCCTGGGTAGGGAAGATCCCCTGGAGCAGGGAATGGCAACCTACTCCAGTACTCTTGCTGGAAAATCCCATGGATGGAGAAGCCTAATAGGCTATATATAGTCCATGGAGTCACAAAGAGTCGGACACGACTGAGCGACTTCACTTCATACACCCAAAAGTCAAGGCAGACTTCCTGGAGGAGGTTGGGGGCTGGCGGGGGGATGGTCAATTACCCAGTGATTCACAAAATTCAAAGCATGGCGGGAGAAACTAGCCTTTCACAACCCAGCACTGCCTCAGTATGGGTGCTGGCTCTGAGTCACCTTCAGGATGGTCCTGGCAAGTAAGCTCTTTAAAAAAAAAGCTTGGCTGGGAGAAGGAATGAACGACTTTGCCTACCTAGTCCTTCCAAGCCCCTTTCCAGACGTATCTGATAAGTCCTCACTGTTAAAATATTCAATAAAAGTTGAAGACGTCACCACTGCACCCTTCCAAAGAATGGAATCTGTAACGGTGGAATTTCAAGCACCTGGTAAGGCTGGCCCCTAACCAGCTTTAGGCCATCACGGGAACGCCTCTATTTCTATTACAAAAAAGGTTGCAATTCCCACCTCCCTCCTCCTTCGGCCAGGGAGGGAGGGACGGCGGGTTCCCGGGGCCTGCCCGCCGCCGGGTCGGGTCCTGGTGTGCAGGGGCGGCGGCGGTGCGTGCAGTGGAGGCCGGCGCTCGGCAGGGGGCGCAGAGGACCCGCTGGACGCGTCCAGAGCCCCGCTTCCAGCTTTTGCTTCCTGCCGGGAGGCTACGTGTCCCACCGCCCCGTGGCCACACCGCCCAAACGCTCGTCCAGCTTCCGGGAGGTTGTGGCCGTCCTCGGGAAGCGCCTTCCTCGGCCATCATCCCTCAGTCTCCCTTCCCGGCCGCTGCCTCAGCCCATTTTCCAGTTGCGCCACCTCCTGCAAAGGTTACCCCTTGCTCCCGCAATTCCTTCCCTTCCAGGTGTGGCCGGTGGTGGTCAGGGTGGGGCATGATCGGGAGGAAGAGGGCCCGAGACTCCGGACCATGAGGATTAGACGTTTTGTAGAAAGAAGCTGCAGGTGAGAGGTCAGAGCCAATTTCACCCCTCACCCAGCCCTTGCAGTTGGCCCCTGTGGTCCCAAGCCTTGGGGCTGGACACATAGGTGGGTGCCAAGAGTAGAGCCCCAGGCCCAGGAAAGGAGGGCTGGTATCTGCTCTGTTTACCTGTGCTGGGCCTGGGAGGGGGCAATCACTATTTGAATGAATGAAAGAAACAGAAAGAAAGAAATGGAAGTGGCCTCTCTGTCCACGACTTGGCTCTGGCCCACCCTGTGCTGGCACATTACTCATTTTTGCTCCATACCTGCCAGCCTCCTGAAAATCATCTTTCCACACCCCACAACATTCCTTGCACTTCCTTCCATTGCTCAAAACCTTGCACTAGCTACAGTCCACCAGGTTCAAAAAAGGTGCTGGGCTTCCCAGGTGGCTCTAGCGGTAAAGAACCAATGCATGAGACACAAGAGATTCGGGTTTGATTCCTGGGTCAGGAAGATCCCCTGGAGGAGGGCATGGCAACCCACTACAGTATTCTTGCCTGGGGAATCCCATGAACAGAGAAACCTGGTGGGCTACCGTCCATAGGGTCGCAAAGAGGTGGACATGACTGATGCAGCTCAGCACACACACAGCCTTTTGATCCAGATCTCTTCTCCTCCAATTCAAAGCTCCTGCAGTGTTTCCACAACCTACTTTTGGTACTGGAGAAGGCAGTGGCAACCCACTCCAGTATTCTTGCCTGGAAAATCCCATGAACGGAGGAGCCTGGTAGGCTACAGTCCATGGGGTTGCAAAGAGTCGGACACTACTGAGTGACTTCACTCACTCACTTATGGTACAAGCCACACTCTTCTACTTGAATCAGCTGTCTAGTTGTACTAAGTCAACTCAGGTTTTCAGAACATAACTTGAACTGGCCTTCCTGCTGGGGGCATTTGCCTCTATCAACAACACCTTCTCCCTTGCCTCCAAACCTTCTCTTCCTTCAGAGTCTACCCTTAAGCCTCATTCATTTCCTTTGTGGAGGACTGCCTCACTTTTTCAGCTCATAGTAAATTTTCTCAGCTCTGACCTTCTATAGCATATATTCCTTAGCCTTTTTCTGGTACCAGTTACCTATGGTGTTTTTTCATATAGTACTTATATATATATGTTTTCTCTCCCACTGAACTGTAAACTTTTGGAAGACAGGGTCCACATCTTGTTTATCTCCCACTTCATCACACATTTATTGGGCATGTACTACATATCAAGTATTGAGAAGTATTCAGTGTAGCATATATGGTCCCAAAGGAGTCTAGGACATAGTCCACCACAATGAAGTTAGGGAGAAAAGATATATGGGGCTTGAGGAAAAGGTTAGAGTGTGGCTCTGTCATGGAGCACTCACTAGGAAAGTCCCAAATGACTTTCTTTGGGAGGACTCAGCATCCTGGATTAGGAAGCCGTCTCATTCTCTAAGGGTGTGTCTGCTCATTCATGCAGCCACTCCCTCCCTCCCTCATTCATTCATTCATTTGATAAGTATTTGTTGAGTGCCTGCTTTCTCCAGGTGTCTAATACTGCAGCGCCAGAGCTGGCTGGTGTGTATGTGTGTGTGTGTGTTGGGGAGGAGTAGGAGCTTGGAAAGTTTTTAGTGTGAGTTGCTTCTTTGTCAGTTCCTGTTCAGAGGCATAAGTCCTGCCAGAAATGGTTTGCGAAAGACTGAGTGAATGTGGCAAGAGCTGAAAAACCTGGGATTTCATGGAGGGAGGGAGGAGCTTCAGCCTTTCCTAAGGGTAAGGTGCCCTGACTTTGCCCTATAGTTCACTTTGGAACAGCTTACTCCACCAGAAAGCATCTGTACTTTGAAGTTTTTACTCCATGATCACTTGAGGTTTTCCAAACACTCTTCTGAGGTTATGTCCATTTGCCAGATGGAAAAACTGAGGCTGGGAGATTTAAGTTTCCTCCAAAGTCACTGGGCTATGCCAAGGGTGGGTCTAGACCAGATCATTAATATCCCAATCTCAGTTTCATTGCAGGGGACTGTGTCCAGATACCTTTGGGACAATATACGCTAGATGTAACACCTGAAATGTAGTAGATGCTTAACCTTCTCTGCAGGTCTGCAGGTACACCCAGGCCTGTTGAGGAGCCAGAGGAAAGAGATTTCTGGCTCCCCAAGGAGGCAAGCCTTTGGAATAGAATATTTTAAATTTTAGATCAAAGAGATGGTCCCCACCATATCTGGCTTCTAGCAATTTTCCATTTCTCATTCAGAAATTCAACAGAAACTAATTACCAAATCCTAACTCTAGTTGACTTCCAAACTCTAATCTTAGTGCCCAAATTCTAACCACTCATCTAAATTGTTCATTCCTTAATTTTAACTGGAACATATCACTCCACCCGTTAAGGGCAACTCAGCCCCTCTCATATCCTCACTCACTGGCAGGCAGATGCTATCTTTAATATCCTTCATATAACCCACAGTGGGCCAAAACTGCTGCCCTAGCATTCTGAAGCAACAAGTTCCAAAATGAGAGTGCAAGCAGCCCAGCAGACGCTGGTCACACCACAAAGCTGTCTTTGCTATGAAAGTGCCCCCTTTCCTCTCCAGGTACCCAGGGCTTCATGTTGTCCCTGAGCCCTACTGGAAGTGGGGGAAAAGATTGGGGTGTTAAATCTTCTAGAGATTTTTCGGGAGACCATACACAGGCAAAGCTAACTGGAGGGGATGAAGTATGAATGGAGATTTCCAGCCATTTAGGCATTCATTCCGGGGAAGGCAATGGCACCCCACCCCAGTACTTTTGCCTGGAAACTCCCATGGACGGAGGAGCCTGGTAGGCTCCAGTCCATGGGGTTGCTGAGAGTCGGACACGACTGAGCGACTTCACTTTCACTTTTCACTTTCATGCATTGGAGAAGGAAATGGCAACCCTCTCCAGTGTTCTTGCCTGGAGAATCCCAGGGACAGGGGAGCTTGGTGAGCTTCCGTCTATGGGGTCGCACAGAGTCGGACACGACTGAAGCGACTTAGCAGTAGCAGCAGGCATTCATTCAACATTGTATGAACAATTAAAAGCACTAGGGCACCCAGGCAAGCTACGGTTCAGACACAGTTCCTGCCCTCAGGCACACTGCATATTCAGAGGCAACTGATTTTTCTGAGCACTTGAAATGAATTAGGTACCTGTGTTATTTAACATGTTATATTTTATTTAATCGCTACAACCCTATGGAAATGGAACTATTATTCCATTTCAGGGATTAAGGCACTGAGGCTCAGTGCTAGTAAAGTACCATGCCAAAGACTAAGTCCCTTTTCCTGCATTGTCTCTGGGTGGGGCAGGGAAGGAAAGTTTTTCAAGAAAACTTCTTCCCTGACTTCTCTGTCTGAGTCAAGCTGCCTCTGGCACCACCTAGTCCTAGGCAGCAAGTGTGGAGTTAGACGATTGGTTCAGATTCTCTCCGAGGCCCCACCCACCTCTGCTATGCCGAGCCTATCGCAGGCCTAGGTGAACCAGATTTGCAGGCCCTGGAGGCGGAGCCAGAGGTTGTCAGAATGTCACCTGGTGTCAGTGGAAGGTCAGAGCCAGGCCCAAGGAGTTCTCCACTTGTTGGTTACTATTCTTTTCGTTGGTTTCCGACTCTACCCATTTCCTTGCTGACCACCAGGCTTCCAAGCCACTGGACAGTCATGGGCCTTCTCTGGCTTTTCATGAAAGTCACAGTCAGACTGACTGTGCCACAGAGCACAAAGCCCTGCCTTAAAGGGGGCCATTCTGCTTCATGTTATATTCAAAAACAACGCTATTTAAAATGGCAGCCCACTCCAGTGTTCTTGCCTGGAGAATCCCATGGACAGAGGAACCTTGCGGGCTACTGTCCATGGGGTCGCAAGAGTCGGACACGACTGAGTGACTTTCACTTGTACGTTAGGCAACTACTCTGTCCTGCTTGTGGAGGAAATGGCCCCTGCCTTTGAGGTGTTTACAATGCAGTTATGAAAAATAGACATTAATAAATACAGTATTATAATAATAGATTAGTAGAGCACTGACTGCATACCAGGTTCTGCGGCTTTAACAAGGACTATCTCATTTAACGCACAGTAACATGAGCGTGTGTCACACCAACTTTTCTCCTGAGACGTAACAGGAGTGGAAAGAGCTGAGGGAATGACATTGGAAGAACTTACATTTAAATTTAAATCCTGTCAAGTACCAGCTGTATTTACTTAACCCGTCTGAGCCTCAGCTTTCATATCTGCAAAATAGGAGTATTTCATACCCCTCTGGTAAAGAGCTGTTTGTGACAGCTAAGTGCGATAATGCCTATGAAGTACTTAGTGTGTGCGTAGGATGAAATAGATGTTTATGTGTTTATTCATCATTTTACAAATGGGTACTGAGTAGTTATTATATGCCAGGCACAGTTGTAGGTACTGAGGATAAAACGGTAAATAAAACACAAAGTCTGCTTAGGTTCTATGGCTTATTCAATCTTGGTTTCTTTTCCACCTGTGTATTCCCATACACGTTCATGTTCAATAGCTCATTTTAAGTAGATGTATATTCATTTACTTCGTCTTTGCATCGTCCTGGTTAAATAGGGATAAAGAAGTTTAATTCCGTGTGATGGATGGAGAAACAGAGGCCTAGAGAGATAGCTGATTTACACAACACATCAGTAACAAACTTTAAGCCACAGGTTGGTATCCTGTTTCACAACCTTGTCTCCACCAGGAACTCTCTCTTTTGGCATAAGTTCCAGGTAGCCCCACAATTGTCCTTGGGGCTGTGAGCTTTTTAGAGAAAGTTCCTGCAGAGAGCTTCCGGCTAGGGCTTCTAGCCCCTCCTGCTCTCAGGTGCTGTGTATGCAGGTGGAGTGTTGAGCATCAGGGCAGAACGGTCCACCAGCAGAGACAGACTGGGTCCACTAAGATGGGGAAGAACAACGGGAGAAAGAGGTAAGTGGTGATTAAGCCCTTGCTCATCCCCGCCCCATCCAGCCTTTAGCCTCTGCCCACTTAGGTTCTTTCCTGCTAAGACTCCTCCCATCCCGTCCTCCAGACTCAGTGGATGTCCCCTCGGAGTGGAAACAGCACCACAATTACCTGTGTAATCAGGCTTGTGTTTAGTAAAGCTGGCCCTCATATTTATTACTATGTAGCAAAGTTTATCCCAAGCAAAAGTCCAAGGAATGGGGAAAGTTGCTGTATGGGCCTGTTCATACATGGAAGAATTACTTAGAGTTGCAAAACATTGAAAGCAAGCCAAATGTCCAACAACAGGGGCTTCATGGAGACAAACTGTGGCTGTCTCTACTGTAAAGTAGTAGTTCTTGACCTGGGGAAATGACTGTGGTGTATTGTTCAAGGATATAAAGCAGGCTGGAATATCAGGGAAGACCTCCAAGAGGAGGAGGAGGAGGCCAAGGCCCTCTCTCTTTGCCCCCAAAGAAAACCTGTTTGTTGGTAGAGCCCTCTCTCAACTGCCTCTAAGAAGCTTGTTTACTGCAGAGGATTTCAGAAACTGGCTTCAGAGTCTTTTTCCTTGGCCCTACTTTAAAAATTTTAGAAACACTATCCTTGATGTTTCCTAAAGTCCAGTAGGAGAAAGTTCTCATGAAAATCGAGACTCAGCTAGGGCCTTTGCATGAGCTGTTTTAGTTGAAGAAACCAATCACTGAGGAGATAACATATATCCTGCTTGACACAAACGTGCGTGCACTGTCAGTTTTCTTTCTAACACATCCTCACAGCACCATGGACTTCCTTCTCCTGTGTTTCTACTGGTTTCTGGAATTATCTGATGAAGGTCTTTCTCCACCTCTGCTGTCTCCCTCCATGAAGACAAAGCTCGTGGCTGCTGATGCTCACCACTCTCTTCCCCATTCAGCACAGTTCCTCTCAATAACTGACGGATGCATAGACAGGTGAGTGGCCAAGGAGTTGGATGGGCAGGTGAGCCTATAGGATAAACAAGAAGGAGGGAAGGGAGGGATTATAACAGACCTCAAAGCAGAAAGGAGCTTGCAATCAGGACTGGCTCCAGACACAGACCAGTAGGTAGCTGCCTGTAACAAATTACAGGGTCACTAGAAAGGCCCTCCCCACTTGGCTCCTGCGCCTGACATCCCTTTTATGAAAGGAGACAGAGCCTTCTGTTTTCTGAAGTGTACAGAGCTCAGCATGAATCCTATGTTGCTGGAGAGAGAGGAAATGCTCAGAGGCTCACCTACATCCATGCTAAAGGGTAAAGGACTGAGAGAGAGCCTTTCCTGAGAGCAAATTGTGATAAGAGGCTGTGAAGGAGGGGAGAGGGAATCAGGGAGCGAGGCCAGGACCCAAAAAATGGGCAACAGACACATAAAAAGGAGTCTTAGGGCCTGAGCCCAACCTTGAGCGGACGTGTCATTTTGCCTTTTCTTCACTCAGTCCTATTGGGTATTAACAGACTTTTGGATAAATCGGGTTCTGCAAATATTTGACGTATGGAAAGCTTTCAACAAAGATGGCGTTCGGAAGCCTGGCTCGGAGGCCCCAGGATGACAACCTAATTACGTTCCTTTTAATAGCTCCTTCCCAAGTGCTCAGTCAGGGACATCTGCTGAGCCGCGGTTGCACCTTCAGGGAGGAATATTTTTATCATCGAGATGCCACAAAAGGAAACATCTGAAGGCTGGATGAAAATGGCCTCTGTGTTCCCAGAGCCTCAGGGCCCAGGTAGGTAGGGCCTAACACTCTCCCCACCCCCTCCACCCCCAAAACAGGGCCAGGCTCCTTTTCACAGGCAGAGGAGGTGTTGACTACCTAGGAAGCTGTGGTTGTTATGTATGTGTGTTTAAAATTTTCCTTTTGTAGTTTTCCCAGAGGTACCTACAATGTGCCAGGCTGTCTCACCCAGGTTTCCACGTAAGCAGGGTGTCAACATGACAACTAAGGCTGATACCAGGCCTCTCTGCTCAGTGAGGGTGGGGTCCTGTCACGGCTTCTGTCTGCTAACTGTTCTCACCCGCCAGCCCAGCTGATGATCCCTAACACAGACCTTTGTCATGTCAGAGGAAGGAAATGGAGAGACAAGCCAGGAACAGCAGCATTTCTCTGGTTTGTTTTATGGGAGCTTAGCTTGTTAGGAAGGCCAAGCGTTGATGGGCTGAAGAAGGAGATGTGTCTGGAGGGTCCCTGGGATCAATGAACAAAATGCAAGGAGCCCTAGAGAGGCAACTTACTCCTCATTCTCTCCTTTTCTACCGATGAGTTCCCTGGGCCGCAGAAAGGCCAATGAATTTGCCCAAGGGATTAACGTGGCCCCCTGGGTCGACTCATCTACTTTCAGCAAAGAGTCTCTTTGTAGGGAGAACTGCTCTGTTCTGAGTTCATCAAATCACATTGGTAGGCCTTTGATTGAAGTGGGGCCTCTTAACCTTGGAAGCCAATTCTCTCTGACAGACGGAACCTGCGGAGCCAGAAGGAGAAAGCGGCCATCACTCTGCCTGGGCGGATCACCTGCTCCGTCTGGGGCCAGACCCTCATCTGCCCATCTGAAAGGATCTGCTGGGAGCTGAGGGCACACAGTGCTGTGTCTGCACTGAAAGTTATGACCCAGAAATGGTTTATGTTGATGGCAGCTGCTTTTCCTATTAGTAGTTTCTGCTACTGCTAAGTCGCTTCAGTCGTGTCCGACTCTGTGCGACCCCGTAGATGGCAGCCCACCAGGCTCCTCCGTCCATGGGATTTTCCTGGCAAGAGTGCTGGAGTGGGGTGCCATTGCCTTCTCCAATGCATGAAAGTGAAAAGTGAAAGTGAAGTCGCTCAGTCCTGTCTGACTCTTAGCAACCCCATGGACTGCAGCCCACCAGGCTCCTCCATCCATGGGATTTTCCAGGCAAGAGTGCTGGAGTGGGGTGCCATTTCTAGCACATCCTAAAGGTGCTTCCAGAGCCTTTGTGCTGATAGTTACTCCAGGTCCCTTCCAGGTTTCCAGTGAAGAAGAAGGCAAAAGCCGCAGCGTTTCCAAACCAGTGCTGAGAAGTGCGTGTAGAGTGGAGGGGGCCCTGCTGCTTTCTTCCCCCAGACAGATCTTCACTTCCAGCCCAGAGTCCCGGGGCCCCTCTCACCACACTTGTACTTTGTATTGCCCCTTCCCCTCAGCTCTCACTTGACCATCACAGACTTCTGTGGTGTCCTTGCCTTTCAACTTCAGCCTCTGTTGCTAACCAATTACCCAGTCTTTGGGTCTTCCTTTACTCACATTCTGGAGAGAGGAAATCTGGTTGCCTCAACCTGCTTTTGGCTTCAGATGCTCTCTCTTTGGGGTGCCAGTGTCTGGATGCACTGGTTTTGGGTCACGTGGACTTTCAGGGCCAACCCTTAACTGCCCTGCATAAAGACAAGCCTGTGCTGCTTTCCCGAAGGAGCTCTGGGGCCTAGGTTTGGCCTGGGCAGTACTCAGAGTGCTGGGGAGGGAGTGTTGGAAAAACCAAGGGAGCTCTACAGTAGGGCAAAGGCAGGATAAGACCTTGGTGATGGGGTCCAGCCTTGGCTTTCAAAAACAAATAAACAAATAATGAAGTGTTTCAACAGGCACCATGGTGGAAAAATCTAGGAGGTGTGTGGGGAGGGTTGGGAGCATGCTAGTGTGCTAAGTATGTGAACTTGCTTTTTCACAACCTCTATCAAGGCCATGATACAAATAATCAAATCCTACCACCATGACTAATGCTTATCCCATGCTGACACTGTTCTAGCTACCTTCCATCCAGAAACTCATTTAATCCTTAAGACAACCTCTGAAGTAAGTACTGTTCCTATTTTACCCATGAAAAAACAGACTCAGAGAGTCTAGAAAGCCCAAGTCACACAGCTAGCAAGTGGAAGAGCTGGGATGTGCTCTTTGTGGCTTTTCTGGATAGGAGCAGGTGGCCACCTCCACCAGGCAGTTTGGGTACCACTGGAATGGCTGCCCACTTCAGCATTCTTGCCTGGAGAATTCCATGGACAGAGGAACCTGGTGGGCTACAGTCCTTGGGGTTGCCAAGAGTTGAACATGACTGAACGACTTTCACTTCACCATTCAGTTCAGTCCTAACTGCCCCAGGATTTCTCCCTGTGTTTTCATGCTTGCCATTCTCCCTTGGGGTTCAGAAATTCCTACTGTCAATCATTAATGTAGTGGAGGACATATAACCTGGGAAGAGCCCTTGCCCACTCCCACTAGACCTTGAGTCCTCAGCAACTGCAAAATGAGCATGAAGACTTCACTCTTAGGAGTGAGTTATTAAAGCCTGGGGCTTAAAGGAAGTGGGCAAGCAGTGAAGGGCTCCAGGGTTAACCTTGAATTTAGGCTGAGAAAGAAGGAAATGTATGATGTATTGTATTGGGAAGCCTCAAGGCAGAAACCTTTTACCCTAATACCTATCATTCCACCATGACAGTCTTAGAGCAGCCCCAACCCGCAGAACTTGCTGTTGCTGATGAAAGTGCTCGATGTCTGAGCTGTCTAGTTTGGTAGCCACTAGCCTCATGTGGCTATGGAGCACTTGAAATTTGGCTAGTGTGACTGAAGAACTAACTGTTTAAATTTAATTCATTGAAATCTAAATGTAAACTGCCCCATGGGGCCGGTGGCTCTCTCTATGGACTGAGCGGTTCTTGAGGCCTCTTTTGTATATAGATCTCACTGGGAGGCTCAGACCATAAGCAATTATCTGCCAAAACCTTAGTTGAGGCACTGCAAGCAGGGACGGGTGTGGGGCCGCTGCCTGTCATCTGGCCAGTATGTGGCTTTAGAATCTTTACTCTGAATGCCTTCGGGCAGGGCAAGCACTCTCCAGTCTCCACAGCCTCTCCCCGGGCCAGTGCACAGACTTTGCCACCTCTGATGGCATGGGGAGTTGCAACCCTAGCCTTGGTAGAAGGCTTCAGTGGGTCTCAACTTGATTTCATTTGCTGTTTATGTTAGCCCCTAGATGGAGGCAAGTTGAGATGACTGTGTCCATTTCGTGGGTAAAATAATGAAGGTTCCCAGAAGCCCCTAGGAAGGGCCATTCTCCTAAGCTACCTCCACCTCTCTTGTCTTATTTGCATAGACACTGGGAGCCATGGGCTGGCTTCTGGGGCTGACTTGGCCCTGCTCAGAATGTTGCCTCACCTGAACCACAGGAACCAGGAGAGTGCCTCTTCCCCAGCACTTCATTCTTGTTTTCATTTAAGCATCACTTTGATTCACTTTTTTAAAAAAAATTTATTTATTTATTTATTTGGCTGCACTGAGTCTTAGTTATGGCGTGCAGGGTCTTTAGTTGTGGCATGTGGGAATTTTTAGTTATGGCATGCGTGGTCTGCTTTCCTGATCAGGGATTGAACCCAAGCTCCCTGCATTGGGAGCCTGGAGTCCTAGCCACTAGGCCACCAGGGAAGTCCCATCTTGATTCATTTTTAATTCAGTACAGCTGCCGTCCTGGCTTCCCTGGTGGCTCAGATGGTAAAGAATCCACTTGCAATGCGGGAGACCTAGGTTTGATTCCTGGGTTGGGAAGATCCCCTGGAGGAGAGCATGGCAACCCACTCCAGTATGCTTGCCTGGAGAATCCCCATGGACAGAGGAGCCTGGTGGGCTTCAGTCCATGGGTCGCAAAGAGTTGGATGTGACCAAGCGACTAAGCACAGCACAGCTGCTGTCTAAGGTTTGCTCAGTACACCCCTTCCACTCAACAGTGCCTGCCTGTCTGCCTGGGCTTCCAACCTCCTGTTGTGCTTTCAAAGTCAAAAACGTTGGGAGTCCAGGTTGGAGTCCAGAATCAGCAGATTCAACTGGGCGAACTTGGGAAAAACCCAGCCCTCCAACTCTATCTCCACGGAAGCCTGTGCCCCAGGCCTTTTCTCCACACCCAACCTGATCCTAGCCCCACCCCACTTTGCCTTGGCCTCACACTGCTTATCTCTTGGCTTCTGGAACTTAACACCTGCTTGACCCTCTGCCCCCTCAACCACCCGCAGGGCCTCCACTCAAGTTTCCTGCCTCCCTGACATGGGAGATCCTGCTGAACTGTCTGCCCTCTGCTACCCCACCACTTACCTTCGCTTTTTGGAGCCTTCCAATTCACACTACTATAGCACGGGGGCCAAGCAGAGACCTGCCTGCCATTAGGAGGTGCAGTTATATGACCTTGGGCAAGTAATTTAACCTCTCAGAATCTCAGTTTCCAAAACCGGGATTTTCAGAGGTTGGGTCGGATTAATGATTTTTCACACTGTTTTTCCCAGGAGGGTTCCTCAGAGACTACTCAGATGGCCGGTGGGGTGGGGGGACCAAGAGGACAGGATTTCCTCTACCTGCTTTGACCAGAGAACCCACCTTAATCTAATTAATGGGCCAGGCTTCTAAAATGCTGTTGAAAGAGAGAGAGAGAGATTGAAATCTCCAGATCGTCCATAATTAGAAGATCCAAAAAGATGCTTACAGCTTTAACTTGGTGGAGTCAAAATCTTTTCTCCCCAATGGGTTACAGGCTACACGCTGGGGCCAAGTCAGTGCTTGTGAAAGGAAGGAGGGAACCATGGAGACGTCTGTGGTGTTGCATGTTTATCTCCTCTCATCAACCAGACTGAAAGACTCTGTCTTGCATTTCTCTTGCATTCTCCAGAGAGCTCCCAGCGCAGGACTGCAGTCTGGCCTCAAACCCTCTTCCTAGCTGGGAGATGGGGGAGGGGGTAGAAGTTGGGGGAAGGACCTCTGGAAGACAGGACCTATTACCCTGAGCATACGTGCTTCTGCTCAGCCACTCAATCGTGTCCAACTGTTTGGGACCCTGTGGACTGTAGCCCGCTGGGCTCCTCTGTCCATGGGATGTTCCAGGCAAGAATACTGGAATGCATTGCCATTTCTTCCTCCAGGGAATTTTTCTGACCCGGGAATCAAACTCATGCCTCCTGCATTGGCAGGCAGATTCTTCACCACTTGAGCCACTTGGGAAGCCCTACCCCAACCCTAAAATATAATAAAGCAAATGCAGATGCTCTGGAGGTGAGGCCCACCTCCATTTACTACCTGGTGATCTCTGACAGAGTACTAAAGACCCTCCAAGCCCCAGTTTCTCAGCTAGGTAATAATGCTTATGATTTATTTATTGCATTGAAGTCAGACTTTGTATCTAGATCCCTCCCTCTTGTCTAGAGGTGCTGTGCTCAGGGCAGGGAAGAAGGATATATTAAATACTTCTTCTGAGTCCACTAAGTCGTGAGTAGAAACCACAGCTGAAAGGTTCAGAGCTGAGATGTGAGAAGTAATAGCTTGCTAGTAAAACACAGTAAGATAAGTCTTAGAAAAACAATCACAGAGTGACGGAGGCTGGAAGAGGTGGTTTAGGAGGGAGAGGAAACAGCTGGTTCACAGGGGGAGGCCTTGGACCCTCCAGCATTGGACCAGCTCATAGTACATGGAACAAAGCCGTGCAACCCACCAAGTCTTGGTCTCAGAGCTGTGGTCACATCTCCCAGAACCTGTGTCCGACTGTGACCAGTGGAGGACAGACACAGCCAGTCCTGGGGGACAAAGTGTGATGTCAGACAGACTTGTCTTTAGTATGATACCTCTTTTTTCTGTGCTCTTTCCCACCTCTCCCATCTTCTTCAGATGCCCAGAGCCTCTGGGAAATGGAAGAATGAGCACCCTAGGGACAAGACAGGATGAGTGTATTGGAGTGGGACACCCTCCTGGAGAGGTTAGGCACCCAATGTGAGACCTCTCTCAGAGAGGATTGCATTCCCAGGGGATCCTAGAGAGAGGCATTCCCAAGCCAGAGTCCACATGTGACCCACAGGTGCTTGTGGGTTTGGTCAGATCATGAAAATGTCAAGAGTTTTGTAAATGAAAAAATTAATTGTTGGTATTTAAAAATAGGTATTTAATTTAAAGGACTTTTAAAAATAAAATTTAGATTTCTGTCTTCTTTTGGAAAATTGGAGAACTGAAAGTGTTGAATATATATTTCCATTGAGCTGAGCAGCTGCTACTTTCCTTAAACACTCATTAAAACATCTGCTTTAACATCTGCCACAGTCCTCACCGCTCCCTATTGCTCCCGTGGCATCTGAACTTGTGACCTTTGACTTTATCCAAAGAAATGACACAGGCATAGGAACCATGAAGCCAATATTCCTGGGCAGAGGAGTGTTTCCCTGCTCCTAACACCGTTTTGTTTGGGAGGTCACCCTTCCTAAAAGAGGTAAAACCTCCCACACCACCTCACAGATCATGAAGAGCACTCAATGGCCAAAGGGGCTGGGAAAAAACTGTATAGCTCTGCCCAGCTCCCTACCCCTACAAACTGCCCTGTCTAGCATAAACAGCTGCCCATTTTATCAGCAGCAACAGCAATAGCTCATTCAGGCCCTAATTGTTCATCCTTTGTGACCCAGGAGAGAGTCAGCCTTGAACCTGGGCCCCGCCCGAACTTCTAGTCTGTTCCGACATCAGGGCCCTCTGCTTTCGCCTGCTGGCCTTATTTGTGCTTGGGTAGCCCTTTGTTTGAACCCTGGTCTTTGTTTCCTACTAGCCCTGAAATGCTCTGGAATGCTTTGTGCCTTGCCCTCCCATGTGAGGTTGTCTTTGTAGCTGAGTCCTTGGAATACCAGCTGCTGCCATCAGAGTCCTTCAGCTGCAAGACTTCCTTCCTTCCTCCCACCTCTGCCTACCCCAGAGGCTGATCTACCCCCAGCCCTTAGCACAGGCCTTGTCCTTTGCCTGCCCTGCCTCATGCAGGATGCTGCCAGCACAGGCAATGCTTGTCTAGAGAGTAGGGTTTAGGTGGGATTTCAGACCCCACTCTCCCCTCAGCCATGCACCTTTGTACACAACTGCAGAACTCTGCATAGGTTCGCCTGGGTGCAGAGCCTGGGCCATCCTTGTTTGGCCCTATCCTCTCACTGACCCAGCTTCATTTCTGATATCCCTCCCCTAGTTCCCAGCATTTCTTTTTCCTGTTTGTCTGGCACCTTATCCGGGACAACAAACCACGAATATAATAATAATTAACATATTGAGATTTTATCTGAAACAGTATATAAAGCACTATACACTCATTATATTTGATTCTTATAACAACCAGGAAAGGTAGAGCTGCTGTCCTCATTTTCCAGGTGAGGAAAGTAAAACCTAGAGAGATCAAGGAATTTTCCCAAGGCCCACCATCAGTTCAGTTCAGTCGCTCAGATGTGTCCTACTCTTTGCAACCCCATAGACTGCAGCACGCCAGGCCTCCCTGTCCATCACCAGCTCCTGGAGCTTACTCAAACTCATGTCCATCGGGTCACTGATGCCATCCAACCATCTCATCCTCTGTCGTCCCCTTCTCCTCCTGCTTTCAGTCTTTCCCAGCATCAGGGCCTTTTCCAATGAGTCAGTTCTTCGCATCAGGTGGCCAAAGTATTAGAGTTTCAGCTTCAGCATCAGTTCTTCCAATGAATATTCAGGACTGATTTCCTTTAGGATGGACTGGTTGGATCTCCTTGCAGCCCAAGGGGCTCTCAAGGGTCTTATCCAGCACCACAGTTCAAAAGCATCAATTCTTTGGCGCTCAGCTCTCTTTATAGTCCAACTCTCACATCCATAAAGGACCACTGGAAAAGCCATAGCCTTGACTAGATGGACCTTTGTTGGCAAAGTAAAGTGTCAAAGTGGCAGTGTGAGCCGCTCAGCTGTTTCCAACTCTTTGTGACCCCGTGGACCATGGCCCGCCAGGCTCCTCTGTCCATGGGATTCTCCAAGCAAGAATCAGATCAGATCAGATGAGATCAGTCACTCAGTCGTGTCCGACTCTTTGTGACCCCATGAACTGCAGCACGCCAGGCCTCCCTGTCCATCACCAGCTCTTGGAGGTCACTCAGACTCACATCCATCGAGTCAGTGATACCATCCAGTCATCTCATCCTCTGTCGTCCCCTTCTCCCCCTGCCCCCAATCCCTCCCAGCATCAGAGTCTTCTCCAATGAGTCAACTCTTAGCATGAGGTGGCCAAAGTACTGGAGTTTCAGCTTTAGCATCATTCCTTCCAAAGAAATCCCAGGGCTGATCTCCTTCAGAATGGACTGGTTGGATCTCCTTGCAGTCCAAGGGACTCTCAAGAGTCTTCTCCAACACCACAGTTCAAAAGCATCAATTCTTCGGCGCTCAGCCTTCCTCACAGTCCAGCTCTCACATCCATACATGACCACAGGAAAGACCGTAGCCTTGACTAGGCGAACCTTTGTTGGCAAAGTAATGTCTCTGCTTTTGAATATACTATCTAGGTTGGTCATAACTTTCCTTCCAAGGAGTAAGCGTCTTTTAATTTCATGGTGCAGTCACCATCTGCAGTGATTTTGGAGCCCCCCAAATAAAGTCTGACACTGTTTCCACTGTTTCTCCATCTATTTCCCATGTAGTGATGGGACCAGATGCCATGATCTTCGTTTTCTGAATGTTGAGCTTTAAGCCAACCTTTTCATTCTCCACTTTCACTTTCATCAAGAGGCTTTTTAGCCCCTCTTCACTTTCTGCCATAACGGTGGTGTCATCTGCATATCTGAGGTTATTGATATTTCTCCTGGCAATCTTGATTCCAGCTTGTGTTTCTTCCAGTCCAGCATTTCTCATGATGTACTCTGCATATAAGTTAAATAAGCAAGGTGACAATATACAGCCTTGACATACTCCTTTTCCTATTTGGAACCAGTCTGTTGTTCCATGTCCAGTTCTAACTGTTGCTTCCTGACCTGCATACACATTTCTCAAGAGGCAGGTCAGGTGGTCTGGTATTCCCATCTCTTTCAGAATTATCCACAGTTTGTTGTGTCCACACAGTCAAAGGCTTTGGCATAGTCAATAAAGCAGAAATAGATGTTTTTCTGGAACTCTCTTGCTTTTTCCATGATCCAGCGGATGTTGGCAATTTGATCTCTGGTTCCTCTGCCTTTTCTAAAACCAGCTTGAACATCAGGAAGTTCACGGTCCACGTATTGCTGAAGCCTGGCTTGGAGAATTTTGAGCATTACTTTACTAGCGTGTGAGATGAGTGCAATTGTGCAGTAGTTGGAGCATTCTTTGGCATTGCCTTTCTTTGGGATTGGAATGAAAACTGACCTTTTCCAATCCTGTGGCCACTGCTGAGTTTTCCAAATTTGCTGGCATATTGAGTGCAGCACTTTCACAGCATCATCTTTCAGGATTTGGAATAGCTCCACTGGAATTCCATCACCTCCACTAGCTTTGTTCGTAGTGATGCTTTCTAAGGCCCACTTGACTTCACATTCCAGGATGTCTGACTCTAGGTCAGTGATCACACCATCATGATTATCTGGGTCGTGAAGCTCTTTTTTGTACAGTTCTTTTGTGTATTCTTGCCACCTCTTCTTAATATCTTCTGCTTCTGTTAGGTCCATACCATTTCTGTCCTTTATCGAGCCCATCTTTGCATGAAATGTTCCTTTGGTATCTCTGATTTTCTTGAAGAGATCCCTAGTCTTTCCCATTCTGTTGTTTTCCAAGCAAGAATACTGGAGTGCTTTGCCATTTCCTTCTGCAGGAGATCTTCCTGACTCTGGGATCAAACCTGGGTCTCCCTCATTGCAGGCAGATCTTTACCATCTGAGCCACCAGTGAAGCTCCTGAGTGACAAAACTAGGGTTCAAACCTAGGTCTGTCTATTGCCAAAGCTTAGGCTTTTAATCTCTTGGCTCTGTCTCCCAAATCAAAGAAAACTAGAAAGGAGACTCAGAGAAGTCAATAATTTGTTTAAGGTCACACAGATCATCAGTGGTAGACCTCAAATTGAAACTCAGCTAAGTCTTCTGTCACCAAGTCCAGCTTTGATCTGTTGCCTCTTTCCCTGCTCTGTTTGCCTCTCAGTTCCTGGTATATGATGGGAAATACTTGCAGACTGAAATACTCACTTCATCTGACTTGACAGGCCTAGTTGGAGTTGTTTTCTTAGGGACTCCCTCCCAATTGTTTCAGTATCAACCAAACTGGTCTTCTGTACAAACAGGTTAGATCTTGATTCAACCCCTGTCCTCCCAAATGGAGACCCTGGAATTCCAGTAAGGAATAATTTTCCTATAAGGGGAATAGATGATTATAATTCATTGGGTTTGAAGTCCTAACATCTTAGGATAAATATGTTTTTTTCTGATAAGAGGACCTAAGAGGGTATTAGAAACGGAAGTTTTAGTTGGGAGTAGGTTGAGAGTGAACTCAGGGATAAACCCGGCCCAGCAGGGCCTGAAGACAAATTTCACGTAAGGTGATTTTCTGGAGATTAGAGCATCTTGATCTTGCTTTTTGGAACTCTGAATCTCTAGATTGACTTTGTGTTTGGGCCCTACAGGTCCCTGGTCCAGCCCCTGCTCCCAGCTAGGGAGGTTAGTTCAGATACTCTTGGAGATGACCTATGGACCGCCAGCGCCCTCAGATAGGACCAGTGGAAATGCCACCTTCACACTGCAAGTCTTCACACCTGTTCCCTCTGGGGAGTCCTAGGCCTGATCACAGTCCCCAGGAACAGCCCTGCCGAGCAGCTCATCTCATGAGCCTCTGTAGTGGATAGCAAACTGTGAGAGCCTAGAAGCACTTGGATCCCCTGTAGAAATAGGTTTCTTAGACACCTGGGCCAGATTAAGTTCCTGGCAGCCTGGTTGGGCTTAAAAACTTTCCAAAACCTTTACTCAATTCAATTAAAATGAGCAAGGATTTACTTAGGGGCTCTGAGTGCCAGTATTGATTCTGGAGATTTCATCACCTCCTCCTATTCTAGTCCATTTTCATATCCTGATAGCAACTGAATTTTCTTAAAACCAGCACTGCATAGTGTCCTGAGGCTTCAGGATAAGATAGACTTGGGTTCAGATTCCTCTGCCAGTCAGTAAATGCATGACACTTACCCTAACTGAGCTTCAGTTTCTCCATCTGTAAAACATCAACCTCAGAGGGCTGTATTTGAGAATTAAATGATATTATGCATGAGCTCAGATCAGTGTCCATCACCTGTAAGGTAGCTATTAGACCAATAAGCAGATAAAACCATAAAGCCTTCCTGCTCCCATAAAACATTCCTTTGCTCAGATACCACCCCTAGGACAAAGTCCTACCTTCTTCACCTGGCACTCAAGGACACACACTTCTGTGTAGGGCCACATTTCCAATGCTTAACAACTACAGGTGGCTTGTGGCTGCTGCATTGGACAGCACAGAACAGAACATTTCCATCCTTGTAGAAAGTTGGTTGTGCAGCCCTGCTGTAGGTGATACCACAGTTCACTCACTAACCTCAGCCCCTTTCCTTGGTACAGCTTTCAGTGGACGTATGGGGTAAATATGATCAGCATGAGGGTCTTAGGAGGTGGGGAATAGGTGCCCCTAAGCCAGGAAAAGCAGTAAACAGAGCTCAAGGAACTGAGGTCAGACCACAAGGGTAGTCATCAATATCCTCACTAGCCACGATTTTTCTTTTCGCCCTCATTTTGGCCTTAGCTCCTCTAGGGGTGCCCTGGGAAGGGAAGGAGATGACTGGCGGGGCTTTGGGGCTTTGTGAGCCTCTGTGATTTACTGTAGGCAACCTTTCTCTCACCACTTTTTCTTTTACTGTTTGTGCTACCGAAGTGAGCGCTCCCTTATCACTTAATTATCCCTACTTCTCTAGCTGCTGGGAGGAGTAAATGATTAATACCCTACCCCTGCCCAGGCACACTGGGAGAGTGTACCACAGGATAGATCTTTTTCTGGCATTTAAATAAGCACTGTACATGAAAATCTGTCTGTAAGAAGGGGTGTGCACGCATTTGTTTTTAATATAAAAAAAATGAAGAAAAATGAACAGATCATTTTTTACAAGACTGTGATACCCTAAAGCATGTGCTTCTGCCACTGCCCCCCACCCCCCACCCCCGGCAAAGTTAGGGGAAGGTGGATAAAAGAAAACTAACCGTGAGATGATCGTTTTTGAAGCTGAACTACAATAATATGAAGGTTCATTATTATATTCTCTCTAGTGTGGCTGGAAAACTTTCATAATAAAACAAGTTTAAAAACCAAGAGCCTACTCCCACTAAAACTTAATGTAACCGAGCAGACCACTTGCTCCCAAATGCCCAACGAGATCTCTCTCTGTAACACAAGGTGCCCCTGTTCCCATGAGCTGGGGCGAGGGGAGCAGGGAGAGTGGTGAGGGGCAGAGAGTGACTGTTCACCCTGGATGTTTCCATCCTGGTATCTGTTTATTCTTCAGGGAACATGAGCCTCTCAGGTGTCTCTAATTCCTGATGAAAGGATCTGTGGGTCCTGGAGTCCTGGTCCTTGGCCAGGTTTTCCAGTTGCTTCTCGGTCTCAACCTCTGGTAGTAGGAGCTGCTTTCTCTTGCTGCAGCCCCCCACCTTTCCCACCCTCCTGCAGCCTGAGGGGACCTCATACCTCACTTTCTTCACCCCTTGGGGCTCCTTTGTTTCCCAAAGCCTTACTTGTCACTTCCTGGGCCACAGAGGATGTTTCACACAGCTGGACAATCAACCCGCTGGAGAATCACTCCCCTGGACCCTTTGCTGAGCCCTATTTTGCTGTTTCAGAAGATAGTCTGGTATCTCTGGCTACAACCTCAGTTTCCAGGCCTAAATTTCCCATATCACCTACTATAAGACTGGGTACCCACCGAGGGAAAATGAACGAATGAATAAATGGGTCTAACAGGCAGTGAGCCCTTGCTTTTTCTACCTGCCACCCTCCACCCCTACTAGGGGCTCTGAACCAAAATAAGAACCATGAAGGATGGTTTTCCATTCTGATTCAACAGGGGCCAGTCACAGCAGGTAAGGAGTGAGCCACCATGATGCTGTTATTCTGGTATTGTGTCTGTCCACCCATGCTGGTTGGAGAGAGAATGATTTGAGCCTGGGAAGGATGGTGGCTACTTTGAGTCTCGCCAGAAGGATACTGAGAGAGAACTAGAAAAGCAGGAGAGAGGAAAGTGGGGGCAAATAGAAATCAAAGAGGTGGGAGTAGGGAGGCTCAGGGAGGAGGTGGGAGAAAGGGGCACAAGGATAGAGAGGGAGAGAACCTAGCCTGGCCCTGCACATCCCCAGCCCTCTGACGTGGCTATGCTGATATCTCCAGCACTAATTGCTTCAATTAATAATACCGCTCTATAAAATTTCAGCAGCTGAGACCGAGTGAAAGGAAGGATGACATAGTGCATTAATAATGCAGGCAGCCGATGGCTCCTGGGAGCTCCATTAGGGAGCCCGACTGTCGTCCCCGCAGCAGCTAACACTTGGACAGGGCGGCCAGCGTCCTTGGGCCACTGCAGACCGCGGGGCTGAGGAGCCGCAGAGGCGGCGCCAGTGGATGGGAGGCTGGGGACGGCTTTAGCCTTCTCCGAACCTCCGGAAAGCACCCCTCCCCCATTCTTTGATCCGAACAACTGATGTTTTCTCTGTCTTATGTAAGTGCTGCTCAAGGTTTCAAGATCGCTGCCCTAAATCCTACCCGCCCACCTGCTCCCAAACTGCCCCTTCCTGGACCTAGTGCTGATTAGCAGCCCCTCCCCCACCTCCACCAGTGAGGGAAGTTCCAAGGCAGCTCTCCTGATGGTTTTTGCTTTTGTTTTTGAAATCTCTGTCCCATTTTTGATCTTTCATCTCAGTCTTCTCTCCTCTTTGTCCCTGGATTCTTAAGAGCTCTTAGAGCAGTGATCTCTCCCAAAACAAAGAACCTGTCATCCAAAACGCATTACAACTGGTTTCTCTGAAGTCAGCAACAATATCAGCATCACCCAAGTCCTCCCTAAGGGTCTGCACGTGCACAGCCCATCCCCTAGACTGTGCCCAGGCCAGGCTGAGTGTGAAGCCAGGAACAAAGGAGCCAGTGGCAGACGGCCTCATCTGAAGCGGCAGGTTCCTGTGCGGTATTATGCTGGTGCAAAGCCAGTTCTTTTCCCATTTGCTTGCAGAAACCAGGCCTGGACCACCCCAAACTCACTAATTGCTGCTGCTGCTGCTAAGTCGCTTCAGTCGTGTCCGACTCTGTGCGACCCCATAGACAGCAGCCCACCAGGCTCTGCTGTCCCTAGGATTCTCCAAGCAAGAACACTGGAGTGGGTTGCCATTGCCTTCTCCATTGTGTGAAAGTGAAAGGTGAAAGTGAAGTCACTCAGCTGTGTCCGACTCGTAGCGACTCCATGGACCGCAGCCCACCAGGCTCCTCCATCCATGGGATTTTCTAGGCAAGAGGACTGGAGTGGCTTGCCATTGCCTTCTCCGATAACTCACTAATTAGGGCTTCTCATTCTGGGGTCTAAATGTTAGGGGAAACACTGACTGAAACCGCCCACCCTGGCTAGGCACCATAGTAACCATTAGCGTGAATTATTTTATGACAGGAGGCGTTGGTAAGGAACATGCAACTAACAAGCTACCATCAACCAGAAGAATTCAAGAAAGGTCAAAAGGAGACACCACGTGTCCTCCCACCTCCTTGAATTCTGCTTGCTGGAATCCATCTTGGTTGAGCAATGCATGCACCACTAGAAAGGACCCTAAGTTTGAATGACTGGCGACCGACAACCCAGAAACTAACCCATCACCATAAAATCTGAAGCTGCGAGCCGCGTAGCAGAGCAGTCCTCCTGGGTTCCCTTACACTCCTGCTCTCTGGCCAGGTGCCCCTTCCTAGGGCAGTTTCAGCAGAGAGTGACCTTTTTAAAAATGGTGTGAGTAGATATTAGGTATACAAAGGAGTGGGCTGCAGTGGACACTGCTGATTTTTAGCCAGCATTCATCCTCCCATTGATACATGTCTAACAGATCCTAGTTTCTATGGGATATTTACTCCTTCTTTTAAAGTCAGTGAGTGCATTGTGCTTGGTCTATGCCAGTCTCAGAATCCTACTCCTCTCACCAGGAGTCAGCCTGGGATTGAACATGTGGCCCAGTTCTGGCCACTAAGACAAAGAGAGAAATTGCTAGGAAGCTCCTGGGAAAGAGACATAAGAAGGGACAGTTTGTTCTTTTTCAGTGGGATGTTTCCACATCTGGAATTGCTGTGGGCATCCTGTCAGCCAACCTGAGGATGAAATCCACTCGAAGATGACAGAGTGGGAGGGAAAGGACTCCTTAAGACACTGTGAGCCTGCCCTTCCTCTGAAGATGAGCTAGGAAAGATAATAATAAATTCCCTTCAGTTGAGGACAGTTTGAGTTGAGGTTTTTTTGTTACTTGCTGACAAAACCATCATAGCTGATACACCCTCCCTACTTTAACATGCAGTATTTGCAGTTTGTCTGACATGTTTCACATATTGCCTTGTCATCTTTATTGTATTGTTGTATTGTTACTTAACTTTTCCTGTGTTTATGTCTCATCTATGAAGTCTACACCAGCTCTTCCAACCCACGTAGATGTTCTCTGAATTCTTATACAGCTTCCAAATAGCAGTCAAATCTGTCATCCATTCATACCAGAAATAGTTACTGAGCCCCTGTTATATGCCCTGATAGCTCAGTTGATAAAGAAGCCACCTGCAATGCATCTGGTTTGATTCCTGGGTCAGGAAGATCCTCTGGAGAAGGAATAGGCTGCTGCTGCTGCTGCTAAGTCACTTCAGTTGTGTTTGACTCTTTGCAACCCCATAGACGGCAGCCCACCAGGCTCCCCCATCCCTGGGATTCTCCAGGCAAGAACACTGGAGTGGGTTGTCATTTCCTTCTCCAATGCATGAAAGTGAAAAGTGAATGGGAAGTCTCTCAGTCATGTCTGACTCTTCACAACCCCATGGACTGCAGCCTACCAGGCTCCTCTGTCCATGGGATTTCCAGGCAAGAGTACTGGAGTGGGGTGCCATCTTCCTACCCACTCCAGTATTCTTTGGCTCCCCTTGTGGCTCATCTGGTAAAGAATCTGCCTGCAATGCAGAAGACCTGGGTTGGATCCCTGGGTTGAGAAGATTCCCTGGAGAAGGGAAAGGCTACCCACTCCAGTATTCTGGCCTGGAGAATTCCATGGACTGTATAGTCCATGGGGTTGAAAAGGGTTGGATATGACTGAGCAACTTTCACTTTCACTGTTTTGTGCCACACTCTGGACAAGGGCTAAGGATACAGCAGTGAGCAAGACAGATGTGGTCCCCACGTCTACAGAGCTTATAGTCTGTTATGAAATGTTTGTGTCTCCCTCAAATTCATATGTTGAAATCCTGACCCCTAATGTGATGGTATTAGAAGGTGGTGACTTTGGGAGGCCTTACAAATAGCTGTGAAAGGAAGAGAAGCGAAAAGCAAAGGAGAAAAGGAAAGATATAAACATCTAAATGCAGAGTTCCAAAGAATAGCAAGAAGAGATAAGAAAGCCTTCTTTAGCGATCAATGCAAAGAAATAGAGGAAAACAACAGAATGGGAAAGACTAGGGATTTCGTCAAGAAAATCAGAGATACCAAAGGAACATTTCATGCAAAGATGGGCTCCATAAAGGACAGAAATGGTTTGGACCTAACAGGAGCAGAAGATATTAAGAAGAGATGGCAAGAATACACAGAAGAACTGTACAAAAAAGATCTTCACGACCCAGATAATCATGATGGTGTGATCACTGACCTAGAGTCAGACATCCTGGAATGTGAAGTCAAGTGGGCCTTAGAAAGCATCACTATGAACAAGGCTAGTGGAGGTGATGGAATTCCAGTTGAGCTATTTCAAATCCTGAAAGATGATGCTGTGAAAGTGCTGCATTCAATATGCCAGCTAATTTAGAAAACTCAGCAGTGGCCACAGGACTAGAAAAGGTCCGTTTTCATTCCAATCCCAAAGAAAGGCAATGCCAAAGAATGCTCAAACTACTGCACGATTGCACTCATCTCACATGCTAGTAAAGTAATGCTCAAAATTCTCCAAGCCAGGCTTCAGCAATACGTGAACCGTGAGCTTCCAGATGTTCAAGCTGGTTTTAGAAAAGGCAGAGGAACCAGAGATCAAATTGCCAACATCCACTGGATCATGGAAAAAGCAAGAGTTCCAGAAAAACATCTATTTCTGCTTTATTGACTATGCCAAAGCCTTTGACTGTGTGGATCACAACAAACTGTGGATAATTCTGAAAGAGATGGGAATACCAGACCACCTGACCTGCTTCTTGAGAAATGTGTATGCAGGTCAGGAAGCAACAGTTAGAACTGGACATGGAACAACAGACTGGTTCCAAATAGGAAAAGGAGTATGTCAAGGCTGTATATTGTCACCTTGCTTATTTAACTTATATGCAGAGTACATCATGAGAAATGCTGGACTGGAAGAAACACAAGCTGGAATCAAGATTGCCAGGAGAAATACCAATAACCTCAGATCTGCAGATGACACCGCCCTTATGGCAGAAAGTGAAGAGGAACTAAAAAGCCTCTTGATGAAAGTGAAAGTGGAGAGTGAAAAGGTTGGCTTAAAGCTCAACATTCAGAAAACGAAGATCATGGCATCCAGTCCCATCACTTCATGGGAAATAGATGGGGAAACAGTGGAAACAGTGTCAGACTTTCTTTTTCTGGGCTCCAAAATCACTGCAGATGGTGACTGCAGCCATGAAATTAGAAGAAGCTTAGTCCTTGGAAGGAAAGTTATGACCAACCTAGATAGTATATTCAAAAGCAGAGACATTACTTTGCCAACAAAGGTTCGCCTAGTCAAGGCTATGGTTTTTCCTGTGGTCATGTATGGATGTGAGAGTTGGACTGTGAAGAAGGCTGAGCTCTGAAGAATTGATGCTTTTGAAGTGTGGTGTTGGAGAAGACTCTTGAGAGTCCCTTGGACTGCAAGGAGATCCAACCAGTCCATTCTGAAGGAGATCAGCCCTGGGATTTCTTTGGAAGGAATGATGCTAAAGCTGAAACTCCAGTACTTTGGCCACCTCATGCGAAGAATTGACTCATTGGAAAAGACTCTGATGCTGGGAGGGATTGGGGGCAAGAGGAGAAGGGGACGACAGAGGATGAGATGGCTGGATGGCATCACTGACTCGATGGACATGAGTCTGAGTGAACTCTGGGAGTTGGTGATGGACAGGGAGGCCAGGCGTGCTGCAATTCATGGAGTCGGACATGACTGAGCGACTGATCTGATCTGAAGTAGGTCATGAGGGTAGAGCCCTCATGAATGGAATTAGTGCTCTAATAAAGGGACCCCAGAGAGTTCTCTTGCCTTCTTTCTACCATGAGAGTCAACAGTCCTCATAGCACTTAACATAGCTGACCCCTAGATAAGCATTCATCTGTGTCAAATAAATGAAGGGACGAATGTGTAAATAGATGGATGGAGTTAAGTAAATGGTTAAACACTTTCATTCTGTCTCTGCAGTTGGGAGATTACAAATGAATCCTTCTGATGCCAGAGTCCATATGGGCAGGTCCTGGGAAGAAAAGCTTCCTTCAAAAATGAATGTCCATGGGGAGTTCCCTGAGTCTCTATCCTCCTGGTGGTATCCTGACTCCTTTATTGCCCAGGTTGGCTTCGTCTTCCTGGCTGAAGAATCTGAAGGAGGCAAGATCCTAGGGTTCCTAGGCACATGTGACCCCAAACTTTCCAGGCTGGATCCCCACCTCTCCAATTGCACTGATTGGTGGCTAAGTAACCCTCGTGGATTATGTCCCAGGAACTCTGGCCTTCTCTTCTCCTACCAAAGTGACTTCCTGGCCAGAGCCCAGGAGACCGGATGTGCTCCTGCTAATGGTCTGAAAGTGCTCTCTGCTGCTGGCCCAGACTCCCAGGAGGTCGTGAGAGAGGCAGAAGTCTGGAGAGATAACGCAGACTGCTCACTCGCCCCCGGGGTCTAAACTTGAAACACTGAGCAGCTCCATGCTTGAGGCAGTCCAGATGACAGCCAGCAAGATTCGCTGAGGATAGTCTCAGTGGACTGTTAGAGCCGGACCCGGGGAGGCAGGCAGGGAGGAGGAGCCCAGGAAGGAAGCATCAGGTCCATTGTGAAGTCTCCCTTAAAAATCCATCATCTGAGCCAGTGTGCAGGCAGAAATGAGGCCTTCCCTGGAGCTGGATACAGAGCCTGCCTGGGGGCCCAGTTTTATACCTGGACTGGCCAGTACTCAGCCAGTCACCCCCAAGTGCGACCTAGGCTGGTCCTGACAGTTTCTGAGCCTTCAGGTATCGCAGAGGAGCAGGACCAGTTGTGTAACTTGCAGGGCCAGGGCGACACGGAAATGTGAGGTCCCTTGTTCAGAATGATTAAGAATTCCAAGATGATGACAGAGCCTGAAACCAAGCCCAGGGTCCATCGAAGCACCAGGCCCTAGGTGCTTCACAGGTCGCCCTTGTGAAGCTGCAGAGGGGTTACTGCAGAGGGGTTACTGGAGAAAAGTGTGAGGCGGGGAGAGTTACCAGCAATGGTTAACCACCAGCCCTGAGTCTTAAAGGAAGGGGCTTTAACTTCCTTAGGTCTCCTTCCTGGGACCCAGAGACACCCATCACTGATGAGGTGAAAGTGAGGGGAGTTTTAGTTTTGTTGCCTTGAAGTAGAGACCACCTTCCTGTGTGTGGAGTGGATCCAAAATGAGTGAACCCATGTCGGAGGTCACAGGGCCAAGACATGTTCAGATGGCCATTTGTCCCAGGGCCTTTTGCTTTAAGTTAAGGCAGCTAGGACGCACCCTTTAGAGCGTAATTCAATTCACCTCAGTACCAAGGACGAAATAACACATCACCCCCTGGGTGAGAAAGGGTCTATAGGATCTTTGTCAGTGAGCTTTCAAGGGAGGTAATTCAGAGACAATGTGGCATTTTAAAAAGTCCTTGGATAGCAAGGCTTTATTTAAATGGCAAAACATACTGTAATTTGAATAGAAAGACTCAGTTTTGTAAAAGTGAAAAAAATTTTCCCTAAATGAATCCAATTCCATCTCATTGCAATCAGTGTTTTAAACTTGGCAAAACTAATATTAAAATTGATTTGGGAAAAATAAACTTGGGAGAACAAGGAAAACAGTTTTAAAATTTTAGTTAGAAGATAGGACTTTAGATATTAAAGTACATTTTCAAGGGCACATAAAGATGCCTCTAGGACCCTCTTCATCTCGAGCAGGTCCAGAGGATGGTCTTCTTTGCCCCTGTAGCCTTGGCTGCTGAGGCCCTGGACCAAGTCTTGGAGGTTGTGCTGTTCAGAGCCCAGGCTGCTCTGCCCAGGTGCTGCACAGGGCATTCTGGGAAGCCAGAGGCATTGCCCACTGCCCTCGGGTTGCTCCCAGAGAAACAGGTGGCTTCAACTCACTGGGGACCTTCTTGCAAAACCTCCTTTCCTGCAGGGGAGACTCTTAAGGAAATCTGCACCAGTTCCTGGTCCCTGACCTCGCTTTCACCCCAGAGGCTAAGAGAGTCATCAGTCCACGTACTCGTCAGACCAAGGACGGTCTTGAGTAGGAAGGCAGCCTGCTGTGTCAGGCTCCTGTGGGTTACTGAGTGTGTACACGCATTGGCTATTACCGAGTCCTCCTGCTTTGTCGTCTTTGAGTGTCTCCACCCAAAATTCAAAGCATTAACGTAAAGGATGGAGGAACAGTCACGATTAACATGTGGTTCAGAGGGAAGCTGAGTTGACTGAGATGGATGTGACATTTCTCTGCGTGTTGGGGGCTGATCCTCCCTCAGCCCTCTCCCCCACCCCCAATTCCCGTGGATAGCTGAGAGTGAGGACTATTCCAGCAAGTAGTGGGGGTCCAGACACATGGACATCTTTAGTCCTTCCAACAGCGTTCCGGGTAGCCCTGGGCTCCATTCCCACAGAGGTTACTTGCTTCTCTTGCTTCTCTGTGGATTTGCTTTGGGGGAAAATGGTTCGGAGTGAGTATTGGAACCCAAATCTCAACAGCAGCAGTTTCTCCCTCTTCCAGAAACCATTCTTTGTTTTTGCCAAATGCTGGGCATTCAAAACAAGTTGCCTTTTGTCTCAACGGGGAGTGGGCTTTGGTGGGCCTGGGGTGGATTTCTAATCTTCTTGCCCTGTACCTGCCTCAGGACTGGTGGACAGAGTCATTGCAGGGGTCTGGGAGAGAAAAAGCAAATTTGCTGGAGATGTCAGCCCTCCCCCCAGCAGAAGCCTGAGTAGGGTCTGCTGTGCTGACACTTGCTGGCTGAGGCCGAGATCAGCCATCACTGCAGACAGAGTTGTTTCTTATTTTCATCCTGTGGCATAAATGGAGAGGCTCTGAATGCAGCTTCCAACAGGGGCTGCAGCTCAGGGCCCTTAATAGGTCTTTAGAACAGGCCTGCAGAGACTGGCTTCCTAGGAGCCGCAAGAGCTGGGGGCCTCAGGCTCAGCACCACACCCCTCCTCCCAGCCCCCGCCTGCTGCATTGCACCACTGATTCACTGAAGACATCATCCTCACCCACTTGAGAGCGGCTCGTTGCTCGGCTCTGACAATTAGACTGAGCTGCTGCAGAGAAGCGCTCATCCTCACCGACATAAGGCTTTTTAAAAGTGATCAATTGCATTAGCAAATTTCTTATTAGCTCTGTTGTCAGGAGGGAGCTCCTGCCACATTAGCTTGCTGAGGCTGATGCAGAATTTCCCAGCCGTTAATTACCATGCCAAGGGTTAAGGGACTCAGAGGATGGTAGGTGGATGGGTGGAGGCCCCCATTCTCTTTTCCCTCTCCCGTGGGAGGTCAGGGAATCTGGGGCTTGGTGTTGAGCTTCTCAGGTCTGACTCTGCAGTGGGGTAGGGCCCAGGACGCCCACATACCATCTGAGCTGATAGAGGTTGGGTTGTCCAATAGAGCCTCTGGGATTTGGCAGCTTGGAATCTGCACAGCAGCTCTTTAGGAGCTGCAAGTTCAAGGCAGAGCCTGGGCTGCATCCCAGAAAGGTGCTCTGGCCTCACCTTGGTGGGTGGAAGGTGGGGGAGGGGAGAGAGGGGGATTCAAGGCCACTGATCCTCATTTCTCCTCCCCTCCCTTCAGACAGCTTGAGAGTCTCCTCCCTGAAGGTGACATCACATCTCCTGCTCAGATCATCTCTTGGTGACTATCCAAAGAACTGCATATTCAGGATATCCAACCCGACTTCCACCGGCCCAGGCTTAGACAAGGAATTGCTTAAAACTCACATGCATCTGGGAGCAAAACGAGAGAAGGCAGATTTTGATTTCTTGTTGTACCTAGTGCCCCAAACTAAGAAAACCATTCAGAGGGTGTCTGATTCCTTTGAGAATCTGACAGAACAAATAGATCTTCATTCCCAGGAAAAATGAATGTATTCACATGTGTGTCTTCAGCTTGGGAATGCTCTGCAGTCAGTTTATGAATCCCTGTTTTATAACTGCCCTTCCCAAGCCCATGGGAGCAGCTGATCCCTGGGAAGGGCCCAAGCAGCCCCCTGCCCCAAGAAGCAAGGTCAGCTCCTGAAACAGCAGCAGAGCCAGCTCCTTGGGGCAACGCAGGCCCTGTTTGGGTGAAGGCTGCAAGACACAATTGCATCATTCCTTGGGTTACAGTAGACATGGTGTGACTGAGACATGGGTTCAGGGCAGCACTGACTTTGTGGTCAGGTCTGCATTAACTGCTCCTTCTGAGAAACCAGTTCCTGTGACTGGGAGGCCCCTGGTCCTGGTGTGTTCCTGCTGAGAAAGGAGGTGGGGAGGAGGAGGAGGAGGAGGAAGAGGAAGTAGAGACTGCAGCAGAAAAAAAGAGAAGATTCTGAAATGGGTGCGGGGGAGGGTGAGTGTGTGTGTGCGCTCGCGCGCATGCGCGAGTGGAGAAAGAGAAGTGGGTGGGGAAGAGCACCGAATTCCTCATTGTTCATCTAAAGGATACTTGAGATGAAATCTCAGAAAAATTGTGAGGATGAATTTGCACTCTTTCACACACACAGCCTCAAATTCTGCCTTGAGTTTTGGTAGGCGGAATGCTCTGCTCTGTGAAATCAAGAAAACACTCTGCTTTCTTGTCAGCTCTCAGAAGGTTGGGCTTTCGAAAATCCCCCAAGGAGAGCGGAAAGGTGGGAAGAGGTCCTCTAGCATGTTAAGTGAAGTGAAGCGAAGTCACTCAGTCGTGTCCGACTCTTTGCGATCCCATGGACAGTAGCCTACCAGGCTCCGCCGTCCATGGGATTTTCCAGGCAAGAGTACTGGAGTGGGCTGCCATTTCCTCCTCCAGGGCATCTTCCCAACCCAGGGATCGAACCCAAGTCTCCTGCATTGCAGACAGACGCTTTACCGTCTGTGAGGGGGCTACAAAATTATTCTCCAGGGCCCCAGTGGTTTCCACGACTCCCTGAGGGGAGCAGGAGGGTAAAACTGCTGATGAGACCAGACCCAGCGGATTCTTTTGAGGGATGGAAGACACTGATAACCAACTGGGACTTCCTCCTTCTCTGTATTGAGGAATGTTGACTTTAGCCCAGATCCTGATTCAGCCTCAGGGCCACAGCCTGTCCAGGGCCCATCCTTATCCCTCCCTCCCTGGTTCCCGCCTCCCTCCGGGTTCAAGCAGTCAGGAGCTAGGCTCTTGCTCCAACTCTAGTCTAGTATCTGCCTCGTTTCCCAATCTCCTTCCAGGATGGCCTTGCTCAGGATCCAGCCCCACCGGTCGGACCTGCTCGCCATCCCTTTCAGGCATGCAGTCCCGGCCCAGGAGGTCCGCTCCGCTTCATTTCCATGGGCCACTCCTTGGGCTTTCTAGGTCCACATTGCAGCCCTCCTGGTGTTTTCAGCCCCATATTGCAGAAACTGTGGCATGACAAGCTCTTCTTGCCAGCATCCCACATGCTCCTCCTTCACTCTCAAGATGAACCCATATCGGTCTGGTTACCGAGGGGGAAGATTAGAGACATTGAAAGGGCTCAGGATTTTGTGAGCTAGGGAAGAGGTGACTCAGCCTGATTCAGTTTCTCTGAGGACTGTGGGCCTGGGCTTATGTCTGTCTGCTCCCTGCCCATGGGGAATGGCCAACACTGGGCCCTGAAGCGGAGGGACTGGTTCAGAGGAAGAAGAACCCTGTTGGCCACCAAGAAGATGAAATTCTGCAGCAGCTCGTGGGTGACCGGAAAGGAACCCCTCCCTGGAAAGGTCCTTCAAATATTTTCCACCTGTCCTGCATGGTCTCTGCATTTTCTCCTTCCCAGCTCTGGGCTTCAAGGACTGCTCCGTCCAGCTGCTTCAGCCCATGCCTACTCACTGGTTTGTAAAGTTAGGAGAGGCAGCATCAGTGTCCCAGGAATGCTGGAAGTATGATTCTCCAAGCACTTAACTTAATTCAGAAAAGAAGTTAAAATGGGGAAAATTGATTCCCCACCCACCCAGCTCCCTGTCCTAATGCTCCTGTTCCCCATATCAACCAGAAGAGGAAGCAACTCCCTGAAGCAGCCTCACCTCCCCGCCCCCAACTCTCTCATTTATGTGTTTTGTTTTGTCACATCACCTATCGTGATCTTTTATTTATTTTGTGTTTGTGTACTAGGTATTGCCTGTCTCCCTCAACCACCCACTCATCCATTAGGCCCTTGCCTTGTTCATCGCCACATGCCCAGTACCCAGCACAGCGCCTGGTCCACCATGGGAGGATACAGTCAGTATCTGTTAATATGAGGGAAGGTGGTTAGGATGTGGAGAGGAGGCCGGGACCAGGGAGGCCATCAGTGTCGATGGAGTTAGCAGGACATTTGGCATCATCCTTTGCATTACCCTCTGAGGCTTTCCGCGGCCAAGTGGATAAAGTTCATATTCGTTATCCTGACATGCAAAGCCCAAGTCTGTCTTTCTAGGTTCATTTCTTGCTAATCTCCTTTTAAGACTCCAGTGCCTCAGCCTCTCCAAATTGCTAAATGGTCCCCACATTCCCAAGTTCTTCCATGTGTGTTCTTATGCACGTTTGCAACTGAAATGCCTTTTGTCTATGCAGTTAGGAATTATTGGGTTGGCCAAAAAGTTTGTTTGGGTTTCTCCATAAGATGGTATGGAAAAACTGGAATGAAGTGTTTGGGGCATCCAATATACTCTCTCTTTTTATGATGACTGAGGATTGAAGGTTGCAGTATAGAGCAAGCTCCTACCTCAGTGCTTTGCCAAAATGAAGTCCTCACTAAATGCTGGTTAGCATCCTTTCTCTTCCTCTCTGTCTGGGGCACCTACCAGTACAGGGGGCTGGAACTCTGTGAAGCCTCAGGCCCAGCTGATCACCCCAGGACTCCACAGTGCTTTGTTCTTCCCATAGTTAGTGACTTGTTTCAGGGTCTGTGTCCCCAAGCTGCCTCCTAGGGCAGAGGCATCTGTGTCTCCTTTGCTTAACATGGTGCTTGGCACACAGTAGGTGCTGAATAATGCTTACTGGATAATCGGAAACAAGATTGGTCTGGAGGGTGTTGGGAAGGAAAGTCAGTATCTGTGCCCTCCTGGGCTGGGGGAAACTAGGAGGGGAGGAGGAGGGTAGTGCCTCCCTCCTGGGGCCTATCAGTCATCTGGCCATGAAATCAGAATCTGCATCCCAAGCACCACAGCCACATCCAATTTTCCATCAATGAAATATTCAGTGGCTCCACAGCCATGGTCTGCTCTGTATCCGGAAGGGAGGGGCTCCCACCTGCTCAGTGCCTGTCTCCACTCCTCTGCACACACCTGCCCTCAATCTCCAGACCAGAGCCTTTGTTATCCTTCCTCTGTGCCTTGCTAATGCTCTGTATTCCCAGCATTCCCCCCAGGCCCCAAATCAGGACTGCCCTTCTTCTGCTTCCCTGACTATTCAACTCCAACTCAGCCTTCCCTGAGGCCCACCATCTCGACGAAATCTTCATTAGAAGTGATCTTTCTCTTCCCTGGACCCCAAACCTATATTTCACCACCCTAGCCAAGTGGAGTTACTTCTTAACTGGACCCATCCTAGTTCATATGAGATATGAATTTTGGCTCAAAACAATGGTTTACTGCTGCTGTGGCTTTCCCCCCTGCAGTTTGGCATTGGGACTGGAGTGCTTAAAAGAAAGTAGGAATGGGAATTTCAATGAAAACAACAGGGGGTTTTCAGGGACCTCTGCCGGACTTGGAACCCTAAAGCTTCCCCACTTTAATCAAGGACAATTCTCCCGCCTTGCCCCTACTCTAGACAAGTACTCTACACAAGCAGGGCAGGGGGACCTTTGGGGTCAAACATGTAGCCACAATGATCTCCAGCCACAATGTGCTGCCTCTGAGTACACAGCGACTGCTGTTCAACATGGTGAATTTGGGCATGTTGTGAGATTGCCAAGTGACACAGCAATGAGCTGAAGGCTGAACAGAACAGAAGAAAGGGACCCAGCGTGGGGCCCCTTGGCCAACTCTGTCCAATCAGAACAGTCAGGCCTGGCTGTGGGCATCTTGAAATTAGGTGTGAATTAGGTGTGAAATTAGGTGTGAATCACTATTCATATGATTTTGACTCTGTAGTTTCTACATGGCAATGCCAGTGAGCCCATTGCCCAAGGGTGGAGTGTGGAGAATGGGTATACAATGTGGATTTGGAGTTGGGGGCTGAGACTTGAGTCTAGACTCTGCCTTTTGCTCAGCTGAGTGGCCACAGGGCAGGCCTTGACCTTCCTGAGCATCACTGTGGACATGCATATTGATGTTTAGCTCTATCCACACAACACTTTTTTTTTTTTTTTTTTTTTTTTGAGCATTCTTTATGTGCTAAGCCCTGCATCAAACATTTTATTTTTAGTACCGTCATTGTCCTCACAACAACTCTGGGAGGAAGATATTATTACTATCCCCATCTTAGAGTTGAGCAAACAGAGAATTAAGAGAGAGGTTAAGTAACTTGCCATAAAAGCCATTAATTAAAGGGCAGGTCTGGGGTGCTACATCAGGGTTCCTGAGCACTGTGAAATTTTGCGTCTCTGTAAGTGGGAGTAAAAATCTCTCCATCAGTGGTGTCTGAAGAGGAAATAGGATAATCTATATCAAAGAATCTTGTAAACTGTAAAGCATTATTTTCCATAGGAGAAGACTCAGTTCTTGCTCTCAAGCATTTTATAATCTGGCTGAGCTGATCCATAAGATCTGCACAGTGTTTGCTCAGATGAAACCAGGTTGTCAGGTTGTCCAGTGCACACCTTCTTTAAGTGACCAACTTCTTATCACTAATGGGACAAACAGACATGGTGTGCGTGCCTCCTGACACCTTGGCACACACGGGAAGGTGTGCCACACCTTTGTAGTATATCCTTGCCCCAAAACATTTCGCCTGGATCAAATTAGAAAAACCCAGATTGTGGGAGATTTTTAAGACAGTTTGCTTGGATTCTTCAATGACGCCAATGTCATGAAACAACAATAACAACAAAGACAGGAAGACTGTTCTAGATGAAAGGAAACTAAAGAGACGATAATTAAGTATACTGTGCAAATCTTGATTGAATCCTGGATTTTTTTTTAAGGCATAAAGAATATATTGGGTTAATTGAAGAAATTTAAATATGTTCTATAAGCTAATATTACTGTATCAATGTTAAATTTCTTAGGTGTGATGATATTGTGCTTATTTGAGGAATTATTGTTAAGAATGTCCTGGTTCTTAGTGCTTGGGATAAGGTGTCAGGAATATTTGTGATTTTTAAATGCTTTTGCAAGAAGAAAGTGTATATATATGTGTGTGTGTGTGTGTATGTATATATATATATATATACATATATACACAATATATGTATATCTCTTGCACTGCAGGCAAGATTCTTTACCATCTGAGCCACCAGGAATGCTCGCATATATATATTCAGTTTGGTAAATCTGGATGAAAGATTTATAGGTTTTCCTGCACTATCCTTTCATCTTTTCTCTAGGTTTGAAAATTTCCCAGTAAAAATTGAGAAGTTGAGCAAATAGGTTTAATAGTGTGGGCTAGTAACTTGCCATAAAACCTATGAATTAAAGGGCACATCTGGGGCCTAAAGCCTATTACAGTGCCAAGTGGAAATAGCTATTTAAAGAAACATAGAGCCGAACATCTTTATCATATAAAAAATATCTCCATCAAACTTATTTCTTTGTTGGCTCCACATTTTAATCAATGGGGCAGCTTAGGAAGGGGTCCACATGGCCGCAGGGTCTAAGGCAGCGTCTCCACACTTCTCCAGGGGTAACTCTTCTATTTCGTTGTTCAGTGGGGCTTCTTTTCCTTTGGCCACTATGTAGTCAAAATAGTTTCCTGCCCCAGCCTTCAGGTTCCTAGGAGACAAAGCTCAACACTCTCACAGAACCTGGGAATCCTCCGTAGCACCGAGGTTTCCATGGTACTAACAAAGCCCAGCCTTACCCACAGGAGGGACAAAACAGCCGGAAGAGGACCTTCAGCTACCTCTCCTGGGAGCCACTATCAGAGTCATCTAGAATATTTGTTTAAAATGCCCCATACCTGGGACTTCCCTGGTGGTCCAGTGGTTAAGAATCTGTGCTTCTACTGAAGCAGGTACAGGTGTGATCCCTGGTCAGGGAACTAAGATCATGCATTCCAGTGTGGCAAAAAAACCCCGAAAAACAAAAAACAAGCCCCATACCTATAGGACCAGGACCTGGAAACCCTCAGTTTAACCAGCACCCCAGGTAATACTGCAGCGCACTGAAGTTGGAGATCCAACAGCCTAGACTAAAACCATAACCTCTAAAGCTAGCATTCAAGACCTGAAAAAGTTTGGCAGCCCTTACTCCCAAGTATTAGCCTCCCCGCTAGCCAGGCTGAAGGGCTCCCTAACCTGCCCTCTAGTCTGGGCCTTGGTGCACCCTCGGTTCCTTGGAATCCTTCTACTCTGCCCTCAATCCAGGTGATGCCAATTCAGAGTCAAGGTCTGCCTATTCCCAGGAGCCTTCCTGATCACCTCAGCCCATGCATGGCCCGAGGGTTGCTTGCTCCCTCTCTCTGATTTCATTCCATGTGAAATTGGTCTAATTTCACATTAATATTGAATCTAATACTTTCTGCAACACTCTCTGCTATGGTTTTGACTTGCTTTGGTTAATGTCATCCCTCTGCCAACCTGTGAAATTCTGAAGGGCAGGGATGTCATCTTCATGTCTTGCATCCTCCTCAGTTCATAGGACAAGGTTAAAGTCCCCGGTAGCTCCTTGAACCGGGTTGCTAATAATCAAAGTGAGGGAAATTTGGGAGAAGAATGGTACAAAAGAGAGGCTGTAGGGGAGAGAGAGGAGGGAGACGACGGGCTCTGGCTGCAGTAGCTGCTGCACGGGGCATGGGACACTTCTGTTGAGTCTGGGATTCCAGGCTCTGTGGATAGGTATTGTTAGGGTGACCACCCCTCCCCTCCCCTATAACTATTTGCATTTGGGACTGGGTTGCTTTGGGGGTCTCTGCCCCCTTGTAACAATTTGCATCCACAAATTTACATAGACGTTAAGTGACAGAGCTTTCTGAGAGGAGGCAAGGCCTGGCCACCTTGCCGTATTCCTCCATTGTTGTTCAGAGTCAGCCGTGGTGGACCCTGGCCTGGAAGTGTAGGCAGTGGAGCCAGACTGCAGAACAGTATGGCTTGAGTATCTAGCGCCCCTGAGTATCTAGACTTCTCCCTGGGGCTCACAGTAATAGCAGTCCCCTAGCTCCTAGGTGACCTACAGGGGATTCCTCCACAGACACCTGGCCAGCTCTGCTAGAAGCAATTGAGACCAACGAGGAGGGCTGTGTGGGTAGGGGTGACCTTGGATACTTTCTGGTAAATGTAAATGGGACTTCCCTTGTTGGCCCAGAAAGGGGGAACCTGCCACATTCACGCTGTTCCCAGACCCCCTTACACTGTTCCCTCTGTGTGGACCGCCCTCTCCCCTGGGCCAAGCTTAGTACACTCCCTGGGGAGACCTGGTTGGACTCCCCATGGAGGAGGCCTGGGGGAGACCTACTTGAAGGCCTCTGAGAGCAGCTCTGTCTCCTGAGTAAAATGGTCACCATGACTATCTCCCAGGGTCGTGCAAGAGGAAAACCAGAGCATATTCAAGCCAAACAAAGGGCTTAAAATTGCTTCTTTACTTCTGTTTCCCCACATGTTGTCAACAAGGCTGCCAACCCCCAAGTCCCTGTTCTGGGAGCATCTCAACCAGCTGTTCCCCTGCTGACTGTGCTGAGCGGATGTAACCCCAGCAGAGGGACAGCTCTGTGCCGTTTGGGATGCTCCTCAGCCTCAAGTCCTGGCTCTGACAAAGGATGTACTCAGTCTCGCGGCCAAGGCCTGGCAGCCGATGGAAGCAGAGCTGCAAAGATAGCAGTTGCTGGAGGACGGCAAGGTCAGTGACCCTGTGAAACCGAAGCGGTTTGGAGGTTTGGAAGGAGAGAGCCAGGAAGCGCTGGTAATGGAGGAAAAGTGAAAAGAGAAAAATCAATGGTGCGGGGAAGCTTTCCTCACATCCTTCAAAAGGCTGCAGGGGGAAGTGGGGGAGGGCGAGCGGAGCTGGGAATGTATTAGCTGCCAGATTGTGTTACCAAGGGAGCTGTGGAGCCCAGGTGCCCTGAGGCCTCTTGGGAGATGGCAGATAATTACGGATGGGTCTCTGGTTTGATACAGCTCCGTCTCCAGGATGGGGATGGAATACATGACCCCTTCAAGGTCCCCTTATCTGTACCAAAGCAGGTTACTGCAGGACAAAGAGAATTTAGGTGGCTGTCATATAATTAGTCCTGTTTTATGCTTCCTTTGGCGTTTAAGAAAATCTCCCATGAAAGTCCTAAGTGCTCAAAACCACAATGAATTTGGGGATTTCACTACCCTTTCCCCCAGCCATCTTTTATTTAAAATAATAAAAACTCAGAGCTCCTGATATCTTGATGACAGAGGCTTGACCGGCAACAAGAACAGGATCTTTAGTTTTCCTTTGATATGTCTGTTTCTCCTTGGTTAAGGGAGGGTGGGCTATGTTGGAATATTAATGTGGAGCATTTAGATGAGGCTCTTAATTTGAAAGAATGTGAGAATTAATGCTTGAGTTTAATCAGAGCCTGAATCATCACAGATAGATTTGTACCCTCTTCTCCTTAATCAATTTCACCCTAATTAATTCCTTCTGTGGCTCAGTCTTGTTACATTAGATAGTCTGCTGATGATTTCCACAATCAAGAGACTGTGTATTCATGCATTTTTAATAAGGGATGACTGCATCCTTTTTCATAAGTGATCCTGCTGGTTGGCAGTTGCAGCAGCTAAAATAATTATAGAGCAGATTACTTACTTTTAAAGCATTGTTTGCTGTCATATTCATCCTAGGTGACAATTTGGAAGAGCTCTGTAGGCTGCTGTAATCGGGCAGAGGAGCTGGATATTTAATGTGGCAATTTTCAATGTCAAGTGCTGTTTATTCATAGGTCAATGCCTTTAAAAAATAATAAACGCAGGGGTAATTTGGTCCTGCTGGCTGATGAAACCATTCTAATTCTGTGCTTAGTTTAAAACCTTGACGCTTAGAAGGACCTTCCTCTGAAGACTACCAGGCACCTTTTACCTTCAACCATGACTGGTCCAAATATGGTTGCTCATGTCTGGTTATGACCTACATGAAGGGGTACTCTCGTATCAGACCCTGCAATCTAGAAGGCTTGAAGCAGGGAACACCGTAATTTAAAAGCCTTGGATGTTTTCTGTTTAGCAAGAGGACAAAGGGAAATCCACATGAGGGAAAAGACTGCTTTTTATTTTGGAAAAAACACTGAACTTTTTGATCATGCGGAGGAAAGCTTGGTGCTTTTCTAGAGTGGACAGGTTGAGACAAGAGGAGAGCAATGGCTGTGCATACCAATACAGAAAGCTGTCTTCCCAGTGGGCAGGCAGAGCCACCACTCAGGGCAGAATTTATTCCAGGGGTCACGTGGTAGAGGAGAGGCTTTCCTCTTCTTTGAGGGAAAACAGAGTAGGGGCCTGAACTCCAGGCAGAGGGGATCTGGCCAAGGGCCCTCCTGCCTGTGAGAACTGAGTTAACCCTGCAGGTTGATGGTGGCCTAAGGCAGTCGGGGCCAGGGGTGGTGGTGATAAGAGATGATGGTGGCGGGTGGGGACATGCAGGGCACCCCAGGTCATGGGTCAGTGGACTCCAGAAGAGTCTGTAGACAATCTTCAACTTCATTGTTTTTCTTCTGTAATTTTACCTCTCTTTTGTCAACCTCAAGCCTTCAGCAGTTTTCTTAACTTTACAACCTTAAGAAAAATAAGAGAAGAGCCTGTGTCTACATTTGTCACAAAGGTGGGGCAAGAGAATGTGATTTTCCTTTTGATCCACTCCTTAAAGGCTGTTCAAGAAGGCCTGGTGGTCCCAGAGCCCACATCAGGGGCCTCAGATTGGCCCTGAGGAAGGTGGAGACTCATAGGATCTAGGGGACGATAGAGGCTCAGGTTGAGGGCTTGTTCAGGTGGCAGATGCAGAAGTGGGAAGGGACAGACCTCCTCCCTGTATCCTGGAGAGAGAGACCTTCAAAAGGAGAAAGTACAGCTTGCAAATTACCCGGCACGGGTTGTTGGCTAGCGGCCATCTGGGCTGCCCTTAATATATACTGCAGTTGGCTAGAGTCTCAGAGGTTGTCCTGCCCTCCCTGCTCTCCACACCAGCTGTTCAGGGAAATTGCCAAACTGTAGCAACCTCCAGCTCATTTCCCAGGAATGCCACTGCCAGCTGCTCTGCAGAGCTCAGAGCCAGCAACCAGAGGTGTCACTGAACCTTAGGTCATAACTTCCACCCCTACTGCGGATGAGGAAACTGACCAATTCTGGGGCCATCACTATCTACAGTAAAATGATCAAAAGAGGTGAGCTGCCCCCACCCTGGATCTCTCACTTCACTGGTAGGGAACCTGGGCTCGGAGAGGTAACATGACTTGTTTAAGGTTACTCTATTGATCAGGGACAGGTTCGTGGTTTGGGTCCCAGGTCCCCCAACCCCTAATTCAATGCTCTTTCTAGATATTTCATTCCTCATGTGAATCTATTTCTTACTGGAGAAAAGCAGGTGGGCTCCAGACATCCAGCCAGCTGGGTCTTTATTGACCAGATCACTAAACACTTGTGCTGGCCTTCCAATTTCCAACTCTCCTTCACGAATCTTAAGGACACCTCCTTTGATCATTTCGCTACAGATAGTACCGGCATTTTTCAGTTCTCTTACCTGTAATATGGAGATAATAAGAAAGTTGATCATTAATTGAGTTAATTTCATGTAAAGAACTCAAAACAGTGTGGGGTACATAATAAGTGCTCAAAAAGAGTGTGTATGTGAGCTCAACTCACTTCATTATGTATGAAAGGCTGTGCCTGAAGGTGGCTGGAATCCAGTGAGAGTTAAATTTGAGTGGGGACAGTGTTCTGAGCCCAGCACTCATCAATCAATCGGTGGTCCTAGAAGCTATTAATAGGAGAGGAACAGCAAGACCCTAATAGCTCCCAGTCATCTACTCTGGTCAACCAACCCACAGGGAAGCCCAGCCCCCAGGCTGTGGATGCAGGAGGGGAGAGAGAGAGAGAGAGAGAGAGAGAGAGAGAGAGAGAGAGAGAGAGAGAGAGAGAGAAAGAGAAAGAGAGAGATGGGTGATGCACTTAACACTTCCCTATCAAGCTCCCTTGAACTCTAGGCTCACTTTTCAGTTCTGTAACTTCTGTCCTGTGTTTCCTAACTGGGGAGCCTTAGTCAGTGTGCAAGACCCCAGAGAGGTAAAGGTTTAGTGTGGAAATGGAAGAGAGCCGAGGACCTCCATTTCCTCAGAGCAGCGGGAAGCTCCAGGCTACATGCCGGGAAGTCATCTTGTTTATTTTTTTCCTGTATTCTCTGTTCCCCTTCCTCTCCTTTCCTTCATTCTCTGCCTTCCTCTGATATTAAGTCCCTCACTCCTCTCATCCCAACCGTAGAGCTCACCACAGAAAATGAGTCAGACTGAAGTGAGGGTGCCAGTTGAGGAGATCCCCTCACACCCCGGGGTGGGGGTCAAACCTGGTTTGACCCCTTCACCAAGGTGAGTAAATCCTTCAGAATTAGTGTGCAAAGTGGACTGGAAAAGAAGGAGATCTGCCAAGGAAGCCTGAAGCCCAGGGCTGTTGGCTGAGCTCTAGAGCCCTTGTAGACAGACCAGAAAGCTAGCTAGGCTAGCTTTTAAGCCCCAGCTCTGGTGGTGCTGGAGCATCTGTGAGGCAGGTCTTGACTCCGACCTTTGCCCTAAGCTCTCTCAGGCCAGGGTTGGGGTGGTGGGGAGGGGCAGGTTACAGGTGCTTTTCAAGGAGTCCGAAGATCCAGCTTGGCTGTGTGGACTGGGGTGAGCCTTGGCCACTTTGAACGTCAGTGTCCTCGTTTGTAAAATGGGGAAAATACCCACCTCCTGGCTCTGGCGGAGATAACGTATGCCAGTGTTTTGTGAACTGTGAAGTTCAATACTGAGGGTAGTTATGAATACTTTCAATGATTAAAAGAAATCATCATTATCTCTTTCAGCCCCTCTTGAGGCACTTCATACAGTGCATGCTGCTGCTACTGCTAAGTCGCTTCAGTCGTGTCCGACTCTGTGCGACCCCACAGACAGAAGCCCACCAGGCTCCCCTGTCCCTGGGATTCTCCAGGCAAGAATACTGGAGTGGGTTGCCATTTCCTTCTCCAACGTATGAAAGTGAAAAGCGAAAGTGAAGTCGCTCAGTCGTGTTCAACTCTTAGCGACCCCATGGACTAGAGCCTACCAGGCTCCTCCGTCCATGGGATTTTTCAGGCAAAAGTACTGGGGTGGGGTGCCATTGCCTTCCCCGATACAGTGCATAGGTGCTCAATAAGTAACTGTGATGTTGTGATTTATAATAAAAAATATAGATTTTGTATTCTTCCTTTTTTTGGGCTAAGAACTCCTAAAATCCTTGAAATTTCCTAAGTTATTAGCATGATAAAGGTGTCATTTGTTATTCATAACAAGCCTCTTTCAACCACTTTTGAGTTTATGCTAGTGTGGTGACTTTCAGAAAACCGGTAGGTGACCTAAGGATGGGGACTAATTGCCAAGGGAACCAGTCATGATTAGAAGGCTTTCAGCGCCCCCTCCACCTCTAGGGAAGATTAAAGTCAATAATCACTTATTTATTGTGCCTGTATAATGAAGACTCTATGAGACCCCAAAATACAAGATCCAGAGACCTTTCAGGTTGGTGAACACGTGAAGATTCAAGAGAATGGCACAGAGGCTCTGTACCCCTTCTCCGTATCTTGCCCTGTGTATCATTTCTGTTTATGAAATGATACAGGAACATCTGTCTGTTCCTGAGTTACATCCTTTTATGATAAACCAATGATCTAGCAAGTAAAATGTTTCCCTGAGTTCTGTGAGCATCTCTACCAAATGAATCAAGCCTGAGGATGGGGTTGTGGGAATCCATGATCTACATAGCTGGTCATTCAGAATCACAGTGACAACCTGGACTTGCAGCTGGTGTCTGAAGAGGGGATGGGGGACAATCTTGTTGGACTGAGCCCTTAACCTTTGGGATCTGATGCTTTGTCCAGGAAAATAGTTTTAGGACATCCTCCTGGTGTCACAGAATTGTTTTTTTAATCTTATATGTGTATGTGTGTGTGTATATATATATATGTATATTGAAGCATAGTTAATTTATAATGTTGTGTTAGTTTCAGGTATATGACACAGTAATTCAGTATTTTTTTCTGAATTATTCTTTTTTAGATTCTTGTCCCTTATAGGAGTATACTTCCCTATGCCATGCAGTAGGTCCTTATTGGTTCTATTTTATATACAGTAGTGTGTATATGTTAATCCTAAACTCATAATGAATCCTTCTCCCCTCCTCCAGAATTGTCTGATGTGTGAAAAACGCACACACCTGGTGTCAGAAGTGTAACAGTGTTATAGTGGAGTACTGAGAGTGTAAGAGACACACAGGAGGAATGCATGTTTTATTTTACACTGATGATGGCAGTTTCTTCTATATGAAGCTTGCATTGGTCATCTTAGACTACATCATGCTGCGTAACAGGCAATCTCAGTCATACAGGGTTATTTCTCACTCATCTCACTTGTTCATTTTTCAATTCTGCTCCATGTCTTCTTCATTCTTGGACTTGGGCTATGGAGGCAGGACCTTTCTGGGGCGTGTTTACCTTCTGAGAGAGGAAAAGAACAGTGAGGAACTCAATGGGTTTCACAGCTTTTGGATATGATGTATATCACTTCTCATTGGGAAATGAAGTCATATTCAGCTCTAACATGGGTGGAGTAGGAAGGATACTCTTCCTGTAGGGAAGAGCATCAGGGAAGGGCAGTGTAGGAGTGGCAGCAAATATTCTTAAACAAATAACAATCTACCTGTGAAGCAGCTTCATATTTTGAATATACTATAGCTTTAAATGGCTTCCCTGATGGCTCAGATGGTAAAGAATCCCAAAGAAAGGCAATGCCAAAGAGTGCTCAAACTACAGCACAATTGCACTCATCTCACACGCTAGTAAAGTAATGCTCAAAATTCTCCAAGCCAGGCTTCAGCAATACGTGAACCGTGAACTTCCAGATGTTCAAGCTGGTTTTAGAAAAGGCAGAGGAACCAGAGATCAAATTGCCAACATCTGCTGGATCATGGAAAAAGCAAGAGAGTTCCAGAAAAACATTTATTTCTGCCTTATTGACTATGCCAAAGCCTTTGACTGTGTCAGTTCAGTTCGGCTCAGTCATGTCCGACTCTTTGCGACCCCATGAATTGCAGCACGCCAGGCCTACCTGTCCATCACCAACTCCCGAAGTTCACCCAGACTCACATCCATCAAGTCAGTGATGCCATCCAGCCATCTCATCCTCTGTCGTCCCCTTCTCCCCCTGCCCCCAATCCCTCCCAGCATCAGAGTCTTTTCCAATGAGTCAGTTCTTCGCATGAGGTGGCCAAAGTACTGGAGTTTCAGCTTTAGCATCATTACTTCCAAAGAAATCCCAGGGCTGATCTCCTTCAGAATGGACTGGTTGGATCTTCTTGCAGTCCAAGGGACTCTCAAGAGTCTTCTCCAACACCACAGTTCAAAAGCATCAATTCTTCGCGCTCAGCCTTCTTCACAGTCCAGCTCTCACATCCATACATGATCACAGGAAAGACCATAGCCTTGACTAGGCGAACCTTTGTTGGCAAAGTAATGTCTCTGCTTTTGAATATGCTATCTAGGTTGGTCATAACTTTCCTTCCAAGGAGTAAGTGTCTTTTAATTTCATGGCTGCAGTCACCATCTGCAGTGATTTTGGAGCCCAGAAAAATCAAGTCTGACACTCTTTCCACTGTTTCCCTGTCTATTTCCCATGAAGTGATGGGACCAGATGCCATGATCTTCGTTTTCTGAATGTTGAGCTTTAAGCCAACCTTTTCACTCTCCACTTTCACTTTCATCAAGAGGCTTTTTAGTTCCTCTTTACTTTCTGCCATAAGGGTGGTGTCATCTGCAGATCTGAGGTTATTGATATTTCTCCCGGCAGTCTTGATTCCAACTTGTGTTTCTTCCAGTCCAGCGTTTCTCATGATGTACTCTGCATATAAGTTAAATAAGCAGGGTGACAATATACAGCCTTGACATACTCCTTTTCCTGTTTGGAACCAGTCTGTTGTTCCATGTCCAGTTCTAACTGTTGCTTCCTGACCTGCATACAGATTTCTTAAGAGGCAGATCAGGTGGTCTGGTATTTCCATCTCTTTCAGAATTTTCCACAGTTTGTTGTGTCCACACAGTCAAAGGCTTTGGCATAGTCAATAAAGCAGAAATAGATGTTTTTCTGGAACTCTCTTGCTTTTTGCATGATCCAGCGGATGTTGGCAATTTGATCTCTGGTTCCTCTGCCTTTTCTAAAACCAGCTTGAACATCAGGAAGTTCACGGTTCTTGTATTGCTGAAGCCTAGCTTGGAGAATTTTGAGCATTACTTCACTAGCGTGTGAGATGAGTGCAATTGTGCGGTAGTTTGAGCATTCTTTGGCATTGCCTTTCTTTGGGATAAGAATGAAAACGGACCTTTTCCAGTCCTGTGGCCACTGCTGAGTTTTCCAAATTTGCTGGCATATTGAGTGCAGCACTTTTATAGCATCATCTTTCAGGATTTGAAAGAGCTCAGCTGGAATTCCACCACCTCCACTAGCTTTGTTCCTAGTGATGCTTTCTAAGGCCCACTTGACTTCACATTCCAGGATGTCTGGCTCTAGGTGAGTGATCACATCATTGTGATTATCTGGGTCGCGAAGATCTTTTTTGTACAGTTCTTCTGTGTATTCTTGCCATCTCTTCTTAATATCTTCTGCTTCTGTTAGGTCCATACCATTTCTGTCTTTTATTGAGCCCATCCTTGCATGAAAAGTTCCCTTGGTATCTCTAATTTTCTTTAAGAGATCTCTAGTCTTTCCCATTCTGTTGTTTTCCTCTATTTCTTTGCATTGATCGCTGAGGAAGGCTTTCCTATCTCTTCTTGCTATTCTTTGGAACTCTGCATTCAGATGCTTATATCTTTCCTTTTCTCCTTTGCTTTTCGCTTCTCTTCTTTTCATGGATTACAATAAACTGTGGAAAATTCTGAAAGTGATGGGAATACCAGACCACCTCACCTGCCTCTTAAGAAACCTGTATGCAGGTCAGGAAGCAAGAGTTATAATTGGACATGGAACAACAGACTGGTTCCAAATAGGAAAAGGAGTATGTCAAGGCTGTATATTGTCACCCTGGTTATTTAACTTATATGCAGAGTACATCATGAGAAATGCTGGGCTAGAAGAAGCACAAGCTGGAATCAAGATTGCCGGGAGAAATACCAATAACCTCAGATCTGCAGATGACACCACCGTTATGGCAGAAAGTGAAGAGGAACTAAAAAGCCTCTTGATGAAAGTGAAAGAGGAGAGTGAAAAAGTTGGCTTAAAGCTCAACATTCAGAAAACTAAGATCATGGCATCCAGTCCCATCACTTCATGGCAAATAGATGGGGAAACAGTGGAAATAGTGGCTGACTTGATTTTTCTGGGCTCCAAAATCACTGCAGATGGTGACAGCAGCCATGAAATTAAAAAACGCTTACTCCTTGGAAGGAAAGTTATGATCAACCTAGACAGCATATCAAAAAGCGGAGATATTACTTTGCCAAAAAGATCCATCTAGTCAAGACTATGGAGAAGGCAATGGCACCCCACTCCAGTACTTTTGCCTGGAAAATCCCATAGACAGAGGAGCCTGGTAGGCTGCAGTCCATGGGGTCGCTAAGAGTCGGACATGACTGAGCCACTTCACTTTCTCTTTTCCCTTTCATGCATTGGAGAAGGAAATGGCAACCCACTCCAGTGTTCTTGCCTTGAGAATCCCAGGGATGGGGGAGCCTGGTGGGCTGCCATCTATGGGGTCGCACAGAGTCAGAGACAACTGAAGCGACTTAGCAGCAGCAGTAGCAGTCAAGGTTGTGGTTTTTCCAGTGGTCATGTAGGAATGTGAGAGTTGGACTATAAAGAAAGCTGAGCACAGAAGAATTGATGCTTTTGAACTAAGGTGTTGGAGAAGATTCTTGAGAGTCCCTTGGACTGTAAGGAGATCCAACCAGTCCTTCCTAAAGGAGACAAGTCCTGGGTGTTCACTGGGAGGACTGATGTTGAAGCTGAAACTCCAATACTTTGGCCACCTGATGCGAAGAGCTGACTCATTTGAAAAGACCCTGATGCTGGGAAAGATTGAGGGCAGGAGGAGAAGGGGATGACATAGGATTAGATGGTTGGATGGCATCACCAACTCAATGGACATGAATTTGAGTAAACTCTGCGAGTTGGTGATGGACAGAGAGAGGTGGTGTGCTGTAGTTCATGGGGTTGCAAAGAGTCGGACATGACTAAGTGACTGAACTGAACTGAACTACCTGAATTGCAGGAGAACCAAGTTCAATCCCTGAGTGGGAAGATCACTGGAGAAGGGAATGCCTACCCATCCCAGTATTCTTGCCTGGGAAAATCCTAAGGACAGAGGAGCCTGGCAGGTTACAGTCTATGGGTCGCAGAATTGGATATGACTGCAGGTCAGGAAGCAACAGTTAGAACTGGATATGGAACAACAGACTGGTTCCAAATAGGAAAAGGAGTACGTCAAGGCTGTATATTGTCACCCTGTGTATTTAACTTATATGCAGAGTACATCATGAGAAATGCTGCACTGGAAGAAACAAGTTGGAATCAAGACTGCCAGGAGAAATATCAATAACCTCAGATCTGCAGATGACACCACCCTTATGGCAGAAAGTGAAGAGGAACTAAAAAGCCTCTTGATGAAAGTGAAAGTGGAGAGTGAAAAAGTTGGCTTAAAGCTCAACATTCAGAAAACGAAGATCATGGCATCCAGTCCCATCACTTCATAGGAAATAGATGGGGGAAACAGTGTCAGACTTGATTTTTCTGGGCTCCAAAATCACTGCAGATGGTGACAGCAGCCATGAAATTAAAAGACGCTTACTCCTTGGAAGGAAAGTTATGACCAACCTAGATAGCATATTCAAAAGCAGAGACATTACTTTGCCAACAAAGGTTCGCCTAGTCAAGGCTATGGTCTTTCCTGTGGTCATGTATGGATGTGAGAGTTGGACTGTGAAGAAGGCTGAGCGCGAAGAATTGATGCTTTTGAAGTGTGGTGTTGGAGAAGACTCTTGAGAGTCCCTTGGACTGCAAGAAGATCCAACCAGTCCATTCTGAAGGAGATCAGCCCTGGGATTTCTTTGGAAGGAATGATGCTAAAGCTGAAACTCCAGTACTTTGGCCACCTCATGCGAAGAGTTGACTCATTGGAGAAGACTCTGATGCTGGGAGGGATTGGGGGCAGGAGGAGAAGGGGGCAGGAGGAGAAGGGGACGACAGAGGATGAGATGGCTGGATGGCATCACTGACTCGATGGACGTGAGTCTTAGTGAACTCCGGGAGTTGGTGATGGACAGGGAGGCCTGGTGTGCTGCAATTCATGGGGTCCCAAAGAGTCGGACATGACTGAGTGACTGAACTGAACTGAAGGAGTCAAGTTGAATACTTTAGTATGGAATTTCACTTTTAGGGAGTAGTCTTCTGTGCTAACATGATTTGATTCCCATTTTGACAGATGGGAAAATTGAGGCTTCAAGAAGTTTAGTGCACAGTCACGATCAGGATGGCCTCCCAGACTCCTGAGACCACCCAGCACTCTTACCACCCATACTGCCTTTCACTGCTCCATGGTATGCATGACTAAAGCACATTTAATCTTTATGAATCATTTCTGAGACCCATGTTCAGGACGGTCCGTGATCTGTATTGTTGAGGTAAGATAAATGGCATCCACTGGAAGGTCAGCTGCTGAGTATATTGGGTTAAAGGAGCTAAGGAAGTAAATCACTCAGTGAGTGAACTTCGAAAGGCCAAGGTATTAAACTCCAAGTCAACCAGGATTTAATTTATTTGTTACTGAGGCAAATACCATTTTTACTGCATGCTAATAAAAGCCTGAGCTGTGTTGCCAAGATTCAAAAGAAATCTTAGTGGTCATTTTACCCTCCATTGTTTAGAAAATGGAAACTGTCAAATTCAGGAAGGCTAGAAGGAAGAGAATAAAGGGGAGAATGCAGAGCACTTCTCCCCTCCCTTGGTCTGTCATCTTTCTTTTCAAGACAGATGGAATCACCTCATCTTGCTCATCTGGATCTTGGTGTTCTGGGAACAGAGATCTCTTCCTGTGGCCAGCATCCCCTTTGGATAGCGAGTTACTTGGGCTAGATGGTGGAAAACTCAGCATTTCTGCAGATGTCAAGCTCAACAGAGGAGCCCCTCTGCCTGTCTAGAGCCCTTGATTCCTTACCTTTGCTCATCCCACGCTTCTCTTGCTTGTTCTCTTTAACTAGCAAGGCTACTGTCAACTACACATATGTCCAGTTCACTTAGACGAGAAGTCACTCAGAAAGCTTCTTCTCCTCCTGGAATTCCCTCTTCAGCTCTCAGAGGCAGGCCATAGTCCATGCTTGCTCCAACATCACATGTAAAGACTACTTGTTTCAGGAAGGATGCCAGGCTTGGATTCATGTGGATGCCCTCATTCCAGGGTGCCACCCCAGTTCAGGACAGGTACAAAGAGCTATGTACGTGGGATCTACTTAACATCAGCATGGCACAGGGAAAGGGCACCAAGTTGGAGGAGTCAGCAGACTAGGGATCTAATCTTACTCTTACAGGTGCTGGAAGTGTAGGTTTAGGCCAATCACTTGACATCGCTAGGCTCAGTCTTTCTTATCTACAAACGTAAGTGCCTACCTTACTGACCTCTTCCAGTAGTTTGTGAGATTCAAGAGGGTTGACATGTTCATCCATTGAATAAATTCTTATTGAGCAAGTTATCATCTGCTAGATCCTATGGATACAGCTGTGGATAAGAGGAGCTCAGTTCTCTCTTTCTTTTTTTTAAAATTTATTTTATGATTTATTTTTGGCTATGCTGGATCTCCAGTGCTGCCTGCAGTCTTTCTCTAGTTGTGGGAAGGGAGGGCTACTCTTAGTTGCGGTGAATGGGGGCTATACTTTGTTGCTGTGCATGGGTTTCTCATTGAGGTGGCTTCTCTTGCTGTGGAATGAGAAGAATGGTGACATCATGTCACAAGAAGAGCATGTAGGATGGGATGTATTCTTGCAGCCATTTGTTTTGGTTATTTTTTGTTTTATTTGGACATACCATGCCGCATGTGGGATCTTAATTCCCTGGCCAGGGATTGAACCTGTACCCCATGCAGAGTAAGCACAGAGTATTAACCACTGGACCGCCAGGGAAGTCCCATGACAGCCATTTTTGGAAAGTACAACTTGGTCTGTTATGATAACATGTAAATGCTCGGGTGAGTGCTGGGCAAATGGGAAATGGTCAGCCAGTGTTAACTGTTTGCTGTTAAGTGCTTTGAAGGAAAATCATGTGATTTCTGATGACTCCGAGAAAGTCCAAAACATTATGTAAATGTGAGGGATTGGTCTTTTCATTCTGTATTCCACGGTATCTTTTTCTTTTTTTCCTTTAAGGCCATTTTAGCTTCAAGTTTCCCAAGAGCAGAGACCACACCTTCTTAATTTTGCTGGATTATTTCACTCTTTGATTTATTATCAGAAAATATGAGCTCCCTTATTGATTGTATTGGAGAAGGAAAGGGCAACCCACTCCAGTGTTCTTGCCTGGAGAATCCCGGGGACGAGGAAGGCTGGTGGGCTGCCATCTATGGGGTCGCACAGATTGTATAGATGAGATATAAAGGAGACGTAAGATTGGCCTGTGAGAATGAAACTAGAAAATCAGCACATGATGGACGCAGTCGTGGGTGTGTTTTATGTATTTAGTTATTATGCTGCTGCTTAGTTGCTCGGTCATGTCCAACTCTTTGTGACCCCATGGACTGCAGCCCACCAGGCTCCTCTGTCCATGGGATTTTCCCAGGCAAGATTACTGGAGTGGGTTGCCGTTTCCTTCTCCAGGGGATCTTCCTGACTCAGGGATCGAAACCCTCGTCTTTTACTTGGCAGGTGTCTCCTGCTTGGCAGGTGGATTTTTTTTTACCACTGAGCTATTTATATATAAATATATACATATTGCAAACCACCCCAAACCCATGGCATAGAAGAATGATCATTTGATTATTCAGGATTTTAGGCAGGCAGGAATTTGGGCATGGCTTGGCTGGAATACTCGTCTTTGCTTTATCTGTCATCAGCCACGGCATCTTAAGAATCAAGATGGCCTCACTCACATGTCTGGGTGCTGGCTGTCCACTGGGGCGCCTTGGTTCTCTCTTATGTGCCTTCTTATCCTCCAGGGTCTCTTTATATCTGTATGACCTCCCCAACAGGTTTGCTCACATTTCTTTCCATGGAAACTGTTTCCTAGAAGTCAAAATTGGAAGTAAAAAATATGGCATATGACAGCAGTGGGCATCTGGACCCCCACTAGTTACCAGGCACTGTTCTAACAGCTTTATGTGGATTAACTCATTCCATCTTCACAGCAACTCCATTAAGTAGGGTCTATCAGTAGCTTCATTATGCAGGTGGGCAAACTGAGGCAGAGAGTTTAAATATTAACAACTTGCCTGGGGTTGTGGAGATCATTCATGTGCCCAGAGCCCTGCCTATGGGTCATTCCTGTGCTCTACTGCTATTTTTTAAATTGTTATTATTTTTTAATGTATTTATTTTTTAATTGAAGGATAATTGCTTTACAGAATTTTGTTGTTTTCTGTCAAACATCAACAAATGTTTATTTTTTTAAATTATGAAAGTAATGTAAAAATGCTTCTAACACATTTACAGGAGACTTGGAAAATACAAAACAAGATTACATATAGTTTCACTATACACTACAATTATTTTTTTAAGCAGATAAATTAATTTTTAGTTGGACCTTCAATATCAAATTCTCAAAAATTAATAGAATAAATATACAGAGATGTAGAAGGGTATAGTAGATTTGAAAAGCACTGTGAACCGATTCAATATAGTTAAGATTTATATAAATTTCACACAACAGTAGGATACAAATTCTATTCAAGTTCCCATAGACTGTAAACTAGGAGACACCGGAACATACTCAGGGACATAAAACAAAGCTCAAAAATGTCATCATCTAAAATAATTGAAATCATACAGAATCTGTTCTCTTATCCCTGTGGAATTATGTTAGAAATAAATGTCTAAAGATATTTGAAAATAACCCACATATTTAAAAATGCAGTGTGACACTTACCAACAGAGATCTTCAACTTAGCCATTGAAAGGCTCAATAAAGTTAGACTGAAAAAAACACAGAGGCTGTTGGCAAAGAAAGCATTGAAATGAGAAATTAGTATCAAAATTAGAAATTAATATTAAAGATACTTTAAACAAAATTGCAAGTACTTGGAAATTAAATGTCCACTTTTAAATAATGAGTGTATCTAAGAAGCCATAACAAGGAAAATTAGATAATATTTGTAACAGAATAAAAATGAAAAGAGAATTTACCAGAATTTGTTGCATGCAGCTGAAGCCGCTCCATGCAGTGAAATACAATATGGAGTCCTGAATAAGGTATGAAAACAAATAATGCACGTGCATAAAATTTTGTGAAATTTGAACGAAGTCTATACTTTATCTACTGTCATTTCTTAAATTGCTGACTAGGCTTACAGACTGGGCCATAATAGTCAAAATAATGTGGATAACAGCAATTAAACTAACCCACTGTTGAATGGCTACTTCCAACACAAGGGGCTTTTCAAAGCTTCTTTACCTCACGGACTCCTCCTTTCCATCCCAGAGCCCCACAAGCTAGCTCTTACTCTCCTTATTTTGTAGACAAAAAAAAAAAAAAAACAGACACAGAGAGGTCAAATTATTTGGATAATTTGCCCAGGCAAGATTTCATGGTAGCAGACTAACTTGCATTAACCAACCTGGAGAAAGGATGTGTGGAAGGCAAGGGCGAGGGGACAGAGCCCCCAGAACTGCCTGTGGGGAGCAGCCTTCATCTACGGACATCTTGGCCCTGGGCAGGGTGAGGCCCTGGCTGGCGAGAGGCCATTGCTGTCCTCTGCCGGGTCACTACCTGGAGTCACTTCCTCCTCTGCTGTGGCTCCTTGCTCACCATACAGCCTTCTTCCTGTAACTCACCTTCTTGCACTGGGTGCCTGCAGGGAAAAGGCGCTCAGGCACATAGAGGGGTTCCAGTCTGCTGGGCACTTTACTCAGGACTCGCATACTTGCCATTCCCTTTGCATGAAACGCCTCTGAGCTTGGCTCTGAGGAGGTGGCCTTACCTTAGCTAAGTAGCCCTTCTTCCTCATATTCCCCACACCTAACCCTGGTGTTTATCCTTCTCTGTTAGCTATTTATAGATTAAAAAAATTAACAGGGACTTCCCTGGTTGTTCAGTGGTTAAGACTGTGCTTCCACTGCACGGGGCATGGGTTCAATCCTTGGTCAGGGAACTAGGATCCCTTGTACCACACAGAGCAGTCCCCCACCAGAAAAAATTAACAGACTCTTGTTGGCAGCAGTTTTGGGTTCAACGCAAAGTGAAGCTGAAGGCATGGGACGCTCCCACACAAGCCCTCCCCTCTCCACCTCCCATACACACCAGTGTGACACACTCATTTCCTCAGTATCGACCAAAGTCCATAATTCACATAGGCAGACACTCTTTTTGTTGTACATTTTATGAGTTTTGACAAATTTGTAATGGCATATAGCCAACAGTATAGGATCATTCAGGGTAGTTTTATAGCCCTAAAAATTCTATGTCTTCTGCTTATTTATCCCTGCTTCCCCCAAACTCCTGGCAACCTTTGATATTTTTACTACAGCCATAGTTTTGCCTCTTCCAGAATGTCCTGTAGTTGGACTCATACAATATGTAGCCTTTTCAGATGGGCTTCTTTCACTTAGTAATATGCATTTAAGTTTCTTCCATGTCTTTGCGTGACTTATTAACTCCTTTCTTTTTATTGCTGAATAATACTCCATTGTCTGCATGGACCACAGTTTATTTATCCATTCCCCTTCAGAAGAACATCTTGGTTGCTTCCAAGTTTGGGCAGTTATGAATAAAACTGCTGTAAAGTTTGGGTGCGGGCTTTTGTGTGGACCCAAGTTTTCCACTCCCTGGGGTAAATATCAAGGAGCTTGACTGCTGGATCATGTGATAAGAGCATGTTCAGTTTTGTAAGAAACTGGCAGACTGTCTTCCAGAGTGGCTGTTCCATTTTATAATCCCCACCAGCAATGAATATGAGTTCCTGTTGCTCCAGGTCCTCCCCAGCACCTAGTGTTGTTATTATTTCTGATTTTGTCCATTCATAATAGCAGTGTAGAGGTATCCCATTGCTGTTTTAATTCATAGTTCCCTAATGACATGTGATGTTGGGCCTCTTTTCATACACTCTTTTCATATTTTTCATCTGCATTTTCTGTGGTGAGGTATCTATTTGTTCAGATTTTTCCTCCAATTTTTAATCATGTTCATTTTCTTATTACTGAATTTTAAGAGTCCTTTTAAAACATTTTAGTTAACATTTCTTTTCAGATATATCTTTTGTAAATATTTTCTCCCAGTCTGTGGCTTATTTTCTCATTCTCTGGATAGATATTTATTTTTTTCTCCCCAACTAGAATATATGTTCTATTAGATTAGAGACTTTTATTTATAGGTATTCATTAAATATTATCAATAAGAGAAGAAAGAAGAATGAATTAGCATTTTGGTCCGTGTATCAGTGTTTTATTACCCTGGTTGAAGTAAATCTACCCCTAAAAGAGAATCCACCATCAGTCTGTTGACAACATCAAATTTTGGAGCCTGATGAAGGAGAATCTCAGACCTTGTGAAATTCATCAAGGTTTGCTATGGCTTTGGAAACCCTCCTGGGTACCAGCTGGCCTCTTCCCTTGGCACCAACCTGTTTCTTGTTATACAGCTTCTTTCAATCATCAGCAGATTGTATTTCTTATGGATGATGATGGGTTTTCAAAACTGAGACCCTCTCCCAACTATTTTGCCTTCTGCAAAGGAGTACACAGTTACGTCCAGTTTTGCCAGTCCTGTGTCAAAGAGTTCCTAAGGTCCTGCCCCAAAAGGACCACGAGCACTGTTGTGGGGTTGTTTGAATGTAGCTCAGTTGGCACTGGTCACTTTACTCTCCCTAGTTTCTTTTCTTTTAAAAAAACTTTTTTAATTTATTATGGCTTTGCTGGGTCTTCATTGCTGTGTAAACTTTTCTCTAGGTGCAGCTAGTTGGGGCTACTCTCCATGGTGCACAGGCTTCTCATTGTGGTGGCTTCTCTTGCTGCAGTGCCCAGGCCCTGAGGCGAGCAGGCTCCAGTAGTTGCAGCTTATGTGTTGAGTAGTTGCAGTAGTTCAGTAGTTATGGTTCATGGGCTCAGTTGCCCCAAGGCATGTGGGATGTTCCTGGATCAGGGATCAAACCCACGTCTCCTGCATTGGCAGGTGAATTCTTTACCACTGAGCCACCAGGGAAGCCCTCTCCCCAGTTTCTGCCCTTTTACTCCATCCAGCAGCCTCTGGACCCTGCTGGGCTGTGAGAGTTGATTTGGACCTGGAATTTGTGTTGCTATATCACCTTCCCAGAAATAGGTGTTCAAGATATTTTGTGCTAATCTCCTAGCAACCCTTGCTGTCTTTGGAGCTGGGAAAAGGTAGATGGAAACAGATGGGTGTGGTGGTAACATTGATAATAGCTAATTTTTTGAGCATTTAACATGTGCTAAGTCCCATGCTGAGTACATAGTAAATATTATCTAATGTAATCATCAGAAACTCGATAACACAGGCATGCGTGTACTTAGTTGCTCAGTCATGTCTGACTCTCTGTGACCCCGTGGACTGTAGCCCATCAGGCTCCTCTGTCCATGGGGATTCTCCAGGCGTGGAGAAAACCCAGGCCATTCTCCCTGGGTTGATTCCCAACCCAGGGATCACACTCAGGTCTCCTACATTGCAGGCAGATTCTTTGCCATCTGAGCCACCAGGGAAGCTCACTTATTACTATTGTCATCCTCATATTTCAGGTGACCAAACTGAGTCACAGAGAGGGTAAGTACCTTTGCCAAGGTCATTCAACAAATAAATGGCCAAGCCAGGATTTAAGCTCAGACCCTGTGCCATGCTTTTGAATACCACACCATAGCCCTCTTGCCTGCTGCAAAAAGTATCTTCCTCACAATTCTGCTGCTGCTACTGCTAAGTCGCTTCAGTCGTGTCCGATTCTGTGTGACCCCATAGACGGAAGCTCACCAGGCTCCCCCGTCCCTGGGATTCTCCAGGCAAGAATACCGGAGTGGTTGCCATCTCCTTCTCCAATGCATGAAAGTGAAAAGTGAAAGTGAAGTCTCTCAGTCGTGTCCGACTCTTAGCGACCCCATGGACTGGAGCCTACCAGGCTCCTCCGTCCATGGGATTTTCCAGGCAAAAGTACTGGGGTGGGGTGCCATTGCCTGCAGAGCACACAAAATCGGCCTTTTGCACCTGTGATTCTGGCTGCCCTGCCTGAACCCTGGAGACTTCCCCAGGGGTACCCCCGTTCTGGCATCCTCTTCTCTCCAGACTCTGCTGCTCCCCACAGAGCCTCCGTCCTCCCCCAGAAACTTGCAGCTTCGAGGCAAAGGTGCCCTAATCTCCCCCTCCAGTCCTCCTGGAGCTTTTATTAGAGTACCTTCTCATAAGCCATTCAAGGAGACCTTGCGGGTTCCAAAATACAGCATTTAAATAGTTTACTGCCTCATAAACAGCACTCTGCAAGGACGCTGCAGGCCTGTGATGGTTGAAACACTCAGTTCCTGTGTTTTCAGGTTTGGCTTTACCTTTCTCGGCTGCGGTTACTTTCTTATTCCAGGCAGGCTGACTTTTGTCAGGGCAAAGTTGATGTGGGGTCTGGCAGAGTGCCCCTCCTGTATTCCCATGTGTGATGAGGCACCAGAGGGATGTTCTTCTTCTCTCCTTCATTCTGTGTGAGCAGGGTTTATCCAAGGGGGCAGAGGGGGCAGGAGAAAGGACTAGGAGACCTACAGAATACAAGAGTCACATCCTGAGGGCCCTCCACTAGAGTGTTTACCAGGAGATCAGGGGTGGCTAACCATGTACATTAACCTCAAGTCCTCACATCCTCTGGTGTCCCCACCACAAATGAGAAAGTGGAGCCCAGGGAATGACTGTGTCCAGTTATTATACAGCTAACAAGTGGATCTACTGAAGATGGTTCAAACAGATTTCACTTCACAAGGCAAGGGCGAGGTTAAGACTGATAAGGCACCTAGACAGGAGCAACCACAAGATGTTCTGAACACCTACAAGCCTAAAAGATCAAGGAGTGGAAAGAGTGGGACCAGAGATGGGTGAGAACTGGACCCATGAAGGTCGACCTAGAATCACAGAGGGACCCAGCCACTGCCAGGACCAGGATTCAAAGCAAGGAAGGAACAGGAAAGAAATATCCTGACTCTCATTTCTCCTGATTTCCCATCCACCCAGAGGCTCCCATTGGCCAAACCCATCCAGAACCCAGATGATGCAGCCTACAGGGGTCAGTCATCCAGGCACAGAGCAGGATGGAGGAGGAGGGGACATACGTGTGCATGTGTGCACAATGGAGTGCAACCAGCATAGCAGTGCAGCTGCATTTTGAGCCGTGAGCTCTTAAGAGCCCTTGTCCTTTGTTGTGGTTCTTTCAAGCTGAGGTGCCCCTCCACCATGCAGTAGCAGATGGATGCATTGGCCTGACTCACCTCTTTATTAATTAGAATGATTCTTCTCCCACTTTTCCCTTCCTCCTTCCCCCTGTAGGAACCTCTCCCAGAGAATGAAATTGCCTAGGCCCAGGCTTCTGGCCAGCTGGATCCCACCACAGCCCTGACTGCTGACTTCATGGGTTTTTTGTTTACTTGTTTTTTTGATTTATGCTTACATGGCTTGGTGATGGATCCTGGAGAATCGCCTCCAATTTCTAACTGGCCATCTTCCCTTCTCACCCTCCACCTGCATCAGTTCAGTATTTCCACCAAAGTCTTGCATTTCTCTGGATTTTACTGCCTTTACTATGAGTGGTCAACCAATGGCATTACCATGGCCCTGTTGCTATTCTTCTGGGCAGGGACTAAAGCTAGGTGAGTGCTCTGATCACCCAGACCAGAGAGCAGCTGAAGCAGTGCTGACTGTCTTGGGTGGTACCCCAGGATCTAGTGCAAGACATGAGGGGTGTCAAACACAAGGGGTGGTTGACTGGAAAGCATTAGCACACTGAGAGGTAATCCCTCTGATATGTAAGAAAGCCACTGTCAGGGCAAGAGGGACGGAGAAGTTTATCTTCTACTGTGTCGAATGTGATACCAACAAGGTGTCTCTCTTTTCCTTGCAGTTTCTAGACCTGCTAAACCTGGCTGGTCAGATGTTTGTCCCAAAACACCATTCCTTGAGGCAGTGGGACTTCTGGATATCTCTGTCAGGCCTGAATTCTTGACTTCTCACAGACTCCCCTTCACCCACCCACCTGGATGCTGATCTCCAGTGTCTGTCTGTCTTGCATTTCAATCATCAGCTTTACAAAGGATGATTATGACAGTGACGATCCCGACATTTCCCACACTTGAGCTGCTGTTCCAAGTACTTTATAACTTTCACAGCACTGTTATTATCCCCATTCCCAGGGGAGGATAGCAGGCTTTAGCAAGATCGCATGATTTGGCCAAGATCATAGCTCAGTTGGTAAAGAATCCGCCTGCAATGCAGGAGACCCTGGTTTGATTTCTGGTCAGAAGATATGCTGGAGAAAGAATAGGCTACCCACTCCAGTATTCTTGGGCTTCCCTTGTGGCTCAGCTGGTAAAGAATCCACCTGCAATGTGGGAGACCTGGGTTCAATTCCTGGGTTGGGAAGATCCCCTGGAGAAGGGAAAGGCTACCCACTCCAGTATCCTGGCTAGAGAATTCCATGGACTGTACAGTCCATGGGGTCGCAAAGAGTTGGACACAACTGACTGACTTTCCCTTCATTTCACTTCAAACACTAGTTAAGTCCTATTAGATCCTGAATCCAAGCCTAGAGAAACCTCCAGGGCCCACATCTAGCCATGACCCTGTATTGCCTATTGATGACAGAGGGTGGGTTTTTCTTTCTTCCATCTACTTTATAAAGCCTTTATTAAATTATAATTGATATACAATTAACTATACATATTTAATAATACATACTGATGAGTCCTGACATATGTATACAGCCATGAAACCATTGCTATAATCAAGATAATGAATATGTCTATCGCTTCCCGAAGCATCCTATACCCCTTTGTAATCCATCCTTCACTCCCTCCCACCTCGTTCCTAGGCAACCAACTGTCTGCTTTCCATCTCTATAGATTAATTTACATTTTCTAGAATTTTATATATGGAAACAGACAGCATGTTGTTTTTTTTTTTTTCTTTTTTTTGGTCTGACTTCTTTCAGCATAATTATCTTGAGATTCATCCATGTTATTGCACATGTCAATTCCTTCTTATTACTGAATAGTGTTCCCCTCTACATGTATACTATATTTATTCATACTATATGAACTATATTTGTTCATATATACTATATTTGTTTGTCCATTTGCCTCTTGATGGACATTTGAATTGCTTCCAATTTTTGATAGTTAGAAATAAAACTGCTAAGAATACTCAGGTACAAGTCTTTTGTGGACATATGCTTTTATTTCCCCAGGGTAAATACCTGCAGGTTGAATGGCTAGATCTCATAGTAGATACATATTTAATATGATAACACATGGTCAGACTATTTTCCAAAGTGCTTGTGCTGTGCTTTACATCCCTCCCAGCAGTGCATGAGGAGTTCTAGTTGCTCCACTTCCTTGCCAACATTTGGTATAGTTTGTTTTTTAAATTTTAGCCATTTTAGTAGGTATATAGTTTCTCACTGTGGTTTTAACTTACATTTTTCTGATGACTAGTTATGTTAGGCATCTTTTCAGGTCTTATTTGCCATCTGTTTATCTATTTTAGTGATATGTCCTTTCAGATGTTTTGCTCATTTTAAAAACAATTGGGTTGTTTGTCATCTTATTGAGTTGTAAATGTTCTTTATATATTCTAGAACATGTCCTTTGTCAGATAAGGTTTTGCTACTTTTCATATGCAACCTTTTCATTTTTATAACAGTCTCTTTTAAAGAATGAAAGTTTTATTTTTTATTTTTCACTACCACCCTTATGGCAGAAAGTGAAGAGGAACTAAAAACCCTCTTGATGAAAGTGAAAGTGGAGAGTGAAAAGTTGGCTTAAAGCTCAACATTCAGAAAACTAAGATCATGGCATCCAGTCCCATCACTTCATGGGAAATAGATGGGGAAACAGTGGAAACAGTGTCAGACTTTCTTTTTCTGGGCTCCAAAATCACTGCAGATGGTGACTGCAGCCATGAAATTAAAAGACACTTACTCCTTGGAAGGAAAGTTATGACCAACCTAGATAGCATATTCAAAAGCAGAGACATTACTTTGCCAACAAAGGTCCATCTAGTCAAGGCTTGGTTTTTCCTGTGGTCATGTATGGATGTGAGAGCTGGACTGTGAAGAAGGCTGAGGGCCGAAGAATTGATGCTTTTGAAGTATGGTGTTGGAGAAGACTCTTAAGAGTCCCTTGGACTGCAAGGAGATCCAACCAGTCCATTCTGAAGGAGATCAGCCCTGGGATTTCTTTAGAAGGAATGATGCTAAAGCTGAAACTCTAGTACTTTGGCCACCTCATGCGAAGAGTTGACTCATTGGAGAAGACTCTGATGCTGGGAGGGATTGAGGGCAAGAGGAGAAGGGGAAGACAGAGGATGAGATGGTTGGATGGCATCACTGAGATGGATGTGAGTCTCAGTGACCTCTGGGAATTGGTGATGGACAGGGAGGCCTGGCGTGCTGTGGTTCATGGGGTTGCAAAGAGTCGGACACGACTGAGCGACTGATCTGATTTGATCTGAGATATTGAATATAGTTCCCTGTGTTATACAGTAGGACCTTGTCCATCTATTTTATACGCAGTAGATTGTATCTGCTAATCCCAAACTCCTAATTTATCCCTCTCCCACCCCATTTCCTCTTGGTAATCGTAAATTTGTTTTCTATGTCTGTGAGTCTGTTTCTGCTTTGTAAATAAGTTTATTTGTATTATATTTTATATTCCACATGTAAATGATATTATATCATATTTGTCTTTCTCTGTCTGGCTTACTTCACTTAGTGTGATAACCTCTACATCCACCCATGTTGCTACAAATAGCATTATGTAATTAATTTTTATGACTAATATTCCAGTGTATATATATATGCCATATCTTCCTTATCCATTCATCTGCGGATGTACATTTAGGTTGCTTCTATGTCTTGGCTATTGTTAATCATACTGCAATGAACATTGGGGTGTATATATCTTTTTGAGTTATGACTTTCTCTGGATGTATGTCCAGGAGTGGGATTATTTAATCATACGGTAGTTCTATTTTTAGTTTCTTAAAGAACCTCAATAGTGACTGTACCAATTTACAGTCTCATCAGCATGTAGGAGGGTTCCCTTTCAAAAAACAAAAGTTTTGAATTTTCTTTCACACTTTGTGGGATTTTTTTCCTCTGGCAATTATCTGAAGAGAAGCTATCTCTTTTGTTATTATGATTATTGTGGTAAAATATATGCAGAACACAAAAGTTCCCATTTTAACTTATTTTAAGTATACAGTTCAGTGGCATTAAGTACATAACACTGTTGTAGTTTGTATTTTTTTCAATCCTTTTAAAGAATTTTTGGCAAGCTCAAGGTCACTAAGACTTTGTCCTGTGTTTTCTCTGAAAGATTTCACAGCTTTAGTCCTTACAGATCAGTTCAGTTCAGTTCAGTAGCTCAGTCGTGCCCGACTCTTTGCGACCCCATGAACTGCAGCACGCCAGGCCTCCCTGTCCATCACCAACTCCCAGAGTTCCCCCAAACTCAAGTGCATTAAGTCGGTGATGCCATCCAGCCATCTCATCCTCTGTCGTCCCCTTCTCTTCCTGCCCTCAATCCCTCCCAGCATCAGGGTCTTTTCCAATGAGTCAACTCTTCGCATGAGGTGGCCCAAGTATTGGAGTTTCAGCCTCAGCATCAGTCCTTCCAATGAACACCTAGGACTGGTCTCCTTTAGGATGGACTGGTTGGATCTCCTTGCAGTCCAAACCTGAGGTTAAATTGTATGTATGAAACGGTCAAGGTTCATTTTTGTACAGGGTTAAACACTCGTTCCTGCACCATTTGTTGAACAAACAATCCTTTTTCCATTGAATTATATTGACACTTTTGTCAAAAATCAATCAGTTGTCTTTGACTATTGTCCTGGTTTGTTTTCACTCTAATTCTGGACGAGGTACCTTCTGATTTTCACATACTACCTTCCTGTATAGGCTCCCTCACTTGTCACTCCACACTGATCTGGCTCTGACCTTCCTTCCCCACCGCTTGATAGATTTCTAATGGTATTTTCCAGATATGACCTAATTCTTGCCTATCCCCTAAACTGCAGTCAGCCTTGCTGCAGCCTCTGTTGTCTGGGCTTAGTGCCCAGCACCTGGGTCCTGCTGTTGCCCACAGTCCTGGCACCATCAGAGTCCTGGAGGGTGAGGGCTGCAGATGAGTCCAGCTCAGGGCCCAGAGAGCGGTAGCACAGCAGACTTTTCCAGCCAGTTATTCAGGAAACCCTGATATGGGCGCCTAGAGATCCAGCCCTCACAGCAATAACATAACTACCAGGTCTTCTCAGGACTTCCCTGATCATTGCATGCATGCTTGCTAAGTCACTTCAGTTGTGTCCAACTCTTTACAACCCCATGAACTGTAGGCCACCAGACTCCTCTGTCCATGGGATTCTCCAGGCAAGAGTACTGAAGTGGGTTGCAATGCCCTCCTCCAGGGCATCTTCCAGACCCAGGCATTGAACCTGCATCTCTTACATCTCCTGCAATGGTAGGCAGGTTCTTTACCACTAACGCTACCTGGGAAGCCCCCACTGGTCATTGAGGGCCCATTAAGACCAAAAACAAGATATTGCAGAAAAAAAATATTGACGGATAAAACTGAACAAGGGGAATGCAGAGCCTTTCTCCCATAACGAAAGAAAACCTTATTAAACCTACCTATTCAAGGATAGCACTATGGAGCCCTTCTGACCTTATGTGATTTAGAGGCAGAAGGACCACAGTGGTGATTTTGGTCTAATTAGCCATCATGCCTGATGAACAAAACTGGGGAAAACCTTGGGGATGAATTCCCCACATCGTTTAGGCTTCTTTACTAATCTAGAAGACGGGGAGAGTGGCTCAAGTTTGTGGAGAGACATCACTCTATATTCCTCAGGGTGGACCCAGGGGATGTTGATCTCAGCAGTGACTGTGCAGCTTGCCTCCCAGACTGTTCATGGAAGAGTCTGCAAGAGGGACTTCTGGAAGGATTTTGTTTTGAATTCAGTTAAAGGAGACACTGCACAGAACATCCAAATCAAAGGTAAGGCTTTATTATGTGGCAAAAACATTTTCCACAAGGAATAAAGAATCCCTGTCGTCAGCATATGTTCAGGAGAGCATTTGAGGGAGGCTGTGTCTTAGCACAAATATCCCTCCATTCCTAACAGGCTGGAAAGGCAGACGCCATGAAAGAACATGTCTTGCGTGGGCGCTGGGCTCTGAGTCGTTTCTCCAGCCACTAGCCACGCTTAGGCTGTTGCCTTTGTGAGCCAACAGCTCTAGTCTGGGAAGTGGTCAGATGTGAAGAAAGAGTTTTATTTTAGTGTTGTCCTACCTGATTCATTCAGGGATGACCCCATTGACACCAAGTCCCACCCCAGGGGTGGGGACTACCTCTGACAGGAAATCACATGGTCCACTTCCCTGGAGATGCACACAGCCTGCTTTGCTTGTGGACAGAGAGTAGCTGGATGTGATTGAGGTCATAGAATGAAGGAAGGAAGTAGGCATGAATTAGCATCACCATGTACTCATTTGCCACCTGGCCATGGGTCTCGTCCTGGAAAAACTAGACCAGTGCTCTTTTCCAGCTTGCTTGTGAGCAGAGGCAGATCAAAGAGGCTTATGCTGGGGGTTGACTTTCACATCCTGGGATGTTAGGGACTTTCATCTCTTCTCAGGCTATCACTTCCCCAACAATAAGTGCTGTGAGTACAAGCAGGGAGAGGTAACCTTCACTGCTCTGGGAAGTGGTAAGGGTGAGAAAACTGTAAGTAAAATCACGGTAAGTAAAATCTAATTAAAAATGAAGCATTTTATAAACAATATGATCATTAGGGGGTTAATATCCAAAGCATAAACAGCTCATACAACTCAACATCAAAAAAAAAAAAAAACCTCAAACAATCTAATTTTAAAAATGGGTAGAAGACCTGAACAGACATTTCCACAAAGAAAATATACAGGTGGCCAGCAGACACATGAAAAGATGCTCAGCATCAGTAATCACCAGAAAAATGCAAATCAAAAGCACAATGATTTATCACCTCACACCTGTCAGAGTGACTATCATCAAAAAGACCACAGATAACAAATGTTGGAGAAGATATGGATTAAAGGGAACTTGTACACTGTTGGTGGGAATGTCAGTTGGTATGGCCACTGTGGAACACAGTATGGCGGTTCATCAAAAAACTAAGAATAGAACTACTGTATGATCCAGAAATTCCAATCCTGGATATATAGACCAAGAAGATGAAAACATGAATTCAAATGATATATGCATCCAAGGGTTGAAAAGATATATGCTTCCCAGTGTTTATTTACAAGTGCCAAGATATGGAAGCAATCTAAGTGTCCATCAGTAGATGACTGGATAAGGAGGATGTGGTACCCCACACACAATGGACTACAACCATTAAAAAGAATGAAAATTTGCCATTTGCAACAACATGGATAGACTTGGAGGAAAGTATGCTTAGTCAGGCAGAGAAAGACAAATGCTATATAATATCACATGTGGAATCTAAAAAATAAAGCTAGTAACAAAAAGACAAAAAAGAAACATACTCACAGATACAGAGAACAAACTAGTGGTTATCAATGCAGAGAGGGAAGAGATGAGGAGCAGGTCAAGGGAAGGAGACCAAGTACAAACTACTATGTATAAAATAAATAAGCTACAAGAATATATTGCACAGCACAATGCATATAGCTAATAGTTTATAGTGACTATAAATGGATTATAATCTTTAAAAATGCTGAATCACTCCGTTGTACACCTGAAACCTATATGATAATTGTAAATCAACTATACTGCAATAAAATAAACAAAAGTATGAAAAAAGAAACATTTTAGGACACACTTCTCTGTGTGCCCAAGTTTCCAACCAGACTCACTGGTAGGCAGATTAAACTGAGGCTTTTGTGTTTGAAATCCAAATGATGTTATAAGAAAAACACATCTTTGGAGTCAGATACATCTGGATTTAAATCCTCGCCCCACATCTATCATCTGAGTGGGTTTGGGAGGTTATTTACCTTTGTTGTAATCTCTTAAGTGAAATAATACACAACTCATTGGGTTGTCACTGAAGATAAACTTTGCAGGCCCTGCTTAAACTTTGCAGGCCCTGCTTAAATCACCCATCTGCAATAGAATTAAGGAGTTTCAAAGGGAGTTTTCATAAGCCAATAGGGAACTTTCTGACTTAAAGAAAATCTGGTTGAGTGGACATGAAAGAGGATGTCATAAAGAGCTCTCGAGAATTCTGTGTTTCCATTTTTGTTTTTGAGAAGCACCTTGAATGAGGGAGAAGGCAGTCTCTGAGTCTAGTGGAACCTCTGTGGTGGTTGCTCGCACAAGAGCAAAACCTATCTCAGAGAAGTTTCTGGCCATTTCATTCCAGACTCACATCCTTCAATGTTGGGGACCCCAGTGTATAAATATATTAATACTGCATGTTATTGTATTATATGCTGTCATATTTAATAGAATCAGTAATTCTTTTCTTTCATAATCACCGTTTTGATTCCACAAGCAAAATATTGTTGGCCATGTAATAAAGTGGTACATTGAAGCCTTGTGGGTTTGATTTGATTCAAATACTGACACCATGCATAGAGACCATTTTAAACTATGTGGGCAAGGCTGGCAAGTACTGGTCAAGGACAGCTACTTACCTGGGGTCAGAGTAGACCACAAGTTGGACAAGTTAAAGATGTATGTTGTCCCTTAGGGACTCTGAAAATTGCCAGAATTACTTGGTAGTAGGGACTTGAAGGTCTTCCAATGGGTTTGCAGCTGGGGCAGCTGTCTCTTAGGTGCCTGCCATGGGATAGATAAAAATATCCTGGTTGTCTGTTTTCATAACTTAAAAGGTGGTTCCAGGAAGCAACCATCTTCAAGGGCAAATAGAAAGCTTGTAGATTTCTCCAGTGCTAGGCAGTATTGAAGCAAAGTGAAACATTTACAAGAAAGGGTTCTGGGGAATTTGTGTAAGGCAATCTCTCCCTAACATCCCTGCTCCCCTAAGAACCCTGATCCCACAAAGACCACACTTTTGGGCTTTTATCAGTTTAGAAAGATATATTTATATGTTTATGCACATTTATTTCTGTTTGTTTCTCTTTGGTTTTAAAAGTATTGTTTTTTGGTGTATATATTTCAGTAGCCTTTGAGTTTTACTTCAAGAAATAAATATAAAAAGTGATTGTTTACCCATCTATTAAATGGCCAAAATCCAAAACAGTAGCAACATGAAATGCTGGTGAGGCTATGAGACAACAGGAACTCTCACTCATTGCTGATGAGGGTGCAAAATGTTACAACCACTTTGGAAGACAGTTTGACAATTTCTTATGAAAGTAAACATACTGTTACCATATGATCTAGCAATTGCACGCCTTGGTATTTACTCAAAGGATTTGAAAGCTTATGTTTATGCAAAAATCTGTGCTTGCTGTTTACATCAACTTTATTTATAATTGCCCAAATTTGGAAGTAACCAAGATGTCCTCCAGTAGGTGAATAGATAAGCTAGGGCATCATACAATGGAATATTGTTGTTTAGTCACTAAGTTGTGTCCAACAGTTTGTGACTCCACAGACTGTATAGCCTGGCATTCTCCTCTGTCCATGAGATTTCCCAGGCAAGAATACTGGAGTGGGTTGCCATTTCCTCCTCCAAGGGATCTTCCCTACCCCAAGATCCAACCCATGTCTCCTGCTTGGCAGGCGGATTCTTTACCTCTGAGCCAACTGGGAAGCCCACAATGAAATATTTTTCAGTACTAAAGAGAAATGGGCTTCCAGGCCATGAAGAGATACAGAGGAGCCTTAAATGCATATTACTAAGTGAAAGGAGCCCATCTGAAAAGGCTATATACTGTATGATTCCAACAATATGGTGTTCTGCAAAAGGCACAACTATGAAGAAAATAAAAAAGATCAATAGTTGTCAGGGATTAAGGAGGGAGGGATGATTAGGTGGAGCACAGAAAATTTTTAGGGCAATGAAGCTATTTCTGTATGATACCATAATAGTAGAGACATGCCATTGTATAATACATTTGTCTCAACCCGTAGAATGTACAACACCAAGAATGATCTCTAATGTTAGCTCTCCACTTTGGGTGATAATGATGTATCAATACACAATCACCAGTTGTGACCGCTGTTGCATTCTGGTGGTGGATGTTGATGATGGGGAAGGCTGTGCATGTGTGGGGGTATATGGGATATTTCCCTCTGTACAACAATAGATGTATCCTCTCAACCTTACTGTGAGACTAAAACTGCTGTGAAAAACAGTCTATTTTTTTTTTTAAGTGATTCTGGTTCTCATGGCTGCAATCAGGAAAAAAAACCTATCCACCCAAAGTCTGATAAACCTCCAGACTAAAAGTGGCAGTGAAGAGAAAGGAGGTCGAAGCACTGGGCTGCCCAGTTCACACCTGTTTTGTGCCATACACTCTGCCAGGTGTTGATAGAGCAAAGAATAGACAAAAGTCCTTCCCCTCATGGAGCTTACTTTCCAGCTTTCTTACATCTCCATGCGGGAGATGGCATGGGCAGGGGCCCTGAAGTGAGAGTGGTGTGCCTTGGGTATTGGAGCAACAGTGAGGATGTCTGTGTAGTGCGGGCAGAGGAGTCAGAATGGGGAGGAGCAGGGAAGGTGGGGGAGGGATGGGGCCAGACCGTGTGAAGGTCATGGGTAATGCTTTCACTTTACTCTGAGTGGCAGTGAGGGAGCTGTTGGGAGGACACGAGCAGAGGAGTGATGTGGTCCAGCCTACCCTATCACAGCATCCCCCTGGCTGCTGCTTGGAGAACAGACTCTAGGGGCACAAGTGGAAGTGGTGCCCCCAACAAAGAGGCTGCTGCTATAGTCTGGGTGGAAGACCTTGATGGCTGGACCAGAGTGGTGGGCACGATGGTGGTTAGAAGTATTGTTCCAGTCATAGACGTGCTTCGAAGGCAGTGCTGGGAGGATTTGCTGACAGATGGACTCTGTGACACCGCCTTGGTCCTAACTTGGTCTAAACTCTGTTTTCATTTAATGGCAGATACTGGACCTGCAGGGTCTCAGGACAGCAAGCATCAAATCCCACTCACACAAAGTTACAAATGGGGATTTTTCTGGAATATGCAGACCACAAGGAAAAACTTTAGAACTGGGTTCTGAAAGGATGAGTCTGGGATCTTAGAACCAGGAATTAACCTTCAGGTAAGGCCCTGTTCATAATATGAATAGCTCTAGCAGTCTTGATTCAGGTTTCAGATTTCAGTGGAAGAGCAAGTAGGACTACACTGGGCCACGTGGTTAATGCTAGATAGCCACCAGATGGAGGGGTGGGTGGGGAGAGGGTAGGGAAATGTACTTCACAAGAGTCAAATTAGGTGTTGAGATCAAAAGAAAGAAGGGGAAATGGGTACTGGAAAAAAGCCCCACAGATACACTCAATTCCAGCATAGAGTTTAAGAGGAGAAGGAAACAGAAGCTCTGGTTTTGACTGACGAGGGAGTGGGCAGGGAAGGAAGTCAGCTGGCTCCTTCTGGGTTAAGTTGAGGAAAGAGTATGTCCAGGTCTGGCCTCTGCTACTCACTGGCTGTGCTACTTTAGGCCAGGACTTCACCTCTCTGGCTCCAGGCTCCTGTGGACTAGAGTGAATGCTATAAACCTTGTCTTCATCAAAGACAACCTTGATGATTTTTCCCCCTCCCTCTTCCCCCAAACCTTTCACATTACTTCATGGCCTTATTTTGTGGAAGTGTGCAATGTGCATTAGGCTTCTTGAAATTTCCAGACCAGCTGAGGAGGGGGAGTGTGGACATGGGGTTAAAGGAGGCTTGAAGCAGGGAGTGAATCGAACGGGCAAGGTCCATTTCAGGGCACCACAGCAGCATTTCTTAGGGAGAATTAAAGATATTTTCATAGTCTCTCCTATTGTTCATTTTCCACCTCTGATGAGATGAAAGGAACTGGATCTCTGGTTTGATCCTCCCAGTGCCTTCTAGGCTTCAGGATACTGTTGAATTCCCTACTAGGGGTGCCTTGCAGGCTCTAAATGTTAACACAGCAAATTGCACTTGATTTCTCCCCCATCCACACTGAGCCCTGCATTTGAAGTCCCTCCACCCTCCTCCTCAGTACTTAAACGCACTTACGTTTCATATCATCCTACTTAGCCCTTGATTACATATTGCCTTGAATTGTTCTCTAGGCCACTCCTATCAGAGCCTCCCACCTTTCAGCCTGCCCACTCCTACCTCCTAGTATGCTGGGTTTACAATCTCCATAAAACCTACAGTTTCTTTCCCTTGCCATGTTCTGTCATTGAATCAGAACCCCACCCCTGACTTCCTCATTTCCTTCTGAATTTAGCCTAAGCTTCAGGAGCCATGTCATCATGCTCCTTTGCCTGAACCCTCCCTCTCCTCTGCGGGTCCTGCTGCCCATGTCTGGCTGTCCCCTAGCCTGCTCAGGCCAGCTCTTTCTTTGTGACACCTGGGCTCCTGGGCTCCAGAGCTGTGCTGGAGAAAATCCGCAGCCCACGCAGATTGGCACTACTACAGAGTCATCTGCAGTCACTATGGGGCCACCAAGCAGCCTGGAAACCCATTTAAAGTCCCTGCCAGCAAACTTGTCCTTTCCCCATAGTGGTTCTTCTTAGCATTTCCCACTCCTTGAGCTTTGCTGAAAAAATAGAGGCCATTAGGTAGGAATTCCCTTATCCTTCCTCCCTGCCTCCCTGCATCTGAGAGGCTGTGGGACTGTCTTTTCTGGCTAACGGGAACCCCTTCTGAGAGCGCCCCAGCCTTGGCACCTCCTTGGCATCAGAGTTTCTCTCTCTCCTCTAGCTTCCGTTTCTCTCACTTATCTTATCTTTCTCCTGAGTACATAAATATGTTCCCTCTCCATCCATGTTAGACCTCCTTCCCAAGCCAAACCTCGTGGTATGCTCAGTGGGGCCGTACTCACCATGACCAAAAGAGTGTGCAGGGGACACACTGTCAGATCCATGGTCACTTTCAGTCCTATTCTCTGACTGTGCTCAAGTTGAGACACTTCTGACTCCTTTCTCTTCTCTCCCTCGATTGTCACCTCTGTGAACACTTGGTTCTCCTGCTCACCGCTCCCCCGCCCCCCACCCATTCCCACCTTCTTACACTCTGCTTCTCCCTGGTGCTCTCCTGCCACTGGCTTACCCGCTGCTCCGCTGGCCGCTTTCTGTCTTGTCGTGCACCTTAGTGCATTTCTGTCCTCAGTCTGGGATGCCCATTCTCCTTCCTTGCAATCTCACCAGGACAGTTCCTATTCATCTCTTAGGGATCAACTCAGGTGTGGCCTCATCTGTAAGTCAGTCTTACATGATCATACCTCATCTAGATTCTCAATATACTGTGAGGATGTTTTAGTCTTAGCACTTATCACACTTTATTGAAATTATCTCTCTCTTTGTATCTGCTCTGGTAACCTGTCAGCTCCTTGATGTTGGGGACTGGGCCTCTTAGCTCCCATATGCCTGGCACAGCTTGCTCAATTCATTCATGTTTACTGAATGAGTAAATGAGTTGATGTATTAGTTACTAGTCTCAGCTAGACTATTCCAGGGTAGTAGATGTGATTGGTCTTTTCAGAGCATAGTCAGGTGATTATATATATATATATATGAAGTGAAGTGAAGTGAAGTGAAGTCACTCAGTCGTTTGCGACTCTGCGACCCCATGGACTGTAGCCTACTAGGTTCCTCCATCCATGGGATTTTCCAGGCAAGAGTACTGGAGTGGGTTGCCATTTCCTTCTCCAGAGGATCTTCCTGACCCAGGGATTGAACCTAGGTCTCCCGCACTGTAGGCAGACGCTTTACCATCTAAGCCACCAGGGAAGTTTTATATATATGTGTGTGTGTGTATGTGTGTGTGTATATTTATATAAAAATATTTTAATTGTGGTAAAACACATATAAAATAAAGAATTAAAGTGTACAACTCAATGACATTTAGTGCCTTCACAATGCTGTGCAGCCTTCTCCACTTTCTAGCTTCAGAACATTTTTATCACCTTCAAAAGGAGACCCTATACCCAATGAAGAATGAAGTAGTCATTCTTTATTCCTGTCTCCGCTAGCTTCTGGGCACCACTAATTTGCTTTGTCTCTGTGGATTTGCCTGGTCTGGATATTTCATATAATAGAAATCATACAATATGTGGTCTTTTACATCTGGTTTATTTCACTTAGCATAATGGCTTTCAGGTTAATTCCTGGTATAACATGTACCACTTCATTTCTTTTTTATGGGCAAATAGTATTCCATTGTTTGACTAAACAGCTGTACTACATTGTCTAGCTACTCATCAACTAATGGACATTTGGGTTGTTTTCACCTTTTAGCTCTTGTGAATTGTGCTGCTATGAAAATTTGTGAATGAGTTTTTGTTTGAACACTTGTTTTGAATTCTTTGGGGGTATATAGCTAGAAGTTGAATTGTTGAGTCATATAATAATTCTATGTTTAATCTATTGCTGTTGTTGTTGTTATTTAGTCACTCAGTCGTGTCTGACTCTTGCAGCCCCATGGACTGTAGCCTGCCAGGATCCTCTGTCCATGGGATTTTCCAGGCAAGAATACTACAGTGGGTTGCCATTTCCTTCTCTATGTTCAATCTAGTGAGGAACCATCAAACTGTTTTCCTTAGCAATTGCATCATTTTACATTTATATTCATATAGCATTTACATTATATGAGGATTCCAATTTCTCTACATTCTTGCTAACATTTTATATTTTCCTTTTTTTTTTTTTTTAGCATAGCCATCCTAGTGGGGATGAGTGTTAGATATATTTCCAAAGTACATGCTCAGCTTAAATGATTCCTATCTACAGATGCCTTATTGTCAGCTGTAGAGAGTGACTCTCAACAGCTGTTTATGTCTAATGGGACCTTGACTCCTGGTCACAGTTGATTGGGTCAGGAACTCCTGAGCCAATCTGGCCCGAAAGAGTTCCTTCCTTGGGAGCTTTGTTTGAGAAAGAGGGATGGAGGGGAGAGAGACTGGGCTCATATGGCTGAGATATGAACTTTAGGAGCTGTGGGGGCCTGTCTTTGATCCTACAGGTGGACAGAGCAGCAGAGGGAACTCCCTAGGGAAAAGGAATGGCCACAAATACTCAGAGAGAAAAGAAATGAAAGCGGGGGAGGACACATATCCCCTGAGTTTCTGACAGTTACAAGTTCCCAGTTCTCAGTTTTCCTTGGGCCTGAGGCATTTTTGCCCCTAGGGTCTGTAAATCACCTTCCATCCTAACACGGGTGAACCAACTCTGGTGAGTTTCTATTTCTTGCACAAAATAGAATCCAGGGCAGCAACAATTCATGGCTACTCTCACCACCTACTCGACTGAAGAGGGGCCTTCACACTGTAGGTCAGAAGAAAATATCTATCTTTTTTTCTCCTAAAAATCTGTTCTTGTGTCCTCACTGACATTGGCTTTGCCCACCAACCCAATGTACACTTGGAGGCAAATCAAATATATTAACCTCATCTAATATTCATGAAACATCCTCAAGGGCAGGGTGTCCAGCACTTTACTACCACTTTGATGTGTCTCTTGACATCTGTTCTAGATTTTTCCCCCCAATAGCAGAACTCTTTCGTTCGGCTCTCCAAATGTCATGTTTTCTTGATCTGGTGATCACTCTAACCTTTCCCACTCTCACAGAGCTTTTCGAGGGCAGCATGGTAACATGGCGTGGCCAAAAGGACACTCAACAGGGAGTTTTGCGGAACCAAATTCCGGTCCTATTCCTGTACTCACTTCGCTCTGCAATGCTGAGTAAATCATGAGATGCTCTTGATCTGTTTTCCCATCTGTGGAAGTGAGAGAGAAAAATAATACTTTCTCTGCCTACTTCACAGAGACACCAGCTAAAATTAGGTCATGGATGTGAACATTCTATGAGGCAAAAATATGGAAATTGCTGTATCTAAAGTGGCAGTGAACTCTCTTGATATCTATCCCACTCTCAGACATCAAGTTCAAGGTCCTCACTTAATATTACTTGGATTTAACTCTAGTTTTTTAAAATTTTATTTTAAGATATATTATGACTGTATTAAAAACCTAGAGAGCCTCTGAGAGCTGGGGCCCTCTGCAGACTCCTCTGTGGCTTGGGGTGTCTCAGAGAGTATGCTGGGATAGGACGGATGCCTTGGAAAATTCACCACAGTTCAGCTTTGTAAGGAGACAGGAAAACTAAATGTAAGGTGGAAGGCTGGGTGAACATGCAGGAAAGGGCTGGGCTCTTCTGGGCACGGTGAGCGGTCCTCCCCCACACCATGGCTGCACGACAGCGAAGGCAACCCTGGGGCTCTACCTTGCAGTTTTTTGCTTGCATATTAGACAGATGGTGTTGGTAGGTGGAGACTGAGGAAAGTCATTTGGAAAGGGTTATGCCTTTTCTTCTGCTAGGACTTCAGTGTTGGTTTTTTGTTAACGCCTCATGAGTTAGGCTGCCTTGGAGGTTTGTTATTGCTATGGTTACCCTGAGCATACCACAGACCTCAAGACACAGAGAGATGTCTTATGTTTAGGGAGAGGCTGGTTTTCTAAAAGGTTTTAATTCGTGTGTCTTTGAATTTGTTTTAGCTCTTGGCCCCATGCTGTGCTTCAGTTTAATAGGAGTCTCTCTTCCAGCTCTCCTGGCAGCATCCCCCTGCTGCTTATAACTGATGCTCAGTGGCCCGGTGGTGGGGAGCAGGGGAGTAGTTTCTGAGGATCTGGTTAATCTTCAGGCTTGGGAAGGCCCTGTGTTGTTGGGGTCACGGTGTGGCCTGTTCAGTGCTCCAGCCTTGCCTGTCGCTGTAGGTCCCCTTGTACATGTTTCTGCCTCTTCCCTGAGAATAGAAGTGTGTGTGTGTGTGTGTGTACTCCTCTTCCCCAGTACCTCAAGAGTGATACTCTCTATTACCCTTCCTTCCCAGATTAAGACTCTCTACTTCCATCTAGGAGATGGGGAAAACGGCCCAAGTTCTGTGTCCCAACCACAGCAACTGCACTGCTTCTCCTGCATTGGCTCCATGAGGGAAGCTTCCTCAGAATGCACCGCCATCTTCCTTCCCTATAAGCAATGGCAGAAGGCTAGGTAACAAAGCCTGCAGGCGGAACCTCTCCCTTCAGATACTGTCCTGAGTGGCTGAACACCCAGATTTCCACATGTAACATTCACCAATTCTTCAACTACTCTCAACATATCCAGTGTTGACATAAGGGGAAATGCTGTGATCCTCACAACTGGCTGAGTACAGGAGCTGAGACTTGCATTCTGAAAAGCTTTCCAACTTTCCAAGTTGGTTGAAGATCAGCAGCACTTCTATGTGTTAAGCATACCTTTTTTACTCTTTCTTAAAGAAAAGTAATATGTTGAGGAATGCTATTATATGCAAATAGGAGCCAAGATAGGATGAATCTACACTAAAAACACATCTTTATCTTAGTCTGTTTACCAGGTAAGAGTTTCTGCCTCTGGGTATAACTTTTGGCTGAGATTCATTGCCTCATGGATCATGTGTTATGGGAAAGGCAGTGAAATTAAGGCTGTAATCTCCATGCCTTTCTTTGAGTTGATTTACTGCTTTGACCTCTACACATGGTAGAAAATGTGTTTCTCAAAAGCTCCAAGATTATATGGTTTTTACAACTTGAACCTCAGGAAGAGAATTTATCCATTCAAAAATCTTGCCGTTTTCTTCTGAAGGGATCGTTAGACTTAGGTTGATTCTGTGACATATTATTTGTGGGGATAGGGAGAGTGTCTGTGATGTGTGGAATATTCCTTACCTGAGACCACATCCATCAGTCCAGAGTTTGTGCTCTTAACCACAAGATACCACTGACAGAATTAAAATGGAGCAAAGAGCTGGATGTTGTTGAACTTGGAAAGATTATATCTAGGCAAGATAGTGCCCGTGTTGGATCCACACAGCTCCCTTTCTTGGTCCACAGTGTTGTCGTAACCAGGAAATTCCTGCTCATCTTCAGAGGTGAAACACTCTAGGCATTTTCCTGCTGCAGTGACACCAGCTTCATTTTGTGCACCTCCTCTCATTTGCCAGCTGCGTAGGAGTCACTCAGCCCGTTTTGAGGCTTTTTTTTTCCAGAGGAAGTTCTTCCATATGTAGCTGTACGTTCAGTGTGTTCGTGGGAGGAGGTGCGTTCAGGATTCTCTTCCATCGCCATCTTGGGCCCATTTCTCTGTTTTGAATGTGGCTCTGTCTCTTCACCCATTCCTCTTGGACACTAACACACATTTTTTAAAATGACAAATAAAGGAAATGAGAGACATGCCCCCTGTTCTGTTTTAAGGCAGGCTATTTTCTTGTCATTTCTTAAGGACTGTATTTCTTGTCCTTTAACCCAACAGGCCATTTCCTAACGAATCTCCACAGTATATGTATATGTCCATCAGACTGGTTTGCAAGCTTGTCTGCACCTTAGACTCAAGGGGAGCTTCAGAAAATACTAATGCCTGTGTCCCATCCCCTAGAGATCATGATGTCACTGAGCTGTGGTATGGTTTGGGCTTTGGAAACTTATAAAGATCCCTAAATGAATCTAACGTGTAGCTAGGTATGGGAATCAATATTTTTAAGGTTCTTCTTCTTTTTTAAAAAAATCTAATCAACTTGGGGTTCATCTCAGCTTGGCTCATCAGAAGCATTTCCCTCATAAATTACTGTAGGAAACAACAGGAGATTAATCCTAAATCCATCCTTCTTCCTACTGTGATTGCCTTGGTTTTCATCAGGTTAATTGAAACCCCTTCTGATAAGTGCAAGGAAACCATTAATGGAGGCTTCACTTATCTGCATGCACATTTCCTGTTCTGCTGTGTCCTCCCTCCAGTAATTTAGTTATGATTTGCATATCTTTTTTTTTTTTTCAATTCAAATGGTTTCTCACTGTACCTGAGTGGCTGATTGGGTCTGTCTACCTGCTGTCTTCACTTCTGGGTGGACAAAATTTCCCTTTCCACGAATGTCATCTCCATCTTCTGGATCTAGCCAGCCAGCTTGGCAAGCTTGTTTTAAGGGTTGCTTGGGCAACACCTCAGACTGAGATATTTCACAATTTGGAGCCAGACTTGGATGAAGCAATTCTGCACTTCTGCGTTTATCTATTCCTGTCTGACTGGGGGCAGATTGAACCTACTGTTGATTCTGTAACATAAGTAAATCCCATTAGGAACCCTCTGGTAGTTATAGCCAATACCATATTGGCTTTCATTAAGAGCTAATGCAGATACAAACCTGAATACAAATTCTTTGGGCCACCCCCTGACCCCTGGGAGTTTATGAACATCATCTCACTGTGGATCTGAATTCTAAAGTGCAAATTAAGACTGCCGTTTCATCAGAGCATCGTCCCCACTTAGCATGAGTCACTGTGTTTCATCTACCTTAGCCCTCTGGGTTTATAACACCATCTGATTTCCAGGGAGTAGGGGTGATAGAAGATTAAATGCTTTCGGTAAAACAAGCATTACCGAGTCCTGGGTTATTTTGGGCCATGTGGTGCCACAGCCCGTGACAGTCCTTATCCTCTCCCTTCTTCTGTGGTTCACTGTTTCTCTGATTGGCTAGAGCCAGGGCATCAGTCCCAAGCAAGGATGAGAGTTGAAACTCACCCAGGTAATCAACAGAGGGCCAAAATCATTATTTCCCTTTTAGGTTTAAGACCTTCTTAATTTTTTTAGTCATTTAAATTATTTTGTTCTCTGTCTCTTTGAAGTAAGCTATTGTTACATTAAACTATCATTTTAGATATTTTAAAGAAATTTATCATTACTTTCATTGATTAAACTGTAAAGGCATTTTTTTCCCACTTTACCTTTGCTTCAGGGACGCAAGAGAAGTCCAGAAATGTATGTGATGCCCAAGGCCACGTAACTTCTCTAGATTAGGGCAAAAATGGGACATTTCACTTATGTATTATTCATGCAGTATCGCTATTAATAATAACAGAATCTATTGAGCATTTACTATGTGCCAGATACTTTGCTAAGCTCTTTCCATAATTTATTTCAATTACTTCTTGTCCCACCCTATGAAGTAGATATTATTTATTATCCTCATTTTACATATGAGGATGTAGAAACTTAGGGAATTTAAAGCTCATATAGCTATTCATAGTAAATAGTGGGATCAGAACTTGAACTTATCCTGACTGCTACAGTGTTCATGTTCCTAGTCTCTAGAATCTTCTGAGATGATCTCCTTTTATGGAAATTTTATCCTTAAATACCAGTAATATATCTTTCTATGACTTTAAAAACTAAGGCCAGAATGATTGTTGGGGTTCTGAATATAAGGGATCAATAGTTTAATGAACATAATAGTCACTGGAAAAATCATTATCAATGGGTAGACTGGCAAACAGCATTTTGTTCACTCAGATTCTGGACTGGGTTCTAGATGTTAGGAGATGATGGAAGGGGGGCAGCTTGGCCTCCTGGGGGTTCTTTACCACTAAAGAATCCTGTGCCCTGTCACTGCTCCTTCCAGCCCTACTCTAAGGCTTCCTCATTGCACCGACCTCATAAAAATGTGATGCAACTGGCTGACTAGGCTGAGCACTGTTGAGGCTTTTGAAGGAAAAGACAGCAATTTCAGAAAACGAATCTTGTGGTTTAGAAAGAAATCAGCGGAATTTATGATCTGAGCTCATTTTGTTCTGTTCTATTTTTTTAAATAAAGAAGAGAAAAAAATGTTCTCGTCACAAAGAAAACAATTTTGTTAGGTCTGGAGAATTACAGTCTATGCATGAAGGCTTTAATCCTCTGAGATACCTAGATTTTGGAAGTCAAAAGGGGCCATTACAGATAACTTTTTATTCTGAGTCCTAAATTTTACAGAAAGGGAACTGAGGCCTGGAGAGAGTTTGGGACCATATAGTAATAACTAATTAGTGGAAGCTGACAACCAGTTTTTCTGCCTTTTCTATCTCAATCCTTTTTATTTCTGCTCTTTAAATGACAGGATATTCATAGGCCACTGGGAGAGAAAAGAAAACAAGATAGCTTCTGCTTCTTCAAGAAAGGTCAGTGAGAGCTCTGAAACTTCTAGAAGGAGAGTCAAATTATTTAATCTAATTTCAGGAATAGTCTTGATTTTATTAGCTGAGGGAACTGAATAAGGAGGTAAAGACCCTACAAAGCAAGATTTATTGCTGCTTTCCATGAAAGCACAGGGAAAATAAATATTGGCTTAATGGGAATTTGGGCCTATAATTTAATTCTCTGTCTCAGCTTAGAGAAACAACCCACAGACAAAAGCATGGATCCTACTTGGGATGTCCTGAGCCAGTCAGGAAAGGGATCACCGGCCATTTCTCTAGGGACCCCTACAATTAGAGGTCACCTCTATAGTATGGATACCTAGAAAGGAAGAAATCTCCTGGACTTTTATTGGCATGGAAAGCATGTTAAAAGGGACAGTGCGAGACTTCCCTGGTGGCTCAGTGGTAAAGAATCCGACTGCCAAGGCAGGAGACATGGGTTTGATCTCTGATCTGGGAAGATCCCACATGCTGAGGAGCGACTAAGCCCGTGCACCACAGCAACTGGGTCCCTGCGTCTGGAGCCCATGCTCTGCCACAGGAGAAGCCACCACAGTGAGAAACCTCAGCACTACAGCTAGAGAGTGACCCCTGCTCTCTGGAACTAGAGAAAGGCCCTCACAGCAACAAAGACCCAGCACAACCAAAAATAAATAAATTTAAAAAATTAACCAAAAAAAAATTTAAGTGCCAATGCTTCATCACCAGACCTGTGAAGTAAAGGGTAAGATTTTCTTAGAGAGATAATCTCTAGCAAGGATGCAGCCAGGGGTACTAATGTTAGTTCCCAGGGGAAGAGTTTGGAGGCACGATGAAGAAAAGGAAAGAGGACTGGGGCTGTGTCAATAAGCACTTACTGGATGCTAACTGGGTATTGGGTTGGTCAAAAAGTTCGAGTTTTCCTATAAGATAATATGGAAAAAACCCAAATGAATTTTTTGGCCAACTCAATAGTAGGCACCAAGAGATAAATAAAACCTTCTCTGTCCCTAGAAATACTTGCAGATGAGTAGGAACTAGCAACCACAGAGGAACTTGTTCCCCGGATTTCAGACACCAATATGCAAAACTGTCCCGCATCCCAGCAGCTCATTTCCATTCTGAGACCTGTTCTGTTACAGTTCTTGGGCAGCTCAGTTCACTCCTGTGGGCTACAAAACTCCCCAACCAATTAGCAGCTCACAGATGTCAACCCCGCAGCTGGGTGCTGGGTGAGGCGCACACAGCCAGCCAAAATCTCAGGATGCTTGAAAGGAAAAAGAGAAATTCAGAGTCAGCTGATGCACCCAATTTCCTTCCCCAGACGTCATCAGTGCTAACAGGCAGCAGGCCCTGTCCCAGCCCAGCTCAGAAATTCAGTTCTTGACAGCAGCCTCACTCTATCAAGACTTCAGGTATTGAGGAGAGGGACTGTTTGCTGTGTTTACAAAAAAAAAAAAAAAAGCATTATCTATCATGGGACCCAATCCAAGCCAGTGCCAGTTGGATCAATCAACCTTTTAAAAATCTTTTTAGGATAAAAGATTCAGCTACAGTCATGAATTAAAAATGTGAGGGAGAGAAAAATAGTACACAGCTTATAGTGGTTAACACTGGGTTTAAAACCAAAGTGTGACACTATATTAATCTTGTTGAGGCCTAATAGACATTGAATAAAATTTGTTTTCACCATTTCTTTTATGGTTGGTAATCATTAAAGATTATTGAACTTTGAGGACAGTGAAAAGGAGAATGGGTTCAGTGGGGAAAGGGAACATAGGTCATGGCTAAATCAATCTTTTTTAAATCAAAAAGCCCTCAGAATTTTCCACCAAAGCCTTGTATCTGATTGCTAAATATTAAACGAGTGCCTTATTGGCCAGTTTTACTCATCCCTACAGATGTATTTCCAAGTCATGAATCCTACATATACATACAAGATAGTAGATGAGGTAAGTGGTGGTATCCATAGCTGTTAGGGTAAGTCTGTGAATCCCTAAGTGAATCACCCATTGTTCCTTTGTATTTCTGCAGGTCGAGTCATGGCAAAGATTTCAGGAAACTGCAGGCAGGCCTCATGGGTGTGCCTCCAGCACTGTTACCCAGAGCTTCCAACTCAGAAGCGCCCCACACCTGAGTTTTAATGCTCACCATTCACCATCTTGAAACTGTTGGTAATTTTATCTTCGATTTTGTTTCTGGAAGTGAAGTCTATCGGACAATGGAGCACGAGTCCAGGGACTGCAGCCTTTACTTTCCTGCAGTCCTGTCTTCTAAACTTCCTGCCCCCCTGACAGATCTTGACTGTCTCTTCGCCACTGTCACCTTCTGTTCCTGGCAGGGACCTGGACACAGGCGTGGGGAGGGTGCAAGTCAGGTGTATGCTCATGGCATCTCATGGTAGGGTGAGGGGCAGGAGTCTCTGCTCTGGGCTCACAGTGCCACAGAGGGTGGTCTCTGATCTGGGTACCAAGTGCAGCCAGCATGGAGGCTGCACTCTCCCAGGGAAGCACTTGTTGACTATGGGTTGGGGCAGCAGGCCTATGGGAAGGGGGTAGTTGATTCCCTCACTCTTGGCCAGGGCCCTACATTTTCATTTTTGCAATGGACCCTGTTGGCAAGGGGTCAGCTTCAAAGACTGTGGAAGTGGGGAGAACTTCTTGATACATAGAGTTTTTAACATGGCATCTAGCTTGATATAAGGGCTTCCCTGGTGGCTCAGTGGTAAAGAATCCAGCTGCCAAGCAGGAGACTGGGGTTTGATCTCTGGGTTGGGAAGATCCCCTGGAGAAGGAAATAGCAACCCATTCTGGTATTCTTTCCTGGGAAATCCCACGGACAGAGGAGCCTGGCAGGCTACAGTCCATGGGGTCACAGAGTCAGACAAGACTTAGTGACTACACAACAACAACAAGCTTGATATAAAACCTGTTCATAAATACATTAGAAGAAGAAGAAAAAAAGTTCCTGCTCTCAAGGGATTTACAATCTAGTTGGAAATAGATGAAATTGACAAAGATGAAATAACAAGACTTCATCAAGGATGCAGAATTGGAGGACCACTGTCCTGAAAGTATGATTTAGGTATAGAGGAGAGGGAGGAAGTGCTCCAAATTGTAGGAAAGCCAGTGCGGCCTCAGAACTTAAGCTGATTCGATGACTGTTGTATATTTTTGGTTCAAGGCCATTCACTAACAGCATTCCAAGGGCAGGACTGTCCTGGTAAGAAGGGAAGATGTGGAAGCAGGCATGGCTGATATGGATCACTGAGTGAGAGCCCTGACAGAACAGAAGGATTGTGATTAAGGTGGGAGGTTCACTGCATGGAACTGAATTGTATCAGGTAAAGAAGAGAAAATGGGTTAAGAGCCTCCCAGCTGTGTACACTGAGGTGCATATAGCAGGCTGCTACTATTGAACACAGTAGGCCACTCCAAGTTCTTCCTAGACCAGCTAAGAGAGAATAAAGGGAAACGACCTTGTGCTTAAGATAAAAAGAACTCGAATTTCACAGGGAGCTCAACGAGGAGGGGAAAAAGCAAATATTCTCTGGTGAAGGTTGACTTAATTAGCTATTTTAATAATTCATGAGTCTTTAAAATGTTTGCCAGAAGATTCAGAGCTGAGATTCTGCTTCTGGTGTTTGGCTCTGGGTTTTCTCCATCACAGATTGTGCTGCCTCATGAATCGACAGGAGCCTGGGAATGTGAGGCCTGGTTGGCCAGACCCTGCACAGTCCTTAACCCTTTGGAGCTTAAAGCCTCTTTTCAAATGTGATGAAAGGTCTGCACTCCTGCCCTAGGAAAATGTTTGTATATACAAATTTGGGGCTTTACAGATTCCCCTGAGGTCTACCTTGAACTCCAGGTTAAGAATCCTTGATTTAGAAGATCTCTAGGGACTCGAACATTCTCTTTTAACTTACCCACAAGCTGCTGTGTCAGTGTGTTACCTGGAAATGCTGTGACTCCTGGGCTTGCAGGCAAGGAGCCTCCTCTGGCTGTTTTTTGCAAAGTGAGAGATGGGAACTGCAGTATCTGTTCATCAGGCTGAAGTAACAGCACTAATGCAGAAAAGAACTGAACGAATCAAAAGCTGTGAGTCAGCTCCCTCCCCACCACCTGCTAGCAGGAAGCCTGCTCAGGCTGAGGGGGTGAGCTCCAGAGTCATCGCCTGGAGCTCCCAAATCCCAGCTCACGCATTTTCTGGCTGTGACTTGGGGGAACCACTTAACCTTTCTTAGTCTCAGTTTCCTCATTTGTAAAATGGGGCCAATCAGATTCACCCTGCTTCCTCATGTTCTGAGTAAACCACCCTCCATAAACCTCATCATGTACAGGGCCTGGGCCACCAGCGCTCAGGAAAGGGAGCTCGTACCCCTCATTCCACCCACAATGAAGAATGGTGCTGTGAATTTGGGGACACCTTCTTGATTTAATGCTGGGGGAGGGGACAGACTGAGCAGTGGTCAGGAGCTCTCTCTCTGAACCCTTGCCTCTCCCCTCCTCCACCCTCCAGAGGACTCCCCTCAGGTAACGTAGAAGGGGTGCGGCTCAGGAGCCAGTGGTCTGAAGTCGCTCCTCCCCTCATCCTCTCCGCCTCTGCTCAGGTGCGTGGAAGCTGCAGGAAACGATGGAGGGAGATACTGGGCTTTTTCTGGCTGCCGGCCTGACTGCTGCAGAAGAGAGAGATAGAGAAGAGGGGGAGAGAGCGATGGCTTCTTTCTCCTCTGTTCTGAGCAGGCAGCTGCGTGTGATTCAGGAGGCCACAGTGACGCTGGGGCTGATCTTGAGGGACCCGCAGAGCTGGGCAGGCCGTAGCTTCTGCTCCCTAGGACCTTGCAACTTTGACGTGGAAATAAGACAAGCTCCAGGAAGGGGGATGACAAAGGACTGCATCGCTGGATGCAGAACGTCCTGTCCAATAGAGTCCGGGAAGGGGACGGTGAGGGCAGGATGCTGAAAAACAGGTTTCTGCGGTGCCAGGCGGTCGACGGGCACTGACTCTAGCTCTCACAGTCCCCCTCCAGCATAGACCCTGTTACCCTTCACGGTGCAGCGAGGAAACGAGGAAGCTCAGTGTCGGTGATTCAATCAAGGCCATCGCTGTTCCGTGGAGCCAGAGCATTCAAACCACGTTTTCCTGCCTCTGAAATGCTTTGCCCCCATTCCTTCGCCCGGTTAGCTAGGGGAGGCGGAAGGCGTCCGTAAGCTCTAACCCGAGGCCGGCCAGGCCCTTGCCAGCTGCCTAGAGCGCTGCGCACGCCCGGAGTCCTGCTCGGTAAATATTTGCCCTGGGATCGGAAAGGAGAGAATGCCCCTTTCTTGGCTCTCGGCAGCTCTGGGCAGTTCACGTGCGCTGTTTACCTTTCCTACCACATTCCTCCGCGAGGAATCCTCCTGCCTCCCTTCCCTCCGCCGCAGACCAGGCAGAGTGGACTAGAGGGCGGTGCCTGGGTCCCAGAGAGCAGGTCTCAGACCTGCCTGGGACCGCCCTATGTCTCATTTGTCTTATTTCAAATCGCAACCTCTACCTGAAAATCCTAGTTAAGAAAAAATACCTCACCGCATTTAACAAGGCCGACTTAGGAGGAATAAATGTTTTGAGGCCTTTGCAGCCCCACCGCGGAGGAATACTGCGTGTGTTTGAGCTCCTGGGAAGGAGGACAGGTTGCATTTACCAGGGGAAGCCTGCATCCCACAGACTGACAGTAGATCAGTGAGTGAGTGAGAAGCAGGTCTACAGCCAGCAGCCTCAGGCACGCTCCAGCCGGGCTTGGTTTTCTGCTGAACAGGAACCCTGTCGTCCTTCTAGGGAAATTTCTGAGCCGTCTCCTGATCTGATTTGTAGCTGGTGATGTGAGTGCGTTACCCAATGCTGGGTGCGAAGCAGAAAGCAAAATGAGACCGTCTCCATTCATTTTCAGCCGTTGACTTGATGACGTTGATGGACTATGATTTTTAAATGGAAAGGGCTTTGTCATCACGATTTTTCAATAAAATTCTAGCACAGCTCTTTATTTCCTAAGGCCCTAGGGATCTTTTCTACCATGTTGGGTATGACATATTCCCCAGGGTCAGCTTTTTATTTCATTGCCATTTTAAGGGTATTAGAGCATGTGGCTAGAATTTACATATAAATAATAGATTTCTGGATGGTAAAAGCTTGTATTATTACTTACACTTAGTAATGTCCCTCTCGATGGTAAAAAAAAAAAAAAAAAACCAGCATAATATTGATTTTTCTTGCTGTCACTTGACAATATGAATTGACTTTGTGTAAGGACCAGGAGCTCACTGGATTGAATTTAGGAAATTGGTAAGACAAATTTGACTTCAGTGGGTTTGAATGATTACAATGTAATAAACATATAAAGGCTAGGGAGCTAATTTATCACTGCTTTCAGTTTTATTTATTTGAGATAGCTTCATCGTTGGTATAAATAAGCTTTATTAAAGATTATGGATTCCATTTTCAAATGACCTATAAATGGCTTTCTATCGAGAGATTACTTGATTTGTTGATTTCCTGAATAAAACATGTTTTTGCCCAGTGGGTTATATAGCCCATATATTAATATTAGAAAGTTATTCTCTTGAGCTTGGCATCTCTGATGTGCACCATTTGATTTGTTCTCTGATCTATTTGTCTTCACTCTCTTTAATACACTGAGATGGAATGCATTACCTCTTAGGACCTGCACTTCAATGAATCATAAGAAAATGTCTGTCTGTGTGGCAGTTCATCAGCTGAATGATAATTCTGGTTCCCTTTAAAAATGTTAAAGTGTCTGTGCTTCAAAATAGGCTGCAATGAAAGGCATGAAAACTGCTGTGGGTCACTGATGGGGAACCATAATTGACCTCAGCTTTGGTCGCATGGTAACAGACTCCCTGGGTATTAGATCACTGCATACCACAGAATTACCAACACACTGCCACAGTCAGGGGAAATTTCTGCATTTGCAACTCAGAAAGCTCCATAGAGCAGATCCTTGTAGAGAAGAGGCAGCCTGTCAGGAGAGCTAGAGCTTCTAGGAAGATGGCAAAAGGGCCCTCTAGTAGCCCGCCATGTTGCAAAAACCAGTTCAATTTCAGTCCTTTCATAAAGGGGTTGTAACTTTCACAGCCCTACTGACTAATGAAAACACTGATGGGAAAATTAATTAGTGTATATATGAAGCATCTCTGAATGCTGAGACTGGGGAGGACCTTGGGAGGCCATTTATTTTCATTTTCTGGAGGCCAGTTGGCATATTTTAATGTTTTAAAGCTATTGTCTAAAGGGCTGAGAAAGCGAAATGCCTAAAGAAGGAAGATTCTACTTCTCTCCAGGAAACTCCATTTGTTGCTGTCATTGTTATTTTACTACATCATAAAACTCCAGATTGAAGGATATAAAGTTCCAGTGAAAAGGAAGTCATCACCCAACGTCAGTTTTGGAAGAAATGATTCCACTTGTTGATGACAGTAACACGATCATTCCGTGGTTCAACAACTTTAAAGTGGTCTCCAGTGAGGAGACTTGGGTGTCTCAGATCAGACTAAATTGGACCACAGACCAAACTGGTTTTAAATGTATTGACTTAAAGATTTTAAATTGACTGAATAACTCCAAAGTCTAACAAAGGAATACAAATAGTTAAACTATTCACTCATAAAGGTGTTGAGATCTAGGAGTGAGTCAGTGTACACTAGTGCAATGAAAACAAATCAAATTCCCATCTTAAGGGAGCCTGCCCCTAAATGGAGAGGTTGGTGAGAAGCCTGAGGGCTGCCTGGCTTACTAAGTCCTCACTTCAAACCCCAAACTTCCTCTCCTCTTTTGAAACCCTCCAAATACCAAGTTTGTCATTTTCCACTTCCCATTGGAAGATAATTCTTTCCCCAAAATGCTTTAGATAATCCTAAAGCCTAGCTCCTTCTGAGCACATCAGCAATAAGGCACCATGCACACCCCAGTTCAGCTTTAACTCTGATTGGTCTGAGTGTTCCCATTGTCTTTCTTGTCTTTCTGTCTTCCAGGTGCTCATCATTGTATCTAGCATATAGTAGATACTCAACTTTTCTTGTTGCTGGTAGTTTGTTGACACAATTTTAGGGGATCTGAAAATTCTGTACAAACAGAGAACTTAAGTTAGACTCTCAGCGGTAAACCTGCTTTTTCAATGCCAACATCTATTTTCTGTCTGACAAAAAAGATTACTTCCATTGTCCATCTAGAGCCCACTGTATTCTAGAAACTGTAGGTTGAAACCCTGCCTTTGAAAAGTTTTTAGCTTATGGACATAAAAAAAGAACTACTTTGAATTCCTATGTCATATATATTGCCTTGAAATCTGTTCTAGTTGTTTTACATTTATAGATTCTGTATCTCCTGTTAGAATAGGGTCTTCCATTTCCTTTTATTTCATATAGTGCCCAGAACAGTGCTGAGCACTAGTAGGTGCTAGTAAGAACCCAGATAATGAATGGATGGATGACTAAGTACTGTATTCACAGACAGAAAAGTGAAGTGGATAGGTTTGGAGGTCAGATAGAGTTGAGTTATAAATCTAATTCTGAGCTCTACCAGCTTGTGTGACTGGGAAAATTATGTAAATCCTTTAAGCTTCAGCTATTCCATCTATAAACTTAGATGGTTGTAGAACTGACCCTACAAGTTTGCTGTGAGGATTAAATGGGATACTAACTGTAAAATGCTTAGCACAGAACCTAGAATATAGTGTTTGAAAAATATTAGCTACTGTTATAATCAGAAGTGATAAAAACAGGGAAAGAAAGGTAAGGAGGGTGGGGGACAGGGATTACTGGAGTTATCATGGCTGGATTAGAGGGTTAGCAGAATTTTAAAGAGGGTGGAGGTAGGACCCAGTGGTGTATGGTGTAGAAAGGAGCCAGGGACACTGGCTTCTAGACCTGGCTCTCCCTTCAGCTGGATGCAAGACCTTGGGCAAATCATCTCATCTTTAGGGCCTTAATTTCTTTGGTAGAAGGTTACATTAAATGACCTCTGGAATCTCTTCCCACCCAAACAATGTATACTTTTAGGGAAAAGATTTCTATGATGTCTCTCTGCCTCTCCTTACTAAAACAAAAAACAAAAAAACAAAAAACAGCACAAACCCTTCAAATAAGAGATTACATGACTATTTGCAATCTGAGGTCCAGAGAGGTTATGAAACTTACCCCAAGATCACAGACCTGATTGGTGGTGATTTGGATACAAATCCCTACCTCCCGAGTCACTGTGTAGTGGTGGGCCCTGTATATGATGTCAGATGACTCAAAGGCAAAAGAGGGCATAGCTCAGGAGGCACTTTCTGGGGCAAGAGGAAAGCATAATGCAGGGCTTGTTGTGAGATAATGCCACTAGATATAGAAAGGCATAGATGAAGGAGAACTTTGATCCACAGCTAAGAGCTTTAATAAGATGTAGATAGCTAGGAATCAAGGTACCTAATAATATTTCCACTTTATTTACTGTTAAAAATATAGGCAGTCTGGAGAGAAGATATTCAAATGTAGAAACAAACATGAACACAAAAGAAAAATTAGTAAAGGAGTTCTCTGTACAAATAGCCAAAATGATAGTCTTGTGGGTTCAGATGAATATGGGAATGACTTCTAGGGACCTAGAACAGTAGCTACCTCCCTTTCTCTCCTGGTCTTAAGGTCACGCTACCCCAAGCATTGAACTCTGAGATTATAGATATGCTCCTGCCAGCCTCCAGTTCTCTCTGGTTTCTAGAAAGCAAACAGGTGTGAGGATGAGAGCAGGGGCTGAAGGAAGATGTGGCTTCTCTGTCAAGGGCAGTTATAGCTGCATCGCCTGTGGAGGGTCTGTGCTTTTCTCTTGCCCAGGCCCTTCTTGTTTAAGCTTTCACCTTCAGCTTCCCAGTGGGTTTTGTGAGGTTATCCATTTTCCAGTGTGACTCAGTGCTCACTTTTTACACCTACCAATATGACACCTTGGGAAAGGACTGAAGCAGACATTAAGAGCTGTATAGAGATAGCACTGAGAGCAAGAATAAAAGCCGCACTGAGAAGAAAAACATCTGAGGACCTAGGGAGAGCCGTTGAAATGTTTATTGATTGGCTGAGTGCAATAAATACAGAATGGTGAGTTTTTAAAAGTTTGGAACGAAAAACCAAAAAGAAAAGGGTGCATTTAGTATCTCTGAGGATCCTTGAATTAAACAACTGATTCCAGTTTTGAGCAGAGTAAGTACAAGGTGAGCCTGGAACATTTTGTGCCAGAAAGCAAGAAACTACTCAAAAACTGATGGAGATGTGTCAAAAGTACACTAGAGCTGGCATGAACAGTGCATACCGGCCAGATTTGGAACAACTTCGGCATGAAAAACTAAAATGAATGTAATTGATAGTACACTCAATTTTTAAAAAACATACCAGTTAATAGGAACACTCAGAAAATGAAAGAAGAGGAGAGGAATGTACTTCTTTACAAAAAGAATGCCTGCTAATATATATCAAAGGGATCATAGAATTTAAAAAAAGGGTTTTTTGCAACCTGCAATGTATTTATATATTATTAAGCAAGGATCATCAGTGGATGATAAAATCACTAGGTAAGAGTTATTAGGAAATAGGAAATTCACACAGTGGCAGAGTATTGTCCCACAGATTATTTATTAATTAAAAATGGAAAATATACCCTTACAATGATGAGGTCTCATAAATGCCGTCTTAATTAAGTGATCAAATTAGTCATCACTAAGAGTGGAACAATGGCTGTTACGTGCTCTTGAGATGATGCAGTGTGAAATACACAGTATTATCTGTGAAGTATTTTTGCCAAAAGTCTTCATCCTGAATCTGTGAAGCCTTAAGACTTAAATTCTACTGTATAGGAAATAGAGGGATAGAGGAACAAGTTAAATGACACTAGAAGGAAACGATCAGACAAATCTAGAGCGTGGACATTGTGAAAGAAAACTGTACTACTGCTGCTGCTGCTAAGTCGCCTCAGTCGTGTCCGACTCTGTGCGACCCTGTAGACAGCAGCCCACCAGGCTCCGCCGTCCCCGGGATTCTCCAGGCAAGAACACTGGAGTGGGCTGCCATTACCTTCTCCATTGTGTGAAAGTGAAAAGTGAAAGTAAAGTCGCTCAGTCACATCCGACTCCTAGCGACCCCACGGACTGCAGCCCACCAGGCTCCTCCATCCATGGGATTTTCTAGGCAAGAGTACTGGAGTGGCTTGCCATTGCCTTCTCCGGAAAACTGTACAGGATTCTTCAAAATATCAATATCCCGAGCAAACAACAGAGGTGGGAAAACCAATCCAGATTAAAAAAATTAAAAGAGTCTAAAGAGGCACAACCTTGCGAAGTGTAATCCTTGTCAGATCTAGTTGGGAAAAATGAAACAGCCATAAAACACATTTCGGGGACAATTACAGAAATTTAAGTACAGATTGGATCAAAGATAAAATTAAGTAATTTTTTAAAAATGTGGTAATGGTGTTGTGCCTTTTAGGAAAATATCCTTATTCTTAGGAGAAATATGCTGAAATTTAGGGCTGAAGTGTAATGTCTGTAACTTACTGTCAAATGGTTCATCCAAAAAAATTTCACATTTGTATGTGTGTGTGCACCTGCACATGTGAGCTTAGAGAGACGGAGACTGAGAAAGAGAAAGCAAGTACAGCACATGCTAGCCACTGTTGAATCTAAGTGGATGGTACATGAATGGTTTATTGTACTCTTCTTTCAACTTTTCTGTCCAAAGTTTTAAAGATAAATTGAGAACTAAATTTCTGAGGAAATTGGCAGTCAGAGAAAAAGCTTATATCTGGAAAAACAGAAGCTCTTTTATTCCTAATCAATCCTATTATTGTAATAGGGGCACCTCTCTGCCCCCCAACCCCCACGTGAATGGCAGGGGCTCTGACTGCTTCACTTTGAAGCCAGTGAACATGATGGCAGTAAGAGAAAGGAGATGTTTTCGCTAAGTGACACCCCTTTTCTCAGGCAGAGGGAAGTCACTTAAGGAAAACATCTCACTAAGTTTAGTTTAAGACATTAAAAATGAAGATTTACTCTAAGTTCTCTGAACAGAACCTAGAAATATTGGCTAGATAATCAGATAGGGAATGGAAAACAATGAGAAAGAAAGAGAGGACTCCAAATAATGACAACTTCCCAGTCTTGAGAATGGGAATCCTGATTTTTACCTGATAAAGCTAGTATGAAGAAAATGAAGTTAAAATTTGAGGTACCATTGCAGAGAATCCACACTTCCATGGAGGCCCCCACACTACCAACACAACGTGAACCACAACATCAATTACTTCTTTTCTGTGAAACTATTCGAAGTTGAAAGCACAATTTTTTTAGCTTAATTATGTGATGATTAATTGCTTTAATTCTTAATTTCATCAAACTAATATAGTCTGAATCATAAATTCTCAAAACAAGATGAGAAAAAATTACAATCTAAAAATTGTATAAACAATCATTGTATAATGACATCCAAAAAATTCCAAGGAAGATGAAAATTATATTTGACTAAGTACATATTTAGCATTTTCAAATTGATTTAAATAAAACTTACATAAGAAGATGAGAATTATCCTCTGGCTACTCTCTCTGATAAAAAAGATTTTGGTGTTCATAAGACAACTCATGCTTTGTAAAAATCTTCTGAGTGCTATTAAAGTCACATGGAAAAGGCATGTACAAAGCAATAATATCTTTGTTCATCCACTTATTCAGTCAACAAATTTACTGAATATCAGCTATATCCTAGCACCATGCAAGATAGTGAGGGTACAAAGATAGTTAAAGTCCCTGAAGGAACTCAGTCTCACTGGGGCAGCTAATCTATAAGGATATTTTGAGAGAGAGTGATTCTTTCTATTTGGACAAAGGAGAGAGGGCTTGTGGGGTTAGGAAGACATCACAGGGAATATGATGCTCGGGGCAAATATGAATGGATATGCAGCAGGTAGTAGGAACACAAAGAAGGATGTTCCAGGCAGAGGAAGCAGCAGGAGCAGACATAGGTATCTGCAAGTAGTGTGGCTTGGATGATGGGGTAGAGGGAAGCACTTTTCAATGAGATCAGAATATAGGAAAGCAGATCCAGGTGAAATAATGCTGGGTTCAGTGTTTGATGTGATGTTTCAGGGCCTGAAGGCCTGTAAGAGGAGTTGTCAATAGACACATTTAGGATTGCAAGAGACCTCCTCCAGATGCACCTCCATACAGGGCCACAGGGACCTCCCTACCCAGAGCCCACACTCTCTCCTACTCAAGACTCCTCTAGGTCTCCAGGATCACAGAATTCCTTGCTCAGATAGCACAGATTCTGCTTCTAGGCTCTGAGGGATGGTTGAGAAGCAGCTATTTGTGGGGCTGATGGTGGACTTGGTCACAAGGACCAGAGTGAGTGCACATATTGATGCCAGCCCCCTTATAGTATGTGATGGACTGAGGGTGAGAGGAGAACTGTGAGCTGTGGGTTAGAGGATGGCTTCCGCACACTTCATGGTCTGGTGTGGAAATCTGAACTTCTACAATTGCCCACAGCCTTCCAGGTTATTATGAAAGTTTATCCATCAAGGTAGGAGGATAGAATATATTTTATTTGTTCATTAGATTGACTTATGACTTTAGCACATTTAACATACACTGTGTAAGCCTCCATTTTTACTCTTGACTGAGCCTACAAATGTTAAGGTGATCCTGAGCGGCTGGAAATACTAATCAGGAATTGAGGAGAGACTTTACCTCTGGCCATCTATATTTGGGGGTGATTAGCACACAGCCACTGCTGTGCAAGTGGGGGAGGGTGCTACAGTGGGTATCCAAAGTCATAAGAAAAGACAGCCATGGTCTAAACTTGGAGACATGCCATCTTTTAAGCAACAGGTGAAGGAACCAGCCAAGGAGCCTACAGAGACACTGCCAAAGAGGTAGGAGAAATACTAGCAGAGCTAAGTTCCAAAAGCCAAGCAAGAAGAGGGTTTCAAGAAGAATAGAATGGTCAATAAAATGGAAAGTGTATATAAAATGATCAGCACAGGGCCTGGCCTGAGGTGAGCAACCAATCACCAGTGGCTGCAAGTGTCATGAGGATGGTAGAAGTGATGATGGTGATGACGTTATCTCTGTTCTTTACTGCTTCTCTCTGCTTCAAACACCTTTCCCTCTTTCTCCACCTTAACCCAAATTCCTGTGCATTGGGTTTTCCTCTTGCCCATTGGGCTGTCTTCCTATGTGCCCCTGGGGTCATTCTTATCATAACTCATTCTTCTTACTGCACATTATAGCACATAATCGACTGCTGATATTTATTAAATGAGTGATCATGGTTTCTAGGGTGACCAACCACCCTAATTTAACTGTAACTGCCTGGTTTCAGCAATTTAAGTCCTGTGTCCCAGGAAACCCTTCAATTCTAGGCAAACCTAGATGGTTAGTCACCCTAAATTGGTATCTTTTTTTTTTGAATGAATAAATAAGTGAGTGAGTGGCAGAGTGTCAGTATCAAAGTTAATGACCCTCAGCTTTTTCCATGTGTATATGAGCCTAAGCCTATTCAGTAAGTCTGTAGGATTCAGTGTTTTCCCTATACTCTTCACTCCTCATCAAACTGATGATGCTATGGGCGAGACATTCTCATGACCTGGTTGTATTCTGGTCCCAGCTCTGTTTTACCCTGCAGTCCTGGAAGGGGATAGCTTCCTTTTCTCAACCAGGGCTCCTTATCTGAACCACAGAACAAGAAAATCATCTAAGTACTATTTTGTCATCTCTCTCCAGGTTGGTGTAAAAACAAGTTCTATTCTAGATGCATAGGAGAGAAGGTGATGCACACTGTTAGTGCCTTAGGGCATTTAGGGCTTAATTCTTTCACCTGTTGAGAATCACACAGGATCTGCAATCCAGAATGCCACTGGGGGACTTCCCTGGTGGTACAGTGGATAAGAATCCACCTGCCAGTGCAGGAGGGTGTGGGTTTGATCCCTGACCCAGGAAGATTTCACATGCTGCAGAGCAACTAAGCCTGAACACCACAATGAAGAATAGCCCCTACTCTCTGCAACTACAGAAAGCCTGTGCAAAGCAACGAAGACCCTGCACAGTCAAAAAAATAAAAAAAGAATGCCACTGAGATTGTCCTCTGCCTTCATTCATAGCAGAGCTGGCTGGAAGAGAGAAGCTACAGAAAAGAAGTGTCCAAGGATGGGGCTTGTGTTATCTCTATTCTGCAAATTGAGAAACTGAGGCCTGGAGAGGAAGTGAATTATTATTTTCCCAGGATAGACAAAGTTAGAAAGCCATAAGATCTCACCAGTCAGGAGAGGAAAGTAGACAACCAACCTCCCAGGCCTGGATGCAATGGTTAGTCACCAACTTTGCTTCTCAGCTGGCAGTTGCCAAAGTCAAGCTGCACTGTAAGTCATCTTGTGGAAGACAAATGCTCTATAAATAAATTGATTTGGAACAGTCTCAAATACACAAAAACCACAATGTCTTTAAATGTATGTCTCGACTTTTTTTTTCTCTCATTTTCTTTCTCTTATTAGAGAGGTCAGCAAGGAAGGTTTTGCAAGAGAGGCCTTAAAAATTCAACCTAAGAAACCAGGAAGAACTTTTCTGTATTGTCTTTAAACAGACATATTTCATTACCAAATATTTGTTTAAAAGCTCTTTGATTCAATACATCTGTCTGTAAGCATGCACCTGTATATTATACTCAAGCTAGTTATACATTATACATCAATCCCTTTAAAAACTCGTTTTCTAGAAGAACTGATTATTCATTTTTGTCAATCAATTTCTGGTCATTAAAAATTTCATGTGTAAAAGCACTGCATACTGGTGGGGTATTGTATATAGAGAGAATATTCTAAATGACTAGCCTGAAGGAAAAAAAACTGTTGATGGCTCTTCCATCTGAGGAAGAATCAGAGATAAATGTCTGAGGAAAACCTTAGACTTGGATGATATCAGAATGGAGGATAATGGGAGAGTGGCCTCAGGGCTCTGATTTCAGCTTAATTCTGACGCAGTTACCCACTTTTAAGTGACATTCTCAGTGGTCCGTTCTGTATGGAATTCTCCAGGCAAGAATACTGGAATGGGTTCCTTCTCCAGGGGATCTTCCCAACCCAGGGAAGGAATCTGGATCTCCTGCATTGCAGACAGATTCTTTACTGTCTGAGCCACCAGGGAAGCCCTTGTTTCATTGGTGGGATAAGTTAATTAAGCCCTCCTTCTGTGGCATCAAAGCCTCACCATATTAGCAAGGACAACAGAAGCACAATGAGGGGTCCAGAGTTTTTATTGAGTAGTTGTTCATCTGACAGGAAGGTCACAGGGCTGCCAATACTAAATGAAAGAGCTCTTACTTTGTGTCTGAGTCACGTGACTGAAAGAGAATCCAGTTCTGGTCTAGTGAAAGAAATACTTTAGATGGCTTGCGAAAAGGTCTAAGTTTGAAAATGCTCATCTCTCAGTGTCTGACTCTTGTGACCCCATGCACTGTAGCCCGTCAGGCTACAGAATTCCTCTGTCCATGGAATTCTCTAGACAAGAATACTCGAGTGTGTAGCCATTCCCTTCTCCAGGGGATCTTCCTGACCCAAGGATCAAACCTGAGTCTCCTGCATTGCGGGCAGATTCTTTACCATCTGAGCCACCAGGGAAGCCTAAGTTGTTTGCTGCTAAGTCGTTTCAGTTGTGTCTGACTCTGTGCGACCCCACAGACAGCAGCCCACCAGGCTCACCTGTCCCTGGGATTCTCCAGGCAAGAACACTGGAGTGGGTTGCCATTTCCTTCTCCAATGCAGGAAAGTGAAGTTGCTCAGTCATGTCTGACTCTTAGCGACCCCATGGACTGCAGCCTATCAGGCTCCTCCATCCATGGGATTTTCCAGGCAAGAGTACTGGAGTGGGTTGCCATTGCCTTCTCCAGTCTAAGTTGTTTAAAGCAGGTTAAATTCCACTGAGACTTTCCAAGTTGGTTCAGATAAGCTGTTAAGAAAGTATTTTGGTCTTGCAGGGCATTCTGGAGGTATTCTGGAAGGAACCTTCTTCTCAATAAGCAGATCTTACCTTGGTTTGCTGAAAATGCTATTCATCAGGTTTTACAAGGTTGTGCTTTTTAACCGGAAAATTATGAAGTCTTGTAGTGGCCTAAGAGGATTTTTTCTGGGCAGTGATTCTACCAACATTCTTGAGGAACTGCAGTTTGAGCACGAATCCCTAGTTTCTTCCTAACTTCCCAGCACTATCTCCTGAAGTGGGCTCACCCTGGTAATGCCTAACCACTGACACTCCTCCACTGTGCCATGTAATTGCCTGCCTTTGTTCTTTCTTTCATCTAAACTTGCTGCTCTATTCCTCCCTGCCTTTTCGCTTTTTCCTGGCCCATATATCATGTCAGACTCAACGGAGGAGTCATGTTCTCTGGGAACCCTCTTTGGAACCTCTGCGGTGGGAGAAATCCTCTAAGCCCCCTCTAAGGTAACAAGGACATTATTTTCAAATGAGTTTATACGGTATGTAAATTATTGCTATTCACTTGTTAAATATTCCAGGTTATGCACACTCTTGCTTATTTTGGGTGGGACCAAGAAGGTAATTGTTTTTAAATTGGGTATGGGGAATACATGAAACAAGAATGACAGAATGCTGTAAACTGGTAAACCTGAGTGATTGGTACTTTTTTTGTTATACTTTTCTCTCCATTTGTGTATCCCTGGAGAAGGGAATGGCTGCCCACTCCAGTATTCTTGCCTGGAGAATTCCATTGACAGAGGAGCCTGGTAGGCTACAGTCCACTTGTATATAGTTTATACCTAAAGTTTTCCAAATTAAAAGTTCAAAAATTAAAAAAAAAATTTTTTTTCATGTGTGACAAATCCATGTAAAATTTACCATCATAACCATTTTAAAGTGTAGAGTTCAGTGGTACTAGATACGTAATGTTGTGCTACCATACGGTCCATCCCCACAACTATTTTCATCTTGTAGAATCGAAACTCTTATTTATAACCATTAAACAACAACTCCTCGTTCCCCCTTTCCCTGACAACCATCATTCTACTTTCTGTTTCTGTGATTTTTGACTATTCCAAATACCTCAAATAAATGGAATCATACAGTATGTGACTTTTTGTGACTTATCTCACTTAGCATAATGTCCTTGAAGTTCATCCATGTTGTGGCATATTGCAGCATTTTTCAGGCCAAATAGTATGCCATTTATGTACAACAGATGCATACCACATTTTGCTTATCCATTCATCCGCTGATGAACACTTGGATCCCTTCTACATTTTAGCTGTCTTGAATAGTGCCATGAACATAGGTGTAACAATATTTCTAAGATCCTGCTTTCAGTTCTTTTGAGTATATACCAAGAAGCACAATTGCTGGATCATATGGTAATTCTATTTTTAATTTTTTAAGGAACTGCCATGTTATTTTCCAAAGCGGCTGTACCGTTTTACATTCCCACCAACAGTGCACAAGGATGCCAATTTCAGAGCTAATTTCTATGTGGCTTCAAAAATGTTCATTTAAACCTGAGAGATTAAAGACTCAAAAGGGCAAATTCATTAGGAAACGCAGTATGATCAAATATACACAATGCTGCTGCTGCTAAGTCACTTCAGTCGTGTCTGACTCTATGCGACCCCATGGACGGCAGCCCACCCGGCACCCCCGTCCCTGGGATTCTCCAGGCAAGAACACTGGAATGCGTTGCCATTTTCTTTTCCAATGCATAAAAGCAAAAAGTGAAAGTGAAGTCGCTCAGTCGTGTCCGACTCTTAGCGACCCCATGGACTCCTCCATCCATGGGATTTTTGTACTCAATCCAGGCAAGAGTACTGGAGTAGGGTGCCATCGCCTTCTCCAATATACACAATACTATGGTTTTATTATAGTAACCACTGTGTGCCTACCCTGTACCAGGTACTTCAACACTTTACCTAGATGCTAATCTTTATATGATTCTAATTCTTACAACCTTTCAAGATAGGTATTGTAACCTCCATTTTACAAATAAGGCTAAAGATTAAATGACTCATCCAAGGTCATACATCTAACCAAAGTGACCCAACCAGTACTCATACCCAGGTCTCACTCCAAGCCAGAACCCTATTATTCCACAGTATCAAGGGGCTATTGGAATTTTGTGTACTGCATTTTTAAATTTTTTTTTCCCCTCCTGGTAAATTATCCCCATGATGAAGGCAAAGTGAAGTCACTCAGTCGTGTCCAGCTCTTTGTGACTCCGTGGACTGTAGCCCACCAAGCTCCTCCGTCCATGACTGGAGTGGGTTGCCATTTCCTTCTCCAGGGGATTTTCCCGACTAAGGGATCGAACCCAGGTCTTCCGCATTGCGGGCAGGAGCTTTAACGTCTGAGCCACCAGGGAAGCCCAAGAATACAGGAGTGGGAAGATCTCCTTCCCGACCCAGGGATTGAACCCGGGTCTCCCGCATTGTAGGCAGACGCTTTACTGTCTGAGCCACCAAAGAGGAAGTATAAACGGAAGTTCTTTTAGGATTAGTCAGGTGAGCAGCTGCATTCGCCCTTACCAAGATTTTCATGGGCTTTGTGGGCTCAGCTGGTAAAGAATCTGCCTGCAATGCCGGAGACGTGGGTTCGATCCCTGGGCTGGGAAGATCCTCTGGAGAAGGAAAAGGATACCCACTCCAGTATTCTCCCTGGAGAATTCCATGGGGTCACAAAGAGTCGGACACGACTGAGTGATTTTCACTTTTCGCTTTGTGGGGGAGTTACATGGTAAACGTGTGGCCTCCATAAGGCGGATAAACGAGGCTGAGATGAAGAGCGCGGGGTACGGGTTTCACTGGGTCTTTCAGCTTCATTCTTAATCGCTACTTTCGTAGACCCCCTACACCCGGGCGGTAAAGCGTTTGTGCAAATATAGTGAGGAAGGATGGGTGGAGGAGGAAAGCTTTCCAGCCAACCGCAGTTGCCAGGACAGCGCGGCCCGAGCCGCAACGGCAGAAACTGCACCGCGTCCCGGCAGCGGCTGCGAGCCCCAGTGACGCATTGCAGGTACGAACCAGCCAATCAGAAGAGGGCTCAACGTTCATCGCGCTGCGCGTCGTTACTACGATGCTCTTCCGCGCAGCAAAGTAGCGCCTCTCAGGGGCCACTCCACCGGCTCTTCAACGGCTCGCTAGGGAGTGAAACACAGTTACGTCATCCGTTCGTTCCCTTCCCTTTATCTTTTGCATCGTCTATCACATAATTGTGGATAAAAGGGTCTCGAGAGGAGTTGGAGGGGAGGGGGGTTGGCCGGGACTCATTTATGATGTTCCGTTATCTGAAGTGTGGCGGAGGGATCTGGCGGAGGGAGGTGTTTATGAGGCGCTGGGGGCGGAGGGGGAGAATTAGTCCGAGTGGAGCGAGCGAGCTGAGTGGTTGTGTGGTTGTGTCCCGGAGACCGGTAGCGCTTGCAGCATGGTGAGTGCGTCGCTAAGCTGCGGGCGCTCGGCCTGTAGTGGGTAAGAGGCTGAAGCGAATGGACGAAAGGGAACTAGCCTTTCTCGCACTCTCTAGGAGTGGTCTTCGCCAGGGGGATGGCGCTCCAGAGACTGGGGGCGTCCACGGCGGTTGTGTCGCAGGTGCTCCCCCACCCCCACTCTCCTCAGGGAGGTGTCCCGTGGTGTACTGGGGGCAGGCGCAGCGCCCCCGGGACCTTGGAGCTCCTCAGAGGCTGGATGAGGATGGAGCCGGGGCGGGGGCAGCCGGGGTAGGCGAGGGTGGAAGGGCGGGAGGAGTGGGAGCGCCGAAGCCTTGGGTCGGGCATCTCAAAAGGTCAGCCAGGGGCCGTATTCAAAAGCCCAACGGACGGTTGGTGCGGGCGCCAGGAAGCGCCTTTGTCCGCGCGCGGCCGCCATGCGCCGAGGGGGCGGGCGGGAGCGCGCGAGGCCCGGGGCGAGCGCCAGCGCCGCCGTTAGCCCGCAGCCCCCGCGTGCTGGGCCGGGAGGGAGCTGGGGGCGCGCGAGCGGGCGGGCGGACGAGCTGAGTGGGCCGAGTCCGCGGGGAGCGGCCGGGGGCGGGGCGGTCTCGGGACCGCGGCCGTCGCTCGCCAGACCCGGCTCGAGCCCCAGCTGCTGTGCTGGCACCTGCAGGACTGCGGAGGTCTGGGCGTCCCGCGGCGCTGCGGGGTCGTCCGGTCGCGCAGCGTTTGCGGAGGGCAGCCTCGTCCGATTCCCATCCCCCACCCCCGGCGGCGAGGAGGAAGCTAGGTGAATCCTGATCTTTCTGCAGCATATGGGCCTTGAGGCCTGATTCCACTTCCCAGGCTAAATAATTCTAAAAAAAATTTAAGTGATTTTGTCGTTGAAGGAAATGACTGTATCTGAAGTCAGGCGCAGCCTCGCACTGCGCAGCTCGTTAGAGAAAGCCAGAGACTCCAGCTGGCGTTTGAAAGGCGTTTTTCTATTCACTCACCGAAAGCCCGCTCCGGGGTGACTCCCGTTCTGTTGCCAAAGTCGATCTTACCCTCTAGTAACAATCGGAAGGGTGCCTTTGACAGGGGCCACAGTCCTCTTCTGAGTGCTCACGTGCACGTTGAAATGTTTAAGATCCATTTGCCCCGCACCAACACCCTTGAAAATAAATCCCTATTTCCGAAGCGAAAATGCCAGGTCATCTTTTAGGTGCGGTTTAATTCATTTGTACATTAGTGATTGTCAAAGACTATGGTGATAGACGAGTATATTGGGGGACGGGATTTTTTTAAAGCATTTTCCTGTCACTTGAGACCGGAACTCTTGTTCTTTCCTGTTTAAAAAAAGTCTAATGAGCGCGGTAATTTGCAATACTTATTTTGTGGTTCCTTCTGCCAAGTGGTTACAGGCGATGGGTGTGTCCAGGAGGCAAGGTGACATCTTAAACAGGAGTTGGGAATCCTTGCCAACTGAAACCTCCACCCTGTATGGGTGTGGGGAGAGGAATTCATATTTGTTTGATGTACTCGTTCCATTTTGATATTTTAATTATTTTATTCTAGATTTGAATATGCTGGTTGAATTTATTTAGGTGAAAATATAGGCATGTAATTAAGGTTCTGAATTGTGGGGTGAATTTTTTTATATTATGTAAATGAAAAATAAGTTTGTTTATAATCAGTCTGACAATTAAATCAAGATCTCAGATTTTCTTGATGAGGCACAGTTTGTACCGACCCTTTCGTGGTCCTTTGCCAAAAGTAAGCTTTTGTAGTTACTGATCACATCATTGCTGTTTTGAGTGTTTTTGACAGGCATTGTTAACTAAATTGGGAATCATCCTTGCAAAGTCACTTCAGTTGTGTCAGACTCGTTGCGACCCTATGGACTGTAGCCCGCCAGGCTCCTCTGTCCGTGGGATTCTCTGCGCAAAAATACTGAAGTGGGTTGCCCTTTCCTACTCCAGAGGATCTTCCCAACCCAAGGATTGAACCCTCCTGTCCTATGTCTCCTGCACTGGCAGGCAGGTTACCCTAACCGCTGGCATAGGTAATTTAATAATTACAAGACCTGAAGGTTTAAAATTAGGACTCCATAAAGTCAAAGAATGAACATTTATTTGATACGGAATGTTTGCTCATGTGGCTGTTGGGTTTACATATAGTTGATACATGGTCATTGAAAGGGAGATTGATTAAGAAGGCTTGAGGCAGGGGTGATGAGATAAGTAAAAGATGTGAAGACGTGGAACTTTTGGTCACTTGAATCCAAATAAATACCCATCGAACAGCAAGATCTGTTTCTGTTAGACTAAAGAAATTAATTATGCCTCTATTAAAGTATTGAAAGTTCTAGGTTCAGGTAGACTGGTCAAATTAGGCCTTTAGTAAAGGTCCTAATTTTTAAGTAATTTATTCTAGTTTCCCTTTTGGGCCAAGATACTGTTCTATCTGAAATAACTTAGAGACTGCTTTTGATATAGGTAAAACAAATGCCCTGACTTCTGAAACTAGAAAAATTTTTGCTTAGCATGGAAGCCTTGGTTGTATCTAAGTAATACTGGGAGTAAACAGGAATGAATGCAAAACGAAAGTTTGCTCCATTTCAAGCCTATGGCCTCATATATTTATTGAGATAAGAATTTTTGATTATACCACCTTTGACTAGATAAGCTCCTAGATAAGTAGGTATCCATACCTACTTTTGAATGCCATTTGGGAAATAAATAGGCACATAATTCCCTTAAGGTCACACATGTAGTCTAGTGGACTCTGTTTTTTTCAGTGTTTACAAATCACCTGTGGTTCTTCAAAATGCTCAGTCTAGTCCAGTAAGTCTCAGCTGGAACCTGAGCATATACTAATGTTTGGGAGCTTTCTATAGAGTTGACAGTAGCAGTTGAAAACGATATTTGTAGAAATAAAGGAGTAAGAAGTAGTCATCTCTCTAGTGAATTACTCTTCACTGAGATAAACACATTTTAATGAGCTTGAGTTTTCCCAAAAGTATAATTCTTCTAGTTCTTCTACTAAGAAAATGACACTCTGCATAGACAAAAATAAAACCAAATTTATTTGCTTGTCATTGGAAAAAGCTTACAAGTTACAGTGCTAGGGAGCTTTGTGTTTTTACTTTCAGTAGTTTTTAGTCTGAAAGTTACTGATGAAGGTTATTTTAAAGCCTTGGACTCTGGGTTAGTAGTAAATACAAAATAAAGTTTTTTTCTTCCTAAAGCCTTCTCAGCTTTCATATGTGAGTCTTCCCAAAATCTCCTCCCTCACAACTTGTTGAAAAAACCCCACTGTCTCAGTTTCTGCACATAGCAGTCATTCTTTCAGCTTTCACATATGTTGTTGTGTTTTCCACACTTCGGGTTAACATTTTTAGTCCTAAACTGATTTCTTCTGCCTCATTTGTTCCTGGGCTTGTGGCTTCAGTTTGTGGAAATAGATTTTCTCATCTTAAAGGTAAAAAGAAACATGGAGAGTTTGCTGTAAAGGGCTTGATAATGCCCCCACCTGTCTACCTTCCCTGAAAGTTGAACTAGTCAGGTTGGTGTTTAATGTTAACATTGTAGGTTCTTTGGTTAATTAACTTACATAAAATAATTTTCACTGAACTTTTGGGGCTAGCCCTTTATATAGCTTCTAAATGCACAATGACTCTGCAAGGTAGGTATTAATATTCTGCGTTACAGATGAAGTTGACAATGAGAGTTTGAGTAACATGTCCAAGGTCACATGGTGGCAGAGCTGGGATACTAAACCAGTGATGCCTCAAAGCACCATGCCATGTTATCCTTCTTTTAGAAATGATAGAAGTCCTGCAGAATGGAATTAGATCAGAGGTAAATCATCTATAGTCTCTAACAGAGTAAAAAATATCAGTGGATTTATTGGGTTTTAATTCTTATTTGTAGAGAACACAGTCTGATTTTATACCAAATACTTGGAGAATTGGGATTTGTAAGGATAAAAGTAGATAATTTTTATTTTATAAACTTGTGCATTTGAGCTTGATTATTGGCTTTTCAATTTTAAATTGCTAGACTTGGCTTTTTTTCTGAAGACCTTGCTTTTGCTTCAAGGTCAAATCAAAATTGATCAGGGAAAGAAATTTCTGCTTTTCTGGGTTTCTTCTCAGATGTTTTCATGCTGTCCCCTAGAGAAAATGTGAATGCCATCCTGTATTAAGTTTATTATCCTTTCCAGGGGTGTGTTCATTTAAAATGAAACCAGGCAGTGTTTTTCTTTCATATCAATAAATGAATGGATTAATCACAGTATGCTTGACTTCTGTAGGTAGGAATGTTAGCTAGGAAGCTATTTGTCAGTGCCTCTGGATATATGTTCCAATAGGCAGTGCATGTCCACGGATGAAGGCCACATGAGGATCAGGGAGCCTTATTATTTTGCAAGTATCTTTATAGTGTGCTCTGAATTTAAAACCTGAGGTATTGGATATGTCCAACAAGTGTTTAATCCTGACCCTGCTGCTGCTGCTGCTAAGTCGCTTCAGTCGTGTCCGACTCTGTGCGACCCCATAGACGGAAGCTCACCAGGCTCCCCCGTCCCTGGGATTCTCCAGGCAAGAACACTGGAGTGGGTTGCCATTTCCTTCTCCAGTGCATGAAAGTGAAAAGTGAAAGTGAAGTCGCTCAGTCATGTCTGACTCTTAGCGACCCCATGGACTGCAGCCCACCAGGCTCCTCCATCCATGGGATTTTCCAGGCAAAAGTACTGGGGTGGGGTGCCATTGCCTTCCCCGATCCTGACCCTACATGTTAGTAATTTTGTACTCCTGCTCCCTAAAATTTAACCTTAGTCTTTTTCCCCATCTGTAAGATAGAGTATTAATGGTATTATTAATACCATTTAGGGTTTGAAGATTGAGTAAAGGCAACATATATAATGGGTTTCAGCAAATGCCTGAACATGCTTTTTTTTTTTTTTTTTTTAAAGTAAAAACAAGTAACTGTTCTCCATTTGCTAAAAATACCACAAATCTTATCACTTTGGAATTTTAAACGTCAAAAGAAAGTGAATAACTGGACTTAACATTTTGTAAATAATGTACTTCAAATCCTGGATTCTCTGCAGTTGCATGGCAGGTGAGGACGAGTAAAACTGGTAACTTTCATGTTGCCCCAACCAGTACACCTTGGATTTTTATCTTTTTGATAGAGTTCTGTTCAGTAATCTTTGGGTTTTTTGAGGTTTGAAATATCACATGTCCAAGTGAAGTATTTAATCACTTACAGGGAAAGTTTACGGAGAAGGCAGTGGCACCCCACTCCAGTACTCTTGCCTGGAAAATCCCATGGATGGAGGAGCCTGGTAGGCTCCAGTCCATGGGGTCGCTAAGAGTTGGACACGGCCGAGCGACTTCCCTTTCACTTTTATGCATTGGAGAAGGAAATGGCAACCCACTCCAGTGTTCTTGCCTGGAGAATCCCAGGGATGGGGGAAGCCTGCTGGGCTGCTGTCTATGGGGTCGCACAGAGTCGGACACGACTGAAGTGACTTAGCAGTAGGGAAAGTTTAAATGTAGTTCTTGTTGATTATTTTTGATTCGGTGGAGATTTCTGATATTAATGGTTTTTATCTACCTGAGGAGACGAGCTTAAGTTTACATATACAAACTTTGAGAAAGGAAACAATGCTTCTTTGCATCTATTGTATCTATCCTTGATTTAGAAGAGTACAATTCCAATTAAACTTTGTAGTGTTAGTGTGCTAGATTTGCTTTTTTAAAATTTGTGTAAAATTTAGACTTTCGAATATATTCTGAAATATTTTCACGTCTTAAACTTGGGGGCAAGGCAGCTTAGCTTTGAAGATAAACCAGATGTATTTTCTGCTCTCTGTGTTTGGTACTAAGGAGTGAACTAAATGAAGTTGAGAAGTTTATGAAACCAGATGAACCCTAAATGTTTTTAAACTTGTTTTTTGTAACTCTTAAACTACATACTGTCAAGCCACTTACCTATTTATTTGATTTCTTTTTAGGCTGACCAACTGACTGAAGAGCAGATTGCAGGTGAGAAATAACTTTGCTAGGTTATACCCCTTGAATTTTATTATAAATTGAAAACCCATTTTCAAAAAAAGATATTTGTATGAAAGAATTGACTTTGTGTAGTAGATGCGAACGAGTGTAATGTAAGAGAGTAATTGAACCTGCTTTGGCAAATGAGAAGGTAAACTTGTTTGTGAAAGATGTGTGGGCTAACTGTAATTAACGACATGAAGTTATTTTAGTCTAAAGATTAATTCTGGGCAGTTTTTAACACTGAAACTTCAAATCAGTCTCCACAAGAGGCCAAGTAGTAGTTAACTTGAAATGTAATATCAGAAAATGAATGTTGAATTTACCGTGGTTTAAAGTAGCTAATATCTTAACCTTAGGATTGCATGTACGGTCGGTCAATTAGGGAATAACCATTTCTCTAGTGAAAAACTTAGATCCAAAAGTTAGTATTCTGTGTTACAGATGCAGTAAATTTGAGTTTTATCTTAAAAGTGGTGACAGCTGTTGAATGAAATGAGTTTGCCTTGTATCCTTTAGTTTGTTGTGAAAATGTGAAATTGTTACATAAAACCTGTCATGTAGTCATTATGCTGAATCAGTAGTACTTTTGATTTTATTCTAATATTTTTGAGGTGGCTAGTTAACAGAATGTTGGGGAAACTTCTAAATGGTTTTTTTTTTTTTTTAATTTCAGTGTTGAAATGCTTTTCAAACTATTCATTGACTTTGATTAAAGAGAGACTTAGTAAGGAAAGCATCAGGCAGTTTTAACTGCAATGGTTTTCCTGATAGGCAAGGAGTTTCAAGTGCTCAAAAGCACTAAAGCTTTTTTTTTTTAAATGCTAGAGAAAACTGAGAAACCCAGTTGGAACTCAGGTATTACTTTACTACCCCACACTTAATACACAGTCTTGGCAGAGCCAGAAATCAATCTCAAATTCTCATCACAGATAATATTTGCTTGGACTGTATAAAGTAGAAAGCTATTAGCACTGAGGACCAATTTGACAGGCTCTATTTTTATTTCTTGCTATGTGCATTTGACTTAAGCTGGGAATTTGCTCTTTAGGGTTGGTAAATTTGTATGTATAGAGTATGTTGAAGTAGGCAGAGCTTTGGAAATGATTTCTTTTGTTCATATATAGTATTTTAGGTGTATTGATGAAATGTAAGTTATTCTGGAATAGTTTTTTATGTATGACTTAGGCTGTTATTTCCAACCTTAAGTTCTTACTTTCTCTAATAGACCTGTCATCTTGGCCTTTGTTTCTCCGTAGTCTCAGTCAGGTAGTTCTGCATGGCACAGCTTGTTCACTTTAGGGTAGATGGTGAATTATTCAAAGTGCCAGTTACATAGCTGGTGCTCATTACTCCTTTCCCAAACACACATACAATTCTTTTAAAAAGTAGTTTGTGTCTGTTAAATTCAAGAGGATCAATCCTCAATACTTGATAGCATTTTTGTAAAAAATACATGCAGTTCATGGAACATTGTCCTTAAGATAAATTCTGTCTTTTCATTGGTTCCTATCATACAATTAAATTCTAGTGAGAGTAGCAGAAAAATCTTTTCACTAAAACCTGGGCTTCAAGAATCACTTTGGAGCCCAGGTTTTAGTGAACCTTTAAAGTAGAGGAGCTAAAGCTTTTATGCTACTAAAATAAAAATCCTTATTTCCTGAATATATAAATTTTCAAAGATGTGTGCCACACAGATATGTTTTAAAGCAGTACCTACTCTATCCTAACAATTATTCTGCCTCCTCCTAGAGTCCCTTACTTTTGAGTTGCAAAGTTGAATATACTAAGGTACTTTTTCAGTTAGCTTTATTTTCATATGCTGACCGATTTAAAATTCCTCTAGCAGGTAACTTGGCCTAGAAAAATGTACGCTTATAGTTTAGGTGAAGTGTCTAGAATTGTTTATGTTACCCTGGTCTTAAAGAGCAATCCAAAACAGTCTAGTGTGACATCAGTAATAACAAGTTAATTTTGTTGATGACTTGCCATGATGTCGTTAGTTGTTGGTGTTTAAAGGGAAAATGTAAAATAATTTTTTCTTTAAAGAAGTTTATGCCTAAACTTTTTAATTTCAGTGTAGGGATAAAGCTTATTTGATTAAAAAAAGTACTAATCTTAATAATAAAGGCCTTTAAGGATTTAAATACATGGCCTTTAAAGGATCATTAAGTTCAGAATTTTATAAATAAATAGAAATTGGTAAACATTAGATTTATCTTAATTATGATAGCCTGTTTTAATAATAATGTGAATTTATGTAAAACATAATTAGAAAGGTATCCTGTGGTTGCTAATGAAAATCTAAAACGAGTAATAATATGACTTCTGAAAGTTTCAACTTAGGCATAACTTGAATAGATTTTGGGAGGTTCCATCAGTTATATTGAAGAGACCTGTTTTCTTACTGTGTATTGGAGTTTTGACTCCTAGGTTTATATTTCAAGTCATTCCTGGGAATTGTTTAAAATGATGTTTTTATGAAGATTAAACAAGTTCTGAAGCACAGGTGGTGAGCTATAAAAGCAGGTGAATTGTATTTTTCAGTTTATTTTTATTTCAGGATTTTACTGCTTTTTCTGCCTCTTAAAATTCTTGAAATTTAGAACATATATAGATGTGTAGCATGCATCTTTCAGAAATAGTTTTTGAAATTGTCATTTAGTAAAATGATTATTCCGACTCTGTGCGACCCCATAGACGGAAGCCCACCAGGCTCCCCAGTCCCTGGGATTCTCCAGGCAAGAATACTGGAGTGGGTTGCCATTTCCTTCTCCAATGCATGAAAGTGAAAAGTGAAAGTGAAGTCGCTCAGTCGTGTCCGACTCTTAGTGACCCCATGGACTGGAGCCTACCAGGCTCCTCCGTCCATGGGATTTTCCAGGCAAAAGTACTGGGGTGGGGTGCCACTGCCTTCCCCGAAAATGATTATGTCGGATAGTTATATCTGAGGATTTTTGTACATAATGGAGTTAAATGATGCCTATATTATAGCAGAGAATGTAATTAAATACACATCTCTTAAGTAATTTTCTTGGAGGCCAAGTTACTAGGTGATAGATGCTAATGTGTTCAAACTCTTATTAGTTTATGTACTTCCAAACAGTATTTGTACATCCTGTTTTTTAAAAAACTCAGGTAAAGTGGAAATATTTTTTATCAAATTCTCCTCTTTGTAGGACTTACTGATTTACTTTTGTCATTGAATTGGTCTAGGTTAGTACTGCATGTTTTCATAAGATCAGTCAGTAGTTTGGTTCTAAGCTTCTAATATTGGGTGAGTTTCTCTGAAAACAAGTTAACATTTTAAATGGAGTGGACTGTTTAGCACTGAGAGTAGGTAGCGCATACTACAGTGATACTAGTCTAAAGCTAAACAATTAAAAGAATCAAAGCAGAAGAAAATAATGCGATAATCCAAAATGGTAATAGGACTCAGGTACTTGTGTGGAACCCATTTGGAACCCACTTGTGTGGAACCCATCTGGAGGCTATTGTGAAAGTCTGGATAAAAGATGATGGGGCCATGAACCAAAATGTTGGATGTAGAGATGAAAAAAGAATCAGGCAGTATTTCAATAGCAGAATTCAGCAGGCCTGTTTGAGGGGAAAAGAGTTAATGTAACTTGCTTGTGTTCCTAGGGTTGCTGTATATGGAATTCGTTTTCATTAAGTTTTCCCTGAGGTCAGCTAGGGGAGATGTCCTGTAGGATGTCAGAAATAAAAGTATTATGTTGAGAGAGGTGAGTGGACTAACTGAAGTCTTCATCATTAGTGGGCATAGATAAAATGGCCAAGGAGAGAGAGAAGGATAAGAAATTTGGTCAGATCTACATGCAGGAGACAAATAGGAGCGAGACCCTTTGGCAATATAAGGTAGAAAGTAAAGGACTTGGAAAGTCAAGAGAAGTTTTCCTCAGTAGTGTTGCTACAGGAAAATGACATCATCTCTTTGTTGTATTTAAGTACTTGCCAGGCATAGTTCAACGTGCTTCACTTACATTAATTATTTAATTTAGAAAGTAGGTACCAAGTGAACAAGTGAAAGTCGCTCAATCGTGTCCAATTCTTTGTGACCCCATGGCCTGTACAGTCCATGGAATTCTCCAGGCCAGAAGACTGGAGTGGGTAGCCTTTCTCTTCTCCAGGGTATCTTCCCAACCCAGGTCTGGCATTGTAGGCGGATTCTTTACTAGCTGAGCCACAAGGCCTTAAGTAACAAAAATGAGGAAGCTGAGGTGGAAAATTTGCCCAAGGTTCAATTACTAGTTAGTAGCAGGGCCCAGGCAGTTGAGTTCCAAATTCTGCTTTTAGTTTCTGTGCTTTATGTATTTGTATTTACTTGCTGATTGAGCCTAATATCTCTACTCCTACTTGCTTTGTTATTAGCTTATTAATATGCTCTCTTGCACTGTTAATCTCTAGTTTCTCTGTATTCAGGTATCCTAGACTGTTCTAGTAGCTTTCCATGTAAACTAGTGGTGAACTATTGATAAAAACAACATTTCACAATAGTATCTTAAAGATTTTAGGCAATAATATATTTCATTCTGTTTCAAGCTCGGAATTTATATTCTGAAGAGAGGTCTAAGTTATTTTTGTTTTCAGTGATAATAACAGTTAAAACTGGCCATATATACCTTTATCATCCCATTGTTAACATCATTACAGATTATTTGGTGATAGCCTCTTCTGTCCTCCAGAAAAGGAAACTAGCTTAATGCATGTTGTTTTAAGTTTAAATTTTTTTGTTTTTGATTTAGTAAGTGATTAAATGGACTTAACTTTGACTTTAAGGATTACTGTAAGTAGTACAGTTGCTATATAGAAATAAACGTATTTGGTCCTTTTCTATTGTGAGTATAGGTTAGATCTGTAATTTAGAATTGTGTTCCACAGAGTAGCTTAAACAGGAAATACAGAAGCCAGACATTGGGGTTTTTTGGTTCTGCTTTTTCAACAATAATTTGACTTTTATCTAGTCTAGATTTTGGAATTCCCTGTGAGATTTTAGAGGGATAAAACTCCCAGGTAGATCAGTATGAGCATATGATTAGCTTAAAAAGTTTGAAATACCACAAGGTTTTCCACCTTCAGGAATAAAAATCCCATTTCAGGTCCTATCTCCATATCATATCTTTGAGAGTTGATTAATACATTTCGCTTAGGTTACTTTGTTTTTAACCTGTATATTTGGATTGTGTTTTCTTTTTCAAACAGAATTCAAAGAAGCTTTTTCACTATTTGACAAGGATGGTGATGGAACTATAACAACAAAGGAATTGGGAACTGTAATGAGGTCTCTTGGGCAGAATCCCACAGAAGCAGAGTTACAGGACATGATTAATGAAGTAGATGCTGATGGTACATCTTTTTAATTCTGGGTTTGAGAAGAGGGAGTTGAAGAAGTGGCATTTAAATTCTATTGTAGTATTTCAAATATTGTAATATTTCAACTAATACCATTGCAGGTAATGGCACAATTGACTTCCCGGAATTTCTGACAATGATGGCAAGAAAAATGAAAGATACAGACAGTGAAGAAGAAATTAGAGAAGCATTCCGTGTGTTTGATAAGGTAAGTATTTGAAACTGGATTTGTTCCATTTTAATTTGAGGATTTTTAAATATATTAGGATCTCTTAATCTCTGAAGATTTGTTTTTGTGATTATTTGCCAACATACTTTTAATATCAAGCAGAAGCTTTCTAAGAATTTAATGTAGAAGGAGATTTCCTAATAACATTCTTTACCGAGCTATGAGGGAAGCCCAGTAGTTTATATATATATATATGTATGTATATATGTGTGTGTGTGTATATATACATATATATATATATGTGTGTATATATATATATACACAGTATTAGTTTTGTGGCAGAAGAGGTATTGACTTTGGAACTAAGAAATAGTTAAATAAAGGTTTGTGTGCATTTCTAAAGTATATTTTGCTCCCGAATGTGAAGTTTAATAAACTTCTCATCTAGCTCATTACATCGATAATATTGGTCAGACATTTTACTAAATTTTTTGCAGGATGGTAATGGCTATATTAGTGCAGCAGAGCTCCGCCATGTGATGACAAACCTTGGAGAGAAGTTAACAGATGAAGAGGTTGATGAAATGATCAGGGAAGCAGATATTGATGGTGATGGTCAAGTAAACTATGAAGGTAAGTCTTTTCACTGTCACAGCCATATCCTGTGCTTTACAATCAGATCCTACCCTTTTAAAAGAAGCACTGCACTCCAAACTAGGATAAAACCATTTTTGGTTACCATTTTTGGTACCATTGTGGAACAGTTTGAAAAGCTTCTTTAAACTTACTTCAGGATCCTCAAAATTAAGGTGACTTTAATGTCTTTCATGGGATTCTCTTTCCCTTCAATTAGCTTTAAGTCTGAAATTATACATGCTTCTGTTCAGAAATATTATATATGATAAACTAAAGCAATAATTTGGTTTATTTAATAATCATAAATAATTTTTGATATGTGAAGAATCCAGCCTTAGCAGTAAATTAGCTTTCCTCTGTACTTTATAGTTTTGAGGAAAGACAGGGGAGTGGGAACTGCTCAGTAGTTGAGTAAATGTGATTGGTTTTGTCAGACTTTTGCCATTGACTCAACATCTTTGTATACTTCTTCTTTTTCAGAGTTTGTACAAATGATGACAGCAAAGTGAAGACATTGTACAGAATGTGTTAAATTTCTTGTACAAAATTGTTTATTTGCCTTTTCTTTGTTTGTAACTTATCTGTTAAAGGTTTCCCCCTACTGTCAAAAAAAAAATATGCATGTATAGTAATTAGGACTTCATTCCTCCATGTTTTCTTCCCTTATCTTACTGTCATTGTCCTGAAACCTTATTTTAGAAAATTGATCAAGTAACATGTTGCATGTGGCTTACTCTGGATATATCTAAGCCCTTCTGCACATCTAAACTTAGATGGAGTTGGTCAAATGAGGGAACATCTGGGTTATGCCTTTTTTTTTTTTTTTTTTTTTTTTGAGTAGTTTTCTTTAGGAACTGTCAGCATGTTGTTGTTGAAGTGTGGAGTTGTAACTCTGCGTGGACTACGGACAGTCAACAATATGTACTTAAAAGTTGCACTATTGCAAAACGGGTGTTTTATCCAGGTACTCGTACACTATTTTTTTGTACTGCTGGTCCTATACCAGAAACATTTTCTTTTATTGTTAACTTGCTTTTTAAACTTTGTTTTAGCCACTTAAAGAAAATCTGCTTATGGCACAATTTGCCTCAAATCCATTCCAAGTTGTATATTTGTTTTCCAATAAAAAAATTACAATTTACCCAACTGTTGCTCTGAATCTGAGTCATTTAATTAATTTGATGTTGAACAATTTTGACAGTCAAATTGGGGGTGTAATTTCTTCTACTTGGAATAATTTAGATATTTAATTTTTTTTTATTATTTAAGACTGTTTAGTTTTTAGATTGTGATACTTACTTCAAAATGTTTAACTGAAAGATTAAAAACTCTTGGGTAAGTGTACTTAGCATGGGGTCTGAAATATGATAGGTATCCAGTGTTGCCCACGTCTGTAATTTTCAGCTTTGGCCTTGTTTATCCATATTGACTTCAGCCATGCAATGATTTTTTTAAATATTTGGGCTTTAAAACCCTAAAGTCCAAATTGGGGCAGGGGATAGTTGTTTTACCTGTTTTCTAATTTTTTACTCAGTGCTTTTTAATTCTCCTACCATAAAACAAGAATTTTCTGTTGCGCCTAACTATCTTCAACCTGTTTTACAAATAAGTATCTTCAGTAGTGGCTTGGCAGTAACTAAACTTTCTTTTATTTACAAGTTTTCCTTGCTTCTGAACTACTGCTGTCTTTGTACAAAAGGTGGCTATAAAGGTTTCTGTTTTTCTAATTACTTTTAAATCCGTAGCAAACCAGAGCCAGGATGACAACACTGAAGTATGTTCCTTGATTATTACAGCCACAAGGCTTTTAATTTCCTAGAGGGCAGTTTGTTTGACAGGTTACTGTGCTTTGTTGAGTACTTTAATACCAATGTTACTCTGCCAGAAAATAGAAAACTGGATGGTCGTGAGGAAAAGAGACATGATTTAGATAGGACAAGGGAAGTTACAGGAATTGATCATCCTAATAGGGTATTATTACATATTAGGCAGGTGATTAAATAGGAAGACCTTCATTAGATACGAGTTTCATGTGCTACTGAGGCACAATAATCTGCAGAATATTAAACATGGGCTTTGGAGTTTTATTGAAGCAGTAGTCAGATCACTGCTCTGTATAACCTTGAAGAGGTCAGTAGTTCCTGAGCCTCTGTTACCTTACATGTAAAATGGGTGTAATTTACCCAGGTGGTTTCTAACTTGGCTTTTGTAATAATCTTAGGTAAAGCACTTTGCATAGACTGAGCACACACACACAGCACTTAGCATAGGTCTTAGTATTTGCATTGTATTATATCTATGCTGTTAATCAGTTATGATCCTTATAAAATGAGGGGATTAGGCAAAGTTAGTATCAGTGCCTTTCTAGTTATAATAGTTTGAAGTAAGTTGGTAAGGTGGAAGGGGAAAACATGTTTTGTGGTTACTTGTGTGCATCACACTGCTAATTTTATATTCTTGTAGTCTTCACAAAAGTCACACAGTTAAGCATTACATAATCTTACTCAGAACTATAAAAAAGTTATCTTTTAAGTCTTAACCATATTATGTGTTTTATATTAGAAGCATCATAGTAATTGTTAATTTTTTCTCAATACAGTCTATAGCATGTTTGCTTTCAGATAGTTAACCAAAACTATCACTGTGCAGTTAAAAATGATTCTACAATATGACGTATTTTATCTAGAATTTTTATTAAAAATCTGATGCATAGCATAGGCACCGTTGATCTCTACATAGTGTAATCTTGTATTCACAAAGAGAACGGCCTCCTCCCTTTAAAACTGCTGTTATGGTAACCTGAAAATCAAACAGTATACTGTACAAGACAGTGTTTTCTTAAGGGGACATTTTGTTTATTCTACATACTTAGTCTGTTTTATTGGCAAAGTCCTTGAAATCATTGACCCGTGCTGTTTCTATTTTTGCAGTACCCAAAACTATTTTCTCATCTAGGTGTTCCCTTATATTTCATACCTTCTATGGGTTTCTGGACTTCTCTGTACCTTTCATTGTATTTAGTCTCTAGGGTACCAGTCCCTCGTCTGCTGAGCCAGTTTTACAGGTTCAGCCAAAATAAGAAAGTAAAATGAGGCACAGTGATGGACTAGCTTAATCACTTTTGGTGAAAGTTCTGTATTTTACTTGTCTCTTGGTCTTAAAACTTCAGCTTTTTATTTCAAACCTGGTGCCTGGCTCCTCCTGCCCTTTTTCCTATTTTTAAGGCTATATTAAATGAATTTATTGAATAGCCCCAGTATTTTAGGAGAAGTTTAATGGTGTCCTCTCTTGCTACCCAGAAAAGTCACCCACACGATTACCTGTGAGAACTTGTTAGAGAATCAGTCTGTATTTTAACAATATTTCCAGATACTTCATGTGCACATTTGAAAAGTGCTGCTATAGTCCATTTTCTGGTTTTTAACTGATAAAAAAAGCTGTGTTGAAAGGGCTGAGAATTAGGACAAAAACCTGTTTTGGATATGTTTCAAATTAGGGGAGACACGATTTGTCACAATGAGTCCCCAGTAAAGAAGGCACAGGGTCCTTCAGGAGACTTAGAGGAGCTGACTCTTGAGGGTTGCCAGGCCATGAAGAAGTTAATAGCATTTCAAGCAGAAGGGTCAGCATTTGGGGAGAAGTGGGTGGCATGTTTGAGATTTGTAAATATATATCAGATCAGGAGATTCTAATGGGAAGATGAGACTAGATTGTAAATCTTGCATTTGTTCTAAAAGCAATGATTATTGAATGCATTGTGCCAGACTGTTCCAGGTGTCAATGAAGTTAATCATAATTACCCCATGTGGGTACCAATATATTTCACCTCTTTATAGACAAACAATAAATTAGCAAATACAAATCCTGTTAAGGGAGAAGAGGGATTCAAGAAGGATGGAAAAGAGGAATCAATGCAGTGATGAACTAACTGAAAAATCAAGCTTGCTAAAAGCTTGAAAAATTCCCATTGGTTTTGGCAACTGAATAACTGGCTAGTTTATTTACTAAGTGCAGTTTTTAACTTGAAGGCATGTGATGTCAGAATAAGATGGTTTCAGGGAAGTATGGGGCAGGTGAGAGTTGACTCATTGGAAAAGACTGATGCTGGGAGTGGGGGCAAGAGGAGAAGGGGACGACAGAGGATGAGATGGCTGGATGGCATCACTGACTCGATGGACGTGAGTCTGCGTGAACTCGGGGAGTTGGTGATGGACAGGGAGGCCTGGCGTGCTGCGATTCATGGGGTCGCAAAGAGTCGGACACGACTGAGCAACTGATCTGATCTGATCTGATGGGGCAGGCGAGGAAAGAAATGAATCTGCACTACTCTTGAAAGTTTGTGACAGGAAGCAGAAACTCCATGGTATAGTGGGCCGTTGAGGGCACTGGAGTCAGGCCTGGATTTGAACTCGGTTCTGCCACTGTTCTGGATGCAGTCTGCTGTGCTAAACTGTTCAAGGAGCCTGTTTCCCTCCTGCGTAAAATGGCATTAATACCTATTTCACAGGGTTATTTTGAGGATTAAATACATGTGACGTATTTGGAACACAGCAGGTATTCCATAAAATCGAACTATTAAGGTTGAGGGGACGTTTTTAAAGATGGAACTGTGTATAGGTTGAGGAGCTACAGCCAAGATAGGCTGACAATGAAAAGGGTCTATACAGAGGGTAAAGGGTGGTCCGTGGTTTCACAGAATGTTGTATCCAGAGCTCACTGCACTTCTCAAAGCAGTGACACCCAGAAATTTCCTTCTGGAGGAGTTGAGAAACAATCTTAGTGGATGCTAAGGTTGATTTTTCCTTAAGCATGCTGTCTCCTAGCATGGAGGTGATTTGGGAAAGGGCTGATGGAGATCATGGGATGCTCTAGCTCCTTTACAAGTTTCCTTGGTGCAGGCTCTTGGTGACTCCTGAGCCCTCGAGATTTTCTTCCCATGCACGTGCGTGACTATCTCAACCGATTTCGCTAGGCTTGGCGCCGGCCTCCCAATAGTGTGCCTGCCACCCTTCCCCCACCAGCAGAGCCGAACGTACTGGCGGGTCTCCTGCGCATGCTTGGGAGCCGGCTGACCCAGGCGCCTCCTGGCAACCGGACGCCAGCCTCGGCCTAGAGTGAAGAGGCAGCAATGGATCAGTCTATCGCCATCACCTCCACCGCAGTAAGGAAGACCTGAGGCATGGGGCTTCTGCCTTGGCCTCGGTACCGCCTACCTTCCCTGCCTTCAATTCTTAAAACACTGTTCCTCTTGCTGGGCTCCGCCAAAAACACCAGCTGTCTCTAATCCTGGGTCCTTGCGCCCCTCCGCTTCCTACCTCTACGCCTACGCCTGCAGTCCTTTCTTCCTGATCATCGAGTGCCCTTCCTTTGCTTTTCTCCTGCCTAGCTCTCACTTATTCTTCCCCTTCGTCCTTTCTTTCCTGTCCTGTTTCCCACCCTCCACCCCCCATCTTAACCTACTGCTCCTTGCGCTAGACAACTGCTTTAACAGGGTTATTAGAGTCCTTCGTTTCCCTCCCTCCACCTCCTCCCCTCCTCCCCCACCGGCTGCCAAGAGAATGGGTTTTTCCTTCCTTGGTCTATTGGACACGTTTTTGCCTTGCTTCCTACTGTAGTATTTATAAAATATTTGAAACTGTCTTGTTTAGTTTTTAAATAAATTTGAGCAAGGGATGTTTAGCCTAACTTGTGTAAAGTAATTCCCCCCTGAAGTGAATATGAAGTGGGAGATAGGGGAAGTTGAGGTCACCTGTCTTGGGCCAAACAAAACAGCAGCTGCCAGGCACCTTCCTTCAGATGTGTCATGTTTACTTCTCCCTACCTCCCACTTCATTCCCCTGTCCTAGGTAGTGGTGCAAGGAGGTCCAACCAGTCCATCCTAAAGGAGATCAGTTCTGGGTGTTCACTGGAAGGACTGATGCTGAGGCTGAAACTCGAATACTTTGGCCACCTCACACGAAGCGTTGACTCATTGGAAAAGACTCTGATGTTGGGAGGGATTGGGGGCAGAAGGAGAAGGGGACGACAGAGGATGAGATGGCTGGATGGCATCACCGACTCGATGGACATGAGTTTGAGTGAACTCCGGGAGTTGGCGATGGACAGGGAATCCTGGCGTGCTGCGATTCATGGGGTCGCAAAGAGTCAGACATGACTGACTGAAATGAACTGAGGTAATGGTGGAGACCTGTCTTAACTTGCCTGAATAAATTCAATTTCTGTGACTATAAATGTGCAACAGAGAAGATTCAACATAAATCTAATAAAGGGAATGTATAGGAAGAAATTCAGACTTAGCAGTGCATATGAAGCAATGCTTTTTCAGAGAAATGCCTATATTTCATAGTAAAACTGAAGCCCAGGGTTCCTTATACGTGGATATATGTTAGGAAGAATGAATTATATCAGTTTACTGATTAGATTATTTTTAATGCCTTCATGCTTGAGATGACCTGTCAGATCAGATCAGATCAGATCAGTCGCTCAGTCGTGTCCGACTCTTTGCGACCCCATGAACCGCAGCACGCCAGGCCTCCCTGTCCATCACCAGCTCCCGGAGATCACCCAAACTCATACCCATCAAGTCAGTGATGCCATCCAGCCATCTCATTCTCTGTCGTCCCCTTCTCCTCCTGCCCTCAATCCCTCCCAGCATCAGAGTCTTCTCCAATGAGTCAACTCTTCGCATGAGGTGGCCAAAATACTGGAGTTTCAGCTTTAGCATCATTCCTTCTAAAGAAATTCCAGGATTGATCTCCTTCAGAATGGACTGGTTGGATCTTCTTGCAGTCCAAGGGACTCTCAAGAGTCTTCTCCAACACCACAGTTCAAAAGCATCAATTCTTCGGCGCTCAGCCTTCTTCACAGTCCAGCTCTCACATCCATACATGACCACAGGAAAGACCATAGCCTTGACTAGGCGAACCTTTGTTGGTAAAGTGATGTCTCTGCTTTTGAATATGCTATCTAGGTTGGTCATAACTTTCCTTCCAAGGAGTAAGCGTCTTTTAATTTCATGACTGCAGTCACCATCTGCAGTGATTTTGGAGCCCAGAAAAACACCTGTATTTCATAGCAATAAAAAAGCATTCTAAATGAAAGTAAAACTCAGTATTTTAATGATTTTGCCTAGTGGAAATAACAAAAGGAAAAAACTAAGCAACTGCGTTCTGTTGTCCCCACTGTTGATAGTGAAGCATCAAAATAATTTTCTTCTTAACTTGGCAGATAAAGTATTAAAAATAAAAGCCACCACTTACTGAGTCCTGATTGTTGGTACAGGTCTTTGTGATGCCTTGTTTTCATGCCAGCTCTGGTGCCTTTTGTTGTCCTCCTAAGAGGAAGCTGAGGTTCATGAGGGCTAACTTGCCTAGTGCACCTAGGCAGTGCACCTGGGTAGTCGCTGAGCTGGAGTTCAAGCCCAAGTCATAGCATATGGAAATCTAGAAAATGGCACTTTCAACATTTGCTATATGGCCAGGAGTTTGAACCCCAATATTACATTAATTGGATGTCTGTACACTTTTACCTTGAGCTCCCTAAGCCATAAATCATAATAACAGTTATACAATTTTGGGTTTACATAACTCTTCGCTTCCTGCTGCTGTTGCTAAGTCGCTTCAGTCATGTCCGGCTCTGCGACCCCATAGATGGCAGCCCACCAGACTCCCCCATCCCTGGGATTCTCCAGGCAGGAACATTGGAGTGAGTTGCCATTTCCTTCTCCAATGCGTGGAAGTGAAAAGTGAAAGTGAAGTCGCTCAGTTGTGTCCTACTCTTAGTGACACCATGGACTGCAGCCTACCAGGCTCCTCCGTCCATGGGATTTTCCAGGCAAGGATACTGGAGTGGGTTGCCATTGCCTTCTCTGCTTTGCTTCCTAAAAGCACCAAATTTTGTCATCTAATTATTCTTATGACATCTTGGTGAGGTGGGGACTTTTCAGTTCAGTTCGGTTGCTCAGTCGCGTCCGACTCTTTGTGACATCATGGACTGCAGCACGCCAGGCTTCCCTGTCCATCACCAGCTCCTGAAGCTTTCTCAAACTCCATCAAGTTTGTGATGCCATTGAGTCGGTGATGCCATCTAACCATCTCGTCCTCTGATGGGGATGTTTATTACTCTAATTTACCCAAAGGAAATTTAGATACTTAAAAGGCACTTAAGATCTTAAAATAGCAATTTAAGGAAATATTGTAGGCAAAATTGATTATGGAGCTCTTGTTTTCATTCAGGGTGACCAATTTCATACAGTATCAGTTTCTTCAAGTACATGTTTTATAAGTGATAGTTAACTTCTAGTGATCACTTCTCAAATGAATAAGCACATTTTTATGTTTATTAATAGAAACCAACCCAGAAGTCATCATCTTTTGAAAGAGAAGGATGGTGGAGAATAGCATTAACGGTATGTATATTTTTATCCTTTCCTATTTGAATCAGTATTTGAGTCTGACCTTTTAAATCACTAATACTTAATTTTAAGGAAACAATGGTTGTTCACATCTACCTGGGCTCGTTTTATATTTATATTTTAGTATCAGCACATGACTGAGAAACTAAACTTTGAATGCAGTAAAAGCTTGGACGTAGAACAACTGTAGGAGCCTAGGTGTTTTACACTACAGGTTATCTTGATAAAGTCAACTAAGCTTACACATTCTGGAAAAGTGTTTGACTTCAGTTTTTATCTTCTTCAATAAGTAAGAGCCTATGATAGCTTGTGTTAACGTGGTCAATGTGTGAAAGCAAGATGGTGATATATGAAAGGAAGATGACCAGAAGATCCTTCTCTCAAGATACATTATTTCTGTGTGGCAGAAATAATTTCTGTTCACAACTTTCCATAACAGAGGGGCCCTAGGGACCAAAGCCTCTTTGGAACTGAACTAATTTTAATGGTATAACTGAGTCGAGTGCTCAGTGGGAAGATGGCCATAAAAGCAGCGTGACTAAACTGTTGGGCCTGGCCATTCAGCCATACTGTGGTTGTGATTTGAAAGTCCCAAACCTCTTATTGGACTAATTAGACCATATGTTCTGCCAGTTCATCCTCAATCTCATGTTATTATCCTGTAGCTTCCCACTTGAGGGTTAGAAAGAAACACTTGGTATCTATCTACTAAGCTGAAGTAGTAGAGAACTTCTATTTAGTCACAAAACTTATCCAGAGGGTTCTCATGAGAGACTTGATATTGATAGTCAAATAGAACCTCAAATTTAAGTATCTTTGAGGCTGCTTTGTATAAAGTTAAAGCTTTACCTATGGCCATAACCCATTTGCGTAACCCACAGTTAAGCAATTGTCGCAGAAAGGAAATCATCATGATTGTCTTGAAATGTTGTTCTGTGGGGAGTGTTTACTTGATGGAACTTTATTAAAACATTTCTCTAAGTAAAACAAAGAGGAATGCTACTTAGGAGTGACCTTTGAAAGAATGATGCTTTAGGAGATGTTACCAGTTTGCATACTAACTTAAAAAATGATATCAATTCTCCACAGAACACTCCTAATCCTGGCACTTACCACTTGAAAACTTTTATTGAAGAATCCCTGTTAAATCCAGTGATAGCAACCTACAATTTTAAAAATGAAGGAAGGAAAAAACCACCCCTTTTGCAAAGAAAATATCCGGTGCTGAATGACCTTCCCCAGTACATGCCTCCTGACTTCTTGGACTTGTTAAAGAAGCAAGTGGCCACTTACTCATTTAAGGACAAACCGCGGTCAAGCCCCAGCGTGCTGGTTTTTAGAGATCAGGTAAAGTGCTAGTAGCAGTTGGCTTTGTGTGGGAAAGCTATCAAGAGGCCCAGAAGAAAATATTCTCTATACTTAGATTCTATCTTCCCCAGGAGAAATTGAAAATCTATAGGATGCCTTATATCTTCCAGAAATCAAAGTATGCTTCATTTGCAAATATGTCCAGCAAGATGTTTCCCTTCTCAGCCTAACGTGGACATGGGAAATTTTTTTTTCCCTTGCTGGGGACTCTTGGTAGGATTCCCCTGACTTGGGGTCTTATCTATGATGGGGCCATGCTTCTCGTCTCTTCAAGCAGTTGATATGGTATGTCCTCTTTTTTTTAAAGAGAAAACTGCCTTTCAGTGAGTAGTCCTCATATTACAGTGTGAATACGACTATACACCATAGGAAAGCTTTTGCAAGAATTTCTTGCAGAAATGAGCATTGTGATATCAGAAGAGTCAGGTTGTACTCTAAGCTCTACCAGTTCATGTATCGCATTAAGGATACTGAGCACTGCTGCTTACAGCCCTGGGTTAGGTTCTGTAAAGGGAAGATGTTCCTGATTTAGAAATATTTAAGTAACAATACAAGAGCAAATAGATCAAGTGCTGAGATAAATGGTGTAGCAGGAGAGGCCTTGAGAGAGCTCAGTGAAGGTGGGATTGAAAGGCTAGAATGCTCCCTTGGATTGAGTAGGACTGAAGTTGGACCTTGGATAATATATAACATTCCTGTGGCTCTTAATAATTTACTGGGAGCTTCCACGTATATTCTGTTAGTAGTTCTTCCCAGGCATTCTGAAATAGGCAAGATGGATGTCACCCCCATTTTGCAGATGAGAAAACTGAGGTGAATAGGGATGAAGTAACTGGTTCTTATAAAGAAGGCAGTGCTTTTTTATGGTTGATCCAATTTTATTTTGTTATTATTTTTTATTAAAGTATCATTAGATAGCATCACCGACTCAAGGAAATGGGTTTGAGCAAACTCCAGGAGATAGTGAAGGACAAGGAAGCCTGGTGTGCTTTAGTCCATGGGGTTGCAAAGTCTCAGACGAGGCTCAGTGACTGAACAACATAGTTGGGTTACAGCGTCGTGTTAGTTTCAGTTGGACAGCAGAGTGATTCAGTTATACACAGATATATCAGTTCAGTTCAGTCACTCAGTCGTGTCTCTTTGTAATCCCATGGCCCACAGCATGCCAGGCTTCCCTGCCCATCACCAACACACAGAGCTTGCTCAAACTCATGTCCGTCGAGTTGGTGATGCCATTCAGCCATCTCATCCTCTGTCGTCCCCTTCTCCTGCCTTCAATCTTTCCCAGCATCAGGGTCTTTTCCAATGAGTCAGTTCTTTGCATCAGGTGGCCAAAGTATTGGAGTTTCAGCTTATATGTATGTATGTGTGTATATATATATATATAAATATATACAGATAGGTATATTCAGCTTATATGTATCTATATATGTAAATATATCTGTATATATCTATAGATATATCTATTTTTTTTCAGATTCTTTTCTTATAGATTATTACGAAATATTGGGTATAGTTCCCTGTACTATAGGCCCTTGTTTGGTTATCTATTTTAGATATAATATTATGTATATGTTAATCCCAAACCCCTAATTTACCCTTCCCTTCCTTGCTGTCCCCTTTGGTGACCATAAGTTTGTTTTCCATGTTTGTGGGTCTGTTTCTGTTTTATAAATAAGTTTATTTGTATAGGCAAGCTGTACTTTTAGCTAAGGGCTTCTGAGCCCCAATTTGGTGCTCTTTCCAGTCTACCTTGTGCCTCTGGCCTTGAATGAGGGGCAAGGTTTCAGGGGGTGGAACCCAAAGAAGGGATTTCACAAGAAGGGTGGAGTTGAGACATGGATGTTGTCATTTGGGACTTTGGGCCTTAGTATCTTCTATTGATAAAGGAGCTAATAATATGTATCAGTCTTTACAAGCTTATCAGGATACCATTATCATGATCTGAGATGATGCATTGCCACTTGGGGCTGAATTGAATGAAAGGGGTTGTGGTTATTAGAATGGACAAGAAATCTTCAGCAAAATGAACCCATGTTGTGTCCAAGCAATGAACCCTTCCTAGGGCTTTGCAAATAATGGCTTTGAAACAGGACAGAATGATAAATGTTCACAGGGTAAATCTTATCCTGTTCGGTTCAGTGGATGAATACAAGCACTGAATTATACAGACTTTTATGGCTTGGTATCAGGTAACCAGGCGACATGTGAAATTGTCTTGGCCACCTCCTATGCAAAAATCATTCTTCCTCAGCCTCCTCCACCATTTACTTCCCTTCTGCTTCCTCTCTTCTGACTTTTTTGGGTTTCTGAGGGTAGACACAGGCCCACTGCTGAGAGAACAAAAAATAGACGGTTGGTATTAGGCAAAATTTAATGCTTTAAAAGACCAAAAGAATTTGGCTTATCCAGAGGGATGGATAAAATGTTCTAAAAATACTTTCTTTCTTTTCTTTCTCCTCTCTCTTCCACCTCCCAGAAAGGCTTGAGCTCCAGAAACTAGAAGAATTAAATGTTTTCCTAATTTTCTATTTCAAAGGTATATGATAATATATTCACGAGAGGAGAGAGATTCAGATGTAACTCTGTTTACTCGCCAATAAAATTCATAATTCTGATTTTTTAATGGCAGAACTCAGTAAGAGAGTCATTTAAATTCAAGGTAGATACAGTATACATTATTGTTGTTTACTAAGATCAGCATTCTCAAGCTTCATAATTCTTAATAGAATAGTCCCGTTATACCTCATTAATGCTGTTCTTTATTTGTAAGAACGTTTTTACTATTTTTAACACCTTTATTCTGAAGCATATGATTCAGCTGGAGAATCTGTATTGAATAATCATATGTGTGTTTATATTTATATTTTAATGTGTGTGTGTCTGTGCATGGTGGTTGTTTAATCACTCAGTCGTGTCCGACTCTTGGAACACCATGGACTGTAGCCGCCAGGCTCCTCTGTCCATGGGATTTCTCAGGCAAGAATACTGGAGTGGCTCGCCATTTCCTTCTTGGAGGAATCTTCCCAACCCAGAAATTGAACCATTGCAGGCAGTCTTTTGCATTGCAAGTGGGTTATTTAGTGCTGAGTCACTACGGAAGCCCATGTCTGTGTATATACTCATCTATAGCTGGCTCTTTCCAAAGAGTATTTGATATGGAGCTAAATTTTTTACAATCATTTTTTCTTCTTATAGAGAAATAGTATGTTTTTATTTTAGAATGTATATTCAAATATTCAAAAGTGGGACCATTTCTCTACAGTATGTGGTTTTATGACCTGATTTTCCCTAGTGTTGCTAACCCCTGGGTTACTTACTCTACCTTATTTGTGGATGATTTTAGCTCCTTTGCTCTCTGGCACTCTTCCACTATTCCTGTCATAATTTCAGTACATTAAGAGATGATGATGATTTTCCGACAATCTGGCTTCTCAGTGTTTTGAACTCTTCTTCACTCCAGCCACTCACTCCTTAGATTTTTTTCCAACACCAATCATTTCAGCCGTCCATAATTTCAGTTACATGCATTGTACTGTGATCACTGTCCCCAGATCTTCTGCCTTGCTCACTCTGGCATCCCAACCTCAACAATTTTTCTGTTCCCCCCAGTCGACAATCCATTGATCCTGCTGTTACTGGAAAAATGGGTTTGCCTCTTGGTGGATGTTGAACCAAAAGATACAACCAAGCCAAAGAGCAGAGAAGGAAGGATTAACTTGCTGCTGCTCTCAAGGCCTCAAATCATTGTCATCCCTTAGGTGTCCCCACCAGCCACAGGCTCTGGACCAGCTTGTGCAAGTGTGTGCATGTGCGTGCAGCATGTGTCTGTCCAAGACCCTATCTGCTTCCACTACCACCTTTCGTTGCCTCTCAACTTGCTGATATTTTCCTTCCTTTCAAAGCTTAAGTTCCATCGTTAATCATTAGAGTTACTCCCTGCACACAACCTCAGTTCCTTGGCCTCTTGGTGGCTCATCTTACTTGTTTGGCAAAGACACAACCCTGGTCAGATCGCTCTGTGAACTTGGAACCTGCATTTGTGTAGCTGAATGTCTAGTCTCATTTTCAGTTCTTTACCACCCATGGGTACAGAATTGTTGTTCAGTCCCTAACCTGTTTAGTCTCCCATTCTCCTGAGGTAGGTTTCTCTCACATCTTTCTTCTTTCCAAATCCTAAACACCTCCTCCTCAATCCTCATTCTTTTTTTCTTTTCTCAGGCTTTTGGCTTGTTCAGCCCCTCCTTCCTGCCTTCTTCCATTTGGAGGCCCAGACATGCATACCTCTTCCCCATCTGCTCTCACTCCCTGTTGATCTGATTTAGTCTCAAGGCTTTGAACACCAGCTGTTTGTTTATGATTTCCACATGTATATCTCCTATCCAGACTTATCTGTTGAACTCCAGTTGTTGTTTTGACTTCTCTATTTTATGTCAAATTCAGGCTTTCTCACCCTTGGCTCTGTTGACTTTTTGGACAGGATAATTCTTTGTGGTAGGGGGCAGTCCTATGCTTTGTAGGATGTTTAACAGCATTTCAGGATAATTAGATGCCAATTAGCAGCCCCCGCTCCCAGTTGTTCTTCTCTGGTGGCTTAGACAGTAAAGAATCTGCCCTACAATGCAGGAGACCTAGGTTCAATCCCTGGGTTGGGAAGATCCCCTGGAGGAGGGCATGGCAACCCACTCCAGTATTCTTGCCTGGAGAATGCCCATGGATAGAGAAGCCTGGTGGGCTACAGTCCATGGGGTCGCAAAGAGGTGGACATGATTGAGCGACTGAGCATACCTCCCAGCTGCAACAACCAAAACTGTCTTCAGACATTGTTCAAAAGTCCCCTGGGGAAGGAGGGAACTAAAAAAAAAAACAACAATACTTCTGATTGAGACCCTCTAGGTTTACTCTTTGTAACAGTGGGTGTGATCTCTGAATGGCTTTTTTCAGGGCCAGTAGGTTGACGGTGAACTGGATTCATCTGTGACCTCAACTCTTGTGTCTCCCCTCATTCTGGTCCCGACCAATGGTCTCTTCTGGGCTGCTTCTTGAATTTGCTACTCCCGATCCAACCTCATGTCTTTGCGATGGATCTTCCTTTATCTGGGATGCTCTTATCACGGATATCCATGTGACTTATTCCCTCTCCATCTTCAAATCTTTGTTCAAGGGTCACTTTCTCAATGAGCCTCATTTAAATTGGCCATCTGACACCCCTGACCTTTCCTGCCCTCCTCTTTTGTTTCCTTAGAACCTAGAGCCATCAGTATACTATATAATTCATTTACAGTTTGCATTTATTATTTGTTGTCTGCCTCCTCCCATGACAGTAAAGCTCTATGACGGCCTGAATACTTATCTGTTTTGTTCACTGTTACATTTTTGCTTCTGGAATAGTGTCTGGTTGGTTAATATTTGTTGAATGCATGGAATGAATTGATTGCTCATATTCCTGAAATCTGACTGGGCCTTCATCATTGTGTTTCCCTGGATGAGTGATTATCTTTGCTGTGCATTGTTCATTGCCCCTGAAAGGTTGTTTCCATGGATTCCCTAAGAAGAAAGTATTTTTCCTTCAGAGAAAGTTTGTTTTTGGTTTCTGCTAATGCTTAGGGTGGTGCCACTTGATATACACTGCTTATATATTCTTGGGTCACTCTAGTGATGGGAATTTGGACCAGAATCCATGAAAGGAACCAGCCCATGGTTACACTCTTTCAAGGATGGGTTTCTCCCTGTTGTCTCAATTCTACTTAGCACCAAGACATCTCTCTCTGTACTCCCCTTAGCATTGGGATGAGGTGGGAGGGTGGTTTTCAGGAAACTCCCTTTTAGGGCCTCCAGTTGCTGTGGGTAGGACTCCCACTAGATCACCATCATTGATGATCCAGGCTTCGGCCTCTGGATTCTTCTACAGCTCTAAAGTTCACTCAAATCCAGGTCTTTTCCTCTGCTGAGTTTAGTCTGGACCAACTTAAATCCTCTGAGCAAAATTAGGCCATTTGTATCTCTGGTTTCTTGCTATCTCTTGGTTTTGTTGTTGTTTGGTTGCTCAGTTGTGTCTGACTCTTTTGCGACCCCATGGACTATAGCCCTCCAGGCTCGTCAGTCCCTGGGACTCTCCAGGCAAGAAAGCTGGAGTGGGTTGCCATGCCCTTCTACAGGGGATCTTCCTGATCCAGGGATAGAACCTGAGTCTCTGATATCTCCTGTCTTGGCAGGTGGATTCTTTACCACTGTACCTCCTGGGAAGCCCATCTCTTGGTGTGGGGATCTTATATTCCTTATGACTTTATTATCAGTTTCATATCTTGTCAAAAGCTCTTGTTTATCTTGTATATTTTGTCCCTTATTTCTAGTAGTTGTCTACAGTGGGAAGGTTCATCATCCAAATAACCTAGCCTGCCATTAGCAGAAACCAGAACTTTGCTTTTTTCTTTGAAATATATTTTGAATCTTTTCCATGCATCATGATGCAAAGAAATGGAAAGATAGCCCATGTTCATTGTTTAGAAGAATTAATGTAGTTAAAATGTCTATACTACCCAGATCAATCTATAGATTTAATATAATACCTGTCAAAACACCCATGACTTTTTTTTTTTTACATAACTAGAACATAATCCTAAAATTTATATGGAACCACAAAAGACTCTGAATAGTGAAAGCAATCTTGAGGCAGAACAACAAAGCCAGTTATCACCCTCTCCGGTTTCAGACTATACTACAAAGTTACAGTGATCAAAACAGCATAGTAATGGCATAGATAAATGGGACAGAATAGAGAGCCCAGAAATAAAAGCGTGCCTTTATGGTTAATTAACTTACAACAAAGGATGCAAGAATATACAGTGGGAAAAAGACTGTCTCTTTAGTATTGCTGCTGGGAAAACTGGACAACTACTTATGAAAGAATGAAATTAGAGCATTTTCCTATGTCATCCTAATGAGTAGGGTTGGATTTTTTAATTTATCCCAATTTTCTGACCTTGCTGGAATTGGTACAACACAACTGAATTATATATCCACACTAATAGCTTCCTGTCTTTTTCTATGACTCCAAGCTACTGCAGGATTTCTGAGTGCCTAATCGGCATGGATTGAAACATTAATTAACTAGGATCAGCTATTTTTATGGGCATATTGTCTAGATTCTCTGAGCCTTACATTACAAATGAGGAATGAAGAAGCATAGGATGAATTAGAGTAAAATGTACTTACTGTATATAAATGCATGCATGCAAACCTGCATTACATATATGCACAAGCGAGCCATCCAGATAGTTTGCAACATGTTCAACGATGCACAGAGAAGCAATCTCTTATGTAAGGCAGCTGAGTATTTAAGACTTCCTGGAAAAGTCAGTCCTCTCTCAGCTATATTAAATAGCAAAGAATGGCCAATACCAAGTAAAGTAGGACAAATAAAGAAGCTATGGATAACCAGTATTCCTTCTAGAGTAAGGCTGAGAGTTTTTCCATGATTGCTTCATTGAAAAAAATCATATGCAATTGCTGAGTATAGATGAATAAACAGTGGCTTTAAAGTTTTCCCCCCCACCCCCCCTCATTTTTCAGTTCTCTTTCTTCCTTCTTCTCCTGTGTATGTGTATATAATGTACCTGAGTGGGAGAGAGAGAGCAGAGAGCAAGGAGCATGAAGCATACATTCACAGTGTAAAGAAAATACAAAGTAAACACCTGTGTCATCGTCATCAAAATCAAGAAGTAGAGTGCTGTGCCCCTTGAGAAAGCCCCTTCTTAAAATACATTTCTGTGCTTCCAGCATATAATAATAATAATAATAAAAAATACCTGTGTTCCCTAGGTGTTTATTCTGTCAAGTGAGCAATGAACAACGCACAGGTGCATTAGGACATTGTGTCTATTTCATCATAAAATTTGTATTTACTGTTATTATCACTGAATCCACAGAAAATGCCTCTGCAGTCAAAATTCTGTATTAATATGTGAAAGATAGCTGTAGGATCAGATACAATAGGTGAACTTACATGAGGCAGATAACACCAGGATATGAACGTCTCGTTTCCAACAAGAGCAGTATTGTATTTTTAAATCTGATTTTAAATTAATAGGGGTGGAAGAAGAGTGTCCGTTTTGAGAAGGATTCAACTCCTCCCTGCCAACTCCTGGAACACAGGAAGTTCCCGTCTGTCTTCCCCTGGCTTCTCATTCTCTTTCTTTTTCTCCATCCCTCCCTTCACAGAGCCCACTAGCTATGCTTACCAGTTCCTAACTCTCCCTTACTGCTCTTACTCTGGGCTGACATCCACAGACTCAGGGATAATGCAGCTACGCAGGTAGTTTGTAACAAGTTTCACAGTGGGCAGAGAGACAGTCTGTTCTACAATGTTCTTCCTTCTTAGACTCTCCCCCTTACCCCCTTTCAAGGAGGTCTTACCTTTCTTAAAAGCATACTCGAATCTCGCTGTCTACCATCTTTATATCACCCAGTTAGATGTATTTATTTATTTCTCCCCCCTACCCAGGTTTACTGAGGTATAACTGACAAATAAAATTGAACATATTTAAGGTGTACAACATGATTTGATATATGTATAAATCGTGAAATGATTGCCACAGTCAAGTTAATTAACACATCGATCACCTCACACAGTTACCATTGTGTGTGTGTGTGATAAGAACACATAAGATCTACTCTCCTAGCAATTCTCAAGTGTACAATACACTATTATTAACTATAGTCACTATGCTGTGCATTGTATCTCCAGAACTTATTTTTCTTATAATAAAGTTTGTACTTTTGACCAGTGTTTCTCCATTTCCCCCATCTGTCAGCTCCTGGAACCACCATTTTACCCTCTGTTTCTGAGTACAACCCTTTCATATTCCGCATGTAAGTGTTACAAAATGGTATTCATCTTCCTCTGTTTGGCTTATTTGACTTAGAATAATGCTCTCCAGGTTCATCCATGTGGTTGCAAATACTAGGATTTCTTATTTTTAATGGCTGAACAATATAATATATACATTAAGGGACTATATATCACATTTTCATTATCCATTCGCCCATGGATGGACACCTAGTTTATTTCCATAGCTCAGTTGTGAATAATGTTGCAGTGAATGTGCAACTGAAGATACCGCTTCCAAATATTGATTTTGTTTCCTCTGGATATATACCTAGAAGTGGGACTGCTGGATGATATGGTAGTTTTGTTTTTGATTTTTGAAGAATCTCCATACTGTTTTCCATAATGGCCATACCATTTTATGTTTCCACCAAAGTGCACAGTTCAGTTCAGTTCAGTAGCTCAGTTGTGTCCGACTCTTTGTGACCCCATGAACTGGAGCACGCCAGGCCTCCCTGTCCCATCACCAACTCCCGGAGTTTACCCAAACTAATGTCCATTGAGTCGGTGATGCCATCAACCATCTCATCATCTGTCATCCCCTTCTCCTCTTGCTCTCAATCTTTCCCAGCATCAGGGTCTTTTCAAATGAGTCAGCTCTTCGCATCAGGTGGCCGAAGTATTGGAGTTTCAGCTTCAACATCAGTCCTCCCAGTGAACACCCAGGACTTGTCTCCTTTAGGATGGACTGGTTGGATCTCCTTGCAGTCCAAGGGACTCTCAAGAGTCTTCTCCCAACACCACAGTTCAAAAGCATCAATTCTTCAGCACTCAGCTTTCTTTATAGTCCAACTCTCACATCTATACATGACTACTTGGAAAAACCATAGCCTTGACTAGACGGACCTTTGTTGACAAAGTAATGTCTCTGCTTTTGAATATGCTATCTAGGTTGGTCATAACTTTCCTTCCAAGTAGTAAGCGTCTTTTAATTTCATGGCTGCAATCACCATCTGCAGTGATTTTGGAGCCCTCAAAAATAAAGTCAGCCACTGTTTCCACTGTTTCCCCATCTATTTACCAAAGTGCACAGATTTCCCTTTTCTTCACATCTTCACCAACGCTTGTTATCTCTTGCTTTTTTGATAATAGCCATTCTGACTGGTATGAGGTAATAGCTCATTGTGATTTTGATTTTGATTTTCCTGATGATTAGTGATTTTGAGCACCTTTTCATATATGTGGTCATTTGTATGTCTTCTATGGAAAAATGCCTATTCAGGTCATTTGCCCATTTAAAAGTTGGATTATTTGTCTTTTTTTCTGTTGAGTTGTATGAGCTCCTTATGTATTTTGGATATTAACACATTATGAGATAAATGGTTTGCACATGTTTTCTCCCATTACTTAGGTCACCTTTGCGTTTTGTTGATTGTTTCCTTGGCTATACTTTGTTGTCTCACTTGTTTATTTTTGCTTTTTTTGCCTGTGCTTTTGGTGTCATGTCTAAAAAAATCTTTGCTGAGACCAATGACAAGGAGCTTTTCCCATGTGTTTTCTTCTAGAGGTTTTATGGTTTCATATTTTACATTTAAGCATTCAGTAATTTTGAAGGGTCTAATTTTGTTTTTTGCATGTGGATGGATCTCCGGTCTCCCAGATACCATGTATTGAAGAGACTATAGCTTCCTTATTGTGTATTCTTGGTGCCCTTGTCAAAGATCAGTTGACCATTTCTGTCTGGATTTATTTCTGGGCTCCGTATTTTGTTCCATTCGTCTATGTGTCTGTTTTTATGCTAGTATCATGCTGTTTGATCACCGTAGCTCTGCAGTATAGATTGAAATCAGAATGTGTGATGCCTTCAGCTTTGTTCTTCTTTCTCAAGATTGCTTTGATTATCTGGGGCCCTTTGTGATTCTATATTGATTTTAGAGTTGTTTCTTCTATATCTTTGAAAAAATGCTGTTTTATGCTAGGGATTGCACTGAATCTGTAGATGGCTTTGGATAATTTGGATATTTTAACAATATTAATTCTTTGAATCCATAACCATGGTCTGTCTTTCCATTTACTTGTGTCTTCTTCAGCTTCTTTCATCAGTGTCTTATACTTTTCAGTGTACAGATCTTCCATCTCCTTAGTCAGATTTATTCCTAACTACGTTATATTTTTGATGCTATTGTAAATGAGCTTGTTTTCTTAATTTTTTTTAGCTTGTTCATTATTAGTGTATAAACTCAACTGATTTTTGTGTTGTTTTTGTATCCTGCCGCTTTACTGATTTTGTCATTAGTTCAAGCAGTTTTTTGGTGGAGTTCTTTGTCGTTTAGTTGCTAAGTTGTACCCCACTCTTTTGTGAACCCATGGACTGTGGCTCACCAGTCTCCTCTGTCCACGTGATTTCCCAAGCAAGAATACTGGAATGGGTTGCCATTTCCTTCTCCAAGGGATCTTCCCAACCCAGGGATCGAACCTGCATGTCCTGTATTGGCAGGCAGATTCTTTACCACTGAGTCACCTGGGAAGCCCAGAGTTCTTTAGAGTATTTTATATGTAAGATCATGTCATCTGCAAACAGGGACAATTTTACTATTTCCTTTACAATTTGGATACCTTTTATTTCTTTTTCTTGCAGAATTACTCGCTAGGACTTACAGTACTACGTTGAATAGGAATGGAGACATAGGCACCCCCTATTCTGTTCCTGTACTTAGAGGAACAGCTTTGTAACTGTTCACCACTGAGTATGTGATGTTAGCTATGTGTCACCCAGTTGGGTTAATCTCTCTCTATCCCCCAGATGTCCAGTCTTTAACTTTTAGTATTGGTTATAGTGTTTTATGTTAGAATTGTTTATGTATTATGAGAACATGGCCTGTATTTCCCACCACTCCTACTAGTTCTTTACCAACAGAGCAGGCTCACTATTTTGTGGTCGATTGGATTTGTGGAATCAAGTATACTTAAAATGTGATTACATTTTTCTACATACCACTACAGATGTACTGTCGTAAAATTCACCATGAAAAGTGAGTATCTGGTGAGTGTTTTGAAGCTCTACCTTTGAAAATATACCTTTTCCATTCTTAAAATAGAAAATAAGTGATATAATGTTGGTATGGTCATAAAATACATTATATGAATGATAGATAACAAAGTGAGTTTGAGACCTATGTTAATCTTTTATTGGTGTTCTTGTCTGTTCTGTGTAGTCAGTTAAGCTTTCACCAGGGCAATACGAGCTACTTCCTCCACCAGTTCCCAAGCAAGCTTCCAGGTAATTAAGTACTTATTAAGTTGCTTTTACTAATTTCACTCATGCCTTTCTATTTACATACTTAATAACCAACACTAATGACTTTTAAACCTCATTTATGCCCATTATATTCAGATTAGCATTTAAAAATATTTAATAAGAATATGTTAAAGATCCTTACATTTAAAAATATGTTTGGAAAATTGTATCTTTTTTTTTTTTAATATAGGAGCTTCGTATTTCGTTCTGCGGTTCAAAGGTTTCCAACAGGCTGCTTCACTCCTGTAAGTATATTGATAGACCATAAACTCATGATGAATTTGATATTTAAAATATAGGCAGTGATTCCTTTTGAGATGTCAAGATAAACATTTCACTCATCATAGTAGAAAGGCAATGAATGATTAATGTGTTGATTCAAGATATACTTAAAATATATCTGAAGATACACCGGGGGTGGCAATGTAAGTAACACATTTGTAAAGTTATAGAAGAAAACTAAAGGCTATTTTACTTTCTTTAGCTCTTGATTCACATGACCTTCTCATTGAGGTCATCCCTAGTCACTTGTTCAGAATTCCCTATCCCCCTTTCTTGGTTTATTTTTCTTCATAGTGCTCATCACCATCTGATACACTTCATCTAAAAATTTACTTACCGTGTTTTCATCTGTCTCCCCACAGAACATAAACTTCACAAAGGTGGGGATTTTTGTCTGTTCTTGTCTTGTATACTGAGGATCTAGGAAAACGGCTCACACAGAGTGCAGAGTGTTTGTTGAATTAATTAATTATTAAAACCATCAGAGATATTCAATAGATCACTGTATTATTAACAAGAAAGAAAAGTATACCTAGTTTCTTTCTTTTCAAAAATGAAAAATGCTCTCCTGTTTCAAAAAATTTTCAAATACATGTACATGTGTTTGATAAAAATTAACTATTTTAGATAAGTAATCAGTAGGATGCCAAAAAATAAAAAGGGAAGAATGAGAAACTATGAAGTTATTTCAGGGTGTTTTGACAGACTATAGTTATTTATTTGTAACTAGAAACAGTCAGTGCGAGGGGGGAGACATACAGTGAACATCTGAAAGAGGAGCTGAGATAACTGAACTGAGCTCAAAAACAGACTCCAGAATACATAAGATCTCTGTATTTGATAAAGAAAGATGACAAATCAGTAGGAAAGAGAGATATTTTATGCTCGATGATTAATTAATTTGTAAGTATTAGACTCTTCTACCACGTATAGTGGGGCTTCCCTGGTGGCTCAGAGGTTAAAGTGTCTGTCTCCAATGCGGGAGACTGGTGTTTGATCCCTGGGTCAGGAAGATCCTCTGGAGAAGGAAATGGCAACCCACTCCAGTATTCTTGCCTGGAGAATCCCATGGATGGAGAAGCCTGGGAGGCTACAGTCCACGGGGTCTCAAAGAATTGGACACGACTGAGCGACTTCGCCTTCACCTTCACCACATATAGTAAATTCTATATTGATTAAATAATTAAATATTTTTGAACTATAAAACTAGAAGAAAATATATTAGCATATATTTAATTTGGGGCTTCCAGGTGGTGCTAGTGGTAAAGAACCTGCTTGCCAATATAGAAGGCATAAGAGATGTGGGTTTGATCCCTGGGTCGGGAAGATCCTCCGGAGGAGGGCATGGTAACCCAGTCTAGTACTCTTGCCTGGAGAATCCCATGGACAGAAGAGCCTGGTGGGCTACAGTCCACAGGGTCACAAAGAGTTGGACATGACTAAAATGACTTAACATACACACACACACACACATATTTAATTTTAGGATAAGGCAGATTTTCTGAGACAACAGAAATGGGTAGATTGCAAAGGAAAAGAAGCCTCAGGTTTGATTACATAACATTTTGAATTTTTTGTACACCAGGAAACAAACTAAACAAAGTTAGTAGGCAAACGCAAATTAGGAAAAGTATTTTCAACATACATGGCAGATAAATAGTTGATGGCTTATCTTAAATTCTGTTAATAATTTATAGGAAATAGAAAAGTAAAACAGATAAAGACAGTGAATAGACCATTTGTAAATAAGAAATTCAGATATCCAGTAAAGGTGAAAAAATTTTGGTCTCACTAATACTTAAGTGTGGGAAACTGAAAAGCTGACTGAGGGACTTCCCTGGTGGTCTAGTGGTTAAAGAATCTTTTTTAATTGATGTATAGCTGATTTACAGGCTTCCCTGGTAGCGCAGCTGGTAAAAAATTTGCCTACAATGCAGGAGACCCCAGTTCGATCCCTGGGTTGGGAAGATCCCCTGGAGAAGGGAATGAGTACCCACTCCAGTATTCTTGGGCTTTCCTTGTGGCTCAGCTGGTTAAGAATCCACCCTCAGTGTAGGAGAGCTGGGTTCAATCCCTGGGTTGGTAAGATCCCCTGGAGAAGGGAACGGGTACCCCCTCCAGTATTCTGGCCTGGAGAATTTCATGGACAAGGAACCTGGCAGGCTACAGTCCATGGAGTTGCTAAGAGTCAGATGCAACTTTCACTTCATTTGATTTACAATATTGTGTTAGTTTCAGGTGTACAGCAAAGTGATTCCATTTTATATATGTATTTTTTCAGATTATTTTCCATTATGGGTTATTATAAGATATTGAATATAGTCCCTGGCTATACAGTAAATCCTGTTGCTTATATGTTTTATGTGTAGTATTTGTAGTTTGTATCTATTAATCCTGTATGTCTTAATCTACCCTCCCTCTCTCCCCTTTTGATAACCGTCTGTTTGTTTTCTGTGTTTTTGTTTGATTCTACATGTAAGAATCTAAATACATTTCATATGTATTTGTCTTTCTCTTTCTAACTTACTTCAATTAGTATGACAATCTCTAGTTCCATCCATGTTGCTGCAAATGTCAGTATTTCATTTTTTTATGACTAAATAATACTCTATTGTGTATCTACCACATCTACTTTATCCAGTTTCTGTTGATGGGCACTTGAGTTGTTTCCATGTTTGGCTGTTGCCAATACTGCTGCTATGAAAACTGGAGTGTGTATATCCTTTCAAATTAGAGTTTTCATCTTTTCCACGTAAACGCCAAGGAGTAGGGTTGCTAGATCATATGGTAACACTATTTTAGGTTTTTTTTTATTTCTTTAAGATGTGACTAGGAGAAGGCAATGGCACCCCACTCCAGTACTCTTGCCTGGAAAATCCCTTGCACGGAGGAGCCTGGTAGGCTGCAGTCCATGGGGTCGATAAGAGTCGGACACGACTGAGCGACTTCACTTTCACTTTTCACTTTCATGCATTGGAGAAGGAAATGGCAACCCACTCCAGTGTTCTTGCCTGGAGAATCCCAGGGACGGCTGGGCTTGGTGGGCTGCCATCTATGGGGTCGCACAGAGTTGGACACTATTGAAGCAACTTAGCAGCCGCAAGATGTGACTTTATTGCTAACTAATTGCTCAGTGATTATCTACAGAGTACTAAAGAATGAGATATAATGAATTTGCAAATTGTTATCAAAGTATACATTAGAGTCATTGTCCCATGTTTTCCCATGAGTCTATTTAAATATTGACAATGCCTTTTTCAAAACATATATCCTAAAAATTTACTGATTTACTGTTTGCCAAGCATTCTGCTAGGCATTTTTAAAAAAAATTATCTATTTTTAACTGGAGGATAGTTGCTCTGCCATATTGTGTGGGTTTCTGCCATACATCAGCATGAATCAGCCATAGGTGTTGTGTATGTCCCCTCCCTCTTGAGCCTCCCTCCCGCCTCCCACGCTGTTCCACTGCTCTAGGTGATCACAGAGCACCAGGTTTGAGCTCCCTGCATCGGCGCTAACTCCCCACTGGCCATCTGTTTGCACTTGGTGATGTGTGCGTCTCAGTGCTGCCCTCTCCATCGTGCCCGCTCTCCTTCCCCTGCTGTGCCCACGAGTCTCTTCTCTGTGTCTGCGTCTCCATTGCTGCCCCGCAGATGAGTTCAGCAGTGCCATCTCTCTGGATTCCATATGTATGTGTTGATATACGATGTTTGTTTTTCTCTTTCTGACTGACTTCACTCTGTATAATAGCCTCTAGGTTCATCTCCCTTGTTAGAACTGACTCAGATGTGTTCCTTTTTATGGCTGAGTAATTGTGTATATGTACCACAGCTTCTTTATCCATTCCTCTGTCAGTGGACATCTGCGTTGCTTCCATGTCCTAGTTATTGTAAATAGTGTTGCAATGAGCATTGGCACACCTGTGTCTTTTTCAATTATGGTTTCTTGAGGGTATATGCCCTGTAGTGGGATTGTTGGGTCATACAGTAGCTGTATTCCTAGTTTTTTAAAGACTCTCCATACTATGTTCCATAGTGGCTGTATCAATTTATTTTCCCACCAACAATGCAAGAGTATTTCCTTTTCTCCATATCCTCTCCAGTATTAATTTATATATTTAATTTATAGATTTTTAATTTTTTTAATTTATAGGTTTAATGTATAGGTTTATAAATTTAATTTATAGATTTAATTTATAGATTTTCTGATGATGGCTGTTCTGACTGGTGTGTGGTGATACCTCATTATAGTTTCAATTTACATTTCTCTAATAATGAGGTGGTTGGATGGCATCACCACGTCATCCACGTCATGTTGGATGACATCATCATGTCAATGGACTTGAGTCTGAGCAAGCTCCAGGAGTTGGTGATGCACAGGGAAGCCTGGTGTGCTGCAGTCTATGGGGTCTCAGAGTTGGACACAACTGAGCGACTGAACTGAACTGAGTAATGAGCGATGCTGAACATCTTTTCATGTGTTTATTAGACATCTGTATGTCTTCTGTGGGGTATTTTTAGTTTTTGAAGGAGCCTCCATACTGTTCTCCATAGTGCCTGTACCAATTTACCTTCCCCCCGCACTGTAGGAGGCTCCTCTTTTCTCCACACCCTCTCTAGCGTTTATTATTTGTACACTTTTTGGTGATGGTCTTTCTGACCAGTATGAGGTGATGCCTTGTTGTGCTTTTGATTTGGATTTCTCTCATAGAGATGTTGAGCATCTTTTCATGTGCCTGTTGGTTGTCTATATGTCTGGAAGTTCTCTCAATTCCTGTTTTCAGTAAAGGTCCCTGTCTTCCCATCACCTGGGATCCTGGATCCAGATCTATGGCTCAATCTCTTTAGAAATGAAACCTTTCATCTCCTACAGGGATGAGGAAAGGGCAGCTACCTGACTGCTCAAAGTACGTAGGTAGGGACCTAGAGAAAAGAGCTCAGTCAACCCTCCTGTACTTCACTGATGCCTAAGGCTTGAAATTCCTGAGCTTTTCTTAGATTCTGTGGGCCTCACCCTCATCTCCACCTCACTGATGCCTAAGGCCTGAAATTCCTGAGCTTTTCTTGGATTCTGTGGAGGAAAGCAGCCCACTTCTCATCAGCAGGCCCTCTCCATGCACCAAGGCTTCAGCTTTCTCCACCCTGCCACGTCAAGGACCATTCCTCCAAACTGCTTCACATTCTCTCAAAATACATGATCTCTGTTGGCTGTTATCTCTTCTCTTGATTGTATGTGTGTGTATATATGTGTATATAGTGGTGTGTATGTCTGGGTGGAAGAGATAGTTATGCCTTTTTATTTGACAAGGGAGGAGTGATAATAAATGCATGTGATAATAAATGCATTGGCTTTGGCAGTAAGTGGTCAAGACAGTTCCCCTATACTCACACACTGGGTGATATTGTATTTTCTTTGAAATGCATGCTTTCAATAAATGCCATGAGTTGAATAATGATTGGTTTACTATTCAGTTCAGTCGCTCAGTCGTGTCCGACTCTTTGCGACCCCATGAATTGCAGCATTCCAGGTCTCCCTGTCCATCACCAACTCCCGGAGTTCACTCAGACTCAGTCCATCGGGTCAGTGATGCCATCCAGCCATCTCATCCTCTGGCGTCCCCTTCACCTCCTGCCCCCAATGCCTCCCAGCATCAGTCTTTTCCAATGAGTCAAGACTTCGCATGAGGTGGCCAAAGTACTGGAGTTTCAGCTTCAGCATCATTCCTTCCAAAGAAATCCCAGGGCTGATCTCCTTCAGAATGGACTGGTTGGATCTCCCAGCAGTCCAAGGGACTCTCAAGAGTCTTCTCCAACACCACAGTTCAAAAGCATCAGTTCTTCGGCACTCAGCTTTCTTCATAGTCCAACTCTCACACCCATACATGACCACTGGAAAAACCATAGCCTTGACTAGACGGACCTTTGTTGGCAAAGTAATGTCTCTGTTTTTCAATATGCTATCTAGGTTGGTCATAACTTTTCTTCCAAAATTAAATGGGTTTTAGTCCAAGTTAGGCATCCTGAAGGGTAAGCAGCCTGTGAAATAGCACAAAGCTGTTGATTCTGACAGCTTTTGCCTTTGTTCTCATTGCTTTTTATGGAAGAGAAGGTTTTTTGGAGATCCTTATTCTGCCATTTTCATTGATGTCACCTCATCCATACCATTTTATAAATAAAAGTGATTCACAGCTTGGAACATCCTGTCCTTCACCAAAGTGAAAAGAATACTTTCACGGAAAAGGTTCCAAGATATAGAATTAGCCCAGGGCCGTGATTCATGTCTGTCCTAAACATGCGTTCCCAGAGCAGACTTGTGGGTTTAGTTTAGATCCACAAACTTGTAAGCGGCGGAGAGCAAACTGCTTTGATCCCAATGGTGGGAGATTGTGGCGCTCGGTGTGAAGAAATGATGCTTGCTAGGAGACTATCATCCCAGACATTCTGGAAATCAATGCCTTGATCCTTAGTATTATATTAACTTACATCTCTACCAGCAGTTAAAAGAGTGTCCATTTCAGGAAATCTGTATAAATCTTGTTTAGCATTGTTAATTTGATAGTAAAAGAATGATATCTCATTATTTTAATTTAATCCATAAGATCTGAGGCTACACATTCTAATATTTGTTAGCTAGTTCCTTGTGGCTTTTCTTGCACACTTTCTGGTCACATCCTTCACCTAGTTATCTACTGGGTGGAATCGTAACATTTTTTTTTAAGGTTTTTTTGGTGTGGACCATTTTTGAAGTCTTTATTGAATTTGTTACAGTATTGCTTCTGTTTTATATCTCCTTTTTTTTGGCATGTGGGATCCATGACCCGGGATCACACCCCTTGCACCGGAAGGCTTTTTTAAAAATTGTATTTATTTATTTTTGGCTGTGCTGGATCTTCATTGCTGTGCACGGGCTTTCTCTAGTTGTGGGGAACAGGAGCTACTCTCTAGCTGTGGTATGTGAGCTTCTCATCACTGTGGCTTCTCTTGTTGGAGTGTATAGGCTCTAGAGTGCAGGCTCAGTGGTTGTGTGAAAAGAATTAGTACCTTGTGGCATGTGAAATATTCCTGGACCAGGGATTGAACCTTGTGTCTCCTGAATTGGCAGGCAGATTCCTAATCACTGGACCACTGGGGAAGTTCCTAACATTTTTTTTTGGTTGCTTTATATATACTCTATAGTGAAGAAATAGTAATGCTTGCATTTGCTGAAGTTTTTCAGGAATTTTGGCTTTTACTTTTGTGTTTTCATATTTACACAAGTTTAAAATGTTAAATGTTTATATCGTCAGATCAGAGAGTTTGTAATTACCTTCTGGGATGTAAGTTCCATGAAAGAAGGGGCTGTCTTATTCACTGATGCCCCAGCCCCTAGTACAGAGCTTCAAAAATGTCCTGAATCAACGAATGAAATCTTTGTATCCTTTCCTTTTCCATTTCTCCCTTAAATATTTAAAAAATTCCCTCCAGAAATATAATGTCACTTGTAATTCTCTTCAGTTTTGGGGGGCATTTTTTTTTTTTTTTTAAACAAATGTATCGCTCTTTTAAAATGTGTTATGTGTAAGATCACTTGAGCTCTCTTGACTTAGGACAGGTTGCCTCACCATTGGTATACATGAAACCTCCAGTCACCAGAAATCTGACCTGCAGATCAGGTGCAAGACAGTATGACGACATACAGACATTCACTGAATCACTTTAACCCGTTAGAGAATAAGGCAAATTATAAAAGATGGATACTTACAAGTGTATCTCCTCCTCCTCTCCTTCCATCATCTGTGAAAACTAGCTCATTGAAATGTGTTAATCATTTATACCTAGAATCCCCAGGGGCACCCTATCAAAAGAATGAAGGACCATGTGAAAATGTGGCGGATCACTATACCATTTTTTAGTTGTAAAAAGTACAGTTACTTTGAATTTTAAAATACTCTAGGATCTTATGTGCCTGAAAGCCCCTCCACGTGGACAAAGCCATTATCACTTGTTAAAACACACAGCCTTTTTGTTTATGTCAGGAATTCCGTAGATGAATTTACACGTTGTCCCTAAGGTGTAGGTGCCTCTCAGGAGAGGCGGTTGCCAAGGGATTTGTCTTGTTGGAAGATGGTTTCTAATCTTTAGATTACCAATATAAGGTTGTATACTTATTGGATACTTCAGTTATTGATGAAATAATAATAATAATTGATTATGGCTGGGGTGGCTGCATACATGCTCAGTCATATCTGACTCTTTGCCACATGGATCAGAAGAATTGTTTTGTGTGTAGGAAAGACTGAAGGGAGTGTTTGTGTGAGCATTTTGCAATAGACACTAGAAGATATGTTCTACCAAAAGTAAAAAGGGCCCTTTTGTACTCACAGAAAAAAATTGTATTTGGAAACTTGTACCAGTCACCATTTCCTTTTAGCACCATAATAATAATGACCAAGTCCTGCAGATCCCGAGATCCAGTGCAAACACACAGCTCCCTCATAGCAAGTTTTTTTTTTTTTGCTGCATGGCAGGCATGTGAGATCTTTATTTCCCCAACCAGTGATTGAATCTGTGCCCCTTGCATTGGAAGCATGAAGTCTTAACCATTGGCCTACCAGGGAAATCCCTGGGATTTTTTCCAAGAGTAGAACACAAACTGCAACAAATCATAGTCATTCTTATCCAAGCAAAGCAGACAAAGGAGAACTTGCCATTTGCAGTTTCTCCTCCCCTCATCCTTCCCTTTAATTCTTGACCTGCAGAAAAATTGCATGAATTTTGTTCCTTCCTGAATGCATTTCACAATTTGGGCGTTAAGGATAGCAGATATCCTGCACAACTTCTTTGAACATATAAGGAATACTGATGACTTTATTTAATACTCCCATTAAGGTAAGGAGGAATAAGGAAGATTTTGTTGTTCTAAGTCTGTTTTCCCCAGTGTCTATGAACCATGGCATCAGTGCTTTTCTAGTCTGTCGCTGGTGGAAGTATACAGAATACAACCCCTTGCAAAGCCACCAAAGTTTTGAGCCACCAAAACTGTTTATATCTTTCAGCCAATTAATTTCATTGTTTGAAAACTCTCCTAAAGTAATAATTTATTTACAATAATATTCATCTATGCAAAGAATATCATCAAGGGATTGTTTATAATAGCAAGATGATGAGATAGCAACAATTTCATATCTAGGAGAAGGAAATAATTTTAAAAGAATATTACCATATCTACACAGAGGAATATTTTACAGCCATTAAAATAATTACTGTTAACATTATGAAATAGCACCAGAAATGTTTATGAACTAACTTAGCAATCCCCAGCCTTTTTGGCACCAGGGACCAGTTTCATGGAAGGCGATTTTTGCAAGGAATGGGTGGGGAGCAGGGGAGATTCCTGATCTAATGCATAATGAAAAAATGCAGATTGCAGTTTGGTATATTAATGCATAGGAACCTGGAATGTCAGGTCCATGAATCAAGGCAAATTGGAAGTGGTCAAACAAGAGATGGCAAGAGTGAATGTTGACATTCTAGGAATTAGTGAACTAAAATGGACTGGAATGGGTGAATTTAACTCAGAGGACCATTATATCTACTACTGCGGGCAGGAATCCCTCAGAAGAAATGGAGTGGCCATCATGGTCAACAAAAGAGTCCGAAATGCAGTACTTGGATGCAATCTCAAAAACGACAGAATGATCTCTGTTCGTTTCCAAGGCAAACCATTCAATGTCACAGTAATCCAAGTCTATGCCCCAACCAGTAACGCTGAAGAAGCTGAAGTTGAACGGTTCTATGAAGACCTACAAGACCTTTTAGAACTAACACCCAAAAAAGATGTCCTTTTCATTATAGGGGACTGGAATGCAAAAGTAGGAAGTCAAGAAACACCTGGAGTAACAGGCAAATTTGGCCTTGGAATACGGAATGAAGCAGGGCAAAGACTAATAGAGTTTTGCCAAGAAAATGCACTGGTCATAGCAAATACCCTCTTCCAACAACACAAGACTCTATACATAGACATCACCAGATGGTCAACACCGAAGTCAGATCGATTATATTCTTTGCAGCCAAAGATGGAGAAGCTCTATCCAATCAGCAAAAACAAGACCAGGAGCTGACTGTGGCTGGGACCATGAACTCCTTATTGCCAAATTCAGACTGAAATTGAAGAAAGTAGGGAAAACCACTCGGGGAAGGCAATGGCACCCCACCCCAGTACTTTTGCCTGGAAAATCCCATGGACGGAGGAGCCTGGTAGGCTCCAGTCCGTGGGGTCGCTAAGAGTCGGACATGACTGAGCGACTTCACTTTCACTTTTCACTTTCATGCATTGGAGAAGGAAATGGCAACCCTCTCCAGTGTTCTTGCCTGGAGAATCCCAGGGACGGGGAGCCTGGTGAGCTTCCGCCTATGGGGCACAGAGTCGGACACGACTGAAGCGACCTAGCAGCAGCAGCAGCAGGGAAAACCACTAGACCATTCAGGTATGACCTAAATCAAATCCCTTATGATTATACAGTGGAAGTGAGAAATAGATTTAAGGGCCTAGATCTGATAGATAGAGTGCCTGATGAACTATGGAATGAGGTTCGTGACATTGTACAGGAGACAGGGATCAAGACCATCCCCATGGAAAAGAAATGCAAAAAAGCAAAATGGCTGTCTGGGGAGGCCTTGCAAATAGCTGTGAAAAGAAGAGAAGCGAAAAGCAAAGGAGAAAAGGAAAGATATAAACATCTAAATGCAGAGTTCCAAAGAACAGCAAGAAGAGATAAGAAAGCCTTCTTCAGCAATCAATGCAAAGAAATAGAGGAAAACAACAGAATGGGAAAGACTAGGGATCTCTTCAAGAAAATCAGAGATACCAAAGGAACATTTCATGCAAAAATGGGCTTGATAAAGGACAGAAATGGTATGGACCTAACGGAAGCAGAAGATATTAAGAAGAGGTGGCAAGAATACACAGAAGAACTGTACAAAAAAGAGCTTCACGACCCAGATAATCATGATGGTGTGATCACTGACCTAGAGCCAGACATCCTGGAATGTGAAGTCAAGTGGGCCTTAGAAAGCATCACTACGAACAAAGCTAGTGGAGGTGATGAAATTCCAGTGGAGCTATTCCAAATCCTGAAAGATGATGCTGTGAAAGTGCTGCACTCAATATGCCAGCAAATTTGGAAAACTCAGCAGTGGCCACAAGATTGGAAAAGGTCAGTTTTCATCCCAATCCCAAAGAAAGGCAATGCCAAAGAGTGCTCAAACTACCGCACAATTGCACTCATCTCACACGCTAGTAAAGTAATGCTCAAAATTCTCCAAGCCAGGCTTCAGCAATATGTGAACCGTGAACTTCCTGATGTTCAAGCTGGTTTTAGAAAAGGCAGAGGAACCAGAGATCAAATTGCCAACATCCGCTGGATCATAGAAAAAGCAAGAGAGTTCCAGAAAAACATCTATTTCTGCTTTATTGACTATGCCAAAGCCTTTGACTGTGTGGATCACAATAAACTGTGGAAAATTCTGAAAGAGATGGGAATACCAGACCACCTGATCTGCCTCTTGAGAAATCTGTATGCAGGTCAGGAAGCAACAGTTAGAACTGGTCATGGAACAACAGACTGGTTCCAAATAAGAAAAGGAGTACATCAAGGCTGCATATTGTCACCATGTTTATTTAACTTATATGCAGAGTACATCATGAGAAATGCTGGACTGGAAGAAACACAAGCTGGAATCAAGATTGCTGGGAGAAATATCAATAACCTCAGATATGCAGATGATACCACCCTTATGGCAGAAAGTGAAGAGGAACTAAAAAGCCTCTTGATGAAAGTGACAGTGGAGAGTGAAAAGGTTGGCTTAAAGCTCAACATTCAGAAAATGAAGATCATGGCATCTGGTCCCATCACTACATGGGAAATAGATGGAGAAACAGTGGAAACAGTGTCAGACTTGATTTTTCTGGGCTCCAAAATCACTGCAGATGGTGACTGCAGTCATGAAATTAAAAGACGCTTACTCCTTGGAAGGAAAGTTATGACCAACCTAGATAGCATATTCAAAAGCAGAGACATCACTTTGCCAACAAAGGTTCGCCTAGTCAAGGCTATGGTCTTTCCTGTGGTCATGTATGGATGTGAGAGCTGGACTGTGAAGAAGGCTGAGTGTCAAAGAATTGATGCTTTTGAACTGTGGTGTTGGAGAAGACTCTTGAGAGTCCCTTGGACTGCAAGGAGATCCAACCAGTCCATTCTGAAGGAGATCAGCCCTGGGATTTCTTTGGAAGGAATGATGCTAAAGCTGAAACTCCAGTATTTTGGCCACCTCATGCGAAGAGTTGACTCATTGGAGAAGACTCTGATGCTGGGAGGGATTGGGGGCAAGAGGAGAAGGGGATGACAGAGGATGAGATGGCTGGATGGCATCACTGACTCGATGGATGTGAGTCTGAGTGACCTCCGAGTGCTGGTGATGGACAGGGAGGCCTGGCATGCTGCAGTTCATGGGGTCGCAAAGAGTCGCACTCGACTGAGCGACTGATCTGATCTATGTGATCATGATGAAAGTCATGTAAGAAAAATTATGTTATTAAAAACAGGGAAAAAAATAAAAAAATAAAAACAGGAAATGCAGGAAAATGCTTTTAGTGGCTATGCTGAGATGTTGTGATTAAGGGTGGGTGTTTGCTTCCTTTCTCTCTTTTGCATTGCTATTATAATCTTTCAAAATACAGTTTTTAAAAGTCAGAAGAATAGTTTGAAGAAAGGAGCCATGGAAATGGTCAACATAAATATATTTTGTTACTTTAATAAAGATAATGCCATTGCTACTACTTAATTAGGACTCAGTCATTCATATGATTTGGAACTTCCAACAGTGATTTGCTGAGCAGATTCTTTTCAATTATTTCTCACAGTTGCATATAAAATGAAAAATGAGAGGGATATGCATCTTTCCTGGCAGTAGAAATAAAATCTTACAATGTCAAATGAAAAAAAATGGGTTTCTTTTATTTGATGTCAGAAGTATTTCAAGATGTTTCTGTATTTCTTAAAACCTGACAAGCCTATAAAGAATAGGAAAAGATCAGATAAACAGGGAAGAGTCTGTCCAGACACAAATGAGCGTTATGTGATTTATCTGTTTTAGTCACATTTGACAGAAGTTTGAAAAGGGGGGAGCAGATCCATGGCATATTCTCTGCATTAAAACTAACATTATGGGGACTTCCCTGGTGGTCTATTGGTTAGCATTTTGCCTTCCAGTTCCGGGGGTGGGGGTTCGATCCCTTGTTGGGGAGCTAAAGTCCCACGTGCTTCACAGCCAAAAAACTAAAACATAAAACAGAAACAATACTGTAACAGACTCAATAAAGACTTTAAAAATGGTCCACATCAAGAAATCTTTTTTAAAAAAAATACTAGCATTATGAAAGAATGCTGAACCATTTCAGTTATTTCTGCAATTAAGGAATTAGTTTGATTAAAAACTCAGCTTAAAATTCCGTGAGGAGCAGAAAAATAGTAAACATGGTCACATTGAAAAAAAGCCAAATAGATGTCTGTTTGAATGGAATCTGAAAGTTAAGATGATTCAAACAGTTCCCGTTGTCAGTCTTCCCAAAGAGTTCACTTGTAGGTAACATGTTTGGAAAAATCAGTTCAGTTCAGTTCAGTCGCTCAGTCGTGTCCGACTCTTTGCGACCTCAGGGACTGCAGCACGCCAGGCCACCCTGTCCATCACCAACTCCCAGAGTTTACTCAAACTCATGTCCATTGAGTTGGTGATGCCATCCAGCCATCTCATCCTCTGTCTTCCCCTTCTTCTCCTGGCTTCAATCTTTCCCAGCATCAGGGTCTTTTCAAATGAATCAGCTCTTCGCATCAGGTGGCCAAAGTATTGGAGTTTCAACTTCAACATCAGTCCTTCCAATGAACACTCAGGATTGATATCCTTTAGGATGGAGATCTCCTTTAGGTTGGATCTCCTTGCAGTCCAAGGGACTCTCAAGAGTCTTCTCCAATACCACAGTTCTAAAGCATCGATTCTTCAGCACTCAGATTTCTTTATGGTCCAACTCTCACATCCATACACAACTACTGGAAAAACCATAACTTTGACTATATAGACCTTTGTTGGCAGAGTAATGTCTCTGCTTTTTAATATGCTATCTAGATTGGTCATAACTTTCCTTCCAAGGAGTAAGCATCTTTTAATTTCATGGCTGCAGTCACCATCTGCAGTGATTTTGGAGCCCAAAAAAATAAAGTCAGCCACTGTTTCCGCTGTTTCCCCATTTACTTGCCATGAAGTGATGGGACCAGATGCCATGATTGTAGTTTTCTGAATGTTGAATTTTAATCCAACTTTTTCACTCTCCTCTTTCACTTTCATCAAGAGGTTCTTTAGTTCTTATTCACTTTCTGCCATAAGGGTGGTGTCATCTGCATATCTGAGATTACTGATATTTCTCCTGGCAATCTTGATTCCAGCTTATGTTTCATCCAGCCCAGCGTTTCTCATGATCTACTCTGCATATAAGTTAAATAAAGTGAAAATGAAGTCGCTCAGTTGTGTCTGACTCTTTGCGACTCCATGGACTGTAGCTCACTAGGCTCCTCCATCCATGGAATTTTCTAGGCAAGAGTACTGGAGTGGGTTGACATTTCCTTCTCCAGGGGATCAGCAGGGTGACGATGTACAGCATTGACGTGCTCCTTTACCTATTTGGAACCAGTTTGTGTTCCATGTCCAGTTCTAACTGTTGCTTTCTGACCTGCATACAGAAAAATATAACCTTTCAAATATAACTACTACAGATGTACTAGGGTTTTTTAAGAAGTATGGAGCTTCAGAGATACCATCAATTCTTCAAACTTACTTTTATTTGTTTATTTGACTGTGCTGGGTCTTAGTTGCAGCCTGTGAGATCAGGGTTTGAACCTGGGCCCCCTACATTGGGAGTACAGAGTCCTAGCCACTGGACCACCGGAGAAGTCCCAGTACTGTCAATTTTTAATTTCACAAATGTAGATAACTTTTGGTCCCTGCCCAGTTTACTTCTACCCTATCCACCAGCATACTTGTCTCCTTTCTCCTCTGAACCTTTAGACATATTCTTACAGAATTCTAGAGTTTCCTGAGTTGGATACACCCTGCCACATGCCTCCTCCTGAATTCCCACAGAGGCACGTCCAGCTCCTCTGTGTGCCTGCCCTCCTCCACCCAGGGCTCTCCCCTCCTTGGTGGGGCACCTCTTTTCTTCTGGGCAGTGTGGTCCAGTTATCACACCATCCTCCCCACCAAATTTGGGTGAGATCCTTTTTACCACCATGTCTAGTAATTTCAGTTTATGTTGTGTATTTCTTATGTTTTGCATGTGTATATATATAGACATTGGGGGCTATACATTTTATTTTATCTCTGACTTTTTCTCTTTTCAAGTATGATTCATTGAAAATTGTTTGTGCCTAGGATCAATAGAGACAGACTATGTGCTCTTTCTAGGTTCCCTTTAGCTGTATGATTTTAAAAGGAAAATAGCTTAAAACCAAGTACTGACACCTCCCAACACCAAGAAGCATTGGATTAAGGTCCATTGTAATGACCGTATCTTAACTTATTATATCTGGTTGTTGTTGTTCAGTTACTAAATTGTGTCCGACTCTGCGTCCCCATGGACTGCAGCACACCAGGCTTCCCTGTCCTTCACTATCTCTCTGAGTTTGTTCAAACTCATGCCCATGGCGTCAGTGATGCGTCCCACCATCTCATCCTCTGTCGCCCCCTTCTCCTCCTGCCTTCACTCTGTCCCAGCATCAGGGTCTTTTCCAGTGAGTCGGCTCTTTGAATCAGGTGGCCCAAGTATTGGAGCTTCAGCTTCAGCATCAGTCCCTTCCAATTAATATTCAGGATTGATTTCCTTTAGGATTGACTGGTTTGATCTTGCTACCCAAGGGACTCTCAAGAGTCTTCTGTACCCCAGTTCAAAAGCATCAGTTCTTCTGCACTCACCTTATTTATGGTCCACCTCTCACATCTGTACATGACTACTGGAAAAACTATAGCTTTGACTATATGGACCTTTGTCAGCAAAGTGATGTCTCTGCTTTTTAATAAGCTGAATAGGTTTGTCATTGCTTTCCTTCTAAGGAGCAAGCGTCTTGTAGTTTTGTGGCTGCAGTCAGGAGTGACCCTATTTCCAGACGAGGTCACACTATGAGATACTGTGAACTCCAAATCCGTAGGTCTTAAGAATTTTGAGGGAACGACATTCAGCATAATGAAACACACCTAAAACTCAGAGGATTTATAGATTTTTGGAGAACTTAATTCAGTACACATCTTGGGATAACTTCATCTACCCTCACACATCTACCTTTCAGAGGTACCTGGCACCTTTCAGTTCCTGAGCAGTGTTGTATACATAAAGCAGTCCCATCCTGTCAGCCCTGGAGGGTTGGAGGTAGTGGTGACAAGGCTTTAGCAGATGCCTACAGTGGTACTGAGCATTATGGTGTATGGAATGGGAACCAAATAAGTCAGGTTCAAGATCAAGGCCATAGTATGTCTTCATACCATATATCTTCTCCCTGTCCTCTTTGTTTTGAACCCATCTGTTGGGAGCCGGTTTGGATTAGCGCTCTGCCCATGACAAAGGTCATGAGGAAGGAGGCTTGGCACACACAAGGGCGGGATCGAGCCTCAGGAGCCCCCTGGAATTCTTGAGCATCTAACCCCCGAAACCAGAGTCTGCCTACTTTCTGCTTTGTGTTCTCACCTACACCTCTGACTTTACAGGGGGCTGTCCCCCACTACCTCTCTCTGAAAAAAGAGTTAACTTACAGCTCCAGTTAATAATTCCTGGGTGTGACAGTGTTTCAGCCTACAAACTCCTTTGGAAATCTTCTAGCCTGCTTGTATAGGCTTTTCCGGCCACATGTGATTGTTTAGAGCCTCCCACCTGAGAGGCATAAGATGTTCTAAACTAAATACAGATTCCTTTGAGCAGTTAAAAGATTGATTAGAAATTGTATTGGTGGAAGGTTTTTCACTTGTTGGGCCAATGTTTGCTGCTAAGTCTCCATATCCCTTACCTACTGTGTCCTTGGCAGTGTATTGATTGATATAATTGGTGTATAGAAATGTAATTAGTAGCCTCAATGTTTGTAACCTTGGACCCTTGAGTTAATTCCTTCTCTTGTTATAACCCACCACACCTTTGCCCTATAGAAATGCAACTCCAATGCTTTTGGAGGGTGGCGCTTGACTTTAGAAAATAAGTTCCTTAAAATGTTAATAGGCCTCCGGGCCAGAAGATGATGTAACTCACCTAAACTTTGATAGGTTTGAAAGCCTGGCTCAGGGACTGCTGTCCCTGCATGACTCCACCCCTTCCCCCATTATCCTCTATGCATAACTTAAGGTATAAAAACTACTTTGAAAAATAAAGTGTGGGGCCTTGTTCACCGAAGCTTGGTCTCCCCATGTCGGTCTTTCTCTTACCTTCTGGCTGAATTATTCAGCCTTCTCTCTCCACAAAATGTTCTCACTGAGCTATCCTTATTTCATCCGCTTGTCTTCACTGAATTTCCTCACTGAGCTATCCTCATTTCTATTATTCTTTATATCTTTAATTAATACTTAATTAAGCATTTGTTTCCTGATCGTCACCAATGCCGTCCCCACTTCGAATTCCCTGGATCCACCGGGGCTGGACCCCGGCACCCATCCCACCCACCCACCCCCACCCTACTGTTGAACTGAGTCCATTTCTCCTCACATTCAGAGCCATCCTGGACCAAGCCCTCTTCTCTCCTTTCAGCTCTTCCCACTCTGCCACTGTCCTCGAATGGGGCAGAAACAGAACTCTGTTGAAGCTGCTTCCCACCCATTGCAGGACCCTGGCCTGATCATTACTTCTCACTTAGAACAGGACTCCTGTGGCTTCTGGAATTAGAACTTGGGCCTGCATCAACTTCCTTAATGTTCCCCACTTAAGAGGTCCCATGTGACACATGGGGGGGCAAATAGCATTCAGTAATTTCTTTCTGTCCCGAGTCTTTGGCCCTTTGATTCAGATGACCACGCACATGCAGGAAGGCTGCTGGATGGTACGGGCACATATCAGGGCTTCACCAGGCCTGGCACCTGGACTCTCAAGCAGCTCACGACTTAGAAGCTTAGAAGTGAAAGCCACATGAGGCTTCTGGGGAAAGGGTAGTATTCAGAGCGTTTCTTAGCCATCCAACAGATGGATGTCAAAGACGTGGAGTCAGTGGTGACACCCTCAGCAGCGTCTTTTGCCCCAGCTGCCACTCCAGCTTGAGAACTTGCATTTATTATGGCCAAACCAAGGGGACTCTGTGCAAACCATTCCTGTCCAGACTCCCCTCACTTTCTATCCTGTGTGCTTATGGCGGCTCAGGCTTCTCTAGTGAAGAAGCCTTGCCCTGACAGTGGTCTCTGTCCCACAGATGCATCAGGTTGAAGACATTGCTGTTTCATCTCTCTGCCATGAGTTGTAAAATGATGAGACACATCCCTTGATTATCAGACTTGTGCTTGGCTGATAATAACAGACTTCATCCGTGGTGGATAATTGAGAATGACACCCCTAATTGTGCTGCTGTGCCACAGAAGGAAAATAGGGTTTTGAAAGCCTTGCTCTTAAATCCTGCAGAGGGGCCACGTTTGGGTGCTTATTCAGCTAAATCTATTGAGCTAACCTGTGGCTCAGTCTCATGTGTTACAGGATCTTATGGGATACATTTCTGTTCTAATCTTTCCGCTCATTTTATCTTTTTTCCCTACCCCCTTTTTCACATAGCCAATTCCCATATTCATTTATCAATGCATTAAGTATAACTTTTTTTCTTATTTCGAGAACACTCAAGTCCATCATGGAAAAATTAGAAGCAGCCAATAAGCAAAAAAAAAAAAAAAAAATTTCTTTTTACTCAACATCTCACCACCTGGAGAAAACTGCTGTCGGTGAACATTCCATTCCCAGTTTTTTAATGCACATTTTTAAAGCTTGTATTGTTCACTTAACAATATTTGGGAGTAGATTTTATGTCCATAGCAATTCATTAGCTTGTATGGCTGGATGGAAGAATCACAATTTATTTAACCAGGCACATGTCATTGGTCATTTCTTTCATTTCTGATTTCTCAACTCTTAGAAGCAGTGTTGTAGGGAATGTCTTTGTGACCAAATATTTGTGCACATTCTCAATTGTTTTCTTAGGAAGAATTCCTAAAAATGGAATTGCTGGGTCAAAATAACAAATATATATTGTCTTTAACTTTGTATTGTGAAAAGTTTAAATATATGTATACCATATAGACAGAACTCGCATGTACTCACCCATACAAAAATGCCCAGCTCTTGGCCAGTCTACACCCCCACCTACTTCCCTTAGTTCCTGCATTATTCAGAGACAGATCTAAAACATCATGCCAGAAAGATTTTTTTTTTCTGTCAAATAGCACTGCTATTTGAAAATGCGAGAGGAAAAGAAGTGAATTGCTAGAAAGGAAAAAAGGTTAACATTTTGTCTACATTATCTACTGTGGTGTTTGGGCTGTATTCATTTTCCTGCCATATTTGGGCTCAGGACTCATTATTTGTCTTCTGGATTCCTGCAACAATCAGGAGTAACCAGACTCCTTTTTTCTTTCTCTCCCTTTGGATAGGTATATGTGTTTTTAAGCTGTTTCAAGCTTGCCAAATTATGCTTCAGAAAGGCTAATCAAATTAACAGTTCTGCCGGAGTCATGTAGGAGTATCCACACTGTGGATAAAGCTTTAGTTTCTTGGGAATTAACTGGAGGTTAGGACTTGGGGCTTTCACTGCGGTGGCGCAGGTTCAATCCCTTCTCTGGGAACCAAGATCCTGCAAGCCAAGCCCTGCGTGCCCTGGGCTCCACCCCCTTCTACCACCCATCCCTCCCACCCCCGCAAAAGGTTTTGGCGTTTCTCCCTCCCTTTTTCCTTTTTTTCCTTCCTTTATCTCTTTCTTTCTTTCCTGACCCCCCACAAAGGTATATCTCATTGTTCTTTTAATTAGAACTTCAGTTCTGTTCAGTCGTTCAGGCGTGTCCGACTCTTTGCAACCTCACAAACCGCAGCATGCCAGGCCTCCTTGTCCATCACCAACTCCCGGAGTCCACCCAAACCCATGTCCATCGAGTCAATGATGCCATCCAACCATCTCATCCTCTGTTGTCCCCTTCTCCTCCTGCCCTCAGTCTTTCCCAGCATCAGGGTCTTTTCCAGTGAGTTTGTTATTAATGACCTTAGAGCTCCGCCTGCCTCACTGCAGTTTCCTCACTTCATTTCCTCTCTGTGAGTTGCCTTTTGCTAACTTTTCTATTGAGCTGTTTGTCTTTTTAAAATTGTGTTCATCTACTTATGTTAATCGCATGGCACTGTACGTAGGGCAGTGAATTGCTATGAATACTTTTTTGGGGGACTAAGAGAGCATATGCTGCATTTGTGTGAAGGAATAAGTGTGTTTTATAAAACTAACAGCTCAGAGCAGTAAGTCACCATCAGCAGAGGGACAAGAATGGAGTAAGACCTGCTGGTGTGGGCAGGGGGCCTGGGAGAGGTGAGGGTATCCAGGCAGGGACAGGGGAGACTTTCACACGTCATTTCCTCTGTAGTCTTCACAGTCATCCACAAGGCAGGTAAAGCAGGAAAAGCAGGTATTATTCCCATTTCACAGTGCCTGGTGCCAGGGAACACCTTAACAAGACCTTCCATGTCCCAATCTGGGGATTTTTCTACCATATCACACTGATTCATATGTTTATTCATAAAAGACAAAGCATCAAAATATATCAGCTATCACTATTTATGAAACAAAAACATTTTATTTTCTACAGCGTGAAGGCCCAGGACCAGGTCATTATGACTTGAAAATACCTTCAGCAAGTTCTGTAACTTCTTGTTTTCAATCCAGAGTACCTCGATTCTTGCCTGCCTGTTCAGTAAGTGTCCTAAAGGACAGACTTGGTTGTAGGTTTTATGGCTGATGCGGGGGGTGGGGTAGGGGGTGGAGTGGCATTGGGAAGGGGATGGGGGCAGTAGAGTTATATACAATTCTAGTGTGCATGTGTGTGTGCTAAGTCGCTTTAGTTGTGTCCTACTCATTGTGACCCTATGGACTATAGTCCACCAGGCTAGTCTGTCCATGGGATTCTCCAGGCATGAATACTAGAGTGGGCTGCCATGCCCTCCTCCGGGGGATCTTCCCAAACCAGCGATCAAACCTGCGTCTCTTATGTCTCCTGCATTGGCAGGCAGGTTCTTTACCGCTGGCACCACCTGGGAAGCCCCACAATTCTAGTGTATATACATTAAGATTGCTTGATAAGGCGGCAGAGTATCGAGCTCACTAGATAAGCCCTCAGCCAGCTTCAGGCTCAAAGTGACTCCAGGCCCAAAGACCATGACTGCATTATGAGTCCAGTTGAGAACAGCCAGCACAGTGATGAACCATCAACGTTATGTCCTGGCTGCTTTGTGGGGAAACCCCTCTAACAAATAGAGGCCAGCAGTAGGCCCATACAGAACTGCCGTGCTGTGTGTGTGTGCCTTCTGGGAACAGAAAGTCACAGCAGAAACATTATCTTTGAACCAAAGGAGACCATTGAGTCCTGGCCCATCATCCTGCCCCTGAGGACTCAGGACAGATAAGGAAGAGGCTCGAGTCCATGGAGATACACAAGGAGGTAGATTCTGGGAGGGTGTGAGAGCCTCGGAGGCGTAGAGGAGACCAAGAAAGATGGCAGAAGCACAACATGGAGCTTATGAAAGTGACTTGGGTTGTTTGTTTAATTATTTAAAGTTTTCTTTCCTGTGGCCTTGTTGTTCCTCAGTCTGAAAGTCCCCCAGACTCACTGGTTTATAGCCTGATTTGAGATGGTTAATTCGGTCTTTCTCCGGAGGAAGATTGGGGAGGCCCTACCGGAAAGACTAAAGACAGACAGACAGACACCTGGAGGCTAGTGGTTCTTTCAGCAGATCCTCATACCCTAGTGGCATGATCGTGATCCAGACAGATTTTCATTGGATCTCACAGGGCTGAGCTTCTTTAGGAAGTTGGAGTCATGCTAACCAAAATCCCAAGAGACTGATGGAGAAGCCGGAAGGTGGTGGTATTCCTTTACAAGTGTCCAGTGAGGGGGCTGGTGTCTGGAGCCGGTGCTCCGTGGAGCGTCTCCCCTTGTAGGAAACTAGGAAGGAAGCCAAAAAACAGCGGAGTTTGCTTGGTAGCAGTGACATCAGGGCTGGGGGACAGAGCCCGATGTTCTCAAAGTCTGAGGACTGTGGCCGGCAGCTTCCCGAAGGATGGCCTTTCGGGGTGCAGGCCCCCTAACCTCCTGTTCAGGCACTGGCCTTCCTGGACTCCACACACAGGCAGCTTCATCATTAAGAGCACTAATAAGGGCTTCAGCTTCCTCTGACATCTGGCCAGGACTTGATTAGATTCCCAAGCTGCTCCTTTGCATTTGGCCAGGGAGACATCCTGTCATTTAAAGCAGCTTCTGCAGGCAGCTGATCTCATGCACCCTGGGCTGACCGCTCTGGTAATCTTGTTTGTACTCTCACTGCTTCCTGCAGAGATAGCAAACTGCAGGGAAGGATGGCAGTGAGAAGCTGGTGATAATAGGGACTTGTAATCGTGGTGGTAACTGGTGTGTGGAGCAGTACTTGCTGCCAGCCTGGCAGGTGCTGTCTGTCCCTGGGGGCCCCCCGTGAACCTCAAAACCTCATTTGATGGGTGAGGAGTAGGAAGTATGTGTCATATCGAGCCATTCATGGTGGGACTAGGACTTGAATCCAGGCCTGTCTGACATTAGACCCTTTCCTTAACCATACATAGAGGTACCGTTGTCTCTCTAAGATAAAATTTTGGGATATTCAAGAATATTGCATGCACCTCAGCATAGACAACACTGACCTAAGAAATCAATGAGAATGACATTCATTGGCATCTTACCACGACATAAGAGGAGCTTTGTTTAAATAATTGGTTAAATAATTTTTCAAGAGTCATGCATGGGTGTGAGAGTTGGACTGTAAAGAGAGCTGAGTGCTGAAGAGTTGATGCTTTTGAACAGTCGTGTTGGAGAAGACTCTTGTGAGTCCCTTGGACAGCAAGGAGATCAAACCAGTCAATCCTAAAGGAAATCAGTCTTGAATATTCATTGGAAGGACTGATGCTGAAGCTGAAATTCCAATACTTTGGCTACCTGATACGAAGAACTGACTCCTTGGAAAAGACCCTGATGCTGGGAAAGATTGAAGGCGAGAGGAAAAGGGGATGACAGAGGATGAGATGGTTGATGGCATCACCGACTCAATGGACATGAGTTTGAGTAAACTCTGGGAGTTGGTGATGGACAGGGAAGCCTGGTGTGCTGCAGTCCATGGGGTCGCAAAGAATCAGACATGACTGAACTGAACTGAAATTTTCAAGCATTTCATCAAAATGAAAACAGGGCTTTTCAAAATTAGAACTCATCCATTCCTCGAGCCTGAGGTCCGTGGGCCTTGGTAGTGCCGCATCTCACTCTTGTTTGTACTGGGGAAGATGATGGAAACGCAGGAGTCTGGGCTTCTGAGGTCAACTGTTCAGGTTCAGAATCCATCCTCTCCAACCCGTGACCACTAGAGTGAAGTCACTGGGGGCACTGGCATTCGCAGGGACGGGATGCCCCAAAGAAAGTGTGTCCTGAGGTGTGGGGGAAGAGTGAGCGCGCCTCCCCTGGGTTGTCGCTTGCTTGTCTCCCTTCTCTCAGCATCTCTGCAGCCTTGGGGAGAGCCAGGGACAGGAGCAGGCCTCCTGGGACAGGAGCCGAGGACAGGCTCCAGTTCTCAGGTGCACAGGCCTCAGCCCAGACCAGTGCAGCCCTCGCCTCCCTCAGTGGGGTTTGCCAGCCACGCCTGAGTCCACAGCCAAGCTCAGGAGGCTCTAGGTTCTGGTGTCATTATATCATTACTTCTTGTTCTCTGCTATGTTTTCAGAAAACCCCAGGCCCGGGAGCATATGCAGCTTCAGCACAATTCCCCAAGCAGCCCCGCACCATAGCCAAAATGGGCCGAGAACACAGCCTTTTCTTCAATAACACAATTGGCTTTTAAAATAAATAAACCCCACCTTGGCCCTAAGCAACTCTTGAGTTTTAGTAAGTTCTGTTTTGTCTCTTTAGGAGAGTTTGACCACAGACCATATTTGATTGCCTGGCCTGACTGCCCAGCCCACTTATCTGGAATAGTTCCCGCAAAATGTCCAGTTCGCTCTCAGAAGTCTCCCGGTTTGAACAGTAAATTATATGCTCTCTCTGTGTATTGTCAGAGGGTGTGTCCCTGGACTGCTCCCACAGCACCTGGACGGGCCTGAGGTGTCAGCTGGGCTCTGTGCTGCCTTGGGCTCTCTAGCTGAGTATCCACTGCACTGAGGTGGTCATTCCTCATGGACTCCTGGAGGCTTCAACAAGGGCCATCCTGAACTTGACGGAAACCCAATAGTTTTTTTCTCTATCTCATCCCCCTGAAAAGAACAATATCGCTTCATCCTGATGAGCATTTGTGGTTTCAAGGTAACAAAAATATTTTGACGATATGCTCCGGGCCAGGAGCTGTGCTGGGAATGGGGAGTGGGGGTTAAGACAAAGATGAATGAAGCATGTGACTGAATTTAGGGTGGGTTAAAGGGGAGACAAGGCCAGAAAGGTAGTTTGGAATAGTTTCCGGCTCAAGGAAGGCTTTGAGAACCATGCCAAGACCCTCTTCCTGGTTACCTTGTGTGTGCGGCTCAGGGCTGGCTGTCATGTGGACGGCAGTCCCACCGGGAAGACACACCCTAGGCTCAGGAAACTGCGAGATCACTGCTCCCAGTGCATGGAGGAGCGATCCTGACATTGAGGGCCCCAGGCGCTCAGCAGAGACAGGGCAGCACTGCCCCAGTGGGGAAGGATGGCTGCATGCGGCCGGCAGCTTGGCTGGCACCCCTGGGACCAGGAGACTGAGACAGGCAGAGAGGAGAGGGAAGAAGGTGGAGGGCAAGGAACCCTTTTTGAGTGAAACGCAGGAAGAGACATTTGCTGGAGGGGAACAGAGGGAGACAGGCCCAGCTAGAGTGGAGGGTGCAGGCGGAGCAGGAGGGGTTGGGCGAGACGCAGATCACAGGCCCAGCAGTCAGCCCTGCTCAGGGACTCCAGGGCATGGGCTCGGGAAATGACATCAGGAGAAAGGAAGGATGGGGAGACTACAGAGTCATTCATCAGTAATAGGAAGGAATCTTTTTAACTAAAAGAAAGAAGAAAATCTAATATAAATCCTTATATTTTATTATATTGAGAAAAACCCACTTCTCTAGTCTTATAAATACCATTGTTAAGTAGGCGTTGGGGACAAGGAAGGGGAGGCCTGCATCTCCCATCTGGGTTTATCCACGTTTTGCTTTTATGGAAGAAACTCCCTGCACTGCGTTCCTTCAGAGCAGAAAATGGCCTCTTGGAGGATGAGGCGGCCGCCTCGGGTGGCTGCTCTTGCCCCACTTTGATCAGCAGATGGCCACAGGGCAGTTTTATTCTCCAAGTGGGTCAGAGGCCCCTGCAGGATCAGAAGGTAGCACAGGCGGTTCTGACAGAGGGCCTTTTCTCCAGGAGCAGTGGGCCAGGTGCTCAGGGCAGTGGGGGCAGGGCTCTAGAAGGAGTGAGGTGAGCGGTGATCACATCTGTTTTGGGGCTTGTGGGTGGAAGGTCAGGGGAACCCTCACGCTGGCAGGGGCAGGAGGGAGACTGTGCTGCATGTCTGTGGGGGTATCTCCAGACAGCAGTGCAACCCAGGGGTGTGAGCCGGAGTGGTTCCTCCCCCTCCCTCAGCCTCCTGCTGTTTCTCCCTCAGGCCGGCTGTGTTGGGTCTAACACAGCTTTCTGTTCATGTCACGCCCTAAAGAATGTCACCAGGCCCTCCTGATTCCACTGCCGGGTTCCCAGGAGAGAGAATCTAGTTGGCCAGTTTGGGTCAGGGGTCCACCCTGGCCCCTCCAGATCTGGCCAGGAGGGCCTTGGCCCCTGGGGCAGACAGATACAGCTGCAGGGGCCCAGCTGTGTCTTGTGTGTAGTTGGGGTGGAGGGCAGCTCTCCCATGTTCTGGAAGAGAATGAAGACCCTTTCAGCATGAGAAGCGGGGGATGGCTCTTGCCTGGTCTGCAAGAAGGGGGTTTGGGAGGCCTGCCGGGACGTCGGCTGGAGGTGGAACGGCGAGAGAACATTATGCAGGGCCACCCGGACACCCTGGAGTCTTGAGTCTGCTGGAGCCGGCGGGGGGGGGACCCCAGCACTGTCCTCCCTAGCAGCTTTGCCCCCTGTCCGTAACACAGCCCTCTGCCTCCTCTGTGACTCGGGTGATATGACAGAGGCTGTGCCCTAGGTACTGGCAGCAGGGCTGGCTGCGCCCGGCAGTGAGGAGAGCAGGGTTTGCCTCCCCTCTTTGACATCTTCCCGGCGTTTTAAATAGCACTTTATGCAGGTAGCGGGAGGCGTTCCCAAATAGCCTGGAGGGAAAACTGGGACAGTGTTTGAAGAGCAGGGCCTCCTCCTGTCTTTTCCAACGTGGAGAGACTGGACAGACCTGGGTTGACTTTGAACTTGAGCTCCAAGATGGGATATTAACACCTAGCAGCTACAGTCACTGTGCACATCCAGTGACAGGTCCAGACTGAGTTAGAAAAGCCCAGAGATGGAAGGGAATGTGGTGTTTATCCCACATGCCCGAGGGGCCTTCTCTCCAGGGTCCCTCGGCCCTCCTGCATGGACCACTGTGATGCTTGCTTCTCGAGGTCCCTGCCCTGGCTTCCCTGAGCATCCCTTGGTCCTCTCCCCTCCCACTCACGTGCCCCAGTTGCTTGGAATTTGGCTTCAACCAGAGGGAATGGCTCGTCTTTGCTGCAGATACCATCTGCTGTTGCCCTGTGAAATTCCCTCCGCATTGAGTCAGAGCATGTCAGAAGTACCACACTGATGGGGACAGCCTGTCTCCTCCCTTCTCTCCTCCTCTTTCCCTCCTCATCCCCACTGTGAACGTCCCCTCACTGCTTTCTGGGCCCACAGAGGACACCTTCCAGACCCAGAGGCCAAGGGCCACAGGTTGCTCAGATGACCGGCCCTGCCTCCAGTACCACCTCTCACCTGCCCGGTGCCACCCGCCTCAAAACAGCACGAGCTGCCTGGACTCCAGTCCCCAAGCCTAGAATCACTTTGGAAGCCCTGTTATCTTGAAAACACATTCCACAAGTTCCAAATGAGTTGTTCTTAGCTGCAGTTTAGAATCCCCTGGGGAGACTTTAAAAATCTCACAGCCTGGCAACTGCCTGCCATCATCAAACTCGCTGGTAGATTCAGACCCAGTAGTTTTTGTTCCCCCTTCCCATCCCCAGGTGATTGCAATGATTGGCCAAGATTGAGACTATCTGCTGGGGCAGTGTGAAAACACCAATCAGCAGGAACTCTAGGTGGGGCCACAGGTAGCCCTCCAACCTGTAAAGGTTTAAGACAGGGCCGCCCTGAGAAGTCACACTCCGACTCAGAAGAGATTAGTCCGTGTTGGTGCCTGGCTGAGTCCTGAGGGAAGAGGGCGGAGCTTGACCGGACTGAGTGAAGCAGGTTTCTGGAGCATTCGAGTGGAGGCTGTTCTGCATAGAGAGGTGAGCAGGGCCTGAACCCAGTCACTCTTGCCATCCTGATTCTAGGCTGGGCTCCTTACAGATCTTTGGTTTTGGCCCAAGGGCAGGGCTGCAGGCATGCAGAATCCGCTGGGCCCAAACGGAGGGGTTTGAGTTCTGGATTGAGGACCACAGGAGCTGGGTGGGCTTGTGGGGGCCACTGCCAGAGACCCAAATCCTGACCCGGCTTGTCTGCCATCTCCCTGGTGAAGATGCGACTGTGGATGGTAGGATGAGCCAAGGCTGACGGAGGCCTGGATGTTGAGGGTGAGAAGTAAGCAACAGGGGTCAGGGACAGAAGGAGGAGGAGCCAGAGGAAGAGGAGGCCCATGGGGTGGACACATGAAGGATATGTCTTAGCAGGTCTTCACGTTGCCTTAACGACGACACCCTTGGCTGTATCAGAGCCCAGAACAGGATGTCACCCTTCTGAGGAGAGAGAAGGGGTCAGAGAAGCCCATTCAGCAGCAGAGGGAGGTGGCAATGTGGCTGCTTTGGGTCAGAGTGTAGCTTAGTCCCTGAGAACTGTAGGCAGCAAGCAGGGCTCAGGCCCAGTGACACTACACCTCTGGTCACCAGAGTGAGCTTGGCGGGAGGCAAGGAGGCAGAGACCTGTGTCCCCCACTTAACTGAGCAGCTTGGGAACGGGCAGGGATGCTCGGAAACATGCCCGGCATGGTCACAGCTATTGAGGCTTCTGATCATCAGCCCCTCCTGGGCTGGGCATGGGAGCTGGACTGCAGAGTACCCCCATGCCCAGGGAGCTCACTAACGAAATTATGTGTGTTAGTTTCCAGTGGCTGCTGTTACTATTGCCATAGACGTTGGTGCTTAAATCAACACTGATTTATTCTCTTACTGTTCAGGAGGCCAGGGGTGCCCAAATCAGTCTCACTGGGCTAAAATCAGGTGGTGGTATTGTTCAGTCACTCAGTCGTGTCTGACTCTTTGTGACCCCATGGACTGCAACATGCCAGGCTTCTCTGTCCATCACCATCTCCTGGAGCTTACTCAAGCTCATGCCCATTGAGTCAGTGATGCCATCTAACTATCTCATCCTCTATCATCCCCTTCTCCTACCTTTAGTCTTTCCCAGCATCAGGGTCTTTTCTAATGAGTCAGCTCTTCACATCAGGTGGCCAAAGTATTGGAGCTTCAGCATCAGTCCTTCCAACAACTATTCAGGATTGATTTCTTTCAGGATTGACTGGTTTGATTTCTTTGCAGTCCAGAGATCAGAGATCAGTTGCTCAGTCGTGTCCGACTCTTTGCGACCCCATGAACTGCAGCACGCCAGGCCTCCCTGTCCATCACCAGCTCCCGGAGATCACCCAGATCCATACCCATCGAGTCAGTGATGCCATCCAGCCATCTCATCCTCTGTCGTCCCCTTCTCCTCCTGCCCTCAATCCCTCCCAGCATCAGAGTCTTCTCCAATGAATCAACTCTTTGCATGAGGTGGCCAAAGTACTGGAGTTTCAGCTTTAGCATCATTCCTTCCAAAGAAATTCCAGGATTGATCTCCTTCAGAATGGACTGGTTGGATCTCCTTGCAGTCCAAGGGACTCTCAAGAGTCTTCTCCAACACCACAGTTCAAAAGCATCAATTCTTCGGCGCTCAGCCTTCTTCACAGTCCAGCTCTCACATCCATACATGACCACAGGAAAGACCATAGGGACTCCCAAAAGTCTTCAACACCATAGTTCAAAAGCATCAATTCTTCGGTGCTCAGCTTTCTTTATGGTCCAACTCTCACATCCGTACACAACTACTAGAAAAACCATAGCCTTGACTAGACAGACTTTTGTTGGCAAAGTAATGTCTCTGCTTTTTAATTCACTGTCTAGGTTTGTCATAACTTTTCTTCCAAGGAGCAAGCATCTTTTAATTTCATGGCTGCAGTCACCATCTGCAGTGATTTTGGAGCCCAAGAAAATAAAGTCTGTCACTGTTTCCATTGTCTCCCCATGTATTTGCCATCAAGTGATGGGACCGGACGCCATGATCTTTGTTTTTTGAATGCTGAGGTGTAGGCCAGGTTTTTCGCTCCCCCTTGCCCTTCACCAAGAGGCTCTTTAGTTCCTCTTCGTTTTCTGCCATAAGGGTGGTGTCATCTGCGTATCCTGAGGCCTGAGGCCAGTGTTGGATTGTGGGCTCTGGGATCATAAGAGTTGGGATCTACTGAGGAATGGGTGAATTTCCCAATGCCTACTATAGTGTTAGCAGACAGATGCTTACTGAATACTGTTCTTTATTGAGGTATAGTTGATACAATATGATGTTTCTGGTGTACAGCATAATGATTTACCATTTTTAAAGGTTATGCTCCATTTATAATTATTATGAAATATTGGGTATAATTCCTGTCGTATTATATATCCTTACAGCTTATTTATTTCATACATCATTGTTTGTGCCTCTTAATCCTCTACCCCTTCCCTCACTGGTAACCACTAGTTTCCTCTCCATATCTGAAGTCTTTCTTTTTTGCTATAGTCACGAGTCTGTGTTAGTTTTTGGGCTCCACATATAAGTGATATCATGCAGTATTTGTCTTTCTCTTTCTGACATATTTCACTGAGCATAATACCTTCCAGGTCCATCCGTGTTGTAAATGCCAAATTTTCACTCTTTTCTATGGCTGAATAGTATTCTATTGTGTATATGTACCACATCTTCTTTTGTTTATGGACATTTAGGTTGCTTCCATATCTTAGCAATTAAAAAAATCTATTTATTTATTTTATTTATTTGGTTGCAGCATGTGGGATCCAGTTCCCTGACCAGGGACTGAACCTGGGCCTCTGCAATGGGAGCTCAGAATCTGAAGTCACTAGACCACCAGGGAAGTCCCATATCTTAGCAATTGTAAATAATGCTATTTACAGTTGGCTGTTGGAGTGCATGTATTCTTTTGAATTAATGTTTTTATTTATTTCAGTTTGGATATATATGCAGAAGAGAATTGCTGGGTCATGGGGTAGTTCTATTTTTAGCTTTTTGAGAGGTCTCCATACTGTTTCCACAGTGACTCCACCGATTTACATTGCCACCAACCGTGTAGGAGGGTTCTCTTTTGTCCACATCCTGGCCAAAATTTTTATTTGTGTTCTTCTTGATAGCAGTCATTCTAAGAGGTGTGAGGTGATGTCTCATTGTGGTGTTAATTTGCATTTCTCTGATTAATGATGTTGAGAATCTCTCCATATGCATATTGGCCATCTGTGTTTCTCCTTTGGAGAAATGTCTATTCAGGTTTGTGCCCATTTTTTAATCAAGTTTTTTTTTGTGTTGAGTTACATGAGCTGTTTATATATTTTGTATATTAACCCCTTATTGGTCATGTCATTTGCAAATATTTTCTCTCATTCAGTAGGTTATCTTTTCATTTTGTCAGTGGTTTGCTTTGCTGTACGAAAGCTTTTACTTAAGGTCCTATTTTTAATTTTTTAAATTTTAACTTTTTTAACACCAAAAGCATTTTGTATTGGGGTGTAGTTGATTAACGATGTTGTGGTAGCTTCAGGTGAAGGTGAAGCTTCAGCTTCAGCTTTTATTTTTTTTGTCTTAGGCGACAGACCCAAAATCTGTTGGAACAATTTATGTCAGGAAGTGTTCTGCCTACATCTTCTTCTGGGAGTTTTATGGTTTCTGGTATTACATTTAGGTCTTTAATTCATTTTGAATTTATTTTTGTAAATAATATGGGGAAAATGTTCTGATTTCATTATTTTACATGTAGCTGTCTAGTTTTCCCAGCACCACTTACTGAAGAGATGGTCTTTTCCTCATTGTATATTCTTCTTTGTCATAGATTAATTGCCCATAAGTTTGTGGATTTATTTCTGGGCTATTTTTAAAAATATTAATTTTTATTTATTTATTTGGTTGTGCCAGATCTTAGTTGCATGGCATGTGAACTTTTAGCTGTGGCACGTGGAATCTAATTCCCTGCATTGGGAGTTTTAGCCACTGGAGAACCAGGAAGTCCTGGGCTCTCTTTTGTTCCACTGATGTGTGTGTCTGATTTTTGTGCTAGCATACTATCTTGATTATTGAAACTTTGTAGCATAGTCTGAAGTCAGGGAGTATGATACCTCCAGTTTTGTCCTTCTTTTCTCAAGATTGTTTGGCTTTCCTGTTTCATAACATCTTTTATATTATGGAAGTTCCTTTTATTTTGAACCTCAAAGAATTGTCCGGGGAAGGACTGTTAGCCTAAATAACCTCAGCCATTTTTGGTGTTTGGTACTGACAAAAGTCATCTGAAATGAATTAAGTTTTTTGAAAGAAGATAAAAAAATTTATTACTGATTTTAGAAATCATTCCTGGAAGGTTGACCTTAAGACTGCAGATGTTAGATGTTATAAACAAGCTCTGTAAGATCACTTAAAAAGCAGTCATGTTGGAAGTTCCCTGGCAGTCCAGTGGTTAGGACTTGGCACTTTCACTGCCATGGGCCCAGGTTCAATCCCTGGTTGGGGAACTAAGATCCCACAAGCTGTGAGGCCTGGGAATTTTGTAAAGTAAATTTTAAAAATTTTTAAAAAGTAAAAAAAAAGTCACCTTAAAAGTTATATTATGGGGAATGGGGTTGGGTGGGTGGACAATGCTCCTAATATTTTACTTATATTAGAAGCAAATAATGGCTTCTAATATGTCACTCCAGGGGCCACATTATTCCAAAAATTTAAATATGCCCTATCTTATATGGAAATGAAGCTTCTGGAAAGTTGTGTTTAATGATGCATGTATCAATAGTGTAGATGAAGATCCTAATGGTGAAGATGTATGAGTATTTTATTTTTTGGCTGTGCTGGGTCTCCATCATGGCACATGAGCTTTTCATTGCTGTGCGTGGACTTTCTCTAGTTGCGGCGAATGGGGTCTGCTTTCTCATTGTGTTGTGTGGGCTTCTTATTGTGATGGCATCGCTCATTGTGGAGCATGGGCTCTAGGCGTGTAGGCTTCAGTAGCTGTGTTGCAAGGGCTCAGTAGTTGCAACATGTGGGCTTAGTTGCCCCACGGCATGTGGGATCCTAATTCCCCAACCAGGCATTGAACCCCAGTCACCTGCACTGGCAGGTGGATTCTTAACCACTGGCCACCAGGGAAGTCCCTCTAAAATAATTTATAAAATGAGATTAAGCATACATACAATTTTATTAAGAGAATATAATGAATTAAGAACAACTGTAGGCCCTTGAACAGCCGTGATATACTCAGGAGGGCTGTTGAGACCTGGGGACAGGGAGCTGGGGAATACACCTGTGCTGTGACCTGTACACAGAGAAGGGATCCATCTCAGGCATCAGAGCTGACACCTGAGGCCAGCTGGTCTTTGCCGTGGTGTCCCCACACCTGCTCTGGTCCCCGTTTCAGCATACATGTGCTCCTCCTCTGGTTGGCAGGTGTCCCAGGAAGGATGCAGTAGACGAGGTTCTCACATTCAGACTGCCTGCATGTCACCCACTGCCCTGGAGCATGGGGGTCTTTGGGCAAGTCACCTCACCTTCTTGCACTGACTTCCTGCAAGATGAGCTTTTGCCACACCCACCTGTGCCTCTTTGCCTCTGGTCAGAGCTCCTCCCCCTAAAGGTGGGTACCCTGGCACGTGCCCCCCAAAGGCTGGTCTCCAGGTGCACACTGAGAGGAGAGTGTGCCTCTCTGGGAATGGACAGAGCCACCAGGAAGAGACGCACCCAAGGTCCCTTAAGTCATGAGAGGTCATTGCAAGGACCAGGGAAAGGATTCAAATGGGAATCTTGACCTCAGGCTGCAGGAGCTGGAAAGGTTGACTGGGACAGAATCAATGAAGCTCTTGGGCTTCTATCATTTTCTGCCCCCTTGAAAATGGGCATCCATTTCTGTTTGGAGCTCTCTGTCTTTACAGATTCACATGCTCTGCATTTTTTAATCTTCCTGACTCTTCCAGCCAGCTCATGTGTGTGTGTTTGTGCTAAGTCACTTGGGTTGTATCCCACTCTTTGTGACCCATGGATTTTTGCCTACTAGGATCCTCCAGGCCAGAATACTGGAGTGGGTTGCCATGTTCTCCTCCAGGGGATCTTCCGACCCAGGGATTGAATCCGTGTCTCTTGCGTCTCCTGCATTGGCAGGCAGCTTCTTTACCACTAGTGCCACCTGTAAAGCCTCCAACCAGCTCCTCTCCTTTCTTTCTGACCTGCAGCTTCTACTGCTTTTCAACCTCTGCTCCAACCACGAACTGCCTTTTCTTTTTTAAATTAATTTTATTTTTTGTATCATTAAAAAAAATACAATTTTTTATTATTATTTTGCCACACCATGCAGCATGTGGGAATCTTAGTTCCTTAACCAGGGATCAAACCCATGCCCCCGGTAATGGAAGCACAGAGTCTTGACCACTGGACTGCCAGGGAAGTCCCCAAACTGCTTCTTTCTCCGACCACATTGACACCTCAGAGGCCAGACCCTCTGCAGCCTTCAGCACGGTCAGTGTCTCGAAGGGCAAAGAGAGGGAGAGGAGCTGTTGCAGATGAAAGGAAACTGGAGATGTGACAGCTAAGTGGAGAATGGGATCTTGGGTTGGGGGAAGACAGGGCTGCAAAGAACAGTGGTGGCAAACTGGCATATGAATGGGAGAGGAGAGAAAATACTGCAGGGCAAATTCCTTCATTTGTTAACTGTGCTGTGGTTACGTAAGACGAGACCCTTTGTTCTTAACAAACCACTGAATTATTAAGGGGTAAAGGGGCATGATTTATGCAACCTATTCTCAAATGGTTCGGGTTGGGGTGGGGGGAGAAACGTTTTTAAAAGGGGCCCACAATGGCTGACTTCTTGCCAAATTCCAAAGAGACGGTTAAAAGGGGAAGAAGACAGTGAGTGTGAGGGAGGAGGGGGAGTCACGGCAGGCTGGGGGCCTCTCCACCGGGGGCTCCTGCTACCTCCTGGGTGGTGGGCCGGTACACAGAGGAGGAACTTTGGTTTGAAACCACCCATGGCCCAATCAGCGGGTGCGCAGGCCAGGGGGTCACGTGAACGACCTGGTGCACAGCTCCTGTGGTGACCTTTTCTTGTTTCTGCTTTTCCTGGCGTCTTGAGAACCCTCTTGCTTTTTGGGTGACTTTTCCAGCTTTTTGAATGATCTGTTTCAGAAACCTCCTCTCTGGCTGCAGAAGGGGTGAGGGCGGCAGGCAGCATGGGCTGTTCTCCCCTGGAAGTGTGGGTCTTGGGCCATGGGCTGCAGCTGCTGGTGAAATGGGGAGGGTTGGGGGTGGGGTTCGGGACCCATGTATCTGCCCCTGTGACACTTGAGCAGAGGATTCCTGGTGATACATGTTGCCATGGATCCCAAAGGGGTCATTCTGGTGCCTTGGTGACAGGCGCTACCTGCCTCTCCCCCATCTGGTGAGCTGGGGCGGGCTCTATGGGCAGGGACCTTACTCTCAGCTTGGCTGTGTTCCAGGCTGTGAGCGGAGGCAGCATAATTGCATCACCTTTCACGGGGACAAAACTCACTTTCCTAGGTCGTTGACTACCAGAGGAGCAATGTCAGAGAGAGTTCACGGATAAGTAAAGTGCCTTATACTAACTAGTATATTGCAGGGAGAGTATTAGGGTTGGCATTGTCATCAAGAGCCAGGACAGGAGCCTCACAGTGTACCAGAAAGTGGCAATGACAGGGAGGGGCAAGCGTGGGGGCCAATTCTGTTGTCTGTCTCCTCCAGCGGGACCTCCATCTCACCCAGGGCCCAGGAGGGCTTGAGGGAGTGATGGGCTGATGCAGGGTCTCAGAAGGGGCCGTTACCGCTCACCCAGAGCTCCAGCTGCTCAAGCAGCCGGATCTTGTGTCCTGAGGCCCACGTCCTCTGGCCACAGCTGATTGTCATTAGAGACCCATGGAAAAGTGAGCGGGACCAACGGGATCCTGACACCCAAGCATCTAAGCTAAGCTGTGCAGAGGGGCTGCAGCCAGGGTATGTGGATTGAATGCAGTCCTTTGGGAGCACCTCTGAGTGAGCCAAGGCAGCCACCAGGGAGGAGGCGGGGCAGGGAAAGTCATCATATGGCACCCAGTGGTTATCGTGGCACTGTTCCAGGCTCTTTCTGTGTTTTTCTCACTTAACCATCAGGACAGTCCACAAAACAGACACTATTCCAGGATTATTCTTTACAGATGGGGAGACAGGCAAAGAGAGGGTTGGTAACTTTTCCGGGGCATGGGGCCAGCCAGGGGTACACTGGGCCTTTGAGCTCCCTCTGGGTACTGACTCCATCACCAAAGACAGATACGTAGCTGCTTTGGCCCCAGATCTTTGCTCTGCAGTCCGTGCTTTAGGGCTCCAGGGTACCCACCTTGCCTCTTTTCCTAGAGCTACTTTCAGTGGGTCTCTGCTTTTTTTTTTTTTTTTTGCAACTGAAAGCTTAATGAAAACTCCAAGGAGTTTCTGGCATGGGATACTTTCCCAGTAGGACCTCCCTAACTTCCAGAACCCAAGTCGGCACCATGTGGGCTGGTCTGACACATCACTGATGCTTGAGGCTCTCTGACTGTGGGTTGTCATCGAAAGCTGGCAGCATGGGCTGGGGGAGACTTGTTTAGCTGGATGCTTCCCAAGCAAGGCCAAGAAATATTTGCACAATGACAACATCTGAGAGCTCCAGTAGGGCGGGGGGTGTGTCTACAGCAATGAGCACTGTGGTACCAGAAAGAAGTCTGGGTGGTGGTGGCTGAAATTCCACTCATACTTGTGCCTGCAGATAAACACTGTTTACACGGCTGTGGGCTGGAGGTTCATGCGGCTGACGGTGAGACCTTGAGTCTTGTCCCAGAACTCCAGCCCATGTTCTGGTGCGATGGGTTGGACATGAGGCTGGCTCCTCCCTCTCCAGGGATGGCTCAAGTGTGAATTGAAGGGTCTGTGGACCTGTAACTGGAAGTCAGGGAATGCCTAGCTTTCCACCACTGCATGACTTTCCAACATCTGACCAACAAAGCCTTCCTCAGGGCCAGGAAAGCCTCCCCTCCCCACCCCTCTCCAGATTCCTACCATTCTCTTCCTGGTAGGACTAGCTTTTTTAGACCTTTCTGCCAGGCAGGCAAGTGACACCATCTATAGCCTAGATGAAAAGGAAAAGTGTTGGTTGCTTAGTCGTGTCCAACTCTTTGTGATTCCATGGACTGTAGCCCACTAGGCTCCTCTGTCCATAGAATTCTCTGGGCAAGAATAGTGGAGTAGATAGCCATTCCCTTCTCCAGGAGATCTTCCCAACCCAGGGATTAAGCCTGGGTTGCCCACATTGCTGGTGGATTCTTTACAGTCTGAGCCACCAGGGAAGCCCCCCTCTGTGGCCTGTAGCAGGCTTTTAGTTCTCACCCAGGGGGCCTGAGCTGGGGGTGAGGCTGTGAGACTAGCAATTTGATACTAATTGTTAAACCACTAAAGACTAAAGGTGTTTTCTAGAAAGTACCAGAGGGGAATCAAAGTTGGGTACCCAGCAGCTCCTGCAAGGGCTCACCAGAATAGCAAAACCATGACCTGATCAGAGGGCTGAGGGTCTGGGTGGAGGAGGCCAGGGTGCTGAGTGGGCAGCTCTGTCTAGGCCAGCCCAGAGAGCCAGGGGGAAACCTTAGGGTGGATGGGTACAGCCTTGGGTGTCTTAATAATCCCAGATGATATCCCAGATAATCCCTTGGGGCGCACTAAGAAAGCAGGGCTTCTGTGTAAACTGTCATTATCCTTTGATACACATTTTATAACAGGCAGAATGTATCACATGCGGCATAACATCTATTAGAGAACCTGGACTTCTGTCTGGACTTCTCAGAGCTCCGGACTTCTCAGAGCAGATGGCTGATCTAGGTGTGGCTCGGACCCTAACCACACACCCCTGCCTCCCCTGGGTGCTCCCCCAGGTGCTAAAGACGCTCCTGGCCATGCCTTCAGGGCAGTCTCTCTCGTTCAGGTGGCATGTCCAGCCCTGGCTTCTCCCAGCCCACCTGAGGGGCAGGTGGCAGGCCAGAACAGGGTCCACTCCAGCCAGCCCTGCCAGGACCCTGCTGCCTTCTCCCACCCTCCGCAGTCCTTAGCACCTCCCCCAGGCCCCCATCAAGACCTCCTCAGTGGGCCCCTCCCTCTCCCTCCCGCCCCACCTGTGCAGCCCCGCCCTGGCCTCCTCTCCAGGGCTTGCTCAAGGCCAGGGGTAACTGGTAGATAAATGAACATGAACACACTGCTTCACACAAACCAGCCTTCCCTTCATGGGTCTCTTTATTCAAGACCTTTGAGCTATCAGCAGCTTGCCCGGCCCTCCGAGGCCTCCCATCAGGAACGATGCTTCAAGTCAAAACGCAGGTGTTGCCTTTTGCATTACCACGGACTCACTACCCACCTCTTTGGGCATCCCAATGTGAATCAGTAGCATCTGCTTTTTCTTGTTGAATTTTTTCCCAACAGAATTTCAGAATAAAAATAGATCTCTATCTCATATATATATATATATATATTTATACACATACATACACACACAGAGCTCCTTCACCCAGGTGGGAGAAGGATCTGGTGTCGTTACAGTGTCCCCTGGCCTGGCACGGGAAGGCAAGGAGGTACAGGCTGGCCCTGGTAGCACCTGGGGGGGTGTGCAATGCTGAGCCTGGGCCGGGAGGTTGGGGCGGGGGTTGTCCTACAACAGCCCCTCCCCTCCAAGGAAGAGACCTGGCCCAACCTTTCCACACACCTACAAGTGAGGAACGTACCAGATGGAGCTTTAAAAACTAAACTCAAGGTGCAGATAAGGAATTCCCTGATGGGCCTGTGGAGGCTGACTTCCTGGGGAGAATTCCAAGAGCACTGTGCAGCAGGGCTAGGGAAGCCAGCAGGGAAGACCACCCCCTCCCGCCCCTAGGACCCATGTAGACAAGGGTGTCACGTACACAGAGGCCAGCCAGACTAGAGAGGAGGGGCTGGTTCCTCCTGGGGTCTCTAGTCACCTTTCTTTTTGGCCCCAGGCAGGGGAAACCAAATGGCCAGGGCAGAGCTTGAGTCAGCCAAGAATGGGCTGTGGTTAGTGAAAGGTGTTAAGGCCAGTCTCCATATCATAACCCCCAGAGGCATCTATGTTGTACCCATTGCCCAGAAAGGTAAGGCGTGAAGGAATGAGGTGCTGATGTCCTCATTCCTTCACGCCTCAGGAAGGGCTGAGTCCAGCAGCCATGTATGTATCTTTGGGGCTACAGCCCAGGGCCTAAGGAGGCAGCCAAGGCATGCTTCCAAAGAGATGGGGTGGGAAGAAATGGAAGGTTAGTTAGGGCCGGAACCTAGTTCCCCTGGCCAGACACCAGAGGCCTTAAAGGCACTTGGCAACAGAGGGGGACGAGCATAATAGGGCCGGACAGCCTCATCAGACAAAGGGCCAGGCCAGGCACCGCCCGCTAACTTAAACCTGGGAAAGGCCCCAGAGGCCTCTCCTCTTCCCACTTGCCAGCAAACCCTACAGCCATGACCACTCCGGAGGTGACCTGAGAGTGGGCTGTGAGACCAGGGCCAGGGAGCACCCTCAGGCACAGAGGCCTGGAGGGCGGGGATGTACAGTGGGAGGCTCCCCCACTAGCTCTCTGAGGGAACCGGTCCAGTCACCATGCCTCCCAGTCATTTAGGTTCAAGCAGACGGTCTCCCAAGGGGCTGAGGAAGGAACCCAGAACTCTCTCGGCCCAGCCAAAGGGCAACTTGTGGGGCTCATCTTTGGTGTTTGGGAGCAGAGAGCTGAGGTTTGAGACTAAAGCTTGTGCAAAGCTGGGAAACCCAGGGTTAGGGATGTTGAAGGCAGGTATAGCACAGGGGCTTCCAGACAGGTGCTGGGGGTACGCAAGCCTCAGACCCTGACTGTACAGCTAAACGATACACAGGTACCCTGGGGAGCAGCCCCCTGTTGATGCAGCCTGCCAGCTACTTCCTTGCTCACAGACACCACGATGTCCGAGTCCCAACGAATGAGGGATTTGTTTCTGATGCAAATCTGGTCCACCCTGCTCCAGAGGAGCAGCTCTCAGTCCTCACTGGCCCTGGAGGGGAGAGCAGGGTCAGGTGGGGGAGGCGAGGAGAACCGGGCTTGCAGCCGGCAGACGTGTTCCCTGTAGATGTATTTCCCTGAGGCCCTGGACCCCCCTGACCATGCTCCCTACTCCTCGCCTTCGCCTGCCTGCCTGCCGCCCACCAGGCCACTCCCTCCATCCCCGTGGCTGCGGGCAGTGTCAGAGCTCTCTGGGGATGATGGAGAAGGGCAGCACCGGGCTGCTGGCCTCCAGCTCGAGGGCGGTGAGGAAGCAGTCGGCAGCGGCCTCGCTCTGGCCCTGGGCTTGCAGCACCTCGCCCAGGCCTTGCCACGCCCTCGTGGCACGTGCTCTGCCTCTCCACGGCGTCCCGTAGCACCTTCTGGGCCAGGCTCTTATGGCCCAGCCGACTCAGCATGAGACCCTGGGAAGCAAGCACAGGGTGCGGTGAATGAGGCTGTGCTGGCGGAGGGACAAGCGTCCTGGCTGTCAGGGTAAGGACAAGAAGCTGTTGGGAACCCTGCATTTCAGGCTGGGGTACCATCAAGGGCCCCTGACCTCTGCAAACCCTCCCTGTGTCAGTCCTAGCCGGCCTCCTAGGTCACCACCAGGGCAGCTCTGTCCCCTCCTGGTCCCAGGGGATGGCCTTGAAGGTCAGCAGGCCTGGCTTTGAGTCTCCCCTTTACAGCTGAGGGCTCCTGAGCAGGTCATCCTTATCAGTAAATGAGAAAGACCACTATGCCCACTTCTGGGGTCACAGTGAGGTTGACACCCCATGTAGGCAAAGCACTTGAACATCGTTGGCATGTGTGAACACTCAGTCCATGGGTCTGTTACCCTGAGACCCCAAGCTGCACCATGGCGCTGCCTTCTCCCCAGGGATACGTGAGACCAAGGCTTGTGAGGTCCTCAAGCCTGTGGTGGATGGATGGGTCCTGTGCCTGCATCAGGGGCCTGTCTTCCTGGGACCCAAGCCCATCCCTGCCTGGCCTGGCAGGTGAGGGCCCCAGATGGCTGGGGATCAGGGACAGACGCTGGGTGAAAGGAGGTCCTCTGAGAAGGGGTCAGGGCTGCCTGGGAAGCTTGGCCCTGCTGTCTGGCTTCAAGCGCAAGTGAAACTGGCACACTGTCCCCTCTACGTCCACCCACACCGGGAAGGGTGTGGGAGGTGGGGGAACAGGGTGGTGAACAGGGGCCAGGGTCCCTTTTCAGCCTCGTCTCAGAAAGACTGCTCTGCACCATCCCACCAACCTGTGTCCCAGCCCTCAAAGGTGGCACAGGGGGAGCAGCACAGGGGCCAGCCTCTCGCTCACAGTTGTGAGGTAAAGCCCGAACACTGACTTCCTGGGCAGCTGGGGACCAAGAGCTGCCTTGTGTGCCTGGAACCCCCCTTCAGGTGCTCGCCCACTGACGGCCATGTACATTTTTAGCTGGAACATTTTCCTCCTCACCGCACTCCCCAGAGTTAGGCCCTCTGTTGCTATGGAGACCCACTGGGGAAGATGCACATGCCTGGTTTCATAAAGTCCTCTGAGGGTTTGGAACACAACCAATTAGGCAAGAGTGAAAAGATGGTGCTCAGGAAGCCCTCAGAAAAGCGGGTCAGAGGCGCTGGCTGGAAGTCAGGTATCCAGGGGGCCAGAAGGAAGGGGAGCACTTCAACCCAGGGCAGTGCTGTCCCCAGAGGACCACAGGGATGGGGGAGGATAGGAGAACCAGGCACAGGATGGAGCCTTAGCAGAGCCCTTGGATCTGGACAGGAGAGCAGTGCTGACTCAGGGCTGCCCAAGACCAGAGAGCAGTGCTCAGCGCGTCCAGCAGGGCTCCGGGCCAAGCTGCTCTGACTGCATGGCCTTGGGATCTGGACCCTGAGCTGTGCACGATGGAACAGGGCCCACAGGGAGGAGGGCAGGAAGGCAAGACGACAGGCCGCCAGACACCAAAATTAAGCACCAAAAATGGAAGGTTAGAGCCCTGGGAGTGCTGTGCATGGCGGAGCAACAGAGGACAGATGGGGAAGGCCGGTGGGCTGCGTGGGGCGGGGGCGGGGCCACAGAGGGTTTACACACACGTTTGCTATGTCCAGCTTCCATGTGAGACTCCTGTCTCAAAAGAGGGCTCTCTAGTAAAAAATGATTTTGAAAACCCCTGATCTCAACAAGTGTGCAGGTGTCTGGGAAGGGCTGCGTGGGGTGTCGTGTGGTGGTTTTACTCGTGGTTCAGGAGGTTGGGGCCGGCTCCTCTGTGTGTGGGGGGCACCCAGGGCTCAGAGCCGGAGGACCTGGCTGGGTCAGAATCAAGCCCTGCTACTGATGGGGGCTGTGACCACAGGTGAGTGGCCCATTTTCTCTGAGCTGCTGTTTCCTGGTCTGGAAACCAGCAGATAGAGCAGTCCTACCTCGCAGGCTACTGTGAGGATTCTGCAAGAATGAGTGTGAAATTGTGAGTGGGCTGCATGGTGGGCCGACAGCAAATGGAAGTGTCCCCAAGAGGAACAGAGGGGCCTGGGCTGGGGGGAGACAAGGAGGGTGCAGAGAGGGGGTTTCTCTGGAGGGCCAGGCTCCCCCGGAGGAGACTGTGGGCTGGGGTAGAGTTGAACCACTTCCCCCCACCCTGGGGTGCTGACCTGAGAGCCTGAAAGGAGATACTGGCTCAGGCTGGGGTGGGTTGAACCACCTCCCCCCACCCTGGGGTGCTGACCTGAGAGCCTGAAAGGAGACACCGGGTCAGGCTGGGCCCCGGAGGCCCAGGGCCTGTAACAAGATCTGCTGCCACCTGCCCGAGACACCAGCCCGTCAGCTTCATGTTTGGTAGCAACTCAGCGCTGTTTGCTGCCTGACAACTGGGCGGGGCCCCGCTCCACAAGGGTGCGAGGTCTCACCTGCTCTGCCCTGGGCCCAGCACTGTGCCCAGGGCCCACCATCAGTCACCTTCTCGGCACCTGCATGCCCAGGTCTCCAGGGAGGTGGTGGGAACACAGAACCGGTATTTCAATTCCATCCAGATACCCCTCTTGACTCTGCCCATCCTGCGCGCATCCTGCGCTGAGACCTGCGCTGAGGTCTGCCCCAGACCCCTGCGTGACTCTCAGCCTGACGCCTGACCTGGCAAACGCCACAGCCGTGCCCACACAGGGATTAGAACAAAGTGCAAGTTGCTGAATGTGGTGGAGCATCGCGCCTGTAATGGGAGCTCAGGGAGGGGCAGGGCTATGGAACGGGTGTAGAGAGTCTCCAGAAATCATCCATTTCCTCTTCCCTCCCTCCCTGGATCCCAGGGAGGAGGGGGCCTCTGGCCACATCTCATCTACCTGCTGCTCCTCCAGGAAGTCTTCCCCAAGAATGGCGCCCTTTGCTCACACCACCACGTTGACACCATGCTCCTTACTGTGGGCTCTTGAATGCCACCCCTGACCCACCCCTCTTAGACTGGAAGAGACAGGGTCCCTGGCTCCTGCCCTGCTCTGTGATTTCCCACAGGACTGCAGCTCAAAAGAATGTTGGCAGGAGGATGGTCCTGGATGCAAAAGCAGGCGCGCTGGAGGCCTTTATGTACTTAGTGACCTGCTTAGGGTCACACAGGCTGGCGGGGTCTGGTCTCAGGAGTGCAGGGTGACTCTGAGGGGTCCCTCCCTGTTAGGAATACAGGTTCCCTGCCAAAGTACAGGGCACAGGGCGGGGTCAGGAGCTGCAGCCTGGGGAGGGGATGAGGGGGAGGGAGGGTCCTGCTGGCCTTTGTCAGAACTGCCACTGCACGGGTGTCACCCTGTTAACGCAGCGCCTGTCCCCCGAGTGGGGGCAGGCAGCGAGAAGGTCTGGCTGTGTGGGAAGCAGCCCCAGGGCTAGGCCAGCTGCAGGCCAGGCCGAGCACTCCCTCCCCACCCCTCCCCTCAAGTATTTATAGAAGTTATTTTGGGAATTTTCTTTCTGAGCTCAAGGCACATTCCTGGGATTCTGTCACAGCTTTTCCAGCTGGGAAGCCGGGCATCAGCTGGAGCCTCCTGGTCCCTGGAGCCCCCTGCTTGGGGACCCTGGGGCTGCAGGAAGGAGCCCCAGGCAGGGCCAGCTCTGAGGCAGCTCCAGGAAGGCTCCTTCTGTCATCCCAGGCTTGAAGTGGGCGGTGAGGGGGGTGCCGACACACCCCTCAGGAAGGCCCGCGTTCCAGCCAAGCCCAGGCCCTCTCCCGTGCTCCAAATTCTTACAGGTGTCAGCCACAACCTGTCCAACCAGATTGGGAATGAGGAATCTGCCCTGGCTGAGAACCTAACCCATGCATGGCCACGCCCCGCCTGGAGCTGGGCAGCTCCAGGGCCACAGGAGGCCCACCTTCCTCCCTGCTGTGGGGAAGGGCACGACTCCTTCTAGACCCACCCGAGGCCTAGCCGATGACCTCCCCATGGCTCTCACAGGAAGAGACCCCTGCTGAGAAAGAGAGCCCCTAGACTCCCGCAGAGCCCAGCTGTGTGTGGGGAGGGCGGGGGGTGGATTCGGGGCAGCAGAGGTGGCTGTGCTCTTCACGCCTGTCCCTCCCTCCCTCCTGGGGCTCCACAGTGAGGCTTTCCTGGTGCTGCCCATCTGCAGAGGCCACAGCCAGGCTCAAGGACAAGCACCAGCTTGGTGAGAGGGCAAGCTGCGACCTGGGCAGGGGGGCCCTTGCCCGTCCCAGGTTCAAGGTAGGGGGCTGGACCTTTTGGGGTTGGTTTCAGCCTGGGCCGGCTGGGGGCTCTGCCCACTCCGGAGCACAGCCGGGCCTGCAGGGCCAGGTCAGGAGACGGCAGCGAGGCCTCCGGACTCTGGGCTCCAGACGAGAACACAGATAGGCAGTGACGGCAGACGCTGCCCTTGGAGCAGGAGGCGGAGCTTGAGGGGCTGGCGACGGCCTGTTTTGGGGTGTGCTGGCCTCTGTGCAAGGGAAGGGGGCTGAGCCCTGCTGAACCCTCCAGACGTGTAAGTCTTTCTCCTGACCACTGATTCTGGGGTTAAAGTAAGCCAACAATGCCTACCCGTGGCTCTGCGCTGAGTCTGTGGCACTGACAGAAGGCTTCCTGTCCACTTCCTCATCAGGGTTGGCGTGGACTTCAGAAGTCCACACATGCACCTAAGGCTTGCCTACAAAGTCCTGGGGTGCAGGCAAGAGGACATGCCTCCACCTTCATGAGCCTGGGGCGAGGAGGGTTCAGGCTGTGTGCTGGCTGTGCTGGCGTGGGCACGGGGGGCTGGAGAGGGACCACTGGACCCAGGAGGCCCAGGCTGCGGGGACACACCCTGCACCCCCCATCCCCTCCTCCCTTCCCCTCCACTTCCCCATCAGGGACTGCAGACCTCAGGCAGCCCTGGGGAGGGGCCAGGAAGAAAACCCACAATAAAACTACTGTACCAGGGGGTCAAATGGCCAGCAAGACATTCCTAATGAATTTTTCTGTCAAACAGAAGCAATATTCCTGCCCGCTAGAGCTGGGGGGAGGCTCAGACTCTGCCGATGAGGGGCGTGTGTGTGCAACAACTCAGCTTCTACACACACACACACACACACCACACACACACACCACACCCACCACACACACACACACACACACACACACACACACACACACACAAGCGCAAGACTTCTGGGTCCTCCCATTCCTTGGGCTGCCTGGATGCTCTCAGCCACTGCCACAGCTTAGGCAGCCAGCCGGGAGGGAGAGGCCTAGAGCAGGCATGGGGCCTGGAACCAGAGACCCTGCTGTGCTATGGTACTGTCCACCTCGTCCATCAACCCAGCCTAACAAGACTGTGGGCCCAAGCGCAGGGCTTCTCCAGAGCCTGGCCTTCCCAGTTCTTCCTCTCCAGGAGCCTGAGGGCCCAGCCACCCCTTTAGCTACAGGGCCTCACCCACAAGAGGGGGTCTCAAGTCCCCCTTATCTCTCAACACAGACTCTAGCCCACTGGGCCAGCTGCCCTTGCTCTCAGCCGAGCTCAGCCTGGCCTCGCCCTGTGCATACTCGTCGCATCCACAGGGCAGCTGGGGCTGACATCCTGCACCTCTGTGCCTTGGCCAGAGTCACTCACTGTGCTCTGAGAGAACAGAGCAACTTGGCTGCAATGAGTGTCCGAGACTTGACTCTGGGCATCCTCTCCCCTCTGCAAACCAAAAGCATCTGAACTTGGCCTGGGAGCCACACTTCAAAATGAAAAAGGTAAAGGTAAAAGCTTTCACAACAGCATAGGAAACCATAAACAAAACAAAAAGATAACCTACAGACTGGGAGAAAATATTTGCAAATGATGTAACCAACAAGAGATCAATCTCCAAAACACACAAACAGTTCATGCAGCTCAAAAGCAAAAAGAACAACCTCCATGGCAGTGATGTCAAACAGCCCAGTCAAAGGTGGGGCTCAGGCCACCTGGCCTGCCTTGTGAATGGCACCAAAAATATACCCAATGTTGACTTGTCCTTTCATCATCTGAGCCCTAAGACCACCCCTGGAGGTCACATTATTATCCCCATTTGATAGAAGAAAAACTGAGCCAGCAAGAAGATGTAATCTCCAAGTGCCCCCACAACCCAGGGGCTGGCAGGGCTGAGCCTCTTTTGTGTGGTCCTACCCTCTAGGACTGGGGCTTCCCAGGTGCTCAGCAGTAAAAAATCTGCCTGCAATGCAGAGACAGAGGAGACCTGGGTTCAGTCCCTGGGTTGGGAAGATCCCCTGGAGAAGGAAATGGCAGCCCACTCCAGTATTCTGGCCGGGAGAATCCCAAGAACAGAGGAGCCTGGCAGGCTACAGTCCATGGAATCGCAAAGAGTCAGACACAACTGAGCAACTAAGTTTGGCAAAAATGGCTTGGCTTTTCAAAAAATGAGCTTGTAGTGAATTAAGATAGAATATGTGTACAGGGGGAGAGGGGACGACGGAGGATGAGTTGGTTGGATGGCATCACTGATTCAATGGACGTGAGTCTGAAGAAGCTCCGGGAAAATGGTGAAGGAACAGGGAAGCCTGGCCTCCTGCAGTCCATGGGGTCACAAAGAGACTGCGCAGGTTCTCGCCCTCCAGGATCGGGGATCGGACCCTGGGGGGCTGGGAGGAGCTTGGTTCAGGCAGAATTTACCTCTCTGACCTCAGAGAGCAGAGCCTTCTGGTTGGACTCCTGGAGCACCTGCAAAAGGCCCAACCCAGAACCTCAGGTTTGGGTGGGTCAGAGCCCTGGGGCTGGCCCTTGCTGACTCAGGCCCTGCCTTGGGGACTCAGAGGGATGGTGGCGGGGAGCTTCTGAGGATTTAAGTCGTGAAGTGGCACACCCCAGCCTAGAGAGGGGGAGGCAAGAAGCTCTCTGGGGTCATGGCCATGCTCTTGATCCCCAAGTCCACTTAAAGACAGCCGCGTTGGGAGCCACAGGGAGAGAATGCATGCATGTGTGCATGCTCAATCACGTCCAACTCTGAGTCCGTGGACTGCAGGACCCTCTGTCCATGGGATTATCCTGAAAAGAACACTGGAGTGGGTTGCCACTGCCTTCTCCAGGGGATCTTCCCGACTCAGGGATTGAACCTGTGGCTCCGGCATGGCAGGTGGATTCTTTACCACTGAGCCACCTGGGAAGGCAGGGGAATAATTCATCAGCTGCTCTCATAGAGGACAATGGATGACAGAAACACTGTCTTCCCCATCCCTGATATGTGGAATCTAAAAAGAAATGATTCAAGTGACCTTACAACACAGAAACAGACTCACAGAGCTAGAGAATTAACTTATGATTTATGCTTATGGGGGTTGGGGGAGAGGATGGGGGAAGGGATAATTAGGGAGTTATATTTGTAAACAAATATATCCACTATATTTATAATGGAGAACCAACAAGGACCTACTGTACAGCACATGGAGCTCTGCTCAATGTTACGTGACAGCCTGGATGGAAGTGGAGTTAGGAGGAGAATGGACACACGCGCATGTATGGCTGAGTCCCTTCACTGTTCACCTGAAACTCACCACCTTGCTAATGGCTGTATCCCAATACAAAATAAAAGGTTAAAAGAGAAAAGAAACAATGTCTTCCCGGCTTTCCAGGGGCATCTGGAGAGAGAACAGGCCAGGTTGCGAGGCCAAGACTGCTTCAGAAATCACATCTCTGGGAATTACATCACAGGAGCCGAAGCTCATGCAGGGCTGTGGTTGGGGTGCCTAAAGAGGAAAGAGTTCTGGGGAGATGGGGCGGCAGGAGCTGGAGCTCTGTCCCAAGAAAGAAGCATTACCAAGAACAGGGGCCAATGAGGAGCGGGGCACCCTGGCAAGAGGGGAGACAGGAAATCCCGCTCCCCCAGAACCTGTCCCTGATAGAGAAGAGGGTGGGGCGTCACCCACAAATGCAGGCGGCAGGGACACAGTCATGGCTGTCCGCTCCTGGCTGAAGCTTTCAAGCTGCACTTGGAGTGAGACAGGCTCTGCACTGAAGCATCCATTCTCCCGGCTCAGCCAAGCGGAGGGTAGGGAGAGAGAGAGGCGGTGGGTGGCCGGGGCGAGTGACCCACCTACCACTAAGGTCAGGTAACCTCAAAGGAGCCCCCTCTTGGGAGGTTCTCAGGGACTTGATGACTCCTGAGTCACTGCTGGGCCCCGTGCCGTCCCTCAGCATCCCTGCTTCCTAGGAAGTCCCCTCTCAGCCCTTACATAAGTGCCAAGCTGACTCAGACTGACGGGGAGTGACTCCCATTATGCAGTACCATGGTGAAAAAGATCCCAAGATCCCATCTGTGCTCAGTGGGAAAAAGCGCTGTGACCGATTAGTGATGCCTGTCTTGGGCGAGGGACTAGAGAGTGTGGCGTGTATGCCATGTTCTGCCTTCTCTGGTACTGCACTGCAGACTTGCAGAAGTGCTTTCTCATGATCAGCTCATTTGATTATAACACCGCTGGTCTAGGAACGATGAAGCTCATTATTCATTTATAAAAGGAGACATTAAGATCGTGGAAGCCAAGTGTGTCTTTTCCCAAATCACTCAGGTGAATTAGGGCCAGAGCTAGGATTAGATCCCAGATGCTCTGAGTCTCAGGACAGGACAAGGATGACACTGAGATCAGGGAATGCTGGAGACCAATACACCAAAGCATTCATGTGTCTTTAGGAAAAGAGTGCTTAGTAAATCTTCCCCAGGCTTGAAATTTGCTATTCTTTATGCGTATGTGTGGGATGCTGGCAGGAACACAGCATGTGGAAAGGGGGTAGGCTGCCTACGCTGCAGCCAATGCCCCTCTGGTTGCCTGTAACTTCACAGTGGGCAGTCCTTTCTCAGATTGCATCAAATCAGCAAGGTACCCCGGGAAGAGAAAAGGGGCTATTTCAGAAACATCTGTAGGGAGCCACTCTGGACAGCTACTTGGTTACCATGGAAACCCACCCTTGGAAACTGCCTCAATTTCAGGAAAATAGCTACAAACAATAATAAGCATAAATGAAAAATGGTACACTGGTGCTTCAAAATTGTACTTGTTACTGGATCTGGCTGGGTTTTCTGGGAGGGCTGAGACGGTAGGCTCATATCCGCGACCGTAGGGGCAGGCAGCCATCTGCCTGGCTTCAGGCCTAATGACAGCGCCCGCATCCTCTGGCTCCTTAATCAAGTTTCTGGATGTGACCTTGGGGGAGGCATCTATCAGAGAAGCTAATGTCTGAAGTGCAGGGGGAAGGACAGTGTGCTTTGCAAGAAAAACATTTGCTGAGCAGACTGGAAGGCAATACAGCGCCAGGTGGAGGGAACCTGGACCAGGCTGAGATGTTGCTACGTGGGCCTGAGCTAGGAATCAAGGGATCAGGCTGAGATGGGAAACCCTGCTTTCAAGGACTCTGGGGGTTAGCAAGGAACTTATAAAGATGACCTGGTCCAACTCCTCCTCTTCCATGGGATATTTACATTCTCTGGGCAGCATCCTCACCAGATGATTCACGAGTCTGTCCTTGGACTATGCCAAGAGTTAAACCACTCTACTCAGGAAAAAAGCAGACCCCTTGTGGCAGTGATAACCCTTCAGCCATCTGGACCCATACCCCTGGGGCTACCGTGTTGTCCATGGGGCAGTCATCAGTGACACCTCACGGCTTTGCTCCTCAGAGAGTTCTTAAAGCAGGGCATCTAGGTGGAACCCAGACCCAGAATGTGTTGTAACTATGGACTTCGAAATCATACTTTAGAAATCACTGTACCTGCAGGCCTGTCCAACTTTTAGGTCATTACATTTATCCTGATACCTGCTCTTTGAAAGCAGTTAAGGATGGCAAGGAAAGAGCCCTCCCTAGGTTCTACTCGACCACCTGCTGGAGACATTCCCTGGACCACAGAGTCCCCACTGCACAGGTAAGTAAAACTGAGGTCCTGAGAAGGGGCTTTGCCAGCAAAGGTCCACCTAGTCAAAACTATGGTTTTTCCAGTAGTCGTGTATGGATATGAGAGTTGGACTATAAAGAAAGCTGAGCACTGAAGAATTGATGCTTTTGAACTGTGGTGTTAGAGAAGAGAGTCCCTTGGACAGCAAGGAGATCAAATCAGTCAATCCTAAAGGAAATCAGTCCTGAATATTCATTGAAAGGACTGATGCAGAAGCCAAAACTCCAATACTTTGGCCACCTGATGCAAAGAACTGACTCATTGGGAAAGACCCAGATGCTGGGAAAGATTGAAGGCAGGAGGAGAAGGGGACGATAGAGGATGAGATGGTTGGATGAAATCACTGACTCAATGGACATGAGTTTGAGCAAGCTCTGGGAGTTGGTGAAGGATAGGGAAACCTGTTGTGCTGCAGTCCATGGGGCTGCAAAGAGTTGGACACGATTGAGAGACTGAACTGAACTGAGAAGGGGCTGACCTGCCCTTGACCACCCAGGAAAAGAACAGCAAAGCCAGGGCAAGAAAACCAACCCCCTACTCCCAACTGCTGAGCCTTCCTACAGGAGAGTCACTGGACCCCGGACACCCACACCCTGGCCTCCATGTCCTAAGGTTAGGGGCCGTTGGCCCCTCTTAGCACCCTGAGGCCATTCTGCACGTGTGCTTGAGTCAGGCCTGACACAACAGTCCACCCTAAGACACTGCCTGAATCCCACAAGGAGGCATGGAGCTCCTCTCAAACGGGGGAGGCAGCCCCGTGATCAGGCAGGGCCTGAGGATGAGGGCATTTTGGTATCTGTCTAGAACCTGCAGGGCAGGGACCTGCCCTTGGGACTAGATGGCCTTACAGAAACACACCAAGAGGAAGTCACAAAGAATCAGCCAACCCTCCCAGATTTTTTTCATCCATACAGGCAGGGGATTGGACGGAGAAGGCAATGGCACCCCACTCCAGTACTCTTGCCTGGAAAATCCCATGGATGGAGGAGCCTGGGGGGCTGGAGTCCATGGGGTCGCTAGGAGTCGGACACGACTGAGCGACTTCCCTTTCACTTTTCACTTTCATGCATTGGAGAAGGGAATGGCAACCCACTCCAGTGTTCTTGCCTGGAGAATCCCAGGGATGGGGGAGCCTGGTGGACTGCCGTCTACGACTGAAGTGACTTAGCGGCAGGCAGGGGATTGCAGGGGAGTGGCCTGCCATAAGGTCTCTGTTCTCCCAACAGGGCAAGGAGGAAGCCATCTCCCACAGATACCAGGGCACTGCAGGCAGGGGAGGGGGCTCTGAGGTCATCTGAGGGGGTGCGGGGCTGACTCACCAGGCTGTGCATGATGCGCACGCCGTCGGGGTTCACCGTGAGCGCCTCCTTGTACAGCTGCTTGGCCTCCTCCAATCTGCCCTTCATCTCAGCCAGCCGGCCCCGCATGTAGAGCACCGAATGCGAGGTGGGAAAGAGGCCCGCTGCCTCCTGGATGCAGAAGCCTGCTTCCTTGAGGTGCTGCTGCTCCATGAACAGCTCGGCTGTGAAACCAGAAGGGCAGGTGAGGCGGTGGGAGAAGTCAGAGGCCGTGGCCCCCTCCCACATCTTACCATCCGCCCCCCGAGTTCAGGAGCCAGGCTTGGGTGATGGTAGCAGCCCCCTGAGACACAGCACAGGGTGGGCTCACTCTGGGGCACGGCCATAGCACCAGGCAGTGGTTTCTGAGGGCTCACCCTGCAGCAGGTTCATGCCATGTGCTGCATGGAGACCAACTCTGCCAACACGCCCAAAACCCTACAGAACCATCACTTCTGTTACCCACTTTGGGGAGGAGGAAACGGGTGCAGAGAGGCTGAGGAACTCTCCTAAGGCCACAGGGAGAGAGAATGATGGAGCCAGGGTTCACACTGGGCTGTCTGTCATCAGAGCCTGGCAGTGGGGGCATGAGTGGTGTCCCCTGCAGCTAAGTATTTCCTCGGGTCCTGTTCATCACTTGTTCATCTGCTCCCCATGTGTTTGGGGACAGGGTGGGGGGGGCAGATGAGGTGGCTTTCCAGGGATGCCAACCAACTGAAGAGCTAACTCTACCAGCATCATCAGGATGAGGAGAGCCACATGCTGCTGCCAAAGATGGGACTGGAAGGAAATCCCGAGGGTGCCCGCGAAGGGGCAGGGCTGGGGCTCACACCAGGAAGCTAGAAAGCCACCAGTACATACTGAGAGCTGACTGTGGACCCTGGGCCAGGCAAGCATCTTCTCATAGGTCTGGGAGGGAGGCAGGTTCTCTCCCGTGCCCCAGGCTGATAGAGGGAAGACCTCACCCCAGCCCCTTGGTAGAAGGTGCAGCTCCTGGCCTCCTTCCAGATTCAGGACTTTCCATCCCACAGAGGAACGACGTCTTTCAGCCTTCTTGCAGGGAAGATCTCCCCACAACCAGTGTGCCTTCTGGCTCCACATCAGTAGAAAACGGGGCAGTTTCTCCAACCCTGGCCCAGCCCACACAAACGCACATTTCAAACCCACACTGCACAGGCACACACCCACCGCAGGTGCTTTTAGAAACGCAGTGCCCTGGAGTTGCCTTGCAGCCCACTCAGTCCGCCTCTCGTGGCAGCCTGGGCTCAGGTGCCCCACTCCGGGGCTGGTGCCCCACACAGATGGGAGGGAACACAGAAGGGCAAGCAGAGCCTTGCTGGTGACTCTGCCAAGAGCTATTCCCAGCAACGGCCGAGAGCTGAGGTCACACTGGTTGAGATGAGGTCTGGGGGTCAGGGGTGGATAACAGACCTTCTAAAGGAAGCTACCAGAAAGAAGTGGAAAACCCAGGCCCAGGCAGCCCACCTTCTTTTTCTAACAAGAAGCAGGAGGAAGCCTAATAACGGCCTTGACTGTGCACACAGCACCGGGGGCACCCAGCGTGAATGCAGCCTAAGATCCGCTGGATAATCAAAGCAGCTTGAACACTGCAGAAGGCTTTCTGAGCGGGGTACTCTTTTCCTTTACTGGAGATGGAATGTGGGAGAATCAGAGAATTAACTCAGAGGAGCCAGGCTGGCATGATAAGGTGAGAGAACAGCACAGGCTCCTGTCCTCAGAGATGGCCTGAGCTGGAGCTGCTGCCTGGGCTCTCCACTGGCTGCCTTCATACCTGCGTCCAGCATCCGGCTGCTGAGGACCGACCATGTGCCTGGCCCTCCCACGAGAAGGAGAAAGAGAGGAGGTGGGGGAAGGGGAGTAGCTGAGCCACCAAACCACTGGAGTGACCAGGGCAGTGGAGTGACAAGTGCCATGGCTGAGTGTTTGGGGCACTCAGAGGGGGTCGGGCCAGCTGGGCTGGTTTGATCAGCGGGGGGAGGTGTCATCTGAGCTGGGGCCTGAAGGCACAGGGGCAACTGGCCTGGCAGAGAGGAGAAGGGAGGCCACGCTGGGCTGGGTCTGGAGGGCTGGGCAGGTCTTTCCAGGGCCACAGGGGAAAAGCAAGGGAGGAAGTGTGAGTGGTGGGGTGGGGGAGGCCTGTCCCGCACCAGCCCCTGGGCTGCTCTGTCCACCGCCAGGAGCTGAGCTCAGAGGAGAGCTGGACTCTCTCCTCCCCTGGACCTTGTCCCAGCAGCCCTCCTCGGGCCTGGCCCACCTGCCCGCCTGGTCCTGGCCCGGCTCATTAAGCTGTTTACAACTTGCTGCCCTGACTCCTGAGCCGCATCTCTGGAGGCTGGCCCCCGTCCCTCCCTTGGGATCTCCTCACAGTACACATCAACAGATTTCATTTATAAGAATCCCCAGCCCCCTCCTTCCTCGGGGCCCTGGGATTCGTCCCAGCCACACAACACAGGACATGCCCTGAAAAATAGGTAGGGGTGCTCTGCTCTGATGGACTTCATCACCAGTCAGGCAGGAGACCAGATGCCATAGGACAGAGTCAGAGGCAAGGGCCAGACAGCCCCTGGCAGGCCCACTTCCCTGCACACAGACCCTCAGGTCGGAGGGCCGCAAATGTACCCCTTTTGTCTAGCCTCAGCCTCCCTGGGCAGCTGTTTTACCAAACATGGTGCTCCCCAGCCAGCCAGCCTCGGCTGCAGAAGGAGCCCTATGGCACTGTGCCCGCCTACTGCCCAGTCCTCTACCTCCCAGCCTGGTAACCAGGGCCCCAGGGTGTCCACACCCAGCCCAGTCTCCCCTGGCCAGGGCTGGATAAGCACCCACTATCACTGGATTTTCCTTGGATGCTCACAGTCGAGGTCATCCCTCCAGCAAATGGTCCTCGCAGCCCCCCTCAGTGTCAGAGGCTCCTCTCTGATCCCCTTGGTCCCTTCTCTCTCCCCCTCCCTCCTGGTCTCCACTTCTCTCGGCTTCCTCTCTTCCTACCCCAGCCCTGACCTCCTCTCCTGTCTGTGCTTTTCTTCTTCCCTCTATCTCTCTCCACCCGCACCCCCCCTCTGGGCTTTCTCTCAGCAGGCTCCAAATGGAAAACATCTGTTCCCTGGAGCTTTGCAACAGTCCCTTTTATTATTTTTTTCTGAGGCATCCTGATCTAACCCTGCACCCAGAGCTGGCTCCAGTCTCCTGGTTGTTCCTGCCAGTTCTGAGCCCTCTGTGCTGGGAGGAGGGCTTTCCTCAGCTGGTCCTGAGGAGCAGGGTGAAAGAGGGCCCGGGGCCAGGCCTGAGGCCTTGGAGGCACCTCCCCAGGTGAGACGGCTTCCTAGAGGCCCCCCACCCCGGAAACCCCAGAAAGGAAGGGGTGCCACCCGGGCTAAAATGGCAGAGCCCTTCCAGGGCAGGAGATAACACTAGACCCTAAAAAGAATCCACCTTGAGCTCCAAGTGTGGGGGGGAGGTGTCTCCAAAAGTTATCCCTTAAAGGAAATAAGCACTTCCCTATATGGGTGCCCAGAATAAAGGAGAAGGAAGGGTCGGGGAGGGCAGGGGAGGAGTAAGAGAGAAGACCAGCTGAAGGGAGGATGGCTGTGTGAGTAACAGAGAATCCAAAGGTCTGAAGGGATTTTTGGGTTAGCCTGGGACCCAGGGGTGCATGACGCATAGACTCAGGCCACATGGCGTCAAGGCCCTATGGGCCTGGGGCGCCCGACTTCCTGTCCTGGGAGCGCTCCTCACGAACTCAGGAGGAGGGGTTGACTGACAGAGAGGAGGGAAGAAGGACAAGCAGGAGCACAGGAAGAGAGGATGAGGGAAGCGGGCATGTAAGGCCAGAGGGAGAAGGGACAGTGGAGGGAGAGAAGGGAAGAAATGAGGAGGAGACGGAAACACGAGAGTTGGGGGAGCCTGTTGGACCAAGGGTCAGATGCAGCTTCTGTCTCAACTGTAAACACTGCCCTACAGCCCACCCCAGGTCCCCGGTCTGCCTGGCCAACAGCAGGGGCAGCGTCCACTTTCGAGGCCATCTAAAGAGCCAGGGCACCAGCGCCCAGATGGTGTGGATCTGCCATCTGGAAGCTGAGATTCAGGCCAATTTTCCCCCACCATGGGGAACGCCCACAGCTGCCTGTGAGCCCTTGGACCCCCAGGGCAAGGGGACTCTCCTTGCACCCACAGCCCTCTCTAGCATGCTCTTAGCTCCCAGAGACGTGAGCTGCAGAGAGAGGAAGGTGGATCTTCCTGCCCTTCTGGAAGGCACCTCCCGACGCTCAGGATCCTGGAGCATCTATGGGGCCGGGTGATTCTCCCATTGTCACACAAATCTACTGCCAAAGAGGAGACATTTTTGAAACTCATCTCTCAGGCAGAAACCCTCCGGGAGGCTTCTCACTTCAGATTGGAATGGGAAGGAGTCTTGAAGAGGTTGGGGGGGTGGGGGTGGGGCAGGAGGACAGTTGGGAGATGAGGGATACATTTCTCAACCTAAGTGCGGGTTAATGATGGAGCTTACTGCCAAGACAGACTGGGATGCAATTAATCTTGAACCAAACTGGGGGATTAGCTCATTCCAAAATGATCAAGGTGGGTAGTTTTCTCTTCCTGGAAATTTGCTGCAGCTGGAGGAATCTTTAGGCTGGGTGGGTGGGGGTGGTCATGGGGGTTGCTGATGACAATGCTTGTAGCTTGGGTCAGGTGGGGGTGTGGAGGCTTAGGGTGATCTGCTCCTGGCAGATCATTCAAGGGGTGCTCAGCACATGTTTGCTGGTGATGATGATGGCCACAGGAGGGGAGGGGGCTCATAAAGTGAGGATTCTCCAGAATCCTCCCACGCTCAGAATAAAAGACCTAGGATACCTTCTTGCTTCCATTTTTGCCTGTGGCAGCTACTCACCAGTCTCTCCTCCTTTCTTCTATAATGACAGATCTCCTGATTTTTGATGGGGCACATGTATACCCAGAATAATGGCACCTCCCAGAGTCCTTTTCAGGTAGATGTGGTCATGTGACTAAGTTCTGGCCAGTGGATCATGAAGGGAAGTGATGTATGCAAATTCTAGGACATGTCCTTCGAAGGATGGGGTGTTCCCTTCTCCCACCCTTCCTAGTTATGCCTTGGAATGTGAATGTGGTGGAGAGCCACCTTGGATCACAAGGACAAGAGTGACACCGCAGTAAGAGCAAAGCCAACAAAATGGAAGGAATCTGGGTCCCTGGACCAGGAGAGCAGAGCTGTCATCCTAGTCAAGGCTGCCATCTCTGAATTGTTACAGAAGGAAAGAGAAGTGTGTACGTTATAGAACACTGCTATTCTGCATGGGTCACACACCCCAAGCTTGTCTCCTAATGCCACACAGCCCAATCCTCACCTTGCACCACAATTCAAGCATTCATATTTTGTTCTCAGTTCTCCATGGGCCAAATGTCTAAGATAATTCCAGAGAAGAAAGGCTAATGTGCAAATTATTAAAGGATGTTGGCTTATACCAAAATTCCTAAGTCTAATTATAGGCTTCAGGAAGGCCTTTAACCTTACTTGGAGTTACCAGAACATACTACCACCCTAGCAGAAAGGAGCATTTCTCAGAGATGCAAGCAGCCTTGTAAAATGCAGAAAGGGTTTTTATCTGCTAAGATGAGTCAACAAGACAGACCATTAACACAAAAGGCCTTGGGAGTTCCAGAGCAGGTAGCATGCACCTCCCAAATCCGACCACTCATCAATGCACTGCCAATATATTCCTTGAAGCTGGTGAAACCCCGGGGAGGGTGAAGCTTTCTACCCCAGGCCCCTGTGGGGGTGGGGCCCCAGTATGTCCATCAGGAGCTGTTAGAGCTCCACGTCTTAGAAGATGACAGGGCATCTTTGCCTCAGAGGAAGCCTAGCTTGTTATCCGTCTGGATTTTTCAAAGTTCTTCCTACTTCAGATGCAACAAGTGACACTGGAACACAGCCCCCTCATCCCTAGCATCCCAAGGGAGCCTGATATGCTAACTGGGGCAGTATCTGCATTATTAACATGCTTCCCGGTCTAGTCTTTTTATGAATCCTTGTCCAGTTCTTTCCCCCAGATTTAGATCCTGTGGAGGGGAGAGTGGGGGCGTCCTGCATACTAATGTGTCCATATGTGGAAGCTACCAGTGGGGAACTGTAGATCCTCAATCAACAAGCACATTCTAACTCTGACTTGCAGAATCCGCAGGTCCCAGGGAGTGTCTCCTTTGTCTCTCTCTCTCTCTCCTCGGGGGGGTTATGACACTGTGTGTGTGTAGGGGGGGGTGCAGGGAGGCAGGGGCCGGGGAGGGGAGACAGGAGGGTAATCAGTACCAGGCGAGGAGCTTCATGCCTGGGTCAAGGGGTCATGTTGGATTCCACTCACCCTACCACCTTCCTTTTCCTTTTGCTGCTGCTGCTATCATTTTATCTCATTCAGGCACATCGCCCCCGCCACCGCCAGCCCCGTCTTGGTTCTCTCTTGTTTCATTCTAATCCCCCTCTCACACCCACTCCAGTATTCTTGCCTGGAGAACCCTATGGACAGAGGAGCCTGGTGGGCTACAGTTCATAGGGTCCCAAATTAAACTTTGCTGAGCACCTACTATGTATGTGCTAACTGCTTGACACGCAACTAGCTCATTTCAGATCAGGACAGTAAATGAGCTGTGGGACTCTGAACCTCCTGCTTCCTCAACGCCAACAGATCCTCCAACTCCGGGGTGGCAGTGGTGCCAGTAGCTATCAAGAGAGATCATTACCTGAATGGCGATCCTTGAGTTCCCAGCCCTCTACTTTCAATGAACTCAGCCACCCGGTCTTGCTTTCTTGGGGCCAGCACACCTCACTTTTGCTCTATCTCTCCCAAGAGTTCTTGGGGGTTTGAGTCCTAACGGGTTTTCTTCAAGACATAGCTTTCCCACCTGGGCTGCCAGGGCAGACCCGCAGGAGCCAGAGGGGGCCCGGGTGGGAGCACTCACCAGCCTGGAGCCAGATCTGTTCCAGTGTGGTCCACAGCTGCATGGGGCCCTGCTTCAGGACCGAGCTGGGCACGGTCAGCTCTGACATGGCCTCCTCCAGCCGCGAGGCAGCAATGGATGATGCCCGCCGAGAGCCTGTGGAGCAAGACAGGAAAGGCTGAGCTGCGGTGGCCTGGTGACAGTGGCTGCATGGCCCTGCAGGAGCGGCAGGGCATGCCAAGTCACAGCAGGGTGGCCCGGCCCCGCAGCCGCAAAACAGTGTACAGACCCACTAGGAGGGGCCCATCTAATGCCCTCACCCATGCACGAGAGAGGGGGTGGGTTTCTGAGGGGCAATGAGGCAGTAAGGCCACTTCTAGGAGTCAATCCCTAAGGAAGAACACCGTGAATGTCGGCAATGGTGGCCATTCTGCCACTGCCCAGGACACTGAAGACAGAAATGATCTCGATGTCCACCAGCGGGGACTGATTAAAAATAAGTGAGAGTATAATCATACTGGACAATGCAGTCATTAAAATAACAATGCATAACTACGGGTATTGATGCAGAAAGATGGTGACGTCATACAGTTTGGTAAAAAAGAAGCAGACTGCAAAAGAGGAGGATCACAGTTTTATGAGGAACAAAATACAGGAATGTTTCCGAAAGTCTGAAAGGCCACTTATTAAGGTTTGAGTGGTGAAACGATGGGCGACTTTTCCTTTCTCCCTTTTATATTTTTACTTTCTGTTTTCACAAGCGCCTATTATTTCTTTATAGAAAAGTACCCTGGAGGAGGGCATGGCAACCCACTCCACTGTTCTTGCCTGGAGAATCCCATGGACAGAGGAGCTTGGTGGGATATAGTCCATAGGGTCGCAAAGAGTCGGACACAACTGAAGCGACTTAGCACGCACGCATGGTGGAATGATGGATGAATTTTCCTTTCTCCTTTTTATATTTTCACTTTCTTTCACAAGTGCCTATTATTTCTTTATAGAAAAGTCCCATTGGAGGTTGGGCTGTGAAGGATTCTTGGGTAGCAGCTTGGGTCAGACCGTGTGCCCTCTGCAGAACTTCTCCCCGTGGCAGTCCTAAGTAACACTTGGTCCCTGTTCAGGATATTCAAGCTGTTGACATTTACAGTTTATGTGCAGGTGAAATGCAAGCACTTTTTTTTCTCTCTCTCTCTCTCAGAGGCAGTAAAGGCTCCAATAAACTCAGGAGACCTTGGGGCAAAAACCACAGATGACTCCAGTTTATAAGGTGAGTGTTCATAGAGTCCTGATAACTTTGTCCAGAGTTCTTCTCTCTCTAATTGCAAAGGCGCTACACTCCCTGGCACTGTTGCCTCCTTGGAGTCAGCAGCTCTACGTCCGGCCCATTGCTCAGCTCAAATCAGGTGCTGGGTGTGGCTTCGGGGAATCAGCTTCATCTCTTGACAACAAAGGTGCAAGTTGGTTCCCAGCCACAGAAGTGGAAAAGATGAGCAATGACACCAAATACAACTCCCTCACACTTTCATTCCCGTGACTAATTTTGCTTGTGTTTTTGAGGAAGGTATTCACTTTAATCAGGTCCTGGGTTAAAACATGTTAAGTTTGCAGATTCTAAACTGGTTTGAATTTCACAAGCCATGGATGTCAGGATGAATTTTTCCAGGAAACTACAGTCAGATTTAGGCTGAAACAGAAGCTCAGCCCTTCCTTTCTACTTGACTTGATCTGTTGAAGACATTATCATGGCAGACCTTGGCCTTGAGCTTTTTTAAAAAAAACAACATTTATTTCTTTGGCCGTGCAGGATTTTCATCGTGGGAAGTCTTAGTTGTGGCATGTGGGATCTAATTCCCTGACTAGGGATTGAACCCAGGTCCCCTGCATCAGGAGCATGGAGCTTAGTCACTGGACACCAGGGAAGTCCCCTTGGCCTTGAGCTTCAGCCTAAGGGGAGACGGTCTCTGTGCTCCACACAGCCATCTCTCCACCCCAGTCTTCCCCACTCCCACACAGAGGATGGGGTCCCTCTCTTGCCTACACCATCTGCCTACTGCCTGCCCCTGGGCCAGCAGCTATCTTGCCACTCTGGGCCCTAAAGAGGCCCTAGGGCAGTTCCTTAGCACAGGAGCTTGGGCAGCAGCCAGCCAGAGGCAGAATGGATTCCACCAGGCCAGGCAGATGCTCAGGCTGGGACAGGGAGCCGTGGGCTCATGTGGACAGCTGCCCAAGGGGGACGTTCTTACCAGAGTCTGCATCATGGGCATCGGGCAGAGTCAAGTGCATGCCACTCTGTTTCTTCAGCGTGAGGCCCTCGCCGAGGCTGCCATCCTTTTCTAGGCCCCTGGAAGGCAAGGGAGGGCCAGGCCCCAGTGAGGTGGAGGGCTGGCCGGGAGAATGAGGGGAGCCTTACGCCAGGTAGGCTCTGGGGCTGAGAATTCAGACCTGAGAAGGAGCTAAAGATCACTGGGAAGGATGGAGATGAGCAGCAGGCCAGATCACAGCTCAGGCTCAGGATTCTAGAATCTGGTTCATCCCAGAGCTGAACTGACATGGTATTTCTCCTGATGGCCTGCTGCCCGCTCCCTTTCTCGTCCACAGGTTGTGCACCTGCAAGGCCATCAGCCTCCTCACCGGTCCCTACCATGACCACATTTTGTTTCTAGAGCTACATGCTTACTCATGCCGTTGCCACCAAGGCCGTTCCTGCGGTTCTGGAGATCCACCCAACCCCCCACCGCCTTTAGAACCCAGTCCAAGGTCCCCGCCTCCCTCTAGAGGCTTCGAGCTGCTCATCTGCCCTCTGGCTACTTTCCCTCCCTGCTCTTTGTCACTGTGGATCCCAGTGCATGCACGTGCACACATACACACACACACACACACAACGAGAAACCCTCCCATCCATCTAATCCCTCTTCCACGTTTTGTGTCCTCTTGGCGTCCTGCAGGCGCTGTGAACTGGCTTCCATGGAAAGCCTGGTTTTTGCGGACCAGCCCGCCCCCTCAGCCCATACTCCAAGCACGGAAGGCCCAGAAGCCACTCCCCTGCCTCAGGGTCCCTTACCCTGAACTGCCAGAGTGGCCCTGGAGGAGCCGGAGGGGGCCCTTCGGTGGCAGATAAACAGTGTGGCCATCTTATCACACCTCCCCCAGTTCCCCAGGTCCCTGCAGCTCCCACACGTCTAGGGAGGCTCTTCTTTTCTAAAGAGTTGGGTGTGGGGGAGCCACCAGCTCAGACTTGTGGCGGATCCATCTTGATGTATGGCAAAAGCAATACAATATTGTGAAGTGAAGCAAAATAAAATTTAATTAAAAAAAAAAAAAAAAGAAAGGTTATGCCCATCTTCGAGCACACACAGCCCCTGACAGCACCCCCTGGCCTTAACCTGCTGGCTGCGGAGTCTCATAGGACTGAGGCCGAAAGGGCAGGGAGAGGGGGAAGCAGGCCCAGAGGCCTCCTCCCTTCAGAGTGGACCCACAAAGAACACCAGGGCATCCTTTCATCTTAGTGCCGGTTCACACTGAGCTCGGGCCTCTGGGTGCACAGCCATCATTGTGGGCGTTGGAGGAAACCATCCACAAAAGCACAGTGGGAAAGGGCTGGCTCCCACCCTGCATGCCCACCTCTCATTCTCGGGGAGGCACAGATGCTCCTGCTCATGAAAGAGTGTGAAAGAGCCAGAGACCCTGGGGGAAAGCTGGGGGCTGCCCATCCATAGCTGTGTGACCCTTGGCAAAGCTACTTAACCTTTCTAAATCTTACTTCTCTTTTCTTGAAATGGTTATTGTGTGGAGTTAATGAGCACGAGAATGTCAACATCACAAGGTTGAAATGAGGATGAAATGAGGATGTGGACTGGGGCCCCTCCCTTGGCGGCCTAGAGTAAATGCACAGACACAGCTGCTGCTCCCAAGGCAGCTCTTCTTGGGGCTCCAGAAATGGCTCAGCTCGGGGACCTCTTGCCACCTGGTCCTAGGCCCCTACGCTGAAGAACCCGACACCTGGACAAGAAGAGAGAGTCCACGCTAAGCATTTAACAAAGGCCCGGATGGAGTGTTGCACTGGGGCACCAGAGGCCAGGCACAGGGGGCTCCCCAACGGGCCATGTGGGCCGGGCCAGGCAGAGCAGAGGAAGATGGCCAAGGTGCAGAATGGGAGGCAGGGCTGGCAGGGCGGGGTGGCCCAGACCTTCAGGCTGTGGATTCTGGCCTTGATCCTGGACTGCCCCAGTCCAGATGTGACAAGTTTTTGCTCTGTGGCTTCAGGTTCAGAAAGAACACTCCCTATCCTTGGGAAAGCCAGCAGGGGACTGGATTTGACTCTCTGCTCCCAACAGTTTGCCTCCAATTAGCTGGCTAGGCTGAGCCCTGTTCTACCCTGAGTGGGTAGGGGCTCCCCCAGAGGTGAGGGTGAAGGTGGTGGCTTAAAAGACCCCAAGGCAAACAGCTCCACAGCTCTGCTGCTCCTGGAGGGGAGCCACAGGCTAAGCCCTACACGCGGAGACAAGGCTGCAGCTCAGAGGGGCCCCGCCATGATCGCCTAGATGAGCAGGCAGCCAGCCATCCGGCTGAGAGGCGCGCTCTGCCAGCTCTGGGGCAGTTCTTCTCTGCAAGTGGAGCCAGGCCACGCACCTGCCTGTCTCAGCTGGTGAGTGGCAGGACGAGGGACATCCAAAGGCGGGCCCCCCACACACCAGAGTCTGGCCCTCACTCCACAGCACCCAGCTGCCAGGGGGTTCCCCATTTCCTCTCTGAAAAGTCCCTCACTCCAGAGCTGCCTGCTGGCAGCTTCCACCCACCGCCCTGCTCTGCCCTGGAATCTTCCAGGCCCAAAGCCTGCAAAGAGAGGGCTGACCCTACCCTGCCCAAGGATTTTATTTGGTCAGATTATCCTGGGGCCTCCCCTGTAAATTCCAACTTTAGAGACATTGCTTTGGGGATTGTAAGAGGTTGCTAGGCTCCCAGAGTCCCAGTGAAAGGACAAGTGCCCACCAGAGTGGGGTCCCCTGAGGCGGTGGGGAGATGGCACTGCCAGACAAGGGGAGTGGAGCAGAAATGAAGCCCATTTCTGCTTTGGGCTTCACAAGCTGAGCCCAGGTGTCTTGGCAGGTTTCAGCAAAGACATTCTGCAGATTCAGCCTGGACAAGAGTGCCTTGCTCTGGTCAAGGAGAATCTGAGAGCTGGGGACTGGAGCAGGAGATGGGATGTGTGGAGAAGGTAGGTGAGTGGGGGTCCCTTCAGGAACTCAGCTTCCTCCTCCTCCTCTCTCAGCTTCCAGATGGAACCAGGAAAGAAGTGACAAACTCCAGAGGCTGGGGTTCAGGAGACTCAGGTTTAAGCCCAACCACTACCACTCATAGGAGAATGGCTCTGATACATTATATAAGGTCTCTGGGTCTCAGGTTAAGAACCCTGGGGTGAGGATAAACTATGACAGTGGATAAGATAAAACCAGCTGATCGGGGAGGTGCTTAATAATGATTTCTCTTCCTTCTTACCCCCCTGAACTTTAGTTTCCTAAAGAGCCTTTTTCTGTCCTTCACAGAGGATTGTCAAAAGATTCAAATTAGGGCAGGCCATAAAAGGCCCCAGGAGCAGTAAGTCCCAGGCCCTCATTCAAACGTCCTCACCACCCTCTCACCCACCAGGCATCATGGCCACTCAGCTGTGGACTGTTGCCCTGGCAACCACCACCTCCCAACTCTGTCTGGAGGGACCCGCCACTCACCCCAGCTGGGAGAAGCTGTACAGGGTCTGCCACAGCCGCAGCATCTGTCTACAGGTCACCAGGGCTTCCTCTGGGCCTTTCAGGACCTGCTCCAGCTTCACCTTGGTGAACATCAGGCTGTGGGAGGGAGAAGAGCAGTGAGAACACCTGAGGGGCCCCCTTCCCCTGGCTTTCCTCCCAGGGTGGAACCCCAGGGGATTCTGCCTCACCGGAGCAGCCCCATCAGCCCACCTCCCCAGCACTCAGGAGGCAGAGTGCCCACACGCATGGCGGCCGTATCCCTGGGTCAAGTGCCCTCTGCCTAGCTCCCCATCCTCTGCCAAAGCACACAGCACTCCTCTGCATTCGTCAGCATCCCTGTGGCTCTTGCTTATCCCGATCATGTACCATCCCGCCCACCTCTCAAGCACTGTCTGCCATGGTGGCAGTCTCCCCTCACACCCTCAGCTCTGCAGCATCCCCCTCACCGAACACATGGCTATCTTTTTACTTACACTCTCTCCAGGCCTTATATCAGAGACAGACCCAGAAGGAAACTGACTCAAGGATTGAGGCTAAGCAAGGAACTAGTGAAAAGGTTACAAAAGGGCAGGGTTCTGCTTTCCCTCCTCATCAGCATGCAACAGGTGCTTGAATGCAAACTGTATCCTGACCCTGAAAACCTGAGGATGATCAGGTTTTCCTTTATCTTCACTGAATAGCCTAACATTGCCAGTTCTCCTCATGTATTCAATAAGATGAAAGTGACATGAAGTCTTATTCAGTCACTGTTGAGGAACAACAGAATCTCTTTGAACACCCCCAAACCTGAAGTCCTCTAGGGTAAGAACAGTGGGAACAGTGGGGATGGGGCCCTGAGAGAGGCTGAGAAGAGGGAAGGGACTGGTCCCACCAGAAGGCAGGTCCACAGCAGGGGTCGACAGCTGCCCCGCTCTACCTAAGACAACAGTAGAGACCATCAGAGCGCTGGCTTAGCATGACCAGGGTGGTGCCAGGTGCCCACCCTTTAGTTGTTGGGGGGTCCAGGGTCCTGATGAGGGCCAAGGCAGTGGCTATTTACCAACATGTATGGAAATACTGCAGTCTTTTCACCACGGGTACTGCCAGCCACAGTGATGCACACCAGCTGCCTGGCAGCCTGTGGAGAACTTGGCTGAGCCACTGAGGCCCAAACAAGGCTGTGACTCCTGGTTCTCCTCAGGTGTTGAGCGGTGAGCCTCCTTCATTCACGACACTGCTGCTGCTGCTGCTAAGTTGCTTCAGTTGTGTCCGACTCTGTGCGACCCCACTGACGGCAGCCCATCAGGCTCCCCCGTCCCTGGGATTCTCCAGGCAAGAACACTGGAGTGGGTTGCCATTTCCTTCTCCAATGCATGAAAGGGAAAAGTGAAAGTGAAGTCGCTCAGTCGTGTCCGACTCCTAGCAACCCCATGGACTGCAGCCCACCAGGCTCCTCCGTCCATGGGATTTTCCAGGCAAGAGTACTGGAGTGGGGTGCCATTGCCTTCTCCGATTCACAACACTGTTTCTGGGCAAATCCGTGGTCTCAGTACCCTGGTGGGAGGTGCTGGGGACACTGGTTCTGCCATCCCCAGTCCCTTTTTCCAGATTCTTGTAAGGTTCAACCCTCCACAAGTATTAGGAGCCTCTGCTTGAGGAACATGAAGACATAATTTTGGCCTTCCTGGTGACAATTAGTGCTAAAAATGACAAACTGCTCATAGAATCCAGGGCTGGTGTTTTGGGTCAGACTCAGAACAAGGAAAAGCACAGATGAAGGGGGTCTTGCTGGGACTGGTGTTTGATGAAAAGGAACGTGGGGTACGATGTGGCTGAGAGTTGGGGGAAGGAGGGGAACTGTGGTGGGCTGTGGCTAGAACAGGTGTTGGTGCAAGTGAAAGCTCTCCAGGGGCAGGGATACCCAGAACAGCAGAGTCCCCATGGCAGAGTGACTGGGAGCTGGTTCCCTGGACAGTCCCTTGGGCAGAGCAGTCCCGCAGCACTCCTCTGCTCCCATTTCTCCCCAGACGGGCCTTCTCTGCAGCATGCCCCTCCCCACCAGGGCCCGTCCCCCTCCTGCTCGCTGGCTGTGTCCCTGAGAGCCGGCAGGGGTCCGTGGGGTGGATCCAACCACACCATGTGCCCGGAACAGAAGTGGCTGAAAGCTGAGCTGGTGTTACAGCGACTTCTACCAACACAGGCTCTTCTCCTCACGGCTGCTGACATTCCATTAGCATGAGCGACCCAGGGTGGAATTTCTCAACCCAACCACATCCTTTCTGGGCTGGGGCAAGCGCTCTGACAGCCCTCCTCTGGCTGGATCCCTCAGTCCCAGATCCCTGGAGGCCCAGGTTAGCTCCCGAGATTTCCCTGGTCTCACAGTACAGCACCAGCAGGACCATCCTCCTTGACAAGAAGCCCTGCGCTGACCGTGACATCAATCAGAACGCCATCCCTGCCACTGCTCTCCGTGACCCTGGGCACCTGTGTGGTGCTCACAGGGTATTAGTGGCACCCTGGACCACAGGACAGGCTCCCCAGCTCATCCATGCTTTGTTTCACGCAGTCGCCCCTGCTAGGGCTCCCCCTTCCCCTGACATGTGGCCAGCTCCTAACCAGGTGTCACCCTCTGACCTTTCTGTGTGTCCCCATGGGGACCTCACCCCTAGGGGTTTTTACTACGTCGTGGGCACATGGGCATCCACACACAGTGGCTACCGCTGAACGCTCTCCACCTAGTAACGGATCGACAAACTACCCCACTCCTTGTCACTCTTCTAGGACAACCAACTCCTGGTCCTGCTGGAGCAAAGGGCTCTCTCTCCCTCCCATCTGCCAGGATGGGTGGCCCAGTTCTTCAAGCAATGGTACGAGGAGGCTGGCAGGGCCCCTAGCGTGCCACTATGGATGGTGGGGCCACAGCCTCATCAGGACTCTTTGCTTCCTGGGTGGAGCCATGGGGAGGCTGCTGGCAGCGGAGGCTGGGAAGAGAAGGGGCAAGCCCTGGCTCCCCACTCCCTTCAACCAGCCCAGCCCCTGGCATACCTGTTTTATACACTGAATGAGTCTAACAAGTCATCTGAAGAAATGATTGTGAGGCTTAAAAAGAAAAACCACTATTTTAATCCACAGTTCTAGTCCTCCTCCGAGAAGTTTGATCACCCTTGCCCTTCTCTGCTTAGGACAACCTTCAGTTAGCATTTAAATCACTCTCTCTCATTTACACGTGTGTGTGTGTGTGTGTGTACATGTTTTGTTTTTCCACATAGGCTTATGCTTTTAACAGTGAAGAAACACTCACATCAAGCATTTACAAACTCAGATACTCAGAGAACACTCGGCAGCCAGCCCTACGTAGAGATGGTAAAACCACCATCTATCTTGCCCTGGGTCTTGCTGTGTATCCCCGCCTGGGTGACGAGTGCCCACAGGGCAAGACCCTGCCTCCCTGCATGTCAGCATCCTCCTCGCTTCCCTGGTGCCTGGCACAGAGCTGAGCATGCGGAGTCTGTTCAGCTTAATACTATGAGGATGTGTGTGTTGTTACAACCCTCCAGCCACGTTCTGGGTCTCGTGGTCCACGGTAAATCGGAGCCGACTTCTGAAGGCACCGCTTCCCGCTGCTGGCTCCCAGCTAGGAGGCAGGTGGGGAATCTGCTCACGGAGGCCTCAGAACTGCAGCCGAGGGCTGGACTCATGCAGTCAACAGGCAGAGTGCCAGCCGATTCCATTTTAAGATGTCCAGAAGCAAAATGTCCCAGGGCTTGGGGAGGAATGGGGGAGCTCAGGACGTGACACAAAGGCATCTGGCTCCATGTGACAGGGGGTCTTCATCCTAGAGAAGGGTCCCCCAGGCAGAGCCAAAAGTACAACAAAGGAGAGTCTCCGAGGCAGGAAGGCTGGGATACTGGAGTCCAGCAGCCCTCCAATGCCCTGACACGAGCCATTCCGGGGGAACGGCCCCACTGCTGTCCTGACCCTGCCCTGTGACGTCGCTCGGTGCACAGACACTGGCCCAGGAGAAACCCGAGCCAAAGTCCCAGCTTTGCACTGCCACCCAGCTGGCATGTCACAGGTTCCAAACCTGTGACATAGGAGTGAAGTCTCTTGTCCCGTCTGCCCCAGAAACTCCTGCAGGATGAACTGTGATGACCCAGAGCAGCAGCTGAGAAGCCCACAGCTGCACTAAGTCCTCAAGCACAGGCCTGCCCAAGGCTCTGGGAAGGGATTCCTTTATACTTGCAGGTCTGAAAGGCCCCGAAAATCAGCCTTCAGGCCAGGTGCCTTCGAAGGCTCTCAGAAAGGCCCAGACCTTCACGGCTTGTTCAGCAAGGCATGGGGGATGAAAGATGGGCATAAGAAAGGAAGCGGATGAGAGGGGATGGACAGAGCCACACCAATCCAGACAGAGCGAAACCACCTCGGCTGTGACCCCCTACTTCCTGCAAGCCCTTTCCTGTTTTTTAAGATGTAGAATAAACAGTGAGGTCTTTTAAGGGCGAATGCCTTCGCCACGCTGCCAAGGCGTCTGAAGGCAGATATGAAGTGAGTGTGCTCTCTGGGGAAGGCGCAGGAGCAAGGGGCAGTGTAGACGCCACCGCAAGGGTGAAGCTGCCAGGGCTGCAGGAGGACAGTTTCAGGTGCTTGTACTCTGCACAGCCCAAAGGCTGAGGCATCAGTGCCCTGTTCCTAGCCGGGAGGCCAGCGTAGCTGCGGCCCACCCTCTAAGCACTCACATCCTTCCTGACGACCACCAGAGTTGTGGCAGTCCCTGCCGGCCCCCTTACGGGTCACCTGCACAGGTCAGCACCTGGGGTCAAAGACAGGTACTCATCAGACCTAAATAGAGCCAGTCCCTGTTGGACCATGACCAGTCTCAGCCCTGCAGAGTCAGTCTGTCTGCATCTGGCCCAGCCCTCCTCCGGTGGGGGAAGACAGACAGACCAGTGAGGTCAGCGTCTCTGGGTGTCGCCACAGGTCACGGCCTTGTAAGTCTTTCTCGTCGCTCTGGCCAGGGGCTGATGATGGAGGTTCCCAGGGGAAAGCATGGGTGGGCCTAGCTCCCGCCTCTCTTCCCAGGCCCTCTGCCTGGCTTGCACTCCTGGGCCAGGATCAGCCTTCTAATTATTTGTCAAAAGGCTCAAGACTTGGAGCTATTCCCACCTGAGGCCAAGACAAATCATTTCTTTCCACTGCTATGAAGAACTATCTTAGGGTCCTCCTCAGAACTGGGTGAGCATGAGCCTTTCCAAAAACTTTTCTTAGAAACAAAACATTATTTTGTAAAGGGGGGATATTTTTGTGACAATGGCTCTGGCTAAGCCAACAAGCACTGTCCTGGGTTCAGAGTTCATCCTGGCCATCCCCCTCACGCAGGGTCTCCAGCCATCTTCCTCTGTGCTCCCTCCCTGCTGCTCACCCCAGCACCCCACCCTCAGTGACAGAGTGGACGCTGGCAGAACTGAGCTGGCTGCGGGGAAGGACATGGGCTGTGTGGGCAGCAAGCACAACAGGTCCACATTTTTACTTTTCATGTTCCTTGAAAGAAGTGTCCTGTGAAACATGCTCAGCATGTGCAGTAAGAAAGACGTGGACACGGTAACTGCTGTGTACCTGAGGGAGCCGCCTCTGGCCCCTGACTTACTGCCCAGCACACAGAAGGACGTCGTACTGAAGTGTGGCCTCGGGCCTCAGACGACGTGGGTCCACTGCCAGGCCCTGCTGCCTCCAGGCAGGTGCCTTGGCCTCTCTGAGCTTGACTGGCTGATGGTAAAGCAAGGGCGGTAACAGCACCATCACAGAGGGCTGCCGGCAGGACTACAGGACGACAGAAACCGTGAAGGCAGCCGGCCCTGCTGCATGGCGACTCCTCAGGAAAGGTCAGCCATCATCCTGAGAGCCCTCTATCATTACTGATCTTTCCTACCAGGCTCCGTGCTCCAGCAGGGACCACATCTTCCTCATTGTTATATGCCCAGTGCCTCACCTAATGTCACTCAACAAATCATCATTGGGTAACAGAAGAAAGTTGAGTTACAAGGACTCACTGAGGCCTGGAAGGCTGTAGGGTCCCCGGGACCAAGAACCAAGGAAGCCAAGTTGCAGAGCACCCTGTGGAAACTCCCCCTCTTCCCAGTCCCGCTGCCCATGTGTGTTTCCCCGGCCCCGGCCTCTGGCTCCTGGCCCTCATGGGAGTCCTCTGTGATGGGGGAGGGTGGTGGCAGGTATGGGAAAGGCAGGAAAGGGGCATTATCTCTTTAAAGGACAGTAATTAGTAATTCCAGCTGATGGCCATGCTGCGTTGTTTTAATGAAGAGTTCTATTTTTATAGAAAACACATAATTGAGTGGAAAAAGCAGGCTATTCTCTGAGTCACCACAGCCACACCTCTGGAAAGTCTTAACTCCTCAGCCAGGAGGCCAGAGCCTGCGCACAGCCTGGGCTTCGGTGGGAAGTGGGTCTCTGCCCAGAAAACGGGGCCTGAGTCTGACGACCCAAGTTCAAATCCCAGCTTCCCCTCCTCTAGCCCTGGGACCCCTGGCCAGTCATTTCAGCTTCTCAGAGCTTCAGTTTCATATCTGTAAAATGGGGCAACAGTATCACTACCACCCCGGGGCTATTAGGAGGAAACAAGGCACATGCAAGACCTTGCCCTTCCTAAAGGGTTCGTCCACATGTGCCCTTCCTCACTACTTACCCAGCCCCGGTTACGCACAACCACTTACATATGCCCTCTCTGCTTCTGTTTCTTCATCTGGAAAATGGGAGTTAACAGTTTCTACACCTCCCAGGTTGTGAGGAAATTGAGTGAATGCATGGAAAGTGCTCAGAGCAATGCCTGGCACACAGCCAAGCACGGGGTGTGTTGCTATTTTATTATTATTGAAGTGCTTGGGGTTCAAGCATAGCAGGGTTGTTCAGCTAATCAGCTGGCTGGGGTTCTAGTCCTGCTTCGCCACTCATCAGCTATCTGACCTGGAGAGACCAGCTAACTCTCCAGTCAGCTTCTTTAGAGTAGGAGGGTAAGACCGAAAACTCAACAAATCAAACCAAGACAATGACAAAGCAGCGTAAGGGGATGTGAGAGCGCTCTGAGGGCCGTGAGAAGCTGACATCCCCACGGGCTCCCTGCCTCCCTCCCTCCCTTTCCTCCATCCTTCCAAAAGAGCAAAAACAACAACTCCAGTCTGCCCATCAGGGGTCTATGTACGTGCTGGATGCCCAGCTGTCAGTTCCCTATGGGAGGAAGAGGAGACAGAAGACAGGCGTCGTCTGTCCTCTGTCCCCAAGGTGCTTCCACATGCTCAGGGAAGCTCGAGCAACACGCTCAAGGCAATTAGGAAAGGAAGCAGAAGGGAATCAGATACTCAATGAGTGGGTCAGCTCTGAGTGCAGGAGCTACAAGGCAAAGTGGAGCCCAAGGGGAGTCCCTGAGGCTGGGCAGAATCTGGAAGCATGGTGAGGGAAGGAGGGCAGCCCTTGGGGCTGGGCCTGGTGGGGCTCCACGGCCACTCCCAGCTCTGGATCGGCCGCTCCCAGCTTTGGATGGGGCAGGGGGAAGGGGAGGAGCGGCCAGAGTGTCGGAGCCAGCCACTCCCTCACCTCCACTGGGGCTGTGATCGCTCTCACCCTGGCCAGGGCAGTGCTGAAGGACACAGGTCTCAGAGTCCTCTAAATGCCCTGCCTTTGGGAGAGACTCCACCAGAGCGATTAACTGATTCAGCTCACATGCTTGCTCTTCAGGACATTATTTTAAAGCTCTAACAGGAGACCTCCCTGAAAGGGAGAAGGACACTTATGGTAACTTTTCTTGGCCCTAAAAACCAGTCACTTTTCCTTGGTTCTGGAGGATTACATTGACTCATGTCCCCTAATCTTTTATGGTTCACACTGATCCTCTTCCTCAGGGGTCCCCAACCTCCAAGATCTAATAACTGATGCTCTGAGGTGACACTAATATAATAGAAATAAAGTGCACAATAAATGTAATGTACTCACATCATCCTGAAACCATCCCACCACACCACAATCTGTATAAAAAGTGTCTTCCACGAAACTAGTCCCTGGTACTAAAAAGGCTGGAGACAGCCACTCTATCTGACTTTGAAGCTTTCAAATCCTTTAAAATCAACAGCACCGCAAGCTCTCACCTCCAGGAGCGAGGACCTCTGTTTCAAAAGTTCTGCCCCACCCACGGAACAGCCGCCTCTACCCATGGCACCTGAGGCCTAACCTGAGCTGACTGATGGCTGACCCAGGGGGCCTTCAGGCCTGGCTTCCCTCAGCTCCGGGAGACCAGTTCCAGTTACCTTCAGGTGACTCCCCAAAGACACATTCTAGATCATGAAAGATATGAACACAAACCGCACAGAAGCCATACCATAACCACTCTGGGGTAGAACTTCCAGAAGGATCCTTAATTGGAACAAAAGTTGGCAGAACCAGGAAGCAAACACCTTGGTCTATAATTGCTGCCCAGTGAGGTGGTCTGGGGACCTGAAGACTACCCACTGCAGAGGGCAGCCCTACTGCAAGGGTATCAGTGTGCCTCCTGGGCCCTCTCCCACCTGCAGAGGCCGGGCACTCCCACTTGAAAACCAAGGGCCCAGCCATAGCACCTGCCTCCAGCAAATGTTGACAGCAGTGAGACTCAGGAAGCAAGGAGCTAAAAACCACTTTAAAACAAAGAATTCCTTCTGGGAAAATCTGTGTTCCTTCCTTCCTTCCTTCCTTCTTCCCCAAACAAAATAACCGAGGTCATCCTAGTTGGAGTGTGAGCAGAGGACTGCAGGGAGACGGAAGACTCGGTGACTGCAGTGTCACATGCAGTGAGGTCCTAGGAGGCTCCTCAGAGCCAGCAGCGCAGGGAAATGCTGAATGTCAGACTGGCTGAGCCGAAGAGGAACTGACCTTTGGGGAAGAGCGAGCCGGTGCCAGCGATTATGCCTGGCTTAACACTTCCCTCCACCACATGGCCCTGCAAGTTCACCCCAAGGCTGCTACCCTCATGGGGCCTGTGGCAGCCAAGAATGTTTAATGAACCTGGCGAAGTGATAAACTATGCTTGTGCTCATACCTTTGATTCCAGCCCCTCACTGGCGTGCTGGTATTTCAGGCATCCTTTTGATCCACTCCAAGTCCCTAATAAGAATCACCCAATAAACACAGTGGGTTTAAGTCAAAGACATTAACGGAAGCCCCAGGACTCTGATCCTTTCCGCTTGGTGGAATACACAACTCGAAGTTTATCACATGCAACCTGGAACAAAGGTGAGGCAGGCCAGGTAGAGATCAGAAGGGTGCCCTTGAGGCCTACGTTGGCCTTAACGGGATTCAGTCACGGTCTGGCCCCAGCTAACGCCTAGTTATCAGCTCAAACATTTTCCAAAACAGCCCCGGTTTCCTGGGGGAGATGCTGTGACTGGTTCCATTTGTTTACAAGTGGCAAGCCGAGCTCTGGCTTGTTGAGAGAGCCATATAGCTCCTGCTCTGGGGAAAGCTCCCTAGGGCTCCAGACAACCCTTCCCCTAGGACCTTCCAAGGCCCACAGGACCTGGGCTGGGTAGAAACTCTTAAGAAGGGTGGTAAGAGGGGAAGGGGAAGGGCAAACCCAGTTTGCTCCCCTCCTGCCAGCCCAATAGCCTGGGCTTTCAAAACCGGTCTGGCAGCCTGCCAGGCCTGGGGTGGGAGCAATGACTGACAGGCTGGTTATTGGAAAGCTCCCATCATTAGCCCAGGAATGTTGTTTGGTTACTATGGCGACCTTCCCTACAAGCAGCCTGACTAAAGCGCAAGGAATCTGTTACCTAAAACCAGCACCCTGTGGAGCCCATGGCTTCTGGAACAAGCTTATCAGTGGCCTGTTCCCTTGACTCTCCTAGCTGAGCCTCCCAAGCCCAGGAATGGAGAAGGAAACAGCTAAGACATCGCTGAGCTTGCTATGGGGAACCTCTCGAATTCCAAGGCCCCTTCTGGCTTGGAACCCAGGTCCAAATAGGGAGCCTGCTGCCCCCTTGAGGCCCCCTGCAGACTGGCCAGGGGCAGCCTGGCCAGCACATGTGTCCAGGGCTTAGTGGAAAGCCCTCAGCATTTCAGGAAGCTGCTCGGGTGTCTGGTTCTCGTCACGCCAGGTTCACACTGTCCCCGCAGGGCCGTCAGCCACTGCCTCATCACGTTTCTGCCTTTTTAAACTCAAGCTCCATTAACTAAAGGTCACCCCACAGCACGGAAATAAAGATCCCCTTTGCTATGTTTTCTAATCCCTGAATTTGAAGTCAGCTCCACAAAGGCTGGGATTTTCTCCAGGAGTCTTGAGTCCTGGAAATGGTGACCTCCTGGTGGCCACTAGGGAGCCGGGAACACTTCTCAGCTTCCACTGACCCTCCTGTGCAGGACGCCCTCCCCTGGCCCACCACGTGTGCTGCCTTCCTTGAGCCCCCCGTTGCAGCCTTCTGCTGTGGACCATTTCCCCTTCCCCCACTGCTGCCCTTGAACCCGGCTGTAAACTGAGTGTGAGATCTTCTCTTGTCTGAATCTCACAATAGACCCTGGAAGCACAGGGAGGCAGGAGAGATGTCAGTCTTTCAGCAGCTGAGGAGGAGGGGACATGGGGAGGAGGAGCAAGCTGCTGGAGGGAGCACAGCTAAGCGACAGCCAGGGACCTGCCGCGGCTCCACGTGGGGACAAGCCAAGAGCAAAGGGTCTATTCCACTCCCCAGCATCCCCCTGTGCCAGGCCTCCTCCACCTGACATGGGCCTGCCAGCCTCTCCATGCTGCACAAAGCAAGAGCAAGGTCTCAGCCACTGGAACTGGCAAGGCGCTGGGTGGCAGAAAGGCCCAGACCTGGTGCCTTTGAGTGCCCACAGAACAGACCTTATTGACGGACGATGCTGAGGTCAGGGCATCTACCCCATCATCTACGGCAGATTTTTTTGTTTGGCTGCACTGATATTTATTGGATTAGGGGTTTAATTAACTGCCGTGGCAACAGCTGGAGCCACACACAGCTTGTTCCCAATGCAGGGAGCAGCTGGAAGAGCAGGCTACAGTTTCAGCTGAAGGGCAGTGACATTCTTCAGTGATCCCTGACCGTAATGGGCGCAATGACATTTCCTGCTAGTCCATGGGTCTCATCCGTGGGGAAAAGCACTGAACTGTTTGCAAAGACCCACGGTTATACCCTAGGTCACTCCACAGTGCTGTGCTGGGTGGCTGTTAACCCCTCATACCCCACGGTCCCTCCCTCCTCACCTCCCTCCCTTTTCTTTTTGGCTTAAGACAACAGAAATATACTGTCTCACAGTTCTGGAAGCCAGAAGCCCCTTGTATTTTATTCAGTTAGTTTTGTAGCCCTTTAGGGCTGGCCCAGTTCAAAGAGGAGCTCCCCATGGTCATGAATGAGAGGGGCACACTGTGGCTCAGAGATAAGAACCTCCTCTCTCTCTGGATGGGCGGGTTAACAGATGGAAGCACCATGGGGGGTGGGACGCTCTGGGCCCCAAACACTCCACAGCAGGCTTCTCTGTGGTGACAGAGGAACACAAGAACCCCAACTGTGCTCTGGGAATGGGACTTCCTCAGGCTGGGACGTCAGAGGTGTCCCCTCGCGCTTCCAGCCCCTGGGAGTGCCTGAGGCCCCTGTAGCGGCCCTGTGGTGTTTGGATAGAGGGGCTCTGCTCCCATGGCAGAGGCTGCCCCACGCTGAAGGCTCCTGCCTGCAGAAGCCGGGACCCAGCTGACACCGAGCGGCAGCCACCCTACACGCTGACCACCAGCACCGTCTCCACCCCGGGGCTCCCACTTTTTTGGCTTCTATTCTCCCGATGCAGGCACACAGGCGCAAATGTCAAAGTTCAGGTCCAGGTATTCTTGGGGGCCCATAAGGCCACCCACAGGGCTCCGGGGGAAGTCACCAGCCTCACAGCAAGGCCCCACCCCTCCAAGACACTTTGAGTAACTGAAGCATTTCCTGGTGAAAGAGTCCACACCTGAGTGAGGTGAAAGAAAAGGAGAAGGGGGTGGTGGAAAGTACTCTTGGGGGACTAGAAAGAGACGGTTTCGCACTCAGCCCCAAAACCAGGAGCAGGTAGGGGGCGCAACGAGGAGGAAGAGGGTAGGGGGTGGCAGGAGACACCTCCCAAGACGTGGAACAAGACAGGAGAGGTGGGCTTCTGATCACACATGGGAAGTTTCAAGCTGACTTCAAAAGGTGGTGCTGGCCTCCTCACATCAGGCCAGGGATGGGATTCTGCCAGCAGAGAGCATTCAGCCCAGGAGTTAGGAAGAGACACGTGCAGTCAGATGGGCAGCACTGGCATGGGAAGCTCCTGCACTGGGTCAGGGCGCCCAAGGGAGCAGTGTGTGCAGCCCCTTCTGGGCTTCCACAGGGCAGCTCTGCGCCCATCTGCTCAGTCTCCATCTGTTAATGCATTGGAGATTCCACTCGGATAAAGGACAACGTCTGACGCCTGGCCCAGCCTCTGGTTTCTTGTGTTACACACACTCTGAGCCAGGGGCTGGATAAGGATTCTAAACCTTTTACTGTTCTAACCCTTCCACCGGAGCCTAACCGACAATAAAACACACAGAGGCATGTGTGTACACACACATATGCACGCTTGCACACGCACATATGCACACACACGGCTGGCAGCGACCATGGGTCTGACCCTGCCAGATAGTCTTGAGCTTGGGAAAAAGCCAGGGTAACTGGTAGTAGAAGAGGAAGACCTTTGTCCTTCCTGTATTTTTATAAAAGTAAAAAATAAACTTCTGAACAGTAGTTCTTGCTGTACTGTATTTGGGATTAGGTGACTACACCTTGTCCACACACTGGTTCTATCTACGTGGTGCATGCCCTAGGCGACTTGCCTTTTAAAGTGAACTAATTTCAATTTTAATAATCTCTCAATTACAGAAGGGAGGCCAAGAGCCAGGGCTGTCTTGTGAACACAAAGGACAGGCTATGTGAAGCTGGCCTCGCACCATCTCGGCTCACACCTGACCAGGGGCAGCTGGGACCTACCTGGGCTCCGCTGACCCTACTCCAGACTAACACCCCCACCCCACCCACAGCATCGTGACTCCTGACCCCATTGTTCTGGCCCAGGTGGGTCCCAGCTGCCCCTGGTCAGGTGTGAGCTGAGATGGTGCAAGGCCAGCTCCACATAGCCAGTCCTTTGTGTTCATAAGACTTGAGGAGGAGGAGGCCACTCCCAGCAAAGTCCACAGGCAAAGCCACTGTGGCATCTTCTGAAGGAGGCCCAAGGCACAGGAAAGCCTGAGCCCCTGGTGCAAAGGGTCAGTCCTGCCTCTGCTGGACTATAGGTAAACAGACAAGTGCTTGGGCTCTCCACGGGGAGGGACTCTCCCTGGGCCGGGCCGCCTGCAGCTCCCCTCGATCACTGATCTCGGCTGCGGCGCCCACCAATTTCCCTAATTCTTTGTGGCACTGTTTTCACTGCCAGTGTGAGTCACCTCTCAGGGCACCAGGACCACACTCCTTTCTGCTATCTAAAGACAACAGCCTTTGGCTGGTTCTAAAGGGTTCTCTTTCAAACCCTGAGCACAGTGGGAGTGGGGGTGCTCAGGGCCCCTCATTACAGGAGATTCAGAGATACAGGGTTTATTAGCACCCTATGTCACCTGTCCCAGGGAAGGAGGGCAGAAATCAAAAGATGACCTCTTCCTCATTTCCTCCCAAGGGGCAATGCACCCTCCTGCCTCAGCCAGTCAGTGAGGCTCTTGTTCCCCAGGGTCCTGGTTAGATGGCAGCAGGTCCCCTGTGTATAGGTGGGGGCAAGAGGGTCTAGTCCTGCCCCACCCACCACCACTGGGGCCACGTGCAGCGTGAACCCTGCTCCCTAGAGACAGGCACCTGGGTGATGTGGCAAGCAGGAGCTGTGGAGGAGCCGAGAATAGAGGGAGAGGCCAGGACCACTCTGTGGGGATATAAATCTTCATCCCGACTGCCTGTGGCCTTCTTGGAGGTAGGGGCCAGCTCACATGGCCTCTATCAGCCCAGCCACTGTTAGAAACCATCCCTGGCTGGCTATGCCAGGGTTATGGTTAAGTCACACAAGTTAGTGTCCCCATGATGCTCAAACGTAGAGTGCAGGGTGGGATGGAAGCAGCTCGGGCGTTATCTTAGAGCACAGTCTCCCTGGTGGTCCACACAGCCCCCCGTGGAGCCTGCAGTTACCACCGAGAGCTTCCTCTTCCACACACGGTGCCTCCTGGCACCAAACAAAACGCCAGAGCCAGGCTCCAAGCCCACAGGTCCTCGGCCCGCTTTGACTCTCAGTGTGTGCACAACCAGCCTCCTAGCCCAGCAGTGTCCACAGGGAACTCACTTGAAGTTCTCAGGGTACTCCGTGATGGCCATGTTGATAACGTCCAGGGCGTGCTGGTAGTGTTTCTGGGCGGAGAAGAGGAGCGCCAGCAGATGGAGGGCATTGGCGTCATCCTTACACACTTTCAGGGCCTCCTGCAGCTGCTCCATGGCGCTGGAGATCTGCCGGAGAAAACTGCCAGCTTAGCAACCTTCCCCAAGGCCCATACTGCTGCCCGGACTCAGGGGCCAGGTGCCAGCCCACGAGGTGCAACAGACCCAAGTGAGACCGCAGGCACTGTGGGGTAGGCAGGGGCTCTGATGAAAAAACACACCCTCGAACACCATGGCAAGAAGCGTCTGCTGTTCCAAGTCAGTGCTGTCTACAGAAAAGAGGGGCAGGTCCACTATGGATCATGAAGGACTGGTCGGGAAGCCCCAACCAAACGGGAGGAGGGGGACTGTGAGAGGCCACCCAGACCACTGGCTACAGATCTCTCCTCTGAACCCATTCTCGCAGTGATTGGGGCTGACAGACACATGCTGCCTCCCGCTCAGGGGCTCACAGTGGCAAGAGCTTAGGCCTGGGGTCAGACGGGATGTGAATTCCAACTCTGCCACTTCCCAGCTGGCGCCGGGGCAGGGGACTTGGCCTCTCTGAGCCGCAGTTCTTACGCTGCAAGATGAGAATAACAGTCCTACCTATGACACTGGCCGAGAGGGCGAGACAACGTAGGAAAAACGTCCTGCTGGGCATGCAACACGTTTGAAAATGCCAATTTCCCTCTTCAAGCCCCCAAAGCCCAGGCAGCTAATGAACAGGTTAAGAGCCTTCCTTCCAGTCCAGAGAGACATGTTTGCTCAGGCTTAGCAGTTGTCAGCTATTCGAGACACTATCCACACCAGGGCCTCATCCTCCCAGGAACGTCAGAGTCTTTTTCCAAAATCTTGCTCTTGACCAAACCTCAGACCTACATCTCCAATGCTCCTGGAGGGGTCTACAGTACACAGGTCAGCTGGGGGCTCTGGTCCCTGGTGTGCCTGACCCCTGCCTGGTCTCTGCACTACTGCCAGGCCCAGAGTTCTCCCATGGGGACTTCCTTCTATGGAAAGGTCATGGAAAGTAAAGGAGGAAGCTAAGGTCAGTGTGACTGCTGGCTCAGCTTGCCCATGCTCCCCCACCCCAAGGCTGCTCCAGCAGCATGATCCTGGGCTGGGTGTCCAAACTTGCAGCCCTCACTGTTTGAGCAGCTAGACATGCTTTGGGCAGGATGGCGCAGAGGGCCTCAGAGACCAAGGCAGGCAGGACTAGCTTAGAGTCCATTCAGAGATCCTCAACCCCCTGAGGTTACCAAGATCTGGGGGCCCTAAGGACATGGGGTACCAGGCTCCACTGGCCTGGCCCAGCCATCTCTCCCAGAGGACAGATGCCATTCATCAGAGGTGGCTGAATAATTAAAGACACTAAAAAATGCATCACGGAAGGTTTATCAGGAACTGGACTGGCAAGGAAAGTACTGGGTCTCCAACTGAGGGCTAAAAATAAACTGGTCTCAGATATCTTTGTGTTCACGCTCCAGGGAGCACCAGAGCAGACTGATGTTTCTGGAGACAGTGGTGGAAAGTGCCTGCTCTAGGACCTGGGAGTCGGGAACTGGGGGCAAGTGGCATGGCGGGCTGGAAAGATGGCTCCCTGAAGAGAAGACCAGGGGCCAGAAGTTGACACTGACCTGTAAAACCAACCACCAGGCTGGTGGACAAGGCTCCAAGTACCCGCTTCTAAATGGGACAGGGGAACAGGATACTTAGAGCCACACGGGGCTAATTTAACTAGGTCAGAGTGGGCTCTGAAGCTGAACTGTGCAGGCACGGCCAGCTCCCAGTTCCTGAGCTCAGCAGAGCCGCAGCGCCTCAGGTGTCAGATGGGGCCAATGGCACCCTCCTCGTCAGCTGCAGGGCTGGCCCATGCCCGTGGAAAGACAGCAGCACTCGTCAGCCGGGCTGCCCATCACCTGACCACGAGCAGCCACCACTCAGAGGGCTCTGCGGACTCCTCTCTGCCAGGCTAGAGCCCAGCCCCGGTCCTGATGGCTTGTCTGCAGTCCCTGAGTGGCCCAGTGTCCACACTCACCAGAGAAAGGCCACCGAGAGGCCCTGCTTCATAGAGCACCAGCCCGAGGGGCCCAGCTGACAGCAGAGACTGAGGGGTCTGGGGGATAGAACTGTCACGTTTTTCTGAAGGCAACCAGCTGGGTGGGTGATTGCCTGACCTCACTCAAGTCCCTCAACAGACCTTTCGGCACCAACAGCTCAGCTCAGAGAAAGCAGATGGGCCTGGAGAGCCTTGGGGATCGAGGTGGTCAGCGGATAGGGAGGCCCCAGAGGCCGAGCCTGGCGGTGGCGTCCACACGGTCAGGGGAAACTCTGTGTCATATAGAAGCAGCTCCACATGACAATCTCTCTGCTCCCCTAGCCCCTGGGGGAAAGCTCAGTGAAGGTGAGGACACAAATGTTTACTGAGGTCTCCCGTCAACTCCTCAGGAGACGGACATGTGGCAGGGAGAGTGAGGGCAGAGAACAGGCCGTTCCTGTGTGCCCACCAGAGGTCAGGGGCTTTACCACAGTAACTGACTTAATCCTTGCCTGGGCCCTCTGAGGTGGAGTATAAAGGCACTTACATTAACAGATAAAGAACAGAGGCTCAGAGAGGTCAAGTCACTTGCAAAGGGTCGCACAGCTGGAAGCAGTGGGGCCAGGAGGAGAACAGCACCCCAGAGACCTGGGTATTAGGACTCACCTGGCGGACGAGGGCCAGCTGCAGGGAGACATACAGGATGACCTGGGGGTCGCCGGGCGCCAGCTGCTGGGCTCTGTATTGGGAAGGGGAGCAGTGAATCAGCCATCAAGGGTCGACAACCAGCGTGATGAGGGTCTCCAGTATGCCAGCCTTGTGGTGGGCACTTATAGCAGGGCCAAATGCTGGAGATTCTGCCCAGCCCCACCTTGGAGGGTGCCTCGTGGGAGATGTCGGCTGGGGCGGAAAGCCCAGGGGCAGCCCAGGCCGGGGCGGTGCATGTCAAGAGGGTTGGCTCTGGCTGAAGTGGAGGATACCTGGGAGGGTGGGACTAAGAGGTGAGGGAAGCCCTTCTCCTCCGGGCAATTGTTGGCCTGGCTGGGGCCTGTGCAGAGCCTGCAGCCTGCCCTCTCCACATGGGACAGTGCAGATCTCTGGAGGATGAAGGGGCTGGATGGCCTCTCTGGGCTGGAAGCCTTGGGAATGAAGAGCTGGTGGGGGAAGGAAGGAACTATCCCCTGATCCTGGGGCTCGGATGGAGTTGGCCAGAATGGGACTCTCCCTCCTCCCTGGGTTTGAGAACAACCTGCCCCAGAGGGGAGCTGGATGTTCCTAGGAAGCTGGCACAAGGAGTCTGGGGCAGGCCCCAACCCAGCCCATGCCATCTATGCTCAGAGGGAGCAGGGCTCAGAGGGAAGAGCCCTACAATGGCCAGAGGAAGGAGGGAGAGGAATGCTCAGGTAGCGCCAGGCTGTGGTGGAGAGGAACTTGCAGGAGGGGCCTGGGAGAAGGGTTTCTCTGCCTCTCCCCCACCACCCCCAAACCTAACTCCCTCCCAAACTCTGGGCTCTAAGGAAAGCTCTCTGAGGGCTGGGGGAGGGAGCCTCACAGCTCTCAGGTTGGGGAGGGGCTGGAAGGAGGCAGATCCCCTTTTGAGCCCCTGCTACTTGTAGATTACTGTGCAAGGTGCCTACCTGCTTTATCTCATGTCCCCTGAACTCGGAAGCAGGACAGCTGAGCCTGGGGGCAGCTCCACCAGTGCAGAAATGCTCAACCAGACCCCTCAACCCCAAAGGGCTGTCCCTGCGTCCTGTGTGAACTCTCAGAGCCTCAGTTTGCTGGCCAACAAAATGGAGACAGATAACTCTGCTCTGTCGCACCAGAGGGTCCCCTGAGAGAGGAGAACAAGCCGCCTCGTGCACTGCTGCCCTTTGGCGTCCTCACCTCTCCAGCGTCTGCAGTGCTTTCCGGTGCAGCTCGTCTTGCTTGGACTTCAGAGTCGCTGCAGGAGACAGGACAGAGACAGAGCCGTGAGGGGCTGCTGGAGAGGGGCCAACCCAGCCCTGCCCCACCCAGGGCATGGAGCTCTGTGGGGAGAGGCCCCACCAGGATCCTGTCTGGCAAATGCTCTGGACTGGTGCCCTGGTTACCTGGGGACGGGGTGCAGATGTCCCCCTGGCCCCAGCCTCCTGGCATGCACACTTCTTGCTACAGCAGGTCCTTCTACCCCTTTGCCTTCCTTGCTGCATGGGCCATCTTGATCCTTCCAAAAGCCCGAGCTTCTGGAGAAAAGTTACACCTCTGTCCTGGCACATGCCTCCCTAGGCTTCCTTACTCATGAGGCTCCCTCTTTTCTAACCATTTTAACAAATTCCAAGTGGAAAATTCAGTGGCATTAAGTGCATTCACCATGTCACTACCATCCATGTCCAGAACATCTTATCAGCCCTAACAGTGTCTGTACCCACTGGACACGACCTCCTCTTCCGCTGGCCCACCAGAAACCTCTACTGCACTCTGACCACGAGGCTTCTTGCTTTAACCCAAACCAGATACCTCCCTGGTACATTAAATCGGCTGTAAATGCAGTAGGATACGCATCTGAAGCCTTAGCTACGCACTGAACCCCCTGAGAAGCTGTAAAATGACGGTCACAGGCTCCAGCCAGACTAGGTTAGGATGCTGCTGGCAGCACCGGGCAGGGATAGATGTCAGGGGTCCCAGGCTCATAGAGCAGCCCTGCTTCTAGAGGATTAAAGGCACACGGAGGGTCTCTGGACTCTGACCAAGGGACTGATGACTCCCTCACTTGACCAGTGTGTGGGGACCCCAGGGTTTCCTATCAGAGCCTCACTGACCCCTCAAAGTGACCACTGTCACTCAAGAACAAAGAGCTGGCACTGCACCAGGATCTTTCCCTTCCTCCCTCCCTCCCTTGTGCAAGTACCAGCTGTTCCTACCTCTCGCTGTGTGGGCATCTGAAGCCTGCTTCCAGGAGCTGGCATTTGGGGAGTGTGGGGGGCTGATGACTATTCTGGGTTTGGCCTGGGTGGGGACCTATCGCTCCCTTTCCCTTAGGCTGCAAGGATACAGAAGTAGGTGGAGCTGGTGGGGCTGGGCAGGGAATGCAGGCTCCAGGCGGCAGGAGGGGAACCTCGGCACCAACCTCAGGTCACGTATTTAGTAAATGCTTGCTGTGTACCCAGCTCTGTGCCATGCACCGGGGGATTTAAAAGACCCCAAAAGATGGCAGTGGTGCTGTGGGTAAAGGTGAACCAGAACGAAGACACTGTGGGCTCAGGGCTGGTGGCACAAATGCCCCAGGAGTTCCAGGGGCAGAGATCAATCAGGGCTGGGCCTTGAAAGGAGAAAGAACCGGGTTCAAGAAGAGGGCGTATCCGAGGCTGGCAAAGTTGCAGCAAAAGCAGAAATGAACTGTGTGTGTGTGCACACACTCATGCACAACAGTGTGTCTGCGTCTGCACAAACACATGTGTGTGTGTGTGTATGTACGTTTGCACACCTACCCTAGAAGAGTCAATGGAGGTGTGTTGGGGGGAGGCCATTAGGAGGCCCGAGTCACCCCGAGCAGAGGTTCCCAGGCCCTGACACTCACCGTCGGTGGCCTGCAGGCTGTAGGTGAGACCCAGTGCCAGGTAGCCCTTGGAGAGGAACTCCCCGGCTTCCTCCCCAAGGTGGATCACCATCATGGCAAAGCGCTCTGCCTCCTCCAGCTGCAAAAGAGGAGAGGAGAGGCAAAGGTCACTGGGGAGGGCAGCTACTCACAGGCCACTGAATGGAAGGATAGCTGTTTCCTCCACCTGCGACAATCTGGACCTTTCCCCGCATCCAGGGGCCTGTGTTCCAGGTCATGGGATGCTGCCTCTCACAGGGAAAGTCTGCCTTGCTCCAGAGACCCCAGCTCCCCACAGCTGCTCTGAGAGCCTGGACAGTCTGCGGCAGCCTCTTTCTTCACATGGCCCCCGTGGCTGTCCCTGCCCTGCTCATCAGCAGAGACAGGGGAGCCGGAAGCAGGTGGGGGTGGGGTACAGGCAGGGCTTGGGGACCAGGCCCTGGGATAGCCCACTCTGCAGAGCAGGCAAGCCACCATGCCTTCTCCGGCTGTGAGCTTGCTACCCGACACCAGGTGCTCTAACTTTTCAGGGGAAAAAGGCCTGGGGTTGTTTTTGTCCTGGGAGGAGGAGGGACTGTTCCAGTTGGAAAGGGACCAACTGGCATAGGTCACATGTACACACATCACACACCACACGTGACACGAACAGAGGGGCACACAAGGCGGCCCTCACGAGCCCTCTGGGGCACCCACACAGCAGGCAGGCCTGTTGCAAGGCAGGGGACAGATGGGGGGCCTCAGTTGTGCCCACTCACAGGCCTCCCAGAGGCCCTTCCCTTCGCCCAACCCTGGAATGTCATCTGCCCACGTGGCTGGTATGGCAGTGTCACCAAGAATGATTGGTACCACCCTCAGCAAGGAGATTCATACCCACAGCCCCACTGCCACCCAGAGGTCTGGGTCCCTTGCGGGGGGACCCCTCCACCCACCCAGAGGGGCTCACAAAGTTAAGCTGGGTTCTGACACCCCCACCAGTGTGCCTGTTTCTGCCCAGGTCCACCCCCTTCGTCAGGAAAGGGACAGCTCTGTGCATCTTGTCATCTGACTGTAGGCCATAGTTGGGGGCACTGGTGGGCTCTCCTTCCCTGGAGTATTAGAGGAGCCTGAGAGAGAGGCAATTAGCTGTGGGGAGGCGAGGTGGGCTGAGTCCACCTTGAGGGCACAACTGTGCAAGAAAAGGCTGGCGGAGCAGAGAACCCACAGAACAGAGGAGTTAAAAACTCCCAAAGTACAAGAGAGGTAGAGTGGGTGAGCTGAGAGCCCAGAGAGCGATGGTGGGGGTTGGGGGCGGGGGGCGCTGGGGGCTGGCTCCCAGTAGCCCAGCCAGAGCCCTGACAAACGCTGACAAGGGCAGCTCTCCAGCCCCGATGTGGTCGAGCTCAAGCCACTGACCTGGGCAGTGGACCGCCTCCACGTTGGCAGACTGGCCACTGGAAGGACATGGAAGCTGAGAGCTGGACCTATATCACCCTCAGGCCTGAGGTCTCGGGGTTCAGGGGAGGCAGGCAGCTTAGCAAACCTCATGGCTGCCTGCTGCCCAGCCTCGGTTGCCAGGAGGACTGAGGGCAGTGGATGCAGAGATCTGCCTCCTGGAGCACATGGCCCAGCAGGATGCAAGAGAGCTGCGGGGCCTGAAGTCAGAGCCAGGCTGAGCACCGGGCAAGACCCCAGCATCCCTGGAGAAGGAAATGGCAACCCACGCCAGTCTTCTTGCCTGGAGAATCCCATGGACAGAGGAGCCTGGTGGGCTACAGTCCATGGGGTCGCAGAGTCAGATGACTGAGCAACTATCACTCACTCAAGCCCCCCAAGACAGGCTTGGCCCCTGATAGATATGGGACCTGGAGCAAGTCACCTCCTCTCCTTTCTGTGCCCCAGAGGTCCTCATCTGCAAAATGGGGAGCTGGGGCCAACCCCTTCCCAACTCCTAACTGCTCCTCCCTACAAACCTCCACGGGGGCTTCTGCAGCACTCAGCTCTACGCTGCCCTGGGCTGGGACGGCCCAGCATCACAGGCACAGGATGTTTGGGTGAAGCACACATGGACTGTCTAATGGGAGAGGACCCCATGGGACAGGGTGGCTCTTAATTAAGGCTCCATTGTGTGGTGCTGGCCTGGGGCCATGGAAGATCCAAGAGGGGGAAACTACCTGGTCAGGGTTGTCCTAAGAGGCCTCTTGGCAGAGGGGACAGGAAGCACCAAGGGAAGGGCAAGTGAGCAAACAGCATCTTGTCTCCTCTGAAATATGCGCAATGCTGGTGTGGTTTGTCTCCCACACTGTCTTCAGGCATCACTATGCCCCATTCAAATGGGAGCGAGGTTTTTTCTAAATCACCAAGTAAAAGTTGCTTAATTGTGTCTAACTCTTTGTGATCCCACAGACAATATAGTTGGCCCTAGCTCCTCATTTTGCAGATGAGGACCTCTGGGGCACAGAAAGGAGAGGAGGTGACTTGCTCCAGGTCCCATATCTATTAGGGGCCAATCCTGTGTCGGGGGGCTTGAGTGAGTGATAGTTGCTCAGTCATCTGACTCTGCGACCCCATGGACTGTAGCCCACCAGGCTCCTCTGTCCATGGGATTCTCCAGGCAAGAAGATGCATGGGTTGCCATTTCCTTCTCCAGGGATGCTGGGGTCTTGCCCGGTGTTCAGCCTGGCTCTGACTTCAGGCCCCACAGTTCTCCTGCATCAGTGGAATTCTCCAGGCCAGAATACTGGAGTGGGTAGCCTTTCCCGTCTCCAGGGGATCTTCCCAACCCAGGGATCGAACCCAGGCCTCCTGCATACGAATTATAAATAGAACTCAGAAACCTCCTGCACGCCATGTATATACACTCTTCTCATGGCCATGTCCTTCTCCTAGGCAAATGCCAACTTCTATCTCCTGCAACCCACACAGAGAGGGTGCCAGGAATTAAGCTCAGCAATTACTGGCATACAGGGAAAAGTTACTCTGCAATTCATGTATATCATATTCTGGATTAACAGGGCTCACCAGCCTTTAGTTTCAAAAAGTGCCAACATACATCCTTAGTTTTCCAACTTGTGGTCCACTCTGATTCCAGGTCAGTACCCATCCTTGGCCAGTACTTGCCAGCCTTGCACACACAGTTTAAAATGGTCTCTGAGCGTGGTGTCAGCATTTGTCTCAAATCAAACCCACAAGGCTTCAGTGTACCACTTTTTCACGTGGCCGACAGCACTTTTGATCTCTATTACCTACCACAAAAGTTTTTTGCATGTGGAGTCAAAGCGATGATTATAAATGAAGAAAAATACTATTAGTTTTATTAAATATGATAATGTATAATATTAATATATTTATTCATGGGTACTTTAGCCAGCCAAAGGGGAAAATGCTGTTGCATTAAAAATCAACAAAATCCCCAAATATATATGTATTTTAAATATAAAATATAAATACATAATGCACAATTCCCCTTCATCTAAGACAAGAGTGGGAATCCTAAAACTCTTGAGAATATGGTTTTCCCACCTTTAAGTGTGATGAAGTGAAGTGAAAGTGAAACTCGCTCAGTTGTGTCCGACTCTTTGTGACCCCATGGACTATACAGTCCATGGAATTCTCCAGGCCAGAAGACTGGAGTGGGTAGCCTTCCCTTCTCCAGCAGATCTTCCCGACCCAGGAACTGAATGAAGGTCTCCTGCATTACAGGTAGTTTTTTTTTTTTTTTTTTTTTACCAACTGAGCTATCAGGGAAACCCTTACGTGTGATAAACCCACCTAAATCCAGAATCACTCCAAGCCCCTGAGTAAGTTTTTCATGCAAAGATCAGGACAGCCTAGCAGCTAAGAACACAAGCATTAGGGCCAGGCTTCCTGAACTCAACTCCTGGTTTGGCTATTTACTGTATGACCTCGGGCAATTTGATCCACTCTGCTGTGACCCAGGTCCTTCTTCTGTAACATGGGGATAACAGGTTTGGATCTCACAGGATTGTGGGGAGGACTGAATGATGAAATAACGACACGACAAACGCTCAGAGCAAAGCTTGAAGAAACCTAAACTACTACTATTACTATTAGTTGTGATAGTAGATGTATGCTATGCTATGCTAAGTCACTTCAGTCGTGTCCGACTCTGTGTGACCCCATAGACGGCAGCCCACCAGGCTCCCCTGTCCCTGGGATTCTCCAGGCAAGAACACTGGAGTGGGTTGCCATTTCCTTCTCCAATGCATGAAAGTGAAAAGAGAAAGTGAAGTCGCTCAGTCATGTCCGACTCTTAGCGACCCCATGGACTGCAGCCTACCAGGCTCCTCCGTCCATGGGATTTTCCAGGCAAGAGTACTGGAGTGGGGTGCCATTGCCTTCTCCATAGTAGATGTATAATTAGCTTAATTTTCCAGAATTTTTTTTAAGTCTTAGTCTAATACAGGTGGCAGGTGCCATCTGGGTAGAGTCCGTGTCCCCTACAGCTACATGGACTCACTGACAAGTTAGGAAGTGGCATCAAAGACCTTCCTGGAACCCGGAGAGGGGACACCACTGTCTGCCTTCCGTCTCTGGCGTGACCCTTGATCACAGAAAAAGAGTGACTCTACACAAGGACACCAGGGTCTCCTTGCAGTCAGCTGTGCCAGTTGGGTCCACCTCTCTGACCCCTCCCCTCACCACGGCCACAACACACACACACCTGTAACCACACACCTGTAACCACCCACCTAGCTGTGTCACAGTACTCACTTCTACTGTGGGTAATACACTCAGATATTTTCTGTGCTATTCTCTATTCGCTTTATAAAAGGGTTCTATTTCATAATCAAGTAGTAGGTCTCTATCTGTGATGTGAAAAGCAAACTGCTGACTGAGCTGCCCAGAGACTGCCCATCTACAACCACCCAGCCATCTGATACCGCACTTGGCCTTCCCAATCCCCACGTGCCTCCTCCTGTGGCCTCCACAGTGAGCAGCTGATGGCTCTAGAGTCGCAGCCCCTGCTTCAATGAGATCTGCTCAGGTTACGGCACTGCGCTCTTCTTGCTCATCAAAATACTTCTAGGGTGAGGGGTTTTCAAAGCTTTCAACCATTCTCTTGCACTGCTTTTTTAAAAAATATTTGTTTTTGGCTGCATGGAGTCTTTGTTGCTTCAAGAGAGCTTCTCATTGTGGTGGCTTCTCTTGTGAAACACAGGTTCTAAAGCACTGTCTCAATAGCTGTGGCTCGTGGGATCTTCCTGGACCAGGGATCAAACTCCTGTCCCCTGCATTGGCAGGCGGATTCTTAACCACTGGACCGCCAGGGAAGTCCCCCTGCACTGCTTTTTAACACCTCTTTTAGCTGTAACTCTGACACGAAAGCCAGGAGGAGATTCCCCCCATCCTCCCTTGCAATTCCAGAGCAGCTGGGTGCCCACCGGAGCATCACAGCACGGTGGCCAGCTGACAGAAGGGTTTTTCACAGCTGAGGTTGAGAGGTACAGGGCACTTAGGGGACCCATCTGAGGTCACGCCGCTAGTAAATGGGAGAACTTTTTCAGTTTTCAACCCAGGTCTTCTGAGTCTGTATCTAGGTCTTTCAGAGCTGCTCAATTCATGGCTGCCCTCTGTGGGTCTTCATTTTTCTCCTCTGTGACCCTCTGGGGAAAAGGATGTAAGATAGTATGTAGCATTTTGATCCTTTGCTTTCTGTAAGGAAAGTGTTCCCGTGCTTTTTCAAGTTCCTGCCTATCTCCAGTTCTCCTAATTTGGTCCCCGCACAGCCAGCCTCCTGACTTGTACACTCTGCTCCTGCTCGGGCTGCCTGGTTCATCTCGCAGGTGCCAAACTGGTTGTACCCCTTCTCCTGCCCAGGGAACCAGAGAAAGGTCACTTCTGAGCCTGCAAAGCTCTGTTTAAACAGCACCTCCAGTTTGTTCTGAGTCGCTTCCCACAGGGTCCAGGACCTATTGTTATCTGCTCTCCCCAAAACACATTTTTGCTTCCTGGAAGGAACAGGTACTCTTCTGTAACTCCACAAGCTCAAGGCAGGACAGCTGGCGTTCTTTCTGGACTCCAAAACACTTAATCCATCTTTCTGAATCTCAAAAAACAAAAGCAACACCACAAAGGCGCATCCTTTCTGAGAGGCTGCTAATTTGAAGGGGCCATCACAGAGATGGTTACCATTGACCAGGCACCTCCCACGTGCTAAGCAGGGACACCGCTCAGCTCTGGGGGTCACAGCCATCCTGTAATGGTGGATGCAACTCTCTCCAGGTTACTGATAAGGCACAGAGAGGGCAACTTACTTACCAAAAGTCACACAGCTACTAAGTGGGAGGCCAGGGATTTGAACCCTATCCTCTCAGCCTCCAGAGCCTGCACTTGTTCCACTACCCCATCCACCCCCTTAGGGGAAGAGGCTGAGGGACAGCACCACAGACTTTTTAAAAAACAAGCATGGCTTGCTTTTCAGTTCCACAACCTCCTCTCCTTCCGTGTGTGACACACACACACACACGCATCCCCTAGCTGCCTAGAAAGGTTTTAATCTTTTTAATTAAATGAATCTGAACTAATTTTGTTTGCGGGGATATGAAAAAATATTTACAGCTCCTCTTTCTCCTGCCTCAAATAACTGGCTGGGGACCCTGGCAAGACATGAGGCAGGAGGCTGCCCCACCGCTGTCACCAGGTCAGAGCCTGGACACGACACCCTCCTCCACTCAGAATAAACGGCGGGACCAGTGCTTGCAACCCTGGGACATCACAGGTCCTTCTGCCCAGGCCCCTCCTCACCCACTCTCACTTGGGCAATCTTGCTCTCAGACCCAGCCCGGAGCATCCCACACTGGCTCTGGGCACAGGGACATTAGCCCTAGGCATAAGGGCAGGACATGGGGATAACAGGTGCTCCACCTCTGGGCACATGGCCTCCTAGTCTGCTTTCACCCAGCACAACTCATTTTTCCAAGTCCCAGTTTCAGCCTCCCTTTCTGCAACCTGGGCCAAACTGTCCACCCCCAGATCTCCATCCCCTGCTCATGGGGCTTGGCTGGGTAATGGCTGGGCCTGCTGGGGGCTGACGTGAGTCAGAAGAGACATGAAGGCAGGAGACGGAGGTGGCGTCAGATGCCTTTCAGGATCTGTGCTTGCCACCAGCACCAGCGCCCCTCTGCCCACCTGTCAGACCCATTCTTCCTGCTCATAGCCTTGAGGACAGGGAGTGTGGGCCACCCTTCCCCTGGCCTCCTAGGAGAATGGGCTGCCCCTGGCCACCCACAGCCTGCTCTTGGCCCAGCATGAACCCAGGGAGCAGGGAGGCCCGTGAACCAAGTGTAGATTTCCCACACCAGTCCCTCCCGGCCTGCTGGGGCCAAAGTCAATCTATATTTATGAACACCTTGTATGTGCAGGGTTCTTTGCGAGGGTGAAGGGCTGAGGATATGAGACACAGTATGTGAAGAAGCTTCCTGATTAGATGGAAAGGCAAGTACCATACAAGGCAGAACTCCTTGCCAAGTAGGATCCATCCAATCAGCACTCGGCATGAACTCTGGGCTGCAGTGTCAAGAAAGAGGAGACAGAGTTCCTGTCTTCAAGAAACATATGCAACAGGAAATGAAATGCAATGCATCATGCTAAGTGTCCAAGGCAGGTATAAAGGGGGCTTTAGGGAAGGTAAGAGAACATGAGGTTCCAGAGCAAGGAAGGCTGCCAGGAGCCCACCCCAGCCCTAAGGCAGGACCACGTTCTAGCCTGGACCTGATTTAAACTCTAGTTCAAATCGGCCCCCAAACCCAAATATGTTTCTCAGCCAAGGTTAAATGGCTCGCTCACCCTCCTCCCCATTTCGGATGTCAAGTCTGCATGCTGAGGTTTCCTTTTGGGCTTTTCTATTTATGTTGTCATTGATTACTTTGCTCCCAACTCATCTGATTTCAATTTGGACTGATTGGATCCTAATTTTATTACCATGTAATCTGAATGCACATAATTACTGTCATTATACTGCTGAGGGAAACAGCTCCTCCGCGGCGGGAAGACCTAAATTTAGGGCTTCCTGGCAAGGGCGGCACTGCCTGGGTGGACCCACAGCCGTCTCAGAGCCGGCAGCCCCTGGGAGCACAGATGCCCTCCCCACCCACCCTTGGCGAGGTGGGTATTTGGGCTTCGTCCCAGGGATGCACTTGAGGCCCCTCTCTGGAGCCTTGGGAACACACAGGGCTGTGAGCTAGGGGTCAGCGAGCCCACGCTCTGCATCCTCTGGCTCACATGATCACCCACCGCTGCTGTGCTCCGCCTGGGTCTTCACTCTGCTGGCACCCACACGTCATCCAGAGGGGACCCCATCCTCTAGGGTGGAAGATGCCAGATGCCAACAGTCTCCCGAAAAACACTGGGGGGACAGGCAACTTCCCCAGTAACCATGTGGCTGAGGAAAGCAAGCTGGGATGGAAGGGACCACCTCTGAGTCCCATCCAAGGGCCCCTCCTCCTGGAGGCCTCTCTGACCTGTCCAGCCCTCTCCTGACTTTTGTCATTTACACCACACAACAGTGAAACTCTTAACCCCCTCATCACGCTGCCTCCTCTATATGCTGAGAGCCTATTACAGATCAGTCTTACAGGACATCATAAAGCCTGGGGACAAAAGCCATGCTTTCTCCTCCCCCATCTCCCACAGTCGGGTAGGGCCAAGGCAGGGCCATACTCGCACGTCATACATGGGGACCTGAGGACCAGGGAACAGAGGGAAAGGTGCTGCTTCCCGGCCCCCACCCCCAATCCGAGGGAGCCAGTCCCTGCAGCAGAGCCAGGATCAGGCCCACTGGGTGGCGAGACAGGAGGCCCTCTGAGAAGGTCCTTAGCATACTTAGTGGGAAGGGCTAGAACGCAAAATCTCCCTCCCCGGAGCTGGAGGGGTTGGAGAGGCTGCTAATTCTGAAGCACCTGCCAGAGGCACCTGGAACCTAGCCCCTGTTGCCCTGGAACAAGCTGGGCACCCAACAGCAAGGGCAGGCAGGGGTGTCAGGACATCAGGAAGGAGAGGGACATGTATGGGAGAAGCTCCCCCTTTGGGAGACACTGAGCCAATGAAGGAACTAGGCTTGTTGAGCTTGAAGAGAGATGTAGGTGGGGCTGAAAGCCAACACGTGGGAGAGACGCTGCACTGTTCTAGTTGCTGAAGAGGGTGGAAACAGGACGGCCTGGACGTAGGAGGCTGATCCGGGCCTATGGAAGCCAGGAACGTGGGCAAAGGGGCTCCCAGTGAGAGCAGACAGCTGGGCAGAGGTGCCGCTGCAAGATCCCCCAGGCCGAGAGCAGCAGCCAGGGAGCCAGGGCGAGAGGAGCAGCAGCAGCAGCCTGGCACTCTGGGTTCCTGGGCCAGGGCTCCTTCCCCAGTCCCCCTGCTGACCTCCTAGAGGGAAAATTGCTGTGGGGAGAGGGCAAACACTGAGCTCGTCTGTAGTTCAGCCGCCTCAGCAGAGAGTGGTAAGCAGGCAGCTGAGCACAAGGCAGGGACTGGGTGCTGGAGTTCAGAGGGAAGGAAATGGCTGACAGAGAGACTACCCTTCCATCCAGCCCAGAGCTGGTTCCGACTCTGAACAGTGGGCTAGCCCAGGTAACTCCAAGGTCCTGCTCACTTCCCCTGTGCTGGGCAGGTGGGGGGCACCCTGTCTTCTGACTCCACATTTGGCTCCCTGGAGACAGTCAAGGCTGAAGCACAAACCTGACATCATCCTGAGTTGGGGGATGAAGGCCAGAGTTTTCAGAAGCTATTCTCCACTCCCCAACCCCTTCCACACACAGCAAGATGCACCCACCTGCTGCCACCCTCCTGCAGGAAGCTGCCAGGACCTGGGCCCTGCGACCAGAATCACTCACCCAATGCAGGGATCCAATGCAGACCTTGGCGGCCATCAGGGGCACGGTGGGGTCCGAGGGCCGCAGCTTCACACACTCCCGCAGCAGCGACACGGCATAGGATGACTGCAGGAGAAAGGGTAGCGACATGGTCACTCATAGCCTTGGGTTGCAGCAGATTGGGTGTTTCATGCCTTCAGTGGGGGCACCTCCGAAACGGCCAGCCCCTGCCCTGCACCCGTTTCCTCCCAAGCCAGGAAGAGGCCCATTGGAAGGAGCTCAGGCGGTGGTGGCAGGCAAGTCCCCCTGGGTCTGTTTCCTCATCTGGAAAATGGAGGCTGTGACCGTTGCCAGAGATGATGTAACAAGAGCTAAGGAGAAAAAACAGGGAAACTCTTCAAAAGGAATTCACATGTGAACCACAGGAATTTTAGAGGTAGAAGGAAACTCTCTCAAATCTCTGAGAGGTGATAAGAGGACAAACCCACATGGAGACTGGCGGGAGCAAAAAGGCTGTCAGAGAAGAAGCCATGGAGATGGGGCCACAGACATGCTGAGGATGGCCAAGTGTGGAGGGTCAGTAAAATCCAGCCCGCAGGCCAAATGCGGCCCTCTGCCTGCTTCTGTAAATATAGTTTTATTGGAACTCAGCCACACCCATTCAGATGAGTATTGCCTACAGCTGCTCTCATGATGCAAAGGCAGAGTGGAATAGTTCCCATGAAGACTGTTTGACCTACAAAGTAAAAAATGTTTACTCTCTGACCCTTTAGAGAAAGTCTGCTGACCTCTGTTTTAAGTGCTTTATAAATATGAAGTCATTTATTTTTCACAACTCTCCTATGAGGTAGGTTGCTATTGAAACCGTGTAACTCAGATTGGGACTTGAATCTATGGTCTTTTAACTTAGATCACACACCTGGTTCTCAGGACTTAATGCAGCTCAGGTTCTTGATGCCTTATCACAGAAAGAATTCAGTGACAAACAAAGTGATAGGTAAGAAATGGATTTATGTAGGGAGAAACGCCCTCCACAGACAGAGTGTGGGCCAGAAGAGAGAGCGCCCTTGAAATATGGCACGGTTAGTTTTTACGGGCTGGGTAACTCTACAGGCTAATGAGTGGGAGGATTATTCCAACTGTTTCGTCACATCCTAAAGGCTGTCCCTGCCCCCTTCCCTCCTGTTTCACTCTGTCCCTATTTACAGATGAGGAAACTGAAATGTAGAGAAGGGGTGTGTTTGAAGGCACACTGACCATAAATGGCTGAGCTGGGGTTTGAAGAGTTTGGCTTTAAGCTTGTAACCACTGCCCTATCCTGCCTACCTTGGCCAGCAAGGAGGCTTCCGTCTCCATCCTACATATGCAGGTGCACGCATGTGTGCGCATGTGTGTAACTACAATTTCCACAAGCTGGGCCCTACTGTTGGCCCAGCTGGCCACCATTAGTTAGCTTCATCCTCCCTGGCTACTCCAGAGGCCCCGTGAGGTACATAGGGAGTCTGGAAGGCTCTCTGTCCACAGCACAGTATGGAGACTAGTGGACGCAGACCTGGGGCCCCACTGGTCTGTGTCCACCCTGGGACCCCGCCTTTCTCTACCTGCCTTTCCTTTCCCCGCAGAGAAAGGACAGCTTTTCTCAGCCCAGATGTGACAGACTTTCCTGGGCTGATTTCAGGTGTCTCAGCCTCGGGCCTACTCCATGTCAAGCATGGCACTGGGAGTTGTGGGGTCCCTGCTGGGAGGGGCAAGAGACCCACAGAAAGGCTGGGTGGAGAGGACAAAGCCCGCCCCACTGCTCTCTCAGGCAAGAAGAGGGTGTTAGCATATGACCAGCTGGGAGGCTGGGGGCCTGCGGGGCAGGGGGATTCTCGGTGTGGGCTGAGGTGAGAGAGGCCAGTGAAGGGCTGGCAGGAGGCGCCAGGCCACCCCCTCTCCAGAGACCCTCTCCTCTGGAGGCTGCTCCCAGCCCCTCGCTGTGGTCCCCTCTGCCCCACCCCCCAGCAAGCCCTTGCCCTTTCCCTGGCTGCTGACCTCAGCGCCCTGAAACACAGACTTCTCTAACCCCGACCCTCCGCGTCCCACCCCCACCTGGACCAGGAAACACTGCTATTTAAGGAGCCATCTGAGGACTCCTCAGTCAGAGCTGCTGGCTCTTTTTTTTCTTTTTTTGTCATGCTGGTTACCTAGCAACGAAGCCGCTGAGGACACCAAGAGAAGAAGCGACCTAAATCATGCCAGGGAACTTGTCCTCTCGTCCTGCAGGTGGAGGTGCCAGATATACTCATATCCGCCTGGCCTCACCTTCTGCACACAACTGCAGGGACAGAACCTGGATTCCCACCTTAGGCTCCTGGCAAAGGACAAGGTCTGGCTATTCTTCCCAGGGCTGCCTGGGCAAACCAGGCAGGCTGAGCCGGTGTGCAGGGTTCCTGAGGGGTGGGGATGGAGAGCCTGCATCCAGAGCAATCTCCTGCTGCACTAACCCAGGGGCAGGTGTGACCCAGCCTGTGGGGCCTCACGCACGAGGCACTCACTGATCACTCCAACCTCCTGCCTGTAAGCCCATTCTTGTGTCTACCTTGCTGTTCTGGGAAGGAGCCAGGCCATGACACCAGCTCCCCAGATTCTGGAGTGTGCCAGGCTGTATCTGAACCTCTGTGAGCCTGGCTCTTTTCAGTAAGGGGGTTAAGACCCCGTAATTCCCAGGTTGGTGTGACACTTTCTCCTGAAACGGGGGCCTTCCAGGAGCACCCCCAGAAATTTAAACTAACTTCTGAGAGCAGTGCATTCTTCTGAGGAGGGGTCCCCAGCTTTCCTCAGCATCTCAAAGTGGTCCACGACCCACAGAAGGGTGAAGACCTAGCCTGGGCCTCTCCTTTCAGACCATACTCAGACTAGAGGCTCTCTCTCTGTTTCCTCAAGGCAGAAAGAAGCTGTCAAATGTCATCATCAGCTACCTACCCAGGCTCCATACAAGCCCCAGCCTCCCTTCTTCCTCCCATAGGCCTCAACCCATCTGTGTTCTGAGCTCTCTCTGACCCTCAAGAAGACCCTGCTGAGCACACAGCCAGGGTACATCATGTCACGACTTAGAGGATGCCCTGTGAGGTGGCCAAGATGATGAGGGAAGGGGAAGAGGTTGGGAAGAAAAATGCTTGGCAAGGTAACAAGGGTGCAGAGAAGGCTCCTGCTCGATTCTTGGCTGTACTTCTCCAGCCCCTTCCCACCTGTCAGAAGAGGCACTTGCTCTTCTCCCTCTCCCCACCAGAACCTGGCGGGCATAGCCTCCTTTCGGTGGCAGGGGGGAATGGCGGCGGGGAGGGTGCTGGCAAGCCCAGGAGGACCCTCCTTGGAGACGACTGCAGGGCTAGAAGAGCAGGTGGCACAAATGGCTTGGGGGTGGTGGGGGAGGAATTCCCTCAGCCCCACAAATGGGCTCTGGGTGTTTATAGCTCTTGGAACGATCTGTGAGCTCAAGCCTCCTTACTTCCTGCATTCGTAGCATCCTCAGCCCCAACACCCTCAGCACCCAGCTCCGGAAAGGTTTTCCTTTCATGTCACTGCTGAGAATAGAGGCTTATGTAAGTGTGATTCTCATGGGAGGGAAAACCAGTGGGTGCAGGGACAGGGCTTGGGGAGAGGGTGGTGGAGGGCAAACACAGTTCCGGAGACCTGGATAAGGTCAGCCCTGCTCCGGGCAGAACTCCTCCTGACCACCCCAGCACGTCCACCTCGCAGAGTGCCCAACACACTTCCCTGGGAGAAGGCGGGTGCTCTGCTCTGCTCTACCCTTCAACCCCCTCCCTCCTAGGGAAGTTCTGGATTTGCAAGAAGGTCCTTCCTGCTGCCACACTCCCAGGCAAGAAGAGATGCAGCCCTCAATAGAACACCATTCCCCTCACTGGGAACCCACGTCCACGCCTGTATCAGGCAATCACACCAACCAGCTCACAGGCAGAAATGCTGCAACGGCCCGGGTGTGCACACGTACTCAGAGAAAACCATCCACAGATTCACACCTATACACCTGGCCCCGTCGTAACTCACAGATAAGACACCAGGTTCACCCTGGGGTCTGTGGGCGACCCTTCGTGCCCCTCATTCCCTGGAGATTAACATCCGTTGTGGGACAATATTTCTGAATCATTGCCCCACCCTCTGCCAGCCTCTGCGAGGGACAAGCGGACAGTGGAGCCCCCAGCCCCCTCCGAGGGGGAGTGTGCAGCCCCCAGCATGCCCTGGGCCTTACCTTCCCGCAGGCCACCATGGACAGGGCCACCTGGTACCAGAGGTGAAATTCTCCGAACGCAAACTTCATGGCTCGCTCCAGGCACTGCGAAGAGGGAGTCGGTCAACACTTTCCCTTCAGGGGTCCTCCCTGCCCCGGCCTACCCGCACCGTGCCAGGGGAATCACTGCTCCAACCACTTGCACTGGAGGCAGCCAGAGCTCACACTTGGTTCCTGCAGAGGACTCCAGGGGCAGCCTGTCTCTACCAGCGCATGCTGCGTGTCCTTGCACAAGCTTCTTACCCTCTCTGGCTCGGGGTTCCCTCCACCATATCATGTGAACACCACATCAGGGCGACAGTGAAAAGCGCATGAAATGAGATTTGTGACAGCACTTTCAAAATGTGAACATCCAATAAAAATAATAGTTGACAATGCTCACTATTATGCCTGGCACTATCCTCAGCTTTCTACATGGACGAACACATTTATTCTTCCCAACAACTCAGTGAGGCAGCTCTAATTATTCTCATTTCACAGATGAGGAAGCTGAGACTTGATTGATTTGCCAGAGTTGCAGGGCCAGTAAGCAACAAACTTACTGACTCTGAAGCCCGTGTACAGAATGATGCCCGAATGCACAGGCTTCCTTCTGCTCTTTGCGACAACCATCAAGAAAAACCATCTGCTCCCTGGCCCTCTGATCGGGGCCACCCCAACCAAGTCAGGGGCTGTCTGTGAGACCTGACAGTAACCAACAGAAGTGGTTCCTGGAGGCAGAGCCAGAAACAGCACACGAGGCCAGGATTCACCGTGTGGCCCCAGTCAGGTGGGCTGGGGGCAGAGATAAGGGGCATAGGGCCACACACAGGCACCTGCGGAGCTCAGTGGCCTGGGTCTCCCATGCTGACTCAACACACCCCCTCGCACCTGGGCAGAACCACCTGACCGGGCCTCGCCCTCCTCACTGGCCAACTTAAGAGACCACTTAACTCCTGATACTAAAGATGGTATCTTCTGGAAGTGCCTCCCATGGTGCCTTGGTATAAGCAAGGGCTCGGCAGGTGTCACTGCCCCTCCTCTCGGGAGCTCTCCCAAACATGTGGATGGAGAATCTGCTGCTGAGAGGGCCACCTAAGCCCAGGGCCCTAGAGCCACCCTTGATCTCAGCTTGGATCTGAAAGCTTAAATATGTGCACATGCCATTCACCCTGGGTGCCGGGGGAGGGCAGGAGGGACGGGCAGCTTTGTGCCCCTGGTCCTCACACCCTGGAGCGGGACCACCCCCTGGGTCCAGCCCATGGAGCGCTGCCCCAGTAGGGTCTGCCCAATAGAATGGGGGCGCCTGCATGGAAAATCCCACGGACGGAGGAGCCTGGTAGGCTGCAGTTCATGGGGTCGCTAAGAGTCGGACACGACTGAGCGACTTCACTTTCACTTTTCACTTTCATGCATTGGAGAAGGAAATGGCGGCCTGCTCCAGTGTTCTTGCCTGGAGAATCCCAGAGACGGGGAAGCCTGGTGGGCTGCCGTCTATGGGGTCGCACAGAGTCGGACACAACTGAAGTGACTTAGCATAGCATTCTAGAGTGGGTGGGAGGGGGATCTAGGCTCCCAACCACTCTCAGCTCAGAACCCCGCCAGGAGAGGTGGTCACAGAAAACCAGCATCACCTCCAGGGGAAACGGAGGGGCGGATAATTACCCTCTTGGACTTCTCTATACAATACCACGTGCTCTTTCAAAGGAAAGAACACATGACAACATTTGAAAAAACAGATACACTCTGCCGGTGAAGCGCAGCCCCTCTCTGTGCTGGGTCTCCCAAGAACAGAGCCGGACCCCTTGGTGGCAGCAGGGGAGGGACAAGGAGGGGGTTGTACCTCGGAGAGCATGACATACTGGCCCCGCCTGCCCAGCGTGATGCTCAGCAGGTCATAGATGGCCGCCGCATTCTGCAGGCTCACGGCCCGGTCCTCCTCCTGCTCTGGTGCCCGGCTCAGCACCACATCCCGAGTGGCCTGTGGGGAGACATGGTTTAGAAAAGAGTGAGGACAGAGAATAAACAGGTGCCTGTCTCCACAGGGCCCCTGCCTCTGAGGCCCAGTGACCTTCACCCTTTCACTGTTGACCGAGGCCACACTCCTAGAGCCAGCCAGAGCCTTTCCCCACCACCACGACAGCCAGCAAACCCTCCAGCTGTAGCCCAGGCTGGGGTGATGGAGCAGTCCTGAGTCCCTGCTCCTGATTTTCAGTGTTTTATTCTGCAAGCTGTCCAACCGACAGAAAAGTTGCAAGAACAGTAATACAAGAGCAGTAAACCCAACTTGGTAACATAGACCACAGTGGCTTTGACTCTCTAATAACAGTAGTAGTAGCAGCAGCAGCAGTAGTTATGGCAGCCAGTTAAAGCAACTTGGACTTTCGTCCCTAAATAGGACATTCTTTCTATATCCACAATAGAAATGCCAAATTCAGGAGATGGAACACTGTTCCCTCTATCTTCTAAGAGCAGCTCATATTCAGACCTTGCCTCCTGTCCCACCGATGCCTTCATGGAAGAGCCGTCATGCCAGGATCCAACCCAGGATCATGCTCTGCAGGTGGGCACCAAGTCTCTTGTGCCTCCTTTCACTGTTAGGAGTCCCATGGCCCTCCTCTGTCTCCAGGACACTGGCACTGCTGAGGGGACAGGCTAGCTGTCCTCTGGGACAGTCCTTGGGTGTGTGTGATCGTCCACTCACAGGACAACCTTCAGATAACACTGGGAACTGACAAGATTGAGGAGGCGGCTCTGCGGCTTGACTCACGGGACTAGAGTTTGGGCGGTGGCCCCCGTGTCCTTTTCTTCTGAAGGTGCCCCCAAGTTCCTCTGATAAGGACCCTTACACCTCCTTCCCATCACCCCCGTGTCCGGCCCAGAGCCTGTCCCTGACTTCCTGCTATGGAACTCTCCTCTGTCCTTCTCAGAAACCTCCCTACAGCCCAAGGTCTCTGTGCTTGGCATCCGGCACCCAGGAGTCCAGTGGCTCAGAGTTGCCAGGGACTGCTCAGGGAGGGGAGGGGCAAGAGAAAACGTGCTTTAGGAGTGGGCGAGTCTGCACAATCTGAAGGAGGGGCTCTGTAAACCCAAGCTAGAAATCCCCCCATTAGGAACTGGCGACCCACTTGTTCTGTGGCCTGTGGTCCCACCCACTCTTGTACACTCACATCCTGGGAACAGCGCTCAGGAGAAGCTAAACAGGGGTCATGGGGATCCTGACAGGGTTGGGGGCAGGCTGGGAATGCTCTGGGCCCCCTGTGTCTCCCTCAATCATAAATACAAACACACACACACACACATACACTCTCTCTCTCTGAGGGCTGTGTCTGAGCAGAAGCAAAGCTGGGTTCTGGGCAGACGCTCCCGCTGGCCGCTCCCAGCGTCCTCCCACCTCTTGCCTCCTCTCCACCAAAGGGGTCCCTTCCCAGCACCCCCTCCCTCTGTAGAAAGGGCTGAACCCCCTTTCATGAGTCGGGACTCACTCTCCTCTACTACCCCACAAAGGACCTCAGACTCAGGGACTTGACCTCTTTGACAGGATTAAAAAGACCTCCTGACCCTTAAAACCCAGATCCTGCTGGTCAGGTTCAAACAATGTGTCCATAAGTGGTCCTCACAACTTCCTTCCATGCAAGACTACTATTGCCTCCGACAGGGCAGGGGTTGGGGTTCCCAAGGGTGATGGCTACAGAGGCAAACACTCAACGGTATTTGGATTATAGGTTCTGGACGTGTCCCACCGTGCAGGCTTGACGTGCATTCCCACAGAGGCTTCTAGAAGCCAAAATGCCTGTGAGACCCAAGGACGTGACTCACTTGTGAGGGCTTTTTAGTAAGCAGCCCAATGGCCTTGATGGGGTTGCTCCTCTGGGCACAACAGGCCAGGGCTGCCCACCACCCCGATGGGCATGGACTGCCCCAGGAGAGGGTGCTGGGGATGGAAGAAGATCCCCAGAAAGGTTGAGTCCCAGTGCCAGCCTGGTAAACAAGAGCTGCTCAGATGCCAAAGGGTTAAGGGAGAGGTGTGGAGAGGGAAAGTGCCAGAGAAATCCCCCTCCTTCCCAGTGAAATCCACCCACACAGGCACTAACAGGAAGAGAAGAGATTCTAAGGAGAGCCTTGGCAGCAGCTATTTCACCAAGGAACACAAAACCCACTCTGTGCCCAGCCATGGACCTGCCCACTCCTCCACCTCCAGCAACTCCCCAGCTCTCGGCCACCTAGGGTGGGAGCTGTCTCTATGGTGGGATGGGACCTGGAGGCTTGGGACTGTGAGGAGGGGAGACACAGTCCCTGCTCTCAGGGAGGGGCTATGGAAAAGGACGCAGCAGCGGTACCCTGTGCCCGCAGAGAGTGGACTTGACTTAGAACTCTGGGGGGAGAGGGAGTCCTCATGGAAAGGGGGCAGGGCATGCGGCCAGCAGGGGCAGCCTTCCTGCAGGATGCATCCAGGATCGAGGACCCAGTCTACTGTAGGGGACCGTAAGCAGTAAGTTTTGGTTGGCCTGTCCTCCAGGAGCACCCTGCCAGACCCCAACTCCAACCCACCGTCCTTTCTGTGTCTGCCAAGGAGTCCTGTGCTGCTGGCCAGCTTTTCTCCACTAGCTCCCAGGTCCTTCCCTGCGGCTCCCTCCCCTCACCAAGGCCCATCTATGTTCTCAATTTGGGGATCCCTTCCTTCTGCTGCTCTCCCTGACTTGTCTTGCCAGGTGAGGTTGCCCACCTCACATCCTCTCCCAACCCTAGGCACACACCCGGGGCCCACATGCCCCCCTCGCTCATTAGTTCTCGGGGCAGGAATGCATCCCGCTCATCTCTAGCCTGCCAGGCCCAGCACAGGCCTGCACACAGCACTCTCAAGTGACATCTGAAACAGGAAGATTCTGGCCCTCGTGTGGAAACTTCCTCCTGTTGCCCTAGTCCCTGACCTTTAAGAGAACAGTGTCTCTGAATGTGTGTGGTTGGTAGGAGGAAGGTGTGGACTCCTAAGCTCTGGGCAAGCCTTAGGAAGGACAGGAATGAATGAGGGAACCACACAGCATCTCCTCTGTCTGAGGACTCCCTCCCACCCCAACAGGGAGACATTAGGAAAGGCATCTTCCCAGGGGTCCTCAGGACTTGGCACCTGTACCAAGAGGGAAGTGTGGGTCCCCAAAGGAAACCCAAAAGCAGAAGTTTGCAAGCAGTTGCTATGGTTTTAGGGCAGGGCTGCAGTGAAATGCTCCCGGGTTTGCAGGGCAGCTGGGTAGCATGTATATGTAACCATGGCAACGGGGTGAGGTGGGGAGAACCAGAAAAGAAAAAAGGAAGCCACAGTTTGGGGTGGGGATGGGGGGTGGGGGCGCTGGTGACAGGGTGAATTCATGTGCAGCTCAGGGGCCAGAGCAGGCCTTGGTGCACAGGGCCTCAGACCTTCTGGGGTCTTGAGTCCCCACCCACGGCGCCCTAGCTGCCCTGCTCCCTCCTCCTCCACTGGGCTCCCTCCTTCAGGTCACAACTCTGCGCCCAGCTCCATCAGCTGCCCGCCTCACCCTTGGCCCCCTCACATACTTCCCTTCCACCATTTAAATGTCCTCACAAGGACGTCCTGCACGTCAGATGCAGTGACAGTCATGAACTATGGAAACTAAATGTTCTTCTCATCACCCCACTCCTTACTAGTCTGGGATAATGACAGGCTATTCTGTTTTCCCCTGCAAAACCTTCAGGCTCCTCCACTTCAGGGGGTGCCCTGCTCTTGTTTACTTCATGCACTTAATCCCAGGCAGGGTTCATCACCTGTCCCAGCTCCTAGCCTTGGACCCTCTGCTCTGCTGTCCTTCCAAGGGGTAGTCTCCCCAGACCAAGCAGGTCAGAAGAGAAAAAGTCAAAGAAACATGCTCTTCCCCACTCCTCCACCATCCAGTGTGACCCACTGTGGCCTCTGGACATGTACCCATGAAGCAAACATCACGCCTTAAGAAAAGGCCCACAAGGGCATGTCTTCTGCCCCAGATGGACTAGCAGCGTGACACCTCAGGCAGGATGGTCCTTGCTCAAACAGCTACCCCTTGTGTGGGTGCCACGCATTTTAGAAGCTGAATTATCACTGCCATGATCTCATAGTAACCCCATGGAGGGGCGGGATGAAACTGCCCGTGTTCCTTTTACAGATGGGAACTTGTGCAAGGAACTTTGTTAACTTGTGCGCGGTCTCCAGGAGTTAAGGCTGCACCTCCGATGGCCAGTCTAGGACAAGCTTCTACTGCCCTAAGTACCTGCAGCCCTATGGGCTTCTCGGCCAGCCCTGGTCCCCAGCCTCTGTTGGCTGCAGGGCCACAGACAGCCCTGACCACAGACAGCCCTGACAGCCCCATTTCTCTTCTGATCCTGGACACAAGCAGGGGAAAGGGAAAGGGAACTAACTTGTAGAGTCCTTTGTAAGTACTATCACAGAATGCTGACAATGACCATCCCCTGTTCTATTGTCCTTTTTATCAAATGAGAAAACAGGTCCAGAGGGACCAAGGAGGATACTCAAGGCATACAGATAGGGGGTTTAGGACCCAGATTAGAACCTAGACATTCTGACTTTACCCCAAGTCGTCCCCTGCCTCCAGGTGTCTCTTAGGAAGAATCCGCCATCCCCGCCCACACCCTCAGAGGCCCTGGGGTGGCTCTGCTTGGGGAGCACCAAAGCAAAACATGAGGCTGGGCTTCTCACTCAGGTCTCAGAGGCTGCTTCTCAGCAGAGAACAAGCTCCCTGGACATCAGCCCCGCTCTCAGGGACAGCCTCTTGGCTGGCCAGGGACCCCGCCTCGGGGCCTGTTGCTCACCCCCCACAGCCATCACCCTAGAAAGGAGTCTCCCAGTGGCATTTGCACCTGTCCCTCCCTGGAGGGCGTGGCCATGTTCTGCTCCTGCTGTGCTCCCCACCAGCAGACATCGTTACCCCTGGCTCGAGAGCCGCCAGCCCACAGAACCGAGAAACAACATGTTCTGTGCCATGTCTCATCTACTCAGGATCCTGGCCAGGCCCCTCTCAGCCCCCTGCTTCTGCAGCAGAAGCTTTCCTGCCAGCTAGGGTGCAAGGCTCTCCATCTCTACTGCCTCGAGCATTTTGAGCTGGCAGTGGTTAACAAGCCCTTTCCCCTCACTGCCTGCAGCACACAGGGCCTCATGGCCGAGCAAACAAGGTGCCAGAAGCTGTAACAATCTGTGCTCATTTGTGGAATCAAGTCCGGGAAGCACTTTTTAAAAAACAACAACAACAACAAAAATGGTATCCTCAAACCGGTTTATCATCCAACCAGAACTGAACCTAAATGTTTTCTAAAATTACTGAGTCAGAACCAGGTATCTATCAAGATAAAACAAAAACATGTTGACCACCCACAATGTACCGGGCACCTGGGTGTTCATTTTTGTACTTCATCCACCCAATGGAGAAAGAGACCTTATTAGTCCCATTTTACAGATGAAAAAACAAGAGAACCAAGGAGGTAAGAAACCTATCCAGGCTATAAAGGTTGTGAATGGCCAACTCAAGATTCAAATGGCTGGCTGCCTACCATTGGGCATGGGTGGCAGTTAGTGTGTTGACCTCAGGATCCCAGGCCCCAGAGACTTATCCACCCACCCACCCTCTCTCAACCCAAGCCTTTGTGTTCTTTCAGTTCCCAGGAGCCTGACACCAGCAGCCACTTCTCCCCCAGCTGAAAGAAACAGGGGCTTGAGTTTGCTATAACACATTTTCATGCCTGAGATCAAGATTTTAGAAATGACAGAGTCCTATACCCTCTGGTTACCCAGTGAGAAAATCAGGCTGATTTTGACACATGGGTTTTTCAAAAACCAGAATGTGCATTTGAGGTTCAGCAGACTGAGCTAATTCCTTCTGCCTGGGGGGCCAGGCCCTCCTCCGAGTCCCTAGATGCATGTTCCACTAGGTAGGAGGACATCTGGGACAAGGGCTGTGATTTAACTTGTCATCATTCTGTTGCCAGTGCTTAGCACGCATGCCACATCATCACTGCTCAGACAAGACTGGATGGATGGAGAGTGGGTGGGTGGATGGATGGATGGGTAGGTGGGTAGGCATTTTTAAATGTCCTTTTGGCCCCCCAAATTCAAACCTGAGTACAAAACACAAGTCTCCTTTAGCCAGTTGTAACTCTGTCCTATGCATTTCTATGATAGCATTTGTACGGTTCCTATTTATCTCCTGCAAGACAAGGGCTCCCCTATTTATTCTGATTGCACTCAGCCTGCCACAAAAACCATACCTACGTTACCAGCCCTGTACTCAGACAGAATACTCCTCTGAGTTCCAGACCACAAAATAGGGGCCGAGGAAATCTGCAAACACCTTTTCCTGAAGCAGCTGCACCGGGGACCTGGAGGTGGAGAGCTGTGATGACTCTGCCTCTTGGGCTGGTTGTGCTGGAATAGCTGTTGCTGTAGCCTAGTGAGTCCTGTAGGGACTGGGATAACCCAAGGAGCTGGCAAGGCAGCCATCTTCTTCTAGAAGTTTCTCCCGACCACCTCTAGCCAAACCCAGCCAGCATTAAAGGGAGATGAAGAAAATCCTGCTGGTACATGGAGGTCAGGCTGAGCCTCAGGTGGTCAGTTAAGGGGTCAGAGCAGGAGCATGGCAGGGATGCCCACACCTGATGGAGAATGTGACCTGTGTGGAAGGAAGGGGTACATCTAGGGCAGGTGAGAAGTCAGGGGCGGTCTGGTCACTCTGAGAAACCTCTGGAGCCACAGTGGCCAGATCCTGATCCCCAGGTGGAAAACCCTCAGATGAGACATCAAAGCTACTTCCATCGCCAACACCCTCCTCCAGATGTCTGAAACTTCTAGATGTGTGACAGGCTGGGTGTGAGGAGGAGGAAACCAACCAGCCAGCCTCGAAGAGTGCCTCCTCCCAGTCACAGAGCACCCAACGTCTGAGCACTTCTTCTGCTGTGCACGCTTCAGGGAATTTTCACCACATTCCCCATCAAGTCACCTGTGTAGGCCAGTGAGCCACATACCCTCCCTCAAAAGGGAAAGAGCTGCTGGGAGGGAAACCACCTCAGCTCCAAGCTTGGGTCATATTTTAATAAAAGGCCGTTTTCTACTTGGAGTGTCTGGGGGGAATCGCTTTAATGGAAAGGCATCTAGATTCTGGTTCTGGGCACTCAGATCAAGCAACGGCCATAGGAAATCCTCTGCGGAGACAGAGTCCAGCCTCTATCCCTGTCAGTGAGATAAACGCTGACCATTCTCACACAGACAGCCAAGGCCCTGTTTACAAAGCCCTTCCCAAGCCCTGTCTCACTTGCTTCTCAAAGTTATCCCCCTGGCTCTTTTACAGATGAGAAAACCAAGTCAGTGAATCACAGACATGATCTCAATCATTGCTGCGAGGATTACAGTATGTGACCTTGACCAAAGCTGTGGTTTTTCTAGTAGTCATGTATGGATGTGAGAGTTGGACCGTAAAGAAGGCTGACCACCAAAGAATTCATGCTTTCAAACTGTGGTGCTAGAGAAGACTCTTGAGAATCCTTTGGACTGCAAGGAGATCAAACCAGTCAATCCTAAAGGACATCAACCCTGAATATTCACTGGAAGGATTGATGCTGAAGCTGAAGCTTTGATACTCTGGCCACCTGATGCGAAGAACTGACTCACTGGAAAAGACCCTGATGCTGGGAAAGATTGAAGGCAAAGGAGAAGGGGGTGGTAGAGGATGAGATGGTTTGAAAGCATCACCTACTCAGTGGACATGAACTTGAGCAAACTCTAGGAGATAGTGAAGGACTGAGGAGCCTGGTGTGCGACACTCCACGGGGTCCCAAAGAGTCGGACACGACTTAACAACTGAACAACAAATGACCTTGACCAAGACACACATCTGTCCTGGACCTTACTTTTCATATCTGTAAGATGAGAACATAGTAATATATTAGATTAAACAATATGAAACTTACTTTTCACATAGCTCAACACAGTGCCTACTAGAAGAGATGATCAGCTTGGAAACTGGCAGAGAAAGGACTCAAGAAATGTTTCCAGTTTCACCTTTTGATGTCCCACCTGCAGACAACACTGTAACCCTCAGCACAGGAAAGTGGAAATAATGGCCTGTGTTTCCCAAGGCAGGTGACTTCCTTGCAGTTACCTGATGGTGTAGGTGCTGAGATGGCCGAGGTGTGTGTAGGGGGCAGGGAGGGGATGCTGGTCCACGGCTGAGGGTCCATAATTATAAACTGGGGTTCAGTCTGTGAGAAGTGCACTGTTCTCCCATGAGAACCAGATCTGGCCTTGGTACTGCTACGCCCACATCGGGCAAACTAGCTAGATGTCCCCACTCGAGCACACGCTCTGCAAATCTTTCAGGACCACATCCTGGCCACTTTGCTCTTGGGATCCAAATATCCATACCCCTTCCTGGGCACTCTCGGATCTGAATGGACCCCACCTGGCTGGGGAAGGATACACTATTTCTCCCCTAATCCAGTGACCCCACCCCCACATCCCTACCCCCCATCTACTTGCAGGAGGGACCTGCTCAGCTAGAGACAACCCACTGACCAGAGTTCTCTAAACAAACCCCGGCATCACACAGGCCCAGGTGTCCAAAGAGACATTTGTTTCTGGCTGTTTGGGGGACCTGGTTTCTCAAACTCCACTTTCAGTCACCGCTCTCAGATGCATCATTTTTAGAAACCTAGTTCTCAACCCAGGGGTCCCCAGCTCATAAGCTCTGAGGGGCCCCTCCATCAGAAGACACCTGACTTTGTCCTCTGGGGACACCCTCAGGGGTGCTCCTGCCCACCCCTCCTCCAGTCCCCTCGGGCCACATCCTTCATCTCACCACCTCCTGGACTACCCAACACATCTCTCCCCCTCACTGAGCCTCCATGGCACAGGTGTGCGTGTGTGAATACGCGCATGTGTGCATGTGTGTCTGCCTGGGGCAGGACAAGCGGTCTTATGAAAAAAATCTAGAGAGTATTTCACGCCATACCCCCTCCGCCTTATCTCTGCACAGCACTCAGGCCCTGAAACCCTGGATAGTTGAAGAGTTATTTGTTTACTGCCCACCTCCCTCACTAGAACGTAAGCTCCATGCGGGCAGGGAGTTTTCTCCATTTTGTCTGCTGCTGTTTTTCTGGTGTCCAGAAAGGGGCCTAGCACAAAGTAGATGATACTCTGAATTAAGAGTGGCATGGGACTTCCCTGGCAGTCCAGTGGTTAAGACTTTGCCTTCCAATGCAGAGGGTGAGGGTTTGATCCCTAGTTGGGGAGCCAAGATCCCACATACCTTGTGACCAAAAAACCAAGACGTAAAACAGAAGCAATATTACAACAAATTCAATAAAGATTAAAAAAGGACTGGTGCGAGTGCTTGAATACGTACTTGTACAGGCATCTCACCCCCGTGAGTTACTGTCACTTTAGAGGTGAGGAGCTGAGGCTCGCAGAGCTTAGGTGATCTGCCCAGGGCCTAAGCAACTGAGTGGCAGGGCTGGAACCTGAATCTAGGCCTCATGCCATAAAAATTACATGTTCCTTCCACTCCCCTCCATCACCACAGACCCAGCTCTGAGCTGTTCATGCAACATTCTGTTGACAAGCTGATGATATCATTTAATTCCAGAAGGAGGAGGTAGGAACTTGTCAGCTTAGTTCCTGGTCATTGGAGGGCAGGACCCAGGCCCCCGAAGGCAGCCTTATACACCACACCTAAAGCTCATAAGCAAGCCGCACCCCCTGGGGGGCAAGCAAAGCCTGCTGCAGTGACATCCACGGGGGGCTGATTTCAGCCAGGACCTGGTGGTCTAAGCCTGAGCCCCGCAGCTTTCCCCCACGGAGCAGAGGCTGGAGGCCCGGGTAGAGCCTTGGCACTCACCATGGACTCGCTGATGAGGAGCAGCAGCAGGGCTTCCTCAATGTTATCCTTCGGGCAGTAGAGGCTGGAGGACAAAGAAGGCAGTCTGGCTGCAGGGCGGCCCTCACCAAGCAGCACAGCTGGCCCGCCCCGCTGGCCCTTCTGCCCCGGCGTCGGCACCAGCCCTCGTAAGGTGACCTTCCCCTGCATAATTCACAGGCACCGGATTCCACCTGCAGTTCTTTATCGTGCCCCAGAGTCACAGGCCTGAAAGGCTGTGGGGGGCGAGGGTGGGAAGCACTGCAGTGCTCTTGGGGTGGGGGTGGGGATGCCCGTTCCAGCCCCCAGCGCTGCCTGCAGCGAGTGGCTAGGGCAAGCTGCAGAGAAGAGTGGGAAAGAAGCTCACAGACCCCACCTCCAATTGTTGGCACAAACAAGACAGATGGTGCATGAAGGCAGGGACTCCTCAAATAATTGTTTGGCCTTTGGAAGCTTTACAGGACCCCCTACACCCACCGTGAGCCCTGCCTTCTCTAGTCTACTCGGCTCCTGCCTGTTCTAAGGAGCCTGCCTGGCAGGGAGCTGGGCAGAAACTGCAGGAGAGCGTGGAGCAGAGAGAGGGGCCACCTTGGGCACCCGACCCCAGGGACGGTGGCCTGAGTTTGGAGTGGTCCCCTGAGCAGACAGGGCTTACTTGTCTCCTTCGTAGAGGTGAGGTTTCCGCAGGGCCTGCGTGATGAAGGAGTTCTCCTCCTTGCTCATGAACTCAGGCAGAGGCTGAGACAGGGGGTTCCAGTAGCACTCCTCACTCAGGGAGTGCAGCAGGACCCCTGCCAGGTGCTTGGCGGCCATCTGGCAGAGAGGGCAGGACTCAGATGCAGGCGCAAGCTGGCTCTGCCCTGCTGGGCCCTCTACCCACGGCCCGGCCACATCTGCCTGCTGGCCGTGTGCTGCCCCTCCAGGAGGCCCACCACTCCACCCCCACGGAGCCCCCTCCCTTCTCTGTGCCTCTAGCACTGAGCTGCCCCCACCCCTTCCGTTGGCCTTTGATGGCTCCCACTTCATCTTTTGTCCTCTTTCTTCTCTAGACAAGAGGTACATTTCCTCCTCCTTCTGGCCCCATGGAGCCCAGCATGGCTCTGAGTGTTCACAGGCCCTTGCAGAGCATAAGGCCCCCTGGTACAAGCAGCTTTCTCCACCAGACACCTTCCTGATATTTGACAGAGAAGTGTAGAGTGAGAAGCAGCTGTGGCTCTGATTTGGGGTGAATAAAAGCCTAAGAGGGCAGGCCTGAAGTGGGGCAGGTAAGCGAGCCAAAGTTCTTTATTAAGATCAGGAACAAAAGCCTGAGAATTAGCACACCACCGTGCTAGGAAGGGATGTCAGGAGGCTTCAGCACTGATCTAACATGAGGGGCTATGCACAGTGCTGTGATGAGAAGGATGCTGAGGGCGTGTCCCAGGCTTGGAGGAAAAGAATGCTGCGGTTGACTAGCAACGTCTGCCGTGAGCATGACAGAGAGAGGATAAACACGCACACGTGCATGCAACATATGGTCATCCCTGATTCAGGGGTTGCCTGCTAGGATTTCTGCAGCCTCCTGCTGAAATCAACCCCTGAATAAACCAGCCAGAGCCAGCACCCAGCCCTGGGGCCTCCTCCATTACCACTTTGAAGTTCTGAGTTGCTTTGGTCTCCACAGTGCGTAGCACCTCCCGGAGCTCTTTCATGCCTTTCACGATGTTCCTAGTGGGAAGACAGCAGAAGCAGGGTGGTTACCAGCCTAGTTCCCACAAAGACATCCTCATCAAACCTGAGGATGCTAGGAGGAGCCTGCCCATTTGGATGTTATCTGACAACATCCAGTACTTGGTAAGAAAGGTCAGAATTGTAATACCAGGATCCTAGGGGCCCAGGACTTCACTGATCAAAGAATACAAAGGCTTCCTCTTTCCTACGGCCCTCCAGAAACCCAGGCCTCCAGTTCACCATCAGAAAGGGACCAAGATTGGGTCTTTCAGATAGCCAGAGGGAATTTGTTATACGACGCAGGGATGCTCAGCCAGCTGCTCTGTGACAACCTAGAGGGGTGGGACGGGGTGGGAGGAAGGAGGGAAGTTCAAGAGCGAGGGGACATAGGTATACCTATGGCTGATTCACGTCGATGTATGGCAGAAACCAACACAACAATTGGTTTACACACAATTGTAAAGAAATTAGGAATTACCCCAAATTAAAAAAAAAAAGGACCAGGTAATTTCAAAGATATCATTCTGGCCCAAGTACTCTGGGCTGGTGTCAAACTTTCAGACTTGAGGTCAGCCTCAAATTCTCCATCTTCACCCACCACATCTGGTCTACACTGGAATCCATCCTCACCTCTCAGTCCTTACATCACCTGGGGCTTAGATGACAGCAACGGCTGGTCTCGCCCACTCCAGTCAGGCCTCTGTGCCTTAAGCTTTTTAAAGTGTGATCCATAGTAAGAAATACGCCTGACATTGCAACCCTATATATATGCACACACTGCTTACATAGAACTGAAGTACGTTTCTTGATCCAATATCTATCTCTACTACGTGCAAGGCAACCCACTCTGATATGTTCTATTTTACAACTCCTGCGACTTCCTTTTAAAAAAATGCTTGTAGCAGCCCACTACGCAGATTATGCAACCCACTGCTGGGTGTGACCTGAGTTTGAAAAACTGCTGCCACTGCCCCTTGAGGACTCCACCTGACACGCAGGAGACCTCTTGTTCCCCTCCATGTTCGCTTTTCGTTGGTCCCTCCAGGCTTACAGAATCTAGCTGAGGCCCTCATGGGGCTGTCAAGCCTGCTCCTTGCCTCTCTCCCATGGCATTTCTCACCACTTGAGTTCTTTCTAAACAACTGTCCACAGTTCCCTATGTCAAGTCTTGGCACAGGCTTCCCCCACTGCCTTTAAGGGCCCTTCCCCTGCTACTGCTGCTAAGTCACTTCAGTCGTGTCCGACTCTGTGCGACCCCATAGACGGCAGCCCACCAAGCTCTGCTGTCCCCGGGATTCTCCAGGCAAGGATGGGTTGCCATTGCCTTCTCCCCCTCCCCCTACACATCCTTAAAAAAAAAAAACCTGTGTTTTTACACATCACTTTCGACATCACCTCCGCCTTGCAGCCTTCCCAGGCCCTCCTGACTGTGTAGCTCTTGCCTCGTGTCAAGTCCTCTTTCGAAGCAAGCGTGGCACAGCAGTCATTTCCCATTTACAGGCTGACCCCCTTTCACACTGTGCACCCCCTGAGGGCAGGGTTCCTGTCTTGTTCCTGAAGCTCAGCCTGGGCATACAGCATGTGCTCAGCAAATGCCCTCACTTGTTCTAGGGGGTTCTCTAGATCACAAGGAAAATTAGTAGCTGCCAGGCCAGCAAATTTAGAAATGAAAGAGGGTAAAGAGCCAAAGGTGACCGCTTGGGAAGTCACATGAGTCCCTCCTGCAGCGTTTATGCATGAAACAGATTCCTGGGGACTTTGAGCTTGGAGCCATAAAAGGACAGAAGCTCAATTCCCTGCCTTCTGGAAACCTCTGGTTTCTGACAAGCAAGCAAGCAACATTATAAATTTCGATCCCCGTTTTTAAGATTGACAATGGAGACTAAGACCTGGGGGATAGAATAAGAATCATAGCAATCTTCCCTAGTCTGTTTAGAGCTTCTGAAGAGCCAGAAAGGGCACGAAGCACAGGGCACCACAGGGTCCTTAGAGACTTCATGTCTGGGGGCTGATACTGAAGGCAGAGTTCACCTCTGTGGGTTGTGTGCAGTCTTCTCCTCTATAAAATCACACCTTCAGTTTCAAACAGCACCTCCCAGACTCCTATCATCTACATGCCACATCTACACTTTTGGCTACTAGCTGTACACCATTAGTGTTATTGTTTTGTGCAATACTTTTCTTTATATCTTCTTTCTTTTTACTTCAGTAGACATCCCACCTTCATCAAACATACCTGAAATCATGGATTTGGGGTACAAGTTGTTTGGCTTCAGATTTCACATTTCTTTTTTGCTAATAAATATTACATACAGAAGTACTTTTTTTTTTTCATTAGTACTTTAAAAAACTTAGTCTGTGTATCACTTACAACCATCTGTGTACCACTAGAGGTACTAAGGTGGGACCAGCAGCATTAGCATCAGGGGAACTTGTTAGAAATGCAAATTCTGAGGATCCCTACTCCAGATCTGCTGGATCAGAAATTCTGCTGTAGAGTCCAGCAATCCATGTTTTATCAAACTTCCAAGAGGGTCCCAATGACATTCAAGTTTTAGAACCACTGATTTAGACGATTCCTCAATGTCTTCCAGTTCTCCTATGCTAAGCAATCAGGTTCCAGGAGGAACAACCTGACAGGGAAACCCTGGCTTTGCATCCAGATCCTAAATCTGCAATCTTAGGAAAGTGAGGTAGCCAATCTGAGTTCTAGTCTCCCTGTCTGCAGGAGGATTCCTCATTTGCTCACAGTGCTGTCGGGAAGATGAATGTATGTGAAGCCCGGAGGACACCAGGTATGTGGTACAGACTTACTGAATATTAGCTATTTTTCCTATTTTCCTTTCTAATCTGGGTCCTAAAGGTCACATTACTTATGTTTTAATTTGCCACATTATTTTGCACAGAAGTTCAGAAGCTAATGAGTAAAGGGAGGGGGAGGAAGTACCCAAGGGGCTGCTCCAGTTTTGTGTCCATCTTTCTCCTCCCATCAGCGCAGCCCACAGGGGACATTAGAACAGGGCTCCCTGATAGGCTAACCACACCCAGGGACAGGCTGGGAGCCCCCACAAGCCCGAAAGCAAGAGTCTGCAGCAGAAACCCTTCAAGCCCACTGAGGACTCTGCCTTAGAGAAGGACCCAGAGATGGACAGCAGGGGCAGCTGAGAGGAAAACCACACGGCAATCACTATTAGAAGAGTGAGAAAAGATGCATGAATTCTCAGAAGACAGGAAATGGCTGGCTCTGGGAACTCAGCTGCGAGAGAGCTCTGCTGGAGCAGCTGGGCCAAATGGCCACAGGCTGAGGAGGGCTGGACCCTGGGGCTGCCCCAGGGCCCCTGTGGCCCAGAGGAAGCCAGGAGCACCCCGGACCTGTGGGTGATTTTCCACTCTGTGGGCTACCTGCCAGCCTCCTCCCTGGCATCCTGGCCAAGGCTGCTACCAGGAGGCCAGAGCCAACAAGGACTATGATCCCTTCTTCCCACTGCAAGGGAAGGACTGTCCTCTCTCTGCCTGTAGTTTCTACAACATCAACACTCAGAAAGCACTCCCAGGTCAGCAATACTGGCACTGCCTGGGGATTTGGGAGAAACACAGACTCCCAGGGATCCTGTTTCTCCCAATACACACACAATTTAGGAATGAGCACTGTATTTTAACAAGATCTTGTGCTCCCAAAGTTGTATATTTTTACTGTTTTCAAATCTATAAGGGAACTAGGCACCTACTTCCAAGAATTTTTTAGCAAAGTAATCATCCTTAGGCATCTTTTGGGTAAGTTCCAATTTTTATTGAATGCAGATAAAGAGAAAAACCACAAAGGTTCTAGTGGCCAGAGCTAGACAGGGAGAGACCCAGGCTCCTGGCCAATGCTGATCTGTTCTGAAATGTCGGGAATGCCCCTCTGCCTCAGCTCACCCCTCCAGGAAATGGGAAACAAGCTGGGGTCTCTCCCACCAGCCTGAATAATTCTGTCACAGGTCTAAACTGATGGTGCCAGGTAGAGCTGGGGCTTTTCTGAACCCCGGGAGAGGCCAGTTTGAAAGATCTCTTTGTTCCAATCTCTCACATTGACCTTTCTGAGCAAAGCTGCCACTTTTAACAATATCCAAACAGGAGCCTCCAACAAACCCTGGCCCAGAATCAGGCTGCATGCAGACAAGCCAAGAGGCCATGGATTCCAACTCAAGCAAACCCTGGCTGGTTAGGAGCAGAGAGAAAGAGGAGATGTGCGTGCAGGCATGGGTCAATGGAAACAACCTGTCTTAGAGCGGCCTGCAGGTGGGCCATGCAAGGAGGTGGCAAGCTCCTGGGGCCCCTGGTCAGCAGCAGGCAGTGGGGAGGATTTTGGAAAGCACTTTATCTCATCCAGTCTTTACAACTTTTAATGAGGTTGGTGAGGGAAGTTTCATATTCCTGGGCACCAGCTCAATGCTTGGAACACAGGAGGCACTCAAGAAATTATTGTGGAATAAATCCATCCATTCTCCAAGGGGAAAATTAAAGCCCTGAAGACGCCTGCCCTTTCAGGCCATCACTCACCCAACGGAAAAGGTGGGTTCCCTGCAGGCGCCAAGGGATTCAGATTTCACTCTCTTCTAGCTAACCAGACCCTCCAGAAAGACAACGGTGTTCTGACTTGGCACAGTTACACTTCTCTTTCCTGGCTATCTGAACTCCAGGACTCCCTCGACTAAGTCTTTTTAAAGGGCTCACTGCATACCAAATACCTGGATATTTTCCGACTCGATGGACATGAGTTTGAGCAAGCTCTGTGAGATGGTGATGGACAGGGAAGCTTGGAGTGCTGCAGTCCATGGGGTTGCAAAGAGTCGGACATGACTGAGTGACTGAACTGAACTGGATACTGAACACCAACTCTCCTGTTCTCAACAGACATCCAACTAATACAGGGGGAATGAATTAAGAGACTGATGATGAATGAATAGCTCATTTATGGGCTTGCACGTAAGGAGCTCATGGTCTATAAATTTAGCCATGCCCCTGATTTATTCAAGAGCTTAGCAAAATATTTTGCATACAGTAGGGTGCTCAACAAATTTTCTTGAGGGTGAGAATGAGAAACAAGGAATAAGAAAATACATGGAATTACCACTGAATGGAACCTAAACAGGCTCTGGTACGCATGGCCCCAGCCAGAAGTTTCTGTTTCAGGGCTGGCACTGCTAATCGTGTATGAGAAGTTTCTGGTCAAAGACCCAGAAATGCACAGCCAGGTCCCAACAGCTGGAGAACTGAACCAGAAGACAGGGTCAGGTGAAGTTCAAATGGTTATCAAGCTATTTCTTCCTGCCACAGAACCACATCATCATTTTCAAAAACTAAAGCTCTCCTCTTCACTCCCAACCCCAGAAAAAGACTGTGACACTTCCGTGCAGGGCCCTGAGGACATCCAAGCAAGGGGACAGTTCTAGCGAGGTTGGGGATGGGTGGTGGGTACGGATGATAAGTAAAGACTGTGCATTGAGAGAGGCTGGAAGGATGTGCCTTCTCTGATGGGCCTCCGAGTTCTCCCTTCGCCTAAAGAGGTCTCTTTCGTGACCACCAGGAGGCTCTCCTGGGTTTCGCTGCTGGGTGACTTTGCTCCCTGGATGCCCCTTTGAGCCATTTGTCTCCTGCCCTCCCCCAGCAATGCAGATACTGGGTGGCTGAGAATACTAAATTACTGCTGATTGGACACATCCCTCACTGGGTTATACTCAATAGCAGGCTGGGTTTTCTAAGGTACCCACACACACACACACACACACAGTAAAAGGGAGGGTGTTTTCATAAGGCTTCACAGCCTGCCAAGCCCTGCAACGCCATTAGAAAACACACATTCCCTTCTCTATTGTTTGGTTTTGGTACAAAGAACATATATTGCTTTAGTGATTAAAAAAAAAAATAGAAAACTTTTTAAAAAGCATGCACAAAACATTCAGCCCACCTGGTTCGACACACATAACCCAAGCTGGCTGTCAGACCTGAGCCAAGAATGGGCTCTGTACGTCTAGGGAGAAAGAAGGGAAAAAAAAAAAAACACTCCAAGGAGAAATGGCCCCTTGCCCACTGTGGGGGAAGGAGACAAGTCAGCTTACATTCTTTTCTTGGGAGATGTTCAGAGACCCAGTTCTAGTGAGGTCAGGGTCATCAACAGTGTCCCTGGCATTGCATCACCCTCAGCTACCCGCTGCTGCTTCACTCCTGGAACTGCTTCATGCAAAGGAGAACCAAGCCTCCCCCACAGCCAAGACCTTGGGCTCACCAACCCCCAACTGAGAGATGCCTCCTCCTGGCAGTTGGCATCCGCAGAACTGCCTGGGGCGAGGCTCCAACCAGAGTCCACGGCTGCCCTCTGGTGGCAGCGAGGGGGAAGTGGAACCCAGGTACCCCAGGTCCCTGCCCTTTGGGAGGGGCCTTCTAACTCTGGACTTTCGGGCCAGCACTTTCAGTCCCAGGTCAATTAGGAACTCTGCCATCAGTCACAGAGCAAGGGGCAGGAGTCAGCTGGGGAAATTAACTGCTGGATCAATAGGGCAAGGCCCTTGGAAAAAATGAATGTCCCTCAGACACTGAATGAGTAAGCGGGCAGCATGAGGGAGACCCAGGCCTCAGTGATGCTCAGGGTTAAAGGAGAAGCACTGTCTGGAGGCCAGGCAAACACCACTCACACTGAACAGTGGAGAGCACCACACCCTTTAAGTTATTTCAGATCCTCAACTGGAGGAATCAATCCTCAATCCTCAACAAGCTGGGCCCTGGGAGCCAGCACTACTCGTGGTCATCTGGCCCCTGGGGCTGAGCACCCCGTTCTCAGCAGGGTCTCCTCTGATCCTCTGGAGCCTGAGTCCACACCATGCCCACATGGGAATGAGCTCCAGCTCTCAGATTCCAGCCCAGAGTCTGAGAAGCATATACCACCACCTCCCCCTGTTCTTTAGGCCCTAACGAACGTCCACCCCAACAGTGCCGGAGCCCCAGGGACTCCACTCCACCCAGCCTGTCAGAACAAAGTGTCTCCCTAGAGTCTACCCGGTCCGAGGCGGTGCCCAGCTCCCTGCCTTCTTTTCCTCCAGCACAGGGCACTGTCCACCATCCACACACGGCTCCTACAGCTCACGCTCAGACGCGGGCTCTGTAAGGAGGGGCCTCGTCCAGCCCGGGCGGCTGGGGGCGACACTCAGGGCTCTCAGCAGCAAGCTGGGAGATGAGCTGCTGGGCTCTCCTCCGGGCTTTCCCATCTTAGCCACCTTTCCCCTATTGGGCTGCGACCTCTTTCAACACAGCAAAGGGTTTCCTCCCAACCCTTCCAAACACCCCAAGAGCCCAGACAATGGGAGTGAATTTAACCACCAAGAATCACCAGGAATCGGCTATGGAGCCCTTTAAAAGACTCTCCAGAGCTGCCCCGGAGACGGTGACGGGGGTGTCAGGAATCTGCATCCCAGTCTCCCCCTGACCCTGCCTCTCACACCTTGAACTAAGACAGTGGCTCTCAAGTGCGGTCAGCCCGTGGGGTGGGACAGACACAGTTCAGCATCAGGTTTGGTGGCAACACCACCTGTTGGCCTTGTGACTTTGGGCAAGTTCCTTAACCTTTCCTTCAGGAAAATGGGGATATTACCAGTTCCAACTTTATAGGATTACATGTAAAGGCATCAGCATTCTGCCTGACATGCAGTAAGTATTCAACAAATATTGGCAACTATCAAGAAGAAAGGTGTAAAGACATTATTCAAAGCCCACCCAGGACTACTTTATCTTTGTCACATTCCAGGGTCACCTCTGGGCTGGATGAGTTCCCAGGAAACAGAGAGGGAAGGACCGAGCTGCTGCCAACATCCTGAGAACTGCTCCTCACATTCAGGCTTTCAAATGTTCGGGCTGTTCGCTGGGAAACAAATGATGATTCAATCTCTATTTGTCTATATGTGGGAGGCAGGGTGGAGCAGGGGTTGGGGGAGTCGGCATCCTGGCTTTAAGGACCGAAATTTGTGCTTCAGGAGGTAGAGGACAAAGACAGGGGAACAAAGTGACAGCCTCAGAAAACGAACCGAAATGACATGGGCTTTCCCGGAGGGGCGATGGTTGGTTAATGCCTCTGCCCACAAGGGGTGTGTGCGCGCGCGCGCACACACACACACACACACACACACACACAGCCTGAGTGTGTGGAACAAAGACAGGGCAGGAAGCAGGCCCACTCTAGGGAGGAGCAGGCCTGGTTCCGGAAGAGGAGCCACTCTCTGAGAATGTGACTCAGGGTTCCAGACAAGGAAGTGGAGCCCTGACTCAGCAGAGCAAGGATCATCAGGACCCTGTCCTTCTCCCACACATCCCACAGGTGCCAAGGCTGCCCTCTGACACCCCCGAAACCTTAAGTGGCATGGGTTTCCAGGCCACTCACATCTGAAGCTGGAACCCCAAGGAGTGATGTCAAGCAACTGACTCAAGCTCATTTGAGCCCTGGCCCTGGGGGTCACGTGACCTCCTTCACAGAGCACATGGTCCAGCTTGGCACACAGCATGTGCTTGATAACTTGATCTCTCCTTCCCCTCCTGGCTGTCCAAGATGCTCACCTTGACCTCATCATACCAGCAGAGAAGCTAGTATGGGGAAGGGAGCAGGCAGCCCTGAGGGGTGAAGGGAAGGGGACCTCAGTGGAGAGGGAGTTAACAGTGCTCTGAATTCCATACACCAGTGTCTTTTCATTCCCGCTCTCCTCTTGGACCCTCACACCTGGGGATATAAGACAAACAGAGACCCCCTGTTAGAGGTGAGGGTGGGGGCAGAGGAAGAACTCACTCAGGGTCACTGAGTGGCTCGCGATTCCTTAGCCCTGCTCTGATGACCACCGACTCTTCAATCCAGAAGCTGAGACCACGCACACCAAGCAGGGGCATACTTGCAGGAATACGTGGCAAGCTGTGAGCACCTCGGGGGGTGGCCACGGGGTCTTAACCTGGTATCTGCTGTGGGCAGTGTACCCTGGTGGTTAATGGTGTGAGGCAAGACAGGCATACACAGTCCTAGCTCTGCTCCGGACAAGTCACTTGCGTTCTCTGTGCCTCAGTTTCCCATCTGTAAAGTGGGGATGTGAATGACAGTACTTAACTCAGAGGAGTGCTGGAAGGACAAAGTACACAAGCAAGCAATGCACAAATTCAGCACGTAATGCGTGGCATGTATTAGCAAAAGGAGTATTTCTTATGAATGAATGAAGGGCACAGAACGCTAAAATCTGAACCATCTGGGGAACCCACTGGCAGTCCAGTGGTTAGGGCTTGGCGCTTCCTGCTGCTGCGGCCCAGGTTCCATCCCTGGTCAGGAAATTAAGTTCCCACAAGCCATGCGATGCCGTCAAAAAGAACTGTCCCCTCCCCCCAAAATCTACTCCTCTGCTCCACAGGGCTCCCCTACAGAAAAAGAGCACCTCTTCTCCTGCGAGAGGCCCTGACAGGAAGGAGTTCTTAAGCGGAGAGCAGGTATCAGCAAACTCTTTTCTGTAAAGGGCCAGGGAATAAATATTTAAGCATTAGCCATCCAGTCTCAAGCCCAGCTACTCAGTTCTGTGGGTGAGACAATATGCAAATAATGGGTGTAGCTATGTGCCAATAAAACTTTATTTGCAAAAACAGGGTGACAACAGTCTCCTGCTAAAGGGGAGCAGCCAGGTGGCAGCTGCCTGAGCAGTAAAAACAGGAACCAGTCTGCCAGGCCTCTATCTCACTGAAACTGAGGTTCAGTAATCAAATAAGAACAAAAAAGCAGATGGTGGGTGGAGCTAGAGCAGACAGGGTGCCACCCAATGGCCCCACCTCCCTGGCCTGGTTGGTGGGAGGCACCCAGGGGCACCCAGGCCAGTACCACCCTTGGGAAGAAAACTGCCTCAGCTCTCTGGGCCGCCTGATCCTCGCATCCCAAATGGGGACACCACTACCTCCCTGGCCTAGCACTTGAGAGTTTTTTTCTTTTTAAGTGTAAATTTAAAGCTTGAGGCAGCAGCCCATCTAGCTGTGGAGTGCTTCTAAAAAATAATACAAATAAATTATAATGATTTTCTAAGCAGCTGTGACGAATAGGGTGCTGGGCTGGGTGTTCACATACGAGGGAAGAGCAAGGAGGGAACCTGTGTCCCTGGCCGGGACCATCTCCCTTTTCTTACCATTTGGAGGACAGGACTAGTGGGGCAACCCACTGCCTCTACCAGGAGGGTGGTATAGGGAGAAAGGAAGGGGCACAGGTCTCCTCCAGGCTGGGGTCCAGCTGGGGCAGGACCACCTCTCCCCAGGCCCAGGCCCACCTCCAGCCATTTCAGCCACCTCTGCCTCTGGGGAGTGGCCTCGCCATGGCCTGCTCCGCATTCTGGGCAAGGACTCTGCTTCCTTCTCTTCCAGGTATTAAGCACTGAAGCTCAGAGCTTCCAACACCCCAAATGGGATGTGGCTCTGATGGGACTGGAATGCCTGCTGGATGGAAAAGCTGCCTGGGCCAGAAACTATGCCTCCATCCAGCTGATCCCCCTCAGTGTCCCACCCCAAACAAGGGCTCCATGTCAAATCAAGCTGAAAACTTTACATGCCTTTGCCTCCTCCTCAAAATTTACCAGCTGCATTCAAGCTCCTTGGAGTTCCTACAGGGTCTGGGAAGTCTTTAACTCAGTTTCCCAAGTGTGTTTGGCCTTGGAGCGTCCTAAGTTCCCCATCTAGAATCCTCAGCCCCATCCTATCTTCTGCCCCACCCAGACTCCTCCTGTCTCTGGGAATCTCCCTTCCCTCAAAGCCCAGCTCAAGGATGACTGTCCCAGCCACGCAGCCCACCAAGTCCTAAGCCCACCCGCAGGAAGATGGGCCTGGCCATCTTCCCCTGAGCCCACAGGGAGCAACTTCACAGGGAGAAGAGATGAGCAAGGGCACAAAAGAGGCTTACAACCAAGCCCTGAGTGGAAAACACAGGCTACAAAGGGGAGTACTATAAATTATGATACTGTTTTGTTGCTGTTTAAAAAGAAAAAGAAAAAAATACATTTACATAGGAAAATGTGAAAAGACAAATATTAATAGTGATTATCTGGAGTATGGGAGCCAGAAAATTTTCTTCTATACAGAGTCAGACTGTAAATATCTTAGGCTTGGAGTCATATAACTCTGTAGTTGCTCTAATGCAGCCATAGATCTAGAAGCTATCTAAACCAATGGAAGAGCTATGTTCTAAAAACAACTTTACAAAAAAAGCAGATGACTGGTCAAAAGGTCATAATTTGCCAGTTTCTGATCTGAAGATTGAATATGTGATATTTAATTTGTCAATTTTATATTTTTCAGTATTTTTCAAATTTTCCACCATAAACATATTACTTATATGAACTAAGAAGGAGGGAGTGATCAATAAATTGTTAATTTTGGGGGAGGGAGGGATAAAAATTAGGTATTTGGGATTAAAATACACATACTACTATATTAAAAAAAAAATCAGAGAAGGCACTGGCACAGCACTCCAGTACTCTTGCCTGGAAAATCCCATGGACGGAGGAGTCTAGGGCTGCAGTCAATGGGGTCGCTAAGAGTCATGTCACTTTCCCTTTTCCCTTTCATGCATTGGAGAAGGAAATGGCAACCCATTCCAGTGTTCTTGCCGGGAGAATCCCAGGGATGGAGGAGCCTGGTGGGCTGCCGTCTGTGGGGTCGCACAGAGTCGGACACAACTGAAGCGACTTAGCAGCAGTAGCATATAAAAAATAGATAACCAATAAGGACCTACTGTATAGCACAGGAAACTATAATCAATATTTTGTATTACCCTGTAAAGGAAAAAAATATAGACAAATACATGTACATATATGTATAACTGAAGCACTTGGCTGTATACCTGAAGCTAACACAACTCTGTAAATCAACTATATTTCAATAAAATTTTTCTTAAAAAAGCTTGCACTGCGCTATGAGAGCTTACAGAGCAGCCTCTCCCACACATCTTGGTGGCATAGGAATGCAAACCCCTACGAGGTCCAAGCTGGCCATCTTTGTAGCTCAAAGAGGACTTCCCTGTAGCTCAAACGGTAAAGAACCTGCCTGCAAGGCAGGAGACCAGGGTTTGAGCCCTGGGTTGGGCAGTTCTCCTGGAGAAGGGAATGGCAATCCACTCCAGTATTCTTGCCTGGAGAACTCCATGGACAGAGGAGCCTGGCAGGCTACAGCCCATGGGGTCGCAGAGACGGACACGACTGAGTGACTAACACACACATGAGGTCTAAGCTGGTCATCTCTAGTGAAATGACCAACGCACATACCTTTTAATCCAGAATGTCCCTCTGTTAGAATTTACCCTGTAGGTTCCCACTGAAATAATGCACCAGTATGGCGCTGGCATATGCTGTAAATAGCCCAAGTTTGGAAGTGACCTATGTGTTCCTCAGTCGGGAACTGAGTAAACCACTTCCCAGTAAACTGAGGACATGTGAAGTAGGACATCTGAACCAAGGGTACTACAAATACCACGCAGCAGTGTAAAGAAAAGGCAGCTCTGATGTGGAACAATCTCCAAGAGATTTTAAATGAAAAAAGGCAAATGGCAGGATATGTATTTTAAAAAGGAAGAAAATACTACATGCATATAATCACTAAGGAAGGCTGCTAACTATCTTGGAATGACACAAGAGCCTAGGAACACTGTCTACAGAGGAACCAGGAGGCAGGGGGTGGAGATAGAAGGAAGACTTATTGTCTCCTGTACCTTTTTAATTTGGCATCCTGTGGAAGAGTCTTCTATTCCAAAAATGTTAAAAGAATGAATAAAGTGGAATTTAACAAAATGAATCACACCAAAAATGACACAGGGGCTTCAAAGGACTCTAGCCAGTCAGAGCAAAGAAAGTTGATCCCGACCCTGTTTCCTCACCTGTGGGGAGGAGGTAACCTGTGTGGCAGGCCCACCTCCACCTGGGAGGCTTGAGAAAGGTGAGGTGTTCGCCCAGCCTGCACAGTGACCAACTCCATTGAGCACATGAGTCCCCACTCCCCCAGGTCCCCTTGCTTGCCTGGATGTCCTCACGGCCCCAGCCCACAGCGTTTGCAGAAGGTGGTAATGATGCTAAGGCACTAGGGGCACAGGAAGCCCAGGCCCCTGCCTGCCAGTCTCCAGCCTGGTGGAGGCCTTGAGCCCTGTAGAACCGCCAAAGACCCAACACCACCAGCAACACACCCTCCTGGTTGGGTCGCCTCTTCCTCCATCGCCACCACCACCCAACACACCCCATGAAACACCACGCTGGGCATGGCACCTATACCCCAGCCCCACCCCCAGCAGGTGGGAACATCTACCAGGCTCTTCGCAAGGGAGGGCGCCCTTCTTAACCCCAAGGAGCAAAAGACTAAGAAAGGGGTTCTTGGCCCGTGTTTGTGCATCCCAGGGCCTCCAGTCAACACACAGGAGAACGAGCTTCTTGCCACCTCAGCTGCAGGCAGATGCACCCCCAAAACGATGCCAAGCCTTTACTTTCACATCTCCCCTGGCATCTCACAGCCCCCTGAAAGATGGAACAAGCAGGAATTGCCTTTTCCATTATATTTTGGAGAGAATGAGGCTCAGAGAAGCAAAATGACTTCAGCCGACACCTCAGGCGACAGCAACCACCACCAGACCGCCTGGCTCACTGTCCTTCACTCTTCCCATACCCTGTCAGGCTCCCAGAACCTCGCCTTCTAAAGATGACCATCCCGCAACACGTGTGGGTTTCACTGCTTCAGCAGCTTCCTAAAGCCTCGCCCCGCTCCCAAGCTCTTGGGCACGCTCATCTAACAAGATGGGAACAAGCCAGTCCCCCACTGTCCTCTCCAGGGAGTCCACACACACATCCCCAAGAGACAAGGGGGACCTGATTCAGTGAGACCAATGTGAGCAGCTCCCAGGACGGGAAGAAATGACCAGGTCCTGCTCATCTGCTGGCGACCTACCCCTTCTTCAAGTTCGTCACATAAGCGCTCTGTAGGGCAGCTTCCAGGAAATAGGTGAGCTCGTAGTCGACTGGGTGCGAGCCTTTCAGGTGCCGGGATGTGGTGTTACTTGTGACCTAGCAAGAGGGACACAGAGAAAGCTGCTGTCTGCAGGTTCCAAGGCTGAAGGGCTGGGGCCAGGGTCAGCCCAGGCAAGGGCAGCGGCTCCAGCACCTCCCAAGCCGCCAGGCACCTGAGGGACACATAGCGCAGTATTCAAACCAAACGCAACCTGACCTGCTTCCATTTAAAATAAGTCTACAAGATAATACTTTTCAGCAATATTAACTATTCACATGAAATGTTACAGGAGTATCTAAGGGAACACAGAGACTAGCAATGGTTATGGAAGAACCTCAGCATCTTCTATGCTTTAAACTGAGTGATTTGAAAACAGACGACATGTCATTTTATTATACTCTGTCAATCTATAAAATATTAGACCAATGCTTTATCTAAAATGCTTTGATTTTGTGTATCTTGACAAATTTTACTACCATATGTAATAAATGTGTATTTTTGTACTTGGAGAAACTTGCTAAATTTTAAAGTTGTTTGGTTTTAAAGGCATTGATAAGGGATATGTATGAAGTCCATGCTGTCTGTCAAATAAAACACTACCCTTCAGAAAAAATAAATAAATAAATAAGTCTAAACCATTCTCTGCATGCAAATGCTAGATGCCCATAACAGCCCTCTAATGCTGGTTTTATTTGCACTTCAGAGGAAACTGAGGCTCATAAAGCACCTGAGAACACAAAGCTGACTTGAGCCATGATCTCAGACTCAAGTCTGGCCAGCTACACATTCCGGGCTCTGTATTTATTGGTACATTCATTCAACAAGCACTCAAGTGCCTACCAAATGCCAGGCACTGCACTGTTCCTGTCACATACCTCAGAACAGCTGGACGGCTGACCCCAGGTCTCTGGGGAAGCTGAGCAACAACTATATTATTAACTGAGCTGTCACTTAAGCTCAGCTCTGGGAGGGCCTGCCTTCACTATGCCACCTCCCTCTTTGATCCAAGGGGAAAAAGAATTAACGAGCCATCCACCTTATTTTTCAAAAACCGACGTAGGTTTAGAAGGATTCTTAGTTCCTCAGAGGTTGGGGCTGGGTCTTAGAAGGCACACCCAATCCTGCCGAGAATGCACAGGGTTCCACGGCCTGCCCTCCCTGGACCCACATAACCAGTTATCGAGGCCTATCTGTGAGCCCAGAGTCCCCAGGGTGCTGATTCCAGCCCTGAACACCATTAAGCTCATTGCCTACATCATCCCCTTTAATGAGTCCAAAGGCCAGTCTTCTACTGAACAGGTGACTTTCTCTTTTTCCTGAGTGCTTCCTCCAAACCATACGTAATTCAAATGTGAAGAGCTTCTAAAACACTGCATGTGATCTTGGCAGAGGTCAACTCAAGTCTCCATGTGGACCTGTGCCAGGGAATACACTCGAGTCCTGTTTCTGCAGCTTTAAGAATGGGCCTCTTCCCCACCAGGGGAGCCAGTAAGGGACTCCCAGGGCACCTGAGAGTTGACAAGAGTGTCTACAAGGACTGGCCTGACTGCACCCTTCCAAGGGGAGTGGGTGGTGGTGATCAGTCGCCAAGTCATGTTCAACTCTTTGAGACCCCGTGGACTGCAGCCCGCCAGGCTCCTCTGTCTATGGGGGTATTTCCCAGGCAAGAATACTGGAGTGGGTCGTCATTTCCTTCTCCAGGGTATCTTCCTGACCCAGGACCGAATCTGTGTCTCCTGCAGTGGCAGGTGGATTCTTTACCACTGAGCCACCCGGGAAAGCTCTCCAAGGGAGAGGAGTGGGCAAATAGACTAACTTAAGAATCATCTATTAAACAGGGAGGAATATAATACCTACTTCATAGAGCTGTTGTGAGGGCTGTCTCAAACAGGGCTGTCAAATTTGGTCACACGAGCCGAGCTCATCAAGGAGTTTGCCAGCTTCCCATAGGCAGTGTGGACTCTTCTGTTTATTAAAACTGTTTTCTGGTAGTAAAGAGTCTCATGCTAACAGGATCAGGATACTATGAGGAGTTTCTAGAGCATCTTAAGGACGGGTGCAGGGCCCTCTTTTCTAATTTGCACAAGTATAACCTATGGGGTTAGTTGGCGGGACTGGAGGGCTGGGTGGTGCACAGATACACGTGCTCAGCAGAGGGCAGTGATGACAACGGTGCTGTCATTTCCAGCTTACCTTCTCCAGTTCCTGCAGGAACACCTGAGCGATCCAGGAGGCTCTCTCAAAACAGGTGATCACTTCCTCCTCCCTCTCGGTCAGGCGGGGGCGGGAAGCAATGGAGTTGGGCAGGCGTTCCAGGGAGAGGCCTGCAGGAGGAGGGGCGCACTTCGGACCTGCCCTGCTTGAAGGTGGGGGCGCCCAACTCCAGGCCCCTCTCAGGCGCCCAGGGTGGTCTCATCTGAGACTCTGGAGCAGCCAGTGGGAGGCAGAGGTCCGGGGAAGCGGGGGGAGGGCCTAAAGCAAGAATGGTATTAGCAGCAGCTGGCATCAAGCAGTGGGCAGACAGCAGGCACCCGTGCCCCATGTGGGGAACCACACTGGTGGTACCCGCATGCCCAACTCCTGCCTGGCCTTCCAGGCAGCACTCCATGAAGCAATCCTGACCCCTCCCCAGGCACTCACCACGTCTACATCCTAGAGCGGTTATTTACATCCAACTCTTCTCTCCCCCAGTAGTTCAACCGGAGCAAATGAGTCTCTGTGGACTGTCACAGTGCCACAGTCCTTGTGCCATGACAGTCCTTATGCCACAGTCCTTGCACATGGTAGATACTTGATTACACAGTACTTACACACAGACCTCTTGAGGAACCAAGCAATCTCTACCCCGCCTACGTTATACACTCAGGTCCTATGTGCCTGCAGGGGAATCTGCTGTTTTTGTGTCCCTGGCATTCACTTCCCATTCTCTCAGCAGCAGCACCTCACTTTCCCTTTGAGTGTCCATCCCACAGCCTCAGCCCCTATCCCACCTCCAGGGCAGGCATGTGATCCAGGCTGACTTATCATCCAGCCCACAGTGATTGGCTAGGGTGTGCATGTGGCCAGGTGGGGCCAAGAGGACCTGATCCCAGAATTCTCACCCCTTCCACTGGGCTTGTTAAGCTGCTAAGAGGTCAGATTGGAAATGTTAGGCAAAGCTGACCTTAAAACGAAGCTACATAACGTGAATGTCATTAACATGATACTACACTTGAAAACGGTTAAGATGGTATATTTTATATGTATGTGTTTTCTTACCAAAATTTAAATGTAAGAAAACATAACTCTAAAGTCAAAACAAAAACAAAAATCCCAAAACTATAAGAAAACAGGAAGAGAAAGCTGTGAAGCAAAACAACTATATTTATATCTGTTGTTGTTTTAAGACAGGAAAAAAGATCGACTAAACTCTTAGTCATTAAAAAAAAAAAAAATGAAGTCTACACAGCAGAGATGAGACATGATGGTAAAGGGCAGATTCCTAAAGAGTTTGAACCTGAAGAGCTACACCCTGAAACCTTCCAATGTATGCACCAATAAATCACTTTCCCGACTTCTCCCTCAAGGCAGGGGAGGGGTCAAAGTCTGCTTAAATTGTACTCCTAAGAACTCACAGTCCAGACTAGAGTGCTGTCCTAGATGGTGGTTCTCAGTGGACAGAACTCAGATCTTTCTCATCTTTGTGCCCACACAGTATGTAACATGTAGTAGGTGCTCAAGATGAACTGACTGAAGAAAGGGATAAGAAGAGAATCCTCAACTCTCTGCCTTTGGCCCTAACATCCAACTGATGACCTTTTAACATTTCAAACCTCCTCTCCCCTTCCCCTCTCTTATCATCCTTATTTCAGGCGTTATCTCTTGAGTAGATAAAGAGATAAATTGCCTTCCTATCACGTACAGCTCACAGTTCTGCCTCCAGGCTCTCATCCATCCTGCTCATGGCTCCCAGAGTGATCCTTCTAAAACTCTACTGCATACAACCCCTCCAAGGGTCCCTGCTGCTATAACGTAAGGTCCAAACTCTGGACTCTCTGTACCACACCCTCCAAGGTTCATCCCTGTCAACTCCCCAGCCTTGTCTCTCACCACACATTATAGATTGAATGTTTGTGTCCCCTTGAAAGTCACATGTTGAAAACCTAAAGCCCAAGGTGATCATATGAGGAGGCTGGCCTTGGGGAAGTGATTAAATCCTGAGGCTGGAGCCCTCGTGATAGAGATTAGTGTCTGTAGAGACCCCAGAGAGCTCCCTCATCTGTTCCATCACGTGAGCACACAGCAAGATGTTGGCAGCCTGGAATCTGGTTTAGCAGTAAAGAACCCACCTGCCAATGCAGGAGACACAGGTTTGATGCCCAGGTCACGAAGATCCCCTGGTGAAGAGAATGGCAACCCACCCCAGTAATCTTGCCTGGAGAATCCCATGGACAGAGGAACTTGGCAGGCTACAGTCCATGGGGTCTCAAAGAGCCAGACACAGCTTAGCAACTAAACACAATAACAAACAATCTGAAAGAGGGGCCTCACCAGAACCTGATCTTGATTTCAGACTTCCAGCCTCTAGGACTATGAGAAACAAGTGTCTGTGGGGTATAAGCCAGCCAGTCTGTGGTGCTTTGTTCTAAGCCTGAGCTAACTACGACACCGGACCTGCTGCACCCACATTCAGCCTACTGCTCCCAGATGCTGACTGCTCAGACTGCTCCTCTTGCCTAGAATGTGAAGACCCCCTAAAGTCCACCCAAAATTACAGCTCACCTTCTGCCCCACCGAGTGCCACCTCCTCTGTGGAGCCCCTCCTGATACACCCTGGTATAACCAACCATCTCTCCTGGTCTACACTTTACAAGTTTCAGCCCCACCATTTTTTATACTTAATTTATTTGTGCACATGTTTGCTCAGCCAGACTGTAGACCTCATTACGCTCCCCTTTCTACAACCTGGCGCACAGTAGGCACGATGCAAGCACTGGCTGGCTGAACAAACGACAAGCCCGATCAAGTCTGACAAAGTAGAGTACTCTACAAACACAAGGTAAGGAATCACTGCTTTTCTTGGCGAGATGTCAACCCGTATGGATTCAGTGACCTTGCCCTCTGCCAGGATGGGGTGTGAACTGGTCCAAAGGTCGGGGTGCCTCAGTCTGGGAAACGTTGGGCACAGGCTGTGAAGGCCCTTGCTCAACACGAAGATTCAGTTACTCGGGTCACCAACTGTCAACATGCCTCTTGCCAAATGACTCATGACCAGGAGAGGACTGAAGGGGGAGGAGGATCAGAGGGTGAGCTGGAGGAGATGCAACAAGAAGGCAGAAGAAGGCAGGTCCCCTGCATCATTGCTAGTGCTGGCCCAGCCTCTCCTCTCGAGACCCATGGCCGATGCCCCCGAAGGATGGCGGGGCACAGAAACTGTTCAGGGCCTGGCCTAGAAGCCAAGTGCAGATGGCTGGAGGGCACAGCCAACTCCAGAAGACACAGAAAGGGTCTACTTTCACTCATCCTGTGCCTGCCCTCCCTGCCCTGGGCCAGAGATATGCCACTGGTTGGGTTCCCTACTGCCCTACCTCTGGGCCCAGAACTGGGATGGGTGATGCCAGCTGCCCGGCAGGTTCAGGCTGCCAGTTCCAAGACCCTGGTGGGCTGGCTGCAACAAAGCATCTGTCTGTGGGGCCGCCACCTTCCCTACGCTTCATCCCCTAGCAGGGGCCTCTCCACTGTGCTTTTCAGAGAATTCTAAATCCATCCTCCTTGGAGGCTCACAGCGAAACCACCTCTTCTCTGAAGGCTTCGGAAGTCTCTGGACTCCAGAACCAGCAGAACGTTTTAGCTGCGTCTGCTCTGCGCTCTGCGTGTGCCCTTCCCCTGTTCGCTTTCCTCTCTGCCCATTTCTGGTTGATCTTTGCACCCAGTGAGAGCAAGACCTGGTGTTCAGTGAGTGGAAGGATGCATAGAGGAATGTGCACGTTCACTCAGGCAGAGTGCAGAGCCTGAACTCTAAAAAACAGTTCATGCCGAATTTATAAACAAACTGCAGCATATTTATACAGTGGAATACTACTCAGAAATAAACAACACGGATGAATCTCTCAGAACTTATAATTGTGCAGAAGAAGCCTGATATCAAAAAGTACAGGCTGTATGATTTTAGTTATATGTCATTCTAAACAAGAGCAAAATTATTACCTGTATTAATAGAAACTAAGCAATCATTGCCTGGGGTAGGGTTGGGGAAGGGACCAATAGGCAAAGGACCTGAGGGAATTTTCTGGGGTGATGGAAATGTTCTTTGTCTTAACTGGGCTGTTGGTTACATGGGTATCTACATTTGCTAAATTCATCAAATTACACACTCAAGACCTAGGAATTGTATAAAAATACATCTAAAAACAATAAAAATATTCCTCTTTTAAAGGAAGCAATTATGACTCTAGGGAACTAATGAAGATCAAATTAGAGGGGATATAGTCATTGAAGTGGTGGTGTATGAAATTATTTCCAACATACAGAAGACGAAAAAGCTTCCTGGAGCTAGCAATGGCTCCTCCTAGTGAGAGTCACAGTCCAATCACTGAGTTCTGTCCATAAAAAAAGGCTTCTTTGTCTTATATTTTGCTCTTTGATTCATAGGAAGGTCCATTTTCCTGTCTATGAATATCTAATGGGAAATACACCAGGGACTCCAGGCCTCGAGTTTCTTTACCCTCTGCCCTGTGTGTGAGACCATACTAGGTCCAAGATAGAGACAGGCTGCTCCTGAGCTTGCCCCCAAAGGATCCCAGTGGATCCCAGCCCTGTCAAGTGTCAAGAAGCCAGGGGCTACCAGCAAGTGTTGGGTACCACCTCCTAAATTTCCACTAGCAGAGGGGTCTTTCTGTGAAAACACTCTTTCCTACGAGAGACGGGAGTTCCTCTTTCAAGAACTCTTGCTTTTTCAAGAACTCCTGCTTTTTTAAGAACTCCAAACTTTCCGTTTGGAGGCAAACTGACCCTGGCACAGCCCTGGGCTCAACACACAGACTGGCCCTGGCCTCATCAGTCTGAGTGACTCATCCCATCCTGGACAGCAGTTCTTCCAAGAGGCCCCGCCCTTGGAGCCTGGGGTTCTGGACATGGAGATGGAGAACGCGATGCTCCCTCTGTAGTGGAACTTCCCAGATATGGGAAGGTAGCTGGGTAGGCAGCCCTCCCTCCTGCCTACCCAGCTGGTCAAAGAGTACAGGGCACGCAAGAAGGGTACACCCAATGGAGGTGGAGGATAGGAGAGAGGAAGACATGCAAGTGACTGCTTCAGCCCTCAGAGAGGAAGCCTCAAGGCCAGGTTGGGAAGAACTCATAAATCACACTCAAAAAGCGGACAACTGTGGGAATACAAAATGGTACAGCTTGGTCATTCCTCAAAAGATTAAAAACAGAATTACCATACGATCCAGCAACTTTACTTCTGGGTATACACACAAAAGAATTGAAAAAAAGGTCTAGAAGAGATATGTGTGCACTTATGATCATAGCAACAGTATTCACAATAGCAAAAAGACAGAGGCAATCCAAGTGTCTATTGATGGATAAAGAAAATGTAAGATATATATACAGTGGGATATTATTCAGCCTTAAAAAAAGGAAATCCTGCCATATGCAACAACACAGATGAACTTTAAGGATATTATGCTAAGTGAAATAAGCCAGTCACAGAAGACAAAGCCTGTATGATTCCACTTCTACGAGGGACCTAGAGTAGTCAAATCAGAGACAGAAAGTAGAATGGGGACTGCAAGGGGCTAGGGGAGGGGAATGGACAGCTGTTTACTGGACGCAGAGTTTCAGTTTTGCAAGATAAAGTGTTCTGGAGATTGGTTGCACAACAACATGAATGTACTTAACACTACTGAACTGTACACTTAAAAATGGTTAAGATAACAAACTTTATGTGTATTTTACTGCAGCTGAAAGATTTTTAATGGTTAAGATGCTAAATTTTATATTTTACCAATTGAAAAAATTTAAGAAAAGAAGAGCAGACAATTTGACTTGTATCAAAGTCTCTGAAAAGTGCATATACTTTGACTTTACTCTACTTCTAGAAATTTATCCTTAAAAAAATAATGTATGCAAAAAAATTAAAAATTTAGCTTTAAATATATCCAGTACAGCACTGTTGTAATGGCAAAAAAAAAAAAAAAGAGAGAGAGGCTTAACCTACAGGTTCAATAACAGGAGGTAAGTTTGCTAAACTGCAATAGATTCTTGTAATGAAATGCTAGAATGCTACTTTAATGTACACAGATACTAGAAACTAGTTCATAAAATATTAACTTCAAAAAACAAGTTAAAAAAATACATGACTGTATGAACTTATTTCTCTTTAAAGCATATAAATCTACAGGAAAAAAAGACTGGAAGAATATACCCCAAAATATTTACAGAGAGGTAAGTCTCAGTTTCCCCAAACACAAAATTAGGCCGCTAACAGTGTCCACCTCATAGGTTGGCTGTGAACATTACATTTGATGATATACTGAAGAACAGAGCATGTGCTCTCAGAAAACATTTCAAGTAATGCTCAAAATGATCTCTTAGGTACGGGTTTAGCCCTTCCCAAGAATGACAAATGGGAAATCTAACTCAGGGAGAAGAGATTCCCTCCAACACCCCTCCACTCTAAGTGCCAGCCAGACCCAGGTCTTCTGGCTTCAACACCACCCGTCCTCTCAGCCCAGCTTCCACACGTCTTTCCTTACTTACCCTTGATGACCCACCAGGGGTTCCCAAATCTCAGGCTTCTGGCCACGCATGGGGGCCTGCCTTTCACATGTGTATCTAACGGCTGAATGACAGCTGTCTACCCTGGCACGGCTGGGCCATAGTGTCAGTGCTGGTTTCTCAAATGCACCCCTCAGTGCCCTGTCCACATTTCACACCCCCACCAACTACTCTCGGGGGTGGCCTCCAACGATGGAGGAACGGGCCACGAGGAGACGATGCAGGGAGACCACACCAACTCCTTCACTTCCAGCTCCACGGGCTCCCTTCTGTGAGTCTGCCCACCTTCCTGTCCTGTTCTGTATCTCTCCACCCAGGCAGGACCTCGGTAAAAGCTTGGTGAGCACACAATGAACACACCAGCCCCTTGCAAGACGCCCAGACTGCTCATTCCTCTCCATCTGCAGGCCAGCCTCTCACTCCAGGGCTCACAGTCTGGGGCCAGGGCTGACCCGCTTTCCCACAAGGGAGATGGCCCACACCCCTTTGAGAAGGAAGCCAAAATAAACAGCTAATTCCTGCCATACCAGGACTAAAAAAACCCCCCAAACCAAATATCCCACCATATCCTGCCCTAGGAGCTGCCTGGTGTTCTTTCATTTTTTTCAGTTTTACTAAACCCATAAAATTGTATTCTTGCCTATAAAAAAAATCCCATGGATTGAGAAGCCTAGCAGGCTACAGTCTTTGGGACCCTACTGAGTGATTGAGCATGCACAAATAAATGCTTAATTTTTTTAAAAAAGGACATGTGTGCATGAGCTTGAACTTACACACACACACACACACACACACAAATAAAGCCATAAAATCCCAGGAGAGAGTAGAAGAGCTTATGGTTTCAGAGACTGAATGAACAGAAAAAAAAAAAAAAAAAATCTTGAGGGGTGAGGAAAAGATAATTTCTCACAGCTACTTAATGTTTCTTACATTTTTACTTTTAAGTTTTCACAGCACTTTCACAATGTAGCATCATACTGCAGTATTCTGGTGAACCAGGGCTATCTCCGTCCACGGCCAGGCCATCCTTTTATTAGTCAGCCAGCAGATATACCTCCCAGGGTAGCCTCCCTGGTGCTGGGCTGCAGGCAAGAGGCAAAGGGACTGGCTTGGCTAAAGCACAAGGCACCTCTGCCTTTCAAGGGGCCTACAAGCCCCAAACTAGGCAGCAATGACTACGTCTGTAAGGCTCAGGGCAGGACACATGGCCGCAGAAATGGGGGGTCATTACCACACTGAGCAAGGGCCAGAGAACAGGAAGCAACACAGGTTGGAGGAGCGAAGGCAGCCATTTGCCAAAGAACTGCTGAGAGGTGGACAGTGGCACTGGGGCTTTTGGGGCTGAACTGGGTAAGGCTCAAGATGTCAAAAGAACAGGCCTTGAAGCATCATGCATGTCCATGAGAACTGGGGATACCCTTAGAACCCAGATCAACAGAAAAGAGGACAGTTTGTTACGTGGATCCACAACGGCCTTGCCTAGACTACTCCAGACGGACCCAGACAGCGTGCTGGCCAACAGATGAGCCCACTTTTAAGGGAAACAGGCTGTGCCACACCTCATGGTATGGCCACCTAGGGCCAAAGTTCTGGAACACCAGCCAAAGGGATACCACAAGCCTTCCTGCCGGGCTCGCGATGGCCCTTTATTTCCCAGTCCCTCCTGCATACTCTCTTAGTTCCAGAAAGGTATAACTACACCCTACTCCAAATATATCACTTCCATTTCCCCAGGGCCTCCCTCTGGATTTTTCCTTTACCTGGAAGGCACCTCCTCCATCCATCTGCAGCTGATCCATCCTAAAGTTCAGCCTCACCTGCCAGTTCACCTGGGAAGGCCCCACAACTTGCTAGGTCTCACTCACTTCCCTCTCTGGAACAGAGTGGATCAAACAAGTTCTCCCTGGGCATTAGTGATTCTCCTACTTGGAGATGGGCAGCTGAGGAGCTGTAGCCCCCAAGAGGATTCAAAGACTGACCCTCCCACCCCCGCCAAGATGTCAAGGCAGAGCAGCCCACAGAACTGGGGGCAGCCATGTGGCCAGGACACCATGGCCAGGCAGCAAGTCTGGCATCCTGCCCAGCAGGCCATGGGAGTAAGCTACAGACCAGCCACCACTGGGTGTTCCCGTTTCCTGCTTTTCCCAAATGGTGGACTTCACTGACACTACAGCCTGCTGATGCACAGGCGGGGCCGGAAAGAGTGGCACTAGGTGGCTTATGATTCATCAGCGCTGGGATGGCCCTGCATGCTGCAGGCCTCCTCCAGAGCGGCTGCTTCTCCCTGGGCACAGCACACCAGCAGCGGGCTTTGCTCACCTACCTGCCACTCCTCTGAGAGGAGGGACCGGAGTTGTCCATCATGGCACCCCCACCAGGCACTTGCTGGATCAACTGCTGGCAAATTTTACTCTCTCCAGTGGGAGCTGGGCCAGGGGTACAATGACAAGACACCAGACCCCTGGCAGGAGAAGCAAACTGACCTCTAACTGGGGAGACTGGACCAAGGTCCAAATGAGCTTGACAGAGGGAGAGAATGCTGTAGTCTGCAGCTACAATCAGGGGGATCTCCTGGTGGAGGAGGCACCTGAACTGTGTCTGGAAGGAAGTGTTGGCGCTACCTATATGTTGCTGCTAAGTCACTTCAGTCATGTCCGACTCTGCATGACCCCATAGACGTCAGCCCACATGTAGAGGAACAAAAATGCGGTTGGTTGGCGAGGACAGTGGCCCAAGAAAAGGTGAAGGGACAGAACTTTCTAGATCATGTTGAGCATCAGGAGTGACCTCATTTATCAGAAACATGTGGTCCGGGAAGGGAAGGGAAAAGAGGGAGAGGAGACTGGGAATGTTGAAGAAATGACCCTCTATCCTCAAGGAGCTTCAAGTTTCGTAGGAAGACAGGCTGACAGCCACAAGCACACAGAATCAAACCAGCAGGGCTCTGCGAAGACGGGCAGTACTAAGGACAGGTCTTCTGAAAAGGGCCTCAACACCAAATTATTCTAGATTATCTTTAATGCAAAATAAATGGAAGAGGTTTCCCCCAAACCAATCAGAATGGTATCAAAAGGAGGTATCTATTCATGCACCTCTGTGTTTAGAGCAGCACTGTTCACAATAGCCAAGACATGGAGACAACCTAAATGCCCATCACAATGAATGGATAAGGAAGACGCGGAACATACATATTAATATGATGGAATATTTGTCAGCCATGGGAGCTTGGGAGACAACCACTGGCCACCAGTCCAAGCTCTGCTACTCACAAGGCTGCACAATTGTGGACAAGCCTCAGCTTCCGCATCCAAAGAGTGAGCATAAAAACTCCCTTTCATTCTAGAGATGAACTAAAGGTCAATCCACCAGCCAACAAATGTTTATTAAAAGAGAGTTCCAGGGCATTGTTGGAGAAGGCAATGGCACCCCACTCCAGTACTGTTGCCCAGAAAATCCCATGGATGGAGGAGCCTGGTAGGCTTCAGTCCATGGGGTCGCACAGAATCAGACACGACTGAAGCGACTTAGCAGCAGCAGCAGCAGCAGGGCATTGTTTCTCAAACTGTCAGGTGTATACACATCACCTGGGGATGCTGTTAAAAATGCAGATTCTGATTCAGTACATCTGGTGTGGGGCCTGAGTCTACACTTCCAATAAGCTCCTGGGTGGTGCATGTGATAATCCTGCCCCCCCTCCATGCCCTGCCCGCATCATACTCTCAGGGTCCAGAGTGGGAGGGCCCACGCCTCACATTTCTGGGTATACCACAAAGTCAGATAACCAGAGAAGCTTGGAAGACTGGGGGAGGAGGGACCAACTAGGGGACTGCAACAGGCAGGGACAGGACCCTCAGCTCCATCCGGGGCCAGCAGGGGACTTGGGAGCAGCTGGCCACAAGATAGGCCTATTTCTGTGTGGCTGACCCATCAACACAGCAGCCAGGAGGAAGTGGAGGACCTGGGGAGAGACAGTCCTTCCTTAAAGCCAGAGGCTTTGACAGAGCCCAGCCCACGTCCCGGGGGCCCATGTGAGGCCCTAAAATCCAGTCCTCTGCTCCTGGCAGGATCAGGTCAGTCTGATCTCAGGTGTGATGCTGGGGAACAGTTCATTCAGACAGGGAAGTGAAGCTGTTTTATTTTTCTATCTTAGTGAAAAGTTTGTAGTTTTCATATTGTTTCTGATCAAATTTGACATAGACAATAACTTTTTTCCCTTAGAGAGGTTGGAGGGTCATATATCTTCCTGTCCCCCACTCCATGCAATATATCCCATGTATGTGCACATAAGATTTCTTCACTTCAAGCAAGAGAAACCCACAACTGCTTCAACTGCCCCCTCTCTCAAGCTCCTGGGATGATGTCTGAAGCTCTCCTTGAGAATCAGAAAGAATCTTCTGTTCTCATCCATGTCCCCCCAACTTCAGAGCAAGGTCAAGTCCTGGTGAGTGACCTCCCAGAGGACACACTGCCAAGTCCCTCTGCTTTGAAGGGGAAAGCAGGTGAGTTGAGTATGTTTTTATGTCTTTCATGAGTGAAGAGACGCAGAGCCTACTCTTGAGAAACCCACATTTACAGTCCCACTGAGCCTCCAGGCAGGGCACTCAGGCCCCTTCCACTAAGACTCACAGCCTCGCCCCCTTCCCTCCAGCCAGGTGGGCTGCAGAACCCAACTCCCTGCCCCACAGGAAGGGACCAGGTGGAACCACAGGGCAGACTCCAATGCAAGATGGTACAGAAGCTCAGCTGTAATGGCTTGGTCAGGCAGGGTACTGGGGAGTAGGTATGTCGGGCTTTCGCAGGAGCCACCCAACATCTGCTGACAAAGGCTGAATATTCTGGTTCACACACAAGCTGACTGATGTCCAGGTCAGTTGTTTCACTTCCGCCAGCCTTTTTCATCTGTTCCCTGAGAACTGACCTACATCATTTCTGTGATTCCTTCCAGTCTAGAATTCTGAGCAGCACCATCACAGAGTGTTTATGAGCTCTGGCTGCCTGGGTTCAAATCCTGATTCTGCCAATTCCAGGGACATCCACAAGGGTCCCTTCTCCTCTTTGCTTATAACTCCTGGTCTAGAACATACGAATGAAGAGAACACCTACTCAGCGGGTTACTGTGTAGACTGAAGGAGGGCATACCTGCCATGGAGTGAGGGTTTAATAAATATATATTGCTGTTTGTTGAACTCTGGGGCATGCTGCTGCCACCATTCTACTTACAGACTAAATGTTTGTGGGCCCCCAAGTTCATCCATTGGAGCTCTAACCGAAATGGGATGGTACCTGGAGATGGTGTCTTTGGGAGGTAACTAGGGTTAGATGAGGTCATGAGGGTGGGGGCTTGATGATGGGATTAGAGGTTTTATAAGAAGGTGAAGAGATCTCTCCAGGAGCCCACAGGGAGGAGAGGTCACACACCGAGAAGGCAGCCACCGGCCGCCACCCAAGGAGTGAACCCCTACCAGACACCAACACTGATGGTACATGGATCTTGGACCTCACAGCCTCCAGAACTGTGACAAATTCCTATTATTTAAGCCACCTAGTCTATGACATTTTATTGGGGCTTCCCAGGTGGCTCGGTGGTAAAGAATCTGCCTGCAATGCAGGAGACTCAAGAAACAATAGCTCAATCCCTGGGTCAGGAAGATCCCCAGGAGGAGGAAGAGGCAACCCACTTCGGTTATTCTTGCCTGGGAAAGCCCGTGGACAGAGGAGCTTGGTGGGATACAGTCCATGGGGTCGCAGAGGGGTCAGACATGACTGAGCATGAGTCAATGACATTTTGCTCGGGCAGCCTGGCAGACTAACACAAGCCCCATGCTCACAAATGGAGTCAGGACCAATGATGAGCCGTCCCCACCCCTTACTCTCTGCTGGGGGCCCTGCTGGATCCCCTAGACCCAGGAAAACCAACACCATGCACACTCTGGAGGCCACGTGCAATCTCAAGCATACACAGGGTCAGGTGAACCTCAGCATGCCAAGCAGCAGGGTACAGGCACCGCAACAGGACAGAGAGGACAGGCAGAGAGGAGGCAGGCAAGCACAAGGCCGCGTGCAGTCAGTGGGGGCTGGGAGCCAGCAAAGCCAGATGATCGAGCAGCCCACGATGGGGACACCCGGCTCCTTACCTCCCCTGCAGCACCTCTGACCACCGGGTCTGTGTTCCCCCAAGAAGCTGGAGGCGTGCTGGAAAGAGTAGAAAGCAGGAGACAGGGAGCAGTAGGTACCGAGCCAGGTCTACAGGAAAAAGTGCCGGAAAGGAGCCCTGCGGAAGGGTGTTAGGTTTGGGGAGTTGGTGGCAGAGGTGGTTTCCAAATGCCAAATGAACGTCAACCCCCCAAGACCCCCCCAGCCTGTGCCCGGGGCGCAGAGAAGGGGACAAGACAGCAATGGGAGAAGACCCTACACTGGACCATCCGAGATGGGCACCTGCTTCTCACAGCCTGGCTCTGGGTCTGTCTTGGGTGAAAATCTCAGCAATTTCCCGGGAGGGCATTAACAGTCTCTCAATGGTGAAAGGGACCCAGGGACTCAGGGGTGGACAAACAGCTCTCAAAGGAGGCTATGCCCTGCTCAGACTGGTCAGTCCTCCGGGACCCAAAGGAGACAGAAGACTGGGAGTGGGGAATCACAGTCCAAAGCCAACATCACAGGACGTGGAGGTTCCAATCCTGGTTCTACCACAGATCTCTGGGTAACTCTGGGTGAGGTACCTTCCCTCTCGGGGCCTCAGTTTCTCTGTATATAAGATGGCAGAATGTCCCTGTCTACAATAGAAAAGAAGGTAACAAATACTCTGCCAGTTCCAGGCACCAAATCCCCACAGGGCCACATGTGTTTCTAGACTCTGGGGGTTGGTTTGTGCTGGAATAAAAAGACTGACCATCCAAGAATCCTGGCAACAGTCTGGACAGACAGGTTCCTGCGACCCTCACTGCCACCAAGAGCCACCGCCCAGGTTCTATGACCGCAGGGTTCAAGGATCCAGCGAAGAAGGAGCTTGCAGTGCAAAGTCTGGGGCAGGGCTTTCACCACTATGTAATGCCTACAAGCTCAGGTCAAGGGCCCTCTTTGCCCCGTGAGAATCCACAACCCCCATCATGAAATTCCTACATCACTAAGCCCATGTGCCCAGCTCCCCACCAGAACACTACTCACCCTGGGAGGTGGCTCTGACCTGCCCATCGCAGGATCCCAGCACCACCCCCCTGGGCCGCTCTCAGCAGGAGAGCAACAGATATCTGAGCAATTCCAGATTTCTCTGCCATCAAGCACCTGACCTGTAGCCAACATCAATACTGGTGCCAGCCTGACGACAGGTGGCACATTTTTTAAGCCTTTCCCAACCTGGTTATACAACTGATTCCTCTTGTTCATGGTAACCCTGTGAGAGCAGGTTATTATGACCCTGTCTTATAGATAAAACAACTGAGGCCAAGTAAGGTGAAGAGCTATATGCCCAAGGGCACACAGTTGGGTTCCTATTTGTCAACAGAGCGAGGGCGGGTTACCCAAGTCTTCTAACCTGACATCCAGCCCATACCTGCGGTCAGCCAGTGGTGTGGCTGGTTACCCCGGCAACCACCTGGCCGGTCAGTGCTCCAGGGATGTGGAGGTCAGAGTGTAATGACCTGGGCACAGTGAAGGGGAGCCCCGGCTGGTGCCCACACCTACCTTTAATGACAAAGGCCTCTGCCAGCAGCCGCATCTGATACAGGGGCTTGTTCTCCATGGACATGTCATCAATGCCGGCCCGTGCGTACATGCTGATGGCATCTCGATATGAGCCTTCCACGTAGTGCAGCTTGCCCAGGATCAGCATGGCCTCACACAGATACTGCGGCTGAAAGGACAAGGACCACATCAACGGGTTCCTGCCGCAAAGCCCCTGGCCCACCCCACCAGGTACCCAGGGATGAATACTCCCCTCTCTGAGCCATAACGGTTTGCCTAAGACTCTGCTCAGAACACCTCTCCTCTACTAGGAAGCCTTCCCACCCCTCAAGTACATGTGGACAGCTCCCTTCTCTGCACACCTGTGGTCCCTGGCCTACACTGTGGCTCTTAGTGATATCTTCACACGAGTCCCTAAATGTGTTGTGTGTGCGTGTGTTTCTTATGCCGCCAACTAGACTGCAAGTGGCTTATAGACTGGGCCCTGACTCCTTTCTCCTGAAGCTCCCAGAAGCTTCACCCAAGGCAGGCACTGGCACTTAGTTCAGGCACTTGCTCTTAATACAAGCAGGGAGTCAGAGACCCAGACAAGTTTTGTGGGGCCTAGTTCAGTTCAGTTGAGTCACTCAGTCGTGTCCAACTCTTTGCAACCCCATGAATTGCAGCAGGCCAGGCCTCCCTGTCCATCACCAACTCCCAGAGTTCACTCAAACTCCTGTCCATCAAGTCGGTGATGCCATCCAGCCATCTCATTGTCTGTCGTCCCCTTCTCCTCCTGCCCCCAATCCCTCCCAGCATCAGAGTCTTTTCCAATGAGTCAACTCTTCGCATGAGGTGGCCAAAGTACTGGAGTTTCAGCTTTAGCATCATTCCTTCCAAAGAACACCCAGGACTGATCTCCTTTAGAATGAACTGGTTGGATCTCCTTGCAGTCCAAGGGGCCTAAAGCTTATATAATTGTGGGTCCTCTATATATATGTGTGTGTGCGTGCTAAGTCACTTCAGTCGTGTCCGACTCTTTGTGACCCTATGAAGTGTAGCCCTCCAGGCTCCTCTGTCCATGGGGATTCTCCAGGCAAGAACACTGGAGTGGATTGCCATGCCCTCCTCCAGGGAGTCTTCCCAACCCAGGGATAGAACCTGCATCTGTTACATCTCCTGCACTGGCAGGCGGGTTCTTCACCACTAGTGTTGCCTGTAAAACCCCATCTACATAGATAGATAGATGCATATATGTATTAATATTTAACCAGGTGAAACGCCTTGGAAAGAGTCCTGCAGGTGAGGGGCCTGAAGCTGAAACCCTCACCCACAGCAGCAGGACCCCTGTGGGGAGACAGCCACAGCCACAAACAGGAGAAGACAGGAGAGTGAAGGCCTGTGAGGGCACCGCCCTTATCTTATCAGAATCCAGTGCCTGCAAGCAAGCCTGTTTTCTTTCCCCTACTTGATCAAGTACTGCTTACACTCAGATCTCCGCCCCCTATGAGCACTCTTAGGAACTCCCTCAGAACTCGAGCAGGTCTGGTCAGCCCGGCCTGAGAGTCCTGGCCTTGGACGTGGACCCAGACTGCTCTAAAATCTCCCGCCTTCTGAGGCCACTGTTGGTAGCCCTCCGCCTTCATGTCTGTGCTCAGCCAGCCCACCACCCCTTTGGCCAGGCTCTGGTCACCACCCCCACCACAGAGCACCAGTTCTGTCCATGAAGCTCCCAGGAGATGCAGTCCTGGTCCTCACTCCTGGCCTCTGTCACCAACAGGAAGGTGTTGCCCTTGAGCCCCTGTAGGGAGATCAGAGTCTCGGGTACTCATGACCCCGGGGGAAGCACCCACCACTCCTCACCACCTACTGCCCTCTGAGAAGCCAACAAACGGAAGTGGAACACAGCAAAGTCCAAATCCCCTTCCTCACTGGTCCAATACAAGTTCTTCCTTTGCTGCTGCTCACACAAGCCCCATCTATAAGTCTTCCCTTCCCCTCAGTCTATGCAGATCTTCCACTCTTCTTTGGGGCCTTGCTCAGGCCCACCTCCTCCTAGAAGCCTTCCTGGCTACCAGAGAGCTCCTTTCTGCTGACCTCCCACAATGTCTCCACCAAGCGGACCCACTGGGCCCCCTGCATGCCTGACCTGCTGACTACAGACCTGCTCAAAGGCTGAATTTTTCAAGGGGATTTGCTAGTCTCTCCCAGTAGATCACCTCTGCCCTGGGTCAGGGTCACAGATCACACACCTTCTAGAGGCACATTTCCTCCCTGCTCTGTCCTGGATTTCCCCATCGCTGAGGGTGAGATAATAACAGCCACCCATCACCTCCCATCACAGCGAAGCCAAGAGCATAAGTAGACAAAGTCCAGAAAAGAGCTTTGAACTTTTCTCTAGATAGGAGCTACATAAACACAGGCCATGAGTAATTATTATTATTATTCTGTTCTCCTGTAAAGAAGGAAAAGGGCAGCTAAGCTCAGGACATGTTTCAGGGCAAGATGACACGGTGTAGCTTGGAATTGTTCCTGGTGAACCAATAACAGTTTACAACAGGGCTTCCACCAAGCTGGTGGAAAATTAAGGACAATGCAGTGAATGTTTTATAAAGTTAAAGTTATGCTAGTTAAAAAGCTGCCTTCAATTCTTAATTCTTAAGAATTAAGAAGGGCATAATTCTTAAGCATATCTGTCTTGTGTTTTGATGTTAAGATGTTTGTTCTTTTATGGACCAATAATAATAGAAAATGGAATGGTTCTGCTGTTGTGCTTGGGGGCTTTGTGAATGTCCTTTCCTGGCAGAATGAAAGTTGGCTATGCTCTTTGGGACCCACGCCTTTGAATTTGAACCTGGCTTGTCAATTCAACAGCATGGGAACCACAGAGCCTCGGCCCCATGGAAGGATGCTCTTCAAGAAGCCACTGGGTCTGGGGGATGGTCCCTCGACTAGATGGATCAGGGCTGTCACCGAGCCTTTTTGTGCCTCACTGTCTGTCAATAAACAGGGAAGAGTGACTTCATGTGTACACTCAGGTAAGAAGAAGAGATGAGGAAATACTTCACAGATGCCAAATGAGATGTCTAACAGCAGGAGTCGCAACATCGCCACCCACATTAGTCCCAGTTTCTCAGTTCACTTCAGTTCAGTCGCTCAGTCGTGTCTGACCCCATGAATCTCAGCACGCCAGGCCTCCCTGTCCATCACCAACTCCTGGAGTTCACTCAGACTCGCGTCTATCGAGTCAGTGATGCCATCCAGCCATCTCATCCTCTGTCATCCCTTTCTCCTCCTGCCCCCAATCCCTCCAAGCATCAGAGTCTTTTCCAATGAGTCAACTCTTCGCATGAGGTGGCCAAAGTACTGGAGTTTCAGCTTTAGCATCATTCCTTCCAAAGAAATGCCAGGGCTGATCTCCTTCAGAATGGACTGGTTGGATCTCCTTGCAGTCCAAGGGACTCTCAAGAGTCTTCTCCAACACCACAGTTCAAAAGCATCAATTCTTCAGTGCTCAGCCTTCTTCACAGTCCAACTCTCACATACATACATGACCACAGGAAAAACCATAGCCTTGACTAGATGGACCTTTGTTGGCAAAGTAATGCCTCTGCTTTTGAATATGCTATCTAGGTTGGTCATAACTTTCCTTCTAAGGAGTGTCTTTTAATTTCATGGCTGCAGTCACCATCTGCAGTGATTTTGGAGCCCAAAAAATAAAGCCTGACACTGTTTCCACTGTTTCCCCATCTATTTCCCATGAAGTGATGGGACCGGATGCCATGATCTTCATTTTCTGAGTGTTGAGCTTTAAGCCAACTTTTTCACTCTCCACTTTCACTTTCATCAAGAGGCTTTTTAGTTCCTCTTCACTTTCTGCGATAAGGGTGGTGTCATCTGCATATATCTGAGGTTATTGATATTTCTCCCGGCAATCTTGATTCCAGCTTGTGCTTCTTCCAGTCCAGTGTTTCTCATGATGTACTCTGCATATAAGTTAAATAAGCAGGGTGATAATATAAGCCTTGATGTACTCCTTTTCCTATTTAGAACCAGTCTATTGTTCCATGTCCAGTTCTGACTGTTGCTTCCTGACCTGCATACAGATTTCTCAAGAGGCAGGTGAGGTGGTCTGGTATTCCCATCTCTTTCAGAATTTCCCAGTTTATTATGATCCACACAGTCAAAGGCTTTGGCATAGTCAATAAAGGAGAAATAGATGCTTTTCTGGAACTCTCTTGCTTTTTCCATGATCCAGCGGATGTTGGCAATTTGATGTCTGGTTCCTCTGCCTTTTTTAAGAGTCTCATTCTCTACTGACTGAGCTAGCCAGGCAGCTCTCTCTGCCTTTTTAAAAACTGAAGTTCATGGTTCACATATTGCTGAAGCCTGACGTGGAGAATTTTGAGCATTACTTTACTAGCGTGTGAGATGAGTGCAATTGTGCGGTAGTTTGAGCATTCTTTGGCATTGCCTTTCTTTGAGACTGGAATGAAAACTGACCTTTTCCAGTCCTGTGGCCACTGCTGAGTTTTCCACATTTGCTGGCATATTGAGTGCAGCACTTTCACAGCATCATCTTTCAGGATTTGGAATAGCTCCGCTGGAATTTCATCACCTCCACTAGCTTTGTTCGTAGTGATGCTTCCTAAGGCCCACTTGACTTCATATTCCAGGATGTCTGGCTCTAGGTCAGTGATCACACCGTCGTGATTATCTGGGTAGTGAAGATCTTTTTTGTACAGTTCTTCTGTGTATTCTTGCCACCTCTTCTTAATATCTTCTGCTTCTGTTAGGTCCATACCATTTCTGTCCTTTATTGAGCCCATCTTTGCATGAAATGTTCCTTTGGTATCTCTGATTTTCTTGAAGAGATCCCTAGTCTTTCCCATTCTGTTCTTTTCCTCTATTTCTTTGCATTGATCGCTGAAGAAGGCTTTCTTAGCTCTTCTTGCTATTCTTTGGAACTCTGCATTCAGATGTTTATATCTTTCCTTTTCTCCTTTGCTTTTCGCTTCTCTTCTTTTCACAGCTATTTGTAAGGCCTCCCCAGACAGCCATTTTGCTTTTTTGCATTTCTTTTCCACGGGGATGGTCTTGATCCCTGTCTCCTGTACAATGTCAGGAACCTCAGTCCATAGTTCATCAGGCACTCTATCTATCAGATCTAGTCCCTTAAATCTATTTCTCACCTCTACTGTATAATCATAAGGGATTTGATTTAGGTCATACCTGAATGGTCTAGTGGTTTTCCCTACTTTCTTCAATTTAAGTCTGAATTTGGTAATAAGGAGTTCATGGTCTGAGCCACAGTCAGCTCCCGGTCCCAGTTTCTCAGTCATTATTTAATTTCTACTCCAGCCCTCGGGACACAACACTGAGAAACAGCAGAGAACATGGGAACGTGGGAGCAGGGTCAGACAGGATGTGTTCAAGACCTACGCTGTGGTCCTTGGCGAACTGACTCACTTCTCCTAGGTCTCAGTTTCCTCATCTGGAAAATGGGAATAACAGTAAATACCACTGTAGAAGGTTACTGTGAGGCACCAGTGAGATGGGGCAAAGCCTGGCACTCACTGGACACCCGAAGTCAGGACAAATGGCTCATTTTCACCAGCCTCCAAAGCACGGAGCTGCACAGGATCTCGGAGGTGACTGAGGGCAGAAGTTTCCAAACTATCCAGAGGAGGTGCCCCGGGACTGACCTCTCCTCCTCACCCCAGGAGAACGCCTCAGAATGCAGGGGGAAGCCACCTGAGATTTCATCTGCTGCCAAGAAATATCACACCCCAGTCACACTTTTGCCTTTGAGGTAAGATAGAGAATCCCACAAACTACTTTTAATATTTTATTTTGCCTGATCAACATGGAGTTTTTAGCCTTGGTCCATATAACAGTGAATTTCTCAATGTTAGCAGTGCCTATCTTTGTCTCTGGTTAATAAAGCATGGTAAAATCTGTACTGAATAAATTTGATATGGTAGATAAAGCAGTTTTCACAATAATACATGTGGATACTATTCGGCAAATACAAAGAATGAGGTATTGGCACGGAGATAGCATCAGGTGAGTTTTTGGTGCAAAAGAGCAACTTGACAAGTAAGAACCCTATAACGCTAAGAAGAAAAGAAAGCTCCATACACGTGTACATGTCACTGTTAACACAGAGGAGGCATATGGAACTTACAGCAAGTGATGACCAGAGCTCAGCTCGGGATGGGAGTGGGAACAGGGGTTGGAGTGGAAACAAGGACTTATTATTATTCAAACTAGTTTTTTATTTTAGTGAACCTTTTTTTCCAATAAGCCTGAGTCATTTTTATTTAAAAAAATTTTTTTAATATATAATTAAAAAGTCTACTGGAAAGAAAAAAATTTAAAGGGTCTTGATGGGAAAAACTTGAGACCTACTAGTCAAGTTCAGCCATTTTGATGGGCAGATGAGAAACTGGAAGGCCTGGAAGATCAGGGGACAGGCTCAGGGTCAAGCAGCTATTTTAATCCAGGACAAAACCTCCCAGGACTACAGTAATCCCTGTCAAGGAGTCTGAAGGCAATAACCTTAAACTCCCAGGACGGTCTCCCCACACCGCTTACAGAAAACACACCCACTTCCTGGCCTGGTATTTCACTCCCAACTCTCTGGCCACGATGTCCCTTTATACCTAATTAAAGCCATCCCCTGATGCTCCTGCTAATTGACATACTTTAAGGAAATCCTTCTAAGAGGAACTTTTGGATCATACATTGCTTCCGTAGCTTAGAATGCCCTATTCTATCTGTGTAAGTCCATATTCTGATCCCTTTCAAGGTCCAGCCCCCAAATGGGTCCAATTTCAGAACTACCATCAGCCGGAGTCTGACTGCCTTAGCTCACTCCAGGGACTGTCCCCCTAAGACTTGCCTCCCCTTGTAAGCTACTCCAGGGGCATGCATCACAGTCCACCTTGGACAACTGTTTAATAGGACTATCTTCTCAGTAGCCCTGCAGCCTCCCTGAGGTAAATATTTAAGTCAGGAAATATACTACTTTGGAATATCTCTTGAAAAATTACTTCCTCTTTGGGTCTCTAATGACATACCAATACTTCTATTAAAGTAATGTTCAAAATTCTCCAAGCCAGGTTTCAGCAATATGTGAACCGTGAACTTCCTGATGTTCAAGCTGGTTTTAGAAAAGGCAGAGGAACCAGAGATCAAATTGCCAACATCCGCTGGATCATGGAAAAAACAAGAGAGTTCCAGAAAAACATCTATGTCTGCTTTATTGACTATGCCACAGCCTTTGACTGTGTAGATCACAATAAACTGTGGAAAATTCTGAAAGAGATGGGAATACCAGACCACCTGATCTGCCTCTTGAGAAATCTGTATGCAGGTCAGGAAGCAACAGTTAGAACTGGTCATGGAACAACAGACTGGTTCCAAATGGGAAAGGGAGTACATCAAGGCTGTATATTGTCACCATGTTTATTTAACTTATATGCAGAGTACATCATGAGAAATGCTGGACTGGAAGAAACACAAGTTGGAATCAAGATTGCTGGGAGAAATATCAAGAACCTCAGATATGCAGATGACACCACCCTTATGGCAGAAAGTGAAGAGGAACTGAAAAGCCTCTTGATGAAAGTGAAAGTGGAGAGTGAAAAGGTTGGCTTAAAGCTCAACATTCAGAAAACGAAGATCATGGCATCTGGTCCCATCACTACATGGGAAATAGATGGTGAAACAGTGGAAACAGTGTCAGACTTTATTTTTCTGGGCTCCAAAATCACTGCAGATGGTGACTGCAGCCATGAAATTAAAAGACGATTACTCCTTGGAAGGAAAGTTATGACCAACCTAGACAGCATATTCAAAAGCAGAGACATTACTTTGCCAACAAAGGTTCGTCTAGTCAAGGCTGTGGTCTTTCCTGTGGTCATGTATGGATGTGAGAGCTGGACTGTGAAGAAGGCTGAGCGCCGAAGAATTGATGCTTTTGAACTGTGGTGTTGGAGAAGACTCTTGAGAGTCCCTTGGACTGCAAGGAGATCCAACCAGTCCATTCTGAAGGAGATCAGCCCTGGGATTTCTTTGGAAGGAATGATGCTCAAGCTGAAACTCCAGTATTTTGGCCACCTCATGTGAAGAGTTGACTCATTGGAGAAGACTCTGATGCTGGGAGGGATTGGGGGCAGGACGAGAAGGGGACGACAGAGGATGAGATGGCTGGATGGCATCACTGACTCGATGGATGTGAGTCTGAGTAACCTCCGGGAGTTGGTGATGGACAGGGAGGCCTGGCGTGCTGCGGTTCATGGGGTCGCAAAGAGTCGGACACGACTGAGCGACTGATCTGATCTGATCTGATCTGATACACTGGAATTGAGAACAGTCTCAAATTTAAATAAAGTGCATGAGAATCACCGAGAGAGCTTTCTTAAATGCAGATTCTGAATCAGATTTTGTATTTTTTTCCTTATGTTTGTTTATGTGATTATTTTGGGTCTTCGTTGCAGCATGCGGAATCATTAATTGCAGCATGCAAACTCTTAGTTGTGGCATGTGGGATCTAGTTCCCCGACAAGGGATCAAACTTGGGCCCCTGCATTGAGGGTGCAGTCAGCCACTGGATCACCAGAGACGTCCCCAGATTTTGCATTCTTAACAGCTCCCAGATAATACCCATACTGCAGGTGGGTGGACCATGCTTCGAGTAGTAAAGGTCTAAAAGCTGAGACTGTACCTCCCTCTGTATTACTCCTCAATGCCTTGCATTCAGTAGGTGCTCAATAAACGCACGTGGACTCAAACTGGACTGCCATGTTATGGAGTGCTTCCATTGGTAGACAACAGCATATTTGCCTGTTTCCAACTAGATAGTAGGCTTACTAGGTTTTATTTCCCTGAGACCCTCGAAGAGGCCAAATGATCAGGGACAAACTAGGTCAACCAAACACTGTGTAACAGAAATATACAACTTGGGCCACAAGTGTAATTTAGGTTTTTCTAGTAGAAATTTCTAGTCACATTAAAAAAAGGTAAACGAGGTGAAATTAATTTTAATAATATATTTTATGTAACACATTCAAAATATTATCATCTGAATATGTAATCAATATAAAGAATTAATGATCTTTTATATTCCGCGTTTTGTACTGTCTTCAAAACTCAGTGTGTGTTTTACACTCACAGCATGTCTCAATGTGGATGAGCCCTGTGGCTAGTGGCTGCTGTACTGAATGGCGCAAGGTTGACCCTTAAGAGATGCATGCTTCTCCGGCAACCAAATGACCCCAGCAGGGCTGGACAGCAGACAGGAGGGAGGAGAGAGGAGAGGCAGCCCCAGGCTTGCTGGGTAGAGCGCAGACCCGCTTACCGGCAGCTTCCCGTGGTTAAGGATGCTGCTCAGGTAGTTTCTGGCTTCGTTCATCTTCGGCTCATTCTTCTCCAGCAGAGGGATGGAGTCTTTTATCGTGGCATGGTTCCCCTTCAAACACTGCTCTAGGAGGGCCTCGGCCAGGAGCAATTTCCCCAAGTCATCTGGAAAGCAGGGCAGGAGTCAGAGTTGGTAAGTGAGGGCAGCAGTCCCCTTAACAGGGCGAGTGTGAAGACGGTACGTACCCAACCACTCCCGCCCCAGGCACATGGTCCAGTTCTAAGAAAATAAAGACATAGATTCCACAAACTTTAACCAGCCTTTGAAGACAAAACACAGACATTGTACCACGGTCACAGCACAAACTGCCCTCTTTGGTTTAATTTCTACAGTGCAGTGGTTGAGGTGGAGTTCCTAGGACTTGGAACAAAGGCCGGAATTTCAGAATTTAAAATGACAAAATCATATCCGTGTTCCACAGTGATAAGTTCTTACACCAAGAAGGAACGTTTCCCAAACAATTGAAGAGGAAAAATAAGCATGGTGGTTTACACATTTTAGGAGTTTAGTGCTCCTAACTTCCATGTAACCAGAATTGGTTTTCTCTGTTTTTAAGGTATTTGAACACGACCCTGGGATAACCTGGGCTTCCTCAGGGTCTCAGCAGTAAGGAATCCTCCTGCAATGCAGGAGATGTGGGTTGTTATCACTGGGTCAGGAAGATCCCCTGGAGGCGGGCATGGCAACCCACTCCAGTATTCTTGCCTGAAAAATCCCATGGACAGAGGAGCCTGGTAGGTTACAGTCCATGGTGTCACAAAGAGTCAGAGACAACTGAAGTGGCTGAACATGGCACGGGACTGGAATAATCTAACAGCCAAGCGGAGTTAAGGCGGGAAGCAGATTTACTGGTGTGGCAAGGCAAATCCTTGAACATCTTCAGTACTTGGCACTTTCTGGAGTTCTCTCACATACGTTAGCTCATTTATAGACCTCACTACTTGGCTAGTGATTTTATACTGCTTGGTTTAATTTGCCATCTCCTCAACAGCACTGAAAACTCCAGTCTTGGGGCCACCACATTCCTGCTACTTACAGCAGCGGCAACCTGGGTGAGGTGGGATCAGGTGCTCAGGGTGCAGGGTTTGAGGTTGACGGTGATTTAGGGATAGCCTCAGGTGGCTGGCTCGGTGTGACTGGCTCATGGCCCAGTCCCCTCAAACAGAGCAAGGACCACTGAATAGAGGCGCCCAATAAATATTAGCTGCTGAGTAAAACAGATCTTTTCCACTCCCCCATGGGGAAGCCATGGGGCTTGGGGTCTTCCATGCAGATCCAAAATGCCTCTAGGAAGGTGAGCTCAGTCCCACTTCCTCTAGAGCTCTTCCTGCTGCCAGGATGGCATTCTCAGACCTACTCAGAATGCCACTCACTCCTTACTCTCAGGACCACTGCAATTTGCTCACAACTCAAAGCCACAGGTATACAATTGCCTGTCCCTGAGTAAGAGTCTTTCTCTGTAAGGGAGGTGCCCTACAGGGAGTACCCCGGAAGTCCAGACCCAAGAAAACTGTCACAGGGTGTGTGACCTCTGAGTATGCCACAGCCTACAAGCCCATTCTTTGCTACCGACCTCATGGTTTCTAAAATTAACATTTGGAGGAAATAGGCAAAAATGATGGCTCAAACTATCATCCATTGCTGGTGGGGCAAAAGTTGGTGGAACCTCTATAAAGTACAATTTGGTGACATATGATAAAATTATTCCTTGCACATTCCATTGACTCAGCAATCCCATGGCTACAGACATCCTCAAACATGTGTAAAACAACTGACATATAAGGCTATTACTGCAATGTTGTTTATAATAGCAGAAAACTGGAGACAACTTTTATGTCCATAAAGAGGAGTCTGATTAAATAAAGCATGATACATTCATTAAAAGAGACACCGTACTACCATATAAAGAAATTAGGAAGTTCTGTATGGGTTGTCATGAAATGAACTTCAAGATACACTGATCAGAAAGTGGAGCACACACAGTGGGCCACTGTGCATTTATGCATAAAAACACACAAAAGAATAACATAAACATCTGCTAACTCTGCTGCTTTATGGGGAAGGGGCAGAAATGGAGGGAGGCTTTTTACTCTTTTGGTTACCTTTGGAAGATTGATCCATGTGAATATATTATTCAGTCAAAAATAAAATTTAAATCAGCTCAAGAATCTTTAGGCAGGAAGGGAAGTGAGCTGCTTAGAAGTGGGTGCCTGAGCAGCATTTCTAAGCTGTCGGCCCGCCAGGCAAGTTGCTGTCCCCTTCTAATGTGTAAAACTTGAGGCAGAGTTACGAACTGGCTACTTCCCAGGGAGGAAACAGCAACCCACCCCAGTATTCTTGCCTGGAGAATTACATGGACAGAGGAGCCTGGAGGGCTGCAGTCCATGGGGTCGCAAAGACTTGGAGAAGACTGAGGGACCGAGCATACACATAACTTCCCTGGGAACATAAACCCTCCGCAGGCTCCGCCTCCTCCGGTGGTCCCGCCCCTCTGCCGTCAGGTGCGCCTGCGCACACAGCTCCCGCCCCGCACACAGCTCCCGCCCCGAGGTCCGCAGCCCAGCCGCTGGACCACCAGGTCCCGCCTCAGCCACTCAACTGCCCAGCCCAGAGCTCCCTTGAGCTCCCTGGCTCCTTTCCTTTCATGCCACAAGAAACCAATTCCTTCCAGGCAAACCTCAATCTTGAAATACTCTCCAGGGCCCATCAGTTCATTTCAGTCGCTCAGTCGTGTCCGACTCTTTGCGACCCCATGAATTGCAGCACGCCAGGCCTCCCTGTCCATCACAAACTCCAGGAGTTCACTCAGACTCACGTCCATCGAGTCAGTCATGCCATCCAGCCATCTCATCCTCTGTCGTCCCCTTCTCCTCCTGCCCCCAATCCCTCCCAGCATCAGAGTCTTCTCCAATGAGTCAACTCTTCGCATGAGGTGGGCAAAGTACTGGAGTTTCAGCTTTAGCATCATTCCCTCCAAAGAAATTCCAGGGCTGATCTCCTTTAGGATGGACTGGTTGGATCTCCTTGCAGTCCAAGGGACTCTCAAGAGTCTTCTCCAACACCACAGTTCAAAAGCATCAATTCTTCGGCACTCAGCCTTCTTCACAGTCCAGCTCTCACATCCATACATGACCACAGGAAAAACCATAGCCTTGACTAGACGAACCTTTGTTGGCAAAGTGATGTCTCTGCTTTTGAATATGCTGTCTAGGTTGGTCATAACTTTCCTTCCAAGGAGTAAGCGTCATTTAATTTCATGGCTGCAGTCACCATCTGCGGTGATTTTGGAGCCCAAAACAATAAAGTCTGACACTGTCTCCACTGTTTCTCCATCTATTTCCCATGAAGTGATGGGACCAGATGCCATGATCTTAGTTTTCTGAATGTTGAGCTTTAAGCCAACTTTTTCGCTCTCCACTTTCACTTTCATCAAGAGGCTTTTCAGTTCCTCTTCACTTTCTGCCATAAGGGTGGTGTCATCTGCATATCTGAGGTTATTGATATTTCTCCCAGCAATCTTGATTCCAACTTGTGTTTCTTCCAGTCCAGCATTTCTCATGATGTACTCCGCATATAAGTTAAATAAACATGGTGACAATATACAGCCTTGATGTACTCCCTTTCCCATTTGGAACCAGTCTGTTGTTCCATGACCAGTTCTAACTGTTGCTTTCTGACTTGCATACAGATTTCTCAAGAGGCAGGTGAGGTGGTCTGGTATTCCCATCTCTTTCAGAATTTTGCACAGTTTATTGTGATCCACACAGTCAAAGGCTTTGACATAGTCAATAAAGCAGAAATAGATGTTTTTCTGGAACCCTCTTGCTTTTTCCATGATCCAGCGGATGTTGGCAATTTGATCTCTGGTTGCTCTGCCTTTTCTAAAACCAGCCTGAACATCAGGAAGTTCACGGTTCACATATTGCTGAAGCCTGGCTTGGAGAATTTTGAGCATTACTTTACTAGCGTGTGAGATGAGTCTGCAGTGATTACCTCTCCTCAAAATAATGGAACTGTGCTTGGAACACATTCTGCTCAAAGTGTGGTCCATGGGCTGGGGCAGGTCTGTGCATGTTTGTGACCCAGTCCTACAGGTGAATGCAGAAATTTATAAAGTATGTTTAGAAACACTGATAATCATGTAACAGAACAATTGCTGAATCAAATACTAAAAAACTGGGGGTGAGTGGGTATCAGTTTATGTATTTTAAGAAAGTACCAGAGCACAACAGATTGAGAATCTAAAAAAACACACAAAACCCAAAATCCAGAACATAAAACTGAGTCTTCACCACAGACAGCTTGAGAAGCACTACTCTAAAACACAAGAGTGCCGTTTACTGCCAAAGGAGGGCTGATGTCTGCTGAGGGCTCACTGAATACCTGGCAGCTCAGCAGTAAAGAATGCCAATGAAGGAGATGCCGGAGATGCGGGTTCGATCCTAGTCAGGAAGATCCCCTGGAGGAGGGAATGGCAACCCACTCCAGTATTCTTGCCTGGAAAATCCCATGGACAGAGGAGCCTGATGGGTTACAGTCCATGGGTCGCAAAGAGTCGGACACAACTAAGCACGCACACACGTACTGAGTATCATTTAATCTGCACAGCTCTGAAAGGTAGAAATTATACTCATTTTATAGGTGACAATAGAGATGTAATACTGTTATGGTCACAACCCACTATAACGTAACGCAGCCAAAGAACAGTCTGTCTTCCCCACATCCCATGCAGAGCAGAGCCTCTGATAGTCTGGAAATGAAGAACAGTCTAAGGAGCTGTAAACAGTAGGTTAAAAGCTAATTCCAAGGTCAGGAATAAGAACAGTCCTCACCGTTACACACTTGTAAGTTACAGACTATTTTGTAAATTAACACTCCGGGTCCTTCTCCAGAATCCTTTGCCCTCCCTCTTCACTCCCCACTCAGTCTCTGTTTTTCCACTTAGTAGACACTCAAAGTGGATGTTGGGAATTTCTTTTCTTCCTTGTCCAACTCTCCTCCCTGCTCCACATTTTCCATCCCACTGTCCTCAAGTAGTCAATCTATGGAACTGAAGGCTATTCTAGGTTTTCAATTGTTAAATAAGGATAGAGGTAGATTGAGGCTTTCCTATCCTTCTCCAAAGGTAAAACAAATTGCTTTTTATCATTTTAGTGTCTGACATCTACTCCTTATCCCGGGTCAGGTTAAGTGTTCCAGCTTCTCCCTTCCCAGGGCTTTAGAAAGGCCTTTCTCACAGACATTGTCACAGACTCTGACAGCCTGGCTCTTGATTCTGGCAGCCCAGCCCAGCCCTTTGCCATAGCAGAGGCACAAAGGAAGGCCCTACTTAGTGGCCCCCCAGTCTTCCCATCTTGTTTAGGGGGCCTCTGGGGCCAACTTCCTGTCCATTCTTGCCCCTCTCCAGGCCTCTCAATGGATGACAGGTCATAGGGACCCACTTCAAGGATACCAGGCTCCTCCCCAGAACCCATAACTTTCAGGGCAGAGCGCCCTTCTCTTCCACTTGCCAGTTCAGTCAGGAAAGCTGGGTCCAGCCAGCAGGCCAGGTGCTCAGATCAGCCCCTTCCCTCCTGGTCAAAAGGGGACACAGTGGTCTCTGCAACTGCTCACTTCACAGAACTGCAAAGGGTGGGACCTTCCAACCACAGCAAGAGGAGGAAGAGGCCAAAACTCGTGACAGGCCACCTGCCTCAAACACACCCCCTCTAGCTTCAACTGAAAAAAAAAAAAAAAAGCTCAATCACCAGGTTTTTTAAATCACTAATTAAAAAGGGGATAACTACAGATTAAGAGACTCAAGTGAATGGAGAATGTGGCAGAAGTGATTAAAGACAGTACAGTGAAAGAATATCAGAATTTAGGTGGCAGCAATACAGGTGTCTACTGCAATATTCTTTCAAACTTGAAGGTGTGAAATTTTCATAATAAAATGTCTTAGATCAATCCATTAACCAAATGCAATGTGTGGCCTTATTTGGATCCTGATTCTAGCAAATGAACTGTAAAGTTAAGCATTAGATGAAGGGGGGCTGCAATAATAATATGGTAGTTTTATTTTTCAAAAGAGTTCTTGTTAAATAAATAAATACTGAAATAGCAATGTGGGGGATAAATGGGCCAGGGTATAGCTCAAACAAGACTATTCATGAGTTTGTGATTACTGACACTGGTTGATGGATACGTGAGATTCATTTCTCTACTTTTTTGATCTTTTAAAAATTTTTCATAATAAAGGTTTTTTTCTTTTTTTTAACCACTTGGATGGGGTCCTTTGTTTCTACATGAACAAACCCCATTACAGTTAGCCACACTCTGGGGTTCCCCTGCTGCATCCTGACCAAATCTAAACCGGATATGTTTGAAAGAAAATGCACAAACAGTAGCAACCCCTTTCCCCCTGGGCAGGTGGCGGGGAGCAATCTCCCCGGACAGGAAAGGAGAGGTATAAGGGCCCCCTTTGGGGGAGCATCTCCTGGTCCTTCACTCCTTCATCTCTGACAAGAAAGAGGACCCCCCTCCAGCTGGGTCTTCCTCTCCTGCTGCCTGGAGTGAAACCCAGGCTCTGGGAGCTATTCTTTGCTTCTGGAGGAAACCCCACAGATACAGTGGGGCCTCAGTCTGTAAAGCAGGGTTCAGCTGGGGTTCAGCTTCCTCCCTTCTCCCAAATTATATCATTATGTTGACGCTTCTGGTCCTTGACTGTAACAATCTAATCGGCCAGGTGCTTTTAAGAATCTCCCTCTTGGGTTGCAGTGAGGGGTGGTCAATGCCAACACCCCTTCAAAAAAAGAGGCTGCCAGTCCTTCCAGTTATAAGGAACTCAGTGGAGAAACAACCAAAATAGCAGACAATCCAAAAATGCCCTATACATGGGCTTTGGAAGTCACTTGTTTTCCTTGCTGGTGTGTGTCTGTGTGTGCATGTGCGTGTGTGCATTTTGGAATAAGTGTATCTGGATTTAACAGTGGGAGAAAATCACTCATAGAACCAAACCTCAAAATTGGCAGTAAAGACCCCACTGCCCCCAGCCTCCCTCTTTGGGCTGGCCAGTACTCACTGTTGAAACCCAGCCAGGCTTCACACTGTCCCTAGTAGACTCGGTGGGTGAAACTTATGTTTGGGTACACATTCTCTGCCACATACTACTCATTATGTGACCTTTCTGGGCCGTGGTGTCTAAAGTGGGGACAATCAGTCCTGCCTTCCCCACTGGGCTGTTCACAAAAAAAAGTTTGTTCAAATAGAAGAAGCACTTTATAACTACACATACCATTTATAACTATGCCATGCCAGTGCTTCCCAATAATGCTTCATAGCATATGGTCAGAGTAAGTTGGAGAAATGTGTGTTTATACTCTAACCTGGGCTTGAATATCACCGGCAGGTGAGCACGCAAAAGGCTCTGAGAAGTCCTACAGTTTTAAAACATCAGTTTAACCATACTGAATCTATTAAGCCTACTGTCTTAGCTTTGGGGATTTCCCAATCTCTTTTGTCCTGCAATACCAATGACTTAATTAGTCAACCTCCTTGAGATGTCTGAAGAACGGCTTAGGAAGCACAGCCCTGTGGAGCCTCCAGGAGGCCCTGGTTCGTTTCATGGGCCCAGCATGTTTCTCTGCGGTGCTGCCAACCTCACTCAGATTCCCACGCACTGTCCAGGCCCCAGTGCCCTGGCATGGGTCAGTTTCCCTTCCATCCTCGCCAGCCCCACTCTACCACATCACCCCACACAGGGGACAGAGGGAACCTAAAATGTATCAATCCTTCCCTGGAAGACAGATGCCCATCAGTTTCTCCCACACGCATCTTTAGCTCTGGCCAGTGCAGCTCACTGCCACATTCAGACCTACCTGAGAGTCTCAGACCAAGTGTCCACCCCTGCCATCGAGCTCCCTCAGTGTCCGTCTATCCTTCCTCCTCACCAGGAAACAATACTCTGCCTTTCCCAACAACAATAAGAGGCCAGCACCGGTTCTGTTGTTTCCTGAAACCTCCCCTGTCTCTGAGCTCCACAATCTAACACACAACTGCCCTCTGATCACCCCTCTGCTTCCCATCCATTTTCGTCAGGTCTTCAAGCTCAGTTTTTGTGTAATACATCCTTGAGAGGTAATGGTGCAAGTAGTTAAAAGGATGTACTCAGAAATCTGGGTTCAGGAACTTCCCTGGCAGCACAGTGGATAAGAATCCGCCTGGCAATGCATGCCTGGTCAGGGAAGATTCCACATGCCGCAGAGCAACAAAACCGGTGCACCACAGCTACCGAGCCAGTGCTCTAGAGCCTGGGAGCTCCAACTACTGAAGCCCTTGTGCCCAGAGCCTCTTCCACAACCAGAGAAGCCACTGCAATAAGCCAGTGTATCGCAACTAGAGAGTAGCTCCAGCTCTCCACACTAGAGGAAACCGACAGGCAGCAGCGACAACCCTGCACAGCCAATAAATAAATTATATTAAAAAAAGAAACCTGAGTTCAAAGCCTGGTTCCACCACTTATTGGCTGGATGATAAGTTGCTTAAGTAATCTGTGTCTGTTTCCTTGTCTGAAAGAGGCAAACAAGAGTACCTGCTTCATGGGGTTGTTGGAGAAATTAACGAGTTGATTACAGGGCTTAGACACTGGCACACAGTGAGTGAGCAAGTTACTTATTACTGATATTATTATTATCATTCTGTCTCCTTACAGAGCCTTCCACGGGCTGGGCAGTCCTTAAAACTTTATATCTGTATTGATTTACTCCCTGCCTCCTTCCACAAAGGCTCTAAAGTTGGCTGAGCACAGAGAGGGCTCATGCAGGGCTCGCTGGGCTGAGTTGAAGGTACGAGGAACAGGATTTGAGGTTGGAAACTGGGGCGGGGTGCTCCCCACCGCCACATCAGGCTGCTTTCCCGCCCCGGCACAAGAGCCCAGCCCAGCCAAACCAGCCCTACTGCTAAAGTCACCGACTGCAGGGCTAGAGGCATCCTGAAGCAGAACATAGAAGAGGAAACTAAGGCTTAACCAGCCCTCTTTCCCACTTCACCACTCCACCTTGGCGCTCGTCAAGCCCCCAACCGTACTGGCTGTGCACAGAGCTCCGCTGTCAATTTGACGGGGGAAGAAGGGGAGGGCAAAGAGAGACAGACAATCTTCACCTGACAGAGTTTAGGAACCGGAATGGGGGTTGGAGGGGTGGCGCAGGGGTCCAGCCCACGCCCTGAGCTGATATATGTTGGTACCACCATTTCCCAGTAGTCGGAGTAGCCCACAAGATCGGAAACAGCAGAGAGCAAACCGCGTTTCTCTTCCCCAAAACACCTTGCACGTGTTTCTCCTGGGGCAGAAGAACCTTCCTAAGTACCCTGGCTGTTCCTAACATCAGCAACGCAGGACGAGCAATACCGAAAGCAGCCACCTCCCGCCCTAGGCAGTCGGGGCCCGCTTCCTGGAGGAGGCGGCGCCTTTCGCGCGCTCCGCGCTTGTGAACCAGCCCCTTCCCTTACTCACCGGTGTCCAGAGAGGTGAACCCGGCGCTCGGGCTGCCTCGCCGGCCGCCTCCGCCGCCCAGAATGACTACCGCCTGCATCTGCCGAACCAGCTCGGGCATGCGGTCCCAGTGGCCCTCGGCGCGGCAGCGCTCCAGCTCGCTCTCCATCTTCAGGTGGGAGCCGTACGCGCCCTTCGCAGCCATCTTCGAGCGGGCGCAGTCATGGGAGGTGCGGCCGAGAAGTGGAGACCCGGCCGGGGGCGGCGTCCCGGCTGGGGCACACACGCGGGCGGGGTTGACGGGGGCGCGAGCTGCGGCCGGGGCCCGGGTGGCAGCGGGGGCCCGGGCAGCGGCGGGCGGGCAGCAGCCGCAGCACCCAGTGCACCGCCCGGCACCTCCGGGCTGGGACTCCGGCTGCGCGACCCGGACGCGTCCAGGAGCAGCCTCCGCCTCTGCAGCAGCAGCTCCTGGCGCCGTTGCCTCCGCCGCTGCTGCAGCTGCTGCCACAACCCCCGCCCCTGGCCCGGGCGCCGCCAGCAGCGGACCCGCCCCCGGCCGCAGCTCCACCCCCGCGGGGGCGTGGCGCGGCTTCGGCGAGCCAGGCGCGCGGACCGCCAACGCGGCCACAGCAGCCAGGCGCGCGCTAGGCGCTCGCGGCCGCACCGGCGCCACCCCCGCGCCGCCGCCGCCAGTGCCGACTGGGCGCTCACTTTAATACCGTGCGGAGCCCCGGCGCCCGGGGGCGCCCCGCTCCCCCACCCCCTCCCCATCCCACTGGGGCTCTTGGCCTGGGGGACCCCCGCCCCAACGACCCGGCTTTGTGTGGTGGCCCCGTCACCACCGCTGCCCCGGCACGTCACAAATCCAGGGAGAGGCCCGCCGACCGGTAGCTCCCAACTCGGAGAAGGAGCCTCCACGGGAAGCCACCGGCAGCCGCCCGGTTCCCGCCCTACTGGGCCGCGCTAGTCTCGCGCGCCAACCCCGGGGTGCTCTGGAGAACCCGCTCGTTCCGAGGCCCGCGACTCTCGGGATGCCTCCCCTGCGAAAGATTCGTACGTTCTTTCTTCAGAGTGGAGTTCCTCTTTCCAACCTTTCTCTCCCCACCCCAGCTGGCAGGCCTTTTCCTCTGCAGAATCTTGTTGTCCTGGATTTCTTAGACGTTTTAAGCCGTTTCTCCAACTTGGTATTTACTTATTTCTTAATTCTAGTGTATAAAGACTACTTTGATCAAAGCTGTACCGAGCTCTTAGCAGGACTTAGCCCTGTGCTGTGGGTACTAAGAAGTTCAAAGGATTACAAGGCAGGCGGGGCAGGAGGGGGAGGCAGACCTACAACCCTTTGAGACCCGTTTATGGTGGCTCCGCTTCCGGGTACAGCCCAGAGTGGGGATGGAGGCCGTCATGCAAGACCAAAGCGACAAAATAGGATTATTTAAGTGACAGTGCATGACACAGACCGAAGATTCCAGAAGACCGGAGAGTCAGAGCAAGCTTTTGAGTATAGACCCCGAAGAGCTAGAAGGTGCACACCTTCTTCCCCAGCCCTACCTGATACGTAACCCTGGGAATGAGCTTGACCACTTTCAGTGTCAGGAGACTCACTCCCTGTATTTCTGGACAACTGTAACCCTTGGGAAGCTTTTGTGAAGTGGAGCTCAGGCTCCTGGGCCCTTTGTCTCTGCAGCCACAAGGGGGCGTCTGTTGAAGGCAGCCTCCTTGCGCCCCCGCCCACGCTCCTGCCGATATCCTCTTCTGTATTTAGTGGGTCCCTCGTGTCCGGCTCTTTGAGACCCCATGGACTGTAGCCCACCAGACTCCTCTGTCTGTGGAATTCTCCAGGCAAGAATACCAGGGTAGGTAGCCATTCCCTTCTCCAGGGGATATTCCCGACCCCGGGATTGAACCCAGGTCTCCTGTACTGTAGGCAGTTTCTTCACCATCTGAGCTACCAGGGAAGCCCTAGATATCCGCTTCTCCAGGTTCCAAATGCAGCTCCATTCCTTTCTTGGGAGGCAGAATTCCTCACCTTGGCTGCTGCTCTAGGGTCTGACCTGAGCTCCTAGACACGAGGAGATAGATGAAGGAAAATCGGGGTGGCTTTGGCAGTTTACTCAATTTACACAGACTCCTTTTGGTTACCCTTTGGGCTGCCCTTGCTGGTCACCAGAACCGGATGTCACTGGGAGAGAGCTGTGTGTGTCCTTTGGATGGAGGCGGCCTGAGGACACCCTGTGGTTTGCCCCAGTCTGGCATTCCTCAGAGTCAGCCCGGCTGCTAAGTGCTAAGTCACTTCAGTCGTGTCCGACTCTGTGCGACCCCATAGACGGCAGCCCGCCAGGCTCTCCCGTCCCTGGGATTCTCCAGGCAAGAACATTGGAGTGGGTTCCCATCTCCTTCTCCAATGCATGAAAAGTGAAAGTGAAGTTGCTCAGTCGTGTCCAACTCTTAGCGCCCCCATGGACTACAGCCTACCAGGCTCCTCCATCCATGGGATTTTCCAGGCAAGAGTACTGGAGTGGGGTGCCATTGCCTTCTCCAGAGTCAGCCCTAGGGCAGCCAAAGAAAAGCAGAGCTGATAAGAGGAATCCTAACAAAATAAGGAAAACCCCTCCTCCCTCTTTTCTCTCCAATCCTTTGCTAAGCCTGCCCCCAGGTTGCTGGACTCCAAGGAACTATCTGAGGCAGTATTGCTGCCTGTTGATTGTGTGTTCAGATCATGTTGGGCTCAAACTGTTATTTGGCCTTTCTTGGTGGCTCAGATGGTAAAGAATCTGTCTTTGTTGCAGGAGACCTGGGTTCAGTCCCTAGGTCGGGAAGATTCCCCTGGAGGAGGGCATGGCAACCCACTCCAGTATTCTTGCCTGGAGAATCCCATGGACAGAGGCGCCTGGCAGGCTGCAGTCCATGGGGTCAGATACAGCTAAGCAACTAACATGTTCTTTGACAGGAGCACCGATATTTGTGTGGGCCTGGAGCCCTGGCAGGAGGAACATAGCAGGATGTTGAAAATGAACACAAACACATGCTGGACCCCCTTAGAGCTGTTTTCCAGAAGAGTCAAGACCCCAGCCCACTAGTCACCACTGTCTTTCATGGGAGTAAGAGGCTGTAGGAACAAGAACAAAGAACAACCATGATCCATTCAGTAATATTTGACAAAATCAGTGGCCAATACAAGTATAGAGGTTGTTTTTAATTAATTTTTAATAATCTGGGATCTCCCATATGAGAGTTTAAGACACATTCTGATAAAGAATACTGTCATTGCTGGCTCAGAAATGCTGCCAAAACAACTTGCTGATCAGGTGAAGGAAGCTGAGTTCATTGCTTACCAGAGAGGGAGAGTACTGCCTAGACAACCTTTGCAGCATCTCAGAGAAGGGAAGGAAGTTCGCAGGAGGTAAATCGACTTAATGAGAAATTTGTATTTTCAGGGAGCAACAAAGATGGTACAGCACAAGGAACCATCTGGTTTAAAGGAGACTCTTAAAGCCAAGCCAGTTTAAAGGAGACTGTTCCTTTAGCTGCTGCCCCTGAACAAAGTGGGAAGTTCTTGCCACTGGATCATCAGAGAAGCTAAGCCACTGGTGTTTATTCTCATGAAGTTAAGGTCTCGGTGAGATCTCTTACTGACTTACAGTTGGGCTTCCCTGATAGCACAGACAGTGAAGATTCTGCCTGCAGTGCCAGGGACCCGGGTTTGATCCCTGGGTTGGGAAGATTCACCTAGAGAAGCGAATGGCTACCCACAAAGAGTCGGACACAACTGAGAGAATAACACACACTAGGCCCAAAGTAGGAGAAGGCAATGGCACCCCCTCCAGTACTCTTGCCTGGAAAATCCCATGGGTGGAGGAGCCTGGAAGGCTGCAGTCCATGGGGTCGCTGAGGGTCGTACTCGACTGAGCAACTTCCCTTTCACTTTTCACTTTCATGCATTGGAGAAGGACATGGCAACCCACTCCAGTGTTCTTGCCTGGAGAATCCCAGGGACCGGGGAGCCTGGTGGGCTGCCCTCTGTGGGGTCGCACAGAGTCGGACACGACTGAAGCGACTTAGCAGCAGCAACAGCAGGCCCAAAGTAAGAGGGTTTTGAACAGTTCACTCGAACAAAAAAATTAGTTTATGTTTGTTCTCAGAGAAAAGACCTGGTTACCAGGAACTTGGGTTAGTCAAATAGTGGTGTGGGAGCATAAGAAAACTTGGAAACACGCAGTCCACAGTGGCCAGTGAGACTCAGTTCAGTTCAATCGCTCAGTCATGTCCAATCTGCAACCCCACGGACTGCAGCACGCCAGGCTTCGCTGTCCATCACCAACTTCCGGAGCTCACTCAAACTCATGTCCATCGAGTCGGTGATGTTGTTATGAGGATTCATCTCAAGAATCCTCATAATTATCTCTTAGTTGGCTGGGAAGCTTTTGCACAGCTGGTTGTCTGGAGTAAGAGATTTACCTCATGGGGTAAATCCTATCTTAGGTCGTGCACTGTCCTTTAACAAATTGTTAACGTCTCTCTGGAACCCATATACCCTCTCTGAGCTAAAAGAGTAAATAGATGCATCAGCCTCAGAGTCAGCTTCATCTTTGGAACAAGAAAGATTATCTACATATTGGCTAAGAATAGGATCACAGGACGAGTTAAAGCTCCAGAAAAAGTAGGAGGACACCTCAGAAGCTGAGGCATACCAGTCCAGGTATGTTGATTTTACTTGGAGAAGACAGGTATTCACTTTTAATTTAAAGGCACACCAAGGAAAGCACAACAGTGTTCCACAGTTGTACAACACATGCCCAGTCTTCTTAGACCTTGAGGATGAAACAGTATTTGAGTTTGGTTCTAAAGGGAAGTGGAGAGTGACATTAATATTTATGGCCCCAGGGAACTATTAATAAGTGAATCTATGCTCTTGCCCACTGGGTTTTTTGACTGGGAAAATAAGAGTGTTACAAAGACTGGGATGAAGTATGAAGACGCCTTTCTCTTTGTGGCCTTTGATTATTAGTTTTATTCCTTCCTTAGTGCCTTGTTTTAAAGGCTGTTGGGCAGATTTGCATAGGGGTTTAGGTGGGTCAGTCTGAACTGAACACCATGCATTTAGTTCCAGTAGAATGTAAGTGGAATTGTTTGCCCACAAGAGACTGCAAACTATGCTTGATTTACCACCAAAAGTACTGGTAAATCAATATTCACATTAGCCAGGACCTCATTATGAACAGGGGGGTCCTCGGGGACTGAAAGAAAGAGGCCATCAGGAGAGCATTTAATGTGGCAATTCCATTCACACAGTAAATCCCTTGCTATTAAGTTAATGAGTATAATGTCACAAAGGAGAAAAGAACATTCCTTGGTTAAAAGTACAGGGCAATGGTTAAGTGCTGGGGCCTAGGGAAGGTGTGGTGAGAATTATCAGATAGATTTCTGACCACATAGTTTGTTGAATCCAAGGAGAGGGTTGTTCCAGCAGGTCCCCGGCTTATGATGATGCAACTTCTTCCACCTTTAAGACGGTAGGAAAGTGATACCTATTTGGTGGAATGCACACTTCAAATTTTGAATTTTGATCTTTTTACCAGGCTAGCAAAATGCAACAAGATCCTCACTAGTGATGCTGGGCAGGACAGCAAGTGGCAGCTCCCAGCAGCCGCGTGATCACAAGGGGACGCAACCAATACACTTACAACCATTCTATACCTGGACAGCCATTCTGGTTTTCATTTTCGGTATTCAATAAGTTATAAGAGATACTCAATACTTTATTATAAAATAGGCTTTGTGTTAGATCATTTTGCCAAACCATAGTCTAATGTAAATTCTGGGCATGTTTAAGGGCAGCAAGGCTGTGGTAGGTTTACAAAATGCATTTTTGACTCAATGATATTTTCAACTTACGATGGGTTTATTGGAATATAACCTCTTTATAAGTTGAGGAAGATCTATATAATAGTGCTCAGATTTAAGATTGCTGTTATTGTGATGATATCAGTCAAAATTGTAAGATTGTCTTTTAATTTCTAGACAAGTGTTTCCTTCTGGGTCTGCAGGTAGAATGGGAAACAACACCTTCGCTGATAATTTTTTTTATTTCTTTTCCCTTTAGTCTGTTAGTTCTAGGGCTCTTTTAAATAGAGCTCTTCCAAGGTTTTGGCAATCTGGCCATGGGCCTATTTCCCACCCTACTTTTTGCTTGAGTATTAAATCCCCTATTTTTGCTTTGAGGCAATTTACAAAAAGATGAGAGGGGGAGCCAGGGTCCCATCTGCTTCTGAACCCTGCCTCTACGTTTTAAAGAACCTATCCCTAAAGTCTCCATCAGACTTCTCTTTTTTTGGCTTGAAGAACTGAATCAGAGCACACACTATCTTCACAGAAAAGACAGAGAATAGCTCCCAAAAGACCCTGACCCACATCTGCAGTGTTTCTAAGTCCCTTCCGTTTCCTGTTCAAATCACAGTCTTTTAAGTCATCATTGGAGGTTCTGACCTTTTCACTGAACTTTTTGCAACATATGAACTAATTGGTATATATCTGGTCACCCTGGATTATATGTCCCTCAAACTAATCTGAATTTCTCTTCACTGTTCTCCTTATCTTGTCTAGGCCTTGGAAAGTCTTTGACTATGGCTTTCAGCTGAGAATGGAACCAGAGCTTAAAATTCACTATTAGTTTTCTCTGTGCTGAAGAAGGTTTACCTTGAAGAGATAAGTAAGGATAGGGTTGGACTTCCATGGCAGTGCTAGTGGTAAAGAACTTCTGGAGTGGTAAAGAACCCACCTGCCAATGCAGGCAACATAATGTGGGTTTGATCCCTGGATCAGAAAAATCCCCTGGAGGAGGGCATGGCAACCCACCCCAGAAGTCTTGCCTAGAGAATCGCATGGACGGAGGAGCTTGGTGCGCTACAGTCTATAGGTCACAAAGAATCGGATGCAACTGAAGTGATTTAGCACACATGCACACAAGGTTTGGGGTATCTGGTGGGCTAGGAGGGAAGAAGAGTGGGTCAGAGGGAGAGACGGGGCAGTAGAAGGTAGAAGGATGTTGGATAGAGGAAGAGGAATAGTGTGTTTGAGTTGTGATTTGTGGGAGATCTAAAAGACAGATGGTTTTAAGTTGTTCAGATTTTTCTTTTGCTTTGGCCAGGGAATCTGTTAAGGAGATGATTTTAGAATCCAGTTTTTTTTTGGATTCTTCCTCATGCTAATAAAAAAAAAAAGACCATTGTTTGTTTCAATTGTGTTCCCTTTTCCTTCAAAGACACTTATCAAGTGGATAACTTTGTTCATGTCCAGAGTTCTTGTAGCGGTCACTGTAATGCTGAAGCATCCTTGGTAAAATGATGCTATTTAGAAAGATAAGTGCACAACTTTGGGCAATAGCATAAATACCAGTAAGAAGCGGAAGTTGGGCCCAAGGAAGACATGGACTGAGGTTTACACTAAGCGAACCCCCATGACAGCCTGGGAATGTCAGTGGAGAGTTGCTTGTGCATCCTGTAGCTTGGGGCCCTTGACCTCACAGCTCGACCTTATCCAATTGCAGCACTGATGAATTTACAGTTCTCAGCAGGAGAAAGGTATGTGGAGAGCTCTGTTGATCCAAACTCACAGACAAAACAAAAAAAGAAAGTTCTCATAAGGTGTTGATCAGTGTCCTGAGACAAAAATTTTCCCTGGGCTGGCTTAGGGATGGACTTATTTGGACCCACACTGGTCTTCTTCACCATAAACTTTATTCTTTTAGATGCACAACAATAAATGACCAGGGTGGATATAGACAAACAGTTGGCTGATTAGTGATAAGGTAGATATCCACCAAGAAAAAAAAAAAAGCTTTCAAATATGGTCTGGTAATCAAAGGATTCCTAAAAAGGGTTCCTAATTGATAGGAGACAAAATAGACTCAGCACTTGGGGAGCTCAATAAAAAAGAGACTTAAGAAATTGGAACTCAGGCCCAAGGCAAGCCTTACATCCCTCACTGGTGATGTCTGGAAGGCACCTGAGGGACTTGAGTGCCTCAGAGGAGCACATTGTTTTTGAATCAAGGGTTTTTCGCTCCAGTGGTGAAGGGAGTCTCCATTCGATCTTGGTGGGCTTTGATAGTTGAATAGTGGCTCCCTGAAAATACCCTCAAAAGAGCTCTGTGATAATGCAAAGCCAAGTTTGTTCTCATCACAGGAAGGGAGAACACAGCTCTGCAGAAGCATAGCAGCATCTAGAATGAGGAGGCAGAGTTGGGATTTATGAAGTATTGGGGTCTACTTGAAGGCAGCTCTTCCAGTGAGGGGGCTTGATTGGGAATTGGCAAGAATCGTGATGCAATAGTTGACGATTATTGAGCAGGGCAACGGGAGGGTTTTGAGGCATGGATTTCAGTCTTAGAGAGTGATTGGATACAAACTATTTAAAAAATTGCAAAGTTCCTTTATATGTTTTTCTTCTTGAGATTTCTGCAAAAAAAAATGATATTTACAACTTTTATTATCCCAGGCAAGAGTTTTCTGCAACAGAAAAGTCAAGTCAGTGTCAACAGTAAGCTGTCAGGATGTTTAGTTCTTTCTATGCACTGACTCAAAGATGTGTTCTGTGTGATTATTCTGACATCCCCTTGAAGCCCACATCAAATCCATTGCTGTTTATACTGGCTATCACAGTGCCCATGAGTCATTAGGTCATCTAGAGGGAAAGATGGCCTGGGGAGGAGATGTCCTCCCATCTGTTACTCCAGCCTCTTCTTTCATAGTATTGTATTTACCATTTGGGGTTCCCAACAGGAACCCTAAAAATACTAAATTTGAGTCAACAGTCCCTTCATCCACCCAGATCTCAGGGTATGTGATGTAGAACAGAATGACAACTGCCTTCCCAATTTTCTGTAGTTGTAGCCCAAATCCTCATATACAGAATCCAACTTTTGCATATTACCATAGTTTTTGGCTCATAGCGTTTCTAGTCTGTGATGTAACTCATGTCTTAATTATCAGTGCTGTGAACTGGCCAGCCCAACCAGCCCTCCTAGAATATTGACATGAATACTGCCAGAGGCTGACTTGCGTGGTCAGTCTTTCCCTTTATAGCTGCCATAAAATCTAAGGGGTGATCATTAGGTAAGGGAAAGAGACCATAGAAAGGCAAGTTTCAAAACCATGAATTCTTGTATGTGTGCGTGTTAGGCACTTAGTAATTATGTTTTTTTAATTCTATTTTCCAGTTTTATTGAGATATAACTGAAATACAACACTGCATAAAGTTAAAGCATATAGCATCATGATTTGACTTATATACATCAAAGTTTAATGAACATCCATCGTCTCATAGAGATATAAAAGAAAAAGAAAAAAATATTTTTTCCTTTTCATAATTCTTAGGGTTTACTCTCAACAACTTTCATATGTAGCATACAGCAGTGTTAACTGTCTTTATCATATTGTACATTACATCCCTTGTGTTGCTTAATCGCTCAGTCGTGTCTGACTCTTTTGTGACCCCATGGACTGTAGTCTGCCATTACATTACATCCCTAGTACTTATTTATATTATAACTGAAAACTTATACTCTTTGACTACTTCCATGTAATTCCCCCTCCCCTCTGTTACGTTATTTTTAGAATCCTAGAAATCTGAGGTTCTCCCATGCCTGGGAGATGAGGGCTCTGGGTTTCTCCCATCCCCACCCACCCACTGCATGATCTAGATCCCAGCATCTCCCTCCATGCACATACCTCTCTCCCGTCTTCCCCATCTGTTCTGTTCCCTGGTCTCCCAGGTGACTCCTGCTTCTTTTTGGTAGCTTTTGTGTCATCCTGTAGGACTGCAGTGGTGGTTCCCCTCCCAAGAGGGATGGTCCATGCTTCCTCCCAGCCTGCCTTGTACTGATTCCCTGCCCAGGTGCTGCCATCCTGGGGCGAGAAGTTAGCCCTACCCAGCAGCTGTTGTTGTTTAGTCACTCAGTCATGTCCTACACTTTTGCCACCCCATGGACTGTAGCCTGCCAGGCTCTTCTGTCTGTGGGATTTCTGAGGCAAGAATACTGGAATGGATCGCCATTTCCTTCTCCGGGGGATCTCCCCAACCCAAGGATCGACCCAGGGAAGCCAGGCTGCATTAACAAACAATCACTCAAAAATCTCAGGACTTTCAACCAACATAGTTTATTTATCATTCATGCTGCCTATTCCATCCAGATTGGCTGGATTCTTTTCCACATTGTTTTCATTGTGTGACTCAAGCTATCACAACAGTCACTGTCTAGAGCATTGACAACCCTTAGACAGAGGGAAAAGAGATAGTATGGTAAACTGTCTGTAAAACTTCTGCCTAGGTGTGACAGATCACACTTCTGTAAACATTTCATTGACTGGTGCAGAAAATACAGCTAAACTTGATGCCAATGCCCAGAGATAGGCAGTAAATCTTTGGGAATAATAGTACGATATCCAATATTTTATTTTCTAGAATAGAAAATAACTTTTTGAAATAGAATCTTAGCTTGTTATTTTTAACCTTTGGTATTTTCTAATATATGCATTTAAGACTATAAATTTCCCTTTATCAGCTGTACCCCATGAATATTATTCTAATTTTCTTTGTGATACCTTATTTAATCTATGTGTTATTTAAAAGCACTTCTTAATATCCAAATAAATGTGGAGCTTTTTGAATTTTTTCCTAGTGTAATTGTATTGTATCAGAAAATATGATTTGTATACTTTCAAATCTTAAGACTTTTTTTAGACCTCATTTCTGCTTTCAACTACAAGGTCCGGGTAGAATACCTCGAACCTCAGATGAGACCCTAGCCTTGGCCAACACATTGATTTCAGCCATGTGATATTCTGAGTAGAGAACCTATTTGATCCTTTCCTGGACTTCTCATCAAAACTGTGAGATAATAAGTGGATGTTGTTTTAAGCTGCTAAGGTTATAGTAACTTGTTATGCAAAAGTAGAAAATTAATACAGTATTTCTGCTAGTGGGTAAAGCACTCTGTTTTTATTTGTCTAAAAATGTCTGCTCATGTTTATTCTTAAAGGACCTTTTAGCTGGATGTAGAATTTTGGACTAGCAGTTTTCTTTTAGCACTTAGAAGGCAGTTCATTGTTCTCTGGTTTCCATTGTTGCTGTTGAGCAACCTCTCTAACTGTTGCTTCTTTGGAAATAATCTTTTTTTCTCCTCTGCTTATCTTTAATATTTTGTTTTGTTTTTTGCAAATTTAATGTGCCAAGAATAGATTTCTTTTATTAACTTTTCTTGGGGCTTTTTTTCTTGATTCTGAGCTTGACATCTTTCATCAGTTCTGGAAAAGTCTTAATTATCTTCAGAATTGTCCCTGCTCATTCTCAGCTCCAAGTAAACTTATACCAACTAGATATAAATAAGACCTTCTCTCTGTATTGTGTGTCTATTATGTTTGCTTTTGTGTTTTCTGCCTTGTTGTCTCTTCTTCATTCTAGGTACTTTCCTCTACCAAGTTTTCTGATTGATTGATTCTTTCTTCTCATGTATCCAAACTGTGGTTAAACCCAACCCTTGACTTTTTAAACACCTATTATATTTCTTTGTTCTCAAATTTTTATTTGATTCTCTTTCCAATCTGCTACTTTGTTACCCTTCTGTTTTATCACAGAGGGAAATCTTCCTTGACTCCCCCCATCCTCAATCAGACTGTATACTCCCCTCGCCTACAGTGTGTTGCCATGGCAACATGGGCTTGGCCAGGCATTTACTGTGTTTCTTACAGTCTCTCTCCAGCTAGACTGTAAGTATCTTGAGGATAGAGACTATCACTTACTCTGTGTATCCAGTGCTTTTCACAGTACCTGGTAACAGCTGCTGCTGCTGCTAAGTCGCTTCAGTCGTGTCTGACTCTGTGCGATCCCATAGACGGCTGTCCCTGGGATTCTCCAGGCAAGAATACTGGAGTGGGTTGCCATTTCCTTCTCCAATGCATGAAAGTGAAAAGTGAAAGTGAAGTCGCTCAGTCATGTCCGACCCTCAGCGACCCCATGGACTAGAGCTTACCATGCTCCTCCGTCCATGGGATTTTCCAGGCAAGAGTACTGGGGTGGGGTGCCATTGCCTTCCCTGACCTGGTAACAGCAGTCACTCCATAAATGTTGTGGAACTCAACTGAACTTTACCTAAAGAAACCTCCTTGACCATCAAACACTTCCACTTTGAAGAGATGGAAAAACTTCAGTTAAGTCTCCACTACTCACAACTACTCTTTGTGTGAGGAGATTCTTCTACAGAGGGAATGCTGCTGCTACTGCTGCTAAGTCGCTTCAGTCATGTCCGACTCTGTGCAATCCCACAGACGGAAGCTCACTAGGCTCCCCTGTCCCTGGGACTCTCCAGGCAAGAATACTGGAGTGGGTTGCCATTTCCTTCTCCAATGCATGAAAGTGAAAAGTGAAAGTGAAGTCGCTCAGTCGTGTCTGACCCCTAGTGACCCCATGGACTGGAGCCCACCAGGATCCTCCGTCCATGGGATTTTCCAGGCTAAGAGATGCTATTTCTGCATCCAGGCTGATGAGAGGAAAGAGCAGAAAGCAAAACAGACAAAGAAATAAGAGGCACCTCAGGTGAGTAAATTCTAGGAATGAAGATAAATTATTGGACAAGCTCAAATGTTTCCAAGCTATGGAATTACCCAGACCTCCAAAGAATGAGGGGCTCTTGCAGACATCTGAATGGCACTGTTTCAGTATATCTAGGAACTCAAGGCAGAGTGGTTTCTAAGAAAAGAATCTTTTATAACCAGTATGCTGAACACACAGAATTTGTGGATTGTATTCATCAAAGCCACTTTATTTTTGTCTTCCATTGCCTTTTTAAAAATTGAGGTATAGTTGATATATAATATTTTATGTTTCAGGTGTAAAACATAGTGACTCACAGTTTTTTAAGGTTATATTCCCTTTATGGTTATTATAAAATACTGGAAATAAAATTATAATATATAAAATATTGCACTATATATCCTTGTAGCTTATTATACATAATACATAGAAGTTTATACCTCTTAATCCCCTACCTCTGTCTTATTCCTCCCTCCTTCCCTCTCCCCACTGGTAACCACTAGTTTCTTCTCTATATCTGTAAGTCTGTTTCTTCTTTGATTTACTAGCTTGTTGTATTTTGTACTTTCACATATAAGTGATAGCATACAGTATTCGTCTTTCTCTGTCTTAGTTCACTTAGCATAAGAGCCTCCAAGTCCATCCCTTCCATGGCTTTTGTGAGGGTTTAGGATGGTCTTTTCCTGGCCATGTGTAAATATCCTGTCAAGCTTATAAATTTTTCTGGGTACCCTTATTTAAAAGTCCAAGGGTCACAAATAAAGACTTAATTACTTAGTATTTAAATCTTCATTCAAAGATAAGATTCTCTCTCACTTCCCCAAAACTAGGGCCAATGGCAGGTGGGTAGTCTGCAGCCTTAGGGAAGGTTGTGTTCAGTTTCTTCTCTTTCTTACTCTCTTCCTCCTCATCTTGCTGCTGCTTCTGACCTTTAAGGTTGGAGTGGGAAAAGGAACAGAGGGAAGGGGGATAGGAAAGTTCCTGGTAGAAGGGCTCCATAGGTCCTATACCTGGGGATCCATAGGTCCCTGGCAGATGTTTAAACCTTTCTCCTAGGGGCTTTCATGGGGTCCTGGGAGACTCCCATGCTGGGTTTCTCAGACCCAGCTCCCTCTCCTCCTGTTCCTTTGCTTCCCACAGCCTACGCCTTAGCATCTGCCTCCTGGTCCCTAAGCACCAAGTCTCTTTTTCCCTCATAGGTCACCCTCTTGGTCAGGCTTCTCCGGGGATGGACCTTGCCTCTGCCTTTTCTTCAACTGGTCCCCAGGATTCTAGTCTCCTTTGATCTGCACTCAGAATGTAGAGCAGTTCACGCCCAGATCCACTTCTTTTTGCCAAGGCTGCTTAACTTTCCAGAGCCAGCCAGCACCTGACCAGAGTATGTGCCCTGTGACAGAGGCCATGTCAAACTCCGGCAGTGGTCAGTCCCCTTGAGACCTCTCTCACTAGACTTGAGGCGAGGGAGCAGGTGGCTCTTTAGATTTTCCCAAAGAAATCCTACCCCCAAAACCTCCCCCCTGAAACCTTCCCTTCTTCTGACTCTTCTTATCTTCTCTCTGAGTGAGGGATTCGCTAGGTGAGAGATCAAGAGACAGGTAACCAGATTTTGAAAATTTCCTTTGAAGATCTGCATTTTTGTGGTTCACTCACACCTTACTAACATCTACCCTGGTGGCTCAGATGGTAAAGCATCTGCCTACAATGTGGGAGACCTGGGTTCAATCTCTGGATTGGGAAGATCTCCTGGAGGGGGAAATGGCAACCCACTCCAGTATTCTTGCCTGGAAAATTACATGTACAGAGGAGCCTGGTAGGCTACAGTCCATGGGGTCCTAAAGAGTGGGACACGACTGAGAGACTTCACTTTCACTTTTCACACCTTTGAGAGTTGGTAACTATCATATCTTAGCACCTCAATAAAAATTTCTAACTTAACATCCTTTGTTGTACTTACTTGTTTTTACTGGAATTAAAACATCATTATTCTTTTTTCTGATTATAAAATTAATACATGCTTCTTATAAATTGAACTAATGCATAAATGTAAAAGAGTGTAGTGGCCTAGGGCAATCCCACCTCTCAGAGGCAATTCAAAGATAGGACTTTTCAGTATAGCTTTCCAAACTTTTATTTTCTTTAATACACTTGCCCTTTTTGTTAATAACTAAAATGGGATTGTAACATACATGAACTCCAAAGAGCCTTTTCCCTACCACCATAAGGATATGTAGGCCCTCCCGTCACCTATATACCTAAAACTATCTTGGAGTGGAATAGGAGAAGAGAGAAAAGCTGAGATACTGAGAAGTTACCTGGATAGACTGAAGGTCTAAATGGACAGGTTACATTATTTAATTAAACTGTGATTTAGTGGAGTGGACAAATTTAGTTTTCTCTCACTTTCCAGCAAGATAGTTGTTTTAGAGGAAATGAGATCAATTATATAAAACCAAAGGGCTGCATTTGTGTTTCACACTAGGGAGTATTAGGTAAATTTTCAAATCCCTACTACAAATGAGATCTTCCCTGTAGTTCAGATGGTAAAGAATCTGCCTGCAATGCAGGAGACCTGGGTTCAATCCCTGGGTCAGGAAGATCCTCTGGAGAAGGGAATGGCAATCCACTCTAGTATTCTTGCCTGGAGAATCCCATGGATAGAGGAGCCTGACGGGCTACAGTTCGTGGGGTCACAAAGAGTCGGACACAACTGAGGGACTAACCCACCCACACCACTACAAGTGAAATTACTGACTTGGACCATATGCACCTGTCGACTAAAAAATTAGTCACAACCTGAAAGTTGAGAAATGCTTTATTTGGTGGGAATGTTTAGGGCTCCCTGGGAGAGAGCATCTCAGTAGCCCTGAGGAACTGCTTCCCAGAGGCAGGAGAGGGAGTCAGGCTATATACAAGTTTGCAACAAAGCAGGCAGGCAGTCTGAACATCAAAGATTATTGTTAAGTAAGGAAAACTAGATATCAAGTTAAATTTAGGGTTCTTGCCTGTATGGTAAGATGCAAGAATCTGGGATTATTGAAGTCATTCCTTTCACCTGCATCTCGCCTATCTAGGACCAGTACCCTGCATTTTTACAGATATATTCTTCTCTTCATGAATTCCCTTAGGTCACACTGGAGAGCTATAACCACTGATGACTGTGACATCCTTAAGTTCCTCTTGTAGGGAGTTCCTCTTGTTGGCATGGCTCAGAAATTCACATTTGGAGGGCCAGAATTGCGATAGCTATGACATTTCTTGCCACTGATATAGCAGGAAATACTTCATTTTCCACACCTTTTTAAGGCTTTCAGTGAGCATTTCCACTATGTAGGAGAGTATACCCTCTCGTACACTTTTTCTGTACCCTCCTAACAATGGATATTTACATTTTTGCCAGTGTAATAGGCCAAAATTAAGAATTAAGCTGTCGACTAAAAAAGATGTACAACTTGAGAGTTGTGAGTTAAGTTTTATTTGGGGCAAAATGAGGACTGCAGCCCAGGAGGCAGCATCTCAGATAGCTCTGAGAGACTGCTCCAAAGCGGCAGTGGGGGAAAGTCAATATATAAAGTTTGGTGAAGGAGGAGTTCAATACCATGAAGCACTCAATTTACAAAAGGTTTTTGTTAGTCATGAGGGTCTGATGTCACCATGAAGGAGTTTATTGCTTCTCTAGATATGAGGAGATGAAAGGATTGAGATCATAAAATCTGTTCCTAAAAACATCCAACTATCTGACCCACCAGATTCCCTGGAGCAGAGTGCCTCTCTCCATCCTGAACTCCCTCAGGGGTTGTTGAAGGTCGCCAGCTATAGCAGCATGGAGTTCAATCTCAATAGAGGCAGATGGCTAATGCCCTGTTGTTCAGTCATTGGCAATGCTCTTGGTAAGTGCCAATTTGTAGTTGACAAAGCCTTTCTTTGATTTGTAATAAGGTTGAGGAAATTTTGCATTAGGATATGACACTTGCTAGTTATTAGGGCAGTATGCTTTCTTCACCTACGTGTTTGTTTTGATTTCCCAATAAAATCTTAGTAAGTTTTGCTCCAGGCTCAGTTTTGACAGGATCCAAACTAAACCAAGCAGGTTTTAGAATGGGCTATGAGAGGCCTGTTCCTTCCCCAGGTCTTGGCATGTACGTGGGTGGGCCCTGACTGCAATAAAGGCTGAAGGAGATACTTCCCCAGAGAACTTTTGAGAGACTACCATCCAGGCTGCTTCAGGCTTCATCAGTCACCCTCCTCCCTTCTATGAGAATCTGCCCCACTCATTCATAGCCCCAGAATGTGCCTCAGCAGGTCATTCCATGGCAAGGAACATTGTCTGTTTAGATATGAGTGACCCCGAGACCAAAGTGGAGACTCTTGCTTCAAGGGAAGCCAGACCACCTGTGGACCAATCAGCTGTAATGATGACTTGGCACAAAAAGATGGCCTCAACTAGATTCTTTTTCCCAAGGATTTCAGCTAAGAACTCTGCATTCAGATGTCTATATCTTTCCTTTTCTCTTTTGCTTTTTGCTTCTCTTCTTTTCACAGCTATTTGTAAGGCCTCCCCAGACAGCCATTTTGCTTTTTTGCATTTCTTTTCCATGAGGATGGTCTTGATCCCTGTCTCCTGTACAATGTCACGAACCTCATTCCATAGTTCATCAGGCACTCTATCAGATCTAGGCCCTTAAATCTATTTCTCACTTCCACTGTATAATCATAAGAATTTGATTTAGGTCATACCTGAATGGTCTAGTGGTTTTCCCTACTTTCTTTAATTTAAATCTGAATTTGGCAATAAGGAGTTCATGGTCTGAGCCACAGTCAGCTCCTGGTCTTGTTTTTGTTGACTCTGTAGAGCTTTTCCATCTTTGGCTGCAAAGAATGTAATCAATTGTTGGGAGCCGGTTTCTGGATTAGCACTCCGCCCATGACAAGGGCATGAGGTCATGAGGAAGGAGGCTTGGCAATAACGCAAGGGCGATCCAGCCTCAGGAGCCTCAGGAGCCCCCTGGAGGTTCTCAAGCATCTACCCCCGCCAAAAAAACCGGAGTCTGCCTACTTTCTGCTTTGTGTTCTCACCTCTGACTTTACAGGGGGCTGTCCCCCACTACCTTTCTCTGAAAAAAGAGCTAACTTACAGCTCCAGTTAATAATTCCTGAGTGTGACAGTGCTCCAGCCTACAAACTCCTTTTGGAAATCCTCTAGCCTGCCTGAATAGGTTTTTCCGGCCACATGTGATTGTTTAGAGCCTCCCAACTGTGAGAGGCATGAGATGTTCTAAACTTTCTAAACACAGATTCCTTTGAGCAGTTAAAAGATTGATTAGAAATTGTATTGGTGAAGGGTTTTTCACTTGTTGGGCCAATGTTTGCTGCTAAGTCTCCAGATCCCTTACCTACTGTGTTCTTGACAGTGTATTGAAATGTAAGTAGTAGCCTTAATGTTTGTAACCTGGGACCCTTGAGTTAATCTTTGTTACAACCCACCACAACTTTACCCTATAGATATGCAACGCCAATGCTTTTGGAGGGTGGCGCCTGACTTTAAAATAATCACCTTTAGAGAAAATAAGTTCCTTAAAATATTAATAGGCCTCTGGGCCAGAAGATGATGTAACTCACCTAAACTTTTGCGTGTGATAGGTTTGAAAGCCTGGCTCAGGGACTGCTGTCCCTGCATGACTCCATCCCTTCCCTCATTATCCTCTATGCATAACTTAAGAGATAAAAACTACTTTGAAAAGTAAAGTGCGGGGGGCCTTGTTCACCGAAGCTTGGTCTCCCCATGTCGTTCTTTCTCTTACCTCTGGCTGAATTATTCAGCCTCCTCTCCACAAAATGTTCTCACTGAATTTCCTCCTCACTGAGCTATCTTCATTTTCATCACTCTTTATATCTTTAATTAATATTTTAATAAGCAGTTGTTTCCTGATCGCCTATGCCGTCTCCCCTTCGAAATCCCTGGATCCACCGGGGCTGGACCCCGGCAATCAATCTGATTTCGGTGTTGACCATCTGTTGATGTCCATGTATAGAGTCTTCTCTTGTGTTGTTCGAAGAGGGTGTTTGCTATGACCAGTGCATTTTCTTGGCAAAACTCTATTAGTCTTTGCCCTGCTTCATTCCATATTCCAAGGCCAAATTTGCCTGTTATCCCAGGTGTTTCTTGACTTCCTACTTTTGCATTCCAGTCCCCTATAATGAAAAGGACATCTTTTTTGGATGTTAGTTCTAAAAGGTCTTGTAGGTCTTCATAGAACCATTCAACTTCATCTTCTTCAGCGTTACTGGTTGGGGCATAGACTTGGATTACTGTGATATTGAATGGTTTGCCCTGGAGATGAACAGAGATCATTCTGTCATTTTTGAGATTGCTTCCAAGTACTGCATTTCAGACTCTTTTGTTGACCATGATAACTACTCCATTTCTTCTGAGGGATTCCTGCCCGCACTAGTAGATACAATGGTCATCTTAATTAAATTCACCCATTCCAGTCCATTTCAGTTCGCTGATTCCTAGAATGTCGACATTCACTCTTGCCATCTCTTGTTTGACCACTTGCAATTTGCCTTGATTCATGGACCTGACATTCCAGATTCCTGTGCAGTATTGCTCTTTACAGCATTGGACTTTGCTTCTATCACCAGTCACATCCACAACTGGGTATTGTTTTTGCTTTGGCTCCATCCCTTCATTCTTTCTGGAGTTATTTCTCCACTGATTTCCAGTAGCATATTGGGCACCTACTGACCTGGGGAGTTTCTCTTTCAGTATCCTATCATTTTGCCTTTTCATACCGTTCATGGGGTTCTCAAGGCAAGAATACTGAAGTGGTTTGCCATTCCCTTCTCCAGTGGACCACATCCTGTCAGATCTCTCCACCATTACCCGCCCATCTTGGGTTGCCTCATGGACATGACTTAGTTTCATTGAGTTAGACAAGGCTGTGGTCCTAATGTGATTAGATTGACTAGTTTTCTATGAGTATGGTTTCAGTATGTTTGCCCTCTGATGCCCTCTTGCAACACCTACCGTCTTACTTGGGTTTCTCTTACCTTGGGCGTGGGGTATCTCTTCACAGCTGCTCCAGCAAAGCTCAGCCATTGCTCCTTACCTTGGACGAGGGGTATCTCCTCACCTCCGCCCTTCCTGACCTTCAACGTGGGATAGCTCCTCTAGGCCCTCCTGTGCCCGCGCAGCAACTGCTCCTTGGGCGTGGGGTTGGTCCTCCCAGCCACCACCCCTGACCTCGGATGCGGGGTAACTCCTCTTGTCACCGCCCCTCACCTCGGATGCAGGGTAACTCCTCTCGTCGCCCTCCCTGATCTCAGACGCGGGGTAGCTCCTCTTGGCTGTTCCTGTGGCGTCGCAGTCTGGAACTCCGCCGCTGCCCCTGACCTCAGACATGGGGTAACTCCTCTTGGCCGCTGCCCTTAGGGCATGGGGTACATCCGGCTTCTGCCCCTGACTAGGGATCTCTTCAAGAAAATCACAGATACCAAAGGAAGATTTCATGCAAAGATGGGCTCGATAAAGGACAGAAATGGTATGGACCTAACAGAAGCAGAAGATATTAAGAAGAGGTGGCAAGAATACACAGAAGAACTGTACAAAAAAGATCTTCATGACCCAGATAATCACGATGATGTGATCACTGACCTAGAGCCAGACATCCTGGAATGTGAAGTCAAGTGGGCCTTAGGAAGCATCACTACGAACAAAGCTAGTGGAGGTGATGAAATTCCAGTGGAGCTATTCCAAATCCTGAATGATGATGCTGTGAAAGTGCTGCACTCAATATGCCAAGAAATTTGGAAAACTCAGCAGTGGCCACAGGACTGGAAAAGGTCAGTTTTCATTCCAGTCTCAAAGAAAGACAATGCCAAAGAATGCTCAAACTACCGCACAATTGCACTCATCTCACACGCTAGTAAAGTAATGCTCAAAATTCTCCAAGCCAGGCTTCAGCAATATGTGAACCGTGAACTTCCTGATGTTCAAGCTGGTTTTAGAAAAGGCGGAAGAACCAGAGATCAAATTGCCAACATCCGCTGGATCATGGAAAAAGCAGGAGAGTTCCAGAAAAGCATCTATTTCTGCTTTATTGACTATGCCAAAGTCTTTGATGGTGTGGATCACAATAAACTGTGGAAAATTCTGAAAGAGATGGGAATACCAGACCACCTGATCTGCCTCTTGAGAAATTTGTATGCAGGTCAGGAAGTAACAGTTAGAACTGGACATGGAACAACAGACTGGTTCCAAATAGGAAAAGGAGTACGTCAAGGCTGTACATTGTCACCCTGCTTATTTAACTTATATGCAGAGTACATCATGAGAAACGCTGGACTGGAAGAAACACAAGCTGGAATCAAGATTGCCGGGAGAAATATCAAGAACCTCAGATATGCAGATGACACCACCCTTATGGCAGAAAGTGAAGAGGAACTAAAAAGCCTCTTAATGAAGGTGAAAGTGGAGAGTGAAAAAGTTGGCTTAAAGCTCAACATTCAGAAAATGAAGATCATGGCATCCGGTCCCATCACTACATGGGAAATAGATGGAGAAACAGTGGAAACAGTGGCTGACTTTATTTTTTTGGGCTCCAAAATCACTGCAGATGGCGACTGCAGCCGTGAAATTAAAAGACGCTTACTCCGTGGAAGGAAAGTTATGACCAACCTAGATAGCATATTCAAAAGCAGAGACATTACTTTGCCAACAAAGGTCTGTCTAGTCAAGGCTATGGTTTTTCCTGTGGTCATGTATGGATGTGAGAGTTGGACTGTGAAGAAGGCTGAGCACCGAAGAATTGATGCTTTTGAACTGTGGTGTTGGAGAAGACTCTTGAGAGTGTCTTGGACTGCAAGGAGATCCAACCAGTCCATTCTAAAGGAGATCAGCCCTGGGATTTCTTTGGAAGCTGCTGCTAAGTCGCTTCAGTCGTGTCCAACTCTGCGCGATCCCATAGACGGCAGCCCACCAGGCTCCCCTGTTCCTGGGATTCTCCAGGCAAGAACACTGGAGTGGGTTGCCATTTCCTCCTCCAGTGCATGAAGGAATGATGCTAAAACTGAAACTCCAGTACTTTGGCCACCTCATGCAAAGAGTTGACTCATTGGAAAAGGCTCTGATGCTGGGAGGGATTGGCAGCAGGAGGAGAAGGGGACGACAGAGGATGAGATTGCTGGATGGCATCACTGACTCGATGGACGTGAGTCTGAGTGAACTCTGGGAGTTGGTGATGGACAAGGATACCTGGTGTGCTGCGGTTCATGGGGTCGCAAAGAGTTGGACACGACTGAGCAACTGATGTGATCTGATGTGATCAGCTAAGAAACTCAGAATTTGCTTGTAAACTGTGGAAAGTTGTAAATATAAGGAGATAATGAATTGAGCCCTGGGCAAGCCCAAGCCCAGCTGAATCTGCAGGGAGAAGATATTCTGAGTAGAGGAGCTGTTCCCTGTGACCCAGGCAACTCTCCCAGGAGGGGCTGCTGGCCCCCTCCTGCCTCTGGGGCTCCAGCTTTGGAGCTGCAGCCATCCTTCCTGACTTTGAGAGCCAGAGTCTTCTGCTCTCCAGACTGCTGGAAAACTGCAGTGATTTCAGCTCTGCTCCAGGCCACACTTCCTTGTATATCCCTAGTATTTCCATAGATGTGTCTCCATCCTTTTGCCTTTTCATACTGTTCAGGGGGTTCTCAAGGCAAGAATACTGAAGTGGTTTGCCATTCCCTTCACCAGTGGACCACGTTTTGTCAGAGCTCTCCACCATGACCCATCCATCTTGGGTGGCCCTACACTGTATGGCTCATAGTTTCATTGAATTAGACAAGGCTGTGCAGTTTGGCTAATTTTATGTGATTGTGGTTTTCATTCTGCCTGCCTTCTGATGGATAATGATAAGAGGCTTGTGAAAGCTTCCTGATGGGAGGGACTGAATGTGGGATCTAATTTTCTGTTGATGGGTGGAGTTGTATTCCCTCCCTGTTGTTTGGCCTGAGGCCAAACTATGGTAGGGGCAACCTCCTTCAAGAGGATTTATGCCAGCACTGTTGTATTCACTGCCCCTGAACCCATGGCAGGCCACTGTCAACCCACGCCTCCACCCGAGACTCCAGGACACTCACAGGCGAGTCTGACTCAGTCTCTTGTAGGGTCAGGGCTCCTTTCTCCTGGGTCCTGGTGTGGACAAGGTTTTGTTTGTGCCCTCCAAGTTACCCCAGTCCTGTGGAAGCTCTGTAATCAAATCCCATTGGCCTCCAAAGTCAAATTCCTTGGGGCTTCTCAGTCCTTTTGCTAGATCCCCTGGTTGGGAAACCCGTTGTGGGTCCTAGAACTTTTGTAATAGTGCGAGAACTTCTTTGGTATAATTGTTCTCCAGTCTGTGGGTCATCTGCTCAGTGCCAGCAAATTTGGAAAACTCAGCAGTGGCCACAGGACTGGAAAAGGTCAGTTTTCATTCCAATCCCAAAGAAAGGCAATGCCAAAGAATGTTCAAAGTACCGCACAAATGCACTCATCTCAGACACTAGCAAAGTAACGCTCAAAATTCTCCAAGCTAGGCTTCAACAGTATGTGAATTGAGAACTTCCAAATGTTCAAACTGGATTTAGAAAAGGCAGAGGAACCATAAATCAAATTGCCAATATCTATTTGATCATAGAAAAAGCAAGAGAATTCCAGAAAAACATCTAATTCTGCTTTATTGACTATGTCAAAGACTTTGACTGTGTGGATCACAACAAACTGTGGAAAATTCTTAAATAAATGGGAATACCAGACCACCTTACATGCCTCCTGAGAAACCTGTATACAGGTCAAGAAGCAAAAGTTAGAAATGGACATGGAACAGTGGACTGGTTCTAAATTGGGAAAGGAGTTCGTCAAGGCTGTATATTGTCACCCTGCTTATTTAATTTGTATGAAGAGTACATGATGCGAAATACTGGGCTGGATGAAGCACAAGCTGGAATCAAGTTTACAGGGAGAAATATCAATAACCTCAGATATGCAGATAACACCACTCTTACGGCAGAAAGTCAAGAAGAACTAAACAGCCTCTTGATGAAAGTGAAAGAGGAGTGTGAAAAGCTGACTTAGAACTCAACATTCAAAAAACTAAGATCATGGCATCCAGTCCCATCACCTCATGGCAAATACATGGGGAAACAATGGAAACAGTGACAGACTTAATTTTCTTCTCCAAAATCACTGCAGATGGTGACTGTAGCCATGAAATTAAGACTCTTGCTCCTTGGAAGAAGAGCTATGACTGAACTAGACAACATATTAAAAAGCAGAGACATTACTTTATCAACAAAGGTCCATCTAGTCAAAGCTATGGTTTTTCCAGTAGTCATGTATTGGATGTCAGAGTTGGACCATAAAGAGAGCTGCTGCTGCTGCTGCTGCTAAATTGCTTCAGTCATGTCTGACTCTGTGCAACCTCATAGACGGCATCCCACCAGGCTCCGCTGTCCCTGGGATTCTCCAGGCAAGAACACTGGAGTGGGTTGCCATTTCCTTCTCCAATGCATGAAGGTGAAAAGTGAAAGTGTGTCCAACTCTTCATGACACCATGGACTGCAGCCTACCAGGCTCCTCCGCCCATGGGATTTTCCAGGCAAGAGTACTGGAGTGGTTTGCCATTGCCTTCTCCATAAAGAGAGCTGAGCACTGGAGAATTGATGCTTTTGAATTGTGGTACTGGAGAAGACTCGAGAGTCCCTTAGACTGCAAGGAGATCAAACTAGTCAATCCTAAAGGAAATCAGTCCTGAATATTCATTGGAAGGACTGATGCTGAAGCTGAAGCTCCAATACGTTGGCCACCTGATTCAAAGTGCCAACTCTTTAGGAAAGACCTTGATGCTAGGGAAGACTGAAGGCTGGAGGAGAAGGGGATGACAGAGGATGAGACGGTTGGATGGCATCACCTACTAGATGAACATAAGTTTGAGCAAGCTCCGGGAGTTGGTGATGGACAGAGAAGCCTGGCATGCTGCAGTCTGTGGGATCACAAAGAAATGGACATGACTGAGTGACTGAACTGAACTGAACTGTCTCCATCCATCACACAGGTCGCAGGTGTACCTAACTGATACCTCTGGGAGACTCTGGGTTGGCCTCCCCAAGCCACTCAGAACACCAGAGGAAAGATTTTGCTTAAAAGGATAAAGGGTATGTGAGCATTCTTGAAACATTCTGAGCAGATATGGGACAAGTTTATAAAGACCTTCCACAAAATATAAGACAGTACACCATAGCATTTTATAATGAACTGTCTCTTTAAGACTGGATGAGAGAAAGTTGTTTATTAAAATCTTCTTGGCAATTCTGGTAGTAAACCCAAAGGATGGCATGTAAAGTGGACCTGCTTTCACCTCCTCTTCACTCACTCTACCTCCAGACAGTAAGCCATAAATCAGTACAGACAGGTTCATATAAACTTTCTGCATGGTTCTTTGGATGCAAGGCAGCCCCTAAAACCTGACATTCTTCTAGAACAATCAGAAGGATTCATACCTTTACCCTTTTCTGAAAAGAATGTTCTGTCAAAAGAAGTCCTTTCCTCAGTGGCCTCACAGCTGAGGGAGGCCCTTTTGCCCAGGCCAGGGCCAAAGGAGGACCACGTGGATGACCATGACCTGGGCCAAGGGTCCAGCTTCAAGTTTGAAGAACCCGCCAGAGCCCTTGCCAAACCTCCTCTCAGCCATTGTTCGCCACCCTGATTCTGAGGTCTATGTACAGAGCCATAGCCTAGGACTTTAAGGGATGTCTAGAGGGAAAGAGGAGCTAGTGATCAAATGAAAGTCTGCAATTATCTACTTTATGAAAATAAAATACCGTTAATTAACATCCCCCCACCCCAACCAATAAAGGGACAGGAGCAGAGTGGCCTGGCATGCTGCAGTCCATGGGGTCCTGAAGAATTGGACACAACTAGGCAACTAAATTGGAGAAGGCGATGGCACCCCACTCTAGTATTCTTGCCTGGAAAATCCCATGGATGGAGGAGCCTGGTAGGCTGCAGTCCGTGGGGTCGTGAAGAGTCGGACACGACTGAGCGACTTGACTTTCACTTTTCACTTTCATGCATTGGAGAAGGAAATGGCAACCCACTCCAGTGTTCTTGCCTGGAGAATCCCAGGGACGGAGGAGCCTGGTGGGCTGCCGTCTATGGGGTTGCATGGAGTCGGAAACGACTGAAGCAACTTAGCAGCAGCAGTAGGCAACTAAATAACAACAATAACAACAACCAACAAAGAAGTCCCTTTAGCTTTAGCACATTCCTTTTATCTGTGTCAAGGGTAGTCTGAGTGTACTGTTGATCCTGAGAACACTTATTTTAATTACTTACAAAGAATAATGAACCAGTTGATAACTAAGCAGAGGGTTTGAGCTAATTCTTGGAGTAAAAGCTATGGCTGGGAAAACTCCTCAAAATGATGAACTACCTTTATTCATGCAGTAACTTCGATGCTGGAAAGTAATATATCAAATTAGAATTTTGTAAAATTAAATATTATCATAAAGGCAGAAATGATCATCATAGAAAATGCCCTCTATATGAAAGGACTTTTATAATGTGACTAGTCAGGCTATAACCTATAGTTTATTGGGTTTTTTTACCTAATGGCTTGTAAGAATCCCTGTTTCCTGACTCAATACCCAGGTTCTTCACCTCAATTTGTGCCTGTTCTATGAAGCCTTCCCCTCCAACCTGGGTTTTATAATTCCCTTTCATTCATCTCTGAAGTCAGTTTTAATATTGTCTGTGTCCTACAGTTTAGCTCTTTTTGCTTCCAATATTCAATTCCTGCAATATATTTTTAAAAAAGAAGTATAATACTCAGTTTAAAACATTTAAAAATGTTTCTCTTGCCTCTTCCTTCTTTTTCCTATTTCTATAATTACGTTCTTCAGTATATTTATAATAATCAGAATTTCAGGTATAGGTCAATAAATGTCACTGTAAAAAGTAAAATTTAGAAAGCTTATCAAAAGCTACAAACTTCCAGTTATAAGATAAATAAGCACTGGGCATGTAATGTACAATGTAATATACAACTGCTGTATATGTGACAAGTTGTTAAGAGTTCTCATCACAAGAAAAAAGCATTTTTAAAATTTCTTTAATTTTGCATCTATATGAGAAGATGTGTGCTCTAAAGTTATTGTGAGAATTATTTCATGGTGTATATAAGTCTAATATGCTGTACACCTTAAACTTATACAGTGCTCTATGTCAACTATATCTCAATAAAACTGGAAGATAAAAAAACAGTAAGTAGATAGGGAAAAAAATTGATTAACTGATTCATTCGCTCATCCATCCCTTCATTTATTGTTATTAAAACTGTGTGAGATGTTGGGTGGAGAAAATAATCATTAATGTCGCTTATGTCTGTGCTCAGGCACTTCCTACTCTTTTTGACCCCATGGACTGTAGCCTGACACTCTCCTCTGTCCATGGGATTCTCCAGGCAAGAATACTTAAATGGGTTGCCATCCTCCTCTAGGGGATCTTCCCGACCCAGGGATCAAATCTGGGTCTCCTGCATTGCAAGTGGATTTTTTTACCCACAGAGCAACCTAGGAAGCCCTAATGTTGCTTCAGTTCAGTTCAGTTCAGTCGCTCAGTTGTGTCCGACTCTTTGCGACCCCATGAATCACAGCATGCCAGGCTTCCCTGTCCATCACCAACTCCTGGAGTTCACTCAGACTCATGTCCATCGAGTCAGTGATGCCATCCAGCAATCTCATCCTCTGTCGTCCCCTTTTCCTTCTGCCCCCAATCCCTCCAAGCATCAGAGTCTTTTCCAATGAGTCACCTCTTCGCATGAGGTGGCCAAAGTACTGAAGTTTCAGCTTTAGCATCATTCCTTCCAAAGAAATCCCAGGGCTGATCTCCTTCAGAATGGACTGGTTGGGTCTCCTTGCAGTCCAAGGGACTCTCAAGAGTCTTCTCCAACACCACAGTTCAAAAGCATCAATTCTTCAGCGCTCAGCCTTCTTCACAGTCCAACTCTCACATCCATACATGACCACAGGAAAAACCATAGCCTTGACTAGACAGACCTTTGTTGGCAAAGTAATGTCTCTGCTTTTGAATATGCTGTTTAGGTTGGTCATAACTTTCCTTCCAAGGAGTAAGCGTCTTTTAATTTCATGGCTGCTGTCACCATCTGCAGTGATTTTGGAGCCCAGAAAAATAAATTCTGACACTGTTTCCACTGTTTCTCCATCTATTTCCCATGTAGTGATGGGACCAGGTGCCATGATCTTCATTTTCTGAATGCTGAGCTTTAAGCCAACTTTTCACTCTCCACTTTCACTTTCATCAAGAGGCTTTTTAGTTCCTCTTCACTTTCTGCCATAAGGGTGCTGTCATCTGCATATCTGAGGTTATTGATATTTCTCCCGGCAGTCTTGATTCCAGCTTGTGCTTCTTCCAGCCCAGCGTTTCTCATGATGTACTCTGCATATAAGTTAAATAAGCAGGGTGACAATGTACAGCCTTGATGTACTCCTTTTTCTATTTGGAACCAGTCTGTTGTTCCATGACCAGTTCTAACTGTTGCTTCCTGACCTGCATACAAATTTCTCAAGAGGCAGATCAGGTGGTCTGGTATTCCCATCTCTTTCAGAATTCTCCACAGTTTATTGTGATCCACAAAGACTTTGGCATAGTCAATAAAGCAGAAATAGAAACTTTTCTGGAACTATTGCTTTTTCCATGATCCAGCAGATGTTGGCAATTTGATCTCTGGTTCCTCTGCCTTTTCTAAAACCAGCTTGAACATCAGGAAGTTCACAGTTAACATATTGCTGAAGCCTGGCTTGGAGAATTTTGAGCATTACTTTACTAGCATGTGAGATGAGTACAACTGTGTGGTAGTTTGAGCATTCTTTGGCATTGCCTTTCTTTGGGATTGGAATGAAAACTGACCTTTTCCAGTCCTGTGGCCACTGCTGAGTTTTCCAAATTTTTTGGCATATTGAGTGCAGCACTTTCACAGCATCATCTTTCAGTATTTGGAATAGCTCCACTGGAATTCCATCACCTCCACTAGCTTTGTTTGTAGTGATGCTTTCTAAGGCCCACTTGACTTCACATTCCAGAATGTCTGGCTCTAGGTCAGTGATCACACCATCGTGATTATCTGGGTCATGAAGATTTTTTTTTTTTTTTTTGGCTTAGAGGAGATTAAATCATAACAGTGGGAATCTGGGAGGGTAGGCAAAAGGAAAATCAGCATAGGAACTGGTTTATGAATTACCTTTATCCACCAACTAAGTCAGTTGATATAGTCAAGTTAATTTATTCTGAGCAGGCATGTGTCAACATTTTACCAAAAAAAAAAAAAAATGCAGTGTACTGAACTAACCTGTACTTTAAAAAAAAGTACTGAAAGCTAAATAGAAGCAACTCAGATCCCTAAAGGTCAGTTCATGGAAGGACCAATTAGTTCAATGTCCACGCCACTCCCAATTTGTCAGTGTGTGATTTATCAAAAACGTAAGAGCACTCTTGAAAATACCAATGAATATTAAGATTTTTTTATGAATACCACAAGGAGTATTTGTTATTCAAGATAATCTTCAAGATATTATTGTCACATATTCTAATTTAAAACATTTGTATTCAGTTTTTCTAGAATATATTTTTCTTCATGAATGTGGATAAGTTCCATAAATGTATTCAGTTTTGTTTCTTCCAAAACACGTTAAGATGCTTGTAAAATGAATTAAGCTTTCTGTAATTGGATAGCTAAGCTCACAAGAAAGTAGGGAACATTTCTGATGGTCCAAGATTAAGAGGAAGTTAAATTAGGGGGGTGGGATGCAGGAATGTTGGATGAGCTGAGGCAGAGGCTTCCCTGGGGGTTTACTGGACTTTGAGTTTTAATGGATGCAGAGCAATGGTAGAAGGACCTTGGGTTAACAAGAATAAAGAAGTAGACCTGATGCTTTCATGTAAAGTTAGAACTCTGAAAGGGCTATACCTGTGGTGAAAGTATGTACCAGATATGAGACTGCAGAAATGCACAAGGAAATAGAGGATGTCCTGTTATAACCTCTTTATTTGGTTTTAAAAAAAAACTTCCCTTGAGAATTTAACCACCTGAGAAGCCTGTACCTAGGTCAGGAAGCAACAGTTAGAACTGGACATAGAACAACAGACTGGTTCCAAATAGGAAAAAGAGTACGTCAAGGCTGTATATTGTCACCCTGCTTATTTAACTTATATGTAGAGTACATCATGAGAAACGCTGGGCTGGAAGAAGCACAAGCTGGAGTCAAGATTGCCGGGAGAAATATCAATAACCTCAGATATGCAGATGACACCACTCTTATGGCGGAAAGTGAAGAAGAACTAAAGACCCACTTGATGAAAGTGAAAGAGGAGAGTGAAAACATTGGCTTAAAGCTCAACATTCAGAAAACTAAGATCATGGCATCCGGTCCCATCACTTCATGGCAAATAGATGGGGAAACAGTGGAAACAGTGTCAGACTTTATTTTTCTGGGCTCCAAAATCACTGCAGATGGTGATTGCAGCCATGAAATTAAAAGATGCTTGCTCCTTGGAAGGAAAGTTATGACCAACCTAGACAGTATATTAAAAAGCAGAGACATTACTTTGTCAACAAAGGTTCGCCTAGTCAAGGCAATGGTTTGTCCAGTGGTCATGTATGGATGTGAGAGTTGAACTATAAAGAAAACTGAGTACTGAAGAACTGATGCTTTTGAATTGTGGTGTTGGAGAAGACTCTTGAGAGTCCCTTGGACTGCAAGGAGCTCCAACCAGTCCATCCTAAAGGAGATCAGTCCTGGATGTTCATTGAAAGGACTGATGTTGAAGCTGAAACTCCAATACTTTGGCCACCTGATGTAAAGAGCTTACTCATTTGAAAAGACCCTGATGCTGGGAAAGATTAAGGGTAGATGAAGGGGACGACAGAGGATGAGATGGTTGGATGGCATTGCCGACTCAATGGATAGGAGTTTGGGTAGGCTTCAGGAGTTGGTGATGGACAGGGAGGCCTGGCATGTTGCAGTTCATGGGGTCGCAAAGAGTTGGACACGACTGAGTGACAACTGAACTGAACTGAGAATTTAAAATTATAGTCTGCCTTCACTCAGTTCTAGGTTTCAATTTTGTACTCCCTATAGAAAGCAGGGGCCCACAAGTTGAAAAACTAACTTAAAAGTGGATACCAAGCAGAGAGAAGCAAATATAAAATCTCTTTGAAAGGAACATATGCTCCAGTGAACTATACAGGATTGCTATAGACAAAACCCCTCTAAAGATGAGTCCATTACCTAAAATTGCAAAATGCAGGAGGAAATAATCACCAGGAGTGAGAGTTGAGAAATCCTGAGAAGGGAAGTGACACGGACCTTGCCTAATACAGTAGCCTCAGCCTGGCATGAATATTCCCACAGTTAAAATCTCCAAGTTATCAGAGGAATCTGACAGTGTCTGAAATTGTTTATTTATCCTAACCAGCCTGTTCAAGAGCACACTTCACAGACTAGGCTCTGCTAGATGACAGCTAATCAGTTAGCCTCCACCCACCCAAATGTCCAGAGAAGGCAATGGCACCCCACTCCATTATTCTTGCCTGGAAAATCCCAAGGACGGAGGAGCCTGGAAGGCTGCAGTCCATGGGGTCGCTAAGGGTTGGACACGACTGAGTGACTTCACTTTCACTTTTCACTTTCATACACTGGAGAAGGAAATGGAAATCCATTCCAGTGTTCTTGCCTGGAGAATCCCAGGGACGGGGGAGCCTGGTGGGCTGCCATCTATGGGGTCACACAAAGGCGGACACGACTGAAGTGACTTAGCAGCAGCAGTACCAGCAGCACCCAAATGTTAAACTGAAAGAATCCAAAAACTTACTGTGCCTAGAGTGTCTTTAGTTTTTTCTTCTCTCATAAAGCCCTTTTTGTTGACAACAGCCTAGTGACTGTCCTCCTTATAACAAGTATATCATTTGGCATGCAGATAACTAAATGTCTCTGAGTTATGCTTTCATAAGTTAGGGCTTCCCTGGTGGCTCAGAAGGTAAAGCATCTGCCTGCAATGCAGGAGACCTGAGTTCAATCCCTGGGTCGGGAAGATCCCTTGGAGAAGGAAATGGCAACCCATTCCAGTATTCTTGCCTGGAGAATCCCATGGACAGAGGAGCCTGGTGGGCTACAGTCCATGGGGTCACAAAGAGTCAGACATGACTGACTGAGTGACTTCACTTTTTATGCTTTCACAGGGTCAAACAAATAAACACATAAGCAGGACTAGACCACAATAACTTTAGATAATAGAATTACCAGACTATTACCAAATGAGGTCCATCTGCCCCATTCTGCAGCAAGCCGAGCACTGAGATGTGGAAGTTTGCAGCAGAGAAAGGGTTTTTTCATGAGACAGCCAAGCGAGATGGGAGAACAAGCCCCAGTCCACCTCTGTAAAGATGAGAGGCTTGGGATATTTATGGGATAAAGAAGCAGGGTGGTCTGAGGCATGGGGAAAGGGGGTTGAAGATAAGAAAAAGGTAAAGTAATCAGTGTTGTGTGCAGGTTATTTGCATTACATGCTTCTTAATGGGACACATGCTCAGAAAATGGCAGCATTAGCATGTCCTAAGGGTGGAATTTTTGTCTCTCTGACATCTATTGGAAACTCGCACAGCTGAATGGTCAGTCATCTTGACCAGTTTGAATTGGGCAAGACTATCCCCATGTTACTGAAAAACAACTTAAGCAACCATTACTATAGCGACCCATATGTCAGAGATTTTTCTCTATACAGCGTGGTTAAAGAAATCTTGTGATTTGTTGTCCAAGCTATGGAGAATCTTGGTGGGTATGCAATTTGCAAGAACAATTAAAGCAAGCTTGATTAGTGAAGGTGGGTTGCAAGTTATTATTAAGCGAGTTATAGTTCAAGGATTCTAATTGATGACTGCCCTCAGTTTCAAGACTGTTAAAAAAGTATGTTTAAGAGGTGGGAGGTGGGAGGGAGGTTCAAGAACAAGGGAACTGACTGATGTTGACATTTGACAGAAACTGCCACAATATTGTAAAGCAATTATCCTCCAATTAAAAATTAATAAATTTTTTTAAAGTATGTTTAAAATAATCAGACTTATCCCTAAGTATTTTGTGTTTTGGGATGCTATTGTAATGTTTTGGGTGTTTTTTTAAAATATTTATTCATTTGGCTATGCCAGGTCTTAGCTGCAGCATATGGGATCTAGTTCCCTAACCAGGGATCAAGCCTGAGCCTCCTGCATTGAGAATGCAGAATCTTAGACTCTGGACCACCAGGAAAGTCTCCTGTAATGATATTTTTAAAACTTTCCATATGTTCATTGCTAATATGTAAAAATCATTGATATTTTATATTGACCTATAGCCTGTGGCCTTGCTAAACTTAGATTCTTTAGAAGGATTTTCTATGTGCACGATTATGTTGCTGCTGCTTAGTCGCTTCAGTCGTGTCCAACTCTGTGCAATCCCATAGATGGCAGCCCACCAGGCTCTCCCACCCCTGGGATTCTCCAGGCAAGAACACTGGAGTGGGTTGCCATTTCCTTCTCCAATGCATGAAAGTGAAAAGTGAAAGTGAAGTCACTCTGTAGTGTCGGACTCTTAGTGACCCCATGGACTGCAGCCCACTTGGCTCCTCCGTCCATGGGATTCTCCAGGCAAGAGTACTGGAGTGGGGTGCCATTGCCTTCTCACAATTATGTTATCTGTGAGTAAAGACCATTTTCCTTTTTCCTTTCCAATCTCTGTGGCTTTTATATATATATATTTTTGCAGTGACTTGAAGCTCTACTGTAATGGTCAATAGAAGTGTTGAAGGTGGACATCCTTGCTTTGTTCCTGATGTTAGGGAAAACGTATTCAGTCTTCTACTACATGAACGTTAACTGTGGGTTTTTAATACATGCCCTTTATCAAGGATAAGAAACAACTTTTTCTGTTCCTAGTTTGGAGAACATTTTTATTATGAATGTATTTTAACTTCCGGCAAACACTGTCCCTCCCCACCCCATCTTTTTAGATGATTGTATAGCTTTTCTTATGATAATGTATCTCTTTCTTTCTTTAGAAACTGAAAGAAAAGAGCTCTGAATCTGAAGTTTTATACAGTACAGCCAAATTCTCATTTCAGTGAGAGAGAATATTAAGAACGTTTTCAAGCATACAAAGCTTCTGAAGTTTAACACACAAAAATCCACAATCAAAACACCTTTAAAAGAAGTGTTCATGTAAGAAAAACAAATCCAGGAGAACCTTCAAGATATATGGGATGTCAGGGTGATCAAATATTTTGATAAATTTATTGCTGTTTAAAAAAATGTTTTTAAAGCTAAGACTAAAAGAGAGAATGTTTATCCAAAATAACTAACGTCAAAAATTCCAAACAAGAACAATATGATGGTGGGGAGAAGAGGGAGACAGAAGGGATGCTAAAAAATGCTAATGCATTTGCCTTATTAGGAGGAAAGTATATATATTTAGAAGTTTCAGAAATCAATAATCCTGGGAATTTTCATCAGGAGTTATGTGTTCTTTGATAACAGTCAGGGATGGAAGAAGTGAGGCCATTAAATACAGATAGGTATCATTCCCAACACACCAGTTTATAGTATATCTGAAAAAGAACATCCCCCAACAGAAGCCAGAATTCCAAACTTTTAGCAGCATGCTTTGCCTTTTCAGAAATATTGAGTAAGAGATGGAAAAAGCCCTACCTCACTGTCTTGATTAAGCAGATTTTACTGACATCAGTATTTTAGATTTCCCCCTCTGTGGTTATTTTGAGGTTTTTCTACCCTGGGACAATGCATCTTAGTAAGATTCAATGTGGGATTTCATAGTTTAAAGTGGAGAGGGAACATGATTGTGAAAGGGACAAATGGCATGATGTTCTAAAGCAGGTCCTTGTTAAGCAGGTCAATTTTAGTGGAGTGCATAGGAAAACAGACAGGCTGGAAAATAATCTCTGCAACTACCCGTGCCTGGACACCCTTGGAAGATCTGCATGTACCCTCTAGTACTCATGCCCTGCAAGAACAGGAGTGGGTCATTATGAACAAATGAAGAATTTTTTAATTAGTTTTAAAAATCACCAAAGCACCATGGTCAGTCCCCTTGTGATGCAGAACACAAGAAGGGAAGAGTGAAGGGTAACTGAAGGCAAATAGGCCCAGGACAGGAGAAGCCCCTGTTTTCTGTATGTGCCACTAATGTCCAAAATCCTGCCATGGCCTCTCACTGTCAGATGTGTCTATCTGCATTTTCCTCATCCCAGTGACCAGGTCAGGGGATGAGGAAAATTCTTAGAATTGTGGAAAATTCTTAAAGAGATGGAAATACCAGACTACCTTACATGCCTCCTGAGAAACCTGTATGCAGGTCAAGAAGCAACAGTTAGAACTGGACATGGGACAATGGACTGGTTCCAAATTGGGAAAGGAGTTATGTCAAGGCTGTATATTGTCACCCTGCTTATTTAATTTATATGCAGAGCACATCATGCAAAATGCCAGTCTGGATGAAGCACAAGCTGGAATCAAGATTGCTGGGAGAAATATCAATAACCTCAGGTATGCAGATGACACCACCCTTATGGCAGAAAGTGAAGAGGAACTAAAGAGCCTCTTGATGAAGGTGAAAGAGAAGAGTGAAAAAGCTGACATAAAACTCAATTATTCATAAAACTAAGATCATTGCATCCAGTCCCATCACTTCATGGCCAATACATGGGGAAACAATGGAAACAGTGACAGACTTTATTTTCTTGGTCTCCAAAATCACTGCAGATGGTGACTGCAGCCATGAAATTAAAAGACGCTTCCTCCTTGGAACAAGAGCTATGATAAACCTAGAAAGCCTATTCAAAAGCAGAGATATTACTTTACCAACAAAGGTCTGTGTAGTCAAAGCTGTGGTTTTTCCAGTAGTTATGTATGGATGTGAGAATTGGACCATAAAGAAGGCTGAGCACCAAAGAATTGATAGTTTTGAGCTGTGGTGTTGGAGAAGACTTTTGAGAGTTGCTTAGACTGCAAGGAGATCAAACCAGTCAATCCTAAAGGATATCAGTCCTGAATATTCATTGGAAGGACTGATGCTGAAGCTGAAGCTCCAATACTTTAGCCACCTGATGCAAAGAGCCAACTCATTAGAAAAGACCCTGATGCTGGGAAAGACTGAAGGCAATAGAAGAAGGGGATGACAGAGGATGAGATGGTTGGATGGCGTCACCGACCTGATGAACATGAGTTTGAGCAAGCTCCAGGAGTTGGTGAAGGACAGGGAAGCCTGGCGTGCTGCAGTCCATGGGCTCACAGAGAGTCAGACATGACTGAACAACTGAACAGCAAGGGACCAGGTCTCATTTAGTGTGCTTTGCTCTCACACTAGCCTTCTTGGAAGACTTTGGAATTCTTGCCTCCCTTGGCCGAACCATGCTGGGGCTCAAGGGACTGAGGGCTTGAGGATGCTCTCAGGCCCATCATTCTAGACATCACTCTCAGTATTGCTTCTCCATTGTTTAGGTTCCATACTGGGCCCCCTGGGGATTGTTGTCTCCTGGAAAATACCCAAGGGAAAGTGGGGACTCTACCCTGGTCTCCTCTCAAACCCAACCCAAGTCATGAGCTCTTGAACTAGATTGGGATAATTTTTAAAGGGATTCTGCCCAAAATAGTGCCTGTTGGACTACCAGGGAAAACAAGATTTTGAGAGAGGGCCAGAAAAAAAGTGGAAGTGGAAATCTTAGTCACTCATTCATGTCCGACTCTGTGACCCTATGGACTGTAACCCACCAGGCTCCTTTGTCCATGGAATGCTCCAGGCAAGAATACTGGAGTGGGTAGCCACCCATTCCTTTCTCCAGGGATTGAACCCAGGTCTCCTGCATTGTAGGCAGATTCTTTACCATCTGCCACCAGAGAAACCCAAGTCTTCCAAAAGAGAGTGCTGTCCTCTTGTTGGGAGACCTTCAGTGAAGGGTCCAGCAGGGGAGCCACAAGAAAGCACTCAGCATTAAATATCAATCAGATGGAGGGAGGGAGGAAGAGCTGACTTACTGTGCCAGGTAAGTAAGAACTTCCTTATCCCGCTTACTCTTCTCCAGTCCAGCCCCTCACCCAACCCTGGTGTGGTCATAAACAGCAGCATGCAAGATGGGAAGATGTGGTGATTGAGAGAGAGGAACTTGGTTTTTTATCAGACAACTTTCTGTTCTATTTTTTTTTTCCTAGCTACATCCATGTGTAACTTAAATGCAAAAAAAATTTTTTATTAAAATTCACAAAGTGTACATTAACCATTGTATATAATTAAATAATTATGCAGACTACCATTCTAAATGAATGATCCCTAACTCCAATTGAGCTTTCGAGTCAGGCAGGAAGGTCTTCTATCTCTTCTAGGCAGCTTGCTGTCCCAGTTTCACAATGATGATTTCAAACTTTGACCCAGCTGCCTGCCCTTCCCCCAGTCACAGCGCTCCCAGAACTAGTGGGCTTCCCTGCTGGCTCAAACAGTCAAGAATCTGCCTGCAATGCATGAAGGTTCAATCCCTGGGTAAGGAAGATCCCCTGGAGGAGGAAATGGCAACTCATTCCAGTATTCTTGGCTGGAGAATCCAATGGACAGAGGAGCCTGGTGGGCTACAGTCCACGAGGTCACCAAGAGTTGGACACAACAAAAGCAATTCAGCATGCCCAAATTTCAGGCTCACACTCATCTGAGCTTTATATCCATTCTCTCCTGCCTCCTCAATAACCTTATTCTTTCAGTTTTTTCCACTCTGCTCTTTTCAGTATCGTCTTTGCTGGGCTCCTTCTCAAAATGATTTCGACATGCACAAGGTCGTCCACCTTAAAGACAACCCTTCTGGATCCTGTGTCCTCCTCCAGTTACTTTCCTTTCCCTCACAGGCAAACTTGAAAGGCTTGCCCACACTTGCTATACACAGTCTTACCTGCCAGGCACTCACCACCCACTGTACATTGGCTGCTGTCCAGAATTCCACATAAACTGGTCTCTGAGCCCGCAGTGACCTCACATAGACAAATCCAATTCCCATCTGAGTCCACATCTTGCTTGGCCTCTGTGTCACTTGGGAATGCTTTGGACTGCAAATAACCGTCTTTGAGTGGCTTAAACAAATAGGAATCCTCTGCTCATAAGAGGATATCTGGAAGTAAGCAGCTGCTGATGTTGATTCAGTGGCCCCACAGCATTGGGGTAGTCTTTCTAAATCCTCTCCCACTTCCCTCCATGGTTGAGGCTGTACATCCCCATTCACAACTGGAGGAAGGGGAGAGGTCTGCACTTGTCTCTTTTATTAGAAAAGCAAAAGATTTCCCAAGTTCCCCTTATGTCTCATTGCCAAGAACTGTGTTCCCTGGTCATCTAACTGCAAAAAAAGATGGGGAAGTGAGTGTTTAATGTATTTTAGCGCCTTTATTATAGAGATAGACAAGAGAGAAGGGTGTTGAAAATGGAAACCGGGCTACCACCCACTCTAACCAGTGTTGGCCTGGTGTATCTCTTGGGTTACTTAAAACCTACACACACCCCCTCTTTCCCACATACATATTTAACCTAGGGGCTGGGGGGTGGGGCACTCACTCCATACAGGAGGTAATCCTAGGCAGGAGTCTCAGCCAGCTCCTGCCTACCATATAGAGTCCAGGTTCTCTCTGTACTCTCTAGGACCGTCTTTGAGGTTCAGGTGTGGCTTCTCATGGTTGGATGATTTAAGCCAAGACAAGTTCATTGCCTGCTAAAATGAGAAAGATGGGACATACCAAGTTTTGGGGAGAATGGGGACCAATAGAACACCATATCCTCTTGCTGGTCTAGATTGATACAGCCACTTTGAAAGATTTTTGGCACTATCTCATACAACTGAACACCTGCATTCACTCTGAGCCTGGTGAATACCCGGCACAGACGTGAGCAGCTGTGCAAGAAAACGTGTTCTACAAAGTTTGAAGCAGCATAATTTATAACCACCTGAAACTGGAAACCACCCAGATGTCCACTGATGGTAGAAGGGAAAAGGGAGCAGCATACAGAAATGAGGGTGAATGTTCTAGATGCACACACTATGTACAAATCTCAAAACAATGCAGTGTAAAAGAAGCCAGAGACAAGAGTATGTACTGTGTGGTTCCATTTATAGAAAAAACACAAACAAGTAAAAGCCGCTCTGTGGTGTTAGCAAAAGTCAGGATAGCAGCTGCCTTTCAAGGAGAGGATGGTGCTTGGAAGGGAGCACAGGCAGATCTCCTGGGATCTTAGTAATGTTCTGCTTCTTGATCTGGGTGCTGGTTATATGGGAGCATTCAATTCCTGAAAGTTTATTGAGCTGCATGCTTTTCTGTATGTGTACTATTGTGAAATAATGGTAAATATATATATATATATATATGCCCTTAGTTCCTGGCACAGAGCTGTAATTCCATTGTAATTTCGTAAGTAACAGGAGCACTAGGAGCATCTTTGTTCTAATATTTGGCCTTTGACCCTGGTTCGTGATGATTTTTAAATCCCTTGGAATTTCCTTGGTGATTGGAGTGTCCTTTGTTCTAATGTGGTGACCCTTGGTGGGCCCCTGGATGGCTTCAGGATGGGTCTGGGCACCAAAAGACCATGATTAGAGAGGTGGAGCTTTTAGCTCCACCCACTAGCCTCCAAGAAAGGGAAAGGACTGCAGATTGAGTTAATCATTGATTATGCCTGTATGTGGAAGCCTGCATAAAAATCTCAGTGGTACAGGGTTTGAACAGCTTCTGGGTTGGTGAGTATATCCACATGTCTGCAGGGTGGGGTACCGCAACTCCCAAGAGACAGGGGCTCCTGTGCTTCCTGCCTTTCCAGACCTCACTCTATATCTTCATCTAGCTGTTCATCTGTACCCTTTATGGTAACCTGTACTATAAAATAAACTGGGAAATGCAAGTGAATGTTCCCCTGAGTTCTGTGAGCTATTCTAGCAGGTGATAAAATCTCAGGCAGGAGTCATGGGAACCTTCAATTTGTAGCCGAGTCCAACAGAAGTTATGGTTAACCTGGGGACCTACTTACTGAGCTCGGAATTGGAAACAGGCAGCAGTCTTATGCAGCTGAGTCCTTTACCTGTGGGGACTGTACTAACTTCAGTTAGTGTCAAAATTGAATTGCATTGTAGAACACTCAGCTGGTGTTGCAGAGAATTGCTTAGTGTGGGGAAAACACCCCACACATCTGCTGTCAGAAATATTTTGTGTGTGAGTAAAGGAAAACAGGAGTGTGTTTTTTTCTGAACAACCATGCTACAGGGAAACACGGTCAATGCACAGTGTGAAGAAATAATAAAACTCCTCTCTTTTCAGAAAAAAAGAATAAAAAACATAAGATTATACCCCAGTCAGTAAGCCACATCCAGTCCAGTCCTGCTGGACAGAAACAAAGGGTGTCTTCCGTGACCATGTATCAGGTTCTTGTAGGGGATCTGGCAGCCCCTCCCTTGTTAACAGGGATGATCACCGTTGACCAGGATTGAGATTTTAGGGATACATGCCTCCCTCCATCATTTGTTAGGCTTCTGGCCAAGTTTATGCATGAGTAATCACAATCATATAACTTATCTAAAGAGTCTTCAAATGGTTTTCTAATGAAAGACTATATTCCCCCCCTCCATAGGTAATATATTTGACTTTTTAAAAATGAAAGCAATATAAAAAGGTATAAAATGAGGTCTTATTCTCATCTCTGTTCTCTTTTATTAGTTTATTGTATATACCTCTAATGTTTCTCTTTGCTGAAAGCTACTTTAAAAAGGAAGAAAAAAAGGCAACACTCTCAAGTGTTCTGTATTGTTCCTGAGATTTCTCCAATAATACAACTTTGGTTAGCATGTGGGTTTTTTCCAAGGTCTAGCAAGTGACAGACAGAAGTTCAACTCTTTACTACTTAACATGTTGGTCACCAACTTTCCAATATGGAATAGAGAGTCTTCACCACTGGCTACCTTATTACTTCAGTTAGCCAATCCCACATTTTATTATTGGTTTTTGTGTCCTACTTCTAGTAACAAGTTATTTGCCTGTTAGGAATGGGTTCAGCTACAGGTTCTAGAACACTCCTCTATAAATGGCTTAAACAAATGTCTCATGGACTAAAATGGGGCAAGGGAGGTCAATAAGGAAGTTCTCACAATAATTTAAGTAGCGGATGATGGTTTCCAGGGTGTTAGTTATACCTCAGTAAAGCTGGGGGCAGGAGGGAATATAGCTCCTAGAATCTGGCTTGAATAACTAAATGGATGGCAGTGACATTTGCTAAACTGGGAAAAACAGAGGTACATGTTTGGGGGTGAAAATATTTCAGTGGGCCAAGTTGAGTTTGGGATCCTAGTTAGACACTCCTGTGGAGATGGCAAGTAGGCAGTTATTTTGAGGAGTCAGGACTTATAGGCTGAGGTCACTGTTAGAAATCTTTTTTTGGAGTCATCTGCTTGTAAATGGCACCTAAGACCACATGATTAGATGAAATCACATAAGTAGAGTGGATAGGTCAACAAAGAAGGGGACTAAGGATAGAACCCTAAGCACCCCGATATTTTATAGGTTGAGAAGTAGGTGTGAAGTCAGTGAAAAGAACCCAAGAACAGCCAGTGAGGTAGGAGGAGGACTGAGTACATGGCATCAAAAAACAAGAGAAGGTGTTTCAAAGTAGGAATGACTGACTGAGAAATAGTACTGAGAGGGAAAGTAAAAACAAAGAAAAGGAAAAGGCACCACTGAATTTGCATGGAGACTGCAGTTTCAGTAATGCAGTGGACAAGAAACCACAGCAAGATGAAATGATCCTGGGGATGGTCTATTAGAGGGGGAGCGATTGGTGATTCAAGAGAGAGATGATACAGGATAAGATCCACAGAAAAAGTGGAAGTGTTGGATAAATAGAATGAGAAATGCTTTATCCATCTATCAGACACTGAACTTGTTGAAGGAGACCATTTCTTGTTTGTATTCATTTTTTGGGTTAACTCCTAGCACAGAGCCTAGTACCTAGGAAGTAATCAAGAAGTGTTACTGAATGAATGAATAAACCATCAGATGGACGAATGGATGGACAGCAGAGGGAGAGCTGAAAAATGAACTAGATCAAACTAACTCAAACTTCAGACTAAGGAAAGGAGGAAGAGTCTGGGATTAGTAGGGTGTCCTCTATCCTCAGATGGTAAAGAATCTGCTTCTAAAGTGGGAAACCTGGGTTCAATCTCTGGGTCAGGAAGACTCCCTGGAGAAGGGAATGGCAACCTACTCCAGTATTCTTGTCTGGAGAATCGCATGGGCAGAGGAGCCTGGCTGGCTACAGTTCGTGGGGTCACAGAGATGGACATGACTGAGCAACCAAGACCCTGCTGTCCTGCCACAATGGTCAGAGAAGGGAGGAAATAATTTTCTGAGCTATTAAAACTAGAAAGTGGTACTTGATCCTAGACGATATTTTCACCATCCATGTTTCTTTCTTCATTCTGCCAACCCATAAAAAGATAGGAAGCCTGGGTGCTTGATTCTCCCAGTTTCCAGACTCCCAACATGATTCTCTCAACTATGTCCCTGCATCATCTTCAATCCCTGGCTGAGCCCACAGCAGTTCTGTATTTCCTAGGGTTATCTGAATTTTTTCCTTAGAGATGCATCTTTATCTAAGTATACCTGAAGTACATTACGTTTCCTGTTTTTCTCCATCCTAAAATTGGTCCCAGGGCCCAAGGTTGGTGAGCAGCTGCAGGGGCTAATGGCTTGATCCTGACAGAACTGGAATGGCAGGCACCAATTTTTTTCTTCACGCTATTTTTTCCTAACTTGCTGTCAGAGAAACCCAGGAACCTGTAGAGGTGGAGCTGGTGGTGGAGCTTAAAGCCAGTTTGGGGGCCAGTTGCATCCGCCGTCCAACGTCCTCATCCTACTACAATCCTGGGGGCTTCCGGGCTTGCCTAGCCCCTACGGTCTTGGGGGTTCAGGTGGTCCAACCCAGGATCCTACCGAGTGTCGCCCTATGGAAGGTAGACAGAAGAAATGTCTCCGCCCAGTCCTTACTGGGCGTGAGGCCGTTACACGTGGAATCACCCCAGCGGCCCGGATCCCGCACTGGTCAGAGGCGGGGCCCGCGGTGCAAATGGGCGGGCAGAAAAGGACGCGCGTGCGCACAGCGGGCCAGGGCGGGGGCGGAGCGGAGGAAAAACGTACTGAAGACGGGAGCCCGCGAGGCTCATGCTGGAGGGCTTCGCGTCTGGGGAAAAACTGGTGGCAGCTGGTGGCAGCGAGGGTGAGTGAACCGGAGGCTTCCCGCGATCCGGCTGCGGCCTGTGATCTCTATGACCCGACCTTGGAGGAGGAGGTCCGTGGGGCGGCATTCAGTAGTCTGCAGAGGGGCGGGATCCTGGCGTTCCTTCGGGGGGTCTCGGGGCTTCTGGCTAGGGTTGGAAGGCAAGAGCGGCCTGGGTGGGGGTCTCGGACCCCGAGCCTCCCCGGGAAGCTAGCCGACTAGGAGCAGAGCCTCCCTCCCGGGGCATATGCCGTAGGGGCTTTAAAGCCTGATGGGCGGGCCGGGGTCGATCTCCGCGCTCTTGGAGGACCTGCGGTGGACCTGCGCGCGGGCCCGAGTCGTTGCTGTCCGTCTGCCCCTGGTACCCCGTCTCTCTCTAGGAGAGACAGTAAACACTGACGGGGGCCGAGCTTGGCCAGGCTGTGCTAGGGGAACAGGGAGGCGGGGAAGCCTGTATTCCTCTCTTGTATCCTCTGTGTGGGCATGGCACCGCCATCCATCCAGATGCCCAAGCAGAGACCTGCACGTCATTCTCACCTCCTGCACGCTTTACCCATCTACGTCGAATCCATCACAAATCTCCCTTGGATACGCCGACTTCTCCACGCCCAGTTCCTCTGCTCTAGCAAGTTCAGGCCACCATCATCTCTTCCCTGTGCTCCTTCTCTGTCCTCTGTGCTTTGTTATATGTTGGCAAGCCAGAGTGATGGCCTTAAAATCAAAATCTGATCACAGTCCCCAGAACCCTCCCCCAATCCCCTAGTCTTCCTTCTGTGGATCCCCATTGCTCTTACAAGCTCTTGAACATCGCTTTCAATGCCCTTGGTGACCGGTCTTCTTTTTTACTTTACTAACTCATCCATCTCCACTATACTGTCTTCAACCATATTGAACCCTTTTTAGTTCCCAGATTGGACCAAGTTCCTTCTAGGCTTAGGTGTTTGTTACAGTAAGTTCGCTCTACCTGAAGTGCTATTCTTTAATTAAAAAAAATCATCCTTCATATATTAACCCAGGTAGGGGTTGGGGCTATTGCCATGCCCTACAGCTGTCCCATTTACTGGTCTTTTCCACTGGGTTGTAATCTGTGTGACAGGAGTCTGTCTTCTGGTTCTTGTCACACAGATTATCCTATCTTCAGACATGCCTGTCCTCAGAACCTTGTGCAGCACCAAGCTGTTTAGTGAAGTTGCTGTTGTTGTAGTTTAGTCACATCCAGCTCTTTTGCAGTCCCATGAACTGTAGCCTGCCAGGCTTCTCTGTCCATGGGATTTCCCAGGCAAGAATACTGGAGTGGGTTGCCATTTCCTTCTCCAGGAGATCTTCCCAACCGAGGGATTGAACCCTATGTCTCCTGCATTGCAGGCAGATTCTTTACTGCTGAGCCATCAGGGAAACCCAGGAAACAGTTTAGTTAAATGTATAAATGAAGCATGGCAGTTCCCTCCCAAATGAACAAATAGACCAAGTTATTAACTGCCTGCTTCTCCAGAACCAGTTCTCAACCCCCAGCCCATGTAGAGGTTTCTTTGTCTAGGAACTTGGTTCTTTCCTTACTTTCAGTCCAGAACCATGGCAGTTTTAAATGGGGAAGTACCAGTCAGAGTTGTTCTTTGGCATCGACTCTGGGTACAGGATGTGTGGCTACTTTGAGTTTGATTCTTAACTGAGGGCGGTAGCATGAGAGAAAAGTTGCCTACAACTGATGGGAGGAAGGCTGACTCCAAACTTTTTGGTGCTGATAAGACTAAGGACACAATGAGAGTGAGCCAGGCCAAACCACTGCTGGGAGGACTCCCGAGGGAAGTTATTTTTCTAGCTTAGGTCAGATCGTCTGTGATAGGAAACAACACACCTGGGTTCCAGGGCCCAGGGCCCTGATACAGAGTGAAGGCATGCTCTTCCAGGTGAGCTCAGTATTTTGTTATAAATTCACTAAAGGAGTAAAGGAGAGACAGAGAAAATAGCTTCCCCGTCTTCACAGAGGGAGGGAAAGAGAAAAATAAAAGGAGAACAGTATGTGACAATATGTTAAGGCCAAGTGAGTGTGAGAGACCGCAGACTGCGGTCAGAGGAGGGAACAGCTGGCTTTGGCTGAGAGAGCACAGAGATGACATTTGAACAGGGCCTGGAAGGAAGAGGGCGGATGGACAGGTGGAGCGAATGGGAACAAACGCCCTAGGACTGGGAGAGGCTGCTGGAGCCAGGAGGAAAGCCCTGTTACAGTAAGGCCCGATGGGAGCTGGCCGCCGTCAGTGATCTAGCACTTCTCCCCAGAATGCCTGTGAAGGATGTCTCAAATTCAGAAATCTCTCCTCCTTTGGATTTTTCTCTAGCCTAGCCTTTACACTTTCTGAAAGGCCAGTGAACCCATGAACTCCTGGGGCTTATCTGCCAAGCTCTTTGCTTATGGCCTTGAGCTAAATCGTTGGAGTGTGGATGATGCAACTTGTTCTTTCAGCGGAAGGGGCTGCTAATATTTCCTTTTCAGTGTGAGCAGCATGGTTTGTTAGGTGGCAGTCAGATTCCCTGTTCTTCTGGTAGCACTTGCTAGGGGGAGTTTCTCTTCTGTGTTTGCAGATTTGGCTTTTGTGGTGGTCTCAAGGTTGGAAACCTGGCACAGCAAGCCAGAATGGGGTGAGCCCCAAATGGATGGTTCTTGGCCTTTATCCCGTCTCCTTTGAAGAGAGGATAATTTGGACTCAAAGTTACTATATTACCAAGCACTTGGTTGCTTTTTGGCATTATTCCAGTAGAACCTCTCCCCCTCACCCCACCCCTTCCTGATATACTAAGTGTCCAACCACATGGTTCTAGGAGATGGTGCCAGGGGTCTGTTGATCACTGAGCTCTACTATCTGATAGCGCCAGAACCAAGGTTCATCCTCAGTTACATTGACATCAGAACCTGGCAGTGTGTGGATGAGGATGATAACCCCCCAGCTCCCAAGGACCATGGCACGAAGGCTGAGAACCTCCAGCCTCTGTGCAGGAACTGTGCCCAGTGCTGTCAATGTGAACCCAGCCCCACAGAGCCCAGTCAACAGAGGGTACCCAGAGGTCCTGAGACGTGTTCACAGGTGCATGCACAGCTGTTGTCAGCGACAGACAGGACCCTTCTGAAGGGAAGCACTTAGGAGCATATGGGAAGAGCGTCTAAGCCAGACTTGGAATTGAATAAGGCTTGCTGGAGAAAGACATCTAATGCATTATGAATCTTAAAGGCTCCCCCCTCTGGTTCCTCCTGTCCCAGAACTCTGCAGTGTGTGGTCAGAACAAGCTGTTCTTCTCTGCTTGGGGCAGTCTTTGCAGAGAGTAACCTAAGACCTTGTTTTCAGGTACCAGGTAGAAGGGCAGTGGCCTCATCAGTGTCTAGACACTTCTATTTGGTAAAATTGGGATGTAGTTTCTCGCTGTTCCTGAATTATTTTCTAGAGATGAGACTCAACCAGAGTCCCCCTTTTTATTCCATCCATATAGAACTGGAACAAAATTATGGGATGAATTGCATTAAATAGATATTTGTAAAGAAAAAACATGTTTATAGTAGAAATTATAGAAGCAATGGAAAAATAAAGAGAAGAAAAATGAAAGTCACTCCTAATCTCATAATTCAGAAAGTGATCTTTCTTAATAGTTTTTAGTCTTTGTTCTGTGTATGAAAAATATACATACATTGTTTTGGTTTTTACAAAAGTGAATTTTTTTTTGTTTTGGCTGCACCACGCAGCTTGTGGGATCTTAGTTCCCCAACCAGGGACTGAACTCAGAGCCACTGCAGTGAAAGCACCGAGTCTTAACCACTGGACCACCAGGGAATTTCCCCAAAATGAATTATTCTTTACAGACTTTTGTAGCCTGCTCTTTTTCACTTGGTGTATATTGAACGTCTTTTTCTGTTATGAAATATAACAGTTGCATTTTGATGTCCCTATTCAGTCACGAGACTCAATGCTTCTTTTTACACCTAGAAGTTATATATCCCAAGGACCGTTGTCTCCTTAAGGGAGGGTATACTGCTGATATCCAGCAAAGTGGGAAATTTTCCTAAACATTGTGGGGATGGCATTTTCCTAGGGTCCCACCCTCCAGAGCCTCTTGGGGTAGGTGAAAGAGGCCAGAACACCTCTGAGTAGAGGTCTCCTGGCTGTCCTTCAACTTCTTTTTTTTTTTTTTTTTATAGAGGTCAGTCTATAAGCCCTGGAAGGATCAGGACTTTCAGTTTAATAGCAGGTAAGGCTGCCTGAGCCTTGGTGGGGTACAGGTGGGAACAAGGCACTCCTGCCCTTGGGGAGCTTGCTGTGTAGCCAACTGTTTCTCCTTGTTGACCATGACTCCAAGTCCAGCCAAATCCCAGAAGTACTAGATGGAACCTAATCCCTATGGAGCTCTCCTCCCTGGTGCTCTTTCACGTGGCTCAACTGCTTGCCTCCCTCACAGCCCTGGGAGGTGGACGAGGCAGGGGATAATGTCCACTGCCGTGGGCCTTGATCTAATCCACCCATTGTTTCCCTCAACCCCTGTCTCTGGTCTCACTCTGCCTAATACCTTCCCCATTGCACTGCCAGATGAGCCGTTCTGAAACCATCTCTGCTCTCATCTCCCTCAGTGGCTCCCATTCATCCCCAGGCAATGTCTGCCTCTTTGGCCTAGCATGCAGAGCTGCCTCCAGCATGGCCTGGTCAGTCTCTGCCGCCTGTTGCCCACTGTTCCATCCACTTCATACCCTCTAAGCTCAAGTCCCTCACACCCACTCGGAGTTTCTCTCCCCCTTGACTGCACCTACCCTTCTATTCACACCTTCCATTCGTCCTTCAGTTCCTGCACGTCCACTGCACACCCCTCTATCTGGACCTGCTGAAGTGTCCCCATGTCTGTTAACCTCTGGCTTTCTCTAGCCCAAAGGACACTTAGTCCTCTGAACTCTCAGAGGTTTCCTCTTTCTTTAGTCACCTCACTTTCTGCCTTGATTAGTGCTCTCGGCAGGAAGTATTTCTCTCGCCGGACTGTAAGCTGCTCGTAGGCAGGAGTGCTCTCCACATCCCTGTAAGCTCTCATTGAGCTGCTTGACATTCTGAAGGGGCTTTAGGAAAGGTCATGGACCCACCAGCCCATTTGAGTGATGGGGACCTGGAAAGCCTGAGATCATCCTGCAGTCTGGTGGCAGAGCTGGCCAGTTCTCTTCCTAGTCCTGCTCCTTCACCCAGTTCCCAGGAATGTGCTGTGTCAAGTCTTGAAAGAACCTCAGTTCTGGTGTTCTCGTCTTCACTTTCTTGTTCCCCACCTCCCAGGTACCAGTGACCATGAGATCTCTGCGACTGCTCAGAATCCCCTTCCTGTGTGGCTTGCTCTGGGCCTTTTGTGCCCCGGGTGCCAGGGCCGAGGAGCCTGGGGCCAGCTCCTCCCATCACGGCAGCATGGGCCTGGATAAGAACACAGTGCATGACCAAGAGTACGTATTCAGCCAGGGCTGTGGTCCAGGGGCCTCCCTGTCTGCAGCTGCAGCCAGCTGCAAAGGCACACGCTGTCCCCTTTGCCTTCTACTATTTGTACAACTCCTTGACATTTTTCCAAGCATGGTGTTTATTCCTTGTAGCCACCTGTAAGTCCAGGTGTTCTTTTTTTGCCATCATATCACAGATGAGACCCAAAAAGGATGAATGGCTTTCCTGAGTTCATTCTGTCTCTCTCTGTCAGCACAGACAGGCAGATAGACACAGACACCAGCAGTAGTGGCAGAGTCCAAAATAGAGCTAAGGTTTCTTGCTTATGACAAGATCTTTTTCTTTTTTCTTGGCATGTTCAAACATTGCATCATTTGTTGGAACTTTTACCCTGGGCCATTTAGCCTCACACATTCCTGCCTACAATTCCTGCTCTATTATCCTTAAATTGCTTTAAGAAAAAAAAAAATTAATAGCTCCCCCAACAATGTTAGGTAAAGAACCTGCTTGCCATTGCAGAAGTCCCAAGAGACCTTGGGTCTTGGGTCTTGGGTTCAGTCCCAAGGTCCAGAAGATCCCCTGGAGTAGGAAATGGCAACCCACTTTAATATTCTTGCCCAGAAAATTCCATGGACAGAGGAGCCTGATGGGCTACAGTCCAAGGGGTCGCAAAGAGTCGGTTACGACTGAATGTGCACACACACCCCCACATTTTATAACCATATTCTAATAATAAAAAGGAAAAAGCACCCATAATCTTGCCAGCATAACAGATGAACTGTTTGAATTTTTTTTTCCCCTACTCCTTTCATGGCCTTGCCTATGTCAATCTTCTTGGAGAGTGGTCTGCCACTGTTTCTGTTAGTTTTTCTGCGATGGATGTACTTGAAGATCTTGAACTTTTCAGAGTCTTTAAGATTTCAGCAGGATCCCAGCCCAGCATTGCTGCCAATTGGTCTGAGCTTCACTGTTGGTCTTTAGGCATATCATGGAGCATCTTGAAGGTGTCATCAACAAACCAGAGGCGGAGATGTCCCCACAAGAGCTGCAGCTCCATTATTTCAAAATGCATGATTATGATGGCAATAATCTGCTTGACGGCCTAGAACTCTCCACGGCCATCACTCATGTTCATAAGGAGGTAGGTCGGGCAGTGGCCCAGGGGGCAGCATCTTGGAGGGGCCTCCCTCTGGTGACTCAGCCCCTGCTCTTGATGGCTTCCCCTGTCCTTATACAACACTATTACTGCTTCTCCTTTTTCTGCTCACCTTCTGCTCTGCCTTTTTTCCTGTTCAGAAGGCCTTCTCACAAAGGGTGACCAGCTGAGGCAGAAGCCTCAGAGCCTGCCTTGGATCTTTAGCAAGTGCCACTGGCATTTCCACCATGTGCCAGGGTCTGAGAACTGGCTGAAAGGCAGACCACATTCAAAAGGCAGAACTGGGGAGAGATATCATTTGGGAAGAATGGCCTGTCTGGGCCAAAGGATCGAGGGATTTGATGATAACGGTTTGGGTGATACAGTATGGTGGTCATATCCTTGTTATTATCTCTAATTTGAGAGGTGAGGAAACTGAACCTCAGATCTTATGTCTCCAGATCTAATGTCTGTTCCACTTGACCACACTGTAATCTCAAGAGAGGAGGAGAGGCAAAGTTGGGGAGGGGCGTGTGCTCACACCGGCTGCCAGCCGAGCCGGGCTGTGTTTGCTCTGAAGGTAGGGGGGTGCACCAACGGCTTTGCACAGGAGACAAGCATGACTAATGCAGTGTTTGCTGTGGGAGGCAGACTGGTGGATGCTAGCAAAGACTGGCTTTGAGAGAGGAATCGGGGTCTAGCTGCCCTGGCAGGCGAGGATGGTGGTGGGCAGGAGAGGAAAGGGTCGTGACATGGGAGAGGTGACAGAGGATGAATTGGCCACAGATATGAGCAGCATTAGCTCAACCCTTGGCAATGTGAGCCCTGCCACACCTGCTTCTGGAGCAGAAGTGCCTTCACCTCAGAGACTGTAACAGGGTCTGCTGGTTGGCAATGCCTTCTTCCTCTTGTCCTGACCCCGATATGACTAGTGTGGGCTCTCAGCACTTCAGCAGAGCTGACCTGTGGGAGGGCCTGGGCTGTGAGCTTTTCTTTAGGATAGATTTGTGGGTCTTGGAATCTGTGAGACTCCGAGTTCTCTAAGCCAGACCCAGCTTTCTACAATGAACATGTATGACTTTGGTAATGAAAAAAGAATGAAAAGTATTTTTAAAACACATCAGCAAGGGTCTACTTTGATTGCATCGTCCTTTTAATTGCCAAATATCATTTTTTAATTGGGTTGTTGTGAATTGACTCTGGAGCTAACCTGTGGCTTGTGGATTTCCAAGAAGTAGAAGTACTACATTTGAAGGAGCCTATGGACATTTTCGGAGAAGGCAATGGCACCCCACTCCAGTACTCTTGCCTGGAAAATCCCACGGATGGAGGAGCCTGGTAGGCTCCAGTCCATGGGGTCGCTAAGAGTCGGACATGACTGAGCAACTTCACTTTCTCTTTTCACTTTCATGCATTAGAGAAGGAAATGGCAACCCACTCCAGTGTTCTTGCCTGGAGAATCCCAGGGACAGGGAAGCCTGGTGAGCTGCCGTCTATGGGGTCGCACAGAGTCGGACACGACTGAAGTGACTTAGCATAGCATAACATGGACATTTTATTTTGGACATTAACCAGGCGCTTTCAGTAAAAGATGCAGCTTACCTTGGTGTGATTTGTACCTTGTAGGAGGGGAGTGAGCAGGCACCAATGAACGAAGATGAGCTGATCAACTTAATAGATGGTGTTTTGAGAGACGATGACAAGAACAATGATGGCTACATCGACTATGCCGAATTTGCAAAATCCCTGCAGTAGACTCGCTGTGGCCATCTCCCAGTTAAATGCAAATCTGACCTATTATAATGTGATCGGACACTTTCTGTAATGCAAAATAACTCATTTCCAAAATACTGCTTTGGTATTTTGGTAAAAACCTGTAGCAATTTGTTACACTGGGGTGAGAAAGAGAAATCAAGAGAAAGAAGCAGAGGAATGGGACCTACTGTAGTCCCCAAGTACTGTTAAATATCTTATTGGACAAGGGCTTGATAAAAAAAATCCTCTTAAGAATATTGGATGATCGCAGCTGAGCACTCAGGAACTTGGATGGAGAATGCTGCTAGGCTCTTGGTTTTAATTCATGCTACCTGAAAAGTAAGACAAGCTTTTGCTAACTGGACACACTTTTCAGTAACTGAAGGAATGGAATGAATGCCAAATGTTTCCCCTGGGGGTGTCCTGTCTCTTCAGAGGAACGTGGTCAGTATTCTGTAAAGTTCCCCTGGCCGAAATGATTACTTGTTCTGGTCAAGGGAGTATTTATTAGGCTATTCAAAGCCACAGATCAGAAGAATGTCAAATAGTTGAGCTAGCCAGAGTCTAAGATTCTGTATCTCCTGGGACTTTGGGAACACCACACCACTGACCTAAGTGATTCACCTTTTTCAGTTTTTCAATATTTTATAATACTACTGCCACATCCTTACACTATCTTTTATGTCTTCTTCAACCAAGGAGAGACCTCAATTGTAAAAGTGTTCTCTACTTCTCATCATTAGCAAACATTTTGGCTTTCTAGGTATTTGTAGTTAACTCTTGTTTCTAGGGTTTTGTTTTTGCAGTTTAGAAACTCTTAAGAATGTAAGGACTTTATCCCTTCTGCTTGATACAGCAGAGGTGAGCTACCAGCCAGTCTAGCCTAAGTGAAAAGTGAAAAGATTCTTCACCAAGCACAGTGATTAACCTGATACACATGAGATCTAGAAGGAATGTTGTTTAAATTACCTCTTCTGCCTGAATATGTGAATTCTTTCAGATCAGCAGAAAAAGAAGCCTAAAAACTCTTAACAGTGTGAATCTCAATTGTAACTCAAAATCAGAAGTGGCTGCAGATTATAAGTTGGTTTATGGAATGTGATGGATATGCTGTGATAGGAAACCTGAAATGATGGTTGAATGGGTTAAAAGAAGAAAAAAACTGCATAAAATTTGCTGTAAGATATATAGACTTATTTTCTGTACTAAAGTATTCTTATAAGAAAAATAAGTATTTGTAAAAATGGTTTCCTGTGTCAAGTATTTGTGCAATCAGAGCTGAATTGTAAACTATTCTTGTAATAACTGGTTATTTTGAAAGATTTATATAATGAATTCTGGATATATGACCAATAAAATTGATGAAATGAAAGAGCAGTTGATTTTGTCCACATAGGCTTCTTCTCCTACCACCCAAAGGGTTGGTTGGTTTAATGCCCACATTTACAGTTGGGACCCATCCCGTGGGCTAGGACCCTCCCTGGCACCACGTTGTTCCTTTCTGCAGCGGTAAATCTAGGATTCACAGTCACTTTCCTTCTGTAGCCATTTTTTTCCTCTGCATGAAAGCACTTTTTGGACCGTCCTTCTCTGGCCAAGTTCAGATTATGACGACATTGTCTAGGAAAATACAGTGTTTTCTCCTTGAGTCTTGGTGACTGTTTTTTCTTAGCCAGAAAATTTAAGTAAGATAGCCTTATTGCAAGCACCCTTGGCCCAAGCAGGAAGCACAGTCACCCTGGATTTTTGGAAATGACACTGTTCTGTCAGTTGAAAGGAGAGCAAAGGAAGAAGTTACCATTGCCTCCCTGACTCCCATCCTCTGCCTGAGACCCCTGGGTCTTGCCCATCTTTATCCAGAGCTGCCCTTCTGGATGGATCTAGTGAGCAGACCCACGATTGAAAGAACCTTGTATTGTTGGCAGCTAGGAAGTGAGGCAGCTGGAGAGGAAGAGGCAGATTCCTACAAGGTCACCCAGTTAGACCAGACAGACACTTCTTCCCTCTTCCCTAGTTGGCTGCACTTTGAAATTATTCCACACTGGCCTTTATGGTTAGCCTGGCTTTCTCACAGGAAGTTCCCTGTGGCACACTCCCATTGCCCCCCACCCCCACCCCCACCCCCACCACCCCGGCACTGCCTGGCCCTTCCCCATCACGGCCCCTTTATCTCCTTTTCCCTACGTGAGGTGTTGGCTGTCTCAGCCCGCCTCGATTTTTCAGATTTTTTTTATCTCTAAAATGGAGACAAATACTCCCCAGAGAGGCTGCCTTATAACACCACAAGCTTTGAACTCAGGCAGAGCTGAGTTGAAACCCCAGGCCTGCTATGCTCTTAAAGTTCTCTAACTTTCTCATCTAAAAACATAGTGAAATTTACACACAGAATGGTTAAAAGTATTAACAAAGTGAGAGAAAATATATATCAAACATCAAGCAAATGGCCAGCACAAGGTATGAGCTACACACAGTCAGTCCCTTCCCTGTTCCTTAGCCTGGCCGAAGTATCTGGGCCCCATCTCACTGAAGAGTAGGGTCTTGAGAGGCTGGGAAGAAGTGGGTGGCTCCTTAGGGGCAGGCATCAAATGTCTTTTCTGCTGCTTTTTTTTTTTTTAACCTGGAATTTTTTAATTTTTAAAAAATTGTGGCCCACTGTGCAGCTTGTGGGGTCTGTTTCCCAACCAGAGATTGGACCTGGGCCACAGCAGTGAAAGCACTAAATCCTAACCACTAGGCCACCAGGAAACTCTCTCTGTTGGTTATATTCCTCAATCAAAGTGCTGAATGAATGAGTGAGTGGGTGAGTGAATGAATTCTCAGGGAAGAAATGAAGGGTCATACTGAATGCAATGGTGAAGGACACAAAAGCGTGGAAACAGAAATCAGACCAAAGGAGTTTTCTGGGAGAAGGCAATGGCACCCCACTCCAGTATTCTTGCCTGGAAAATCCCATGGATGGAGGAGCCTGGTAGGCTGCAGTCCATGGGGTCGCTAGCAGTTGGACACAACTGAGTGACTTCACTTTCAATTTTCACTTTCATGCATTGGAGAAGGCAATGGCAGCCCACTCCAGTATTCTTGCCTGGAAAATCCCATGGATGGAGGAGCCTGGTAGGCTGCTGTCTATGGGGTCACACAGAGTCGGACACAACTGAAGCGACTTAGCAGCAGCAGAATGCAAAAGTGTAAATGAAACAAAGTAAAAACCCAACAGTCTAAAACCCTGGTTTGGATTCCAGAGACCACAAATGAACGGAATGATTAGGGCAAGTTATGTAAGGACTTTTGCCTTCAATCACCCATGCATCTTCCAGCAACAAAGAATCTTCAAGGCAGTTGAATATTAAGTTTCTGGTCTCTATTTTAGGAGAATAGTTATTTGGCTCTTAGTTCTACTCTGGTAATTCTGTGACTCATTCAAGGGTTAAATCTTGGAAACGTCCAGTCCAAGGAGTAGATGAGAAGCAATTGTTGCTAGGTGTATTCTGGTAGCTGATTTTTTTCCCTCCATAGGTAATTGAATCCTTCATCACCTGTGATCATTTCTCTGCTTCAACTCACTTTTTCCTGTCTGTTTCCATGTATGGGCTAGATTGGTACTCCGTTCTTCCTCTTCTATGTTCCTTTCAGTCAACCATCAGCTGTTAACCTCTTCCCTCTGAGATGTTCATAGTAGAAATAAATGCATTAAAAAAAAAAAAAACAAAGGAGTTTTCTACTCACCTGGCCTCCCAGTGATTTCACTGCTGCTAAGTCACTTCAGTCGTGTCCGACTCTGTGTGATTCCATAGACGGAAGCTCACCAGGCTCCCCTGTCCCTGGGATTCTCCAGGCAAGAACACTGGAGTGGGTTGCCATTGCCTTCTCCATTGCGTGAAAGTGAAAAGTGAAAGTGAAGTCGCTCAGTCGTGTCCGACTCTTGGCGACCCCATGGACTGGAGCCCACCAGGCTCCTCTGTCCATGGGATTTTCCAGGCAAAAGTACTGGGGTGGGGTGATTTCACTGGTCCTCAGTTAATCCCCTTTAGAGAGGGGAAAACAGACCACCTCTCAGACCTCCTTGGTCGGCATATGGAAGGCACTCAAGCCGTTAGCTGTGCCTCCTTCCTTAGAAAGATCTAGAAAAGAGAAGAGAGGTGCCAGCAGTGTCCAGGACTGTGGAGATGGAGACCACAAAGGACAGCTGCCTCAAGCCTGCATTTTCACCCCAGGGCATTTTGGAGGTGTGCAGTTTTGAGAAAGAACTAGAAGAGGATTTTTTTTTTTTTAATAAATGGCAACTGCAAGATCACAGAATAAAAGCACCTGTATCTCCATCTCAAGTAATTAGTCCCAAATCAAGAATAAATACAAAAAAACCCACCACATTCCACCTTCGGTGACCTGGGTTTGCCAGACCTGAGGGTGCAAAGCCGGCGGGGGGTGGTAGGTGGACTGACAGGGAAGAATGAGGGCGGCACTGAGGGAAGCAGGTCCTTCGTGCCCTAGAATCTAGGAAGGCAGGGACTGAAGGGACAAGGCACCAGGGGAGGCATGAAGTGGGAGCCAAAGGCAGGCATTGTACCAGCTTTGTGAGACGAGGGCATAGACCCGGCCAGGCCCAGCCTGTTGCATCCAGCTAGCCCCCTCATTCTCCTCAGAACACAGCAGACTGGCTCTGAGGAGGTGAGCCAGAAATGCTCTTGGCTAGGGAATGCCAAGCGAAGTGTGGGGATGAGGGGACCATGCTAAAAGCAGAAGTGAAAGGCTCTTCTGCACGTGATCACAAAGCTTCAGATATCCAGGAGCCAGGCTTGTATTCCTTGTGAACGAAAAGTCCATTCTCTGAAGAAACGGAAGTGCCCCTGTGTGAAGACCTTCAATTACTGACATGTTTGGGTTCCCAGTGAAAAACCAGGCTGGCCACCTGCCCCCACGCAGATAACTACCAAATGGAGCCTGTCCAGACACCCATGGCTCCCAATCAACTTGTTAGTGTCACACTTAAAAATGAATGGGTTACTTAGGATTGTAAGTCAGGTCGGGGGAAACCTTCAACATGAGAGAGACAGGAACCAAAACAAGCTGAGAAAAGGAACACTGAGGAAATTGAATTAATACAGGGGTGAAAGTGAAGTCGCTCAGTTGTGTCTGACTCTTTGTGCCTCCATGGACTGTAGCCTACAAGGCTCCTCCCTCCATGGGATTCTCCAGGCAAGAGTACTGGAGTGGGTTGCCATTTCCTTCTCCAGGGGATCTTCCTGACCCAGGGATCAAACCTGGGTCTCCTGCATTCCAGGCAGACGCTTTAACCTCTGAGCCACCAGGGAAGCCCATATATACAGGGGTGAGCGGACAATTAAAGCAATTATAATCTGTATCTTCTGAGATGTGAGACTTGATTACATCCCAGAAACATAATTAGGATGCCATAAGAAAGGAAGAATTGGAAATAGGATCTAGAAACAAAAAAATGTGATACTATAGAATCTAGAAATAGAAAATTCCCTTCCCCACCTCCATTATGTTTTCCATAGATGAAAAGTAAGGTGAAGGAAATCTCCTAGGAAGCAGTGCAAAAAGACAAATAGTTGGGTGATCACAGAGCAAAGATAAGAAAGTAAGAGGATTTACTGAGATCCAACATCCAGATCAGATCAGATCAGTCGCTCAGTCGTGTCTGACTCTTTGCGACTCCATGAATCGCAGCATGCCAGGCCTCTCTGTCCATCACCAACTCCCGGAGTTCACTTAGACTCAAGTCCATCGAGTCGGTGATGCCATCCAGCCATCTCATCCTCTGTCGTCCCCTTCTCCTCCTGCCCCCAATCCCTCCCTGCATCAGAGTCTTTTCCAATGAGTCACCTCTTCGCATGAGGTGGCCAAAGTACTGGAGTTTCAGCTTTAGCATCATTCCTTTCAAAGAAATCCCAGGGCTGATCTCCTTCAGAATGGACTGGTTGGATCTCCTTGCAGTCCAAGGGACTCTCAAGAGTCTTCTCCAACAACACAGTTCAAAAGCATCAATTCTTCGGCACTCAGCCTTCTTTATAGTCCAACTCTCACATCCATACATGACCACAGGAAAAACCATAGCCTTGACTAGACAGATGAACCTTTGTTGGCAAAGTAATGTCTCTGCTTTTGAATATGCTATCTAGGTTGGTCATAACTTTCCTTCCAAGGAGTAAGCGTCTTTTAATTTCATGGCTGCAGTCACCATCTGCAGTGATTTTGGAGCCCAGAAAAATAAAGTCTGACACTGTTTCCACAGTTTCCCCATTTATTTCCCATGAAGTGATGGGACCGGATGCCATGATCTTCGTTTTCTGAATGTTGAGCTTTAAGCCAACTTTTCACTCTCCACTTTCACCTTCATCAAGAGGCTTTTTAGTTCCTCTTCACTTTCTGCCATAAGGGTGGTATCATCTGCATATCTGAGGTTATTGATATTTCTCTCGGCAATCTTGATTCCAGCTTGTGTTTCTTCCAGTCCGGCTTTTCTCATGATGTACTCTGCATATAGGTTAAATAAACAGGGTGACAATATACAGCCTTGATGTACTCCTTTTCCTATTTGGAACCAGTCTGTTGAGCCCTTAGAAAGAGAAAACAGAAAGTATGACAGGGAATAATCAGAAGCCAACTCAAACTAGAATAAGGGGAAAAAATGGGTGAGGATGTGTCGGCCACATTACTAAACTGACTTCAGGTGTGGCCAGTTCCAGGGCTCCCTCCACCACCAGCACCCTATCTCTTCTGGTCTTCGGCCCCACCCCCTGCGGAGTGCGCCTCACCTGCATGTCCCACACAGCAGACCCAGAGTGTCCCCCTCCCCCTCCCTCTCCTCCTCCTGCCCCTCCTCCTCTTCCTCGCCAACCCCCACCCCCACCACCCACTTACCCTTTGCTTCCAGCTCAGCAGAGAAGAAAGCCTGACTGTCGCAGCACACACCTGTACCTGATTATGATGGAGAAGACCATATGGCATGGTGTGAAGAGTGAACTCTGGTTTCAGACTACCTAGCTATGAGTCTTTTTTTTTTTTTTTTAAGGTTTTTTTGGATGTAGACTATTTTTTAAAGTCTTTATTGAATTTGTTATGATGTTGCTTCCATTTTATGTTTTGGTATTTTGGCCCCAAGGCATGTGGGATCTAAGCACCCCAACCAGGGATCAAATCTATACCCCTGCATTGGAAGGTGAAGTCTCAGCCACTGAGCCGCCAGGAAGTCCTTGTGAGTCTTGGTTTTGTGTCACTGTTCAGTAACACAGCTATTTAGTGGCAAAACCAAGACTCACAAGGACTTCCTGGCAGCCCAGTGGCTGAGACTTCACCTTCTAATGCAGGGGGTATAGATTTGATCTCTGGCTGGGGAGCTTAGAACCACATGCCTTGGGACCAGAGCCTCTTGATGAAAGTGAAAGAGGAGAGTGAAAAGTTGGCTTAAAGCTCAACATTCAGAAAACTAAGATCATGGCATCTGATCCTATCAGTTCAGTTCAGTTTAGTTCAGTCACTCAGTCGTGTCCAACTCTTTGTGACCCCATTAATCGCAGCACACAAGGCCTCCCTGTCCATTACCAACTCCTGGAGTTCACTCAGACTCACGTCCATCGAGTCAGTGATGCCATCCAGCCATCTCATCCTCTGTCGTCCCCTTCTCCTCCTGCCCCCAATCCCTCCCAGCATCAGGGTCTTTTCCAGTGAGTCAACTCTTCGCATGAGGTGGTCAAAGTTTTGGAGTTTCAGCTTCAGCATCAGTTCCTCCAATGAACACCTAGGTCTGATCTCCTTTAGGATGGACTGGTCCCATCACTTCATGGCAAATGGATGGGGAAACAAACAGTGGCTGACTTTATTTTTTTGGACTCCAAAATCACTGCAGATGGTGAATGCAGCCATGAAATTAGAAGACACTTACTCCTTGGAAGGAAAGTTATGACCAACCTAGATAGCATATTCAAAAGCAGAGACATTACTTTGCCAACAAAGATCTATCTATTCAAGGCTATGGTTTTTCCTGTGGTCATGTATGGATGTGAGAGTTGGACTATAAAGAAAGCTGAGTGCCGAAGAATTGATGCTTTTGAACTGTGTTGTTGGAGAAGACTCTTGAGAGTCCCTTGGACTGCGAGGAGATCCAACCAGTCCATTCTGAAGGAGATCAGCCCTGGGATTTCTTTGAAAGGAATGATGCTAAAGCTGAAACTCCAGTACTTCAGCCACCTGATGCAAAGAACTGGCTCATTTGAAAAGACCTTGATGCTGGGAGGGATTTGGGGGCAGGAGGAGAAGGGGACGACAGAGGATGAGATGGTTGGGTGGCATCACTGACTCAATGGACATGAATTTGAGTAAACTCCGGGAGTTGGTGATGGACAGGGAGGCCTGGTGTCCTGCAGTCCGTGGGGTCGCAAAGAGTCAGACACGACTGAGCGACTGAACTGAGCTGAGCTCTGTCACTTGGGCTTGTTACTTAGTGCCGCTGTACCTCAGTTTCCTCATCTTACAATAGGAGTGAGGTTCACCTCACAGGGCTCTCATGCGGAGTGATCGAGGAAACACAGATAACATTTGCAAAACCCTAAGAACGGAGCCTGCAGAGAGGGAGCACTTTGTGTCAGTCAGAACCATTAATATTCTGAGCCCTGAACCCATCACTGAGGCCAAGGCCGTGCCACACAGACTGGTGGGCTCTGGCCTTGGCTATAGCTGCATTTCTGGGGAGGGTCTGGAGCCCCAGGAGCATAAAATGACTGATGGTGATGAGGAGGTGTTTCTGAAAAGTAAATCAGGGTACAATTTTTAGAAAAGAGAGGTGGGAAGCTCTGCGTGTCCTGCCCTAGGATGGTTGGCAGTGAAATGGGCCATTCTTTCGAGGAAATCTCCTCACTCCTCACCATCCAGGGCCCGGCCTCAGGGGCCGCTGAGACAGATAAATACTATCCTTGAAGGCCCAGCTTCCTGCCGGTTCCACCTGGGCCTGCATCATCAGCATGAGGGGAAGCTGTGTTCTGTTCTCTTTCTGTCAGTCTCTCATCATCCAACTCGGACCCAGACTGCCTAGAATCACTCACACTCACTTCTCAGGAGTAAATAATCATGGTCATACATGGTCCAGTCTGACCATTTAGGAAAGATGTCTGCAGCTGTACAAGGGCACACAGTAGGGCTCTTTGAACCAATTTACCCTTCTCAACACCTGGATCTTCAGTGGGGTGACTTCCTCCAGTCTGAGGTGTTCTCTAAGTACCATGAGTGCTTGCCTTGCTGCTGGGAGATTGACAGAGGCCCCTGGGAGCAGCGGCCTGAAAAAGAGGAAAGATCTGCCCACCGAAGTGAAGTGACTGAGTCCCACAGCCGGGAGGAGAGGATGGGAATATGTCAAGCACACACAAGAGAAAGACTAGAGAAACGAGACAGAGGGCTGATAGGAAGGTCGGCGACACTCCAGTCCATGGTCAGGACTTGGAGGGCACCAGAGAACTGAATTGAGGACAAAAGTCGGGTGGGGAGGGTCCATGGGATGCTCTGAGAGGAAGAGCCTGCAGCTGAGGATCTCAGGGGTGTTTGGATGTCAGAGGTAATCGATGTTCACAATAATGTGTTTTAAAATGTATTAATGTGTCCGCTTTATTTTCCTACTTTGTGTTTGACTATGTACACAACCACAGTTTACTCTCTCCCTCTTGGTGCTATAGGAACAAAATGCTGGGATTTCACTCCAGGAATATACTACATTTCCATTAAAAATAATAGGAAGGGCTTCCCTGGTGGCTCAGTGGTAAAGAATCCACCTGCGAATGCGGAAGACACAGGTTCGATCCCTGACTCAGGAAGATCTCACATGCCACAGAGCAGCTAAGCCCGTGCACCACAGCGATTGAGCCTGTGCTCCAGAGCCCAGGGGCCGCAACTACAGAGCCCAGGTGCCAGAGCTCCTGAAGCCCGTGCACCCTGGAGCCCGTGCTCCAAAACAAGAGAAGCCGCGGCAATGAGAAAGCCGAGTGCCGCAACTAGAGTAGCCCCTATTCGCCAAGGGGAGGAAAGCCCGAGCAGCAACAAAGACCCAGTAGAGCCAAAAGTAAATAAATAAAATCATAAAAAAAAAATACTAATATGAGGGCTTCCCTGGGGGCTCAGTGGTAAAGAATCTGCCTGCCAAAGCAGGAGACATGGGTTCGATCCCTGACGAGGACAGATCCCACATGCCATGAAGGAGCTAAGCCTGTGTGCCACAACGACTGAACCTGTGCTCTAGAATCCCTGGGTGCAACAAGAGAAGCCACCACAATGAGAAGCCCACGCACCGCAGCTAGAGAATAGCCTCCAACTGCCACAACTAGAGAAAAGCCCTTGCAGCAGTGAAGCCCCAGCACAGCCAACAATAAATATAATCAAATAAAAATTAATAAATAATAAAACAAAAATAAAAGTAAATAAAAAATTAAAATAAGAGCCTAAATAAGGCCTCTTCAGTGTGAGTGAAGAGCATCATAATAAAATGAAAATCCAGAATAGTAAAGAAAGGAAAAAAATGGACTCATTCAACAGAGTTATATATGATGATGTATTTCCTCATAGTCTTTTTTTTTTTTTTTTTTTAGCATTGTTTTAATCATGGTATTTATACAATTTGTGTGTGTTTTTATCAAAGACATGCTCCTGTCCTCTGATGTAGTCCTTGTAAACTTCATGTTTAACAGCTGCAGGTTATTCTGTTGAACAGATAGACCATGATGTTGATCCATTTGTCCACTGAGGAACTAGATAACATGTGAGAATGTTCTCATCAGTGGTGGTAAATTTTCATTGTGATGTCTCTTTGTGCCTAAAACCGTGTCTATCTTTACTATTATTTCTTGAGGAAATAGAGTTACTGAGGGCTGAATAATTTTAAGCCTTGATAGGCACTGCTAAGTTGTGGTCCAAAAAAGTCAGACTAATTAATACTCATCTCTATTGTATACAAAGAGCCCATTTCCTTTAGCTAGACCCATAGTATATCCCAACAAGTTTCCCTAAGTATAGAGTGACCAAACATCAGTGCTTTTTACATTTTGCTCAAAATAGTACAATCTACACCAATGCTATATGCAAATGATACCATTTGTTCATTTACTTATTGGATATTTATTGTATGTTTACTATGTAACCTCTCTGTTCCAGTATCTAGATTTGAGTACCTCCTGGAGAAGAGAAAAAGAAAAAAGAGGCTTTTCTTTATTTTCCTCACCCTGCCCCACCACCCACCCTGAAAAAGGCTTTTTGTCACTGACTAGGTTTCCCTAGAAGGTGCTGAGGTGAACAGAAAAATATTCTTGAGTAGCATCTCCAATAAAACAAAAGCTAAATCACATATCTACCACAAGGGGGAACCCATTTTATCAAGGATCGAACCAAATAACTCGCATTTCAACAGGGACTTTGTTGCAGAAACCATGAACATTATATCTGAACTTTTTGGATGTTAAAAAAAAACTACAGGACTTTTGCTTCTGGGAAGAGTAAGCAGACATGCTTCTCCCTGTTCCTCTAAGCACAACAAAACCCTGGGATGTTAATACACAAAACAGACATAGAAAGACTCTGAAAGGTGGAGAGAAGACAGGCTGGCCAGGGGCTCTGGGGCCTGAGCAACAATATGGTGGTGAGTTCCCTTATCTGTTTTCATTTTTTTAACCTCATGTATCCCAGACTTGAAGCTAACGAAGCCAGCAACCTGGAAATGCCGAAAAGCACAGACATAAAAAGGCCACGTGAAAACCTGCTGTCTCTAGCCAAGGATGAAGACAAGAGCAGCCTAACAAGGCAGAAAACATTCAGACAATGACTGCTCTGCTCCTGCCAGACACTGGGGAACACTGGCCCGTCCAGCAGAGGCTGAGCGAGGCCCAGACTTTCTCCCTTGCCAGGCTGTGATGAGGGGCCCCTCCTCCTTCCTGCCCGAGGAAGCCAAGAGCTTGGACTTTCATTCCTTCCCCCTGCTAGGCAGTACCGAGGCCTGAAATTCTACCTCCACCTGGGTTCGCTCCTACTGCCTGCTGGATGGATCAGAGGAGGCCCAACAGAGGGTTAGGATTTCACCACTGCACAGTGACAAGGGCTTCCCAGGGGGCTCAGTGGAAAACGAATCCACCTGCCAAAGTGGGAGACACAGAAAATGCAGGCTCAGTCCCTGATTGGGAAAGATCCCTTGGAGAAGAAAATGGCAACCTACTCCAGAGGAACCTGGCAGGCTACAGTCCGCAGGGCGCAAAGGATTGGACACAACTGAGCACGCACGAAAAAGACAAAAAGACAGTGATAACACGTCACCTGCACTGCAATGTCAGTGGGGACCACACAGTTCCCAAGCTCCCGTCCCCACCCAGCAGCAGTGAGGAGTTCCTGGCTTTGCGTATCAACACGGGACTAGTGGAGAGTCTGGGTTTCTCCCTCCATCTGTTAGTGATAAGACAGAACCCTACCTGCTCCCTGCTAGACTGATGTCATAGAAAACCAGATAATGAGGTTGAAATAAGATCCAGTCTCATTACATAACCGTAAAATGTCCAGGTGTCAATTGAAAAATACTTCATCATGCTAAGAACCAGAAAGACATCCAACTGAAGGAAAAAAGATGCGGATACTGAAGTAACAGATGCTCTCTGTTAGACATCAATATTAGTTGTTAGAGAATTAGATGGGTTAGAACTATCTGATGAAGATTTTAAACCAGTTGTGATAAAAAGAATACTTCAACAATCACAAACAAGCACGAAAAAAACAAGTCTCTGCAAAGAAATAGAAGTTACAAAGAAGAATGGATAGATGAATGGATAAAGAAGACATGGTGTATATATAAAATGGAATTATTATTCAGCCATTGAAAAGAATGAAATAACACCATTGCAGCAACATGAATGGACCTGGAGATTATCATACTAAGTGAAGTCAGACAGATAAAGAAAAATATCATATGATATTGCTTATACGTGGAATCCAAAAAAAGAAAAAGATGCAAATGGGGTCTTTCCTGGTGGTTCAATGATAAAGAGTCTGCCTGCTGATGCAGGAGACAGGGGTTTGATCCCTAGTCCAGGAAGATCTCGTGCCATGGAGCAGCTAAGCCTGTGTGCCAGAACTATTGAGCCTGTGCTCTAGAACCCTGGAGTCACAACTACTGAAGCCCGAGTGCCTAGACCCCATGACCTCCGACAAGAGAAGCCACCACAACGAGAAGCCCACGCACTGCAAGTAGAGAGTAGTCCCTGCCTACTGCAAGCAGAGAAAATCCTGCACAGCGGTGAAGACCCAGCACAGCCAATAAACACATAAATAAGATGATTTTAAAAAATGACGCAAGTGAACTTATTTATAAAACCAAAACAGACTTAGCAAACAAACTTATGGTTACCGGGCTGGGGGGGATGTGGGCAGGGATAGATTGGGAGCTTAGGATTGACATGTCCACAAAGCTGTATTTAATACAGATAACCAAGAAGAACCAACTGTATAACACAGGGAACACTGCTCAGTTGCTAAGTCATGTCTGACCCTTCACGGCCCTGTGGACCGTAGTCCACTGTCCATAGAGTTTCCTAGGAAAGAATGCTGGCGTGGTTTGCCACTTTCTACTCCAGGGGATCTTCCTTCCTGATGCAGGGATCAAACTCACATTTCTTGTGTCTCCTGCATTGGCAGGCAGATTCTTTACCACTAGTGCCACCTGGGAAGCCCAGTCGACTATATTCCAATATAAAATGAAAATTTAAAGAATTTCTGGTCAAACTACTGTCTGGCTAGTAAAATTTCCCAGAGTGTGAAAACCCCCAAAGAGAATAGTAAGTGCAAAGAAATCTATACTGAGACTTATCACAGTCAAACTTCTGAGATCTAAAGGCAAAGAAAAAACTCTCAAAGGTATGGAGACAGAAACAAAACCTTACCTATAAGGTAAAAACAATTTGAATAACAGCCCATTCTCATCAGAAACCATGGAAGCCAGAAGGAACTGGCACAGTTTTTAAGTGTCAAAAAAGGTCCCTCAATCCAGAATCCTGTATCTAGTGAGAATATCCTCGCAGGGAAACCAAGATATTCTCAGACAATGGAAAATAAAAGGACTTTTTCACCAGCAGATCTACTCTAAAAGAATGGCTACAGGGAGTTCTTTGAACACAAAGGCAACAATAAAAGAAGGAAACAGAGTAGCAGGAAGGAAAACAGAGAGAAAACGGACTAAAAAAATAGGTAAAAAAACCCCAAAAAGTGTTGAAAAAATGTAGTCTTTTCAACCCCACCATGGCAATTTAAAATGTGGGACCTCCGAGCCAGGGTTAGAAGAGGCCCGATGCTTGGTGTTAGTGCCCCTGGGGCTGGACTGACAGTACTCACAATTAGAGCCTGCTTTCAGAGAATTCGCTTTGCTCTGCCAGAAACATTGCGCTGGGCATTTTCTGTCCATGAATTCTAATTGCTTCCCGCGGGGTGGCTGGGGAAGGACATACACATCACTCCTGCCAAGGCTGAGAGGCCCAGAGAGGGGAGAGGAGGGTGAGGAAGTCACTGCGTCTCTGTGGAGGGAAGTACGTGGGGCTTGCCTGAGTGGCTGGAGTCCCGCAGGGCAGAAGAGGCTGAGTGCCCCTTGCCCCTGGCTGTGGGCAGGTGTGGATGTGGTGGGTGAACCTCAAAGGAGAGACCCAGCGGGTATCCACATCTAGATTTCAGGGAGAGACCTTGAGCTCCACAGATACTGGAGAATTGGAGCATGGGAAATACTAGGGGGTCATCCACAGGGCGGACTCTGGCATTCATAAGCTAAATTCTGTGAGCTCTGTGGGGTGTGATTTGGGGAGTAGAGGGACCATATCTGAAGGGTTAAGGGTTTTGAAAGTACCCATTCTTGTGGGCTATGGGAGCCCATGAACAACAGCCTCATCAAAACTGTCCTTAGGTTGTTGGAGAAAGTCACTGGGTGGGAATTAGATGGTGCAGATGGAGCAGGGAAGGAGCAGACAGTGAAGCCATAGGGCTACAAGACTTCCCTCTGCCTCAGGGTGGGACCTCCAGCCAATAGCTCATTTCTCCCCTCCTTGAAGGCGGACATACCCATGCTGTAAGGCTATACTCACCATAGTTTCAGAGATAGGCCTGGATACACACTCAATTCGGGCCAATGCCTTTTCTCTCCAGGGGATTTGATGTTTTGGACGGAGGGACAATCAGCAGGCAGGCACGGTGGTGGAGGCAGGTTGTGGGACCCTTGCTACTCAATGTGTGATCCATGGACCAGCAGCATCATCCAGGGTGGGAGGTGTTTATAAACGCCCATCCCAGATCAACTGAGTTGGAATCTGCTCTTGAACAGATCCCGTGATTCGTATGCTCACTTAAATTGGAGAAACTGCTCTAGAGAGACGGAGAAGGTAATGGCACCCCATTCCAGTACTCTTGCCTGGAAAATCCCATGGACGGAGGAGCCTGGTAGGCTGCAGTCCATGGGGTCACTAAGAGTTGGACACGACTGAGCGACTTCCCTTTCACTTTTCACTTTCATGCATTGGAGAAGGAAATGGCAACCCACTCCAGTGTTCTTGCCTGGAGAATCCCAGGGACGGGGGAGCCTGGTGGGCCTCCATCTCTGGGGTCGCACAGAGTCGGACACAACTGAAGCAACTTAGCAGCAGCAGCAGCAGCTCTAAAGAGAAGGTCCCCAGACACCTCTTGCTGCCGCTTTGAGAAGGGCGGTTCTATTCTCTGTTGGATTCCAATGGCCTCCACTGAATTGCCTTTTTTTTCTAACTCTGGCCAACTTATTTCTATATTGCTTATGACCAAGAGAATCTTACCAGTGCACACAGACAAGGCCTTGGGAACAGTGTAACTAAAAGGCAGGCTGACCCATCTGCCATACCAGTCCAGTCCCATCACTAGTCAGTTGATGCTGTTTTCATAGAGGCTTTAAGTCACATGTAATGAAAATGCTCCCAAAATGAAAACGATTTAAACCATTCTTCCTTTAGGACCAAGTTATCGTCTCAGATTCTTTCCAAAGGGACCATTTGATGGACTGGACACGGAAGAAATCATAGAGACCCTCCCATATTTACATTTTAGCAAAGCCTGGCTCTGTTTCTTCAGGAAAGGCTTGTATTGAAACTTCTCTGTGAGGCCCCTCTTAATGAAGTACAAAGAAGACCTTCATCCCTGCTCGGACTAGTCCAGCCCGTGGGCACCAGTCCCGCGCCTGAGCCTCTAGAACAGCACGCCTTGACCTCTTGTGCGCCATGGATCCCTTAACAGAATAACGTCTTCACTTGTGTAAAAGACAAAAGATTTCCAAGAAGTCAATTACATTGAAATACAGGTTCCAAAACATTTTAAGATGTGAGCCATTTAATAATATAAATGCTTCTTAATTCACATCAATAACATCTACCAGCACTTACAACAATCACTGTGATTTCAAAGTCATGATAAGTGATTTGAGACATTTGCAATGACTACAAATGATAGGAAAATATTTAAAGATTTCTGTAAATGATGAAGTCACCGTTTCTGCTAATACCACCATGGTTTGATGCCTAATTCATAATTGAAGAAAATGCTAAATTTCAGCTTAAGTTTCCTGAAAATAAAGATGTCCTTTTCTTCCTGCCCAAGTTCATGGGACCCCTGAAGTATATCTAGGGACGACAGTTGGTGGGCCTGAGGTTTAGAACCCTTGCCCTAGAGAATATCTAGTCTGTAACACGTACTAAATTATTTATAACCTTAGAAATAATGTATTTTTAAATGCAAAATAGATGTGTATTACAGTAAGATTCCAAGCCCCATCACTCCTCTGCCTGCCTGCCCCCCACCCAGATCTGGTCCTCTCCTAATTGGTGTTGTCTTGGCAGGGTCCTGTATTCAGTGGACCTGAGTCTGTCTTCTCTTGCCTGCTGGACTGCCACCCAGACTTAAGTGCACGGCAGAGGCTAGGCCAGGAAGGACCACTTAATCAGCATGTGTTGACTCTGCCTGTGATGACTTGTTGAATGACTGTATCTTAAGATTCTGAGATTTTTGTTATCTATTGATCCCCTCTGGGCTGTGCTTATCTTGTCTCTCAGTCTTGTCTGACTCTTTGTGACCCCATGGACTATAGCCCGCCAGGCTCCTCTGTCCATGGGGATTCTCCAAACAAGAATACTGGACTGGGTTGCCATGTCCTCCTCCAGGGGATCTTCCCAACCCAGGGATGGAATCCAGATCTCCTGCATTGCAGACAGGTTGTTTTTATGGATCCCCTCACACACACACAGAAGTCGCTCAGTTATGTCCGACTCTTTGCGACCCCATGGATTGTAGCCCACCAAGCTCCTCAGTCCATGGGATTTTCTAAGCATGAATACTGGAGTGGGTTGCCGTTTCCTTCTCCATGGATCCCCTCAGGTCTGATATAAAATTTGTCATTTGCATTTGCACCACTAGATGGCAGCAGCATCTCACAGAATCTCCTTTCTCCGACTTCGTATCCTATCCAAGGGCTATTTATTTTTTGAGTCAGTTCTATTTCTCTTTTGGAAAATTCAAGTCCCTCCCCCAACTCATGCGGATTTACCAGACAGGGTCATCACTGCATTATTTTGCTCCTCCAGTGGGAAGGCAGTGGGGAAAAGTGGAAGACTGTGGGTAAGTAGGTAGACAGTCTAAGGTCAGTGCAAAATGATCTGACTGGTCTGAATGGAGAATTCAGCTCCTCCCAGCATTTTATGGGCACCTACTGTGTGTTAGACTTACAGCTATGCTTCATGTACAGGGTACACTGTCCCTGTCACAGAGACGTGTGGTCACATTCTGAGAATGAAAGGAAAGAGTAGCTGTGGTCTTTGGGGGGATAGTAGAGTTGCAACGGGAACTGGTGCTGGTCTGAGCAGTACTGCTCTCACTGAGCTGTTCACTCCACTTGGAAAATATAGATTGCAACAGACTCTGAATGCAGCGAAGCTAAAATATGTATGTGGACGAAGTCTCGAAGGTGACATGCAGACACAAAGTCAGTAATTGGGATGCGATTAAAAGATGATGGTCTATATGAAATGTTCTCTATACAAAGGACTCTGTCACATTGCCATTATTTAATTAAAGAAATAAAAACATTAAAGAACATATAATTGATGATCTTAGTAAGAAGTAGACCTTAGGCTAACGCCGAATCTATCACACATGCCATGTCTGAATTCTTCACACGTGAATCAGGTTTGGTGAGAAATCTTACAGCAGATGGTGTTTGGGTCACTGAACTTGACAGGAAAACAGACCGTTTCCTTGTGGGGTCGGCGGCTTTGTTTGCTTCAAGGTGGAACAAAAGCCTTTTAATCTTCAAATTCAAGAGCCAGGCTGGCTGACATCAGATACCTCCGTGTATTCCTGTGCAGGCAGAGCCAAATCCCAGGGTCTTTTAAATTGGAGGTGCCCTCCCTTCCACACGATTATTTACAAGGGCAAAAGGAAAAGCTGACTCCTCTTCAAATCTGCCTGCATCAAACGGCCACCAGAACCCTTCTTTCAACACACATATACAAAATGACAACGACAAAGCATTCAAAAATGAATATGAACTTGAAAAATTGCTCAGATTGAACTACTTTGGGGAAAGGCATTATTAACCTTTCCCCAAACAATGGAAGTGATGACCTGGATGGGCAGAGGCAATGGTGTTACTGTGGACTCAGTAAACTCTGAGTGGGCCAAAGTGAAAGTGAAAGTCGCTCAGTCGTGTCGGACTCTTTGTGACCCCATGGGCTATACAGTCCATGGAATTCTCCAGAATACTGAAGTGGGAACCTATCCCTTTTCCAGGGGATCTTCCTAACCCTTGTATTGAACCCAGGTCTCCCTCATTGCAGGCGAATTCTTTACCAGCTGAGCCGTAAGGGAAGCCAAAGCAGTGTATGAAGTCCAGGTGTAATCAACCTCTGTGTTACTGTGATTTCTTTTCCTAACACAAATGCCTTCTGAAAAATCTCTACCCTATAGCAGTTTGGCCACAGAGAAAAGGGATTTCCCTCTCGCCCCGCCCCCTGACTCCCATCAATATCGCCCTCCAGGCGAGCAAGGCCACCAAGAGGTTACCACAGTGTGGGGACGGGGGTGGAGAGGCATGGGAATTGATGCGGATTAACCTGGGAAAGGGAGGCCTGGAGTGCCTGGTGTGCTGCAGTCCACGGGGCCGCAAAGAGTAGGACACGACTTAGTGACTAAACAACAACTTGGATTTGGAAAATGAGGTAGATTGAAAGAGCCAAGCCCTGAGGGAGAGGCGGGCATGCGGGAACTCATGGCCCTACACACTGGAGTTGACATCCTAGCCTTAATCCCTAAGGTTTGATTTCAGCAAGCTCCTCAAATGTCTCCAAAGCCACACTTCTCTTCAAGAAGTCTAAGAAAGCTGCAAGCCCAACAGGCGAGAAAACTTTGCTCTTAGAAGTGATATTCATCCTTTAGCAACACAAGCACCATAGAGAGCTCTAACTGGTTTATTTGTTGTCAAGCCTGGAGGAACAGGGCTCTACACGCCAGTTCAGAGAGCGTTTTTAACATCTCTCAAGAGCCAGGATTGAATGGGGATAGGATTCTGGGGTTGGGTGGCCTCTCAGAGCCTCAGTCCTCTGAAAGTGTGGGTGATCTAGTGCCCGTCTCACAAGCTTGTTGTGGAAACTGTGTCAGTGCCTGGAGCATTCACTGATAACTGATGGATAAATAGTATAGATCAATGTGCTCCTAGGCATGGATGCATTCAACCAAATCTGATGGATCTCTGAGAACATAAATAAAGTGAGACCCTACGAATGTGTATACACCCACATATACTGCCTGGATTCTAAAATGTGCTTTTTTGTATGTTCACATCTTTGAATTTGGCAACACTTTTCCCCAGGTGTCTCAAGGGGTAAAGAATCCACCTGCCAATGCAGGAGACACAAAAGACTCCAGTTCAACACTAGGTTGGGAAGATCTCCTGGAGAAGGAAATGGCAACCCACTTCAGTATTCTTGCCTGGAAAATTCCATGGACAGAGGAGTCTGATGGGCTTCAGTTCATGGGGTTGCAAAGAGTCAGACACAATTGAGCACACACACACTGTGCTACTACGATACGTTAAGCTATGCTACTTTCTTTGTTGGTGGTAAATTAAAAAGAAATAATGGTGTGAATACATCTTAGAGTTAGTGAAAAACAGTAATAATCATAGAGACAGAGCCACCAGCCCACCACCATGATCCAGCCCCTAACGGACACCCAGAACCAGAATCTCAGTACAGATGACACAGAAAGAAAAGTTTTAGTCACTCAGTTGTTCTCAATTCTTTGCAATCCCATAGGCTGCAGCCCACCAGGCTCCTCTGTCCATGGAATTCTCCAGGCAAGAATACTGGAGTGGGGATCTTCCCAACCCGGGGATCAAACCCAGGTCCCCTGCATTGCGAGCAGATTGTTTGTTTTTTTTTTTAAATTGGAGGCTAATTACTATTTTGGGGGCTCCAAAATCACTGCAGATGGTGATTGCAGCCATGAAATTAAAAGACGCTTACTCCTTGGAAGGAAAGTTATGACCAACCTAGATAGCAGAAAGCAGAGACATTACTTTGCCAACAAAAGTCCATTTAGTCAAGGCTATGGTTTTTCCAGTAGTCATGTATGGATGTGAGAGTTGGACTGTGAAGAAAGCTGAGCACTGAAGAATTGATGCTTTTGAACTGTGGTGCTGGAGAAGACTCTTGAGAGTCCCTTGGACTGCAAAGAGATCCAACCAGTCCATTCTAAAGGAGATCAGCCCTGGGATTTCTTTGGAAGGAATGATGCTAAAGCTGAAACTCCGGTATTTTGGCCACCTCATGCAAAGAGTTGACTCATTGGAAAAGACTCTGATGCTGGGAGGGATTGGGGGCAAGAGGAGAAGGGGTCGACAGAGGATGAGATGGCTGGATGGCATCACCGACTCGATGGACATGAGTCTGAGTGACCTCCGGGAGTTGGTGATGGACAGGGAGGCCTGGCGTGCTGCAATTCATGGGGTTGCAAAGAGTTGGACACGACTGAGTGACTGAGCTGAACTGAACTGAACTGAATTACTTTACAATATTGTGGTGGTTTTTGCCATACATTCACATGAATCAGCCATGGGTGTACATGTGTTCCCCTTCCTGAACCTCCCTCCCACTTCCCTCCCCATCCCATCCCTCAGGGTCATCCCATACACCAACCCTGAGCACCCTGTCTCATACATCGAACCTGGACTGGCAATCTATTTCACATATGACAATATACATGTTTCAATGCTCTCAAATCATCCCACCCTCGCCTTCTCCCACAGAGTCCAAAAGTCTGTTCTTTACATCTGTGTCTCTTTTGCTGTCTCATATACAGGGTCATCGTTACCATCTTTCTAAATTCCATATATATGCATTAATGTACTATATTAGTGTTTTTCTTTCTGGCTTACTTCACTCTGTATAATAGGCTCCAGCCTCAGCCACCTCATTAGAACTGATTCAAATGTATTCTTTTTAATGGCTGAGTAATACTCCATTGCGTACATGTACCACAGCTTTCTTATCCATTCATCTGCGGATGGACATCTAGGTTGCTTCCATGTCCTGGCTATTGTAAACAGTGCTGCGATGAACATTGGGGTACATGTGTCTCCTTCAATTTTGGTTTCCTCGGTGTGTATGCCCAGCAGTGGGATTGCTGGGTCATATGGCAGTTCTATTTCCAGTTTTTTAAGGGCTCTCCACACTGTTCTCCATAGTGGCTGTACTAGTTTGCATTCCCACCAACAGTGTAAGAGGGTTCCCTTTTCTCCACGCCCTCTCCAGCATTTATTGCTTGTAGACTTTTGGATCGCAGCCATTCTGACTGGCGTGAAATGGTACCTCATTGTGGTTTTCATTTGCATTTCTCTGATAATGAGTGATGTTGAGCATCTTTTCATATGTTTGTTAGCCATCTGTATGTGTTCTTTGGAGAAATGTCTGTTTAGTTCTTTGGCCCATTTTTTGATTGGGTCGCTTATTTTTCTGGAATTGAGCTGCAGGAGTTTCTTGTATATTTTTGAGATTAGTTCTTTGTCAGTTGCTTCATTTGCTATTATTGTCTCCCATTCTGAAGGCTGTCTTTTCACCTTGCTTATAGTTTCCTTTGTTGTGCAAAAGCTTTTTAAGTTTAATTAGGTCCCATTTGTTTATTTTTGCTTTTATTTCCATTACTCTGGGAGGTGGGTCATAGAGGATCCTGCTATGATTTACGTTAGAGAGTGTTTTGCCTATATTTCCCTCTAGTAGTTTTATAATTTCTGGTCTTAAGTTTAGATCTTTAATCCATTTTGAGTTTATTTTGTATATGGTGTTAGAAAGTGTTCCAGTTTCATTCTTTTACAAGTTGTTGACCAGTTTTCCCAGCACTACTTATTAAAGAGATTGTCTTTTCTCCATTGTATATTCTTGCCTCATTTGTCAAAGATAAGGTGTCCATAGGTTGCAGGCAGATTTTTTACTGTCTGAGCCACAGGTGAAACAGGATGCTGTCTTTTTCCCTCTTTTTATGTGTCAGCTCCCCTGCTGCCTTTGGAAGATAGGAGTGGGAGAGGCCTTTGGGTGACTGGACTCATCACCTTCTTGGCAGATGAGGGCTGGGCAGTACCCAAACTCCAGTGCACATACAAGTTTAGAATGCAAGCCCTCAGGTCCTGCCCTGGGGGGATCTGGTTGGGTGGATGTGGGGGTGGAGCACCAGGTGGCTTAGCCAGTCCTGGTCCCTCCCTAGTGCCAGATGATTCTTTGCTGGAGGAGAGGGTCTGAGCTCTGGGCCCAGGAAAGGATCTTCACCAAGAAACTTGAGTTTGCTTCCAGGTGCTCTCATCCAGGAGTGTGCTGACTCTGCCACTCGACTGCCAGGCAAGTGCCAGGCGACTGCCAGTTAGTGTGAACACAGCCAAGGAGAAGCACTTAACCCAGAGCAATGGGCCAGTACACCAGACGTTTTTTCCCCATTCAGAGTCAGTTTACCAGCACACTTTGTGACTTCTCCTAAGCTGGGTGACCTTCAGTAAGGAGGTAATGGAAAACCACTCTGAGTGAGTCTGTCTTTCCATCCGAATGGGGATAATTATATTTCTCACCTCATGGACTTGTGGAGGGAATAAATGAGTTCATGAGAAAGCATCAAGGCCAGGGCCAGGCTCCATCACTTTGCAGTTTATTCTCTTGCTCCAGAAGTTTCCTATAATGTTTTCTCCTTGGGAGCATATCGTGGCTCTTCAGTCACTAAGTCATCTCCAACTCTTTGTGATCCCATGGACTGCAGCATACCAAGCTTCTCTTGTCTTCTGCTCTCTCCTGGTTTCTATGCAATATTGTTCTTTACAGCATCAGACATTATTTTCACCATCAGACACATCCACGACTGAGCATCGTTTCCACTTTGGCTTAGCAGCTTTATTCTTTCTGGAGCTATTAGTAATTGCCCTCTGCTCTCCCCCAAAAGTGTGTTGGACACATATTGGGTCAGCCAAAAAGTTCATTTGGGTTTTTCTGTAAGATGTTATGGAAAAACCTGAACACACTTTTTAGCCAACCCAATAGTAAGGAGAGAATGAAATGAAATGAATGTCCTTCATGAGACAGTTTAAATCTCCACGTGGATAACTAGCATTTAATTAACAGCAAGGATGTGTGTGTGTTATCACTCAGTTGTGTCTGACTCTTTGTGACCCCACAGATTGTAGCCCGCCAGGCTCCTCTGTCCATGAAATTCTCCAGGCAAGCATACTAGAGTGGATTGCCATTTCCTTCTCCAGGGGGTCTTCCTGACCCAGGGAGCAAACCTGGGTCTCCCACATTGCAGGCAGATTCTTTACTGTCAGAACTACCAGGAAAGCCCAACAGTAAGGATAAATAGCAAGCAACTTTATATGACCTTTTACAGTTTAATCACCTGTATTTAATGCGGCATAACCTCCCAGGGCAGACCCTGCTCCCCTCACTCTTCAGATGAGGAAATCAAGCCCCAGAGAAGTGACTTATTCCATGTCAGCTAGTAAGTGAAGCAGGAACCACAACTTTTGATGTACTTTGTTTCTTCCCCTTCTCATCACAACAGAGCCTGTGTGAAAAAGAGTCGTGGGTGAGCAGGTAGGTGGGTGGTGGTGAAAACAAACCAAACTCCCAAGCCCCACAAGTTTCCTGCCCAAAGCTTAAATTTTAGTTGGAAAGCTTCAAACACCCGCAAGGGGAATCACTTGGGAACGATGACCAAGCAGAGTCACAAAGAGCAGATGATTTAGTGAATTCACTTCCTCAAACACATGGAGAGGTGATCAATGCAAGACCAGACCATCTCAGAACTTTCAAACAAACAAATCTGCTCAGATGTTCCCCTGGACAGTTTCTCAACCATGCTGTGGTTCTACTATTACCTTTCTTCCGGTGTTTGCAGGGGAAGCCGAGCTTGGGGCTGAGGCAGCCTTTCTTTTTCCCTTGGTTGCAGTCAGGCTCTTGGTTTTCTCCAAGACAAACACTAAATTCTTGAAAGCTGAGGCTGTCCGCCCTGGGTGTGAATTCGGATGGCGATTTAGTCTTTGGTTTCTGCAAGTATGAACTTTATGGCCTGAGCTGCTTGTTGACTTATGAGCTGATTAAAAGGCAGGAAAAAACCTCTCCCAACTAAAGACATGCACCAGACCTTTCCAAAGTTTAAATAAAGTTGAAATTCAGCAGCAGTTTGGCTGCGGTTGAGGAAAGGGAATTTCAGCCAAGTTCAGCCTTCATGTTCTGAAGGTGTTCAAGGGCCCAGCCCTGCGGCTCCAAGGAGCACAATGTCTTCCCTTAGAGAGGGAAAAAGTTTGCTTGCAACATTGGTTGCCTCAACCTTGGGCTTTGCTGAGAAGATAGAGGCCGTTGTTAACAAAATTCAGGAATCCAGAGGGAGAAGGCGGAACCCGGCCAACTAGTTTGTGGACATGGTGTGACATGATAGTGACCATCAGCTGGTCTGATCATGTCCCCCCAGGCCCACCACCCAGGCACACACAGCCTGCTGGGTCTCTGAGCCCTCATCTGTGGCTCGATGAAGGGAGTGGCTTCTTAGGGGCTAGGGCTAAATCTCGCATGTGATGTGTTTGGCCAACACAGTATTTTAACTTTTCTTCCCTTCCTTTCCCAAAATGTGTGTGCCATTAGGAAGGAAATGCCTCTACAATTCACTCTTCTAACCATTTCCTGATTTTTAACCCACTTCACACACCCACAAAATAAAGATTTTCAGCTTTAAAGATTTCATGAGTAAGATGTTCATGATTCCTTCACATCTTGAAATACTAAAATCACTTTGTTGAAAATATTTGTTGATATGGGGAAAATATTCTCAATGTAGTGTTGAGTGTAACAATAATAATATCGGTACTAGAAAGTCACGAAATGAGATGTGAACTCTGGAAATCTCTGGTCTTTGAGATGAAGGGTGATGTGTTTTTTATCTTTCTGCAGCAGATTGCATCATAATTATTAGTTTCTGAGTTCTGGGTGAACAGTCAGCTCTCTGAATGCAGGATCCATGCTAATATATTTCTTGATGTGTCCACAGCGGCAAGAGCTATTTTAGTGATATGGGAGCCACTGGCTAAATATTTGTTGAATTAATGAATGAGTGCTTTTCTGGGTTGTAGAAACTGTGCAATGGACATATAATACTTTTATTTATTATTGAAGAGTGGGGGAGCAATCAATGATAATGTACAAAATTAAGAAAATTCATATTCTTAACTGTCTTCATTAAAAAACAAACAATAGCTTCAATAAACCACAATGGAAAAAATATGAAAAAGAATATATATTTTTATGTATAACTGAATCACTTTGCTCTGTAGCAGAAATTAATATAACATTGTAAATCAACTACACTTCAATTAAAAAAGAAACACATTTTAAAAAGTAAAAAAATAAATCAACAACACACAGAAGTTTTAATATTGGGCAAGTAAACAGCCTTGTTAAACAGGGCTTCTGCTGTCGTTTCAACTTTGGGAGGAGATATTGTCCAGTCCAAGGAACCTCCACCCCCGCCCTGGAAAGCCCCTAAACAGCAACACAGAGTCTCTGCCATAATGTCAGTATGAACTCCGAGACCCCCAAGCCATCTCTGGGCTGAGGGAAGGGGAGAGAGCAAAATTGGGTGAGAGTTTGGGGCTTTGATATTCAAGTGAACTGGCTTTTTATGATAGAAGACAGGGCTTTTTTTTTTTTTTTTTTAAATACATAAGAGTAAGTGGAAAGCTATGGAACCTCCCTGCAGAGAACCACAAGTTATTAGAGAATCTTCTGAAACTCCGCTTGCGCCCCCTGCGGTAGCACATCAAACGGATGGATTCCAGCTGTTGGGGATAACAACCCCTGTGTCCTTGAAGTAGCCCCCCATGTCCCTGTTTCTACCAGGTCACTGCCTCTGGTAGTCTTGGTGCTCAGTAGGAGCCTGAGGCAGTCAGTAAACGTTTGTAAGTGGAGTGAAAGGGGGTCCTCAGGCAGCTGGGTGTGGGGCATTCAGGACACCTGGTGAAGGTCAGGGGAGCAAGACAGCAGAGATGAAGGGGTGAACGCCCATGGGAATGACAGCTTCGGGAGGGGAGCAGTGGCTGTGTGCATTGGTGGGAGCTCCCAAACAGATCAGATCATCTTCTGGGCTCACCTCAAGCTTGGGCTTGCTTCTCCCCAAGGGACCACATCCTGCACCCAGGCCTCCTCACAGGGTCCTTGTTGCCCATGAGATATGGGGAGTCAGAAATACGGCTTCATGTAAAGGAGCCTGAGTAGAAACTGTGTTTTATTCCTGGTCCTGCCCCCCCACCAGCCCGCACTTGCTAAAAACTTTCTGTTCAATTCATCAATTGGCAGGGTGGGGTAAGGTCTGTTTAGCTCTCCATTTGGCTATACATCAGAATTACCAGAGCCACTATTAAAGCTCCCAGTGCCCAGGCTCCACGCTGGACCCATTACATCAGAATTTCTGGGGGTGGGAGCGTCAAGAAAACCTTTTAAAGATCCTCTCCTTTGCCCACCCCCTACAACTGATACCCCTAAGCAGAGCCAGGATGAGAGCCGGGAATATTCCTACATTCTGGCTGCCTCTCCTGGCCTAACCCTGGCCCCCTCTCTGACCCCTCAGGGCTCTCTCAAACCACTAATTTGGGGCTTAAATAAGCAGGGGTGAGGCTGGGATGATCCCTGCCATCTGTGAGGCTGCCTCTGGCTGTGAAGGATGTAACAGGGTCACCAGCAGCGCAGGCTGACCCCTCACACGTGCAATTTACGAGGCAAAAATTTCTCTCTTCATAAAAAAGTCCCATGTTCCTGTCACGAAGGGTAATTGAGGCTTTTAGCTTCTGTGTCACAGTCATCACGCATTTCTTTATGTGCCTGATGGGATCGCCCACAAGGAATTAAGTCATGTTCTTGGTTAGTGAGTAAGAGAGAGGCCATATGAAACGGACATCCAGGCAGGTGACTCAGCTGGGACCTGAGCCCCTGGAGAGCCCCTGGAGAGCTTCTTTTCTGGTGTCCAGACCCTCAGTTCACTCAGACTGTCCTGCGGAGGGGGCGTGTGGGGTGGGGGTGGAGGCGGGGATATCTGGAACGGCTCCTGCTTCCTCATCTGTAAAAAGGAGGTGACTGTGTTTATTTCTCGGGGGTGACTGTGAGGGTTAAAAGAAGCAGTGAACATGAAAACTCTGGTGCCTAGCGGGCGATGGTCCATTTAAGCCGCCTGACTGCTGCTTCTGTTTGCCTCTTCCCTCCGTCTACCCACAAGGCCCCAAACACACAAACACCGGTTTACCTGCAGCGGGAGCTGAGAAATACCTGTGAACTGAATTCCAAACAGCTGGGGTCTGGGCCAGCGATCATCCTGTTGGGGGGCCTTTAGGTCCGTTCCCTTTCCCTGACAAGACGCCGTGTCCTCTTCGCTGCCTAGGGCCCAGATGCAGGGCTCCTCACTGAGACCGGAGCCGCCTAGCGGCAGGCTGAAAAGAGAAAGAAAGTCAAAGATACTCGGTCCCTTCCGACTCTTTGCCACCCCATGGACTATACAGTCCATGGATTCCCCAGGCCAGAATACTGAGTGGGCAGCTGTTCCCTTCTCCAGAGGACCTTCCCAACCCAGGGATCGAACCCAGGTCTCTCTCATTGCAGGCGGATTCTTTACCAGCTGAGCCACAAGGGGAAGCCCAGTGGCAGGCTCAAGGGCCTCCATTACTCAGCCCCTGCAACCCGATGTGGTAAGTAGAGCCGGGAACAAAATACCTATCATTCTTCCTCCTGACACATGAGTAGACAGGCTAGGAGTAGCCAAGCTATTTCTCTAGGTCACAGAGCTAGTTCCTGTGTTCTTCCAACCATCACCCCAGGCTTGGTGCCCAGCGCTGACTCTGCACCCTCTGGACTTGGGGGATGAGGGCGCCCCCCTGGTGGCTTCTCCTGGGAGTGCAGTCTCAGTTCAGCCGCTCAGTTGTGTCAGACTCTTTGCGACCCGGTGAACTGCAGCATACCAGGCCTCCCTGTCCTTCACCAACTCCTGGAGCTTGCTCCAACTCATGTCCATCCCGTCGATAGGAGGAAGAAAAGCTGGCATCGGGAGCTCCCTCCCCAGGGTCAGGGTACCGCACTGAGAAATCCAAGGACTGGTGGTGGAGACCCAGGATACCTGGGAAGAGGACGGACGAGGTGTGAAGATCTGGGCTTCGTCCAGGCTAGGTCCTCTGCTCCAGTGCAGCGAAGGTACCTACTCTCCGCGAAAAATGGCCACCTGCTGACTGACCAGCTGGTTTGTCCTCCGGCCAGAGTGCTGCAGTGGAGCCAGAGTTGCCTGTGTTATGGCTTCAGGTCTGCAGCTGTTAGGCTGGTGATCTCAGGAGACTGAAGTAGGCGTGTTGGGGAGAGTGTGTGAGAGGTGGCGAGGGTTCCTAATCCTGGTTTTCCTGGTCACCAGTGGGTGGTCTTGGGCCCAGCTAAACTCCCCCAAAATGTGGATAATAGTGCCTGTTTCCATAGGCTGTTGTTATTTAGTCTCTAAGCGGAATCCAACTCTTTGTGACCCCATGGACTGTAGCCTGCTGGGCTCCTCTGTCCATGGAATTTTCCAGGCAAGGATACTGGAGTGGGTTGCCATTTCCTTCTCCAGGATCTTCCCAACCCAGGGATGGAACCTACGTCTCCTGTACTCTCTGGTGAATTCTTTACCACTGAGCCACCAGGAAAGCCCCCAGTGGGCTGCTACAAAGATTAATTAACACATAAGAAAGTGCTTGTAAAGTTACTGGGCCAGTGCAAACACTATGTTTGTGTTTGCTATCACTCTAAATCCATGAAGGCAGCGAGTCACTGCAGGTATGCCAAGCTCAGTGAGTCTGAACTGACTGGTTTTTTTTCCAGGGAGGGGGCCCTCTGTCTTTGGATGCCCTCCATGGTTCCACTTTGTACTTCTATGAGCCAGCACTGCCTGGTCAAGGTGGGTAGCCCAAGCTGGGGTTCAGGTTCAATTTACTTGAGACTTGAGGACATTCTGTGTGTGCTTTTTGTTTCTTTGTTTGGCCAATCTGATATAGGTGAAATATTGTATTTTTGTTTTAATTTGCATGTCTCTGAATACCAGTTCTAACCCATCACTGTATTTGTTTCTTTTCCTTCTAATCTCAATCCAGAAATTGACTAGTGTGTGACTTGTACTGTAGTGCTTACAAAGCACCCTCACATAATTGCTAATGCAGGCCTCCCAACAAGGAAATGACGTGTGCATCATCCCCACTTCAAGATTGTGGGAAGTGAGGCTAAAGGTATGAAGCACCATGTCTGAGATGAAAGTGGGCCTTAATACGGATCTTCCAATGTTGGAGCCTATAATGTTCTTTCCATTAAATACCTTTCCACCAATTTGTAACAGAGTTCTACAGACTTACACATTTTAAGTTCCTTTTATTACCTAATATTATTTCAGAAATAAGGTTACCTTATTTAACACTGTCATTCTGGTCATCATTTGAATGACTGCATAATACAACATTTTACTGTAATTTACTCATTAGCCCCAGATCGTCTCTCATTTAGGCCATTCTGGTGTTGCTGTGTTAGAAGAAATGCTACTACAGCCTTTTGGGGCGAGAGAAATTTTCTGCTCTGAATTATTTCCTTAGAGTGAATTCACAAGAATTGGGATTAGGGACTCAATGAGCATTTTTACAATTCTTGATTCACCTTGGTATTATTGACCTCCAAAGAAACCAAGCCTATTTATTAGTTATCCATCAATGTATGCATTCTTTGTTTTGTTTAGTCAGTTCTCCATCCATCCACCCATTCATTGACCCTTCCATCCATCCAAAGTATACTAAATGTCCTCTAAACCTTAAATATATTGCAGAAATCCCAAACCAGCATGCATTCTGGTAGATGCATATGGATGTGGATGTAGTGGGGGAAGTCCCTGCCCCACCCTCCACCCTGTCTCCCAGTTTCCACCCTTTTCTTAGGCCAACCCCTGTTGCCCCCTGGGTCCCCTGAGTGATATGTTCCCAGGCTCTGCCTCCACCCCCACCCCAACCCACCCTTCTGCTGCCCTCAGCTGACTCCTTCATTGATGCTGGCAGTCCTGACTCCCTCAGCTTTCCTTTGCTTATTTTGGAAGGTCTGGTCATTTAACTGCCGCTGGAGTCGTTTGGTTCCAGCAGTTTCCCTAGAGGCTGGCTGGTTGGGGGTCTATGACAGAGACAGCTGGCCGGAGTCAAGGGAAGTCAGGACCCTGGGGGAGAAGGAGGCCAGCAGTAGCTCTGGGACATCCTCAAAGGCCAGTGGCCTGTTGTAGGAGAATTGACTGTGTGTGAGCTTGACCCCAGTCTTCCTTCATGGCCTTGGAAGGTCATGGATGTTTTTGAGATGCTCTCCTCCTTCCTATCTACAGACAGGTTATCATAGCGTGGTGTGTGTGTGTGTGTTGTGTTTCTAGGAACATTGGGAAACACTGCTGGACGGGACTCTCTTTTCTCCAGTGATTTTTTTTTTTTTTAATTAAACCTTCCTTCTGTTTCTTTAGTAAATAAGTAAAACACTGCTGTGATAGAAAGTACAGATAAGCAATTAAAAAAAAAATCACTTCTGATTCTACCATCTAGCAGTGGGCATGCTAACACAGGGGGTACACCCTTTGAAGGGGACTGATGTGGCTAAAGTGTGGCTGGAAAGTGTGGATTAAGGCCAAATTATTTTGTGTCACCAGGAGCCATCTGGAGAGAGATCATGGGCCTTGTTCTCAGACCTGAGGTCAAAGCCTAATTCTGTCCATTTCCCAGTTGTGTGACCTTGGATAAATCACTCAACTTCTCTGAACCCTTACTTGCTCATCTGTAAAATGGGAACAATAGTATCTACCTCATGGGATTAAATGATAGCAAATGTGTCTCATGGCTAGCACGTGGTAGAAACTGTTTAGTCATGTCAGTCCCTCCCCAGGGAGTTTGGATGATCGCCTGTGAAGTGTATTCCAAGCACGGGAGGCAAAAATTTACTTATGACTGATTGATTCTTTGAAAATCATTTGCAGGCTTATAGGACCCAATGTCAGTGAGGCCTGAGGGAATGTACACTCTCATGGCTGCTGGAGAGAGGGTTTGATTGGTAAAATTTTTCCTTGGGGAGAAGTAGGTGACATGCCTAAAAACACTTGAAAACCCCAATGCCTACCCCATAGTCCAGCAACGCTACTGTCAATAACCATCTGATGGAGATGGTCACTCAAGAGGTGTGTGTAACAGTGTTCTTTCTTAATGTTCTTTTCCGTGTTAAAGTGACAAATAAACTAACTGTCAAACAACAAGGCACATGCATCTAACCCTGACTTATCCCTACAATGGAAACACTACCAGTAATAAATGAAGTTTTAAGTCTAAGTTTATTAACACTAAAGAATGTACTATACTGTTGAATGAAAAAAAAAGTGAATGTACAGTTTGATTTCTTATTTGTAAAAACTTATACTTGTACCCACATTTGTATAGAAAATGTTTTGGGTGATTTCTAAGGCTCTTATCCTTGGTTTGGGGCTTCCTTGGTGGCTCAGATGGTAAAGAATCTGCCTGTAATCCAAGAGACCCAGCTCATCGTTGGTTTAAGACGCCCTACTTAGCAGCAGCAGCAGCAGCTATTCCTTAAACTGAATTCTCCAAGGCCAACTCTAGGGAGCGGTGTTAGTAGCGAAACACACCCCAATCAATTCAGAAACAAGTTCTGTTTGCAGGGTTTTGTCTTCTTTAGAATGCTCCCCAGGTCATAAAACACATACCTCCTGTCTTGGTTTTCCCAGCTGGGTTGGGGAGGCATGTGGAGACCCACTGCTCTCAACCCTGTCCGCTAAGGGGAACTCAGGCTTCCACAGAGGCAGGAGAGGCTCTGCTTATTAACTGCGTAGGGAACAGCGGGGGACAAGGTCAGCACTGGCCTTGGGACATTGGCCTAAAAGTACTCAGGGAGCATCCGTTGTATGCAACTGATGCTGAAGCTGAAACTTCAATACTTTGGCCACCTGATGTGAAGAACTGATTCATTTGAAAAGACCCTGATGCTGGTAAAGATAGAAGGTGGGAGGAGAAGGGGATGACAGAGGATGAGATGGTTGGACGGCATCAGCGACTCAATGGATGTGAGTTTGAGTAGGCTCTGGGAGCTGGTGATGGACAGAGAGGCCTGGTGTGCTGCAGTCCATGGGGTCACAAAGAGTCGGACACTGAGCAACTGAACTGAATTGATTGTATGCAATGCACTCCACCAGGTGAACAAAGATGAATAAGCCACAGCTATTGCCCTTAAAGAGCTCAGTGACTGGTAAGAGAGGAGGGGGTGACCCAGAGGAGGAAGGGGGAGCCCTCCTTGGGGGAGCTGGGAGAGTAGTTCCCCACAGCATCCCTAAGGGATGGTTCTAGAAGCTAATGTTGTAAAGCCTTGATCCTGTTATCTTAAGACACAGGCTTGTGACTGAAGGATAGTCATTTTTACCCCAGATGTGTTAGGAAATAGTGATTTTCTGTGTACGTGCTGCCCCATGTGTGCACACACACAGATGCACACACAGGCACACACACACACAAACTCATGAGCCCAAAGGGAGATGAGAAAAGTCCACTTCCCCGCAGTCTGACTGATCCCTTCAAGGCTCGTCCGCACAAACAATGCTGGGTGACTCATGGCTTGTGACTCACGGCACTGCAGGGCTAAGGTCCTGCCGGCACAGGGCGGACATCTCATTAGCTGTCCTTTTTGTCCTCTGAGATGGACCGTCCCCTTAGCCTGGCCTCTACCTCCAAACCAGGTGATCCTGGAGGCGGGGGGCTCGTTAGTGTAGTAAGTGGGGGAGCATCCAAGAGAAACTCTGGGCAATGAGGGTGATGGGAGGGGGTGTTACATTACAAAAGGATTTACGGAAGATGTATTTCAACACTGCATTCCCCACTGGGCATTCAGAATACGGTATGATTTCCCAAAAAAATCATTTCCTGGCATCTTCTCAGGAATCCATCGATTGTGCAAAGTGAGGTTGGAGTGAGGAATGGTGGGGGGAGCAGAAGAAATTCCCCGTTGAAAAGTCAGAGTGGGCTTTGGACCTTTGGGGTCATTTCCTCCCACCACCTTGATCCCCTGTCATCACCTTTACTCCCCTCTGGCTCCCACCTCCTTCCTCCTCATCTGGCCCTGCGCTCAGGGCTGGAGACTGAGGGGAGAGGCTGCTCTGGTCCCTGCTGGCAGCTTGATTCCCTTCAGCTACTCCTGAGAACGCTGTGCCAGAGAAGCTGATTCCTTCCTCTGCTGCCAGTATTTTTATCAGGCATTCACTGTGGCTCTGCCGTGTTCTAGGGTAATGAAGTGAGGGTGGGGAAATGCAAGAGACCAGACATTCAGCCAGGAGCCAAAGGTCCCATGTGGTGTGCCTAGGGAATGGCGGTTTTAAATTCTCATCATGGGGTGGAGGTATACAGAAAGGCTGCCATGTGGGGGCCAGGCTTCAGTTCAGAGAAGATGTCACTGCATTCTAGAGTAGGCTTCCACAGTTCTGGGCAACCAGATATTCAGATCTGTTGGTCAGTAGCTTGGGAATGTCCCAGATTGGAGGAGAAGGGGGCTTTACCTTTGAGATAGCCATAGACAATGCTTTCAGGGCGTCCCTGGTCTCAGAAAGAAGATGGAATTTCTCCCCTTCCTGTTCCCATCCTTCATAACAGGTAATTAACATTGGCAACGGGAACCCAAAGTAGGCAGAGGAATCCAAGGTTTCTGCTAATCCCACTGGGTCCACTCATGAGAAGCCTTAAACGTGGCCTTATTTGTCAGATGATTACAAGGAATAAATGAATCCTTTGATGAGAAAGGGCTAAATAACAAAACCAATATTATTAATTATAGATCATTTAAAAGACCAAGGTGACTTCCCTGGTGGTCCCAGTGGCTAAGATTCCAAGCTCCCAGAGCAAGGGACCTAGGTTCAATCCCTGGTCAGGGAACTATATCCCACATGCTGCAACTAAGAGTTTGCAGGCCTCAACTAAAGGGTCTTGCATGCCACAATAAAGATCTAATATCCCATGGGCTGCAACCAAGACCCGGAACAGTCAAAGAAATAAATAAAAATAAATTTGTTGCCTATGCTAACATCTTTGTGCCGATCACAACAAACTGTGAAAAATTCTTAAAGAGATGGGTATACTAGACCACCTTACCTGCCTCCTGAGAAACGTGTATGCAGGACAAGAAGCAACAGTTAGAACTGGACATGGAACAACAGACTGGTTCCAAATTGGGAAAGGAGTACGTCAAGGCTATATATTGTCACCCTGCTTATTTAACTTCTATGCAGAGTACATCAAGTGAAATGCCAGGCTGGATGAATCACAAGTTGGAATCAAGATTGCCAGGAGAAATAACAACCTCAGATATGCAGATGACACTACTCTAGTGGCAAAAAGTGAAGAGGAACTAAAGAGCTTCTTGATGAGGGTGATTGGTCACAGATTGGTTGGCTGGATACCAAGGCTGTGTTATCGTTGTTCAGTTACTTGGTCGTGTATGACTCTGCCACTCCATGGACTATATAGCACACTAGGCTCCTCTGTCCTCTGCTATCTCTTGAAGTTTGCTCAAACTCATGTCCATTGAGTCAGTGATGCTATCTAACCATCTCATCCTCTGCCATCCCCTTCTCCTTTTGCCCTCAACCTTTCTCAGCATCAGGTGCCCCTACCCCTCTGCCCAAAGACAGACTCACAAATGTCTTGGGGGCTGTGGATTGAGGAGGTGGGGCTGGCATGAGGAGAGGGGTTGGCCTAAAGAACAGGGAGGAGGATCCAAGCTCCAGAAGTGAGACCCACAGTCTCTCTGTGGACCAGACATTAGAGCCAGGCGTTACTGTCCCAGCCCCACCTCCTACCCCCACCAATGAACAGTGCATTTACAGCAAAGAGCTGTTTGACTCTTCCTCAGGGTAGTACCCATCAAAGAAGAAGGAATACAACAGCCTCTGCTGGAAAAACTGCCCCCTCCCTTTTCTTGCCTGGTCAGTGCCCTGGGAGGTGAGCGGGGGAGGCTGATCTTGGATCTGGTCAGAAAGGGGGCTGGGCTTCACCCCAATGTGGACCCCCACCCACCGGTGGACCAAAGGCTAGGACTCTAGTGTGCATGCTTCACAGAGGAGCATCAAGGCACGTGTTAATCATAAGAGCTCTTTCTGTTATCTAGTGCTTGGCCCCACTCTAAGTACTTTGCAGCTGGGTGTTCTCATCGCAGCCCTGCTATTCCACCCCCTTTTACAGACTTGAAGGCAGGCACAGAGAGGTGAAGGAACTTGCCTGAGGTCCCAGGGCAGAAGGGGCACAGCTGGACTCCAAGTCTGACAGTCCTGCTGTTTGCTCTCTGGGGCCTGTTCTCCAACCCCAACTGGTCTGATGGCATATTTCCTCTTCAAGTGGCCTAATGTGTAGCAGATTCTGGCAGACTCAGGACGGGCACCCTGGGGGCTCTAGGATCTGCATCCTGGGCCCAGGACAAGAGAGGCCAGCCAGGCAGAGGGGCCTCAGGGGCCCCAGGGTCGGGGTGGGGGGGTCAAAGTTAGGATGGGGTTAGACTAAACCAACAGCAAAGGCAGGCCAGTTTGGTCTATAAACAAATAAAAGTGAGCCACAGTGGGGCAGACACATGTCCTGGAGACAGCCCTGCTTTCATTGTGTGTGTGTGCGTGTGTGTGTTTTGAGCGAGTTGCCAAAATACTCTGAACCTGGCCAGTGGAGGTGGGCTCTGAGCTGCACCTGACCCATGCTTACTCAGGCCCCTGTGGCCCACAGTATCAGAGACAGCTGAACATGCTGTAAGCTCTAAAGAAGAAAACAAATACCCCTAGCCCACTGGAGTTGGGGTGCTGGTGGTGGGGAGGAGCCCCTCAAACTTGGGCAGGTACTGATCATCAGAGAGGACCTAGAGGGACTTGGCTGAGGAGGCCCGAGAGGTGGGTTCCAGGCCTGGCCATGCCTCTACCCCTGGGGGACCTGGGGCCGGTTGCCCCTTGAGCTGCATCAGGGCCCTGGGAACTCAGATGCCAGCTTTTGCTCTTGGCGGGATTGTCCTTATCAATGGGACACCTTCCTGGGAGCCCTGCTCAAGCATCTAGGCTCCTGCTGGCTTCTATGGGCTGAGGCACCCTGACACCCCATCTGAAGCAGGGTTTCTCAGCCTTAGCACTGTTGACTTTGGAGGCTGGATAATTCTTTGTGGTAAAGCCCACCCTGTGCATTTCAGGAGGTACAGCAGCACACTCGCCTTCTACCCATTAGATGCCAGTTGCATCTCCTGCCCCTACAGCCCTAAATGTCTCAGGACTTGACAAATCGTCCCCATTGAGAAGCACAGGTCTAAGGGGAGGGCTCGGGTGTGGAGGAGCCCTGGGACTGGCAGTTGCTGGACTGGTGGGACTGTGAGTGGATCCCTTGATCTCTCCCCAGCTCCTCGAATTTCTGCCGCTTGTCAGGGGAACCAGAACTCACGGCCACGAGACAGAAGAAGGCAGGAAGCTGTTTGAGACCCAGAAAGCTATTTTAAGTTGGGTTGGGTAGGCTGGGGTCACAGGCTTTCCCCCCAGGAGAGCACAAGGAGTGAACCGTGTGGTCAGAGAAGGTGGTGGGGAGCCCAGGTGTGTTTCCTTTGAGAACAGCTTCAGTGGGTATGCAGAAATCATGCCTGCCCATAACACGAAGCACATCTAACTGGTTGCTGGTACCTTGGGGACCTTCTTTCTCCCAACCAGTTGTGATGGCGTCCGCTCCTGCTGCCTCTGTCCCCTGGTGACTGCTGGTTCCACACCCACCAGGCTGTGTCCAGTCCTCCTTGCTTCTTTCTGGGCTCCTGCAATAGCTCCCAGTAGCCTTCCCGCCTCCACTTGCCCCCGCATCCACCCTCTCGCCTGATCTGTTCTCCGTGAAGAAAAGTGAAAGTCACTTAGTTGTGTCCGACTCTTTGCGACCCCGTGGACTATGCAGTCCATGGGATTCTCTAGGCCAGAATACCCGAGTGGGTGGCCTTTCCTTTCTCCAGGGGATCTTCCTAACCCAGGGATCGATCGAACCCAGGTCTCCCTCATTGCAGGTGGATTCTTCACCAGCTGAGCTATCAGGAAAGCCCTGCTGTCCATATTATAGAAGTTTTGTCTGAGAAGCAGATCTTCATCTGCCTAAATGCTTCTATGGCTTCCGATGGCCCTTAGGATGAAGCTCTGATCCCTTAGGCTGCCCACTCACTAGGCCTTCTCATTTTGCCCTCCCTACAGCCTCAGCCTCGTCCCTGGTGTTTCTCTCCTCTTTACTGTCATCCCCTTTCAGATTCTTGCAGTTCTCCCCTGTGTCACTCTTTCACACCTCTGTGCGTCTGCACATTCTATTCCCTCTGCCTGTGCTTTAGTTTACTGAACTCCTATTCACCCTTCAAGACCCAGTTGAGGAAACTTCTCCACTGTGAAACTTTCCCTGACTTCCCTGACTGAGCCATTTGTTTCCTTCCCCGACCCACTCTCTTACCCTTATCTCAGGGAGGTTTTATTGCCTGTCTCCCCTCCTTGACTAAGAACTCCTGGAGAGAAGGTCCTTGAGCTCAATGATGCCCAGCCCAGAGTCAGGCGCATGGCATGGCCCAGCCAGCGTTTATTGAGTTGAATTAAATGGCAACCCACTCCAGTATTCTTGCCTGGAGAACCCCAGGGATGGGGGAGCCTGGTGAGCTTCCGTCTATGGGGTCGCACAGAGTTGGACACGACTGAAGCGACGCAGCAGCAGCAGCAGCAGCAGAATTCAGAGACAGATAGAGTTTCGGCCCCTGTTGTCAAGGCAGAGAGGCCTCTCCGCAAGAAGATGTGACATGCTGAGATTAGAAAGGCTGCCTTTCTTACCATGGGAGCTTTGAGGACACCCAAACATAAACCAACATAGGAATACATGGCAAGTTATTAATGTGGCACCACTGGTTCCAAAAGAGGAATTTAGAACAGAAGGAGAAAGGGGTGACGGGGGACAAGATGGTTGGATGGCATCATTGACTTAGTGGACATGAATGTGAGCAAACTCCAGGAGATGGCGAGGGACAGGGAAGCATGGTGTACTGCAGTCCATGGGGTCACAAAGAGTCAGACATGACTGAGCAACTGAATAAAAACAACAGAACCATGAAGTTGAAAGGGGCTCTGAGATCCAGCGTTCTTGTTTATCAACAAGGAAACTGAAGCTCAGAGAAGTGGTGTGCCCTCCCCAGCACGTCAGCTGGGATGAGAATGCAGCCCCTGAAGTTCCAGTTTGGGGGCTGTGACCCTGCCTCCCCAGGAGTAGCCCTGAGTACCCCAGCACAGCAGGAACAGAGTCCCAAGGGAGTCAGGGTGGGGGTCCTGGGGCACGTGCCCACTCAGCAGGTCTTCACGGGGCCAATCCTCGCTCCTGCTCTATACCGGGAAGGTGCCAGCACTGGGGCCAGGCAGCTCAGAGGCAGGAAGTATGTCGGAGGCGACGAGCCAGGATTTACAACAGGAACTGCTGTTTCCTGAGAATGCTGTGTTCCCAGAGGCTTTCCCTCCAGAGCCGCGACCGCCCCACCCACCCTGCACAGTCGCCCCTTACTGCAGGTTCAGCCTCTGCCTCCAAACCTGCAACCTCGCTCCTGAGGATCCGCAAAACCCCCGCCAAGGTTGGACCTTGGCATTAGCTGTCACATCCTCACCCAAAAGTCCTGAAACCTGCTCTGACTCCTGAGTGACACAGGGCGGTTTGTTAGAGCTGCCTTGTTGTCACAGGACCTTGTGTCACAGGACAGGAAAGGCCTGATCCAAGGCCAGGTGCTTTGTTAAAGCCACAGGGCTAGGGACGCGTGTGCCCTCGCCAACTCTCCATCACCGCTGCTCTCCATGTCCCCATAGCCTAGCCTCTCACCCAGTGTCTCCATTTTTCTTGCACTTGTCTCCCTTGCTAAGTTAAAATGCCATTGGGTTTGGAGCTGGGGCTGGGGGTGGGGGGAGTTGCGTGTCAAGGAATTGCATGGGCTTTTTTCGTGTAAACTCCCAGGGGCCAAAGACACAACCTGCTATCTCCAGAGGCTCAAGGACATAAACCTTCTTTCTTTTTCTTTCTTCTTTCCTTTTTCTAGTATAGTTGCCACTACCCACTCTCAATGTAACAGTGAAACTGAAGTGGCCATAGGATGGATATGAGGTCAGAGGACCCAGAAAGATTCAAATCTCTCCCACCCCTCCCAGCCCTCACAGGAAAAGGTCAAGCAAAGTTGTTCAGTCACTAAATAGTGTTTGACGCTTTGCAACCCCATGGACTGCAGCGCTCCAGACTTCCCTGTCCTTCATCATTTCTAGGGCACTTTGTTGCTGGCTGGAGCCTTGACCCTAAACCTAGGAACCAATGAAGAACCACCTTTTCCCTCAGAATCAGGGCCCAGAACCTGGACCAAAGGGCCTCCCTATCCCGGCAAGGCCACAGCTAGCTGTCAGGGAAGCAGAGGCCAGCCCAGAAGCAGCAATTGTAACATGTAGGCTGCATGGCCCAAGTGGCCTTCCTGGCATCAGACTCAGGCTCAACATGTCTGGATGAAGCAGACTTGGGATGGGGGAGAATTGCTGCCTGCGGCTACTTGTAACAAGTAGGGAGAGGGAGACACCTCTTCTAAGGAAAAGCAGCCCCTAGGACTTTCCTCTCTGGACTCAGCCCCCACCTGCTGGGCGCTGCGCTGGCTTGGCCTGCAAGGGGCCACACCCTACTGCTCAGTGACCCCGCCTGCCAGCATAGGGACCCCATCTATATCCTCCAATTGGCCCCGAAGTGTGGTGGGAAGGGACACAGAGAACTTTTTTCCTCTCCAGGCTGAGGGCCACACCCGCACCTCCCTGCCCTGACATGCTTGGAGTTTTACTCCACAGCCTGCTTCCCTGCAGTGACCCAGAGGCTGTTCTCCTTCTACCAAGTTTCCCAGGATCCCTGTGGAGCATCAGGTGCCAGACAACAAAAGCCACAGACATGGGAGGTGGTGAGGGTTCTGCAGACCCCACTTTCTTTCTCAGGAATCCCAGGATGCCTGGGGAGCCCTGGGATTGTGGCATTGTGTCCTCACTGGGCAGTGTCCCTCTCAGGTTTCTCCAGTTGCCCCAAAGTCCTCCAAAACCATCGCTCAGATAAAATAGGGTGGGAAGACAGTTGGTGGAGTGAAAAAGTGGACCCAGCCAGATCTGGGATGCAATCTCTGCTTTCCTACTTCCTGACTGTGAGAACTTGGACAAGTTCCTAGCTCCTTGGGCCTGGATTTGGGCATCTGCAGGACAGGGGTGCTGTCTTCCAAGGTGACTGGGATCCCACACAACTGCAGGGTGCCTGGCAGCATAAGATGCTCAGTGAGCGGTACCCAGGAGTCACTCTGGATTAGAAACTAGACACCCATAATGATAATGATAAAAATGAACATTGAAAGAACACTTACTACATGCAAAACCTAATTCTGTTTAATCCAAGAATAGCTCTATGGGGTAGGTACTATCCTTATTCCCATTTTACAGAAGGAACTTCGGGTACAGAGAGGTAAGTAATTTGTTGATGAAGCAGAGCCAGGATTCAAACCAGAGACCTGGACTCCAGAGTGGTTACTTTAGGAAGAGGCATCAAAAAGGGCCAGAAGTGAAGCTGGGGTACTAACCAAACATGGCTGGAGGCTTTTTTGTTCTTCAGGATGGGAACCCCCTGCAACATATGGTACAGATCTCATTAGGGAGGTAGTCCACCCCCTTGACTGTAGACAATGCTCTCTGAGCCCTGCCAGGTGGGTGCTGGGTGGGGAGAGCAGCCTTTTTGTCTTTCAGGGCCTCTGTTAAAAGAGATCACCTAACTTGTTGCCCAAATCTGATGCAGCCCAAACCCAGGCATCTGGGGGTGGGATGTGGGGTGGGGAGTAGGGTCTGGGACTCAGGATATGGGGGGAAGGGTCATCTGCAGCACTTATGCTGGGGATGAGAGCCAGGAGCTGGGATGGCAGCTCTGCTGACTTGCAGAAGATCTCTGCTGGCATGTGGGCCGTGTGAAGGAAAGCTTGTAATTGTAGCCATAAATCAAACACAGAGGAAAAACTGTCAGACTTTGGGGAGTTATTTTGTACAGAAGAGGTGGAAAAATGCAGCTGTGGTGTGAGAGCTGGGCCGGCGGGATGTTGGCAGAGGTGGGATGCATGGGGTCATCATGGAATGGAGGGGGACCCCTTCTCCACAAAGCCATTACTGTTGCCCTCGCTTGCAGGATGACGAAATAGCCAGTTCCCCAGAGAAGGAGGCTTTTCCTCGTAGGGGCTGTCCTGGGGGACAACTGTGAATCAGCTTGGCTTATCTTTAGCCCTTTTGTTCTCCTCTCTGTGGATTTGAGTTCTGGCCAGGCTACTTATAGCTCTGTGCCCTTCGGCAAGATGCTTAAAGGGAAATGACTCTAAGTATTTGGCGCCTGCTAGGTGCCAACTCCTGGAATTGGCCTCAGCTGGAGTGTAGCATCTTCCTCAGTAATAGAACCTGACTTAATTCAAACATCCACTTTCTCCCAGCCGGCCATATGCCTCAGCCCAGCTGGGCCTATCTTTAGCTTTACATGTTGGGTCCTGATTGGTTCAAGCCAATCACGATGGTTCCATTCCTCTTGCCTGTGAGGCCTGGACACGTGACTCAATTCTGTCCAATGAGATACAAGGAGAAAGTCTATTTGGAATATTTCAGAAGAAGATTTCTCATCCTCCAAGGAGATCTCCCTTACACCTCTGGATATTGTGCCCGGAACCATTCTAACCATCTACTTACCAGCCCAAGGCTGACAACAGCACCAAGGACAGCCAGGCAGAAAGCTGGAAAGAACCTGGGTCCTTGGTGACGTCACTGAACTGCTAATTAACTCTTGCTGGAGCCAGCCTACCTTGTGATTTCTTGTTATGTAAGGTTGCTTAAGCCACTTTGAGTTAGGTTTTCTGCTAACAGGTTTTTACCACTTGTTTCACCAAAAAAATCAAATGTGTTCTCTTCCGGAGGGTCCCGTAGCTGGGTTGCTTGGCCCCTGTGGTGTCATTCTCTTTTAGATTTTGCATCTGGCTGTAATCTCCCCATTGTTGGACATGTCTGTATGCCATGTATTCTGAACCCTGGATTGTCATTCAGCCCTCACATTGACTTGGTGAGGTAGGTGGTCCTGTGCTATTGGTTTCCTCTTACTGATTCCGATAAATTAAGGAGGCTTGGGGAATAGCTGAACACATGTCAGCTCTGTGTAAGAAAGACACATACGTTCTCAGAACCCCTCCACCTGGCCCAGCCCGAGGTCCCTGGAGGAGAACCCATGGGAACAATCTGCACCTCCTTATCTGGAAAACCCAGACTGTGGGGCCAAAGGCTGAGCAGGGGAAGGGGTGGACAGGGACCAGGCTGGTAAGCACTGGCCTGAGGGCATCAGCGTGAGAGAGAGAAGGGCTGGGGAGGGCAGCTGGCAGCCAGTAGGGAGGCATGCCTGGTGCTCAGAGACCAAAGGTGGGGGCACCAGGCTGAGTCTAGAATGGCAGCTCCCCAGGAACTCTGGGGGCACAAGTGAGGGGCATTTAGGGCAGCTCCTCTCTGAATTGTGTCCTGGGTGTGCCCCATGTTGAGATGGAGTCCAGAGTTAGGGAATCACTTGTCATATGCAAGAAGGGGGCTCTCATGCACAGGACACCTGGACACCTTACTTCCAATGGTGACTGTAATATTTCAGGGGAGTTACCTGCCCTCATCCACTATATCCCTGCCCCTGAACAGCTGTCTGCCCAGCCAAATATTGATGAAAACGTTCAGCATTGAAGGACAGTAGAGAGTTTTACAAACAAAAGCTACAAGGGTTTAGCATCATTAAATCAGCCTATATGAGATGTTAAAGGGGTTTATCTATGTGGAAAAGAAAAATCCACAACTTGAAATAGTAAAATTATGAAAGGAGAAAACAAATATACAGTAAACACTTCCAAAGCTAGTAGAAAGGTTAAAAGACAAAAGTAGTAAAATCATCTATAATAAGAGGTTAAGGGACACATAAAAGATATAAAATATGATGTCAAAAACATTAAAAGTAGGGGTGGGAGAGGAAAAATGTAAGATTTCTAGAATGGGTTTGAACTTAAGAGATAATCAACTTAAAGTAATCACATATATATTGTTTAATATGAACCTCATGGTAACCACAAGACAACCTGTAATGGGTACACATCCAAAAAAAGGAGGGAATCCCAACAAAATACTAAAAATAGTCATCAAATAACAAGAGAGCAATAAAAGAAGAAACAACAACAACAACAAAACCCTACAAAAACTACCAGAAAACAATCATCAAAATGGCAATAAGTACATGAAAAAAAGTAAAAATGTTAGTCACTCAGTCCTGTTCGATCTTTGCGACCCCATGGACTGTAACCCACCAGGCTTCTCTTTCCGTGAGATTCTCCAGGCAAAAATACTGAAGTGGGTTGCCATTTCCTTCTCCAGGGGATCCAGAATCTTTACCATTTGAGCTACCAGTGAAGCCCCAATAAGTATAAACTTATCAATAATTTCTTAAAATGTAATTGCACTAAATGTTCCAATCAAAAGACAGACTGGCTGAATGGATTTTTTTTTCTTAAAGACTCTTAAATTCAAGCTGTTTTTTTATGAAAAATCTCCTCTGGATTGTCTGTTTTTATTGGAAAACAACCTAACTATATGAGTAAAAGAAATTTTGAAAAAAAAAAATTAACCACCATTTGGCCAAACATCATCATTTTTTTCTACTTTCTTCCAATCTTGGTCCAAGTGGTGGCTTACTTTCACCACAGCGTCCTGTGTCCTACCACACCAACCCAGTCCTTTGATACATCAAATTGGCTCAGCACCCCTCCCAGGTAGATGGACATCCTCTGTCTGCGGCTCCTGGTCCAGGCTCCACCTTCTCCTCCCTGGAGTCTGACCCATGTGGACTGTGCGTACTTGCTCTCATGCCCTCTGCCTTTTGGTTGGGTTTGGCCAATGTGGGGGGCACCAGCCAGAGCTCGGGTGTAAAGAGGGAGGAGGGTAAAGTTGGGGCATTCATCTATGTTCCTTTGCTAGGACTGCCATAACAGAGTACCATGGGCTGAGTGGCTTAAACAACATAAATATATTTCTGCCAGCTCTGGAGGCTAGAAGTGCAGGATCAAGGTGTCAGAGGTTGGGTTTCTTCTGAGGCCTCTTTCCTTGGCTTGCCTTTCCTTGTCTTTCCTCTCTGCGCTCCTGTTCCTGGTGTCACTTTGTCCAAGCTTCCTCTTCTCACAAGGTTTCCCGCCAGCTTGGATGAGGGCCCATCCTAATGGCTTCATCTAAACCTAATCAGTGTTGTGAAGGCTCTAGCTCCAAGTATAGTCACATTCTGAGACTCTGCGCATTAGGGCCTCAACAGGAATTTGGGGTGGGGGGGCACAATTTACCCCATAATGTCTTTCCTCTGACTCCTTCCCTGTGGGGTCACTGAGAGCTGTCTGTGCCCCTCAAACAGAAGCCCACAACTCTAGTCAGGCAGCCTGTTCTGTTCCTGTCCCCTCAGGCCTAGTAGAGTTAATGGTGCTGGGCTGGTACCAGCTCCACTGTTATCACACACGCAAGGCTGCCCACACCTCTGTAAATAGTCCCTTCATTCAACTCTCTCACATGATCCGTTTTGAGCACGCCATCTGTTTCCTGCCGGGCCCCTGCCTGATATACCAGGTATGGCGGCAGACGCAACAGTGCTCCCGGCAGCTCTGAGAATGTCTGTGTGTGGGGTGGGAGCCAACCAGGTGCAGCTGTCCTGTTTCCTCAGCATTGGAATACTCTGCCCTGTCACTCACTAAAGGCATGAAGATGGAAAGTGAGGTACCTCATGCCATGACCCACAAATGCCTTAAACAGAATGTCATATACTTTTTTTCTGGGGCGGGGGGAGCGGTGCTGCATGGCATGTGAGATCTTAGTTCCCTCACCAAGGATGGAACTCGTGCTCCCTGCAGCGGAAGTGTGGAGTCCTAGCCACTAGACTGCCAGGGAAGTCCCTGTCACACCCTTCTAAGACTCTTGGCCATTGCTTCATGCAGATACCTGTTGGATACCTGGATATTCTCCTTGGCAGTGCCCTTCCCTTCCAGCTGCCAGCCCCAACTCTCAGATTCCTGTTATTTCTTTTTCATGATGCAATTCTGTAGCACCCATCCACACTTTCAGCCCAAGCGGGCCATTCCCTGGGGGCTTCACGTTTCACACTCAAGGACACATCCTGGTCCTTGCCAACAGAAGCACTCGTTCTCTGGGGGACTCCACCCCAACTGTAAACTAACAATTCTCCTTCTGCATTAAGGCTTCATGGGGCTTCCCTGGTGACTCAGTGGTAAAGAATCTACCTGCCAGTGCGGGAGACTTGGGTTTGATCCCTGGGTCAGGAAGATCCCCTAGAGAAGGAAATGGCAACCTACTCCAGTATTCTTGCCTGGGAAATCCCATGGACAGAGGAGCCTGGCAGGTTATAGTCCATGGGGTCACAAGAATTAGAGACAACTTAGCAACTAAACAAGGCATCAAGGACTGGAGTTATCCACCAGGTGTAAAAGGCTCTCAGGCCCGCCCACCGGCAGGGTCTTCTTATTGGCTACATGTTGCAATCATCTGGGAAACCTACAGAAAATACAGATGCATGGGCCCCATCTCCACAGGACATGACTGAGTTGGTCTGGGGTATGATTGGACATAGGAATTTCATGGCCAGAGCTGGGAATCCCTGACCTGCAGTGCTCTGCAGCTTTTTTTTAGGCAGCAGTGACACTAAAGTTGGTCAAATCTTTCCAAATCAGTCCTTCCCAGAAACTCCAAGGGCTGACTCTTGCTATTTGAGGTGATTGTAACACGAGGTATCTTGAAATGCCCTGTGGTTCTAAGAGGAAGCGACCTCCTTTCTCCTCAGAACCTTCTGAGGCCTGACACGGAAAGGGCCTTGTCCTCAGCCCCAGAACCCTTCCATCCATCATAACTAGCCTTTCCTGCCCCGAGGTGGGATTCTCACCCCAATGTGCCTCCCACACCAATTTTTTTCTTTTTGACAAGCTCCTCCGTCCATGGGATTTTCCAGGCCAGAGTACTGGAGTGGGTTGCCATTGCCTTCTCCGAAAGATATATTAAAAAAAAAATCATCTAAGAAGACATGTGTAACCCACTGGAAATTTCAAGGCGGTGAGTCATATTCCTGGGCCCCCTCAGATTCTTATGTAAGGTTGAGTCACTTTTTGTGAGGTGCATGCATAGCAAAAGGCAATTGGAAGCCTCCCAAGATATGTGGATGAATGTGTGTGTGTGTGTGTGTGTGTGTGTGTGTGTGTGTGTGTGTGTGTGTATGAGAAAGAGAGAGGTCATTTGCAGCTTTAAGAGACTGGCAGTAACTCTGAATTAACTTTAGAGATTCGTCAGGAGACAGATGAAAGATAATCGGGAGACCCTGGAGGTGGTGAAGCCATCAAGGAAATTCCACTCCTGGAGCCCCTAGACCTCCTCAGTGGAGTCCCCTGCATCACCATAGGACTCACTTTTTTTAAAAAAATAATTTCTTGAGCCGTCCTGTCCAGTTGGGTACCACTAGCCCCCTGAGGCTGTGGAGCACTTGACATGTGACTTGTCTAGTTTGAGATGTGCTGTAAGCGTCACACACAGATGGCATTTTGGAGACTTAGTACGAAGAAAAGAATATATCTCGTTGAGCATTTTCTATATTGATTAGATGTTGAAATGACAATATTTTGGATATATTGAGTTAAAGTTAATTAAAATTAATCTCTGTTTCTTTTTTGCTTTCTTTTTGATGTGGAACATTTTTAAAGTTTTTATTGAATTCGTTACAGTATTGCTTCTGTTTTATGCTTTGGTTGTTTGGCCATGAGGCACATGGGATCCCAGGTCCCCACACCAGGGATTGAGCCCACACCCCCTGCATGGAAAGGTGAAGCCTTAACCATTGGACTGCCATGAAAGTCCCCTTCCTGTTTCTTTTTACCCGAGGACCTGCCCCAAGCATCACCAAAGTGCAAACAAAGGGACAAAGACAACAGAATAGACAACAGTGACTACTTAGGAGTCAAAAATCAGATGGGGAAGGGGGCATGGACTTCACTGGCCTGATAAAGTTGAATCCAACATTGCACTGGATTGGATGGCACAACCTAAAATTCATGCCCACCTGGAACCTCAAAATGTGACGTTATTGAAATAGAATCTTTGCAGATGTAACTGGTTAATTTAAAATGAGATTTAACTGGATTAAAGTGGACCTGAAGTTGAGTGGCTGGTGCCCTTATAAGACCACATGAAAATCCAGACACAGAAAGAAAGAAGGCAGTGAGTTGAGGGCAGCAGGCCTGAAGGGAGGCAGCCTCATACCAAGGACTAACCAACAGAAGCCTCGGAATAAGGAAGGACTCTTCCTGGGGTCCTCAGAGGGAGCGTGGCCCTGCTGCACCTTTATTTACTTAATTTTTGTCTCTGCTTCACCGCACGGCAAGTAGGATGTTAGTTCCTGTACCCCTTATAGCGGAAGCATGGAGTCAACCACTGGGCTTCCCACCGACCCCTTGATTTTAGACTTCCAACCTCCAGAATTGTGAGAGAATAAATTTCTATTATGTTAAGCCACCCTGTTTGTGGTAGTTTTTTATAGCTGTCTCAGGAAACGAATATACTTAACATGAGAAAAAGAATGTAAAAGGGCACATCAATAATGTTTTTCTGTTGATTAAAAGTTGAAATGATAATATCATTTGTGTTGATATAAATATATTGGGTTAAATAAAACGTATCATTAACATGAATGTCATTTTTCTTTTTTTAAAAAAAGTGGCTATTAGACAATATTAATACAGATACAACTCTCATCTGTGGCTTGCATCTTATTTCTATTGAACAGCGGTGTTCCAGAGGGAAGGAAACACTGTGTGAGACCCTGGGGTTCTTTATCAGAAGAAGAGAAAGTTGGTGAAACTTTGGAACCAGAAGCCACAAAGGTGGGAAGGTCTTTTTTCCACAGAGCCCAACAGGCAAGTCAGCATTTCAGCATGAGGTGAGGCCTGGGGGAGTGTGGAGGGGCTTGGAGGGGATGACAGGAGAGATCAGAAAGTTTCCTCTTTATCTGTAGAATGGGAACTCTGTGCTGCTCCTGGTTGGGAGCGAGGGTGGAGGTGAACTCCTTGGAGGACAATCACCCCTCCCCCAAAGGGGTTCCTGCTCAGGGAAGGCCAAGCGGGCAAAAGGCAGGCCGGCTGAAGGGGTCTCTCTCCCAGGATCCAGAGCCTCACACGTCTCACTCTTTCAAAGGCATCTACCCACAGCCTGGCCACGGCTCTGGAATGCTACCTGAACACCTGACTGCAGACAGTGTGGAGAGGGGTCCTGAGGTTATCCAAACACCCCACTGGCTCCAGAAGGTGGCAGTCGGGGGACAGAAGGTGGGGAGAAAGAAGCCACCTGGCTTAGCCAGGCCAGACTCTTATTTTCCTTGGCTGGAGCTGGGATTCCTCCCAAGGTTTCTGCCCTGAGACAGCAGTGAGCTGAGCTGGGTAGCAGCCCAAGGCTCTATTTCACCCTGTCTGGGCAGGAGAGGAACCAAAGATCACCCTTGGGATGTGTGAGGTATGCAACTCTCCCTTAAAGAGTGTGCTATGTGATTGGAAGTGAGAGTCCAAGGGGGTAAGGAGTCAATGAGCTGCCAGCCCTGACCCCCAAACAGCCCATTTCCCAGGGGTTCTTTGGTTGCGGGCAGCAGGCTGGAGTGCTCCAGTTATTCTGAAGGCTTCAAGGAGGAAGCAGAGTGACCTTGAAACTCCTGTCTGGAACCTGCCAGAAGTGCCCCCTCACCTCTGCACCACAACACCCATCATTATTCCTATTGCTGTTACCATTGGATGACTTTCCTAAAAACTCCCCAGGTGGGTCAAGAGCTCAGGTCACCCAGATTCCCCCACACAGACCACCTGCACTTAACCAAGCCCCTGTGTGTCTGCTGTAAGGGACACCTGGGCATCCCTCTTCTGGCCCTGAATTGCCATCCCTGGGGAATTTGTCCCAGTTGAAATGTCAGTTTCCTCCAGGTGGAGTAATACAGCAAGTCATGCTCTCTCCAGGTGTGTCCTGAGTGCCACGAGGCCACGAGCCAGACCTGGTCCCGGAATGTGACACACAGGGCGCTGTGCTTCGTGAACCCATGCTGGTGGGAAGTTAACTCTCCCATCTCCCCTTCTGGGCAGCTCTGCATGAGCTCCTGGGGCACGGGGTGGGCATGGGGTCAGTGCCTGTGCTCAGGCTGCTCACGGGAGCACAAGTTATGACCAGAGAAGTAGTGGCCAGGCCAAGGGCTCTGGCTCCCGCCACTGTGTGGGACCAACTCAGCGTGCTGTCAGAGCCAGGGTGAGAGCTGCATTCTGGCCATCCAGGCCCCTGTGCCGGGGTCTGGTGCCTCCGCCTTTCTTAGCAGGGAGCCTACTTTCCTCCTGGGGCCTTCTCCAGCTCCCAGGCTTCTCTTCCCATCTGCTTCTTATCTTTCCCTCCAGTGTTTAGAAAGTGTCATCTTGAGCGGCGTGGGCTGTGAGCAGCTGTGGAAGCAAGGAGAGGTTTGCTGTGAGGTGATGGGGGTCCCCTGGGGCCTGGTTTCAGAGCTCAAAGCTTGTCAGCCTTGCAGGAGCCACCCAAGCTCAGCCACTGTGCCAGATTCCCACTCCCTGGGCCCCGTCAACCCACCTCTACCTCACCTTGGGGAAGTCAAGATTCATAGTTTCAATAGATTCAGTAGAGATGAGATGTTTTCTTTGTCGCTCAACTACCCCCCAACCCCACCCACCAGCACATTTTCAAACAGGAAATCAAGGGACACCCACTCTGTTTTTCTTGGGCAGAGTGAGACCAGAAGACTGAAGCCATCTGTTTAGGACGTTGACCCCCTGGCTGCGCTGTTCAGACAGTGGTCCTACTGGGGCAGCCCTGGATCTGGGGTTTGCCCTTTCATGGGACAGCACAGATTTTAAAAACTAGTTGCCCTGGGGTGACAGAGACCCTCCTCCCCCACCTGCTTTCTCTCAGAGCCTTGAAGGACCCAAATCACCAGCTCCTAGTCTCCTAGTCATTGTCCAGTTCTCGACAATTGAAAGGAACAAATGGACTTTAACTCCAGCAATGGGGTATGAATAGAATGGGATGGGGTGTCTTGACACTGTGGGCCCATGAGCTGCTGATGGATCTCCCTGCACCCCCAGCAAATTATTCACAGTTCAGTGCCTTCCTGTGGGCTTCGCTTGGTACCTGGCGGAGGCAGAACAGGGAGACTGATGTTTCCTCCATATCTTTCTAGTCTTATGATTCTTATAATCAGACCTGGAAAAAACATCTTTTTCTTTCTTCATTTCTTTGAGAAAGCAAGATTGGCTTAAACACCAAGTGATCACTGGGGCTTTTGGAAAGCAGAATGAGGAGAGAGCTGACCTTTTGAGAATAATGCTTCATTTCCCCTGCTCCATCTCCCCATCCCACCCTCGTGGCTCCCGCCCCTGCCTCATCAGGAGAAATGCCTCTGCTGAGGTCTTGCCTCTGGAGGAGACGGGAGACAAGGTAACTACCCCCGGCCCCTGCCCCACAGTATCAGAAGTATATTCCCTAAGGGGGAATACCAACAGAGACTCAGAAAACTGTGGCCAACCTCTTGGCCCAGCCGCTGGCCTCAAAACCCGGCTACGTGGCCCGTCCAGGACGCCCATAAATTCCCCAGTCGGCAAGAAGCTGTGTTCTGGAGCCTGCTCGCCCCTTTGCTCATAGGCCTGGCTGCAGGCCCTGAGCTGTCCTCAGCCAGTCTAGAAATCAGCGTAAATAAGCACATTAATCTGGGGCAGACCTCATTTTCTGGGGACTAGTATCCCCTCAGAGGCATCAATAATCAAAAAGCCCAATGTACTCTTTGGGGGCCACAGCTCTTCCCCACCAGACAGTTGATATTTAACTGATGGCTGCTGTCCTCCATAGGGTTTTTTTTTTTTTAACATGTCACAGGGTATCAGTAGAGTTCTGGGCTTCCTAGGTGGTACAGGGGTAGAGAATCCACCTGCCAATGCAGGAGATGCAAGAGATACAGATCCTTGGGTTGAAAAGATCCCCTAGGGAGGAAATGGCAATCCACTCCAGTATTCTTGCCTGGAAAATTCCATGGAGAGAGGAGCCTGGCGGGCTAGAGTTCATGGGGTCACAAAGAGTCAGACAAAGTTCCAGCAAGAGAGTTCCAGCAAAATGTTAACTCTTTTGTGCCCGGGCAGAGAGTGGTGGCTCTCCTAATACCTACTGAACCTGTTACAAGCCCCCCAGAGGGTTAGATGCACATATACCACAGATGAAAAATTCAAATGCCCTGCCTTCTCTGCAGCCAGAACCAACCACAGCTTGCAGATGGGTATTCTGGGAGTTGAGGTAAGCTGGGAATGGTATGCTGCTCACAACTGCTTCAAGTCTGGGAGGGAAGAAGGGACTTTTGTTTTGAGGGCTGCAGAAACAGTGTAGCAGCCTCAGGGATGTGAGATGTCACTATTAGAGGTGGCAAGAGTTGGCAGCTCAGGTGGAGTTTGGGGCCCCAGCAGGATCACGCAGTAGGTGTGGGTCAGATGAAGCTGACATCTCATGAAGTAAGTCTTTAGATGCTGGGCATGGTGTGCAGGTGGCAGGGAAAAGCAGGAGAGTCCTAAACACAGCCCAGGCGGCCCCAGGTAGCTCAGGAGCATCAGGAGGGAGGCTATGGGCCAGACTGGCCCATCCCAGCTCCTCCGGCTACCCAGCCTCAGGCCATCCTCCTTGCCTCAGTTTCCTTATCCACGGCAGGGGATGGTGATGCTGAAGAAAAGATAGAAACACAAAGGCTGTGGAAAATGCTTAGTGCAAGAAAGGAGACTATGGAGGAGGGGTGACTGCTATGGGGCCCCCAGCCAAGTCTCACCAGCTGAGTTCCATCTTGGGCTTAGGAGCCAGCAGGGTTTATAACCACAGTCTCAAGATGGCTCTGGAACCACAATGCCCAACAGGCGAGCCACAGCCTGTTTTTTGTCTGTTGGCCAGGGGCGCTCTGCTTCCTGGGGTGGAGGGGGAAGGGGGATCTCAGGAGCTATTGGTGGACTGATATTGCCAGAGAAATCCTGGCTGGCCTCTCCCCCTCACCCCACTCCTTCCCACTCGTGTGTTTGGGATTAACATGTATCCCTCGACCCTATTCATTTTTCTACTGAGATGGAAACTTGGCCAGCTACCAGGCCTGGATGTGCTCACGGTGTGGCTGGGCTCCAGCCAAGCCCACGGTAATTGTGATCACATGTGAGGCTTTCGCTGGGCGCTGGGGCCCCTGGGAGATGCACAGCTGCCAGGAGGAAGGGTTGGGGCCCTTAGCAGTGTGCTGATGGTGTGGGCTCGGGCCTCTGCCCTCACCTCTCTGGCCCTCCTCGTTCATAAAATGGAAGGACTGGCTCACGGGACCTCTGAGAATCTAAGATCTCAGGGGATATGGACCAGCTTTCGGCTTCCCAGCCCTGGCCTGGCCTTCCATATACACAGAGGGGAACCTTGGCCAGGGTGGGATTGAGGGTGCTTAGAGAAGGGTCTGGAAGGAGAGACCGAGAGTATCCTAGACAGTCTTCACCAGCTACCCCATGGCACAAGGGCAAACCTAATACCCTTTCCCCCTTAGTCTAGGGACTGGGGCTGCTGCCTGGCATGATTGAATCTACACTCTGGAGTTAGATATTATACTGAGTGGATTGTTGTGGCTTTAACTATTCACCTTGGAGGTTCAGAAAGCCTGAGAATAAGGAGCAGTTAAATAGCTTGGCTAATCAGTACAGCCAAGAGCAAGGGTAACATTCTGAACACCTGGTCTGAGTAGAAGTGGTGAGGAGGTGGGTTTCTCTACCTTCACATAATCCCTGGGCCTTCTCCTCTCCCCACTTTCTGCTTACAGATGTCCCCCCTCACTTCTCCCTTCGTCTTTCTCTCTCTGATTTCTTCTTCCTGTTGCCTTTTTCTTTTCTCCTTATTTCTTCCTTCCTCCCTTCTAGTAAAAGAAGCCCAATGACTCCTCAATTGTCAGGTGGCTTTGAGTCTCAGGCTATGAACCTGGGAGAATGCTATCCTCACTTTGGCATTGTTGGGAAGATTAAAGAGGATAATCTATAAAACAGCTTCAGGCAGTACATAGAAAAGTGTCAATAAAAGGCAGCAAATACTATGATTTCCCCAAAATGTCAACTGCAATGTGTCTTCAAAGATTATTTGTACTTGATTAACTTCTGTTCTGATTGTTCATACAAATCAGATAATGTAAACTTGTTTTGCTCCTTGCTCTTATAAAATGGAATAGCCATACTCAAACAGAATGCTCTAGACTTCTTCGTGGCTTCCTGTTTTTTCCCTGTGTGTCAGCAGTCCTGGAGGGAAAGAAGACTCTCCCTGGAGCTGGCCCTTTTGACCATGATTCTCTTGGATCTCAGGATGGATGAAGGCAGGGCAGAGGGATTCTCTTGCCTAGAAGAAGTCTCAAAGGAGAGTTTTGATGTTAATCTAATGGTTTCAAGGTCACACACCTGAGAAGGCTCCTAAAAACTAACAAAAACAAACCTAAGGGCCGTTTTGTCACTTTATATATTAAAAAAACAAATTTCACTTTCTAGAAGGAAATTTTTACATTCCAGAGGGATTCCTCCCACCCCGACATGACACACACATCATTTTACATAGCTTCATTACCTGTACCAGTCAGGGTTCGGTCAGAGAAATGGAAACCACTCCAGATAACCCAAATACACAGGATTTAAAAACCTGTGTATTAGGGGATTTAGGTGAGAGGGTTGGATGAGGGAAGGTCAGGGAAGCCACCGTCAGACCCCATAAAATTGGGAAGTGCCAGGTCTTCCGAGATCACCCAAGCCACCTGCAGTAGTACTGTGGACAGCTTCCAGGAGCTTGCCTAGAGGCCACAGTCAACCTCACGCCTGTCCGGGCCAATTCATAGAAGGTGGACTCTCCCATCTTTGGTCTAGGAAATCTTGTGTAAGTGACTCTATTGCCAGGAACTTACTTAGAACTGTGCTTGCAAGGAAGATGGGAAACTAGAGACCCCAGGGCTCTCAGCTAGCAGCGGAGGAACGTGGAGTCATGTGGGGGTGCTGCAGTCCTGGCCAGGCTAGAGGACCAGCACCCCTTCAGCGCATGCTTTCCTGTCCGCTCGGCCAAGTGGCCGCTCCTATTTCCTCAGCCTCACTTGGCAGGGACAAGGCGTTCATGAGGCACTGTGTCCAGGGAAGCGGGGAAAGGGCACAAGAACAGAAAAGTCCTAGAGGCATTTTACAACATGTAGAGACATGAATAAAGGCAGTTAAAAAATAGTTGTCTTTGCCAAGGGCACATTATGAAGTCCTGGACTCATGGGGAGAAGAGGGGATTGGATGTCTGGAGCAAACAGCTGTAGGGGACCCTGGGGAAGCCACTCCTTCCTGTGTCCTCTGCTTCTTCATCTGTTAAGTGAGTTGGCTAAAAGTAAACCCTTAACCTTCTGTGATGCTCTGATTTGTTAATCTGTGTGAACAGAGATATGATGCACTTGGCATTAGGACATGACTCTTCCTGTCTCCTCTCCTGCTCCCCTGGATTCTTCCCTCCGCCTCTGAAAGGATGCTCAGGACTCTGTGTCCTTTGAAGACAGACAACCAAAGGGAACTCTTTCCATGACCTTATCATTAATTCTCTTAAAATACTGTTCCATCTTGATCTTATACCTTTTTTTTTTTGGAGGGAATGGGAAAAAAAGTTTAATTCAAGTAAAGTTGACTTACAACACTGTTAGCTCCAGGTGCACATTGTAGTAATTCAGCATTTCTATACATGACAAAATGATCATGATGATAAATCTAGTTACCATCTGTCACCATAGAAAGATATTACAATATCACTGACTATATTCCTCTGCTGTATATTTCATCCCCGTGACTCATTTATTTTGTAGTTGGAAGCTTGTGCCTCTTAATCTCCCTCTCTACTTCACTCATCCCCTACTCCTTCTCCCCTCTGGCCACCACCTGTTTGTTCTCTGTATCTGTGAATCTGTTTTGGTTTCGTTATATTTGTTCACTTGGCTTGTTTTTCAGATTCACATATAAGTGAAATCACATGACATTTGTCTTTCTCTGATTTATTTCACTTAGCATAATACCCTCTAGATCCGTCCATGTTGTCACAAATGGCAAGATTTCATTCTTTCTTATGATTGAATGGGCTTCCGTGGTAGATGATAAAGAATCTGCCTGCAATTCAGAAGACCCCAATTCGATTCCTGGGTCAGAAAGATCCCAGGGAGAAGGAGGGATAGGCTACCCACTCCAGTATTCTTGGGCTTCCCTGATGGCTCAGATGGTAAAGAATATGCCTGCAATGCAGGAAACCTGGGTTTGATCCCTTGGTTGGGAAGATCCCCTGGAGAAGGGAATGGCTACTCACTCCAGTATTATGGCCTGGAGAATTTCATGGACTGTATAGTCCATGGGGTTGCAAAGAGTTGGACACGCCTGAGTGGCTTTCACTTTCATTTTTTTATGACCGAATAGTTTTCTGTTGGACTTCCCGGGTGGCACAGTGGTGAAGAACTGCCTGCGAATGCAGGAGACTCAAGAGATGCTATGTATCACATCTTTTTAGTCTTGAGGCCTCTTGAAAGCATCGTGTGTTGATGCTGAATAGTAGGACACTGGGGTGCAAGTTGTCTTGGCTTGCAGGTCTCAGGTCTTAGAAGAAAAAGGTGCAAGGGTTCACTCTTTGATCGGGTGTTGAGGTCCTTTAATGGACCGGAACCTGGTGGTCCAGAGTTGACCGATAAGAAAGTAAAGGAGAGAGAAAGAGGCTGATATTCCTTGGTTTACGCAGAAAGCCAGTAAAGCCCCCGACACAGGGCTTGCTCTGTTCACGGAGGCCTCAGGCACCCTCTCGATGGGGTGAAGGTGCAGACTTCTCGAGAGGGTCTTAGAAGCCCGAGCAGGAAAGTGAACCCAGAGGGCCTCTGAGCTCCAGAGAAATAGCCTGAGAGAGAGAGAAAGAGAAAGAAAGACACAGGGACCAAAGCTCTAATGGAGCAAAGGTGTTTTATTCAACATTGTGTAGGTATTTATACTGTCTTACAAATAGCTATTTTCAGCAGAGATAAAATCAAAACTTACAAGTTATCAAGGAAACATGAGGTCATCTACATGAAAGAGAGAGGGTTGTAAATAATCACTTTTACCATATGGTTCATAAGAAGGAAGAGGGTACTTATCACCGTATAGAAAAACTAAGGAAGGAAATGCCTGAATTCCTCAGCCCCCGGGAGAGGCTTGCCTCTCCTCTTAATTCCTGAATATTCAGGAATTAATAAGGAACAGAGAATTCCTGACAGACCCAAAATAGCACACCGGAAGCCTCCTGTTAAATGCTTCCTGACAGGCGGGGAATGAGGTGTATGCTTACGTGGCCTTTATGTCAGCACAGGAAGAGTGTCTTGCCAAGGGGCTGCTGCCCGGGGCCTATATTTTGAGCAATGTGCTTGTATTGGTTTCTTAGAGCTGCTGTAACACATTACCATGAACTTGGTGGCTTGCAATCACAAATTCATTTAGTTGTGGAGGCTCAAGGTCTGAAATGAAGGTGTCGTCAGGGCCACACTCCCTCCTGGTGCCGTAGGGAGAATTCTGGGGTCCTCTAGCTTCTGCTGGTGCCAGGTATTTCTTGGCTGTGGCTGCATGATACCAGCCTCCACCTCCATCTTCCCACAGCCTCCTCTGTGTCTGTCTTCTCTCTACACATCTCTTAGAAGGACATGTTTTTAAATTTAGGACCCGTTTGAATAATCCAGGATAATTTTATCTCAACCATATCTATTAATACAAAGACCTTTTTTTCCCCAAATAGTCACATTCACAGGTTCTGATGATTAGGACACAGCTGGATCTTTTTTTCAGATCCACAGATTGACCTACAGTAGTGCTTCCCCTCTTCCCCAGGTGATTGGATGAGACGTGGGCACCCTGAGCTCCAGACAGCCAATCCATAGGCTGACCTGCCCACCTCAGTGTGGTCCAGATTGAGGATGGGAGCCAGCTAATCAAGGTGATACTTTCTGGAATTGGAACAGGGGAAACATGGAGAGCTGGTTAACAGCTGGGCCAGAAGGTGAAAGGGTGCCATAGGTTGATGCCTGGGGCCAGCAGAAATTGTGAGGGAGCAGGTGCCAGAAGTAAAGAGAAATAAAGCAATTAGCAGAGAGGAGGATGGAACAGACACAGAGGGGGAAGATGTGCCACGAGGGAGACCTTGTAGCTCAGCGGAGAGACAGAGGAAGACCTTCTGCTTCTGGGGACTGCTTTGGTTCCTGGCAGCCTTTCAGATGCAGGGTGAAGCCTGAAAAAGAGAACTCTTTCCCCGGGGCACTGGCGGGATTATTTTCCCTTGGGACCACAAGAGCCTGAACAATGGTGGACATTCCTGGTCCTGTAGGTGGAAGCTGTGGTTCCCGTGGAAGGCTCTTTGTGACGATGTGATGAAGCATCCCTCCTATGCTCCTAAGTGATGTCACGTCACTGCTCTTCTCATCAGGAAGTGATGTCCTCTCTGCTCTCCTGGAATCCCAGCTTGGAGGTGTGCCTTGTTTTGGCCAGTGGGCCATTTGCAAATGTGATGCAAGCAGAGGCTTGAAACCCTCCTTTGTGTGAGGTTTGCCCTCTCTGGTTGTGGTTGGAGTGGAAACAACGATATGAGTGAGCCTGAGCTCATCTCCTGAAGAGCCCACGTGGAAAACCGAAACATCCCAGCCTGAAGATTGACAACTGCTAGATGCGTGTGTGCGGAGAAGGCAATGGCACCCCATTCCAGTACTCTTGCCTGGAAAATCCCATGGATGGAGGAGCCTGGTAGGCTGCAGTCCATGGGTCGCTAAGAGTCAGACAGGACTGAGCGACTTCACTTTCACTTTTCACTTTCATGCATTGGAGAAGGAAATGGCAACCCACTCCAGTGTTCTTACCTGGAGAATCCCAGGGACGGGGGAGCCTGGTGGGCTGCCATCTATGGGGTTGCACAGAGTCGGACACGATTGAAGTGACACAGCAGCAGCAGCAGATGCGTGTGTGAAGACATCTTATCCTATCCAGCCTGAATCAGACCACCAGATGACTGCAGCTACATGAGAGACCCCAGGCAATACCACCGGCAGGACCCCAATGAACCCAGCCACATTGTTGACCAGCAAAATCATGAGCCAGGAAAATGGTTGTCATTTTAAGCCACTAAATTTGGGGTAGTTTGCTGCAGAGAATGGCAGATACCTGAAATACAGCCCCTATGTGGCCAAGCCTCCTGCACCCCCAAGCATAGAGTCAGCCCCTGAGGGCAAACTCCTGGTGACTCTTAGGAGTGTGTGGCAGAAGCTGTGGTCTCGCATAACCGTCCTGCGCTTTATCTTTTTAGTAATGGAACTTTTTAGTAACGGCACAAGTCCACCCAACTAGGAACTATCTTTCCTGGTCTTGTTAAGTGTGACCACATTTTTCACCAGTAGAATGGAATGAAAGGGATGTGTGAAACTTTGGCATTACTTCTTTTTTTTTTTAATTGAAGTACAGTTTATTTATAATGTGTTAATTTCTGCTGTACAGCAAAATGATTCTGTTGTACAAGATATATATATGTATATATATTCACATACATAGCTCTTTTGTATATCTCTTCCATTATGGCTTATCACAGGATATAGAATATGGTTTCCTGTGCTAAACAGTAGGACTTTGTTGTTTATCCATCCTATATATACTAGTTTACATCTGCTAATTCGAAACTCCTAGTCCTTCCCTCCCCGACCTCTCCTCCCCCTTGGACTGCATTCCTTCTTTAAAAACATTTTTTTTTTGCCCTACACTTCTTTGTTTCCCCCTTGCTACCAGCTGGAATGCAGCGCTGGGGCCAGCAAGGGTGGACAGTGTTCTCCGGGGCAGGGCTACTCAAAGTGTGGGCCACAGACTGGCTGCTTGATACAGTCCATGACAAGGTGAGTGCAGAAACTGGGATCAAGGGTTGACAGATTTTTACAACAAATTGACAAATTAAGGTTAGTTGAATATAACAGTAGAAACCAAGGCTTTAAAAATGTGTGCAGGATTTTTTTTTAAAGTTTTATATTTTTAACCAAAGTTATGATTTATAGTAAGATTGGGCAAAAAAAAAAAAAAAATCTGACTCTTTCCCACAGAGAGTCTGGAAAGCACTGTTCAATGAGATGTCAAGTTAACGACTACCCTGGATCTTAAAAGTGGCCAGAACCTGGTCAGGACCGCTCCCTCGGCCTGTCGTTTTTATTCCTCTCTGAATGTTACCTTTTGCCACAAGGCAGGACACTGGGCAGCTTGGAGCTCCACAATCTAGCTCTTCAGTCTCGCAGCTGAAAAGGAAAGAGGCCGTTTCCCCATAGCTCCAGTTAGAAAACTTTTGGAGAGGGACACAACCAGGTCAGTTAGTTCATCCTCCTCACAATGAATCCCTATGACAGGAAGGCAAGACCATGTAAAATGTCGGCTCCCATTGGACCACACCGGTGAGCGTGGGGAGCAGTTTACAAAACGCAGGGGTGTGGGCGCTGCTTTTCCTAGGAGAAGGCAAGGACCAGGCAGACAAGGAACACGTCCACCACAGGGAACTTAAAGCTCTCCACCCACTCTTGTCTCCTGTCTCCCAGCCTCCCAAACACATTCCCACCAGGAACAGCCCTCCAGCTCCTACACCAGGAACAAACGAGGTGGGAGGTTAGTGTGGGGGAGAGCAGAGGAAGCAGCCTGAGTATGGCCAGAGGGGACGAGATCAGCTCCACTGGGTGAGTCGAATACAGCTCAAAATGGCTGGGGGTGCAGAAGATGTGAGGCTGGAAACCACATCCTGAAGGGGGTTGGTCCTCACGGAGTCCCCAGCTGGCTGTAATTTAAACGGATGACTGGCTGCTGAAACAAGAGTTGAAAAGCGATAAGGCTGGAGGCTGGGAGGTCAGTGAGGAGGCCGTTGGAGCCATCCAAGCAACAAATGATGATGGCCTGAGGAATAAGGTGGTGCAGAGGAACAGGACAAGTACATTCAAGAAACATTTAGGAGGGAAAATGGACTGGCTTCGTGGATGGGTTCATTGAGGGGGCAGTCCTGGATGACACATGGGGATGATGATGCCATTCATTAAGGCAGAACACCTGGGTAGAGAAGGGGTATGGGAAGCCAAGCTGGCTGGCAGGTGCCAGGGACTTTCAGATTCTCTTACTTTTTGCTTAAACCATGTCTGCAGTCTCTTAACTGGTTGCTCTTTGTGTTTTCCCCTTTTTAAGGGATCTGAGCATGTTAATGTCCCAGGTGACATCCCTGCCATGGTCACAGGCTTCAGTGGTTTCCTGTTTTCCCAGACTCTCATCTAAGCTTTTTACCCTGGCACCCGAGGCCCCTAAGATCTGATCCCTGCTTCCACCTCCTCCCTCAGAGGCTACATCACCTCTTCCTGGGCCTGTGTTCTGGCTACAATGAATCACTGACTTTCCCCAAGCCTTAGGTCATGCAGTTCTCCCAGCCTGGCGTGCCCCTTCTCATGGATACATATGAAAAAGTCCACTCATCCTGCAAAGTTAAGTTCACATGCTACCTCTTCCATGAGGTGATCCTTGGTTCCCCATATGGGAAGATAATCCCCCACTTTCTGAATTGCCCCTGCATCTTCTCTAACCCTGTCATCTTTCTCTCATGTCCTGTATGCATGACAAATACAAGTAAGACAGTAATATAAGTAAGACAAATATAAGTAAGACAGTAGTTCATGGGCCTGGTATCAAAGTGTGTGGGGACATGGGTTATTTTTGTTTGTTTATGAAGCGTCTGTTCTCCAGTTTCTGCTGTTTCTGGAAACAGCACTCTTCCTCTGAGAGCCACCCTCTCCAGTGCTTTCAGCCCTTGTGCTTCAGACGGGGCTGACTGCTCCCACCCATGGCAAATGCCCAGGCCCTGTGAATTAGGAATTAGCTCATTTCATTCTCTGACTGCAGTGATGAGTTCAAGACTGAACTCAATTCAATAGAAGCCCAGGCAGGACTCTGGGGGAAAGGGCAGCGGGAGCCTAAGAAAGGGAAATTAGGGGAGGAAGAGCTCACTATTCATGAGGTATTGAACTGGAAGATGAGATTCTGGGACAATCTACTGCCACTTTGCCTCCACCAAAGGAGCACTCACTCAGGAATGGAGCCAGTCAGAGGAAGATGTGCTTGAGAGGTGTTCTTGGTGCCACGTGCCCACCTGGATCAAGTGACCCTTGTACCTTTTTAGTTATTTTAGCTGACAAATTCCTTTCTATGCTTAAGACAGTTTAAATTAGGTTTCTATTACTGGCAGACAAAATGATTTAACTACTATAAGATGCTCAAAGCACTTGTATGTATGTATGAATGAATGAATGAGTAGGTGACTTAAGGTCTTTTCCCTTCTACTACAGGAATACTTCTTTGGGAATCGAATCTCACAGCATTATCTGTAAAGATTTACTCAAGGAATTATCCAGTTTAAGTACTAAGTGTATTCACGATCTACAGGTGCCTCCCTGTATGAGCCTTAGCAGGAGGAGAAGCCTGGCATGTTTCTGACCTCAAGGAGCCAGTGCTGAGTGTTCAGTTGCTCAGTCGTGTCCAGTTCTTTGTGACCCCATGGACTGTAGCCCAGCAGGCTCCTCTGTCCATGGGGTTTTTGGCAAGAAGACTGGAGTGGGTTGCCATTTCCTCTTCCAGGGGTTCTTCCTGACCCAGGAATCGAACTGGTGTCTCCTGCATTGGCAGGCGGATTCTTTACCACCTGGAAGCCACAAGGAGTCAGACACACATGCTTTCTGCGGTGTACTTAGAGCATTAATGTTGTTTGCACTTCCTCTTCCCAGCTGCTCCAGGAAGGCAGCCACTTTGTCCTGGTCACAGCGGTCTCCCTGGCACCTAGAATAGTACCAGGACACAATGAGCTCTCAGTGAGTGTTTGTTCTGATGAATCAGTGAGACATACCTGTTGAATGAATGAGAAAACAAATCAGAAAGGAACCTCATGGAGACTGGACCCCAAAGAGGATCTGCGACTACCCAAGCCAGGCTCCTAGGCCTGGGTCTTGCACCTGTCTACTGACCCTCTGCCCACTGAGCCTTCCAATACACGATGGGAGGGTTTCAAAAAGGGCCAAAGGGCCGTTCTGGGAAGAACTGAGAAGACATCAAGAAAACAGTGATGTGAGGATTCTGGGAATATAGCAGTGATATTGGCAATAGCAGTGTACACTATTGTTTTGCCTTTACACCTTTACTGAGATATAATTCATATTCCATATAATTCACCCATTTAAAGTGTACAATTCAGTCATTTTCAGTATGTCCACAACATTCTGTAACCATCACCACAGTCAAATTTAGAACATTTTTGTCACCCTTGATAGAAACACTGTTCCTGTTAGTATTCATTCCCCATTTTCCTCCAAACCACCTCTTCCTCCCAGTCCTAGGCAGCCACTAGGGCTACATTCTCTCTCTAAAGATTTGCCTGATCACTATTTGGTCCTTGGTGACTAGCTCTTTGCACTTAGCATAATATTTTCAAGATTCATCCATGATGCAGCTATATCAGTGCTTCCTTGTTTTTTATTGATGAATACAATATATGGGTATAGCACATTTAATTTATTCATTTAGTCATTGAAGGACATTTGGGTCGTTTCCATTTTGGGGCTGTAACAAATACTGCAATTATGATATTTTTATTAGCCATATGTTTTCATTTCTATTGAGCATTATCCTGGATGGAACTTCTGGGACATAAGGAAACTTCATGCTAACAATTCGAGGACCTGACAAACTGTTTTCTAAAGCAGCGGTCCCTAACCTTTTTGGCACCAAGAACCAGTTTCATGGAAGACAATGCGACCAACCGTTCAGGCAGTAATGCAAGCGATTGGGAGTGATGGGGAGCTGCAGATGAAGCTTCGCTTGCTTGCGTGCCGACCGCTCACCTCCAGCTGTACCAGTCCACAGTCAGGAGGCTGAGGACCTCCATTCTAGAGTGACTGCACCATTTTACATTCCTTCCAGCTATATTTGAGGATTCTACACCCTTGCTAACACTTGTTTATCCATTTTTTTATTATGCCCTTCCTAGTGGGTATCTCATCTGGTTTTGTGCTTTTATTTGTTTTTATTTTAAACTTTTTATTTTGTATTGGGGTATAGCTGGTTAGCAATGTTGTGATGGTTTCAGGTGAACAGCAAAGGGACTCAGCCCTGTATATATATCATTTGGTTTTGTGGTTTTGATTTGCATTTACTGTGTTGGAGAAAACTCTTGAGAGTCCGACTGCAAGGAGATCCAACCAGTCCATTCTAAAGGAGATCAGCACTGGGATTTCTTTGGAAGGAATGATACTAAAGCTGAAACTCCAGTACTTTGGCCACTTCATGCGAAGAGTTGACTCATTGGAGAAGACTCTGATGCTGGGAGGGATTGGGGGCAGGAGGAGAAGGGGACGACAGAGGATGAGATGGCTGGATGGCATCACTGACTCGATGGACATAAGTTTGAGTGAACTCCGGGAGTTGGTGATGGACAGGGAGGCCTGGTGTGCTGCGATACATGGGGTCGCAGAGTCGGATATGATTGAGTGACTGAACTGAATTGAACTGAATGCCTAATGATGCTGGGCATCTTTTCATGTATTCATTGTCTATTTGCATATCTTCTCTGAAGAAATATCTGTTTTGATCCTTTGCCCATTTTTATTGTTGGGCCTTTTATCTTTTTATTATTGAATTGCAAGAGTTTTTTATGTATTCTGGATACAAGCCCTTTGTCAGAGATATGCTTTCTGCATATTTTGTCTTATTCTGTGGGTGGTCTTTTCATTTTCTTGATGGTATCATTTGCAGCACAGTTAAAAATTTTTTAGCATATTACAAAAATAATTTTATTGAGGTATGATTTATATACCATAAATTGCACCAATTTTAAGCTCACAATTCAGTGATTTTTAGTAAATTTACAGAGTTGTGCATCACCATAACCATCATTATAATTTAGGGTTAGAACGTGTCTATCACCCTCTAGAAAGCTATTGGGCCATTTCCAGTTAGTTGCTGTTAAACTACCAGTCCCAGCTAGCCAAAAGATTTGCCTGTTTGGATATGTTTGTATAAATGGAATCATACAATATGTGTTCTTTTATGTATGGCTTCTTTCACTTAGCATAAAATTTTGAGGTTTACCCATGTTATAACTTGTGTCAGTAGCTCATTACTCTTTCCTTGCTGACTAGTATTCCATTGTTATCTATTCATTAGTTGATGAACATTTGAGTTATTTTTAGTTTGGAACTATTATGAATAACACTGTTATGATTCAATGTAATTATCTTAGCTCTGGCTTCTTTTTTGGGGGGGGTCTGTTCTGGGTCTTTAGTTTGGAGCTATTACGAATAACACTGCTATGATTCAATGTATCTGTCTTAGCTCCAGCTTCTTTTTTTGGGGGGCTGTTGTGGGTCTTCACTGAGGCACTTGAGCTTCTCTAGTTGCAGCGCCTGGCTCTGTTGCTCCAAGGCATGTGGGCTCTTAGTTTCCCATCAGGGGCTGAGCCTACGCTCCCTGCATTGGAAGGTGGATTCTCAACCACTCAACCACCAGGGAAGTCTCAGTTTGGGCTTCTATAACCAAATACCATAGACTGGGTGGCTTAAACAACACATAGGTATTTCTCATAGCTCAGGAGCCTAGGAAGTCCAAGCTCCAGGTGCTGACAGATTCAATTCCTGGTGAAGGCCCTCTTCTTGGCGTGTAGGCATCTGTCTTCGTCCTGCCTTCTCATGTGGCAGACAGAGTGACTGGTCTCTCTTTCTCTTTTTATAAGGACACTAATCCCATCACGGGAGCCCCATACTCATGATCTTTTTAAAACCTAATTACCTCCACATACCTTACCTTAGGGCTCCAACATATGAATTTTGGGGGAGACAAATTTTCAGTTCATAACAATAATTATTGATATGATTGGATTTACATCTACTATTTTGCTGTTTGTTTTTGATATGTCTCATGTCTGTTTTGTTCCTCTGTTTGTCATTTACTGCCTTCTTTTGTGTTAAATATTCTTATAATATACCATTTTAATTTCTTTGTTTTCAAAACTGTATCTGTTGAATTATTTTCTTAAGGGTTGCTTTAGGGATTACCACAGGCATCTTAATTTATCACAAAATAGGAGAATATTTGACAATTTGTCAGCATGAATTATTTAATAATTTTATATGTAATAAGTAACACTTTAAATATTTAATACTGTCATATTTAATTTATAGTAATTTAAATGCCTAATTATTAATTTAATACATTTAATTTAATATTACATTAGATTATTAAATCACATGTATACATATTTAATAAATAATAATTTAATATTTAGGCATTTGGCATGTGGTCTCCATTTGTACCCCATGCCCCAAGCCCTGAAACATGCTGGGGGCAGACCTATTTGTCTCATATCTGTATGCATACGTAGAAATACTCATACTATGAATTATATATTGTGAATGCTATGATTCTATAGCCTGCTTTTTAAACTTAACATTTTGTTGTAGGTTTTTTTTTTTTTTTTACCATAAGCCTCTGTGAACTTTTATAAAAGCTGCATTATGTTTTATTGGATAGGTCAAGCTTTAGTTAAGCACTTCTCTGCTTTAAGACATTTAGGTCATTTTCAATTTTAAGCTCTTTTGAGTTTGTTTTTGATGCTACAGTGAATACCTTCATGTACTGTTTTCCATACTTTAGAATCTTTAGCATAAAGTAAGATTACTTTGTTGAAGAAAACAAATATTTTTATAGGTCTGAATATCTGTCACCATATTTTCCTTATGAATTATAAAGTGTAATTGTTATCTCTGCATGAGCACTGGGTGTTAGTTGAAATTTTTTTCTGTATAACTTTGCGTTTCTTTGGTAATTAGCTGGGTTGGACATTTTTCTATGAACATATTTACTACAGTCATAATTTGTTTTATGTAAATTGCTTCTTTATGCTTCTTGGGTATTTGTATATAAGGCCCTTTCTTTATTTTTTCTTGGCTGCATCAGATCTTAGTTTCAACATATAGGCTGAGTCGCCCTGTGACAGAATCTTAGTTTCATTACGGGAACTAAGGGATCAGGCTCATGTCCCCTGCATTGGATGACAGATTCTTAACTGGTTCATCAGAGAAGTCCAGCCCTGTGCTTATTTTTAAACTATCAGTTTGCATGTACTCTTTATGAAATATTCCCTCCTCAAGACTTTTTAGGAAGGAGGCAGAGTATAAATAAATAAAAAGAGACAATAATCTTTTATCTCCCTTATTTGTTGTCAGTATTTCTTCCCATTTGCCCCTTTTCAGTCTTTTTGTTAAATGCAGAAAAAGTAATTTCTCTGTAGTCAAACCTGCTGATCTTTCATTTGTGATTTCATCGATGATTTCAGGTTTAAAAAAGACATTCTCCCTCCAGAGGTTTGTTGAATGTTTCTCTTCTAGTTTCTTTATGGCAAAAACCACCACAAATTGTAAAGTAATTAGCCTTCAATTAAAATAAATAAATTAATTTTTTAAAAGTATGTAGCTGTTTAATCCCTGTAAAATTTCTCTGTAAAAACTCCTGCTGGTTTGAAAAAAGGAGATAATCTCAAAGCACAGGTTTCTCAAACTCAACGGTTTCCTTCCCTGGTTTCCTGGGGCCTCTGCCTGGGGCCATCTGTCTGGAGGAGAGAGCTCCGAACACAGAATCAGCACTTGCCTCTTGAGCTAAACCCTCCTCCAAAGGGGCAGCACAAGGCAGTGGACAAGCAAGAATAGGAGCCTGAGTTTGACACCTGGCTGTGTGTGTGTGGACCCTCAGCCTCCCTCTCTGACAAGCAGGGCAAAGTAAGCCTGACTGACAGGGTAGTTGTGAGGGTGATAGGAGATGAAGTTGGGAAAGTTCTAGAACACTACGTGACCCATCGCAGATCTCTGGGTCCTGCCTTCTCACTGACTTGGCTCCTGGGTCCGACTTTCTGCCCGTAGGTGACCCCCAAGCCTCCCACACCACACAGCACAGGCGGGCCTGCCAGAGCATTTAAGAGTATTTACTTTCTTGGGTGAGAAAATTGAGGCTTAGAAAGGTCAAGTGGTAGCACAACTGATACTCTTGATTGCTCTGATGCACTGTAACCTCCAGCATCACTTTGCCTCACTGCACCTCAGCTTCCTCAGATGTGAAACGAAACTAATCGTCCTCATTAGTCTCCACTGCTGCAGGGTTCTTTGATGATCAAACAAAAGATTCCGAAAAAGTCCACGGAAAAATCCAGAGGCAAGGTAGAGTCCCCTTGGGCCGCTCAGTCCACCCTCCCTCGCCTGGGACACAGACGAAGCCTTGTGTTAGCTCTGCGAGGCTCCCGCCTCCTCACCCCGCTCCCCAGGAAAACCACGCGGAGACTCTGTGAAGGCCCCTTGTGCCCGCGGCTCACCAGGCAGGAAGCCCGGGGTTTGGCGGAGGCCCCAGGAAGCAGAGCCTGGAGGTGGCTGCACTCCGGCCCAGATGTATTCAGCTTGAAGCAACTTCTGATGTCTCAGAGGGCCAGAGCGGGGAGGGACTTGGGGGCGGGGGCGGTCCCTAGGGCCACGCCCATTTCACAGATGTGGACGTTGAACCTCAGAGGGAGGAGCTAGTTAGTGGCAATGTTGGAACTTGGTTGGGGAACCTGGTTCACAAATCCAACACCCTTTCCACTTGTCCTCTGCTGCAGCCGTGGCCTCCTAGGGAAGGGCTCCTCCAGTCCTTCTGAAAAATTCTTTGTTATATGATGAAACCAAAGCACTGAGAGTAAGATGCCCTCCCTCAGGAGGGAGTTTCCGGGGAACAGAATTTTCCAGAAAGGCAAAGAAACATTTTGAGCCAGAGCGTGGCTTTACTGGAGCAGCTGCGAGAATGTTGAGGCAGTGGCTGGAGGCAGGCAAAGGTGGTGTGGAAATTTGACACCATCACCCCACCCTGGCAGTTTGGCATTTAAAAATAAAGTTGCTTTCTCTTTTAGTAATTTAAAAAACAAACAAACGAAAAAAAACCCAACGAAGCCATATCACTCCTCCCAAGGTTTGAGAGGCTAGCGATGGTTCTCAACCCTGGCTGCATTATTATTATTTTTATCTCTATTTTACGGTGAGGAAAATGCAGGTCAACGAAGCAAATAGTCAGTATAAGGTTACAGATGGAGGAAGTGGAATGTGCCAGGTGCACTGGACTTCTTTTCCTCCACACTGTTAGGGTTCTGCTAACAGGACGGGTGGCCCCAGAGCAGGCAGGCCCTGGCTGGGGGCCAAGCCTAAAGGCCTCTCTCTCCTGGAGAAGGCCTGGCTGGCAATCGCAGAGGCCATCTGTGAAGGGCTGTCTGGTCTCCAATTCCTGGATCCTGAAGAGGGGTGAGAGGGGATGTTACGATGGAAGTGTCTGCTGAGTTCTGAAGATGACAGGCATCAGTTCCCAGAGTCACTGCAGCAAAATGCAAATTAAAAGAGATATTTTATAGACTTTGCAAATCTTACAGTTCTTGTGATTGAGAGTCAGGTTCTTGGAGATGAACGAGGAGAATTTGGCGAAAAGAATTTGTTGACTGAACGTTATGCTCCTTCCCTTTCAAGGAAGAGAACTGGAAGTTTCCTGCCTCTCATATGAGCCAATAGGAGGGCTTTGTCAGAGATTCTTGGGGAGGTGAGGATGGGATCCCCACATGTTGGGGCAGGGGGAATGATGCCTGACTGCCCCCTGAAACCTGAAGGGCTAGAGCTGCTCAGTGAATGAGCTGAAGGAGAGGGGGCTGAGTTGAGGTTAACCTAAAGTGGCTGAGTCTTCTGGGAGAAAGAATGTGTGGATGTATCCCATGGGACACAGGATTTCTTTCTTCTTTATTTATTATTTATTTCTTCTTTTGTGTGTGTGTGTGTGACCATATTCAGAAACAGGGTCTTTAGAGATAAATCAAGTTAAGACAAAGTCATGATGGAATAGGGGAGGCCCTAAATCTGGGAGACACACTCAAGGACACAGGGGTCAAGGGAGAGGGCCACAGCTGGTGAAGGCAGAGATCGGAGGGTTGCTGTTACAAGCCAAGGCGTTCTGGTGACTGACAGAAACTGGGAAGAAACAAGGAAGGATTCTTGCCTAGAGCCTTAGAAGGGAGCTGCTGTTACCTGACTTCAGAATTCTAACCTCCAGTACCGTGAAAGAATAAATTCCTATTGTTTTAAGCTACCTGGTTTGCAGTAATTTGTTATGCAGCCCAAGGAAACAAATACAGGGTTCACGTGGGCTCCTGTGAGGCTCTGTCTAATAAGGCTGCCCAGAGAACTAACGCTGACACCATCAGAACTGGGGAGGCCTATCAGCCCCTTTCCTCTCCTCCTTGTTTGTCTCCCTGCCCATCTCCAGTGAAGTCCGAAATAATAGCCAAAGAGATAGAGAAGAAGTAAAGGAGAAAGAGGAAGCCAGTCCCCTATTCAGATGGCTGGCAGATAGCGGGGGGCGGGGGGCGGGGACTGTAATTCTGAATTAAATTCTTGGGCTATTTCATGGGACCAGACGTTCTAAGTATCTTATTAATAATTAAAACTGCATTTTGTGAGTCTTCACTATCTAAAAATGAACAGAAGGGTCACAGGACAGGACTTTTCCCATAAAATAGAAGCAAAAATAAAGGTACCTTATAATTTCAGCTCTGAGTCACGTCTGCTCAGTGTAACAGATCCATGGAAAGCAGGAGAGGAAAGGAAGGGGTGGCTCTCAGGGTTCCCTGGCAGGCAAGGGTCATCTCACCTAATCCTCAGGGGAACCAGGAAGCAGACCCTAGATCCTCATTCCATGGATAGGGAACTGAGGTTCAGAGAGATCAAGTGACTTGCCCAAGATCACAAAGTAGGTGCCAAAGGGAAGATGTGGACCCAGGTCCGCCCGACTCCACAGCTCAGGCCCTGCCTCTGCTGCGCCTTTCCTCATGCGGTTCTGAGAGGTGTCCCCTAAGTGCCACGCCTCCTCCTCAGAGCCCATGGACCCCCCGCTGCTGCTCAGGATGCTTCTTCTCCCTTGATGAGCTTAGTTGAATCACAGAAAGTGAAGACCACGAGGGACTTGTGCACTCATTTCTCGTCCCTTCCAGTAGCAGTCTTTCTCTTTGGTCTCAGTTCCTGTTGTTTCTAAAATTAAGCAACAAATGATGGAGAAAAGGGGCTTACCACGTCTGGGGGAATTAGAGCCTCCTGAGGGTCAAGGCAGCCAGGAGATGTTGGAATGCTCTTGTTCTCCAAATTCAAATGGTCTCATCTGCCAATAGGCTGCTCTCTGCTGGAATGTGGAACCGACTCTGAGGAAGGCTAGTGGTAGGGGGAGGGCGGGAGGGAAGGAAAGGGGCTCAGTCAGGGGATTGACCAGGACCCAGAGTGATGGTTAGTGCCCCCCATTCAGGCGCAGGCCACAGGGAACTGCAGCCCTCATATCCCAGTCTTTAGGGAACAGATTCGTATTTTCAAAACAAACGTTATGGCAGAAGTGACTGAACTTCACAGAGTTGCTATGAAGGATAAGTGAACTGATGCCTGTAAGGCCCTGACTGTGAGTTGCTGATGGTCTGTGGTCAACTGGTGCCAGTGATTATCAATAACTGTGGTAGAGGATTGTTGCTGGGATCGTATTCGCTTATGGATGGGCAGATCCAAAGGATCCAAAGGACTCTGGAGGCTGTCCTGCCACTGGGCCTCTGACCCCTTGCCTGACTCTGGAATTTAAGCCTGGCATTTAGGGGGGTTCAGCAACTAGGAGAAGCCTTTCCATGTCCTCTCAGTCCTGGTGACCCTCCTTTGTGTATGCCCTCAGGCCTTGCGCTGTAGCTGTGTGGTTGCTGACCATCTTTCTGTTGGACAGCTGGTGTGCTTTTTCTCTGTGGCCTGGTTCAGCTGGGTGCAGTTCTCTGGGGTCATGGAACATAGGGCTCAGCCAACTGTTCTTAAAAGGCCAGATAATAAATACTTTCAGCTTTGCAATGCCATATGGTCTCTGTTGCAATGATCTAACTTAGTCATTGTGGTGTGGACGCAGCCATAGACCAGACATAAATCAGACGAATGTTGTGGGTCCAATAAAGCTTTATTTACAAAAACAGGCCACTGGCCAGAGGGTCATGGTTGCCAACCCTGGACCTAGTGTTTCTCATGGATGAAATCACACATGAGCAAAAGTGAAACTTGCGTTATGCTCACATTGTTCCCTCATATCCCAGTCTTTAGGGAACAGATTCGTATTTTCAAAACAAATGATAACGGCAGAAGTGACTGAACTTTATAGGGTTGCTATGAAGGATAAGTGAACTGGTGGCTGTAAGGCCCTGACTGAGTTGCTGATGGTCGGTGGTCAATCGGTGTCAGTGACTATCATTAACTATGGTAGAGGATTATTGCTGGGATCGTATTTGCTTATGGATGTAATGTCCTTAGAAAAGTGCTTGGAATGCAATTAAAAAAAAAGCTACCATTTTCATCAAGTCTAATACATACTTGTTTATGTGGTAAAATACACAGGGGGCTTCCCTTGTGGCTCAGCAGTGAAGAATCCGCCTGCCAATGCAGGAGATGCGGGTTCCATTCCTAGGTCTGGAAGATTCCCCTGGAAAAGGAAATGGCAACCCACTCCAGTATTCTTGCCTGAGAAATTCCATGGACAGAGGAGTCTAGTGGGTTACAGTCCATAGGGTCACAAAAGAGTCAGATAGGACTTAGCAGCTGAAAAAATAACAAAAATACACATAACATAAAACTTACATTAGTCATTTAAAAATGTACCAATCCAATGGCATTTAGTCCATTCACTGTGTGTGCAGCCTTCATATGATTTATTTCTAGAACATCTTCATCACCCCAAAGGAAACCCCATGTGTATTAAGCAGTCATTCCCCATTCCTCACTCCTCTGGCCCCTGGAAGATGTACATTTCCCCCCTGCATCTCTTAGATGGAGCTGTACTTATAATCAAAAGCATCTTATGGGGAGTTCCCTGGTTGCCTAGTGGTTAGGATTCTGGGCTTTCACTGGGTTCAATCCCTGGATGGGGAACCGAGATCCTTCAAGTGGTGGGTAATGGCCAACGAAAGAGCATTTTATCATCACCGTTTCCCGGGTGGCAGTCCCACACTGTTGTCACTTCCTGCACGAGCATAAATTTGGCTACCACTCTTCAGTAGAGTTATGTGCATTCTTAAAATTTTACTTCTTGAATTTAACTGCCATTCAAACTGCCTTCAAGAATGAAGCTGTAGCAAAGGAGCAAAAAGTTGTTGCTGCTGCTGCTGCTAAGTTGCTTCAGTCGTGTCCGACTCTGTGTGACCCCATAGACGGCAGCCCACCAGGCTCCCCCGTCCCCGGGATTCTCCAGGCAAGAACACTGGAGTGGGTTGCCATTTCCTTCTCCAGTGCATGAAAGTGAAAAGCGAAAGTGAAGTCGCTCAGTCGTGTCCGACTCTCAGCGACCCCATGGACTACGGCCCACCAGGGTCCTCCGTCCATGGGATTTTCCAGGCAAGATTACTGGGGTGGGTTGCCATTGTGCAACAGAGTAGCAGGACATAAATTTGATATTAATGAAACCTATATTCATCATCAGAGGAATCACCATTCTGTGCTTCTTCCAAAGCCAACAACCAAGCGCTTTATGAGACAGGAAAGGCATACAAATAGATAAATCTGTGTTATATTTTGTTAATGACATCTGAAAAGATGGCCCGTCACATTTGAAGCAAGGCAACTTACGGCTTGGGATGTTATGAAATCCTTGACATAGCTAATAAAAATTTCAAAGTCATGGGAGGTTGGTGTGACTGGTTCATATGTCATGTGGGACAGTTATTAAGGTGACCTGTCTCAGTTTAATGGCAGTATTACTTTTCTTGATGGTACAGTGTGTCTTACAAATGATGACATCTTAAAATGGTCATACAGTATTATCATCATCACATTGCATGTTATTTTCTCTTTTTTTTGAAGAGAAATCATTTTAATATATATATTTTCATTTCAGTCAATTCAACAATGATTTCTAATAGGCATGCAGACCCATTTAGTTTGCTTCAAATTTGTTTATTTCTCAACATGCAGCAGCCTTCCTAATGAGATAGTTCAGTTGAACTATTTATTCTTAAAGAGTACAATGTACCTTGTTCTCTGGGGAAGGCAATGGCACCCCACCCCAGTACTTTTGCCTGGAAAATCCCATGGATGGAGGATCCTGGTAGGCTCCAGTCCATGGGGTCGCTAAGAGTCGGACACGACTGAGCGATTTCACTTTCACATTTCACTCTCATGCATTGGAGAAGGAAATGGCAACCCACTCCAGTATTCTTGCCTGGAGAATCCCAGAGATGGGGGAGCCTGGTGAGCTTCCGTCTATGAGGTCGCACAGAGTCGGACACGACTGAAGTGACTTAGCAGCAGCAGTACCTTGTTCTCAAAGAGTTTTATCAACTTTAACATTTTCAAAGAGCCCTATGAGGCTGCTCAATATGGTAGTTTCCCCTTGAAATTTCCTATTTGGAAGATGGCAAAACAGTCTAGAATCTTCCCCAGTCTACTGGTTGCTTGTATTCATATCACAGCTTGGCTGGCTAAGAGGTAGAGACTGAATAATAATGTAGATAGCCTTCAAGTCCAACTGAGTGAGACAGCTTCATTTTTAGAAAGGAAACCAAATCATGAAAACCCTCCTAATAGTATGATTTGTTCCAGGGTTCTTTTAAGAAGGGACGTACTCCTCATGCATAGGACTCTTTATGGCCTTCTAGAGTTTTCTGCTCCAGCCAGTGTTCTCTAGCCAGGTGACTTATTGAACTTGCTGCAGAACTGAAAGCATGAAGTCTCTGTCTACTTTCATAATTAGAGGTGGTGTTAGTCTTCTCATTTCCGGCCAAATGGATCCGACCACACTTTCAACCCTGGTGGCTGCACGTCTTCTTGAACAATACCAGTTCGATTTATGGCTTGCTCCTTCTAGTACTCCTCCAGCCGCATTAAAGGCCGGAAGTAGATGAGGTAGAAGGCAGCGCCGATCAGGGAGATGAAGCGGCCGAAAACGAGAGCAGTGCGCAGGTTCCGGGACATGGCTCCAGCCGGGGCTACACGGATTCTCCAAGTGACCGGGACTCCCCGAAGCCGGCCCCCAGTGGCTGGGCCGTGACCCGGCTCGGAAGAACTGCTTGCTGTTTTCATTTACTTGTATGTTTCCACCACTAGACTGTCGTTACATTGAAGAAAAGTAGTTTGTCCTGCTCACTACTGAAGCTTCAATGCTTGCCCAGTGTCTGGTATGCAGTAAGAACCAACAGATGATGTAGGATGAATAAAACTCATTTGAGAGATTAAACTAATTAATTAGCATTAACACCCAGCTTTAAGGTTGTTGTGAAAATCAACCATAAAATAGCTTTAAAAAAATCCTGCCTTGGGAATTCCCTGGTGGTCCAGTGGTTAAGATTCCATGTTCCCAATGCAGGGAGCATCAGTTCAATCCCTGTTCTGGGAGCTAATATTCTGCATGCTCCACAGCACGGCCAAACTAAATAAAATAAAGAGATGTTATCTTATTAGAAAATCCTGTCTTGTCCTGTGTTCAATAAGAACTTACTTGTTGGTGGTAGTTTTGTACCAAGTAGGATTGTGTTTGTCTAAAGTAATAGAACACCGAAAATGTTCTCAAACGGTGGTGCTGGAAAAGACTCTTGAAAGTACCTTGGGCAGCAAGGAGATCAAACCAGTCAATCCTAAAGGAAATCAACCCTGAATATTCATTGGAAAGACTGATGCTGAAGCTGAAGCTCTAATACTTTGGCCACCTGATGTGAAGAGCTTACTCATTGGAAAGACCCTGATGCTGGGAAAGATTGAGGGCAGGAGAAGGGGGTGACAGAGGATGAGATGGATGGCATCACCAACTCAATGGACTTGAGTTTGAGCAAACTCTGGGAGATAGTGAAGGACAGGGAAGCCTGGTGGGCTGCAGTCCACAGGGTTGCAAAGAGTTAGACATGACTTAGTGACTGAACAACATCAACAAACAAGATGGAAGTTAATTCACCCTGAAGATAAACAAAATGTGGATGTAAACAGCCGGGGAGTGTAGTAAAGTTCCATGACCATCAGTGTCTTAGGTTCCTTTGGTCATGTTGCTTTGCCATCCTCAAATATGACATCTACCTTATGGCCCAAAACAGCTGCTTGAGCTCCAGCCATCGTGTTCACATTCCAGCTGGCAGGACATAGGAAAGGAAGTAAGAAAAAGGGAATCTCTCCTTTTATGAATACTTCTCAAAAGTTGTAAATGACACTCTGCTTATAAACTGGCTAGAATCTGACTACATCTAATCACGTGGAAAGTGGGAAATACAGGTTTCCATCAAGGCAGCCATGTGCCCTGCCAAAATTCAGAGGTTCCATTACTGAAGAAGGGGAAAATGAAGGTTGAGAGACAAGTAGCAGGCTTTCCACACTTATTAAACTCCATGGTGCTGATTACAAGTGCAACATGGGGCTCCAACAAGTCTTGTTCCATGATGGCAATGGAAGATTTTCAGGTGAAGCTGGGCAAGAGCTGAGCTGTGAGAAATGAGAATGATTTAAATGACCAGAAAGCACGGGTAAGAGCATTTCCAGCAAGTAAATGACCAAACAAAGGCCCACAGGCAGGCGTCCCTATGGATTAACAGAGACACCGTAATAGGTGTCCCTGTGGGTTAACTGAGGTGTCTTGGCCAAAAGTGACTTTGTGTCAGGAGGCTAGCTAGTTGAGTCCCAGCCCTAGGAGCAAGGGGTCCACCCTGAGTTGACTGTGTAACCAGCGTGGGGTCACTCAACTCCCGGAGCCTTGGTTTCCTCCTCTCTAATTTATGTACAGAGTTAACCTTGTTGTGAGGAATCAGTGAAACGCAGCAGGAGGAAGCTCTTTGTAAACTGTAGGTTCCTGTACACTTTAATGTTCAAAAAACAGCCGCTGTCATCATGACGTGGGGCCGGTTGGATGGGGAACGGGAGGGGTTTGCACGCCACCCTCCAGGCAGCTGCCCATGTGTGATGCCCTTGTGTAGGTGGGGGATGTGGGTGGTGAGGGGGACATGTGAGGCAGGAGGACAGGAGGACAGGGCACACACAAGGCACACAGATGCTCCCAGGATGCAAGAGAGTGATGGAGAATGGCCCTGCACTGCCCTAGGGCCTGTTCCCTTTTCTCTCCCCCACACAAGGAGCAGAGTGGGTCAATACTCTGTGCTGACCCAGGGGCCAGTCATGGGCCTCCCATGCCCACTGCAGTCAAGCCAGTGAGGTTTCCAGGCTCCTGGGTTGGAGGCCAGCCCTCAGGCAGGCGCAGCCTGGGATCAGGGGTCTTGTCACATCCCTAAGGGAGTGCCTGTGGCAGAAATCAGAGGCTGCACAGCTGAGGCGAGGGTAGAGAGTGGCGGGGGTGGGGGTGGCCTTGGTTCTGGTAGGGCTGTTGCTTTCCCATAGAGGGCTGGACAGGATAGAGCAGTGTCTTAGCTCTGGCCGCCATAGCAAAGTACCAGGGACTGGGGCAACAGACATTTATTTCTCAGAGTTCCGGAGGCTGTGAAGTCCAAGAGCCAGATGCTGGCTGGTTCCATTCCTGGGGATGGCTCTCCTCCTGGGTTGCAGATGGCCACCTTCTCACTGCGTCCTCACATGGCAGAGAGAAAGAGCTCTGGTCTCTCTTCCTCTTTTTGTAAGGGCATAATCCCATCCCCTTCTTGTAAGGGCCCACCCATATGACTCCACCTAAACCTACTTACCTCCCCAAAACCCCACCCCCAAATACTGGGGCCCTGGGGGTTAGGGCTTCCAGATGTGGATTTCGAGGGAGCGCAAACATTCAGTCCATAGTGAACACCCAACTCCACTTGGAACTTGGAAGCGTGTCCTGGCCCCTGTGGGTTCCTCTTCTGTCCCCATGCTTGGCTGTGCCTTCAGGGCATGTGTCGTGGCTGACGAGTCACTGCTCTGGCCAGTAGAAGAGTCAGGTGGGAGATACAATGGAGCTGGCATCTCTGGCTGGTGCACAAGGAGGGTCCCCCAGCAGAGACTGTCCAGGAAGAAGGAAGGGCAAACTGCAGCAGGGAGGTGGCCCCGGAGCCAAATCCAAAGGCCACCAGGGCTCCATTGCACTGAAGAAAACCGACTGGTGCCTTCTTTCCTTTTTCTTTGTTATTTTCATGAGATTGCTACGAAGTGGATGACAGAGCCCATGCAGAGGGGAGCAATGGATGCGGAGGGGAGGGCCATGGAGGGTCAGAGAGATGGTCAGAGGGTGACAGAATGGGAGAGAGTGAGACAGTAGGGAATGTTGTGAAGCCATCAGGAGAGATGGGGACAGGCGGAGGCACAGGAGGACAGGGACAGAGATCCAGAGAGAGACAGGGGGACGTGGGGTCAGCTAGATACAGCAAGCACCTAAGGCAGCTGGGCTGGGACAGGAAAGAAGGCCTGAAGGGGGAAGGGGCCTGGAGGGGAGGGCTGGGTGGTGGACAGACGGGTCCTTCTCCGTGCCCCTCACCCCATCCAGCACTGTGCAGCTCATCATGCATCAGGGTCCCAGCCTCAGAGAGGCTGTCCTCTCTGCTCTGGTCCAAGCCCTCACCTCCAGATAAGGAGGTCAGGCTTAAAGGGGGAGGTTTGAGTACCCTGCAGCCCAAGGGGGCTGGTCTGATGGATACGGTGTGGCCAGGCCTAGAGGCTGGGGGTGGGGATGTGGCCTGGGAAACCCCCTTGGCCCCAGGGCCCACGGGACAACCACGGGGCATCACCAGCACTTTACTCCTTTCCCAGCCACTGTGTTGCTCTTGGGAGCCAGGAGAAATCAAGGGCTGGAAGGGGGGACGAAGAGAAAAAGTCACACATTCGCATCATTGGCTATGAGTTGTTGTCCCTTCCGGAGAGTGTGGTCTTCCTGGACCAGATGGCCATGAGTCATGCCCGTTCCCAGAGCAGCTCCATGGCCAGACCCTTCCCTGACAGCACATCCCAGCAGACCAGGACTCGGTCTGACCCGGGTCGTGGGGTGAGGAGGCAGCTTTCCTAGAACCACACTTCTAGTAACTTCTCCCAGAAAGCACTGGGGAGCCTCAGACTGAAGTTTCATTCAGATCCCAAGACCAGGCTTGGCCAGAAGTGACCTGCAGGTCAGGGAGCAGCCTGTGTACGGGGGAGTGAGAGCCGGCAGTCAGGGAATGACAGAGACCAGGCAGGGAAACCAGCCCCAGGAGCCCGAGGGTGTGGAGGGAAGGAAAGTGACAGATCATTCCCAAGCACCAGGGGCAGGAGGAGGGCAGGGCCCACCTGCCCCACTCTGCCCTGGGCTCCCCCAGCGTAATGTCCTCAGATCGGTCAGAGTGCAGAGCACAGGCCGTGGCAGTGGCTCTGAGTTGTCATTACAGATAATGTAGAAACTGCTGGCAGTACCTCAGGAAAGAGCCCTTAAGAAAGGTGAAGATAACGGTATTATTCTCATAACTGAAAATGGCACTGAGAGGGAAAGAAAGTGAAGTTGCTCAGTCGTGTCTGACCCTTTGCAACCCCATGGACTGCAGCCTACAAGGTTCCTCCATCCATGGAATTTTCCAGGCAAGAGTACTGGAGTGGGTTGCCATTGCCTTCTCCAATGAGAGGGGCCTAACTGCATTTGAGATTGGACAGTAAACCCTCTCAGTGCACAGAGAGGGTCAGCAACTTGCCCAAGGCCACACAGCCAGACATCTTTAGACACTGATCACTGTTCTTCCACCTCCTGACAGTATCCCGTGTCTAACTTGCCTGCATCTTTTGGGTCTTTTATCTCCGTGGAGCACACAACAACCCTGAGATGTAGGTAGGATTATTCCCATTTTACCACGAGGGAAACTGAGGCCCGGTGGGTAACTTGCCCAGGGTCCCCAGGCTCATTCAGGGACCAGAACTAAGAGCACCTTGGACTCTTATCACAGGGCTCTTTCCCCCTCTGCTGTGAGAAGAGTTTGTATTCCAAGGCGGTATTGGAGGGCAGCCTGTGTCACACTGACCACTCATCTTCCCTTCCAAGCTTCCACCCCAAGCAAGCCCTTCCTGTGTTGGTAGAAATAGCAAGCTCACGCTCCACATCCGTGACCACGTGGGTCCATCCCAGGCTAAGTCATTTCTTTGATGGAGCCTTGTTTCCCAGGGGCTACTCTTTTTAATCCACCCATCTTCCTCACCCTCTGTCCCGCCCACCCCAGTTCCTTGGTGTGGGTGAGTGTGTCAGCCACTAATCCGGGCAGGAGGCTTGGGGCAGTCATAGCACAGTGACACACCCTCTGATGTGGGACGAGGATATTTTAAATCTGAGTTATCCCTCAGAGTCAGGAACATGTGGTTTCCAGAACCAGGAGGACACTGGTTTCCCAAAGAGGGGAGGAGAAGCAAGGAAAAAGTGTTGAAAGGGTGGGGGAGGTGGGTGGGGTGGGGACAAGACCTACTGAGGGCTGGCCTGGGAAGAAAGCCGTCTGCAGACGAGAGGGTCAGTCCTCCTTGATCCTGGAAGCCTCTCCTTCTTGTCCTCTGGGGACCCTTGCTCCCAGCACACTTCCTGCAGCCTCAGCAACATGTTTCTATTTTTTCCCCATCTCCTTGGTGCAGCTTATTCCACTGCACCAGCATGAGCCTGTGTGCCAAATGCCTCCCCTCGCTCTGGTGAAGAGAGTGTGTGAGGGAGGGAAGAGTGGTCACATTTGCCTCGGCCCCTGTGCCCCTGGGCAGGGGGGAGGCTGAGGGAGAGGACGGCAGAGCCCTGAACTCATCAACCAATTGTGAACATGGCCAGTCTGGGTTTGGTCCGGCGTGCATGCCAGCCATTCCCTGCACGTGGCCAGCTGGGCCAGGTCCCTGGCACAGGGAGCAACCCCTGCACCCTGCCGGGAGAAGCAGGGTGCCCAGAGGAGGGGCCACACGGTGGCTCGTGAGCAGCTAGAGAGACAGAGACAGCATGGCTGGCCACCCTCTTCTGTGACATAGGTTCTAGTTTTCGTGGAAAAGACAGAGGGATATGCCTTCTGTTCTGAGGTATGGGAAGATGAAGAGGGCTCTGCCTTTGGGGGTTCCAGACCAGGCTGGAGACTGCAAATGAAAGTCAGTGGCTTTGAGGGAAAGATTTCTGTGCCAACGACCCTCTTCCCAGGAAGATGTCTGATTGGCCAGCTAGCCACCATTCCGTATAGAGTTACCTACTGGGTGAATCATGTGAGGAAAGGCCAGACTCCCTCCTGCCTCCAGCCTTTCTGGCTGCCTCTGGCTGGGGCCCCGACCCCTAGTCTTATCCACTGCAGCAGGTCAGGGAGGTAGTTTTGCTGAGCACATGGCGTGAACCATAACACCTTTATGCAGAAAGAACTATCTGGGGTCACTTTCTTCCAAGGGAGAAATACCCTCTGGGAGAGGCAGGTCCCAACAATCCTGGGGATAAAGGTCAGTGGGAAAGCACAGAAGTAAGCCATGATGTCAGTCCAAAGTGACACATCTGTTACTGGACAGGATGTTTGTTCTGGCACTTGTGAGGGCCCTCCCTCAGTGCTGGGGTCAGGGAAGTTCTTTGGAGAGCAAGGACACCTAAGGTGATGCCTGCAGAAAGGTAGTTAAGTGTGGCTATTGGGAAGAGCCTTCCAGGTTGTGGGGACAGCAGGGGCCAAGTCTTTGAGGCAAGAGTAATGATGGTGCTTTCTAGAGAAGACTCCTCGAGCAGGTGGTAAAGAGGGAGGGGGCCACAGAGATAAGCAGAAGCCACTTGCAAAAGGCCTGCAGGTTTTGTATTTTCATACCTGTCTTCAGTCAGACTTTTCCTCGGCCTCCAACTCCAGCAGGAAACCCAATGGGGAATAGTCACTTCCTGCCCTTAGATAACCCATTCCAGTGTTCTTGCCTGGAGAATCCCAGGGACGGGGGAGCCTGGTGAGCTTCCGTCTATGGGGTCGCACAGAGTCGGACACGACTGAAGCGATGCAGCAGCAGCAGCAGCAGCCCTTAGATAGGAGAAAACAAAACCCCAGCTATTTCTGCTTCACCCCAAATGTCAAAGTTGACTCCTGTGGTTGGGGTGTACAGGGTACCTGACTTTCTCTTTTACAAACAGTGCTTATTGCTTTTCCATTTATAAACATATATGTATTCAACATAGAAAACTAAAAAGAAAATTAAGTCATGTACAATCCCTTTATCTGGAGCTTATTGACATCAACCTTTTGCATTTTTCCTTCTGTCTTTTTGGTTGTTACATAGTTAAAACTATAGATACAGTTTTATTACCTGCTTTGTTCCCTTAACACAAGTATGTTCCCATGTTGTTAAAAAAGGCTTCATTTTTAACCTCCCTGGTAATTTTGTATGTGAATGACTTCCTTACTTTACTGTATGTTTGAGCTTTTTATTTTGTAATTTTCTTGCTTCTAATTGTGGCCTTTTCTTTCACGCCTAAAGAAATTCCTTTAGCATGTGTTGTAAAGCTGGTTTGGTGGTACTGAATTCTTTCAGCTTTTGCTTGTCTCTAAAGCTTATGATTTCCCCATGAAATCAGAACAAGAGACTTGATGGGTAGTCTTGGTCTTAGGTTTTTTTTCCCTTTTCATCACTTTAAATATATCATGCCACTCCCTTCTGGCCTGCAGAGTTTCTGCTGAAAAAAATCAGCTAATGACCTTATAGAGATTCCCTTGTATGTTATTTATTGCTTTTCCCTTGCTGCTTTTGATAGTCCCTCTTTATCTTTAGTTTCTGTCATTTTGATCACAGTGTGTATTGATATGTTCCTCTTTAGCTTTATTCTGTATGGGACTCTCTGCAGTTCCTGTTTCCTTTCCCAGGTTAGGGAAGTTTTCGACCATTAGGTCTTCAAATATGTTCTCGTGCTTTTTCTGTCTCCTCCTCTCCTCCTTCTGGGACCCCTATAAGGTCAACATTAGTGTGCTTGACGTTGTCCCAAAGGTCTCTTGAACTGTCCTCATTTCTTTTCATTCTTTTTTCTGTTCAGTGGCAGTGATTTCCATTTTTCTGTCTTTCAGCTCACTGATCCATTTTTCTATATCATTTAATCCACCATTAATTCCTTCTAGAGGCGGCTGTGGGCTCAGGAAGTTTTATGTTTTTTGTTTTAATATTGGATTTGGGCTTCCCTGGCGCCTCAGACGGTAAAGAATCTGCCTGCAATATGGGAGACCTTGGTTCGATCCCTGGGTCAGGAAGATTCTCTGGAGAAGGGAACGGTTACCCATTCCAGTACTCTTGCCTGGAGAATTCCATGGGACAGAGGAGTCCAGTGGGCTACAGTCCATGGTGCTGCAAAGAGTCAGCCACGACTGAGAGACTAACACTCTTTCACTATTATAGTTGATTTATGGACTTCACAGGTGGCTCAGTGGTAAAGAAGCCACTTGCCAATGCAGGAGACGCAGGAGACTGGGATTCGATCCCCGGGTCTGGAGGATCCCCTGGAGGAGGAAATGGCAATCCACTCCAGTATTCTTGCCTGGAGAATTCCATGGACAGAGGAGCCTGGTGGGTACAGTCCATAGGGTCACAAAGAGTCGGGCACGACAGAGCACGCACCCATATTTGATTTACAATAGTGTGTTAGTTTCAGGTATACAGCAAAATGGTTCAGTTATACATACACTTCTATCCGTTCTTTTTCAGATTCTTCCCCAAACTCCTAATTTATCCCTCTTCCCCAAAGCCTTTGGTAAGTATGTTTTCTACGTCTATGAGTGTGTGTTGTAAACAAATGCATCTGTATCATTTTTAGGGTCTACATATACGTGGTACCATATGATATTTGTCTGTCTGACTGAATTACTTCACTTAGTCTAAGTCTTTAGGCAGCCTGTTGCTGATGGGTGGTGCTGTGTGCCCTCTTGTTAGTTGTTTGGCCTGAGGCCCCCATCATTGGCACCTGCACGGGGCTGGGTGGGGCAGGTCTGGGCATTAACGAGGAGGGGGAGGAGCCTCCGCAATGACGCCTGCCTGCATCGGCTTCACGCGGTAGAAGCTTCCTGGGATGCTCTGCTGCCGTCGCCACCTCTCCAGGAGACTCTCCAAGACCAGCAGGTAGGTCCGGCCCAAGCACCTATCGAATGACTACTTTTGTTCTGGGACGTGAGGCATTTGGTGTGCATTTCCCCCAGACCCCTGGGCTCCTGAAATCAAGCTCCGCTGGCCTTCAAAGCCTAATGCCCTGGGGGCTCGTCTTCCCTGTGCTGGGGAGCCCCATGGGCTCAGAACTGTCATTCCTGTGGGGAACCATTGCAGAAGTGGGGAATGTCCTGTCCTGGGACTTGCAGGAGTCCTTAGGAGAGACCACCAAGTGAGGGTCCTTGGCTTCGTGCCTGAAAGAAGTCAAGAGAGAGCCAGAGACAAGCAAAAGCGAGTTTATTTAGAAGGATGCATAGGCAGAATTCCGACTGGCTCAGAGAGTGAGAGTGTCCCCAGAGCATGGGGTCCTTGTTTTTTATGGACTGTGTAACTTTATATGCTAAAAGAGTGGAAGGAATATTCTTGTTATTTCAGGGAAAGGTGGAGATTTCCCAGGATTTGGGCAAGCAGCCATCCAGATCAGAAGGGACAGGTCATGAACTCAGTGAGGGGACAAGGGCCCAAGAGTATATTGAAAAGAGTTAAGTCTGAGAGTATTCCACACCCTTTGGCTTGGATGAGATGGTGGGTACAAAAGGGCTTTACCCATCCCTTCCATAAAGTCTACAATTTTTAGTCCAATCCATCCCTGTCCTGTAGGCACCTTGGGCCTGGGCCTCACTGTGAGCACACAGAATGGAGGCATTCATGAGAATGCAGCTTGGGTCTGGGTTCCAAAACACTGTGGTCATCTTACCATCCGGCAACCAGGGATTGTTCCAAAGAGGCTCACCGCAGCCTAGAGAGCCATAAGTGTAGTGACGTCAGAAGCATGACCGGTTTTCTGGATGACAAAAGTAGCCATGATTAATGGAAATGTTATGTCATATTTTTAAAAAAGAGTTAAATGTGGCAAGGTGTCAGGCCTGATGGAAGTATCGCCCATTGAGCTCATATTGGTACATGTGTGTGTGTGAGGGCGGAGTTTCCCATGTGTTTGAACTGGTAAAGCTCTTCTATAAAAAAATTTTTGGAGTAGTACAATGTTATATTACAGTGTACAGCAAAGTGATTCAGTTCTATGTATACATATATTCATTCTTTTTCTGATTCTTCACCCGTCTAAGTTATTATAGAATATTGAGTTCCCTATGCTATATAGTAGGTCCTTGTTTGTTATCTTTTATATATAGTAATGAGTATATGCTAATATCAAGCTCCTAATTTATCCCTCCCCGCTCCTGACATTTCCCCTTTGGCACCCACAGATTTGTTTTTGAAATCTGTGAGTCTGTAGTAAAGCTCTTGTGGTATGTACCTACTTGTATCTGTAATGACGATTATAAGCCAGGGTTTTCATGGCAGATCCAACAATTAACTAGTTTTTCTCCCTGGTGACTATTTTAGATATGTTTAATAAAGCATTTTTTCCCATTCCTCCTGGGTTGAGACCATTGTCAGAAGTCCTAGGAGTATTATGGCTTTTGACATTGTATTATTATATTTTTTCTTTCAGACCCAGCAAAGAAGATGTTTATCAGGGTGAGGGGATTCTGAAAAGTGGCAGAATAAGAGCATGATAGTCAGAAATGCCAGGTTGACTAGACCAAGCCACCTTGGCCGCATGAAGTCACTTACTGGTTCTCTTGAATAGGTATCTGTTTTCCACGGGCTCACAGGAGTAGGGCTCCTCTGGTTGCTATTAGGACTTACACAGATTTTATTCCAGACAGACGTACCCAACTAGTGACTCTCATAGCTGGACAGCAGTTGGATTGCTTAGTTAGGCTTGACACGGTCCCTTCCATCGTGGCTATAGCTGGTCCTCAGGGGGCCCTTCCTTCCAAGTTTTTAGTAGGACAAAGTCCCCTGACTGGATGGAGACCTTGACCTTTTTCTTTCGTAGGGGTGGGGGCAGCACTTTGTGTCTGTACGCTTGGAGGGCCCTTTGAGCTTGGCTCAAGCTGAACAACATGGGCATCCAGTTTGGGGGCTTCCTCATCCAACAAGAGATCTGAAGTAATAAAGGGCCTCCCATCGGTCATGTCTAACAGGCTAAGTTTCAGAATTTCCTCTGGGGCCATCCTAGTCCATAGAAGGACTACAGGGAGGAGGGAGACCCAGATTTCTGAAGGCTTTTGACATAGTTTAGCGAGTGTTCTCTTTAGAACATGACTTGCTGTTTCAGCCTTGCACCTCCAGGAAGAGTGGAGGCGGTAGTTAATACCCAGAACTGAGGCAGCTTGTTGGGTCATCTTGGCAGTGAAGGGATGTCCGGCATCACTCTGCAGACTTTTTGGTAACCTGAATTTTGAAATTATCTCTTTAAACAGAAATTTGGATACTTTTATTGCCTTTTCAGTTCTAGCAGGGAAAGCTTCTAACTATCCTATAAAGGTGTCTATGAATACCAATAGGTATTCCCATTTGGGAATACCATTCTCGTTCCCATTTGAGGGCATTTGGGTCAAGTCTGTTCACCAGTCTTCCCTTGGATAGGTACCTTGATGTTGTATGGGCTGAGTTCGGGGTGGAGGTATGGGGTGGCTTTCTGGGTTATTTTGGCACAAAGCTTGCAAGCCAATGACGTTTCTAACAGTTTGGGACAGTCCCTTACCCAGGAACACAGTTCGAATAGAAAGTCCCACCCTAAGTGGGAGAATTCTTGGATGTCCTTATTTTCCATTGCTCGGCCCCAGGAATGAGAAGCTTGTTATCTTCTGTCAGCCACCCCGAGGGGTTTCTTTCCAGTCCCCTATATTTAGCCCCCTCAGTTTCTTCAGATGTATAAGATGGCATCACTGGGAAGGGTGGACTGTCGGGTCTGAGAGCTGCAGTTTGTAGGACCGGGTATTCTTGGCTGCAGCCTTAGCGGCCTTGTCGGCCAGGGGGCATTTCTCCTTCAAAGGAGGTGGTCCCTTTGGTGACGCCTGCTGTGAATGACTGCAGCCTCCTCTGGAGGCAGACCTCTTTTAGGAGTTCTAGAAGTTGTGCCTGGTGTTTAATAGAGACACAAATTCTTTGACTGTCAGTAGTCCCCTTTCTTTCCATATGGCAGCCTGGGTGTGTAGCACTAGGAAACCATACTTGAAATCAGTATTTATATTGATTCTTAATCCTGTTCCTAGTTGGAGTGCTCTGGTCAAGGTAATTGACTCAGCCATTTGGGCAGAAATGTAAGAGGGTAGAGCTCAAAAATTATCTGCAGGCTGACTATGACATACATAGCTAGCCTTCCTAACCCTTTCATGCATGAAACTGCTTCCATCAGTAAACCATTCGGCAGAGGGACTGGTCAGGGGCTCACTGTTGAGATCAGGCCTACTGAGTAAACTTGTTCAATGGTCTCCACACAGGAGTGAACAGGGAGCACTTGGGGTGGGGCTCTGGCATTAGAGTTGCTGGGTTCCGGACTTGGCAAACCTTAAGTGTTTGATGCCTGTGGGACTAAGTAGGAGGGCTTGTTTTATACATTTATTTATGAAGCAAAGTTGTTTTGCAACGTTGTGTTAGTTTCTGGTATATAGCAAAGTGATTTAGCTATACATATATATTCTTTTTCATTTTCTTTTCCATTATGATTTATTATAAGATATTGAATATAATTCCTTGTGCTATTCAGTAGAACCCTGTTGTTCTCCTATTTTATATATCATAGTTTGTATCTGCTAATCCCAAACTTCTAGTTTATTCCCGCCCCTCCCACCCCAATCCCCCACCCCCTGCCTCTCCCCTTTGGTGACTGTGAGTGAGTCTATTGTGAGTCTGTTTCTGTTTTATAACTAGGTTCATTTGTATCATATTTTAGATTCCACATATAAACCATATTGTATGATGTTTGTCTTTCTCTGACTTACTTAGTATGACAATTTCTAGGTCCATCCATGTTGTTGTAAATGGCATTATTTCATCCTTTTGTATGACCAAGTATTATTCCATTACACACACACACACACACACACACACACACACATCTTGTTTATCTATTCATCTGTCAATGGACATTTAGGTTGCTTCCATGTCTTAACTATTGTAAATAGTGCTGCTATGAACATTGGGATGCATAGAGTATTCCAGGAGTGGAACTGCTGGATCATATGGCAACACTACGCTTAGATTTTTAAAGGAACCATCATACGGTTTTCATAGTGACTGCACCAACTTACATTTCCACCAACCGTGCAGAAGAGTTCTCTTCTCTCCACTCCCTCTCCAGCATTTATTACTGTAGACTTTTTAATGATGGTTATTCTGATTCATGTGAGGGTGATAACCTCATTGTAGTTTTGATTTGCAGGAGGACTTGGTATTTAGCTCCTGTGTTGGGTTTCCCAAACTTAGTAAAAACCCTTTACCCTCTCTATGAGAGACAGGGGTAGGGGATTCACTGGTGGCTCAGATGGTAAAGAGTCTACCTGCAATGTGGGAGATCTGAGTTCAATCTCTGGGTTGGGAGGATCCCCTGGAGAGGGAATTGGCAACCCACTCCAGTATTCTTACCTTTAAAGAACCCATGAGTGAAAGAGCCTGGCAGGCTACAGTCCGTAGAATTGCAAAGAGCTAGACACGACTGAGTGACTTCACTTGGTATTTAAGCAGTCACCACCGGTGCCCTTCTGCTTCTAGGACTCCTTGTGCCTGGTGAGGGGTTAGGACTTCAGTGATTGTTCCAGGGAGAACTTACTTACTGACTTCTTCTACTAGCAGAGCAGCGGCAGTCACTGCTCTAAGACACCCTAGCCATCCAGTGGCCATCTGATCAAGTTGTTTTGAGAAATAAGCTACTGGTCTAGGGAGGTCCCCCAGTTTTTGGGTGAGAACACCAGGGCTACTCTTGTCTCTCTTAGAGTAAGTTTGGGAAATCCAACACAGGGGCTAGGAATGCCTGTTGGCAGTTTTCATCCCAGTTGAGGGGTCTGTGGTCACCTTCTTTTAGAGCCTCATAGAGAGGCTTTGCTATAAGCCCAAATCCAGGTATCCAGATCCTACAAAATCCTGCCATCCACATAAAGGCCTTCAGTTGCCTCTTTGTCTGGGTCCAGGGGTTGGGGAGAGTTGAGTGGTTATAATGGCTTCCTTTGGGTCCTTGGTTACAGTCTCCTTTTCCCAGTGAAAAGTGAAAGTGTTAGTTGCTCAGATGTGTCTGACTTTTTGCAACCCTATGGACTGTAGCCCACCAGGCTCCTCTGTCCTTGGGATTCTCCAGGCAAGAATACTTGAGTGGGTAGCCATTTCCTTCTCCAGGGAATTTTCCTGATACAGGGATTGAACCTGGGTCTCTTGCATTGCAGGCAGATTCTTTACTGTCTGAGCCACCAAGGAAGCCCAGAGTTGAGCACATATCCTGGGTACTTAACTTGTTGGGAGGAATCTGAGCCTTGTGAGGAGAGGCTCAATATTTTCGTTCCCCTAGGAAGCTAAGGATCTGAATGATACTTTTATCTGTCTTCCTTGGTAGGATTAGAAATTAGGAGGTCATCCACATACTGTAGGAGAGACCCATTTACCAGTTGTAATTCTCTTAATTTGTTTGCTAATATATTTCCAAACAGGAGGGAAACCCTGAAACCCTGGGGCAGATGAAGTGTTATGAGGGTCTGCATCTGTCCACTCAAAAAGAGATACTGGGAGTTTGGCTGCAGGGGAGTGCAAAAGAGGCATCCTTTAGGTCGAGCGCTGTAAACCTTTTTGCATTTTCTGGAACCGGGGTCAGTATGGCATGTGAATTTGGGACTACAGAGTGAACTAGGACCACTGCCTCATTAACTGCCCTCAGGTCTTGAACAAACAAACCCATATTTTCCACTTTGCTTTTTTATGGGCAGAGCAGGGTATTACAGAGATCAGCAGGGTCATAACAGCCCATGTTTTTAAAACTTGGTTTATTAAAGGCTGGATACCTCATTGGCTCTTGGGCTTCAAGGGGTACTGGTTATCCGCCAGTGATCAGCATTGGTTTTAATGAAATCTGAGTTAAGGGCAGATTGCTGGGTTTGCCAGGAACCTCCGTGTCCAGCAGGGTTTTCTTGAGAAATGTAGAGTGGAGAGGAGACCTCCTCTAATTTGTAACTGAGGCACATTTCCATGGTCACGGGCAATTGTTTCCCTGGTGGGTGCCTTCTCTGAGGGGGTCTCTGAATTGAACTACTGTCTGGAATTAAGTGAGCAAATCCCTTCTCAGCAAGGGGGCAGGACACTCAGGCAGGAGTAGTAACTGTTTGCAAAGGTAAAACTTCCTAGCAAGCAGCTGGGGGTCGGGGGTGAATTGCTTGGTTTTGGGCCACCCATCCATCCATCCCCATTACTTTCAGGATGGGGAGGACAAGGGTCCAGGGAGATCAGTCAGCACAGAGTAGATGGGCCCCATATCTAGTGGGGGAAAAAAAAAAGAAGTAGCTTTTCTACCTGCCACATCAAGGGTTACCTGAGGCTCCTTCAGGGAAATGACCTGGTGTCCTTTGGGAGCCAAGGGGGTCCTGGGCCCCCTAACTCTTGAGTCTTCTTGGTTGTCATCGGTTTGGGTAGCCCCGAGCCCCTATCTGGACTGGGGGCCTTCTTGCTTTTAGGAGTCCTCTAGTTTACATACCAGGCAGGATTTGGGTGGACATTTCCCATACAGAGGGCATTCGAGCTTCTAGTGGCCCTCCTGGCTGTATTTAGAACAGGTTCCTTCTCGATGGGAGAGCGGCTCTGATCCAGATTTTTCAGATCCTGCCCCTGCTGTTGGCTTTTACAAGGGGTTGGGTATAACCCTGGTGGTGCAGGGGCTGGGGCTGCCACCAATTACTGTGCCTTTTGAGGTTTTCCTTGAGTCTTCTTCGCTTCCTTCAAAGGTGAAGCAAGTAGAAAGGAGGATCTCTCAGTCCCCCAGTAAGTTATCAAGACATTGTCAGCTTGGTGAATTCTTCTGCGAACCAACTGGGGTCCTCAGAAAAATGTCCAAATTTCTCTTCGCAAGTAGTTAGGTCAACCATAGGAAAAGGGATGTGGACTCATTTTTCCTCCATCACCCGCGGGCACTTTCCTTAAGGGACAGAATTTGGTAGAAGGAGGCTGGTAGGCAGCCTGGCTTTGTGTAGTATTGGCACTGGTACTGGAGGATACAGGATGGGACTGGAGGCATAAGGCAGTGGGATTTCCAGCAGATCAGATGGGGCACTAAGGGTAGATGATCTGAAAGACTGTCCTTCCTCAGAATTAGGGGGGCATAGGAGTTCCAGTGGCCTCCATAGGAGCCACTACTTCCCTGGTGGCTCAGACAGTAAAGCATCTGCCTGCAATGTGGGGAACCTGGAGATCCCCTGGAGAAGGCAATGGCAACCCACTCCAGTACTCTTGCCTGGAAAACCCCATGGACGGAGGATCCTGGTAGGCTACACTTCATGGGATCTCAAAGAGTCGGACACGACTGAGCGACTTCAGTTTCAGGAGTTCCTAGTTGTGGACACTGAGGAGGTGGACCTATAAAGGACCATGGAAAACAGTGGGCTCATGTGGGGGAAGAAGTCACTTTGGAGGGGTATGAGCCAGGCAGACCCATCAGGAGTCTTTTAGATCTGGATCTTGAGTCAGGGTCATGAACATTTGAGCATACGGGACTGCCCTTATTCTCCTTCCTTTTTACAAAACACATCCAGCTGCAAGATAGCATTGTAGTTCAGTAATCCATTTTCTGGCCAGATCTCTTGATCCCCTATTTGGGGCCATGTAGTATTCAAAATAAGATTAATTTATTTTTTCTTAAGCCATCCTGTCTGAATCTGCCACAGTTAGCTAACATATGTCCTAACAGAAAGTCCTTCGTAGTGCTTATAATCACTCCCATTTTGGGTTAGGGTGTCATGATGAGACAGGGGTCTGAATTGTGGGGATTCTGTAGGAAATGGGCCACTGCCCACTCTTTGGCCTTTTATGGTCCATTTCAGAACCATCATGGCATTAGGGGGAGTGACTTTTAATATGACCATAATGGTATGGTGGGCTAAAGGTCAAAGACTGAACTATTCTTGAAGCCAGCTTGGTTTCAGCTGGTTCCAGTCAGTCTTGATTATCTTCCAAACAGCCACGCCCCCTCTTCATTTACCTAGCCCTCGTGTCCTGCCCCTTCCCCTCCTGTCTCAGAATCTCTGCAATATAATTATTGTCTAGTTTGTGGGTCACCCATCCTGGGTGTGGGGTGTGTATGGGATTTGATTATATCTCAAGTCCACCCCTTCTGCCCGTCTCATTGCAGCCTCTTCCTTATGTCTTTAGCTGTAGATCTTTTCTGATAGGTACCGGACTTTTCCACCGATGACTGTTCTGCAGCTTAGTTGAGATTTTGGTGTGCTTGTGAGAAGATGTGAGTGCAGTGTCTTTCTACTCCACCATCTTGGCCCTAAAAGACTTCACTTTTGAGTTCTGTATTAGATGGGCTCTCTTGGGTTGCCTCCAGGTCTGAGCATCAGTGAGTATAGTAATGCCAGAGCTGGCCCATCATCAGAATCACTTCGTTACCACCCAGGCTTTGAGCATCAGAATCTAGGGTGTGGAGCTGGAGAAGGTGCATTTTTAAGAACCCTGTTCAGGATCAGCATTTGGGAGGGGCTGTTTTGAAACCCTCTGGGCTGCCATGTAGCGCTTACACAACTCCTTCTAGGAACTCACAGAGTCAAGATGTCTCCTGTTAAATTGGACAGAACATTTTCTACTTTATAGAATCAGTGGGCAAACATTACTGGTGCTCAGGGTCTGGCATAGTTTATGTGCTCAAAAAATAGTAGCTGCTGTTCATCTAGTTCCCAGGGGAAGCCTTTGCTCTAAATCCAGACAGATAGACAGACACTCTTTCTATACTCATGCCTGGGAAGGGCTTGCTGCCTTGGGACCCAGTTCTCCACACATTTCTTTGCATAAATACAGAATTCATGCTCATCCTTTCAGGAAAACGTCTATTGTATGGCAGACACTACATTTTAAAAAGTCAGAACACATTTCCAGGAGACAGAATATGTATAATTAGGACTGTCCCCAAAAACAGAGGCTATAGGACCATAGAGATGAGAACCATAGATAATGATTTCCAAACACAGGGATTGTGCATGCATGCTAAGTCGCTTCAGTCGTGTCCGACTCTTTGCAACTCCATGGACTGTAGCCCACCAGACTCCTCTGTCAATGGGATTCTCCAGGAAAGAATACTTACTGGAGGGGTATTGCCACGGGGTTGCCATGCCCTCTGAGGTGTTCTTAGAACCCCTTTACCACCCAGTCGAGGAGGCGGTAAGTTTGTCCCTGGTTGCTCTTAAGTCCAGAAACAGAATAAACACAAATTTTTAGAGCCATTTGATAATACCACAGTATTCAAATGTGTGATCATCTTTTTTTCTAGTATTTCAAGTTTGTTGTGTCTTACAAAAGCACTGGTCTGTGACTGATTAGTTTCAAAGTAGTCCTTTACGGGAAACTTCAGAAGCTATGGTCTAATGACTGATAGATGCCACCTTACTTAATCCTCACGGTCTTGGGGTCCTTTCTCTTTTCCTTGTCCCCCACTCCCAGGAAGCCAGCACCCCCATGTTTGCCTGCTAAGGTTCAGCCAGAGGAGGACAGCTCAATCCCTCGGTCTCCTTTCCCACCCCAACCGCCAGGCAGGGGCCAACATTCCCCAGGAAGACCCCAGGGAGAGTGTAGGGGCTCCTGATTTGCCCATAATATGGGGGTGTGAGATCCTCAGGGCAGATTAACCTGGGGACTGCCATGTTCCTGAGGCCTCAAAGGAGGGAAATTCCCCAGACAACCTCTGCCCTTCATTTGGAATCATGGGTCCATGTCATAGAGCTTTCACTTGCACCCGATTCCAGGACTCTGTGCTGCAACAATCAGCTAATTGTCACGTTGTATACTGCTAAACCGGAGAAGGCAATGGCACCCCACTCCAGTACTCTTGCCTGGAAAATCCATGGACAGAGGAGCCTGGTGGCCTGCAGTCCATGGGGTCGCTAAGAGTTGGACACGACTGAGCAACTTCACTTTCACTTTTCTCTTTCATGCATTGGAGAAGGAAATGGCAACCCACTCCAGTAGTCTTGCCTGGAGAATCCCAGGGACGGTGGAGCCTGGTGGGCTGCCGTCTGTGGGGTCGCACAGAGTTGGACACGACTGAAGCGACTTAGCATTAGCATACTGCTAAACATTGAGCTTATGCTAGCTGCTCCGGGGTGCACCAGATGAAGGTATTTTTGGTAAGTATGTACTCTGATTAACTCACTTAATTTTCACTATGACCTTATGAGATAGGTCCTATTTTTACCTTCATTGCACAAGAGACTATCAAGGAGGTTATGGGACAGGCTTAAAATCATGCAGCTAATAAGTGTGAGGCCTGGAGGCCTTCCCTGCACCCGCCCCCAAGCTGCTGCTCTGTGCCGGGTCCTGAGCTCTTAACACATGTGAGGCTGTGCACGTGCCATTGAGGGGCTTGCAGTCTAGTTGGGTCTGTGAGACCCTTGAGAATCCTAGAAGGGTCACACAGACCTGACTTATGGAACCTGGAGGAGAGAGGGAGGCTGGGATGGAGGTGGGGGAAGGGGGTGGATGGGGAGAGGGGAAAACTTTCAGGGAGAGAGGCAGCTGGCTCCCCTGGGTGCTCGCTCACATCCTGTGTCCCTGCCCCTGCCTCCCCAGACATGATCTCACTCCTCAGCCTCATCCCTGGGGCTTCAGAGAAGAGGCTATCATTTCCTCCCACACACCAGAACTTGGAGCCTGAAAGACCCCTCTCCCCTGTCAGGGCAGCCTAGGCTCCCATAGTGACAAGGATGGCTGGCTGTCACTAGCCCATGCTCCTCAGCCCCTCACACAGCAACCCCGCCCACCCCACCCCCCGGACACACACACTTCTCACATTATCTCAGCACTTTTTGTGCTTTTTCTTTCTTTGGGAAGGATACGCATTAGGAATCCCAGAGGGAAGAACCCTGCTGGAAATCTTCCCATCTTCCCACTCCCCTGGTTTCCCCTCTCCCATCTCTGGTGTTCTCTGCTCTGCAAGTGGGGCAGAGTACACCAGGCAACTGGCATCAGAAACTCCAAGCCATGTCTGGCTGCCTGAATCTCTCAGGGGCCAGCTATTTAAATTGGGCGTGATCATGAAGATTAAATGAGAAACAGCCATGGAAGTTCTTCACCAGCTCTCAGCAGCTCTACCTAGTTTAGCTTCCCTATCACGCTCGGCTTTTCCCAGTCTTGTCCAAGCTTCAAAACTTGGCTCAAGCCCACTTCCTCCCAGAAGACCTCCTTGACTACACCAGTCTGGACTGAGTCCTCAGCCCAAAGGGGTCGTCATCTGCACTAGGTGATTTGTTGTGTTTCTGCAGCCCCAGAGTGCCTTAGGAACACCAAGTGTCACTCTTCTGACCACGTTTTGGGATCACCATGCTGTCCTCGTAGCCCCAGACCTAATGCAAGATCATGTTTGCCAAGAGGGTCAGATGGCAGGGATCTCTTAGCCACTCAGGGAGATGGCCTGGGAGAGATTTTTAAATTCCCATTATACTGATGAGGACTGTGATGCTGAGAATGCCCATGAGACCTGGCCAATGTCACAGGACTGGGTAGTCAATTGCCAAGTCTGGGTTCAAATCCAGGTTCCCATATTCTCATCACTCCCTGGGGGGCAGGGGATGCATTTGCTCAGGGCCCAAATAAAACCAACAAAGGACCAAAAGTGTGTACCCTTGGGGCTTCTATGACTCTTAAGTGGGCTCCTGCCTTTCTTTGCTACCCCTGCTCCCTCCCCCTGGCATCTCCGACTCCTCCCAGCAGCACCCCTAAGCCCTGGCAGACAGCCAGTCCAGGCCTGGGCTGGCAGAGATAGTCCCAACAGAGGGCTATGGGGCACATGGCCACAGGGGCCCCGGTGGCTGGAACAGGCCCTAGACACTGCATGCGTCCAGATCTGGGTCTGGGTGCAGATCCAGAAGGAGACAGGCAGAGTTTGCTCTTGGCAGGACAGAGAGTCCCAGTTCTGAAGGTTCCCAGGGGCCCGGAGAGGGTTTTAAATAGCCAGGGACAGGCCAGTTGTGAGGCCTGCTTTAAATTGATTGAATCATCTTTAATTGTTGGTTGGTGCTGAAATGAAGAATGAGGTATGGCTTTAAATAGGAACCATAAGTGTTTCAGTCACACCCTTAGTGGGAACTGCAAGCTCAGATCTGCTTTCCTATTCAGAGCCGGGAGGCAGTAGAGATGGTGGCCTGCAGCTCTCAGAAGGTGAGGTCTAACTGATTCAATCAACCAAATCTGTCAACCCATCCATCCATCCATCCCTTTGCCTGAGCTTACTTACTCCTATCTGCACCTTCGTGGCTATGCCCAGACCCATCCTCCTAGAGCTGACAGACGAAAAGGAGCCCAGGGTCCTGCATTCGGGGCTGTGTGGCCTTGGAAAGCCATCTGAGTTCCCTGGGCCTCCTCCGCCACATCTGTAAACCAAGCTTTCCCTGCCTGCCTCCTTCAACGAGCTCTGAAAGCTGTCATCCGGGCCATTATTGCTTGTGCATCAGCACCTCCCCTACCTGGCCCTGGGCCAAGCTGGGGTGTGTGAGGTGTGGGGAGCATGTGCCCTCTAGGGCCCAAGGGCTCTCCCCCCGCCACAGGTCACAGCCCACTCAGTGGTGCGTCCTTGGGGTTCTCTGGGCCTGGGCTGGAGTCCCCATCCATCCCTTTTACCTGGGGCCTGCCTGGTAGGCTCACCTGGTTGCACCTTTAACCTCTAGATTTCCCTAACTCCCACCTGGAGCCACGTGGAGCAGTCAGAGAGCCTAAGAAGGCCCACAGAGACAGGGTGCTGGCGGTCAGTCTCCTTGGGAGGGTGCAGACACTACCCCCCACCACCAGCCAGTCCTGGGGCAGAATCAGGGACCATCTGGGGCCATTTCTCCATCTCTGAAGAACAGATATGGCCAAGGGCAGATTCCTGGATTTCCCTTTTTGCTTGATGTTAGATTTAGGACTTCGAGGGCCTGAGAGAGAAAGTGACAGGGAGGCAGATTTTAGTTCACCTGAACAACCTTTGAAATGAGGCTTTCTCAGGGAATACCAGAGGAGCTCAGACCAAGCCTGGATGAAGCTTCCACGGAGAGCATTGCAGAAGGCCGTCTCTCAGGCTGGGACAGACGGGGCTGGTGTCAGTGCTGGAAGACCACATCCTGGTCCATCTCTGACTTAGTGTCTCCAGTCTTGAGTCAGCTGCTTCATCTCCCTGAATCACGGGCTCCACTTTTGTGAAAATGCGGAAATAAGGCTTTTCTGAAAAAAAAGCAGTATGAGGATTCTGAAATATGAACTAACATGCAAAGTACTCTTGGCTTGGCCCAGGATCAGTAGTGGATAACTGCTGGTTGAGTGTGAATGGAAGCCAGGTGGGGGTTTGTACCAGGTGATTCCCTGCAACTCTGAGGGTCCGTGACTTTAATCAGTCTAGGTAACCAAAGGCCCAGGTGAGGACACTGCCAGACCAAGTGCCCACAGGGTTTATAGGGGCTGGGATAAGATTGGGTAGTTAAATGTTGCACCGTGCCATCAGCTTGACTTCTTTTTGGAGAGGGAGCCTGGAAAGGACTGACAAATCTTAGATCTATATGAAGTTGAAAGAAAGCTCTTATCTCATTTCCTTCTCCAAGCTGCACGGAATGGCTACTTGCAGAGTAATGGGAACTGAGGGGGTCTGGGCCACATTCTCTGGGTCCTCTTCCCACATAGCCATCCAGAGTGGGAGAGTTGGGCTCTCTTTGTGGTGCCAAAATAAACTTGCATTGCTTCCAGCAACACAAGAGGCCTTGAGTGAAGCTGCTTTTGCCAAAGCCTATAAGGAAGCGGGGTGGGGGGATTGGGGGGAGAGGGGAGGGGAGCCTGGAATGAGAGATTCCCCTCCACCCCTCATCCCCCATCTCCAGCTTTCTCCTGACTTCCAGAGAAGTCTGTGTAGGCAAGCCCAAAAGCAGGTCCCAGAGGGCACTGTGGAAATCTGGGCTTTTAGGGGAAAAAAGAAGGGACAGGAATTCCCATTTGAGTGTCTTCTATGTGCTCGGTACTTTGCTTACAGTCATGCCAGTGGGCTGGGGGTGCACACAGACCTCAGGGCAAGTGCTGATCCCATCACTTGCTAACTGTGGTCTGGGCAAGCATTACTAACTTCTCTGTGCTTCCGTTTCCTCATAGGAGCTAACAATAATACACTTTAGAGGGTTGTATCAAAGGTTAACTCAGGTAATGTAGTAAAATGCTTGGCCTAGCATACAGCACAAAAATTACCCTCAATGCATATCAGTTGTCATTACTATCCAATAGTTGCTATTAATAACTTTTATTATTATTATTTTCAGTTCAATACCCAGAGTATTGTTGTATACTTCTTACAGGTATGGGAACTTCAGCTCTGGAGGGTTGAGGCACTTTTTCAGGATCTGACAGTTAACGAGTGGCAGGCTTAGGATTCAGACTCGGGTCTGACCGGCTGCAAGGCTCACACTTTTACCTGCATCTGAGATGAGGCCCTGGCTGGGTTTCTTGATGCAGATGCCAAGCTTCTCTGAGGATGAGGATTTGCAAAGTGGTGAAATCAGAGCCTCTCGGGCAATAATTTCATGGCCCCACTGTTCCCAAGACTTCATGGACTCAGTCACTGTCCAGCTGGGCCTGGCTGAACACTAAAGCCCACGGATCCCCTTGCCAGGACTCAGGGCCCCTTTATCTCCGGAGCATCCATCTGGAGTGAGTGGCTGAAGCTCAGGCCCTGCTCTGAGCAACATCTACACAATTAGACCCCAGGCCTCCCATTCCTACATGGAAAGCTTGTGGAAGCTGAGCCAAAGCCTCTTGGGATGTAAATTCTAGTCGCTTCATAGCTGGGTGACTTAGGGCTTGTTACTTGCTCTCTCTGAGCCTCACTTTTCTCCTAATACTGGAGTGATATTCCCTAGCTTTCTGTGTCTCTGTGAGTGTTACAGGAGATAATGAATCTGACAGTCAGTGTTTGTGTTTTGAGACAAGTGGTCCAGGGGACCATGGGATGGTGGGGCTCCAGGCAGGGACCTACTTTTCATCTTTAGATACAGACTCTCTGCATGTCATCCTTAATGAAAAATGAATAACTCATGTGTTCATTTCATTAAATGCTACTCCCACAAAAAGTGTGGACTTATGCAATTCTCCAGACTGTCAACTGGAAGATATCTCAGAATTCTTCGTAAATCAAAAGGTTTTATTTTGCTGCCAAGAGAGTCAACTTTCTCTGCTTTGAGTCAGGCAGGGGAGCGGGGGTGCTGCTGCTGGGCTGGGATTAGAGTCGGGAGACCCGCCTGCTAGTCCGGACTCTGCCAATTATTGATGCGGGACAGGATGGAAGCAGACCGCTTCTGGTCCCTGAGGCCTCAGTTTCCTCCTCTGCAGAATGGGTGGTGTGTGTGTGTTGGGACCACCCTACTAGATGACCATCCTTCTCCTCCTCCGGTTTTAAAATTCTGGAATTTGATCTTTCTTTCTACTTCTCTATACTCTCTCCAACCTCCTCCTTACCCTCCTCCTCCCCCTCATCCCATGATCTCTATCTCTCCTGTCAATCAGGCCAAATCAGCCCAGGGCAGAGACTGTGGAGAAAAAACATCTCTGCGTTTCTGGCAGATGACAGTTTTCTAATGCCCCTTATTGCAAAAGCAGCCCTTCTTTAGGGTGAAGAGAAGGGCAGCCAAAATCTGTGTTTCTATTATGGGGTCTAGAAAGGAGGGGCATTTGCTCACAGAGCTGAGGATGGAGACATTTAGAAGTAACAAATGGCCCTTTCTCTGGCTGTGGGTTGGGAAGGGGTCCCAGGCCAGCCCAAGGGGGGCTTTGTGGTCACTTGGTGGAGCAGGTTCCAGGCCACCCAGAGGAGTCCAGGGACTGTGTGGGTGGATGGAAAGTGCTTGGGGTGAAGGACCCAGAGGGAATTCAGTCTCCTAAAAACCACAGGCAGAGCTGTCTCTTGGGGAGCGAAGGGAAGGAGAGTTAAAATGTTTGGGTTTCTTTATATTGGGTCCAGCCGACTGGTGGTGGGAGATATAAATAGGGGACTGGGAAGAGAGCAGGGGTGGGGAAGGAAAGGGGGAGTGAGAGAGAGGGACAAGGACAAGGTCGGGGAGAGGCAGAGGGACAAGGAGAATCAAGGAAGGGAAAGCGGAGGGGAGAGAGAGAGGAAGAGAGGACAGGAGGTGGGCAGGAGGGAGGCAAGCAGGCAGGAAGGAAGGGAAAAGGAAGGGGAGACGTGAGGAAGGAACCTGTCTCCCTGCACACTGTCCTCTTGAGTGCGGCCTCCAAGACTGAGGCACACCAAGGAACCAGTCCGCACATGGGGAACTTTCCAACAGCCTCCTTCCTGGGTCGTCCCTAAGCCCCTTGCTCCATGGTCCTCCCTACAAAGGCGGGTTTCACACCTTCTTATTGCACAACTCAGGGAGTGCTATTTATGTAAATATGAAGTGAGTAGTTGCCCTGCAGCTGTGCAAGGAAGTAGCGGGCCCTATGTGGCTGCAAGTCCTAGCAGCATAATTAGATGGGACATCACGGAACATTCAAAGCACAGCGTGTGTTGTCCCAGTTACTAAATCATTAAGTATGGTTTATACCATACTCCGTTTATACTATACTGTACCAGCACTATTACACGTATAAAGCCACTCTAGTCATCATGTTGGGCTGTAAAACTCTCTTTGCTAGTTCTCAAGATAAAATCCCCTATTCAGTAAAGACCTGCAGCCAGTAAGCTCTCTGTCCATCCATCTATCTGTCCAACCAGACTTTCCTCTGGAGTGTGTCCTTTCAATTATTCAAGGATCTACAGTCTGTCAGGCAGTCGGCTTCACTGGGTCAACCATGGAAAATTCTCAGTCCTTGCCCTCAAGGGGCTTACCCTTCATTGGGAAAAGACACATAACTAATCTAGTATAATATATCACTATAAGTGGGGTCATAAAAGTATCACCAGTTGTTATCTGGGAGAAACAAGACACACCAATGGTGCCAGAGCAGCTGTTACAGGTAACCTGCAATGAGGGCCCCTGGCATCCAACAGGAGGGGCCCTGCTCTCTATGCCACTCAAGGGTAGAAGACTTGTTCGGCTAGGGTGCCCTGAGTTCAGAACTGGCATCTACATTTTTCTTATTTCCTTTTAAAAAAATGTATAAAATTATTTATAAAGAACTGTAAAGCAAATATCTTTGTAACCAATCACGAGGGCAAGATATAGACTAGAACATCTCCAGTACCTGTGAAGTCCCCCTTCCACCTCCTCCTCTTTCAATCAAATCTCCTTCCCTTCTCCCCAGAGGGGTAACACAATCCTGACCTTTCAGTTCATGATTACCTTGCTTACTTTTATGGTTTTACCATCTGTGTATGCACCCTAAAAATACTAGGGATTTCGATGGCCATGTTGGAGTGATCCATAAAGACCCCACAAAGGACTGACTCTCCCTCCTGACAACACATTTCCCCATAACTTTTTTCAGCATCACTTCTAACAGATCTTTCCCACTGCTTTACTCTATCTAGGGTAAACTGTAGGAAATTGCCATTTTGCCTCTCAAAAATGGTTAAATAACAGCAATTTCACATACAGTCATCCCTTGGTATTGACAGGGGATTGGTTCCAGGACCTCCACAGATACCAAAATTCTAAGATGCTCTCTTATATAAAATAGTGCAGTATTTGCAAATAACTCATGCAATCCTTCTATATATTTTAAATCATCTCTAGATTATGTATAATACCTAATACAATGTAAATGCAATGTAAATAGTTGTAAATGCAACATAAGTACTATAAGTAGTTGCTGAAGGATGGCCAATTCAAGTTTTGCTTTTTAGAACTTTCTGGAATTTTTCCCCTGAATAGTTTTAATATCCAATTGGTTGAATCCACTGATGCACAACATGCAAATACATAAGGCCAACTGTAGTTTAAGCCAGTGGTTGAGTCTATTTTTAGGCTTGGTAAATAAGTAACATACTGTATGCATTATTTTTTTTTAATTGAGATATAAATGACCTTGTGTAGCCTGCCATGCCTCTCTCTTCTTGGACCCATGAGTATAATAAATCCTTTCATTTCGTATGCCTCTCTGAGTATGATTTCTATGGCCATGTTGGAGTTGATCCTTAAAGACCCCACAAAGGAATTAATCCCCACTTAGAATACATTTCCCCATAACTCTTCTTCCAGCATGATTTTTTTAAAATACTTTGTTCTCTCCAGCGCTCTGTAATCCTGCCTCTATCACATACCAAGCACCCCTATACGTGTGGTCTGTTCGTGGGCTCTTTATTCGGCTTCACTCATCTACCGTCTGTGTCTGTGCCAATGTCACGATGTCTTGGTTACTGTGGCTTTGTAACCAGGTATGACTCATCATACCTGGCAGGACAGTCCCTTCACCTTGTTTTCTTCTCATTGTTGCACTTTCAGATGAGTTTTACAATAAACTTGCCAGATTCTACATGCAAATATGTATTGGGATTTTAATTGAGATGCATCGAATCTATATATAAACTTGTGAAAATGACCTCTTCATAACACCAACTCATCCATCTATGAATGTAGAATACCTCTGCATTTCTTAGCACATCCTTTAAAATATCTCTTACTAAAGCTTAATGGAAGTCCAGCACAAACTCTCAAACTACTTCTGGCCCAAATTTTGAATCACAATGAATCTTATAAAAAAGCAACAACCTATCATTGTTTTCTTACATTGTCCCTGATCTCCTTCAAGGTGGGAGAGGAGGACAGTGACTTTCTTCCCCCATCTAAATGTTGCTTGGAAAACCTAGGTGGACAGGGCTGTGCTATCTTCTCTGGGGTGTCTAACCTGTATTCAGCTGTTAGGAACACCAGGTATAGCGTAACTGAACTCACCTGATGATCCCCCTTTCGTACAGAAATACCTAATATTCTAGTCTACTTTTCTTGAGGTGTTGCTTAGTCACTCAGTTGTATCCAACTCTTTGGGACCCTTTGGACAGTAGCCCACTAGGTTCCTCTGCCCATGGGATTTCCCAGACAAGGATACTGGAGTGGGTTGCCATTTCCTCCTTTAGGGGATCTTCCCAACCTAGGGATCAAACCTGTGTCTCCTGCATTGCAGGCAGATTCTTTCGCCACTGAGCCATCAGGGAAGCCCATATAGCAAAAGGTATTGGGAGAAGTTTTGCCAAGTAAGCTGTGAAGTTCCCACTCCTGTCCTCTGTGGAGGAGAGAGGGCTAAGATGTTGAATCAGTGGCTTATGACCAGTGATTTAATTGGTCATATCTATGGGATGAAACCTCCATTAAAAACTCAAAAGGCCAGAGTTCAGAGAGCTTCTGGGTGAGTGAGCACATGCAGATGGGGGAAGGGTGGTGTATCTGGAAAGGGTGTGGAAGCTCTGTGTCCTTTCCCCAGACCCTACCCTGTGCATCTCTTCCACCCAGCTGTTCCTGAGTTATATTCTTTTATAATAAACCTGTGATCCAGTAGGTTCAAGAAAGCATTGAAAATGGTGTTCATCATGTTGTTCAGTATTCTTTGTTAAAGGACCCACAGAATACATTTTTGGGGGGATTTAATACACCATAGTTGGTTTCTCCTGTTGAACTAACATGTGCAACAGGGTTGACACTCTGAACTTATTTTTTGATGAATTTTCACACCCTATAAATCTTGTTCTGGGGTTACTTGCCCACTGAAGCAATGTTTGGTGTAGGAGGTAAGAGGAAGACAGACAGAATACTAGCTCAGTGTATTCCAATTAGATTTTTGTCTGAGTCATAGCAAAATTCTTGGATGGAATGCAGTCATTGTTCAAAGAAAAGGTTTTCTGAATTCCTTCATCTCTCATTTAACATATCAAGAATTAGGCCTGCCTGACTAGTTTTTAGAAAATGAAGAGAGGAAATCTTGTTTCTTCTCTTTTGATAGATTGCGGGAAGGAGGATGGAGAGAGGACAGTTTAGGCCCCAGGGTTTTTCTCTGCCACTTTGCTTATGGCCTCCTCCATCGTCCCTACAATATGTCAGGGTACAATCTGTTGGAGTTTTTAAGGCGTCCAGAAAAGTATGAGGGAGACAGCGAGTGTCTGGGCTAGTATTCTATCTGCCTCCAGGTGCGTGGGGGCCATGACAGGTCCAGAAGTACCCACATGATGCCGTGAATGATGGCAGGAGTGGTCGGTAGGGAAGCCTGAGGCAGCACACAAGGAGATACTGGGAGAGCCAGCAGGATGGCCGGAGGGCAGGCCTGGCCACAGGTCCGAGTGGTCGCTTCAGCAACTGGTGGGGACCACAGGCTTCACTGATGCATCCTGGCACAGCACCCTGTAGAGCAAGATGCAGCCCATCCCACCTCAGTGGTCTGTCAGCGCAGGTAGCAGGCCTGGCCCATACCCTGGCAGCAGAGAGCAGTGAGGATCCGGGCTTGCTCCAGGGACCTTCTCCCGGGATGCCACAGTGATCTCATCAGAACCATCTGCCACACTGGATTCAGGAGACAAAACAGTCTCCCAAAGGTTGAGATTCAGTGGAGTAATCCATTACTTAAGACAATTTTAGTTACTGAATCAGATTGGAAATTTATCAAATCGGACAACATTTAGCCATCCCCCCAGCCAACTAGGGGTTGGCTCCTGGTGGAACTGATAAGAAAGGGTTGACTAGTTACAAAGAAAATAAGAAAGCTACAATCACATTGTAAAGTAAGCACATGTGCCCCACCACACATCCTTTTTATGAAACTGAAAATTATTTATCTCATCATACTCTCTCTTTAGTTTCAGAGTTGACTTGCACATGATACTCAGTAACAACAAAGACTCTCACATACAGGTTTGGAGTTAGACAGGCTAGGTTTGGGGCTGCAGGATGACTTTTGGGGCACTTTTCCATTTGTGAGTCCCCTCCTCCATTAAAAATAGTAAAAATTATATTTTACGATTGTATAGAAAGTACAGAGGTATAAAGAAGAATATATGAAGATTGTATATTAAAACATTTTCTTCAACCTAAATTTTTCTTCTTCCTCTGATTTTAAAAGAATGTTTTAAACATTTTCACAGGCTCCTAAATATCCCAAGCCCATTGTGCTTGCACCTGCATTTGGTCTGGGCCTGCCTCTTTGCTCTTGCCTTTCTGATCTGTAAAATGGCATTGTTGGATTAAACGATGATGACACTCAAGAACTTGATGCATGGTGATCATCAGTGTTGGTTTCTTTTCTTCATTTCCATGGATTTGATTTTCTATTTTACTGATCATGCTGCATATGCGGTTTTCATTTTGAGTCACCTTCAAATTCTCTTGGGAAGTAGGTGGAGTATAATTTATAAATAAAAATTCCTTTTCACTGCCTCAGCACTTAGCACAATGCCTGGCTTTATAGTCCTGATCCTTATTTGTTGACTGTGCTGGTAAACAGCTTGCTCCCTTCCCAGCCTCCACCCACCACCCTGTCCCACCCCAGGCCTGACAGACGCTAAAATCATCCTTCCTTCCTTCCCCCTCGAAATTCTTCTTTCCTTAGTAGCCTGTACTTGGTGGGCTGTTGAAGAGTGGGGAAGCCACCCACTAAACGGCTGACCTTTGAACTAGGTCATCTTCCCATGGCCCCTCAGGGTAGAGGGGCCTCACAACCCTCACTCCATCACTGAGGAAGCTCTGGCTCAGAGGACATGAGGAATTTGCTCAAAAAATAACGGGACAGGATGTGAACCCAAGCCTATCTGACCGTGACTTGGTGTGATGTGTTATGCCTTCATGATTTGCAGTTTCCATATAGCTACTTCGGAGAAGGCGATGGCACCCCACTCCAGTACTCTTGCCTGGAAAATTCATGGACGGAGGAGCCTGGTAGGCTGCAGTCCGTGGGGTCGCTAAAAGTTGGACACGACTGAGCAACTTCTCTTTCACTTTTCACTTTCATGCATTGGAGAAGGAAATGGCAACCCACTCGTGTTCTTGCCTGGAGTATCCCAGGGACGGCGGAGCCTGGTGGGCTGCCGTCTATGGGGCTGCACAGAGTTGGACACGACTGAAGCAACTTAGCAGCAGCAGCAGCAGACAGCTACTTGGAAAAGTAACTAGAATGTCTTACCAGTGCTGAGGGAGAGGTTTTAGACGATTTGATGCTGCTCAAGTCACACCTGTAGGGAAGCACCCAAGTTGCTTTAGGTGTGTGCTCACTTTTGTCATTGTCCCCTGGGCCATTCATCATGTTGACAGTGTGCACTGAAACCCCCTTCCTAAATATTAGAGAGGGCTGAAGCCAGAAGTAAGAGGGGATGGTTATGAGTCACCAAGACTGAGATGGGGGTTTTAAATGGTGTAGAGGGTACAGACTGAACACTGTTCCTTGCTAGCCAGACATTGGAGTGCTTACTATCCGCTGGGCATGGATATCAGAGCATCAGTGAGTGTGTGAGGCCCTGAGAGCAAACAGCACCTGGGGTAAACATCGGCTCTCACAGAACCCAGCACGTGGCACGCTGGGCGCCTCCTGCACTGCGTGCTGGAGAGATGGGCATGAATAAAACATCCTCCCACTGATTCCAGAGAAGACAAAGCAGAGATTGCCCTGTGATGGGATAAAATCTGCAAGTAAAAACCAAGAAGCATGTGCAAGTTTATTTATGTCCTATTACACAAGCTCCTCCATTCTCCACCCCCACCCCACCCCCTCAATCTGTCACAGTCAGGGATCTGGGGCTCCGAGCATTAAAATGAATTAAACAGATTCAATGGCAAGTTGGGGAGTGGAAGGAGGAGAAAAGGAGAAGGTGGAAGAATGAGCTGGAGGGAGATGTTAAAAGGACAGTGGATATGGGAGGTCAGTACACGGACCCCATGAAGGGACTGTAGATCAGACAAGGACTTGGAAGTTTCCACTGGAAAACTCATATTATCCATAATAGTGACAAGGCTCATACTTGTTGAGTGTGTCTGGTACCAGGCAGTGTTCTAAGCCTGTTACACATATTAGCACATTTTTCCTCCGATCACCCTGTGAGATGGCTTTTCTCCCAAACCCTGTATTACTGTAGTAATGAGAAACCCAGGGCTCAGGGAGAGGCGAGGACTTGACCAGGGGCACCAGCAGCTGAGCCTGCACAGTCCTGCAGCCTATGTATAGGTGCCAGGGACTGAGGGACGGTGCAGTCGGGGAGGCTGTGCAGCACGGCTGCGGCTTCCCTGGGGTTTGGAGCACACACTGTGGGGCAGGACTGTGGGGTCTGCGTGTCTGCATCCTACTTACTGTGACCGCAGACCAACAGTTCCATGCCCTCTCTGCATCTCAGGTTCCTCTTCTATTAAATGCAGATGACAATGATGGCAGTGATGCTGGCACATCTCATAGGGTGTTGTAAGGATTTAAAGTGATTCTGCACGTAAAGCTTTCAGCACAGTGGCTAGCCCAACAAGTGCTTAATGATGGCAGGTGACCCCGAGATGAGATGAGGGTTTGCTTCCTAGGATAGCTCCCTGCCAGTCCCTGAAGGGACACCCTGTGGACCCAGTGCTGACTCAGCATCAGCATCCAACCTTCAGTGCTAACACACCCAAGGGATGGAGGATGTGGGGAGGAGGCCTGCCCATGACCCTCAATGGCAGCTGCAGAAACGAATCTGACCCCAAACTGATGGATCTGCTGGGAAATGAAGGTGGCTGTGCCTGAGCCCCTTGGACACTAGGCCTGTGATTGGCCTTGGGAATACTGGAGGACAAGGGCTGGTCTCCACCTCCTAGTGGGCCACAGTCTAGCTAGGGGCCCATGACTCTCCTCTGTGAACCAGTTAGAGGGCCAGGTGGGGTCTTTTAAAAGGGCTCCACAGTCCTGGCTGTCAGAGTGCAGATGTGGGCAGAGCAGATGTGAAGAGGGCCAAGAACTGCAAGAGGCAGCACATGTGTGTATGAGTGAGTGAGTGTGAGTGTGTGTGAGTGAGATGCTGACTCAGACACCCCAAGGGCTAACGTCAAGTCTTTCCTCCCCACCTCTGGTTGGATGGTGCCTTTGCCCAGACTTGCAGGATTTTCTCTCTCCTTGTCCCCGTTTTGGTGAGGGGTAATTCTGTGGCCACCGGTGAGGCCCAGCCAAGGCCAACCTCCTCTCCAGAGCTGCTCTGGGCTGGGCTGAATGTGCAGGGCTCATTCTGTGGGATGCCAGTAAACACTCCACTAAGAGAGAAGACCTTTCGGGATGTGTTGGTGTAGATGATCTGTCCCACCTGTCAGAGGGAGGCCTGGCAACCATCTGCTAGAGTCTTTATTCCCACCCCTCCTCTTTCATTTTTAACCATAGATTTTCACAGTTTGCATTACTTATTTAAATCTGTTATTTAAAAGACATGTGTGTTGCCAAGTAAGGCAATGGCAGCTTTTGCCCATTGAAGCCCGTTCTCTCCATTCTCTGTAGCTGGCCCAGGCCCTACGAGAGACCTTCCTGTGCCAGCTGGGTTTCCTTGACCAGGCTGGATTTAGGACTGTGTCCATGTTGGGCTGCCCACTGTGGCTGGATTCAGGATTCAGGACATGATGCTCGGGGAGTGAGGAGAGGCAGGTGCAGAGCCAGATTTCAGCCGTGGGCTTTGTGGTCAGTTCTCCTTGTCGCCTACCATGAAATTTAATGTGATACATATTTAAGACCAAGAAGGGGACCCCAATTTCTTGATTTCTCCTACGGGGGATGCTGATCCCCACCATAACCCATGGATGATACTACAGGTTTAAGTGCAACACCCTTCAAGTCACGCTTTACAGCCAGGCCATTGATTCAGCTACTCAGCACCAACTGTGTGCCAGCAACAACTCGGGATGAGAGACAAAGTCCCCAGCCTCACAGAACTGACGTTAGAGGGGAGACACAGGAAAGACAAGGACCACTTGTGTTACATGGTGTTAAAGGAACAATGGGGGCACCATGGGCCAAGGAGGGCCCCGGGGTGGGGAGTGACATGGAAGCAGGGACTTGGAGGGTGAGGGCCATTAACAACAGTCCATGCAGAGGGAGAGTTGTGCAGAGGCACAGAGGTGAGAGTTTTACATGTTTGAGTAGCAGGCGAGTAATCTGTCCTGGCTGCCCTTGGAGCTCTTAAGAGAAGGAAGGACCAGGTGAAGGAAGAAACAGACAAAACAGGCTCTATCTTAAAAGCAGGACTCCATCTTGGGTCTGTGGACTTTGAGCTATATGCCCAGTACCAATGGAAACATACCAACTGGAAAACCAGGCCCCCGGAAGGAAGAAAACCAGACCCCGGAAGGAAGAACCCCAGGGCTCATACCTAGACTCCCCCGTTGCCTAAAAGAATATCCTAATTATCTGTGTAACCGAATAGAATCATACATTCTATTATGCTTATTGGGGTATGACCACAGGCCTATTGATAATTGTGCACTGTTAACTACCTAGGCGTAAGGCACAGGAATCACGAGTTAACTTTGATTGTATCTTTCTTTTCCTTTGTTCAGACTAGTTTCATGGAATTTGGGGAGGTGGGTTTGGTGTACACTTAGGGTATATAAGGTTTTCACAAAAACTGGTCGGGGTCCTTGACTCAGAGGAGACTCTGCCTTGGGCCTACTGGTGTAATAAACTGCACTCTACTATCTGCATTGTCCTTCTGAGTGAGTCTGTTTCCCAGAATGCATGGCTACAACACAGGCAATATGCTTCTGCCCACCTGTGCTGAGCAACCTGGAGGGCCCGGCCTCCCTGCTCACCCAGTAACTCTAGGCCCTGCCTGTGGTTGCAGCAGCTGGAGTCCCAGAAGTGTTCTGATACTTCCTCCCCCCAGCACTCCCGCCCCACCCTGGCCTACCCCATCAGGGTGGCAGAGCTCCCCAGCTCAGCACCTACCTTCCCAGCATCTGTGCTGAGCTCCCTGGCAGCCTCGTCACCCAGCTTTTCTCCACTGGAGCCATGAGGCACCATTCACAGCTCCCATCCACACCTTCAGCCTTCACTTCTGTCAGGCTCCTGCCTCTCCACACTCCTTCCTGGAGACATCTGATGATTCCCAAAGGTCTGTTCAAATGCACTCCTGTCTGCCCCCCAGACATTTTCCTCCCCCATTCCTACAATCCCATTGTTAGTATTTGAATCTCTCTCCCCAGCTTCCCAGGGGCAAGGTTTGAGGCACCTTTGTATTTGTATTCCTAGTATCTGAAGCAGAGCAGATTATCACTAAGGATGTTTTGAATGAATCCCTCATGAACCCCTGAGAATAATAATCTCCTTCATTTATTCAGCATTACCAAACCGCTTTCAAAACTGCCCCATTTCTTGCTCTCAATACTTTATACAAGTGGGTGGTGACCCACTGAACAGGTAAGGACATGGAGAAATGTTACATGACTTATTCTCCATCACACATAAATTGGTGGCAGGACTGTGACATTTGCTTAATGCCTTTATCCCTGGTCCCACCATCCTCACCAGCCTCAGAGGACTCACAGCTGGAGCCCTAGAAACCCCAAGTTGCTCAGTAATAATCCTTAAGGTATAAGTTGGAGTGTATACACCTATTATGACCCAAGCTTTTAATTTATTTCTTATTTTTAAAATTTTTGGCTGCACTGGGTCTTCATTGCTATGCAAGGGCTTTCTCTATTTGTGGCAAGTGGGGGCTTCTCTTCATTATGGCATGTAGGCTTCTCACTACAGTGGCTTCTCTTGTTGCGGAGCCTGAGCTCTAGGCGCATGGGCTTCAGGAGTTGTGGCACACGGGCTTAATGGCCCTGCGGCATATGGGATCTTCCAAGACCAGGGATTAAACCCATGTCCTCTGTATTGGCAGGTGGATTTCTAACCATTAGACCACCTAGAGAAGCCCTAGAATTGCATTTTAAGATCTGAGGTGATACAGCCTTTAAGTCATTCATTCAAGAAGCATTTATTGTATTCCGAGTTCTGTATTCTAGGAGACACCAAAGAATTATGCCTCTCTCGCCTCTACAGCAGTCAGTTATTCAGGGGAAAGGACCCAGAGAAAACAAATGGAGAATGGGGGTCAGGATATGGTAAAAGGCAGCCAGATAAGTGCGGAAGTCTGGAAGACCCTTGGGGAAGAATGCATGAAGTCATTCCCCGAGGGGAAGAGGAGTGAGGGCAGGGAAAGAGTGGGAATGAGGAGCAGGGAAGAGCAGGGGCGGTGGAAGTGGAGGCAGCCCAGGAGCTTTGCGAGGGTACCTTTAGGAGACTCACTTCTGGGGACTTGAGATGGTCTCCCTGGGTGTCTTGTCCATAAGTCAAGCATTTCTTTTCTTCAGTTGCTAGAGACAATTTTAGGAAAACAAACTCAATCTCTGCCTAGAACGGATGCCTTGGCCCAAGGGATTCTAAGAGAGCAGGATCTGTCTTTCCAACTCCATTTAGCTCAGCTCAGCCCAGTACAACATGCTCTTCATACTACCTACCTGTCCTAGGTCAGCCCTCCCTATCTTCAGCTGACTGAGCTAGTGAAGTAGTTGAGAAACAAGCAGAAATTTTCTCTCTCTTCTCTGCACCACTCACAACTCATAGCATCCCTTCCCCTTTACTTCACCTACCCCCATCCCAGTCCCTCCCAACAGGAACCAAAGGCCCAGCTCCTTTAGTGAACTGGCCCTTGGGGGTGGTTGGGGGTCCCCACACAGGTGGGAGAGCCTCTGGAGGACACAGCTCAGCCTAGAATGTGACTCCTCTTCTCCCCTCACAAACAACCCACAGTGAAACGGGCAGGAGGACAGAAGGGGTCATTGTAGGTACATGCGCCCACCAGACCTGGCCCTTGAGGCTGTGCTGGCATGCCAGCGAGGCTGTCAAGCTGCCCTAGGTTGGCTTTAAAGGTGCCAGGAGGTTCTACAAAGACCCAGTGCATAAAAGTCTCATGAGAAAGCAGGTCTAGCGGGCCCGTTCTCTATTACCTCTTTCAGACTCAGACCTCAGGGCTGGCTGGGTGCCAGGCAGGGATCTACTTCTTTCATTGTATCCTTGGGTAGCACTAAGGCATCTCAGCAGCTCTGTCACTTCAAAGACCCGTGGGTCTCTGTGGAGCAGATCACACACAGAGCATCTCTGACTGAGCCCACTGGCCCCATCACAGTTTCCTTGAGCTATTCATGGCCCATAGAGGCCATTAAGTAAAAGCTCATATGGACCCATATGGGTCACTACAGGAGCCAGTCACTGATGAAAACATCTATATATTCCAGCAGATTTCCTGGGGAAAGTTCCCCATCTCTTTTCATAACTTCTTTCTTTGTTCAGCTTGAACTCGAATCTAATCTACTACAACACAAGCCTGTTCTTTTGGTTTGATCTTTAGAGACAGCCCATTGAGTGAGAAAATCTATACACTGCAGCATTTACTGGGAGTGGGAGAGTGGGGAAAAAAGAGACAAGAGAGGAAATTTCCTACAGCCATTCCAAAAACCCAACAAGCAGAATGGTGGTAGATATAACAATAACCATGATCACTGTCATTTAGTGAGCAATCTCTCTGTATTAGGCACCCTTTATGGAGTTAACAAACATCTCCTTAAACCATTTCTACCTTAAAAATAAGACAGCCAGTTATTTTTACTAGCAAAATTGGTTTATTTGGGAATAGCAGAAGAACTGCAATGCAGGACCTGCAAGCTATGGCAAACCATGCGCAGGTCTGGAGAAGAAAGGAGAGGAGTGTAACTTTATAGAGATAAAGGAGGAAGTTGAGGGGGGCTTCTTTGAATTAAAGTCCTTCCAAGGAAAGTGAGGGGTCAGGATGGTAACAGTTTCTCGTTGGCTGAGTTATCGGACTTTTTCATTGGCTGGGCTGTTACTGAGTGAAGAGAAAATCTTACTTCCTTCTAATGGGGTTGTAAGGTAAGCTTCTTCTTGCCCAGAATTGTAAAATAAAATGCAACTGGTGGTTTGCATGTGAAAGATCCCCCTTCAGGACTTCTCAAGTCCATTTAAAATGAGGGTTTCCTGTTTTTTAATTTTCACAGTCATCATGTGTAGACCTCATTATCTGTTCTACAAATGAGGAAACTTGAGCTCAGAGATGAAGTTGCTTGATGTCACAGTAATTGAGGGCAAAGTGCATATCTAGATAGAGGCTTACAATTTCAACCTTATAACATTCATCTGTTTAAAAAACATGTGTGAAGTATCTGCTACATGCCAAGCACTTAATTGGCACTGAGAACGTGGACAGATACAAACACATAGACAAACACCTCTGCCTCATTTCAGAGACATTCACAGAATCACAGCTGTGGTGGAGACAGAAGTGATTACGCACAGGTGGGTGGGAGAGACCCACAGACACCGAGTGACATGCTCTTGGTCACTCGGGAAGTCTAGGGGCAGAACCAGGTGTCCTGTCTCTTGACTTCTCCTTGCTACTCCTCTCATCTTTGGAAGTAAACCTTTACTAGATAGTCAAAAGAACTTCTTGGTTTCTGGATTCCTTGCCCTAGAAGTCCTCCTCGCTGCTTTGGAGGGGTTTTCCTACCCGAATACGACTAGATTGGAGAAGGAAATGGCAATCCACTCCAGTATTCTTGTCTGCAGAATCCAGAGGATTCTCCTCTGCAGAATCTCCTTTGCAGAATCCAGAGAAGCCCAGTGGGCTACAGTCCATGTGGTCGCAGTCGGATACGACTGAGTGACTAACACCACCACCACCAGCAAGACCACTAGATTCAAGTCCCAGGGATGCTGGTGTGTCAGCCCCTGGTATGCAGAGTTGTCCATGGGCCTGCTGCTTACAGAAGGCTATGCTTCTTGTCCTAGACCTTCCTTTTTTGGAAGGATGTAAATGCATGGCATTAATTTTTCTAATGCATGGTATTTACGAGTTTTTCCCCCTTGGGGCTGCACCATGTTCAGAAATGTGAACATGGCAAGAAGGATGGATACATTTTTAGATCAGTAAGTGCAACCAGATGTGTGGATGGGACTAAAGAAACACAATAAGCTTTTGTGAGGGATGTAGAGCTCTTAGACACAGCCTGGGGAAATGAGTTCATGACACAGCCTGGGGAAATGAGTTCATGACACAGCCTGGGGAAATGAGTTCATAGCTGGCACAAAAATTCACAAGTCTAGGTGTTCTCTGAATGAGTACCAGCTTCATGTAGCCCCTGAAAGACTGGAACCCTGTGCTACATTCATGAATCCAGCTCTCATGACAGCAGATAATAGCCAGGGGCTTGACACAAGTCTCTGTTTTACTCCATCACATCTATGAAACTGACGAGGAACCTGGGACTCAGTCTGGCTAAGTGACCTGGTGACAGTTACATAGAAGGAAGCAGGCAAGGCTGAGATTTCTACCAGAATGGTTGGCCTCCAGAGTTCTTTTTCCTTCAGAACACCACAGTGTCACTTGGGAGCAATTTGTTTCCCTAGGCAGCTGGCTGGCCAGGGGTAGGAGGTCTCGATGCTCCAGGATGATTGAGAGGCTCTGTCTCAGGTGATTCACAATGAGAAACACCTCTTGGCACTGTTGGAGCAGGTGGTGATAATGTTGCAGGAGGAAAAAGTATTATAGTACTCATTCCTGAGGAATTTAAAACCAAAGGTGAGGCAAGACACAGAAGCACCCTTGCACTGTGAAAGACACGTATCAATATACAATAATGCTTAATTCTGGGGAGGCAAAAGGTGAATGCTTAGACCTGAACTGTCACCTAAAGTAACCTGGAAAATGTTCAGCGTGGAGGGATTCAAACTGTGCCTTGAAGGATGGGAGGAACTTGGAGAGGCAGAGGGGTATGAGAAGCGAAAGAGGCTGAAGTGTGTAAACTAGATAAAAAGAGTAGGAACACAGGAGAAATTAAAGAGGTGAGGTTGGGGAGATGAAAAACAGGATTTATTAATCACCTATTGTGTGCCATGAATGGTGCTGGGTCTTGTATATATTCTCATTTATTTAAATCAACTATATTTGGTTTTACTTTACATATAAGAAAATACATACATTTTAAAAGTGCATAGCACAGTTCCAATCACCTGTGCAATAACATTAAGCAGGCTGGTGTCCATGAAATTGGACTTCGAGAAAGATGGAAGAGAGGAGTAAACAGAAAAAGTATTTGAAGAAATTATCGCCAAAAATTTTCCCCAAATTTGTTGAGAACTATAAATCTACAGATAGAAATGTCTTACACCATGACACAATATGATCAAGTTTCTGAAAAACAGTGACAAAAGAACATCTTTAAAGCATCCAGAGAAAAAGACACATTTTGTACAGAGGAACAAAGATAAAACTTGTCACAGATTTATTATAAGACACAATGCAATCCAGAAGACAGTGGAATGCATCTTAAAGTGTTGGGGGAAAAAAAAGTCATCCCAGAATTTTAAATCTAGCAAAGATGTAATTTAAAAATGAAGGTGAAATGATGACTTTTTCAGACAGACAAAAGATGCAAGCATTTGTTGCCAATAGCCCTGAACTTAAAAAATATTAAAGTTCTGCAGGCAGTAGGAAAATAATGCCAGATGGAAAGTTGGATCAACACAAAGGCCTGGAGAGATCGGGAAATGGTAAATAATGTGGGTAAAAATAAGAGACCTTTTTTACCCTTACTAAAAAATTTAAAAGACTAATGACTTAAAGCAAAAGAATGTATTGTGGTGTTAATAGCATATACAGCAGTAAAATATATGGCAACAGCAGCACAAAGTACAGGAGGGGAGCACAGGAGCTGACTGGTGGAAAGTTTTATACGGGAAGTAGTATAATATTTGAAGATACCCTGTGATACATTAATTATGCATATTTTAAATCCCAGAGCAACTACTGAAAAAATAAGACGAGATATAGTTAGCAAACCAATAGTGGAGGTAAAATGGAATACTAAAAAATGCAAAATTAATGCAAAACAAGACAAAAAGGTTAAAAAGAGAACAGAATAAAGGGAGCAAGTAGAAAATAAGCAGCAAGGTGGTAGACAGAAACCTGACTCTATCAATAATTACATTAAGTGTAAATGATCTAAACACTTTTTCTCGTTTCAGAAAGAGACCTCCCCACCCATCTTGAGCTTGCTCAGGGAAGAGGGATTTAGTGCAAGGATCTGTGAGGAAGGGAGGTGACCCCTAGAAAAGAAGCCTTGACCCAGCTGGCTCCCATGGAGCCGGAACTGAGATGGGAAAGCCGTCCTAGGCTAAGGCCACACTCCCCGTCTTTCTAGGAACCCAGGGCCTCTAGTCGCTGCTGCTGTCTGCTCCATTCTCCTGTTTCTGCCCCTGGTTCCTTTACGCACTTGTCTGGTGTGTAACCATCTAGGCGATCACCTCCTTCTCTCCCCTTTCTGTACCACAACCGTCTGCTTTGGTTTCCATTTCCAGAATGTCAGCAGCCTCTCAGTTTCCCCTCCTTACGGCCTGAAGAAGGAATCTTAGTGGATCATTGTTTTTTTAACCAGGCCACAAGTCAGTGGCCTTGGGAAAGGTAACCTGAGGTCAAAGGCCCCCCTGGTCTAGGCAGCTGTACCTGAGAAGGGCAGAAGGGCAGAAGGGCAGGTTCTCACAGGTTGGGGGTGAAGCGGGAAACAAGATTGGCCTCCCAGCTGACATCTTTTTCCTTAGTGGAAACACAAGACACGAAAGCTAGTCTTTTGAGCATTCAGGGTTGGCCTTCTCATAGTATTCTCCAAAGAGAAGAAAAATGTCATCTCTAAACTCCAGATTAATTCCATGGCAATTGGGATGTTAGAAAATTCACAGAGAAAAAAATTTGTATGTTAATATGATGAAAGCAATAATAATAAAGTGTGGTCAATTAGCTAGACTCAGACCTTGAAGGTTTGAAAAGGAGCTGAGAGAACCCAATAGACCATTCAGGTATGACCTAAATCAAATCCCTTACAATTATACAGTGGAAGTGACAAGTAGAATCAAGGGATTAGATCTGATAGAGTGCCTGAAGAACTATGGATGGAGGTTCATGACATTGTACAGGAGACAAGGATCAAGACCATCCCCAAGAAAAAGAAATGCAAAACAAACAAACAAAAAAATATGGCAAAAAAAAAAAAAAGAAATGCAAAAAGGCAAAATGGTTGTCTGAGGAGGCCTTACAGATAGCTGAGAAAAGAAGGGAAGCTAAAGGCAAAAGAGAAAAGGAAAGATATATCCATTTGAATGCGGAGTTCCAAAGAATAGCAAGGAGAGATAAGAAAGCCTTCCTCAGTGATCAGTGCAAAGAAATAGAGGAAAACAATAGAATGGGAAAGACTAGAGATCTCTTCAAGAAAATTAGAGATACCAAGGGAACATTTCCTGCAAAGATAGGCTCAATAAAGGACAGAAATGGCATGGCCCTAACAGAAGCAGAAGATATTAAAAGGTGGCAAGAATACATAGAAGACCTATACAAAAAAGATCTTCATAACTCAGATAACCATGATGGTGTGATCACTCACCTAGAACCAGACATCCTGGAATGTGAAGTCAAGTGGGCCTTAGGAAGCATCACAATGAACAAAGCTGGAGGAGGTGATGGAATTCCAGTTGAGCTATTTCAAATCTTAAAAGATGATGTTGTCAAAGTGCTGCACTCAATATGCCAGCAAATTTGGAAAACTCAGCAGTGGCCACAGGACTGGAAAAGATCAGTTTTCATTCCAATCCCAAAGAAGGGCAATGCCAAAGAATGGTCAAACTACTGCACAATTGTACTCATCTCACAGGCTAGCAAAGTAATGCTCAAAATACTCTAAGCCCGGCTTCAACAGTATGTGAACTGTGAACTTCCAGATGATCAAGCTGGACTTAGAAAAGGCAGAGGAACCAGAGTTCCAACTGACAACATCTGCTGGATTATCAAAAAAGCAATAGCGTTCCAGAAAAGCATCTATTTCTGCTTTATTGACTATGCCAAAGCCTTTGACTGTGTAGATCACAGCAAACTGTGAAAAATTCTGAAAGAGATGGAATACCAGACCACCTGACCTGCCTCCTGAGAAATCTGTATGCAGGTCAAGAAGCAACAGTTAGAACTAGACATGGAACAACAGACTGGTTCCAAATTGGGAAAGGAGTATGTCAAGGCTGTATATTGTCTACCTGCTTATTTAACTTATATGCAGAGTACATCATGAGAAATGCTGGGCTGGATGAAGCACAAGCTGGAATCAAGATTGCTGGGAGAAATATCAATAACCTCAGATATGCAGATGACACCACCCTTATGGCAGAAAGCGAAAAAGAACTAGACAGCTTCTTGATGAAAGTGAAAGAGGAGAGTGAAAAAGGTGGCTTAAAGCTCAACATTCAGAAAACTAAGGTCATGGCATCTGCTGGTCACATCACTTCATGACAAATAGATGGAGAAACAATGGAAACAGCGACAGATTTTATTTTTTTGTGCTCCAAAATCACTGCAGATGGTGACTGCAGCCATGAAATTAAAAGACACTTGCTTGCTTCTTGGAAGAAAAGCAGATGGCATATTAAAAAGCAGAGACATTACTTTGCCAACAAAGGTCCATCTAGTCAAAGCTGTGGTTTTTCCAGTAGTCACCTATGGATGTGAGAGTTGGAGTATAAAGAAAGCTGAGCACTGAAGAATTGATGCTTTTGAACTGTGGTGTTGGAGAAGACTCTTGAGAGTCCCTTGGACTGCAAGGAGATCAACCAGTCCATCCTAAAGGAAATCAGTCCTGAGTGTTCACTGGAAGGACTGATACTGAAGCTGAAACTCCAATACCTTGGCCACCTCACGCGAAGAGCTGACTCATTGGAAAAGACCCTGCTGCTGGGAAAGATTGAAGGTGGGAGGAGAAGGGGATGACAGAGGATGAGATGGTTGGATGGCATCACTGACTTGATGGACATGAGTTTGAGTAAGCTCTGGGAGTTGGTGAAGGACAGGGAGGCCTGGCGTGCTGCAGTCCCCGGGGTTGCAAAGAGTCAGACACAACTGAGTGACTGAACTGAACTGAGAGAACATTAGTTCTCATGTCATCTGTGCCCTCATGGGAAATTAGGCTTAATGGTGTAACACCCATTATTGATTCTTTTATTAAAGATCTTCCTTTTTGTCAGATTCCAGCAGAGGAGTTCCATAGTTTCCTTTGTTAAATCTTCACTTTTCTAGGAAGAAATTGAGAAGGTTACAGGAAAATATTGATCAAGACAGGTTGTAATTCCCTGAAAGTGAAAGAAAGTGAAGTTGCTCAGTCGTGTCCAACTCTTTGCGACCTCATGGACTGTAGCCCACCAGGCTCCTCCATCCATGGAATTTTCCAGGCCAGAGTACTGGAGTGGGTTGCCATTTCCTTCTCCAGAGGATCTTCCCCACCCAGGGATCGAACCCAGGTCTCCCGCATTGCAAGCAGATGCTTTTACCATCTGAGCCACCAGCAGAAAGGATATTGATCAATTCCCACTCCTGGCCTTCAGTTCCCAAAGCAGGAGACCTCAGGCCACCTCTGGGGTTCTTATTTCTCCTATCCAGGAGGCAGGCCCCATGCCGTGTGGCCAGACCTGGAAGGATTTGGAATCAGCAGGGATGGGGCAGGGTTCCTGCTTCTGGCTCCACCGCCAGTCCTGCCAGGAAGGCTTGGAGCTGCTCCTTGACCTGGGACCACCCCTGGGAGGGGCACAGAATTCTGCCAGAGTTTTACATGGCCACAGAGCAGCCTATCTCACCGAGGTCAGGAGGGCAGGAAGCCCAGCCCTGTTCACAGAGCCTCTGAGAGGCTGAATCTACTTTATTATTATTACTTTCATCATATTAACACAAAGAATAACAAGTGTTTTCAATATTCTAAACACATACTTGGAAGCTGCAATGTGCCATAAAAATACAAAACCTACAAAGAGTTGGCTACTTGTCTGTGCTCTGGGAGGCTCAGATGGACTTGAGACTGGTCACCCTTGATCCTGAGCTGGCCCCCGAGTCACCAGGTTGCCCACCCTTGGCAAGGACTGACAGTGGTCAAGTGCTAGTGTTCTAGACAAAGTTTGCCATCTGCAGAACCGCTTGCAAGAACTAGGACTTGGAAATCTTGGTAAAGAGAACTTTCTGTTAGAAAGTCTAGCCAGTTGCAGTGGGAGCCTGAAAGGACAGGTTTTATATAAGCAGGGTGGCCAGCACTGTCCAGACCTCTGATGTCTGCAATCAGGCACTGGTTCTCCATCCCCAGGGGGACCGCCCTGCCCACGACTGTCATAGTGCTGACTGGGCCCAGTGGAGGGGCCACACTCACAGGGTCCTGCTGAGCTCCCCACTCTGTCTTGCTGCAGGAGTGAAGCCAGGCTCTAGGAGCTCCCTCCCACTTTGGTAGGTGTTGCTACTTTACAGCTGGGTCACACTGGGCACATTAGCCAGCATCTCAGATTCTAGCCTCTGCCTTTCTGACCTCAAAGGGCTATTTTATCAGCGCAAAATGAAGGAGCTATGTAAATGGCCAGGTGCTGAAAAATGTGATGATGGCACTTGGTGAAATGACATTTAACTTAGAGGACATATTTTACTACCCACAAAAGTCTAGTCTCCTCTAAGGAGTAAGGACAATGGAAATTCCAGAGGAAAAAAATGTAAACCAAGAAATACTGGGCCAATAGCAAACCAGAAAATGGCATTTCCAATTCCAGCCGTTAAAAGCCTTGACTGAGTCAAGGGTGACTGCAGCCTCCCTGGCGTCTGCTTGGAGGCCTGTGGGTTCAGTCCCCTTTGCTCAAAGAGTCAGGGTCTCATCCCCGATTTCCTCCCTGCCACCCCTAGACTCCCATTGCCCACCCCCGCCCCCCACCGCATTACATCCCACATACCCTCCAAAGTAGGCTCATGCCAGACCCCTTACCTGAAATGCCATCCACTGACCTCATAGTCCCTCCCCATCCCTCCTCAAGCCACCTGAAGGGGTCTCCCAACTCCTCTAGGCATAGGGGTCCAGCACTTTTGGACGGGATTGCTGTCTGTCCCAGTGTGGGTACTCCCCAAAGCAGATTCTAGACACGGATTCAGGTACAAGTTGTTTATTTGGCCTGGAGAATTCCATGGACTGTATAGGCCACGGGGTAGCAAATAGTCTGATAGGACCAAGCGACTTCCACTTCCACTTTGTTTATTTGGAGATGATTCCCAGAAGCATGGAAAAGGCCAGAGGGAAAGAGACAGGGAAGGGAGGAGACCACTCAGAGTTAGTGAGTTCTGGGCCTTGAGCTTGGGCAACTGAGAGGCAATCCTGCTGAGGACCTCCTGAAATTCAGTGTTCAACTCACCTGGAGTCACCCTATTGAGGGCGAGGAAGCTGGAGCAGAGACGAAGCTAGGGTATCTCTGCCCACTCTGGTTCTTTGTATTTTGAGTGGGTGCCCCTAAAAAAGCATTAACTCCCTCAAACTTTCAGTCTGACCTGTTCACAGTCAGACTGCTCAGGGCTCCAGACAAAACCCTTGGGCGGAGTCTCAGGTGTTTGAGGCAAGAAGTCATCTGCACATACTATTCTCTGAGCCTGCAAGGAACTTCCCAGTGGGCTGGGGATCACAGACAGTGCCACAGTGACCAAGGCTCAAAGGTGGGCTCTCGCTGCCTGTGCAGACATCGTCGCTGTTGACTTGAAAGGTGGCCCTGCCCCCAGAGCCAACCCTGAGCAGCTACCCCCACCTCTAAGCCTCACACTCCCCTCCAGTTGTAATGGAGGTACTTGTAGTCCCCCTCAAGAATGTTGTAGAGTTTAGGAGGAAACGGATGGGGATATTGGGGGGATTTTAGAAACATGAATGGTCATGGAGAATAAGCAAGTCCCCAACACCTGAAATAAACAGCAAGGTGTCTGCCCCTCTCCAGGCTGTACTCTTCCCCACAGCTGTAAACTCCACTGCCCAAACCAGACAAATATTTTGAAATGGCATTGTTGTGTGGTTTTGGAGATAAATGACACATGCTGAAATGTATATTGTTCATTTACCACAAGCTGCAGTTACTATTACACTCTTGATCAATCATTATGGAAGTTTTAGTAATAATAATAATAACTGTCATGGCAATACTAGCATATTCCTGCTGATTATCCCACCAACATCTTGCCTGCCCGATTCCAAATGTTTTCCTGGCCTCCAGCTCATGTTCCTTCTCTTTTCCCCCTTTCCTACCAGCACATCCTGTACCCTCCCAATAGGAGGCTTTCCCAAGATGTAGTTTCACCTTAACATTTGCTGTAACTCAGCTAGATACCAATGAGCGCCCCGCCAGAGAACTGCCTCCCACAACTGGTAAAGAATGGCCTGGTAGCACAGCAGGGGGGAGAAGAGAGGAACAGGAGTAAACTGGGAGAGTCAGACATGACTTAGCAACTGAACAGCTTAGAGTATGGACTTAGCAAGAGAGAAGTCAGACTGTTTCTAGGTGGCTGGGTGTATAACATAACTCAAAAGCCGGAGAGGAGTCTGAGGCCCATGTTTTCCATCCTGCTCCCTGTTCTAAATTGGGGCGCTAGACCACCAAGGCAGAAATTGCAGAGGGGTAGAACCAGCATATGTGCTCCACCAGCATAGTCTCCTCTTCTTTTTCACTCTCTGCCCCAAGCAGTCTTGGAGGTTTCAGTTTTCCTTGAACATTTTTTGTTAGATTTATTCCTAAGTATTTGATGTTTTTCATCCTACTAAAAATGGTGTTTAGTTTTAACAGAATGTTGTGGATTGTTTGGAAACCTGGCAGTCTTGTCTCTGACTTTTGGGCTACTGGAGGGGTTTGGGCCAAAAAAGAGGAAGCAGGTTCTAATGCTGCCTAATCACTTCTTCTGCTTCATTCCTTTCTGATGATTTGAATTTCATGCTGGTATTATTTACCTTGGTCTGAAAAACTGCCATTAGGATTTCTATGTGCAGGTCTGCTGGTGTCAAATTCTCTTAGTTTTATCTGAAAATTTCCTTATTTGACCTTCATTCTTGGAGGATATTTTTGCTAGATATAGAATTCAGGGCTGATAGATTTCCTTTCCTTTCAGCACTTCAGGAATATTGTTCTACTCTCTCTTGGACTTCATAATTTCTGATAAGAAGTCAGCCATTTCTTGAACTGTTCTTTGAATGTAGTATGTTATTCTTTTTCTGCAACCTCAGCACTGTTTACTCTTTGTATTTGGCTTTCAATATTTTGACTATAAAATGTGCCTTAGTACAGCCTGCTTGATGTTCTTTGAATACTTTGAATCTATAGATTTATGTTTTCAAGAATTTCATGAAATTTCCAGTGATTATATCTTCAAATATTCCTTCTGCCTTATTTTTTTTCATTTCCCCTTCAACTACATATATTTTTGACTGATATTATCTAAAAGATATCTGAGGCTTTTGTTTTTTTTCAGTTGTTAAACTCTATTCTTCACATTGGATTGTTTCTACTGATCTATCTTCAAGTTCACTTACTTTTTTCTCTGTTATCTCTATTTTGTTAAATTTATCCAGTAGATTTTGTAAAACTTCAGCCATTATACAGTTTTTACATATTATACACATATAATTTTTAAGAATATCTTAAAATTTTTTATATGCTGAAATTTTCTGTCTTCATTGTGAACACTTTCTTTTACTTCATGGAGGATACTTTTGATAGCTGCTTTAAAATCGGTCTGCTAATTCCATATTTCATTCATCTCAGGCTTTTTCCTCAGTGGATATTCTTTTCTCTTGAAAATATGTTCCATTTTCTTGGATCTTTTTATGTTGAGTAATTTTGGCCTGTATCCTGGGCATTATGAATTTTAATTTATGGAGACTCAGGATTATGTTGTTTTACCCTGATAAACATTCTTTCTTTTCTTTAAAAATTGTTTTCTTTTTTCTCTTTTCTTTTTGAAGCAGGCAATCATCTTTGTTGAACTCAAACTGCAACACATCCTTTTTTGGCTACTACCTCCAATCTCAAATCAGATTGTCTGCCCTCAGCAGAGTGGTTTCAGTTTGTTCTGTGTATGTGTGATTCAAAGCCAATAGCAATGTGAACAGACAGAACTGGGGGATCTCTTCTCCAGCTCTCTCTCTTCTGGAGCCCCTTCCAGCAGCTGTGGCTCCCCCACATTTAGTCTTCTGGTTCCCCAGAAAGACGGCAGTTGTTCCATCAGCACTCCCACGGTCCCATGTACCAACAGTGACTGCCGGGCTCTAGTCTAAAATGGCAACCCACTCCGTACAGCTCCCCTGCTCCAAGCATGGACCCCTCACCAGAATCTGCCTGCTTTTATTCACTCTCCAGTGCCTTCAGATAGCTGTTTTACTTTAGTTATCACCTGCATTCTGTTGATAGTTTACAGTTATTACAGAAGCTCATATCCTAGCTGAAACTCACAGGACAGGGAGCAGCACAGGGTCTTAGGGAACACAGATACTAAGTACAGGGGAGGGGAGGAGGCAGAGACCTACACCTGAGCACACACGTTCCTTCAAGAGGTGCGCAAAGCTCTCTTTTCTGCTTCAGCAGGCAATTTTACCATGATGTTTTAAGTAACAGTCTTGTGTGGTATAAATTTAACAATTTCACAGTTTGGCAAGCAAATATGTTTGTGCTGGATGAGCTTCTCAGACACATTTTCCCACACCTCCTCTTTTCTTAGTCTAGTCAAAGGCCCCTCTTGGAACCTCCCTGTAGCCCTACTTGACAAGAGTCAAACATTAATCACACCCATGGCATTGGAGAAGGAAATGGCAACCCACTCCAGTATTCTTGCCTGGAGAATCCCAGGGACAGGGGAGCCTGGTGAGCTTCCGTCTATGGGGTCGCACAGAGTCAGACACGACTGAAGTGACTTAGCAGCAGCAGCAGCAGAACCATGTAGATGAGGGAGACCCTACCAACTTCAGCTTCACACAAGCATTCAAACCAGTTCCCAGGGTTTGCTAACATATTTCACTTTAGTTTACTAAACTAATACCTCCAGAACCCAGACCATACTATGTCCTGGAAAAGAGTTGAATTATTTCCTTTTTAAGCCTCCAGGAGCCATACTTAGCCAGGTGTATGAGCAGGTAGTCTCCTGCCTGAGTCCATTGAGGCTGTTTTAACAAGGTGCCAGGGACTGGATAGCCTATAAACAGCTGAAATGCATTGGTGGTGGTTCTGGAGGCTGGAAGTCTGAGACCAGGGTGCCAGTGTAGTCAGGTAAGGGTCCTTTCTGGCTGGCAGACTTACAGTAGTATCCTCACTAGCACTCAACTCCAATTTCCAGGGTTCACTAACACATCTTACTTTAGTTAACTAAACTAATACTAATATCCTCAGAAGGTGCTAGGGCTCTCTCTGGTGTCTCTTTTATAAGAGCATGTATCCCATTCATGAGGATTCCTCTGTCATCACTTAGGCACCGCCTAAAGGCTCCACCTAATACCATCATCTCGCAGGTTAGATCTTAACACAGGAACCTGAAGGGGACACAAGCATTTAGACCACAGTAACCCCCATATGTGTTGGGGAAGGAAATGGCAACCCAGTCCAGTGTTCTTGCCTGGAGAATCCCAGGGACGGGGGAGCCTGGTGAGATGCTGTATATGGGGTTGCACAGAGTCGGACACGACTGAAGCGACTTAGCAGCAGCAGCAGCAGCAGCAACCCCCATATGCCATGACTTGGGGCCATTGAGAGGCCTGCTTCTCCCTCCACCATATCCCTTCCTGCTAGCCTGCAATTGAATTACCAATGAGTTAGAAAAGAGAGGCATAGCGTTGCCTATCAATGGGGGCCTCAGTCATTAATTTAGTGACATTTTAGTACTTGTTTATTAGATGCTGGGCATTGTGGTTAGCGTATGATTTGTCTGCAAGTCACTCTTTAGACTTCTCCCGTTTGTTGGAGATGCTTTGGCCAGAAGGAAAGAAAATAGGCAAACAACACAAGACCAAAACAATTCTTTCAACAGAGCTGGGTGGGGGATTCAGTGGCAGGAAGCCATTAATTCAACTTTCTATGTGAAACAGTGCCTGAGGCCCAATGTGTTTCAGGCCCTGTAATGGCGCTGGTGATGCAAAGGCAAGCTGGATTCTGCTATTGCTCCTCAGGCGTCACATTCAAGGGAGGTGTCTGTGTGAAAAATAAACGGTTTCTAATGCAAAAAGCCTGGTTGTAATGAAGTTATAAACAGAGTAGATGGGTATCCAGGAAGAGTCAGAGGAAATAACAGAGGGAGGCATGGGGCAGGGCTTTGCCAGGCAGATGGGGGTGGCAGAACAGAGGGCAGGGCCAAGTGAGGAGAAGGAGGAACGTGTGCAGAGAGGCAGAGCTGAGAGTGAGCAGTGTGTTCATGGACTGTGAGGATTCCAGAGCCACGAGAGACAGAGTGCATGGGTAGGAGGGGACTCCAGGGCAGTTAGAAAGGTGGCCACTGGTCAGCCCATAGAGGGCGTGTGTGCCAGCCTATGGGACCTGGCTTGTATCCTACGGCCCTGGGGAGTCAGTGGAGCAGCAACTGTAGACGTGATACTGGGGAGCTGAGGTGAGAGGAGCAGGCTGGCAGGAGTCGCCAGGCAGGGCAGAGAAGAGACTGGAAAGAAAGATGCCTCTGCTGGGCTTCCAGTCCAGCCCAGGGCTGCCCTCCCACCTGGGCTTCATGAAAGAAATGCTTATTTCTCATGACAAATTTTAGGGCTGCCACAAATGCTTGTTGTTGCTTTATATAAAAAGTCTTGCCTAAAATAAAAATTTTAAATCATAGTTTAATCTGCTTCTCAGGACTCCAAATAACCTATGGGACAACACAGCACAGAACTTGGGACCTGGGATGTTAAGGAAAGAACCACCTTAGGGATCCTCTAGCCCATCACCTTCTTCGGTGAAAGGTTTTTCAGAAAGGGCATGACTTTGTTTGAGTTTCCTGAAAACAGATTGAGTGCAATCAGACCTTGGTCCTATGCCCTGCACACGAGGCTGAAGGACCTCAGAGTGTGCTACTAAATAGAGGTGTCAAGACTAAGGCTTACACCCCACACTGCTCAGAAAGTGACTTTCAACCTTCCACATGTCATATTTTTGAAGTTACAACTGGAATATTTTTCCTTCTTACTAAGAATTACTCTCAGTTGTTGACTGTGTTCATGCTCAGCCATGTCTGACTCTTTTGTGACCCCATGGACTGTAGCTCACCAGGCTCCTCTGTCCATTGGATTTTCCAAGCAAGAATACTGGAGTGGGTTGCCATTTCCTTCTCCAGGGGATCTTCCCAACCCAGGGGTAAACAGATAAAATGTCCCACTGTTCTGAACAAATTATGTATATTTAGTATCTTAATATCTCCAAAATGGGCCAAAATTACACAGGGATTAGTGGGAAAATAAATAATTTTGCCATTATAAAAATTTTTTGGCAACAAACATTTTAATTACAGGGAAATAGTGGCTATATTTAGAATAAATAAGCCAACAGATAGAAAACACAATTTGCTGATAATTTGTGGGTAGTATACTGTATGAATGGAGAAAGTAATTTAAAAATATTTGTATACATTGACATATGTATATATACATAAACATGTACATGTGTGGGAGATGTAGGTTTGATCCCTGGGTCAGAAAGATCCCCTGGAGGAGGAAATAGCAACCCACTCCAGTATTCTTGCTGGAAAATCCCATGGACAGAGGAGCCAGGCAGGCTACAGTCCATGAGGCCACAAAAAGTCAGACACGACTGAGCAACAGAGCATACACATATATGTATACATAAACATATGCGTATATATTTATGTACTGATCAGCAAGAGAGAATGTCACAGGTTAGATTTTCTAGAATCAGGTACCGAGGCAGAATTTGTAGTGCAAGAATTCTCATAGGGGATCCCACCTGTGAGAAGAAGGAGAAAGAAAGATGGATCAGAAGTTGAATTGCATTAAGGCCTCAGCCAATGTAGCAGGGAGCTTTGGAGTGAATGCCGTCCACAGAGTTGTCTAGAATGGCTATGCTTTTACATCCCTGCCCCTGTCTGTTAATGGATATAAACTGTCCTGGGAAGGGTATGACCTTGAGCATGGTAGCTTTTTTGCAGAGAAATGGCTTTTTGCACCTGAGGCCAACCTTAAAGGAACTGACAGTTGGAAGTTGATCGCCAACACTTCTATAGATGGATAGCTGGTTCTTTCTAGGATGGAGATCTAAGCAGTGCATCTGGTCTACAACAGACAATGGTGCCCTGATAATCTGGGTCATTAAAAAAATTTTTGTTCTTAGTCTTTATTGAATTTGTTACGATAGTGTTTCCATTCTGTGTTTTGGCTTTTTGGCCCCGAGGTGTGTAGGACCTAGCTCCCCAGCCAGGACTGAACCCATACTGCCTGCATTGGAAATCTTAATCACTGGACGACGGGGGAAGTCCCACTGTGTCATTCTGACAACCCCTTTTGGCTGTGACTCACTCTAGAGGTTCCTCCCCATGTCCCTTGGTTTACTTACTATTCTCCTTGCTCAACTAAAGGCAATTGGAGGGTAGGAAGGTGAAGAAGAAAGAGCTATTCCAGCCCTTTCTCTTTACCTCTCCAGCTCTGGACGTGGCTGTGTACAAATATTTACAGTCCCGATTACCTCCAACCCCTCAGGACTGGCTCCAGTTTCCAGCTTCAGTGTGTGTGTGTTAGTCATGTCCAGCTCTTTGCAACACCATGGATTGTAGCCCACCAGGTTCTTCTGTCCATGGAATTGTCCAGGCAAGAATACTGGAGCAGGTTGCCATTCCTTTCTCCAGGGGATCTTCCTGACCCAGGGACTGAACCCGGGTCTCCTTCATTGCAGGCAGATTCTTCACTGTCTGAGCCACCAGAGAAGCCCCAGCTTCAGTACCTTTGTCCAAACCATGGATTCCTTGGAGTAGCTCCTCTGTCCATCAGCTTCTCTTTGAAATCCCTAAATCTCCATTTTTATTACTTATAACCTACATCTGAGGCAACATTTAACCATACATCCTTTGTTTCATGCAGTAAGCCTTTGCAAAAATTAATAATTGACGAGTAGGAAGGTGCACTTGTTTTATCCCCTAAAGTGCCTATATGTTAGTATTGAGTGCATGATAGATACTCATGTATTCTGTATTGAATTGGAGGAAATTTCTTTTAGAAGGAATGTTCAAAATGTAAAGTGACTAAGTTTTAACTGTATACAAATGGTTTTAGCTGTTGCAGTTTCTTATTTGAAAGAAAATTAATGATTATGAAGGGGTCTGGAGGAATAATAGCATGTGGGAATTTAAATTTATTAATTTATCAAATAGCAAAAAGTTATTTCTAGCTTCTTTACCAGAACTGACTAGGCTTCCAGAGTCATACTGCAAAGGTGGAAGGAGTTGCTGGATCCAAGTTTGAATCCATGGCTCTTGGACTGTTAACCTTGGGAGCCACTGACTATTTCATTTGAGGCATCAGTAAATCCTTGACCTAATTTTAGGATTTTAAAGGTATTTTTCAAATCTCATGGTTTATTCTATACAACTGTGTCAAAATTTGCATTGATGGTGCAAAAGCCATGGTGGGCAAAAATGATGCCCTTGCATGAATCAAGGCATTGATACCAAACTGTACTAGGAATGTTGTGTTCTGTACTGCTATGCACTGGCAAAACAAAAAGAGCCAGCTCCACCTAAGAAAGTCCTTGATAAAGCAGTAGAAAGGATGTTTTATTCAATTTCAATTCTTAAGTACACATCTTTTTAATATTATGCGTGCCAACAGAGGAAGTGAAAAAATTCTGCTCCCTCTCAAAATAAATGGTTTCTGTGAAAAGCACTTGTGTGACTGAGTTTCAAGCTGAACTAGCCACTTCTTAATGAAACACCATTTTTATTTGAAAGAATGGCTGACAAACTGTGGTGACTCAGATTTCTATCTGGCAGACACTTTCTTGAAAGTGTTACTTCAAGGAAAATAATTGAGACGATTTGTTGCTAAAGATAAAATTTGAGTTTTCAATTAAAATTTTGAATTTTGGAAAACTGGTATCAAATATTGTAAGTTTCCTAGTTATTTATTAATGAGATTAAGGGTGCTGTTATCAAATGTGATTTTATAATAATATTGTATATTAAAATGCATAAATATTTGGAAGAACTGCATAATTTCAGTGAACTCAGATTTTCCAAATGACCAATGCATGATGCTGCAAAAATCATTCAGAGTGGAAGACAGACCTTTAGTTCATTGATACAGTTGCAGACTCTGCTTTGTAACCAGCCTTTAAGAAACTATCATCTGCTGAGTTTTACTCTAGTATTATTGAGGAATATCCACAATTATTTGAAAAGGCTATTAAAATACTCCTATTCCAACTACCTATCTATGTAAGGCCAGAGTTTCTTCAAATTCTTTAACCAAAGCAACATATTGCAATAGATTGAGTGGAAATAAGAATATTCAGCTGTCTTCTATTAAGCCAGATATTTAGGAGACTTTCAAAATTAAAACAATTTGGCTCTTCTCACCAATTTCTTCAAAATGTTATTTTTCAAAAAAATGTTATGTATTTAATGTATAATGAATTTTTAAAAGAAACAAACATTTTATGTTTTAATTTGTAAAATGGTAACTATTGACAGATAAATCAGTAAACAAAACTTTTGGGTGGGTCATCAATAATTTTATAGAGTGTAATAAAGTCTTGAGACCAAAAGTTTGAGAACTGCTGCTGTAAACTGATGGGAACTTAGGATTTTAGGGAAATGGGCTCAAATGACATGAGGGAGCTGACTGTGGCTCGGACCATGAACTCCTTATTGCCAAATTCAGACTTAAATTGAAGAAAGTAGGGAAAACCACTAGATCATTCAGGTGTGACCTAAATCAAATCCCTTATGATTATACAGTGGAAGTGAGAAATAGATTTAAGGGAATAGCTGTGAAAAGAAGAGAAGAAGCGAAAACAAAGGAGAAAAGGAAATATATAAACATCTGAATGCAGAGTTCCAAAGAATAGCAAGAAGAGATAAGAAAGCCTTCCTCAGCGATCAATGCAAAGAAATAGAGGAAAACAACAGAATGGGAAAGATTAGAGATCTCTTCAAGAAAATTAGAGATACCAAGGGAACATTTCCTGCAAAGATGGGCTCAATAAAGGACAGAAATGGTATGGACCTAACAGAAACAGAAGATATTAAGAAGAGGTGGCAAGAATACACAGAACAACTGTACAAAAAAGATCTTCACGACCCAGATAATCACGATGGTGTGATCACTGACCTAGAGCCAGACATCCTGGAATGTGAAGTCAAGTGGGCCTTAGGAAGCATCTCTATGAGCAAAGCTAGTGGAGGTGACAGAATTCCAGTTGAGCTATTTCAAATCCTGGAAGATGATGCTGTGAAAGTGCTGCACTCAATATGCCAGCAAATTTGGAAAACTCAGCAGTGGCCACAGGACTGGAAAAGGTCCGTTTTCATTCCAATCCCAAAGAAAGGCAATGCCAAAGAATGGTCAAACTACTGCACAATTGCACTCATCTCACATGCTAGTAAAGTAATGCTCAAAATTCTCCAAGCCAGGCTTTAGCAATACATGAACCATGAACTTCCTGATGTTCAAGCTGGTTTTAGAAAAGGCAGAGGAACCAGAGATCAAATTGCCAACATCTGCTGGATCATCGAAAAAGCAAGAGAGTTCCAGAAAAACATCTATTTCTGCTTTATTGACTATGCCAAAGCCTTTGACTGTGTGGATCACAATAAACTGTGGAAAATTCTTCAAGAGATGGGAATACCAGACCACCTGACCTGCCTCTTGAGAAACCTATATGCAGGTCAGGAAGCAACAGTTAGAACTGGACATGGAACAACAGACTGGTTCCAAACAGGAAAAGGAGTACATCAAGGCTGTATATTGTCACCCTGCTTATTTAACTTATATGCAGAGTACATCATGAGAAACGCTGGGCTTGAAGAAGCACAAGCTGGAATCAAGATTGCCGGGAGAAATATCAATAACCTCAGATATGCAGATGACACCACCCTTATGGCAGAAAGGGAAGAGGAATTCAAAAGCCTCTTGATGAAAGTGAAAGAGGAGAGTGAAAAAGTTGGCTTAAAGCTCAACATTCAGAAAACTAAGATCATGGCATCTGATCCTATCACTTCATGGCAAATAGATGGGGAAACAGTGGAAACAGTGGATGACTTTATTTTTTTGGGCTCCAAAATCACTGCAGATGGTGATTTCAGCCATGAAATTAAAAAATGCTTACTCCTTGGAAGGAAAGTTATGACCAACCTAGATAGCATATTCAAAAGCAGAGACATTAATTTGCCAACAAAGGTCCGTCTAGTCAAGGCTATGGTTTTTCCAGTAGTCATGCATGGATGTGAGAGTTGGACTGTGAAGAAAGCTGAATGCTGAAGAATTGATGCTTTTGAACTGTGGTGTTGGAGAAGACTCTTGAGAGTCCCTTGGACTGCAAGGAGATCCAACCAGTCCACTCTAAAGGAGATCAGTCCTAGGTGTTCTTTGGAAGGAATGATGCTAAAGCTGAAACTCCAGTACTTTGGCCACCTTATGCGAAGAGTTGATTCATTGGAAAAGACTCTGATGCTGGGAGGGATTGGGAGCAGGAGGAGAAGGGGACAACAGAGGATGAGATGGCTTGATGGCATCACTGAATCGATGGACCTGAGTTTGAGTGAACTCCGGGAGTTGGTGACGGCCAGGGACGCCTGGTGTGCTGCGATTCATGGGGTCGCAAAGAGTTGGACAGGACTGAGCAACTGAACTGAACTGAACTGAATGCATCAGTTAGAGGAAGGAACTGGTTCTGATTTCAGAAAGAGACAACAGGACACAGACACAAGTAAAAGTCCATACAACTGCCACTCCCAAATGTCTGGTGGAGACTGGAGCTGAGCTTCTGTGAGGGTAGGGGCCATATCATTTCTTGAAGGAGTTACTTATTAGACACAGAGACTTCTGGTAAGCATGGAGATATTCTTTTTCCAAGATGTGAGGTTGAGAGATCCAGGCAATTATTATTTTTAAACACTTAAATTTAACCGAAACTAACAAATTAAAATATATTTTGAATCATTCAGTGTTATTCTTTCATTCAATAACAGAATAAAAATAACCATAGGATCAAACAATATAAAGTTTTTAAACTGAAAGTACTAGAATCACTCAAAGAGATTGGAACTATTCTTTCCTGAAAAATGTTTCTGGTTTGATTATGTATTATTAGCTTTCCTGAACTCAACTGACTTATGGTAGAATTTAGAATCAACTGACTTTAGGTAGAATTTAGCTTGAATTTAAGGATATGGTCAAAGTGGTTTGTTTCACCTGTCTTCACCTTGACTTCGTTTCCCAAGCTGACAGACAGAGAAATAAACGCCTCTGCAGTGGAGCCTACGCACAATGTCAGAGCAGCCAGGACCCAAGGACAGGACACAGTAGAAGTCACAAACCATTAAAATCAAAGCAGTGGTGTCTTTGGCTTGGTCTGCATAATGGCTTTCAGACATTCCTTAAAGTGGCATAGAGTTTTCAAAATGTTCCATTAGAAACTGCTCCAGTGTAGGTCCCAAGATTCTAAACATTTTGCGTTAGAGAATGAAAGCACCACTGTGATAGCCATGCAGTGTAAACAGACACGTTCAGGAGGGGCAGCTCTGTGGCCTGTGTCTCTGTCCCCCCGCTCGTCTCTCTTTCAGGAAATACTTGATGTTAATTAGGTGGGAGCACTTTCTGCCTTTTACTGATGCACTGCAGGGCCTCTGAGCCTCACTTCTCAACAGATGGTAGGCACTGCAACCTCAAAGCAAAACTGGCTTCTAAACCTCCAGCAGTTCTAGAATCAAAAGATATGAGTTTACGGTTTCAAAGAGTTACCTCACCTGAGTTACTCTTTACAGTTTCAAAGAGTTACCTAAGCAGCATAAAGATGCAATAAAGCCTAAAAAGGTGAAGTCTCAATTTCAAAATTAAGAGACTTTTAACTAAAAGGCAGTAAACTAATTAAGTCATTAGGTTAGAATAAAGTACAATGGCTTATTAATGTTTTGACATGTTAAAACTAGCAGTTACACAATGCTAGCTTGCTTTTGAATTCCTTTATGTTTTATAAATGTATCCACAATAGATACTAAACTACTTAATTTTTGAGAATCCACTCTTTGAACAAGTATCTACTGAGCACCTGCCATGAGCCACGAGGAGAGCTGGGTTCTAGGGACCTAGCTAGGAACTTGGTGGCATGGTCTCTACGTCCACAAACCCACAGGAACACACAACAGTGACTGTGTGTAAGGGTTTCCCTGGTAGCTCAGCTGGTAAAGAATCTGCCTGCAATGCAGAAGACCCTAGTTAGATTTCTGGGTCGGAAAGATCACCTGGAGAAGGGGTAGGCTACCCACTCCAGTATTCTTGGGTCTCCCTGATGGCTCAGTGGGTAAAGAATCTGCCTGCAATGCAGGAGACCTGGGTTCGATCCCTGGGCTGGCAAGATCCCCTGGAGGAGGGCATGGCAACCCACTCCAGTATTCTTGCCTGGAGACTCCCCATGGACAGAGGAGCCTGGCAGGCTACAGTCCATGGCGTCACAAAGAGTTGGATATGACTGAGCATCTAAGCACAGTGTAAAGTTGGGGGAGCAAAAAACTAGGTGAAAAGGGACACAGGGAGATTTCCCCGGAAGTCTCAGTCATGAAAGGCGCCACGTTGGTTTTCAAAGTCTCAGGCAGCAATTGACAACAGTATGGGCTTCTCACAGGATGACGCTGTGATAATCTATAGCGGTGGTACACGATGGCCACAACAGCTTTTAAGGCATCCTGTAGCCATGCCTATGCTGTGTGTGTGTGGGTTTCCTAAGCCTAACAGTCATAGCCAAGTTAGAAAATAAAATGGTGCATTTGGAGAAAAGTAATTCCTGAAACTTTTCTAAGTGTACTGCCACATTTCTGCTGGGACATAAAACAATGAACCATATGCATAATAACTATACATCTATCAATTCCAAAGATAAATTCTTTTGCTTTATGGAAAACTAAAACATCTTATGAACACTGAAATAAAAATTTGAATAGAATTATGGTTCTCTTTATCCTATCTGCCGGGACGAGATACCCCACGCCCAAGGTAAGAGAAACCCAAGTAAGACAGTAGGTCTTGAAAGAGGGCATCAGAGGGCAAATACACTAAAACCGTTCTCACAGAAAACTAGTCAATCTAATCACACAAGGACCACACCCTTGTCTAACTCAATGAAATTAAGCCATGCCCGAGGGGCAACCTGGGATGGGTGGGTCATGGTGGAGAGAGATGACTGGGTGTGGTCCGCTGGAGAAGGGAATGGCAAACCACTTCAGTATTCTTGCCTTGAGAACCCCATGAACAGTATGAAAAGACAAAATGATAGGATACTGAAAAAGAAACTCCCCAGGTCAGTAGAGGCCCAATATGCTACTGGAGATCAGTGGAGAAATAACTCCAGAAAGAATGAAGGGATGGAGCCAAAACAAAAAGAATACCCAGCTGTGGATGTGTCTGGTGATAGAAGCAAGGTCCGATGCTGTAAAGAGCAATACTGCATAGGAACCTGGAATGTCAGGTCCATGAATCAAGGCAAATTGGAAGTGGTCAAACAAGAGATGGCAAGAGTGAATGTTGACATTCTAGGAATTAGCGAACTAAAATGGACTGGAATGGGTGAATTTAACTCAGATGACCATTCTATCTACTACTGTGGGCAGGAATCCCTCAGAAGAAATGGAGTGGCCATCATGGTCAACAAAAGAGTCCGAAATGCAGTACTTGGATGCAGTCTTAAAAATGACAGAATGATCTCTGTTCGTTTCCAAGGCAAACCATTCAATGTCACAGTAATCCAAATCTATGCCCCAACCAGTAACGCCGAAGAAGCTGAAGTTGAACGGTTCTATGAAGACCTACAAGACCTTTTAGAACTAACACCCAAAAAAGATGTCCTTTTCATTATAGGGGACTGGAATGCAAAAGTAGGAAGTCAAGAAACACCTGGAGTAACAGGCAAATTTGGCCTTGGAACACGGAATGAAGCAGGGCAAAGACTAACAGAGTTTTGCCAAGAAAATGCACTGGTCATAGCAAATACCCTCTTCCAACAACACAAGAGAAGACTCTATACATGGACATCACCAGATGGTCAACACCGAAATCAGATCGATTATATTCTTGGCAGCCAAAGATGGAGAAGTTCTATACAATCAGCAAAAACAAGACCAGGAGCTGACTGTGGCTCAGACCATGAACTCCTTATTGGCAAATTCAGACTGAAATTGAAGAAAGTAGGGAAAACCACTAGACCATTCAGGTATGACTTAAATCAAATCCCTTATGATTATACAGTGGAAGTGAGAAATAGATTTAAGGGCCTAGATCTGATAGATAGAGTGCCTGATGAACTATGGAATGAGGTTCGTGACATTGTACAGGAGACAGGGATCAAGACCATCCCCATGGAAAAGAAAGGCAAAAAAAGCAAAATGGCTGTCTGGGGAGGCCTTACAAATAGCTGTGAAAAGAAGAGAAGCAAAAAGCAAAGGAGAAAAGGAAAGATATAAACATCTGAATGCAGAGTTCCAAAGAATAGCAAGAAGAGATAAGAAAGCCTTCTTCAGTGATCAATGCAAAGAAATAGAGGAAAACAACAGAATGGGAAAGACTAGGGATCTCTTCAAGAAAATCAGAGATACCAAAGGAACATTTCATGCAAAGATGGGCACGATAAAGGACAGAGATGGTGTGGACCTAACAGAAGCAGAAGATATTAAGAAGAGGTGGCAAGAATACACAGAAGAACTGTACAAAAAAGAACTTCACGACCCAGATAATCATGATGATGTGATCACTGACCTAGAGCCAGACATCTTGGAATGTGAAGTCAAATGGGCCTTAGAAAGCATCACTAGGAACAAAGCTAGTGGAGGTGATGGAATTCCAGTGGAGCTATTCCAAATCCTGAAAGATGATGCTGTCAAAGTGCTGCACTCAATATGCCAGCAAATTTGGAAAACTCAGCAGTGGCCACAAGATTGGAAAAGGTCAGTTTTCATCCTAATCCCAAAGAAAGGCAATGCCAAAGAATGCTCAAACTACCGAACAATTGCACTCATCTCACACGCTAGTAAAGTAATGCTCAAAATTCTCCAAGCCAGGCTTCAGCAATATGTGAACCGTGAACTTCCTGATGTTCAAGCTGGATTTAGAAAAGGCAGAGGAACCAGAGATCAAATTTCCAACATCCGCTGGATCATGGAAAAAGCAAGAGAGTTCCAGAAAAACATCTATTTCTGCTTTGTTGACTATGCCAAAGCCTTTGACTGTGTAGATCACAATAAACTATGGAAAATTCTGAAAGAGATGGGAATACCAGACCACCTGATCTGCCTCTTAAGAAATCTGTATGCAGGTCAGGAAGCAACAGTTAGAACTGGTCATGGATCAACAGACTGGTTCCAAATAGGAAAAGGAGTACGTCAAGGCTGCATATTGTCACCATGTTTATTTAACTTATATGCAGAGTACATCATGAGAAATGCTAGATTGGAAGAAACACAAGTTGGAATCAAGATTGCTGGGAGAAATATCAATAACCTCAGATATGCAGATGACACCATTCTTATGGCAGAAAGTGAAGAGGGGCTAAAAAGCCTCTTGATGAAAGTGAAAGTGGAGAGTGAAAAGGTTGGCTTAAAGCTCAACATTCAGAAAATGAAGATCATGGCATCTGGTCGCATCACTACATGGGAAATAGATGGGGAAGCAGTGGAAACAGTGTCAGACTTTGTTTTTCTGGGCTCCAAAATCACTGCAGATGGTGACTGCAGTCATGAAATTAAAAGACGCTTACTCCTTGGAAGGAAAGTTATGACCAACCTAGATAGCATATTCAAAAGCAGAGACATTACTTTACCAACAAAGGTTCGCCTAGTCAAGGCTATGATCTTTCCTGTGGTCATGTATGGATGTGAGAGCTGGACTGTGAAGAAGGCTGAGCGCTGAAGAATTGATGCTTTTGAACTGTGGTGTTGGAGAAGACTCTTGAGAGTCCCTTGGACTGCAAGGAGATCCAACCAGTCCATTCTGAAGGAGATCAATCCTGGAATTTCTTTAGAAGGAATGATGCTAAAGCTGAAACTCCAGTATTTTGGCCACCTCATGCGAAGAGTTGACTCATTGGAGAAGACTCTGATGCTGGGAGGGATTGAGGGCAGGAGGAGAAGGGGACGACAGAGGATGAGATGGCTGGATGGCATCACTGACTCGATGGGTATGAGTCTGGGTGACCTCCGGGAGCTGGTGATGGACAGGGAGGCCTGGCGTGCTGCAGTTCATGGGGTCGCAAAGAGTCGGAGATGACTGAGCGACTGATCTGATCTGATCTGATCTGATCCTATCTGCTCCCCAATAATTTTCCGAGATTTAGAAATCCTGTTTCAACATTTTGATTATGTCCATCAGCAAAACTCCACATTAAGCCAACAGTATATAACAGAACTACTGGTTGAATTTACATTTTAGTCAAGCCCTTAACAGAGAAAAAGAAAGACTGGTCTTGATCAGAAGCTCTAGATTCCAGTTCTGCACATCTGCTAATGTAATCAATGATGGATGGAAGGATAAGAAAACAATATTTATTGAAAACTTACTATGTGCCAGGCACGGTGCTGTGTGTTTCTCAAGGATCATTAAATGTATTTCCACACCACAATGGGGGTAGAGATGAGCCTGAAATGAAGAAATTGAGCCTCAAAAGAAGCTTACCAGCTAGCAGGCAGCTGAACTGAAGCACAACCCAGGCAGTCTGACAACAGCTACACAGCTAAAATAAACCTGAATTCTTCAAAAGAAAAACATTATATAAAGGACTTCTTTCTTAGTTTAATCATTTTAGGTATATCTCTGTCTTTGTATTAAGTCACATATTACACATTTTTTTCAACTACCAGAGTTCTGAAAAGTAATGGTTAGTACTTTCCCTATCATTTCTTATCTGAGATAATTTCCAAAGTGTGATTCTGTGAAAAGGGCAGATAATTCCTTTACAATGAGAAGAAGCAAAAGCCCAGAGAAACTGTCATTTGACATGAGTGATCATGAGTGACATGAGTGGCCATCTCTGAACCTGAACCCAAGTCTTCTAACCCCATCACATCCCACCTCTCTGGTAGGTGGTTCAGTCGTGTCCAATTCTTACGACTCCATGGACTGCAGCCTGCCAGGTCCTCTATCCCTGGGATTCTCCAGGCAAGAACACTGCAGTGGGTAGCCATTTCCTTCTTCAGGGGATCTTCCTGACCCAGGAATCGAACCCGGGTCTCCTGCACTGCAGGCAGATTCTTTACCAACTGAACTGTGAGGGAAGCCCGATCATGTCCGACCTCTCTAAGATCTCATGAATTGTCGTATGGTTTTTCTTCAAGGACAGTTTTCTAGTTTTTAAAAAGGTGACTTTCAATGCCATGAAACTTAGGGTGTGTAGTTTCACAGATGCAGTCCCCTCCAACTACATGAAACAGCTGCCCTAGTTTCTCTAGTTCACTTGTTCTCTGTAGTACCTGTGGGTTTTCCCATTCTCCACAGGAGGCTCATCATATTAGTTACCTCGTCTTTTTTTTTTTTTTTGGTATTTTTTTAACTGAAAGTATTAGTTGATTTACAGTGTTTCAGGTGTATTTTAATAAAGTGTTTAAACATCTGTAACTATTCTTTTTCAGATTCTTTTCCGTTATAGGTTATTACAGGTACTGAATATAGTTTCCTGTGGTATACAGTAGATCTTCCTATTTATTTTATATTTAGTAGTGTATCTATTGATCCCAAGCTCCTAAATTATCCCTTCTCTTGCTTCTGGCAACCATAAGTTTGTATTCTATGTCTGAGTCTATCTTTGTTTTGTAAATAGGTTCATTTGTATCATTAAAAAAAAATTCTGCATATAAGTGATATCATATTTGTCTTTATCCATCTGACTGACTTAATGTGATAACCTCTAGGTCCATCCATGTGCTGCAAATGGCATTATTTCATTCTTGTTATGGCTGAGCAGTATTCCATTACACACACACACCGCACATATTCTTTGTCCATTCATCTGTTGATGGATATGATGCTTCCATGTCTTGGATATTATAAATAGTGCTGCTGTGAACAGTGGGATGCATCCATCTTTTCAATAAGAGCTTTTGTCTTTTCTGGATATATGCCCAGACTGGATCATATGGTAACTCTACTTTTAGTTTTTTTAAGGAACCCTATACTATTCTCCTGGAGAAGGTGATGGCACCCCACTCCAGTACTCTTGCCTGGAAAATCCCATGGACAGAGGAGCCTGGTGGGCTGCAGTCCATGGGGTTGCTAAGAGTCAGGCATGACTGAGCGACTTAACTTTCACTTTTCACTTTCATGCATCGGAGAAGGAAATAGCAGCCCACTCCAGTGTTCTTGCCTGGAGAATCCCAGGGACAAGAGGAGCCTAGTGGGCTGCCGTCTATGGGGTCGCACAGAGTGGGACACGACTGATGTGACTTAGCAGCAGCAGCATACTGCATTCTCCATAGTGGCTATATCAATTACATTTCCACCAACAGAGCAAAAGGATTCCCTTTTCTCCACACTCTTTCTGGCATTTATTATTTGTAGATTTTTTGATGATAGCCATTCTGATCAATATGAGGTGATACACTTCATTAGACTTTTGATTTGCATTTCTAGCAATGTTGAGCATCTTTCCATGTGCTTTCTGGCCATTTTTATATCTTTGGAGAAATGTATATTTGATCTTCTGTGCATTTTTTTTTGATTGGGTTGTTTGCTTTTTTTTTTGATATTGACCTGCAAGTGCTGTTTGTATATTTTGGAGATCAATCTCATGTTGATCTTATCATTTGCAGATATTTTCTCCCATTCTGTGAGCTGTCTTTTTGCTTTATTTATGGTTTCCTTTGCTGTGCAAAAGCTTTTAATTATATGCAATTTGTTATTTTCATTACTCTAGGAGGTGTATCCAAAAAGATCTTGCTGTGATCCATGTTAAAAAATGAGTTGCCTATGTTTTCCTCTATGAGCTTTATAATATCCAGTCTTACATTTAGGTGTTTAGTCTGTTTTATTTTTGGATATGATGTTAGAGAACGCTCTAATTTTATTCTTTTACATGTAGCTGTCCAGGTTTCCCAGCACTACTTACAGAGGCTGTCTGTTCTTCACTGTATCTTTGTGTTTCCTTTGTTGTAGACTGGGTGACTGTAAGTGTGAGCATCATTTCTGGACTTGCTATCCTGTGCCATTGATCTGTATTTCTGCTTTGTGTGTGTGTGTGTGTGTGCCAATACCACACCGTTTTGATTACGACATCTTTGTAGTGTAGTCTGAAGTCAGGGAGAATGATTCCTCCATCTGTTTTTCTTTCTCAAGATTGCTGTGGCTATTCAGGGTCTTTTGTGTTTTCACACAAATTTAGAAGATTCTTGTTCTGGTTCTGTGAAAAATGTCATTGCTAATTTGGTAGGTATCGCACTAAATCGGTAGATTGCCCTGGGTAGTATAGTGACTTTGACAGTATTGATTCTTCCAATCCACAACACAGTATACCTTTTCACCTGGTTGTGTTATCTTTCTGTTATCAGCATCTTACAGTTTTCAGAGTACAGGTTCTTTGTTTCCTGCACTTTGTTGTCTCCTACGGCTTTACCAGTGAGCTTTCCCATTCATAATTTTCCTGTTTCTAGTCATGGCCTTTTCTTTTCCAGCTACAGGAGTTCCTTCAGCATTTGTTGTAAAGCTGGTTTGGTGGTGCTGAATTCTCTCTTTTGCTTTTCTATAAACATTTGATTTCCCCATCAAATCTGAACAAGAGACTTTCTGGGAAGACTATTCTTGGTTGTAGGTTTTTCCCTTTCATCACTTTAAATACATGATGCCACTCCCTTCTGGACTACTGAGTTTCAGCTGAAGAATCAGCTGATAACCTCATGGGGATTCCCTTGTATCTTCTCTTGTTGCCTTTGCTGCTGCTGCTAAGTCGCTTCAGTCGTGTCCAACTGTGTGACCCCATAGATGGCAGCCCACCAGGCTCCCCCGTCCCTGGGATTCTCCAGGCAAGAACACTAGAGTGGGTTGCCATTGCCTTCTCCAATGCATGAAAGTGAAAAGTGAAAGTGAAGTCGCTCAGTCGTGCCCGCCCCTCAGCGACCCCATGGACTGCAGCCCACCAGGCTCCTCCATCCATGGTATTCTCCAGGCAAGAGTACTGGAGTGGGGTGCCATTGCCTTCTCCACTTGTTGCCTTTAAGATTCTTTAATTTTTGTCCATTTAGTATGTGTCTCAGCATGTTCCTCCTTGGATTTATCCTGTATGGGACTCTCCACACTTCCTGGACTTGAGTGTTTCCTTTCCCATATTAGGGAAATTTTCATCTATTATCTCTTCAAATATTTCCTTGGGTCCTTCTTCTCTCTTTTGTTTCTGAGAACCCTAGAATGCAAATGTTGGTACATTTAATGTTTTCCCATAGGTCTTAAGATTGTCCTCATTTCTTTCCATTTTCAAAAACATTCTCTTCTGCAGCAGTGATTTCTACCCATCTGTTTTCCAGCTCACTTATTCTTCTGCTCTTGATTCCTTCTATTTTTCATTTCAGTTATTGTGTTGTTCATCTCTGATGATGATGGTGACTTCATAAAGTTCCTAAGTTTTCCTTCTTCTGCAATTTTTTGGAGTAGTTTCAGAAGGATAGGCATTAACTCTTCTATAATGGTAGAATTCACCTGTGAAGCCATCTGGTCCTGGTCTTTTGTTTGTTGGGAGGTTTTAAATTATTGATTCAATTTCAGTAATGGTAACTGGTTTTTTCACATTTTCTATTTCTTCCTGGTTCAGTCTTGGGGAGATAATACCTTTCTAAGAATTTGTCCATGACTTCTAGGTTGTCCATTTTATTGGTGTATAGTTATTTGTAGGTAGTCTCTTATAATTCTTTGTATTTCTGTGACATGAGTTGTACTTTCTTTATTTTTACTTCTGATTTTACTGATTTGGGCCCTCTCCTTTTTTTCTTGATGAATCTGGCTAAAGACTTATCAGTTTTGTTTATCTGTTCAATGAACTAGCTTTCGGTTTCATTGGGTTTTGTTTTTTGTCTCTGGGTGTGATCTTTAAATGACATGATCAGGTCTCTCTGAGGAGGTGACATTTAAACTTAAGAGATAAAGAATGAAGAGAACCTATATTGCTATGTGGAAGACTGTGAAGATGAGAATTTCAGGAGGGAGCAACAAGTGCAAAAGTCCTGAGGTTGGAAAGATATTGGAGTGCTGAGGCCACTATAAGAAGCCAGCATGACAGGAGAGAAGGGAGCAAGGGGGACAGCAGTGCTAGAAAAAGTTAAGAGAAATGGAAGACGCCTTAGGTAATGAACTGGAGTAGGAATTAGGGAATTCTAGGGAGAAGGCAATGGCAGCCCACTCCAGTACTCTTGCCTGGAAAATCCCATGGATGGAGGAGCCTGGTAGATTGCAGTCCATGGGGTTGCTAAGAGTTGGACACGACTAGGCAACTTCACTTTCACTTTTCACTTTCATGCATTGGAGAAAGAAATGGCAACCCACTCCAGTGTTCTTGCCTGGAGAATCCCAGGGACAGCAGAGCCAGGTGGGCTGCCATCTATGGGGTCACACAGAGTCAGACACGACTGAAGTGACTTAGCATAGCATAGCATAGGGGCCTACTGCCTGGAAAATCCCATGGACGGAGGAGCCTGGTAGGCCGCAGCCCATGGGGTCACGAGGAGTCGGACACAACTGAGTGACTTCACTTTCACTTTTCACTTTCATGCATTGGAGAAGGAAACGGCAACCCACTCCAGTGTTCTTGCCTGGAGAATCCCAGGGATGGGGGAGCCTGGTAGGCTGCTGTCTATGGGGTCACACAGAGTCAGACACAACTGAAGTGACTTAGCAGCAGCATGAACCTAGATAAATTCAGACTCTTCAGTCTAGTATATTCAAAAGTTACACTCAACACATTCTTCTACCTCACCCTGCCTTCACCAGCTGCTACTTACCACTACACTGTCACACCTAACTTCTCCACTATCTGTTAATCAATTTCTTAAGACATTCTTGTGATGAAATAAACCTAAAGACACCAAATCACCCTGCCCCCAAGTGGGTCACTTTTCTATTTTTCCTTATCAAGCATGCAATGTTTCTGCTAAATTACTTATTCATTAGTCTATTTTCATATATTTTCATTACTCCATATTTATATACTTGCCTCTGTCCCCATTAGTTTAAAAGTTCTATGAGATGAAGATTCTCATCTACTGACATTTTATTTCAAGAAACCATCAGTGACCGGGGCTTAGCAGTGTCAGTTACTCTAACCATTGAATGACCTGTCTCAAAAATTTGAAGAAAGTTAGGTCCACACTGAATCAGGTAGAGAGTAAAATCTGGACCATATCTGAGTATGTCCTAAAAGTGATTCAAGGTCCACAACTCTCCTCTCTTGGTGTGTTATCATCTATCTTTATCCATATTTCAAAAACTTTCATCTTTTGTTAGAAATGCATGGATAATATTGGAAGAGAAAAATAATGTTAATAGCAGTTACCTCTACAAAATGGGAGTTGGGAGGGTCAAGGTCAGGGTTGGTGATGGTAGAGGAAATGGTAATACGGATTTTTCTGTGGTCCTGATTATTTTTAAGTTTTTAGACTACACTGTGCAGCATATGGGATCTTAGTTCCCCAACCAAGGATTAAACCTGTGCCCACCCTGCATTGGGAACATGCAGTCTTAACCACTGAACTGCCAGGGAAGTCCCATCTGAGGTACCAATTCTTTATAATCTTAGTATTGTCTAAATATTCCATAATGAACTTGCTTCTTCATATAAACACTTGTACTAAAAAAGACATACTAACTTGACATGGAAAACATGACAACTAATTTGACATGGATGAAGTTTTAAAACTGGGTACAAGGCTTATGATTCCAGTATTTGAAAAGTTGTTGAAGCACAAGTCCTCTATTGAAAGTAGATGGCTTAAAAAACAAAAGTTAATGATACAGAATCTTGAATTGACAAATTAAGGTAAGTACTGCCATAATTACTTCTCCCAAAGAAACACTTGCTTCCCTGGTGGGTCTGCCCTCGTGGCTCAGAATGAGCCAATGGTAAAGAATCAGCCTGTACTGCAGGAGACCTGGGTTCGATCCCTGGGTTGGGAAGATCCCCTGGAGAAGGGAAAGGCTACCTACTCCAGTATTCTTGAGAATTCCATAGACAGATGAGCCTGGTGGGCTACAGTCCATAGGGTCTCAAAGAGTCGGGCATGACTGAGCAACTAACACTTTCACTTTTTCCAAAGAAATACTTAACCCCTGCAAAATTCCTAGCTCTTGCCATCCTGTCCTGTAGTTTTAAGTATTATTCATATAGCAATGCCCCATATTTTCTTTTCCCCTGAACTCTACATTCAGACATCCCAATGTCTCCACTGAGATAACTAATGGTAATTCATACATCCCAATGTCTCCACTAAGATAATTAATAGTAATTTCAAAATTCAACATACCCAAGGTCATGATTTGACTTACTATTCTCCAATTTGCTCCTCCAACGTTATTCTAAAATCATAGTATCACCATCCGTTGCCCAAAATCAGTCTTCTTTGATTTCTTCTTTCTTCACATCCAACCTATCACCAAATCCTGTTATCTGTTTCCAGCAAAAGACTCCTCCCTATGACTACCACTCCAATCTAGGCTCTCACCATCTCTCACCTAGATGACTACAATTTTGCCCCACTGCAGCTTGTTCTCCATCTATTAAAGGAATCTAAGGCAGACCATGTCACCCCCTTATTACCATCAGACTCAGAATAAAATTTAGATTCCTTACTTTGGACCCATAGCCCTAAGTGGTCAGGCCCTTGTCAATCTCTACAACCTTATCACCTACCGTTTCCCATCATACTCACTGGACTTGGCTTACTAGCATTCTTTTCCAGTCTAAAAGCTCATTCCTGCTTTCATATCTTTAGTTTTATTGTTCATCAAAATACTTTTGATATTGGTGACTTTCTTCTCATCACTCAAGGTCACCATTCCCCAATGACCCTCTAACTTTGTCTGATAACCCAGTGTGTGCCCATCACTAAAATGGTGGACGTACACAGGTCTTCAATGAGTATTTGTTGAATGAATAGCTGAAACAAGTCTTAATATTTAATCAAGCTTCCTGGGTATGGAAAGTTGTTCCAACTGATCCTTACTTTGTAAGGACAATTCATCCACACCCCGCCCACCCCGCCTCCAAACCACCAGCCACCTCCCACAAAAACTCCATCCCAAACCTCCTTAGACATATACCACATTGTTAAAGTCTATGTTCTGTATTTGGCTGTTGCAAAAATATGAAACATGAGCCTAGATATGTAGTTTTTATGCACCCAGGAGTATTGCTTCCTTTGGAAATATTTCTCACCTTTAAGTCAGCACTTAGTGTGCATGTTTATCTAATTTCATCTAGGTTAAACTGTATGTGCTGTGGTACAGAATATGAAGGAACTCATGTGATCTGCCCCGTGTTAACACTTAACATACTCCCACAGATGAACATAGGCTCTGCATCTTTCCAAGGAGAGTTCTGACTCACTTCAGACTCTGCCACTACCAACAAGCAACTTTATAGCTTTCTTTGTTATAAAAATAAGGGATCTAAGACCAATCTCAATAAAACTTACTGAACTAGTATTTAGTGATATGGAGCGAGAGAAAACTTAGGATGAAAATGAACAGCAACAAGGTCAAAACGTCAAATTAAAATGTTCGTAAACTTTGAATTTTGTCAAAATGAATCTTAGAATTCAAGTATCAATTTTTATGGTTCAAGCCACTATAAATCTTATATAAATCTTCTCATGGACCATAAGAACACACATCAGTTTGTGAAGTGTGATTATTTGGGCTCAACTTTTGTCTAAGAAATATAAATTTAATTATGACTCTTAATAACTATATTTAAACCAAACTGTTTCTTCAAAGAATCTTTACTGTGTTTAGCCAGTAAAGAAACTACTAATGAATGCTTTCTCTTTACAAGGTATTACAGACAAGATTATAGTTGTAAGTCTAAACTTCAGGTGCAGATCATCAAATCTGAATGGTACAAGGATACAGTATATATATATAGGCCATATATGGCCTATATGGCCTATATATATATATATGGCCTTATATATATATATATATATATATATATAAAGCCTTTTAAATGGTTTTGAATCAGATGTCAATATTAATGTTGAAAGTAATATTAACATCATAAACATATATGTATGTATGTATATAGAGAATATGAATGAATGGATAATGAACTTAAGAATGAGAATGTATATGAACCAGAGCAATCTTTCTTTGGGTTAATTATAATTACTTCTATATGAAGTCTCTAAACTTCTAAAGAATTTCCTAGTTTGTATTAAAATGCACTTCAAAAAAACCATGAAAACATAAATTTAGTTGACAGACTACAGTGGGATTCAGAAAAAGACACAGTGAATATAGACTTAGGTGCAGTTTCATGCTGGTGATTTTTCTTTTTTTAAAATGTAAGCCACTAATTTTTTTAAGAAAAAAATTTAAACCAAAAGTTGCATATGACTATTACACACAAACTGAAACATAAGTGACTTTTAGCACAGTGTATACATGCTTACATAAACTCAAATATTTACACATTTAAAACAATTTCCATTTAACATAAGAAATTTCTGAAATACATAAAAGCATTAATACTTTCTATAAAACTACAATTAAAACATCAATTTCCTACAAGCATATAAAACATCAAGTGCTTTCTTGGAGTTTCAAGTTACCTCTTTAAAACAAGATCTTGCTTGCATATATAGTCTTTCTCCAATAATCAGTATGAACTCTTTATTTCCCCAAGAGGTTTATTTTTCAGGTACATTATAACTTCAAGAAAACGGACCCAACAATTATGCAATGTAATTATGTCATAACAACTTAATTGCACATAATGCTTTAAAGTAGGTTTGGATGACGTTCTCAAACACTTTGGTATTTGTTCTTCAGGGACTTCTATTAGAAATGACAGGAATTGTAAGTCCCTTCAATCCCCATTTTGCTTTAAAATGGACAAGTCTTTGGTTAAAGTTTCTACATTTTGGGCATTTATTATTAATTAAAATGGTCCCCAAACCAATAAATGGTGCTACTGTTATTAATTCAAAAGACTTCATTTAACTTGCTTCTGATGCAGGAGGCTACAGATATTCATTTACTATAACATGTCATTGATAGTTTCAATCTTTCACTTATAAGCAGAGAAATCAATAGGTTTAGTCAGTATTTCTCTGTTCATTTTCTGTTATAACCTAAACTATACAGTAATTTTCAGTAACTAGAGAGATACTGTTCCACAGTATATGTGATTATGATTGGAAAGGTGTACAGAATTAAATTTAGAATTAGCTTACTTGGAATAAGTCAATATTAGACTGTTCAGTAATTCTGCATTAACTATAGTAGGTTGCCAGGTAATGCTTATTTAAAAACCCCAAACCATTCCATTTACAAGAGAAATTGTTGCAAATGTATAAAACAGCAGATATACAAGGAGAACACCAAACATACTTTATTAGCACAAAAAAGCAGCCGTAACAAGGCACAGCAAGCAGAAACATACATTAGCAGTCAAAGGGTTAGTGTTGCATACAAATATAGCTTTTCTTTTTTGTGGCCTTGGCGATAGCCATTGGGATGTAAAATAACTTTCTGTAGCAGCAGGTAAGGAAACTAGGGAGCACTCACCAGTGGTACAGAGCACGTTAACAGAAAGACACAAGAACGGATTTGACTACTTTAGTGCAAAAAGTCTAAGACGGACTATAAATTCGGTTCAATACTAAGAAGCAAACACTAGAACTTGGTATTACGTCCAAAATAGCTCACTCAAGTAGTATTGCATACTATTCTAAGTGACAAAAAGGTGCTAAGTAAAGTTATTTACAGATACAATGGTTGTACAGTACCTTTTAAATCAGCAATTTAGGTTTCAGATTTTCCATTAAAAATTAAGTGCACTGAAATTCTATAACTTGTACTTAAGCAATTCAGCTATGAGAGTTTACAACAAAGAGATAAATACTGCCATCCAAATTATGAGTTACAGTTTAACAGTAATTTCAACGACCAGCAACCACTGTAGTTAGTATCCTCTGACTTGTCTAGGTATCTTCTTGTCTCACTGTCTTCATGGTTCATAAACTCATCATGGGCATAGAAAAAGATCCAACTTTAACGAACCAGCAACTCGACTGCACATGTCAACTTAAAAAAATCACACGCAGGCCTACCTCGCAGCAGCTATTTCCAATGCGCTTTAAGTTAAAGCACTCATTAAAAAATGAATACCTAAGGCCTTAAATAAAATTCTACTACCAACTTTTTATAAGTCTGAAATTTTAAGAACTACTACTTAGAAAACCTGGTTTACTTAACAGTACCTTTTGCAGAAGAGAAAAGGAGACTGACTATAAACTATATCAACACTTACGTGAACTGCACTATGCCCTTGTGGCCAGAAAATTGCATTTTTATTTTTTTCTAAAACGAAGGCAGTCTTTATGTTTTTGGACTTCCAAACTTGACTTATAGTAACTATAAACATCACTACTTTTGGAAGGTTATAGAAAAATTCTTAGAAAAAATAATAATTTCAAACATTAGTCATACTGTTGAAATACTCATTCAATATTAATAATTTGTTCTTCAGTAAGAAATAGAATTCTTCATAGCAAATGCCCCAGAGTTGCTTCACTGTTACTACAGCCATTAAAAACCAAACTGTCAGCTAAATCGGCAGAATGTTTCTGCAGCCTTACTGAATACCTGTAGCTCTATCCCCTGTTGTCTCAATAGGCACCACATTTACTGAGTAAAAGTAACAGCAGTTTGCACCTGACAGATACTAACACTAAGCTTGCATACTGTACTGAAGAAACCGAACACTGATATGTGTGCTTGCTATAGGTATACTGCCTGATGCACATAAAAGCAGATCTAGTTAATGCCCTTTGGGATGGGAGGGTTTACTTTGCTTTGACTGGTTCTCGTTCTAGCCAGCGAACTCTAACTTTCTGTTTATAATGATACTCTTTTAAAAAATCCTGTAACATCGATGGTAAAGGGAGCCCATCAATTCCATCATACGTCGTGCATCTGCAGATGACTGCACGGCAGATGTACTGCAGGCTAAAAGGGAAAGTCCTGTTTAGTGATATTGTAAGCAATGGTTCAAAAAACATGCAAGAGCTGGGGTCTTTGTAATGTTCCAAAAGTCCTGTTACAGTGGAGGAGTGAAACACACACGGGTCATGGGCATCGAAACTAAAGTTGTGATTCCACTGTTCAATTCGGGCATGCAGGGACCTGTTGTAGCGACGGAAGCTCACAGAGAAGAGGTAGTCCTCTTGTGCAGAGTCCCTGAGCAAAAATGTACCTTCAGGTTTCCCTTCCAGAAGGGCTTCTGCTTCGTAGCGGTCCATCACTCCCCAGTAACAGGGATTACCTGTGATCTGGAGCAAGTCCGGCACGAGGCAGTGTATGTAATCAATCTGCGTGTGGACTTTCCAGGCTCCCTGTCTGCTAACATGGGCATGGCTGTCTCCAGACACCTGACGTTGCTTCTGCCTCCGTGACTGCAAACACAGCGTGGTTGTGTCCTCTTCTGAGTCACAATTAGCTTGTGGAATTGCAGAACTGTCCCCATTTACTTCAGTCATTCCAGGAGCTAACTTTGGTCCCAGTTTATATAACGGGTTAACCTGTGCAGTGGCTTCGAATGTATGTATTTGTGCGTTGGGCGGGGGGTCTACCCCTTCTTCAATACTAAGCCGCCTTCTCTCTCGAAGCCGATCTTCTTCATCTTCTGTAGAAACCAAGGATGGATCAAATGTATCAAAAAATGTTGAATGTGGGCTCACAGGGGCCGTATGCTGCTTAATCAAATGCCATTTTTGGGCCAAATCTGAGCCAGCAGGAAAAGGGCATTTCTCAAGCATTAATTCAGAAAGATGTATTTTTCTTTTATTAGAAAATAGGGGCTTTGACTGCTTGCTGTAAGTTCTCATGGGAAAACACAAGCCCACAGTATCCTGCAACCTCTGTCTCAGAGAGCGACTTCCTACAGTCCTGCTGGACACACTGTCCATGTCGTGCATGGAGCTGACACCGTACCGCCGCTCTCTCCTTTGAAGTCCACTTCGAGTTCTACCAAACTTTTTATCTGTATCCAGTGAACTCTGTGTCTTTGTAGAACAGGAATGTTTCTTCTTCCCACCCCAAGGAGCATGTCGAGAGTAGGAATCTCTTCTTGCAAGTCTTGTTCCTGGGGTGACACATGAGTCATTATCCTTTTCAATGCTTATTTCAACAATCTGAGGAATTTCAGCGGCACAGTTTTGGTTTCTCCTTGAAGAATTCTTTGAAGGGCTTAACCCTAGTTGTAAGGCAACGTTTTCTCTTAAGGGACTGCTTTGCTGCTGAGGAGCTGAGTCTCCTAAACTGATGTTTTTCTCTTTGACAGACAAACATCTGTTGGAGTTCATATCCACATTTTCACTACGGCTTCCTCCTTCGTGACCAAAGAGATTCTGACACCTGTACTTGAAGTTATTCCACATTTTCCCCACTTTATCCATTGATTATAAGACCTAAAGACAAAAAATAGAAAAAAAAGAAAATAAGTTAATCAAAGGAGTGTGTGAAAACAAAAAAGGCAGTAAGTACCCACTCTTCTTTTTCTCATGGGAAACATCAGTGGTTTTGGTCAGAAATTTACATTACATCACCCCGTTACTGTGATAAAGGTTATGAGACCCTACTGTGACATCATTATTCAAGCAAGTCCTCACTTTCTGCTGCTGCTAAGTCACTTCAGTCGTGTCCGACTCTGTGTGACCCCATGGACGGCAGCCCACCAGGCTCCCCACCCCTGGGATTCTCCAGGCAAGAACACTGGAGTGGGTTGCCATTTCCTTCTCCAATGCGTGAAAGTGAAAACTGAAAGTGAAGACGCTCAGTCATATCTGACTTTTAGCGACCCCACGGACTGCAGCCTACCAGGCTCCTCCATCCATGAGATTTTCCAGGCAAGAGTACTGGAATGGGGTGCCATTGCCTTCTCCCCTCACTTTCTACTTCCCTTCAAACAGAATATAGAACTCAGAGGAAAGGAAACAAACCCTTTTAATTAAAACCTGGTGGCTTTTTCATATGTGTTGTTGTTGGTAATATCTAAGTTGTGTCTGACACTTTGCAACCCCACGGACTGTAGGCCACCAGGCTCATCTGTCCATGGGATTTCCCAGGAAAGAATACTGGAGTGGTTGCCATTTCCTTCTCCAGGGAATCTTCCCGATCCGTGGGATCTCCAGGAATCAAACCTGTATCTCCTGCATTGCAGGTGGATTCTTTACCACTGAGTCATCAGGCCACTACGACATTGGTTTCTGTCTCCTTACTCTGAATAATTTAGGTACTGCCTCAAGTATTATAAAGGGAAAATATGTTTTGCATTGTTGAAACACATCTTCATTCAACTTCTTTAAAGTGATAATCAGGACCACATTTGTGTAATACATCAAAATTAATTAAAAAAACCTTTAAGCAGTAATCTAATTTCACTTACCAACTAACTCTACTCCACTCATCTAGCAATCTAAGCCTTACAGGTCAATCACTTGCAAAAATTCTTAATCTGCCCTCCTCACCCTATGACATAATTTTTTTCCATGATTTTGAAGTAGTTTGAGTGTAACAGAAAACAGGAAAAAAGAAAGACAATACAGTGTTTACATAGAAGGTAAGTGTCTCGATTCTTAATCCTGGAAAAACTTGAAAATAACAGAGTAATAGAAAAAAAGTTATGATACTACAGTAATTAAAAAATAAAAACTATGCAGTTTGGGTTTTTTTATTCTTGCTCCTTTAAAAAAAATCTAAAGCAGTTCATGGCACTTTACAAGTAAATTATTTTAAGACTATGACATTTACAGGCACGCTGTCTCATTTAGTAACCTAAAAATCAACATTAGATGAAATAGAAAAGCCTAAACTTCAACCAGTTTTATCACAATATGACAGAATCTTTTTGTCACAATATCACAAGAATCTTTTTCTTCTTCTGACATTTAATATTTATGGCACTTTTCCCCCTGAATTTTTTGTTCATGTTTATTTACTATCTCATTGTGTACTATCCTGCACAGTTCAGGATCAGTATTAGAAAACTGAGTTTTAACAGTGATAAGAGTCAATAGAGCTGATCTTTCCATAACTGACTAAATCTCTTTATCAGAAATACTTCCATTTTCAAGAAGCTGATTAGGAGCAAGAGAAATGAACTTTCTTAAGAAGAATTATGTATCTTCCCTTTAGTTCAAGAAAGGGTCTTGAACTAACAGTGCTCTTGGAATAGTGATAATGCCAACATAGATAATTTATGTCTCTGAAATCATAAAATGTATGGTGAGAGTCCTCTTTATTAAAAGCATACTGTTAAGTACATAGAAATTTGCATGACAGGTGATATATGTTCTAATAAAATCTTAGATGGGACTGTTAAATCTATTAAACTCTGTCAGAACATTTTGCTTCCTCCTTGTAAAAAAAATCTTTTGTAAGCATTTTTTGAGTCTTATACCATTTGAACATGTTTTGTTTTTATCACTTATTGTTTATATATTAAGATTTCACTTATGGCCCTATTATTTTTAGGACTAATTCCTGCTCCATTTTTGTTGACTCTAGAATTTGTAGATGTACTTTTCGAACATCCTAGCCCCTTTTAGCCTGGATTCCTTCTCATTTCTTAAAGTTGCTTTTTATTTTTACCTAATTCATACATTTACAGTTTCAAAGGTCAAACACTATTACAAGGCTTATATCAAAAAGGAGTACTGCTTGATACACTCTCTCCATTCTTGATTCCCACTCCCATGGGTCAAGGAAAGTTACTGTGAATTTTGTTAAGCTGTTTCTGCTGCTGTTTTCCTGTTTCTAGATAATGTGTTCATATCAGTTGACAACATTCTAAGATGGAAATAATTCACCCTCAGAATCTGGGGGGCCTTATTCCACTATTCTAATGGCTTCAATTTGGCTGTTGAAAAGTCTAATGTTATATCAGTTCCCAGTCTTCTGCATGTGACCTGTTTTTATTTCGTGAAAGACTGCAGCTTCTTTGTATAGTGTGGGACCTTTTTTACACTCATTGTGCCAGGCCCTTTCAATTTCTTTTTACTCCATCATCTTCCCTCCCTCCCTCCCTCCTTAAAGTTCATTAGACACTAGACACTAAAATCTAGTGTCTAGTGTCTAAAGTTCACTAGACACTAGATTCATCTTCTGATTATCATATATCTCCTTTTTAAGATTGTCTTTCTTTTCATTTTCTACTGGTAGATTTCTTTGACATCACTATCCAACAGTTGTAGTGTGGTTACAGTTCTTTGTATCACAGTTGTAATTTTCAAGACAAATTTTCTTGTTCTCTGAATGTTCTTTTTAATAGTATCCTATTCCAGCTTCCTGGATATAATACCTCATTTCTCTAAGGATACAAAATTTTAAAACGTTTTCCTTTTTTCTTCTTTTAACATTTTAAATATTTTTATCTGTTTCTTCTAAGTATATTGTTTTTTCTCCTTAAATCTTTAGGTCTTTGTTTTTTACTTCAGAGGCTTTCTCTAAGTGTCTGATGATGCATCAACACCGACACGTGGATCAGAAGCTCTGTTTGCTGGGGGGTGGGGAGGAGGGGGCGGATGGGGGGCGGGGGGTGGTGCTTGCTGACTGGTTGGCTTTATAACAATGTGATGAGACAGTTGGTTTTTTATTAGGGAATCCTCAAAAGTTACTATCTGTAAGCTTTGTCTCCTGGCTGTTCATCCGGGAAAGAAACGCTCCAATCTCCTGTGTGGGGCATATACTCCAGTACTCAGAACTCCTGAGTACAGGGAAGGTGAGTTGCGAGGTCTTAACTTCAGTATTCTCACTTTCACTTAGTCTCTGTGTTTCAAAAGTGGTGCTTATTTCCAAAAGATATACCAACTTTAGTTATGACTAAATTTCTTAAACTCCTCCCAGCTCTGACCTCTAGTTTTATCCTCGGTAAAGGAACAGTCATTTCCAGGCTGCTCAGGGTGCAAGACACATGGGAGACTGACACACGGACTGCCCACTGTTCTGTTTCCAGCTCCACACTCTACGCTTACCACCAGGGGTAACTGGTTCCTCAAATTTTTGAGCCAGCAGCATAAACTGGTTGCAGAAGCACTGAAGGGGCCTCTTAAATTATCTGTAGCGAAAGCAGTTTCTTTTTAATTTCATAGACTGATTCTTTTGTAAAATATAATAAAATTGCTTTAAAAATAAAATGTAAAAAAGACATGAAATATAAGTGCCAAGTTTCTTACTAATTGAACAGATATAAAGTTAACTGTTAAATTACTATAAAATATTTTAAATGCTTGTTTTTAATTTCTATACTTAACCTGTCAAAAACTGGTAACAAACTGTAGGCTGACACCGGTTCACGGTCCATACTTTGAATAGCTCTGGTGCAGAACTGTGCTGTCTGGTACATGTGGTTATTGAGTCCTTGAAATGTGGTTAGTGCCACATATTGAAATAACAAGTTTGGATATAACTGGTAAAATATTGTAGTAGAATTCATTTCATCTGCTTCTTTTTATTTTTTAAATGTGGCCACTAGAAAATTTTAAATTACATATATGGTTCAAATTATATTTCTACTGGACAGCACTGATCTAGCGCAGGGGTCAGCAGGCTGTAGCCCAGGGAGGAAATCTGGCCTGTGGCCTGCTTCTGTATAGACTCAAGCTAAGAATGGTTTTTACATTTTTAAAGGGATTAAAAAAAACAAAACCAAAAAGGCCAGAAAGAACATTCAACAGAGATCACATGTAGCCTACAAAGTCTAAAGTATTTTCTATCTGGCTCTTTACAGAAGAAGTTTGTTGACCTTGGTCTAGTGTATGTAAGATAATAAGCCATACCACTGCACAGACTAGAAGAATAATATTCAAAAAGTACAGAAATCTCTCATCTCCATGTTTATAAGATACTTTTTGTAGCTATCTAAAGATACTTCTTTGACAAGCAAATTATACCTAAAAAAATAACCATTCATTTTAGAAAGCGACCAAACTTAAAACCACGTATTCTCATATACAGCTCTTTGTAAGCTGTATGAACAAGCTGCATGACAGGCCAGGTGACAGCAGGCAGTTTCTAACACTAAACCTCAGGTTCAGTTTCACAGAGCATGAAATTCAGTGATCTCTCTATTCCTAATGTGGAAGGCTGCTGCTAGATTGCATTGTGACAAAATATCCTAACTTAAAAGACTAGTATGCTTCCATACTCCTTGGGGACAGAAAATGGATTTTTTTCTTGATATGGGGAATGCTATGTGGGTGGCTGTAATAGTGGGAAGAAAATCCCAATAGTGATTCACAGAAGAGTCCATGTAAGAATCAGGAAGACATATCAACTTTCTTAATATTTACAATGTCAGTTTTGAGGTTCTTTGGTTTTTCTGGTTAAATTTTTGGAAATACAGCTGAAACCGTTTGAGAATAAGCAGGGCAAAGACTAACAGAGTTTTGCCAAGAAAATGCACTGGTCATAGCAAATACCCTCTTCCAACAACACAAGAGAAGACTCTATACATGGACATCACCAGATGGTCAACACCAAAATCAGATCGATTATATTCTTTGCAGCCAAAGATGGAGAAGCTCTATACAATCAGCAAAAACAAGACCAGGAGCTGACTGTGGCTCAGACCATAAACTCCTTATTGCCAAATTCAGACTGAAATTGAAGAAAGTAGGGAAAACCACTAGACCATTCAGGTATGACCTAAATGAAATCCCTTATGATTATACAGTGGAAGTGAGAAATAGATTTAAGGGCCTAGATCTGATAGATAGAGTGCCTGATGAACTATGGAATGAGGTTCGTGACATTGTACAGGAGACAGGGATCAAGACCATCCCCGTGGAAAAGAAATGCAAAAAAGCAAAATGGCTGTCTGGGGAGGCCTTGCAAATAGCTGCGAAAAGAAGAGAAGTGAAAAGCAAAGGAGAAAAGGAAAGATATAAACATCTGAATGCAGAGTTCCAAAGAATAGCAAGAAGAGATAAGAAAGCCTTCTTCAGCGATCAATGCAAAGAAATAGAGGAAAACAACAGAATGGGAAAGACTAAGGATCTATTCAAGAAAATCAGAGATACCAAAGGAACATTTCATGCAAAAATGGGCTCGATAAAGGACAGAAATGGTATGGACCTAATGGAAGCAGAAGATATTAAGAAGAGGTGGCAAGAATACACAGAAGAACTGTACAAAAAAGAGCTTCACGACCCAGATAATCATGATGGTGTGATCACTGACCTAGAGCCAGACATCCTGGAATGTGAAGTCAAGTGGGCCTTAGAAAGCATCACTAGGAACAAAGCTAGTGGAGGTGATGGAATTCCAGTGGAGCTATTCCAAATCCTGAAAGATGATGCTGTGAAAGTGCTGTACTCATTATGCCAGCAAATTTGGAAAACTCAGCACTGGCCACAAGATTGGAAAAGGTCAGTTTTCATCCCAATCCCAAAGAAAGGCAATACCAAAGAGTGCTCAAACTACCGCACAATTGTACTCATCTCACACGCTAGTAAAGTAATGCTCAAAATTGTCCAAGCCAGGCTTCAGCAATATGTGAACCGTGAACCTCCTGATGTTCAAGCTGGATTTAGAAAAGGCAGAGGAACCAGAGATCAAATTGCCAACATCCGCTGGATCATGGAAAAAGCAAGAGAGTTCCAGAAAAACATCTATTTCTGCTTTATTGACTATGCCAAAGCCTTTGACTGTGTAGATCACAATAAACTGTGGAAAATTCTGAGAGAGATGGGAATACCAGACCACCTGATCTGCCTCTTAAGAAATCTGTATGCAGGTCAGGAAGCAACAGTTAGAACTGGTCATGGAACAACAGACTGGTTCCAAATAGGAAAAGGAGTACGTCAAGGCTGTGTATTGTCACCATGTTTATTTAACTTATATGCAGAGTACATCATGAGAAATGCTGGACTGGAGGAAACACAAGCTGGAATCAAGATTGCTGGGAGAAATATCAATAACCTCAGATATGCAGATGATAGCACCCTTATGGCAGAAAGTGAAGAGGAACTCAAAAGCCTCTTGATGAGAGTGAAAGTGGAGAGTGAAAAGGTTGGCTTAAAACTCAACATTCAGAAAACGAAGATCATGGCATCCGGTCCCATCACTACATGGGAAATAGATGGTGAAACAGTGGAAACAGGGTCAGACTTTATTTTTCTGGGCTCCAAAATCACTTCAGATGGTGACTGCAGCCATGAAATTAAAAGACGCTTACTCCTTGGAAGGAAAGTTATGACCAACCTAGATAGCATATTCAAAAGCAGAGACATCACTTTGCCAACAAAGGTTCGCCTAGTCAAGGCTATGGTCTCTCCTGTGGTCATGTATGGATGTGATAGCTGGACTGTGAAGAAGGCTGAGCGCCGAAGAATTGATGCTTTTGAACTGTGGTGTTGGAGAAGACTCTTGAGAGTCCCTTGGACTGCAAGGAGATCCAACTGGTCCATTCTGAAGGAGATCAGCCCTGGGATTTCTTTGGAAGGAATGATGCTAAAGCTGAAACTCCAGTACTTTGGCCACCTCATGTGAAGAGTTGACTCATTGGAGAAGACTCTGATGCTGGGAGAGATTGAGGGCAGGAGGAGAAGGGGACGGCAGAGGATGAGATGGCTGGATGGTATCACTGACTCGATGAATGTGAGTCTGAGTGACCTCCGAGAGCTGGTGATGGATAGGGAGGCCTGGCGTGCTGCAGTTCATGGGGTCGCAAAGAGTCGGACACGACTGAGCGACTGATCTGATCTGATAAAGTTACACAGGGCTTTTTTATGAAAAAGTGTTAAATTTCGATTGTATTGATTCTAGATTGAGATCATCCATTAGCAATCTTTCACATTTCTATGCCTGCAGAGTTATCTTTAAACCTATCCAAAGCAAATTTCTAAAAAGTCATTCCTTCCCTGAAGGACAATCATAATTTAAATTGGTTTTATAATACTGTAGTAAGTTAAACAGCTTTTGTTGAAAAGTGATAATTAACAGGATAAGCTACAAATCAGAATTATGAAAAATGAGAGGTCAAATTCCATTACTAAAAAATTTATATATATTAACAAAGTAAAGACTGTAGTCAATAGCCCTCTTAATGCCAAGTAGTATCTGTTACAAAATTTCCACAAAACAAAGTCATTGAAATAATTGAAATAGTTTCCAGGAGTTCATTCCAGTGGAACTGAATCCATACTTTATCAGAAATAAATTAAATTCAACAAATTTTTAAGACTACACGGCATGCCATAGTGGGCAGAGAGGAAACATGTGACCCAACCAAACCGCTCCTCTACTGTTTAATCTATCTAGACTACTAATCATAATACCTTTTCAATAGAAAGCTCTTCAGTTTCAGTACAAAAACTGGGACATAGGACTGACTAAAGTATTTCTGTGCCAAAGTCAAGTACAAGATGCAATTTAGGAGATTCCATTTTTGATTGATATTTTGGTGACATTTCAGTAACTTAAAAAAAATACGGTGTCTAATATTAAAGACTGATCCAGAAATCCAGGGATGCATGGCTGTCATAGCTCTAGTCCCTTAAAAGAATCTGAGAACCACTGGGGTTTTTTAGAAAATTATTTTTAAATATTTTTAACATACTTTATAGTCTGTGACATGATCTACATTATCCAACTGTATGCCTACATATCTTTTACACTGTTATTTAATATTATCAGATCAGATCAGTTGCTCAGTCATGTCTGACTCTTTGGGACCCCATGAATCGCAGCATGCCAGGCCTCCCTGTCCATCACTAACTCCCGGAGTTCACTCAGACTCACGTCCATTGAGTCAGTGATGCCATCCAGCCATCTCATCCTCTTCCGTCCCCTTCTCTTCCTACCCTCAATCCCTCCCAGCATCAGAGTCTTTTCCAATGAGTCAACTCTTCGCATGAGGTGGCCAAAGTACTGGAGTTTCAGCTTTAGCATCACTCCTTCCAAAGAAATCCCAGGGCTGATCTCCTTCAGAATGGACCAGTTGGATCTCCTTGCAGTCCAAGGGACTCTCAAGAGTCTTCTCCAACACCACAGTTCAAAAGCATCAATTCTTCGGCATGATGAAAATGATGATGCCCTATAACCGATGATGCCCTATAACGGAAGCCTGGGATTAGAGCACTGGGATGACCTGGAGGGAGGGTGTGGGAAGGGGGGAGGGAGGAGGGTTCAGGATGGGGAACACGTGTATACTGGTGGCGGATCCATCTCGATGTATAGTAAAAGCAATACAATATTGTAAAGTTAAGCAAAAAATAAAATAAAATATTAAAAAAAAAAAAAAGCATCAATTCTTCGGCACTCAGCCTTCTTCACAGTCCAGCTCTCACATCCATACATGACCACAGGAAAGACCATAGCCTTGACTAGACGAACATTTGTTGGCAAAGTAATGTCTCTGCTTTTGAATATGCTATCTAGGTTGGTCATAACTTTCCTTCCAAGGAGTAAGCGTCTTTTAATTTCATGGCTGCAGTCACCATCTGCAGTGATTTTGGAGCCCAGAAAAATAAAAGTCTGACACTGTTTCCACTGTTTCCCCATCTATTTCCCATGAAGTGATGGGACCAGATGCCATGATCTTCGTTTTCTGAATGTTGAGCTTTAAGCCAACTTTTTCACTCTCCACTTTCACTTTCATCAAGAGGCTTTTTAGTTCCTCTTCACTTTCTGCCATAAGGGTGGTGTCATCTGCATATCTGAGGTTATTGATATTTCTCCCGGCAATCTTGATTCCAACTCGTGTTTCTTCCAGTCTAGCATTTCTCATGATGTACTCTGCATAGAAGTTAAATAAACAAGGTGACAATATACAGCCTTGACGTACTCTTCCTATTTGGAACCAGTCTGTTGTTCCATGTCCAGTTCTAACTGTTGCTTCCTGACCTGCATACAGATTTCTCAAGAGGCAGATCAGGTGGTCTGGTATTCCCATCTCTTTCAGAATTTTCCATAGTTTATTGTGATCCATATGGCAACCCACTCCAGTATTCTTGCCTGGAGAATCCCAGGGACAGGGGAGCCTGGTGGGCTTCTGTCTGTGGGGTCGCACAGAGTCAGACACGACTGAAGCGACTTAGCAGCAGTAGCATATAGTCAAAGGCTTTATTCAATCATATAAAACTGCTGTTTTGTGGGTAATAAATGATCATGTAATTCAGTTACAGTATTATACTATTCACAGTATATTAATATAGTAGAGCATGTATATGTGGAATCCTCTGACCTAATATACTCAGACTTCTTCCCATCAGCTGAGTTTTACTGAGTTCTAGATCTGTTCATGTCATTTGTACTTATTACTGTAATTAGGTGATTTGTTAATTAACCTAACAAAATATGGGGGAATGTGAACACTGAGTTGAATAACTTTTGATATACTCAATAAAAGTGAGATAGTTCTGTTGCTGAATTAGGTATAAGCAAGAAAATAGTTTCAAAAATTAGAAAAAATACTACAAAAATATATAAGGATTCTAAGATCAGAATGCATCAGAAAAGTCTAAACTCTTATGCTACTTAAAAAACCCAAACTACAAGTCTTAAATGATATATTAATATTATGAGTATAGTTTCTAAAAGATAAACAATATGGAACTGGCAACTAATGGACCTATTCTCAAAGAAAAGGCCTTTGTCCCTTAATAAAAAGCCTGACAAATGAACATAGAGTCATGTTCTGAGAGTAAAATACTTAAGGCATGCACCCCTTTTAATGATTTCTTGCTTTAATGGACTTTGTGAACTACTGGTACTGACTGAATCAAAGGAAAGGTCTTCGTTAATAACCAGTTAATCAATTTTATAGCCATGCCAGGTGGGAGTGGTACAAAGTCCTAATGGTAACAGGGAGTCAAGAGCTAGATTCAGGGATGGTAAGGAAGACTTCTCTCTGAGGAGGTGATATTTCAAAATTCTGTCAGGAAGGATGAGTGAGAATGAACAGTGTTCAACACTGTTGTAGAATATGAGGACAGTGTTCTACAGGCAGAGGAAGCAGCATTTGCAAAGGTCATGAAGCAGGAAGGAGCATGGCATGAACAACAGCTGAAATTAACAGAGACTAGCAAGTGAAGGGAATGAAGGCCAAGATGAAGCACAAGAGGCAGGGCTGTGATCCACAGAGAGAACAGGAAAGGATACTGATGCTGCACAGAGACCACCTCAAAGGTCCAGGTAAGGACCCCACTAGGCTGGTAATAGTGGAGACACAGATTTGAAATGATTAGAAGGCAAATCTACAGGATTAATGATTGCCTTGACATGGTGAAAGAGGAAGAGAAAGGTGTCAAAAAAAGAGTTTTTGGCTTGGGTGGAAAGAAATGCTATTTCAGAGATAGAAAACACAGTCGATAGAGCAGTTTTGGCATGTGGGAGGTTGAAGAGAGTTAATAAACTCAGTTTAGGAAACACTGCAGTTGAGGCTGTCACTGGGACATCCTAGTGAAACCTCATCAGTCCATGAGTGTATATCCATATGATGGATCTAGACAAGCAGGCATGATAACCCACTTGCATCTATACTATGAAACTCAAAGACAATGCTTAGAGAAAGATATGACACATAAGATATATACATTATGAATCAATTTATCTGTTAAAGTCCAAAATATGTTGTTGAGATAGGCATACATATTTAGTAAGAATATAAAAAGCAGGTAAACGGTTACATTTGTGGCAAGGGATACAGAGTTAGTGAGAAGCACTTAGGGCGTTTCTAAAGCACTATTAATTTTCTATTTCTTTGGTTGGGTAATGGCTACAATGGTTTTTATTTATTAAATATTTTTTAGACTTCACTTATAATTTTACACAGTCTTTCCTGTACACAATACACTGCACAATAAAAGTTTTAAAATTATACAGCCACATTTTGACCACAATGGGAATTAATAAACACTATTTAAAAAGCCACTACGAAAGTAAAAGGCTCTCACAACTCTTTGGTAGATGAATTCAAAACTGAAAATTACAGAAGATTTAGACAATAGCATATTAACATTTGGGAGATTTTTTTTCTATATGCAATTTGGTGATTTATCAAAATGTTCCATTAAAGGATGGAACTGATATTAAAATGTGACAAAGCTAGCACTCAGAAGAAAACCACTAGCTTGTTCCATTTTAAGTGCGATGTGTGAAACAACACTGACCAAAAGAACCCAGAGCAAAAGGCGTATTCACAGGCCTACTGTGAATGCTTGGTGTCTCTATTCCATGCCTACCTACTATGAAAGTCATGACTCTCTGTAGGCTTGTATACCACTCAGAAATGTTCTGATGTTATTATAACTAATGGATCTATCAACATATGACTAAACTTCACTTCTTTTCTAGAATACTACTTTCAAATATAAGATCAATTTAAGAATATGTTTGGATATACATTACTGTATGGAAAATGGATGACCGGTGCAAGGTCGGTGCATGAAGCAGGGCACCCAAAGTCAGTGCTCTGGGACAACCTGGAGGGATGGGGTGGGGAAGGAGGCGGTAGGGGGGCTGAGGATGGGGGCGGGACGGACACATGTATACCTATGGCCAATTCATGCTGATGTATGGCAAAAACCATCACAATATTCTAAAGTAATTGTCCTCCAATTGAAATAAATAAATTTAAAAAATATACACTTGGAACCACATGCTTAATTTCAATAGATGAAGCTTAGTAAATTTCTTGTATTTCTTTCTGCATATTAAGGTAAATACAAGGGCACATCTTGAAGAAAAAATGGACATTAAATCAAATTAAGAGTCACAGTGTTCTACAGACTGCCTTAATAAACACCCCCAAGACAATTTAAGAGCTATTTCTTTTTCTGATTTAAAAAAAAAAAAGTATCTAAAATTTGCATGTTTCTTAAATTTTACTCATACAATTCTAATTTCCAGTGTCATACAGGAGGGTGCTCCAAACCATCAAAACTCCACATTCTCAAACACAGAGTACTTGTAGTGATTCTGCCTGCATTTCGCTTAGGACAACATAGTGAAAAGGGCACAGGCCTGAGACAGTCAGCTGAGGGGGTGAGTGGGGGAGGGGGCTGAACAAGAATAGTCCTTCACATTTCTGAACCTAAATGTCCCGCTTGGTAAAATGAGGATAACAATATCTCCCTCATGGGTTGGATGTGAGGATTAGAAACCGTATCTATAAAGCCTTTGGTTCATGCTGCTGCTGTTGCTGCTAAGTCGCTTCAGTCGTGTCCAACTCTGTGTGACTCTAGAGACGGCAGCCCACCAGGCTCCCCCATCCCTGGGATTCTCCAGGCAAGAACACTGGAGTGGGTTGCCACTGCCTTCATGGGAGACACTCAAAAGACAGCGGCTGTTACCAGTACTATCTAGCATGAACCTTTAGCTTTCCTTTCTTCTTAAAAATAATTCTCTCTCTCAGTTCTTCTAGGTCATGCCACAAATGTCAGTATTTTCCTATGTATGAAATCTACCAGACTGAAAGTTTTATCATTCATCATTTAAGATTCTATATTATTTCCTAAGAAATATTACAGGGATTTCACTATTCCTTAGCAGTTGAAGCCATAGCTCATCAGCAATCTAAACTAAGCATAGCTAATCTGTACAGTACTCAGCAAGGCCCAGGAACATAGTCCTCATTCATTTTTTTTGGTGACTCAAAATTTCTTTTTAGTTTATAACACTACCATCATTTAAATTCTACCATATATATACTGCACATTAGGGGGGCATAAAATCCTAGTAAGTTATGCTACATTTTCTATGGAGAAAGTATCTTATGTAATATACTAACAAACATACTATTCACTGAAATGTTTCTTATCTGGCCAGCATTATTGGCAGACTGTGGTAGAACACAAAGAACATGTGCTTTCGCTTCACAAAGCCTTAAAAGCAAATTCAAGCACGCACCAGCTGTGAAATCTGTCTCAGCCTTCCCATCTAAAAATAGAAATAACTACCCCTCTCTTACAAGGGTTTTTAAGAGGATAACAAGACATAAAGGTATAGCTGAGTATATATAACAAGGCTCAGAAAAGGTAGCTTCTGTTATACAATCTACAGGGCAGCAGAAGTACGTGCTGGTGGTAGCAGCAAAAAGCAAACTGTTGTTACTAAGCATCAAAGCGGGATGCGACTAGGTGCTGTTTAGTTGCTCAGTCATGTCCAACTCTTTTGCAACCTCATGGACTGTAGCCCGCCAGGCTCCTTCTGTCCATGGGATTTCCCAGGCAAGGATACTGGAGTGGGTTGTCATTTCCTTCTCCAGGGCATCTTCCCGACCCAGGAATCGAACCCGAGTCTCCTGCATTGGCAGGCAGGTATTTACCACTAAGCCACCACAGAAGTCCAGTGTGATTAGTACCTTCTCAGAAATGCCTGTAACATTTCCTAGAGCACAGGGCCAACCCCCTACCACCAACACACATACACAAGTCTCCCTTAATACCAAAAAGTAAACCAGAAACAAATATCTACAAAGGAAAATGGCTCTTGGTTGAGGAACTTAACCAAGTGGATCAAGCTACTACACTGGTTAGCCTTCACTGCTGATTGGGGCCTGTTTAACAATGAGCTCACTGCGGTCCTGCCAATACTTTACAAAGAATATTTAGTTACCAATGGTAAGTGAGCAATTGTAATCTGGAGCATTCCTTCTCTAGGAAGGATATCCATTTTGTAACTCCAGTAGTTTAGTGTCACAAGAAATACAAAGATTCCAAGGATTAAAATAAAATGATTTTTTAAAATAACACTTTCCTTCTATTATCACTATTATACAAACTAAAGGATACTACTTCCTTCTATGCCAAATTATAGGCCTGAAGATAATCCATGGTCTTCAAATAATTTGACAGCTTGTAATGAATGAGTAAAACAAAGGAAGAATCCCCATAATCAGGACAACTTCTCTGGTTTTTTATCCTTAAATTGGCCTAAGTAAAAGAAATTTTAAACATCTTGAAATTAGTTTATTCTTCAGAAAGATATTTGGGAACAATACTGGGAGAAGTAAAGACAAATAGGATACCTTTTAACCATTTAAGAAAACTAATTTCAAGAGAAGCATTCTGACTAAAATTATAGACTAGAAACTCCAAGTAATATCCCTCACTTTTACGTATTACCATGTTACATAAAATTTTATTTTTTAAAAACAGGACAATCAAAATACCTTTAGTTTGCTAACAACTGAAATAAAACCTCAGTTGTTTTATTTCAAACATTAAAAACAAGTAATCTGAAAAGACGATAAAAATATATATTCATTTTAACGTTTACTGATACCACATGCACAAGTGCACAGCAATTTGGAAACTGCAAATGAAAAAATGGTGGCACGGGCAGAGAGGTTTAAAGAGAAGTGCTTTGAGGAAGTAAGCTGACCAGAGCAAGAGACTAAAGAACCTTAGAAAGCATAACAGCCTGGGGTCAGAAACTACATGCATACACACTCTAAGACATTTAAAAGGAACAAACAGATGTAAAACATGAGAAAGTTTAAGCCAATAAATTAAAAAGGGTTTTAGAAAGGCTAGATTTTTAGAAAAACATAAAATTTCAAAACTAACTCAAGAAAAAATAAAAAACACCAAGTCCATAACTCTAAAAGATTTTGAATCTGTAACGAAAAATCTTTGCATAAGGAAAGCACCAACCCAGGCAAGTGTTCCAGGCAGAAGTCAATCTAACAACTATGATTTCTAAATCACTGCTGGCCAGAGCAAGAGATTAGGGTTAAAAGAGAAGTGAAAGCCACCACAATAAAGCAAGAAAAAGAAATGTTAATTGATTGGGCAGGAAGAAATAATACTGCCCATTTTCAGATGACATGATTCTCCACATAGAAAAACCTAACGAATCCTGCAGCTATGGAATTAAAAGACGCTTACTCCTTGGAAGGAAAGTTATGACCAACCTAGACAGCATATTGAAAAGCAGAGATATTACTTTGCCAACAAATGTCTGTCTAGTCAACGCTATGGTTTTTCCTGTTGTCATTTATGGATGTGAGAGTTGGACTGTGAAGAAAGCTGAGCACTGAAGAATTGATGCTTTTGAACTGTGGTGTTGGAGAAGACTCTTGAGAGTCCCTTGGAGTACAAGGAGATCCAACCAGTCCATCCTAAAGGAGATCAGCCCTGGGTGTTCATTGGAAGGACTGATGCTGAGGCTGAAACTCCAGTACTTTGGCCACCTCATGCGAAGAGTTGACTCACTGGAAAAGACTCTGATGCTGGGAGGGATTGGGGGCAGGAGGAGAAGGGGACAACAGAGGATGAGATGGCTGGATGGCATCACCGACTCGATGGACATGAGTCTGAGTGAACTCCAGGAGTTGGTGATGGACAGGGAGGCCTGGTGTGCTGTGATTCATAGGGTCGCTAACAGTCGGATACGACTGAGCAACTGAACTGAACTGAACGAATCCTAAAAAAAAAAAAAAGGAAAAGAAAACCCAGCAGGGTTGCAGGATACAAGATCTATATGCTAAAAACAAACATGTGGAAACTGAAGAGATGCAACAATGAACATGATCTTAAAGAGCTGGTAGGTCATTTCTTCACTCTTTAGGCAAAGCCCTAACTTTTGTATGCTTTGCAAGTATGAGATTCAAACTGCAAGGGGAGAGATATAGACATTCTAGTTACCAATGCCTTTATACTTCCGCTAGGGAAGGGTGAACTGGAAAATGTGGTCTGCAGTCCATCCGAGAGCCCCGTCAGGTCCCTGCTGTTTTCCACTGCTCTCTCCCAGGTTCAGTCTTCATCATCATTTGCATACACCACTTGAAACAGCTGCTTAAGTAAGGCATCTTCCTCCACTCTCACTCCCCTCTAGAACATCTGCCTTAAGATTGATCCCCGGATTTCAAGCAGCGAAGAAAAGTCAAGGGACTCTATGTCTGGCTCTTCCTCTACATTTTAAGATCTCAGCACAAAAGGAGCAACAAATCAACAGTTATCAGTATTATAACTTAGGAATAGAAAGATACAGCTGAAACCATATCACCTGGAGAAATAAGGTAACCAGATGGTTGTTATAGGGATATAAAGAGTCTTTCTCCAGGAAGAATTCTGAGTGGTCACTTTTTAATCCTCAGGAAGACAAAAACAAAGAAACTCTTAGAAAAAATTAGTATTTCAAATAGTTAAAAATGTAAATAAACAACCAGAAGAAGGATGTAAGGAGTCTTTCATGGGAGATGTTAAAGAGGATAAGCAGCCCTCTGTCTCCAGCCAGCCCAGGGAGTCTTCTCTCTACAAGCAACTACATTAACTAATCTCAACGATCTGTGATTTTTTAAAATATCAGATCTTAAAATATAAGTATAGCATTCCACAAATAGAGTCACGTTATTTAAGATCTACCAGTAGCAAGCACATCAGATACAATTCTGAGTCCTAATCATACTACGGTGCGATTAAGGTATAATCCCCTATGTCCAACATAGTGAGCTATTCTAATAGTCTTGTACTCTATATAACTAGTCAGGTTTCAGTCAGGTGCTGATTTAATGTTCAATTTAAACACTAAAGGTTCAGGGTAAGCTGAAAAGCAACAACAAAAACCCTCATAATAGCAATACTATTCTGTCACAAACTTTCTCCTTCCTGTCTTTCCTTACAAAAACCTTCCCAGCACAGTTTAAGAGATATTTACTTGCCCTACATACAGCTTAAAAATGAGGGTTATTTTTACAGATAAAGTTTAAATTGTGTCAAAGATAAACTGAGCAATTTAAAGTACAGTTAATTGTCAATATTCTTTGATAATAAAGAAAGCAGTACTTTATTAAAAAAGATGTTCTGTCAGATCTGAAATGAATTAAGATTTACTATTTACTTAAACTGTTCACATTTTAACTGTCTGAAGTAAAAACAGCAAGTAAAATAGTTTGTTATTGCTTGGAGGTAATTCTGGAAACCTACTTATATGAGATAATTCTTGACCTTGTCAAATAATTAATTGGCTAAGTTTCACAATGAAATGTCACACTTTCCAGTTAAACACTTGGATCTAATGTGTATGAACCATTCCACAAGTGCTATTTCTAACTGGAATCACAAATACACACAAATCAAAATCTAATTTTTAAAAATCTCAATTATTATGCTGAAAGAGTTAGAGAAATATCTAACCAACCACAGACATTTTCTAAACTCTCCCCCTTATCAAATAACTTAACCAGAAAGACACCTATGTGGTTTGTATTATTTTGACTCCTGCAAATATAGTATTTTACCAGAATTAAAACTTAATACTATGCCCTTAACTTTTATTAAGAGTTTATAAAATAAATGGCCTTCTATTATTACATGTCCTATAAAAATGGTATCAAAGACATCATTCTTCATATAAGATCAGATCAGATCAGATCAGTCGCTCAGTCGTGTCCGACTCTTTGGGACCCCATGAACTGCAGCAGGCCAGGCCTCCCTGTCCATCACCAACTCCCGGAGGTCACCCAGACTCGCATCCATCGAGTCAGTGATGCCATCCAGCCATCTCATCCTCTGTCGTCCCCTTCTCCTCCTGCCCCCAATCCCTCCCAGCATCAGAGTCTTTTCCAATGAGTCAACTCTTCGCATGAGGTGGCCAAAGTACTGGAGTTTCAGCTTCATGATCTTCTCCATATAAAGATCCACACAAAAAATTCCTCTGACTTCACTGCCAAGATTTCTCTCTCAAGAAAACTGATCTGCTTCCTTTAAGCAGACAATGAGAAACATGTAACTCACTGTTCCTCCTCTTTTCTGCTATTACTAACAGGAAACCTGAATGGAAGGCCTACAGACTTGGAAATTACCCCTCCCACTCCTTTGCCTCAGTATAAGTCAATTATCACCATACTAAATGTCCAAGTGTAGATTTATTGTTAAATCATTTTTTTCTCTTAAGGAGATGAGAGTTAAAACAAAGCTAACAGATTTTCTTAAACTACAGAACTCTATAATTCTGAATCTAAAATTTTGTAATCTTTCCAACGTAAAAGGAATGGATGAGCATTTCAATGGACTGTAAAAACAGACTCACCATAAATAAAAAAATAAACATAAGAGACTGTCTAATCTATCAAAGAAGAGATGGGAAAGTCTATTTAAACAAAATGCTGAAGAAAGAAATCAAAAGGAAATTATCAAAATACTTACTAGTTGAATATTTTAAACTTTTACATGTCAAAAAATGCCATAAACAAAACTAAAGGACAAATGGTATGCTACATAAAAACTTTCAACATATGACGAAGTATGAATACATTTATAAGAAAAAGATAAAGCACAACACCATAAATAGAAAACAGAAAAGGGTATGTCCAGAAAAAAAAAAAAAACACAAAATCAGATAAAACACTTGACCAATAAATGAAAAAAGGTCATTCTTAGAATTTACTAGACATCCAAAGCAAAGTGTAATATAAGATTTTTTACTTATCAACTCGGCAAAGTTTGTTTTCCTTATTTTACATTTTAATGGTACTATCTAAACGTGGTAACGAGAAGCTTGTATTCTTACAAACCTGAGGACATAAATCCACATTGCATTTCAAGAGGGAAATTTTATGTTATCAAAACTTTAAAATAGATGTGTATACTTTTTGACAAGACTTCACAATTAGAAATATATTCCAAGAAAATAATCAGATAAAGACACAAAGGTTTATATACAAAGAGATATTCATCATAGCCTAAGTAATATTAGCAAAAATTGGGGAAAAATTGTATTGTTAACAGAGGACTAGATAAATAAATTGTGGTGCTTTCACTGACTGGAATAATAGACATTAAAACCATGTTTCTGGAGCATTTAGTGTTTTGGAAATGTTCATGATATAAAATAAATATGGTAATAAAATATCATTAGTATGTAAACTAACCTCAACACATAAATACAAACATTTTAATAAAAAGATTATTGTTAGGAAATACCACTGTAGTTATTTTGGGAGGTATTCAATTATTATAGTTTCATTTTTTTCTCTCTTTTCTGTATTCCTGTTTTGCCTTTTCCAAGATATTACTTTCAAATGTAATATATTAATTACCTAGTTGGAAAAATGCTATTTCAAAAGGAAGTAGATCTTGAAAAACACCAATCTGGTTTCATCTTATAAAACCCATATTATGTGTAAAATGCAGAATAAATATTTTTAAAAGCTTTTTAAAGAAAAGGTGGGGGAACAGTGAGTTAGAAAAGATACAAAGAAATGGGGGTTGAAGGGGCTGATAAACATAATCAGTAGAGAAAAGAATAACAAATACAGAGCTCTCCATTAAAGCCAACCTGATTCTCAAACAGTATTTGGGATCAGCAGTAAATAACACCTGACTGGGAAGCAGGAAATACCCTTTGCCAAAGAGCAATAATAAGTAATATGCATTCTTTTGTGTATGGTAATACTATTTATAGGATAACCAACAGAAATAGATTATGTGATGCAATACAATTTTAACACTTCTAATACAGCTGAGCTTAGAAGATGAGTTTCCAACATGTAATAAAAAGAAGATAAAAAGCAGTGGTAGGAATGGTGGAAATTCTATTGTTATAAAAATATTAATCAAAAAAGGAGCACTCTGATGTGAATTCAACCCTATCACCTTAGTATCTTCAGTGAAACTCCAGTCATCTCTATACTAATAGACTATTTCTCCAATTATATTACCTTTATCATTACTGTAACATACTGTATCTTAAGGCAATTTCTAATTATAAGAGAAATACTTTATTACCAAGGTTTTTTTCTACTTAACTCCATATGGTTATAAATGTTTTGCTATATACACAAAGAGCCATTCTGAGACAGAAAGCCTATAAACATTTGGCACAGCAGCTTCAACTAAATGTTCCACTAAAGGAAAACATGAAACATTCAATTATATACCAGTAGATTACTTCAAATGTTATAAATCAAACAAATTAAATAGTTAATTCAGTAGCTTATAAAATTTAAGAATACAATGCTCCTTGGCAAGACATTATTGTGCCACAATATTTATTCTAAGATGTTTTTCTTTGTGAAAGAATCTAAGTTCTTGTCCCTGTTCTTCATCCTTCTATGTAAGGCATAGATTCTGCTTTCTTATTTAATAGTATGAGAGAAGAAATCCAGTGTCCTGGATGTGATTAATGAATTACATCTATTTAACTAGTCTCAGCAGTTGAAATGAAGCTAATTGGGTGGGTGGGGGGAACCTTATTTAAGGGGTGGGAGGTGGGAGGGAGGTTCAAGAGGGAGCGGACATATGTATACTATGGTTGGTTCATGTTGATATAAGGCAGAAACCATCACAATATTGTAAAGCAATTATCTTCCAATTAAAAATAAATAAATTTAAGACACTTATTTAAGAGTTTCTCAGGTATGTAGAAGTTAGGAGAAAATGTGCTCTAGCTGTTACTGTTATCATCAGTGATCCTATTTTCCAGGACCAGTTCTCACCTCCTCGAGTACAGCTGGATTTGTACCACACATTCCACCCACTTTTCAGTCTACTACAAGCCTAAAAAAAATATCATTTTGGCTTCTCCTTCGCAACTCAAATTCACCATATCTAAAGTTAATTCAAGAACTTTCCCCAAAATGGGATATCAGTCACATTTCTATGGAATTTCTCAGACAAGTTTTTATTTTGCTCTTCTTCCACTTGACACAATTATACTTACTGTTATTTAGTTCAATAGATTTCCCCCCAGAATGGCTCTCAAATTTACCTTTTTTCCTGCACTTTCACTGCCAGAAACCCTGTCCAAATTTCTATTGCCACTTTCCTAGATTTCTGCAACACCTTAGTCTCTCTTCTTTTCCTGCCAGACTCATTTCCTTTCAGGAACATTCAACAGTCACACACACACCTTCTGGTACCTCACTTTCATTCACTGCCATCCATAATCAGGCCCCATTTTATTCAAACCTATTTCTTACTCTAAAACACCTCCACTATTTTGTCCTTTCCTATTCACTTTGATTTTTAATGTCTATATCAGTTTCTGATTTCCCTAAAAGAATTCAGAGCCAACACCACACTGTGTTCTCTTCTCCTCAGATCCTTTCAGGTGTGTCAATTTTATCTCTTAACTGTATTAAAAGATTTAAGTGACAAGGAAGTCTGAGACTGCCTCTGGTAACTCAAAACACCTAGGGGTAGGATGGAAACTTACATTCAGACTTTCAGGGAAAAGACAAAATGTTAAAACAGAGCCAAAGTTCTCTATTCTAATCTGGTGCTTTGGTCTTGGTTCACATAACTGAATAAATCAACAGCTGGTCTGTGGGTGGCTAGAGAAGTACGACTCACCATTTTGCCAAACTGACCAATCAGCTGCAATGGGAAGGTATCTGTGAGACTCTGTTTAAACCACTGGACATGTACTCTGATATTTATGTAACTTTGAAAGTTTAATCAGAATTTTAGTAAAATAATTTAATTGCTAATCTGGACTTTGTATCTAGTGGGACAGAGGTCAATATCCAGAATTTTCTAGGCATCAGACATGCTGTGGTTCTGGTGAGGGATGGTGGTGATGACTCTAACAATGTGCATGTACTTTCTGCCACAGAACAGTATTCTTAAAAATGGTTAAAACGGTAACTCTTAGGTAAATTTTACTACAATTTAAAAAAATGACATAATACAGAGAATATACAACCTTTTATTTTTCATTGTTCCTGACACTGGTCATTTTTATTTTCTTTGTCAGAAACATAGGAATTCTATTACTCATGGCACATCAAGAAGCATATTATACACGGAATGGACAAAGTTCTACTGCATAGCAGAAATATATTCAGTATCCTGATAAGCCATAACAGGAAAGAAGATATATAAAAATGTATATGTATCTATGTGTAACTGAGTCATTTTGCTGTTTAGCAGAAATGAACACAACATTGTAAATCAACTATACTTCAGTAAAATTTTTTTAAATGAAGCATGATTCTTGTTTCTATACAACATTTTAAATAACTCTGTGTTCTGTGTGGTCAATTTTGAGGCATTACTGAAAAGAAGCCATGCCCTCTATTACTGGCAGTGTCCACTTCCCTCTACAAAATGGTGAAAAAAAAAAAAAAAACAAAAAACTTAGGTCTAAGAAATCAGTGTCTATATAAACAGTTTCCCTTGTTCACATGGCTATTTAAGTATCATTGCCTGCTTTTGTCTCTGATAATTTTGCTATAATTTTCCTGAATGCCTTTAGAAGTCCACAATCTGGTGGAGAAGATACATGAATTTTAATACAACCTAAATGCTAATTTGAGTGCTGTCCAGAACACAAAGCACAATGCAACCATCTCTAGCTGGGCAACTGTGGCACACTGCTAGCTGTATTCCATACATGTTCTCCCTTTCTTCCATAATAATACGATTAGCTGGTACAGAGCCACCCAGAATAAAGACTGCATTTCCAGATCTTCCCTGGGGCCAGTGAGATGTAAGCAGATACGTAATTTGGCAGCTTTAGGGAAATTTTATGAGACAGCTCACGAATATCCTTAGTCCCTTTTTGTGTTCCTTTCCTTTGTACATGGTAGTGCATAAAACAGACTACCTCCATTTTGGATGGTGAGGACAAGGGTTAAATCTGAGAGATTCTGCCACCCTGAGGGAGACATCACTTCTCGAATGACATCATGAAGCAGAGCTGTCATTTCAGCCCTATGCTGCATACTCCACTGTTGCAGGAGAGAAATAAATCCTTTCTTTAGACCGTTGTTATTTTGTAGGTTCTGTTGGTTGCCATTGTACCTAATCCTAACTAACACAGGGGGTCAAGGAAGACTTCACAGAAAAGGTGATATTGAGCTGGGTTTTGAAAAATGAATAGCTGCCTGCTGAGTGAGTGGAGAAAGGTATTGAAGGCAGAGACAGAGGACAGGATCTGGCCTCCCAAAGGAGAGGAGTGTTCAGGTGGCTGAAGGACAGAGTAGGTGGCGTGAAATAAAAAGAAAACGCAACTTGAAAAGCTGGAAATAAAGACTCTAAACATGATATGCTTAAAAAGGGTGCTTCTCTTCCTGTACTTGGTTGTACTGAATGACTATGACTTCACTGAAGATTCTCTGCATATTCGAGAAGAGCCAAATGGCTCAGTGAGAGAACAAAGCATTATTTCTATTAGAAAAGGACACACTGTTATTGATGTAAATCCTGAGGACTAGAAGAAGTAATATTTGGCACCAAGATTACGAGTTCTGAGAGTGTGAAGGGAGAAAACATGGACAGTGCAAAAAAAGGAGCATACATTCAATATGGCAACGTCTGGATGATGCAAAGATTAGAATCTGCCACAGAGGCCCATGAATTACAGTATAAATATGGCCATCTGATTGTAACACACCTTATTTTTACTGTATACCTATACCCATGGGTTCTTTTCAAAGTGGCTATCAGAGACTATCATATAAGTAATAACTGAACAGCATCTAGTCCCCAGTAAGAACTTGGTATTTGATGGTCAAATTCCTTTCACCATCAAAGAAGAGTTATAAAAATGAGGAGGGAGCAAAAACAAACAAACAAAATAGCTGCTGCTGCTGCTGCTAGGACACTTCAGTCGTGTTCAACTCTGTGCGACCCCAGAGACGGCAGCCCACCAGGCTCCCCTGTCCCTGGGATTCTCCAGGCAAGAACACTGGAGTGGGTTGCCATTTCCTTCTCCAATGCAAGAAAGTGAAAAGTGAAAGTGAAGTCGCTGAGTCGTGTCCAACTCTTAGTGACCCCATGGACTGGCAGCCTACCAGGCTCCTGCGTCCCTGGGATTCTCCAGGCAAGAACACTGGAGTGGGTTGCCATTTCCTTCTCCAATGCAAGAAAGTGAAAAGTGAAAGTGAAGTCGCTGAGTCGTGTCCAACTCTTAGTGACCCCATGGACTGGCAGCCTACCAGGCTCCTGCGTCCCTGGGATTCTCCAGGCAAGAACATTGGAGTGGGTTGCCATTGCCTTCTCCAACAAAATAGCATTAAGGTTATTAAGAGTTTTAACTTTTATTGATGCAAGTAGTACTATTTTCTGCAATAACCATATATTATTTTTGAAAAATTTTAGTTTTATAATTAAGGAAACAAGCAACCACCGATGCCCCATCAAAGAAATAAAAAAGCAGCAGCAGCAACTATTTAAAGTATTACAGACAAAACACTGAGAGAGTATATGGCCTCCATAAATCCATAATCTAATAATTATATTCTCCTCCACAGTTTCAAAGATCCAAAAATTCTTTTAAGAAGTCTCTCGATGTTTCCATTATTTTTGTCTCTAGTTCTCCCTAAACTTAAATACAGCATTTTACCCTTCTAAAAATGTTTATTACTTGCTGACCAGACCCTAAATACTGTATGGAATACTGGAATTTATTAACTGGAAGACTTCAGAACATGTTTGTTTTTTTCTTTAAATATATATTTTATCCTGATATTCTTGTTTTCAATTAGTTTTAGAGTATCTTTGGTATCTTCAACGAGATTGAGAGGTTTATCAGTATCATCCTCTGGTAACTGGCATCAAAATATGCTATGGAATCCTGTGAGGAAAGATACGCTTTTTTAAGGGGTGGGCTAGATGGCTTTCTTTATTTAGACTTGTAATTAAAATTGTTTGTATCTAACTTTTGCTGGGAAGACTCTAGATATATCTAGTTATATCTTAACCCCTGAATTTCGTCTGATAATTACTTATCCCTTACAATAGTTATCCTTTAGTATAAAACAATTTGGGCAAAAACAGGAATTCCAATGGGCAAAGAGACTTTTGGCCCATGTAATTATTTCTCAATGAATGCACAACAATACAACTTCTGCAGTAGTGATTAGCCACATCCTTTTTAAACATTCTATAAATAAAGCTAACAGTGAAACTAGCTACTATGGAAGCTGGTGATATTAATAAACTGACTGGACTCCTCACCATACAGAAGACTAACTTTCAAGGTCCTAGCCGTTAAAACCAAGAAACAGCGTTAGAGTAGTGATGCCTTCTAGGAACACAGAAAGGACACAGTTGCTAGTAAGCATCTACAGCTTTGCTAATAATCTCAAACGGGTCAAGGGTATCGAAGAGCCACAGCAGTTCCTCCCTATCCCACGAGATTCCCAGATTCCAGCTGAGTCTCCTTCAGTCTACCTGCCATTCTGTCACCGTGAGTGCTACAGAAACCAGTGATAGAAAATGTAATTCACAGTTGAAAATTTTCAGTGTTCTCTACCCGCTAAGGGATAAAATGTAAATTCTTTAAAGTGGTATTCAGGGCCATTGAGAATTTGGCCCCTAACTATTATGTTTTATTAACTATATTTCCTTTCTTTCCTTCTCTCCTTCCTTCAAGTTCTAACCTTTAAGGCTGAACTACGTAAGAGTTTCTCAAACATACCAGGCTTACATCTGCCTGTTTTCAGGTGCTGCTGTTCACCCTGCCTGCAACGCCCTCCTTCTACCTTTGTCATTCCTGGCAAAACACTATTTATTTGCCAAGTCTCAGTTCCACTGTCTTCTCTGTCAAGTATTCCAAGACTCCTCCAGGTTGACCAAAGAGTTCCACTTTCAGAGGTGTGCTGGTAAACCAGGTCTCAGAAGGGGAAAAAAGCCCTATTACACTCAGTTCTGCTCTAACATTTGTTTAGAAAAGTTAAATCTGTTTCACTGCCCTTGTTTCACTACGGAACAACAAGAGCACCGCAGGAATGCCATTGGTTTATACGCGATTAAACACTAGATGAATGCAGAAAAGTGCAGCCAGCCCTGTGCCCAGGAATACACAGAATATACACACACCTCCAGCATGTCCCAGCTACCTCCTGTCGGGAGCCTCACCCATCCACATCAGGTGTTAACTCTGCCTCAGGTATCAGATGCCTTCCCTCCACCATTTCACAACTCACAAGAGGCAATCTCCCCCACACCCACTTCACAAGCAAACAGGGTGCTTTTCAAGTTAAAGCACTTTATTTATTAATAATGTTTATTTTTTCTTAACCATTTCCATTTTAATATGCAGAACTGTTTTACTTTTTTAATTAGGTTTCTCCTTTTTTTAAACAAAGAAATTGTGTGGCTGACGAAGTTTGAGTAGTGTGTCCCAATCCCATTTTTCCCTACACTTAGTGATTTTTAGGAATGCATTTGTCTTGTTACAGAGGAAATGATTACATACATAACATTTCTGATCTGTGTGGTGTACATACCACCACAGTTCAGTTGTGTTCAGTTCAGTCGCTCAGTTGTGTCTGACTCTTTGCGACACCATGAATTGCAGCACGCCAGGCCTTCCTGTCCATTACCAACTCCCGGAGTTCACTCAAACTCACATCCATCGAGTTGGTGAAGCCAGCAAGCCATCTCATCCTCTGTCATCCCCTTCTCCTCCGGTCCCCAATCCCTCCCAGCATCAGTCTTTTCTAATGAGTCAACTCTTCCCATCAGGTGGCCAAAGTACTGGAGTTTCAGCTTTAGCATCACTCCTTCCAAAGAACACCCAGGGCTGATCTCCTTTGGAATGGACTGGTTGGATCTCCTTGCAGTCCAAGGGACTCTCAAGAGTCTTCTCCAACACCACAGTTCAAAAGCATCAATTCTTCAGCATTCAGCTTTCTTCAAGGTCCAACTCTCACATCCATATATGACCACAGGAAAAACCACAGCCTTGACTAGATGGACCTTTGTTGGCAAAGTAATGTCTCTGCTTTTGAATATACTATATAGGTTGGTCATAACTTCCTTCCAAGGAGTAAGTGTCTTTTAATTTCATGGCTGCAGTCACCATCTACAGTGATTTTGGAGCCCCCAAAAATAAAGTCTGATGCTGTTTCCACTGTTTCCCCATCTATTTCCCATGGGAGAAATGGGATGGGACCAGATGCCATGATCTTCGTTTTCTGAGTGTTGAGCTTTAAGCCAACTTTTTCATTCTTCTCTTTCACTTTCATCCAGAGGCTTTTTACTTCCTCTTCCCTTTCTGCCTTAAGGGTGGTGTCATCTGCATATCTGAGGTTATTGATATTTCTCCTGGCAATCTTGATTCCAGCTTGTGCTTCATTCAGCCCAGTGTTTCTCATGATGTACTCTGCATAGAAGTTAAATAAGCAGGGTGACAATATACAGGCTTGATGTACTCCTTTTCCTATTTGGAACCAGTCTGTTGTTCCATGTCCAGTTCTAACTGTTGCTTCCTGACCTGCATATAGGTTTCTCAAGAGGCAGGTCAGGTGGTCTGGTATTCCCATCTCTTTCAGAATTTTCCACAGTTTATTGTGATCCACACAGTCAAAGGCTTTGGCATAGTCAAGAAAGCAGAAATAGGTATTTTTCTGGAACTCTCTTGCTCTTTCCATGATCCAGCGGATGTTGGCAATTTGATCTTTGGACCCTCTGCCTTTTCTAAAACCAGCTTGAACATCTGGAACTTCATGGTTCACGTACTGCTGAAGCCTGGCTTGGAGAATTTTGGGCATTACTTTACTAGAGTGTGAGATGAGTACAACTGTGCAGTAGTTTGAGCATTCTTTGGTATTGCCTTTCTTTAGGATTGGAATGAAAACTGACCTTTTCCAGTCCCGTGGCCACTGCTGAGTTTTCCAAATTTGCTGGCATATTGAGTGCAGCACTTTCACAGCATCATCTTCCAGGATTTGAAATAGCTCAACTGGAATTCCATCACCTCCACCAGCTTTGTTCATAGTGATGCTTCCTAAGGCCACCTGACTTCACATTCCAGGATGTCTGGCTCTAGGTGAGTGATCACACCATGGTGATTATCTTGGTCATGAAGATCTTTTTTGTACAGTTCTTCTGTGTATTCTTGACACCTCTTCTTAATATCTTCTGCTTCTGTTAGGTCCATACCATTTCTGTCCTTTATCGAGCCCATCTTTGCATGAAATACTAATAGCTCAGTTCACAGGTCCAGCCTGTCTCCAACACACCACACTCATAGTACTCTACATATCTTTCTCAGAGTAACTATTTTTTTTGGAATAGTAACTTTCTCTGTAAGCTTCTTGAGGGCAGGGCTTTTTTTACAAGAGTACTCAGTGATTATTATGTGTCTTGCTAATGCAGATACCATGGGGTAACAGACTTAAAAATCTAATATAAATAGTAACTATAAGACCTACTTCTACAATAGAGAATGTATATCTACTCTACCCCAATCCCCAGCTATTCTGCCAGTAAGAGAGATTATCACAAAAGAAAATGTTCCATAACTAACCTACTAATCTAATCAAATAATCCACACAGCTCAAAAGCATAGGTGGACTGTAGGTTAATTTTAAAAATTCTGAAGATGTGGTCTTCTAAGATTTTTTTCTGATTGGTAAATTTATATAAAATGTTTCCCCATATTGATGGCAATGGGTTCGCAGAGTTGAGACAGGACTGAGCAACACAGACAGCCAATAGGCATATAAAAAGATGCTCAACACTGCTAATTATTCAGTTCAGTTTAGTTCAGTCACTCAGTTGTGTCCAACTCTTTGCGACAACATGAATTGCAGCACACCAGGCCTCCCTGTCCATCACCAACTCCTGGAGTTCACCCAAATCCACGTCCATCGAGTCGTGATGCCATCCAGCCATCCCATCCTCTGCCGTCCCCTTCTCCTCCTGCCTCCCCCTTTTCCTCCTGCCCCCAATCCCTCCCAGCATCAGAGTCTTTTCCAATGAGTCAACTCTTCGCAAGAGGTGGCCAAAGTACTGGAGTTTCAGCTTTAGAATCATTCCTTCCAAAGAACACCCAGGACTGATATCCTTTAGAATGGACTGGTTGGATCTCCTTGCAGTCCATGGAGAAATGCAAATCAAAACTACAAGTTATCACCTCACACTGGTCAGAAAGGCCATGGTTAAAAAGTCTACAAATAATAAATGCTGGAAAAGGTGTGGAGAAAAAGGAACCCTCTTACGCTTGTTATTGTTTAGATCACTAAGTTGTGTCTGACTCTTTGTAACCCCCTGGACTGCAGCACACCAGGCTTCCCTGTCCTTCACTATCTCCAGAAGTTTGCTTAAACTCGTGTCCATTGAGTCAGTGACACTATCCAACAATTTCACCCTCTGTTGCCCCCTTTTCCTCCTGCCCTCAATCTCTTCCAGCACCAGGGTCTTTTCCAATGAGTTGGCCCTTCCCATCACATGGCCAAAGTACTAGAGCTTCAGCATCAGCATCAGTCCTTTCAATGAATATTCAGGGTTGATTTCCTTTAGGATTGACTGGTTTGATCTCTGTGCAGTCCAAGGGACTCTCAAGAGTCTCCTCCAGCACCACAATTCAAAAGCATCAATTCTGTACATGAAAAACCATAGCTTTGACTATACAGACCTTTGTCAGCAAAGTGATGTCTCTGCTTTTGAATATGCTATCTAGGTTTGTTATAGCTTTTCTTCCAAGGAGCAAGCGTCTTTTAATTTCATGGCTACACTCACCACCATCCACAGTGATTTTGCAGCCCAAGAAAATAAAATCTGTCACTGTTTCCACTCTTTCCCCTTTTATTTGCCATGAAGTGATGGGAATGGATGCCATGATCTTAGCTTTTTGAATGTTGAAGTTTTAAGCCAGTTTTTCCACTAACCTCTTTCATCTTCATTAAGAGGCTTTTTAGTTCTCTTTGCTTTTTGCCATTAGGGTGGTATCCTCTGCTTATCTCAGGCTGTTGATACTTCTTTCTGCAATCTTGATTCCGGCTTGTGATACATCCAGCCCAGCATTTCACATGATGTACTCCGCATGTAAGTTAAATAAGCAGAGTGACAATACATAGCCTTGACGTACTCCTTTCCCAGTTTGGAACCAGTCTGTTGTTCCATGTAAGTTTCTAACTGTTGCTGCTTGACTCTCAGGAGACAGATAAGATGGTCTGGTACTCTCATCTCTTTAAGAGTTTGCCAGTTTGTTGTGATATACAGTCAAAGGATTTAGTGTAGTCAATGAAGCAGAAGTTTTTCTGGAATTCTCTTGCTTTCTCTATGATCCAAGGAATGTTGGCAATTTGATCTCTGTTCCTCTGCCTTTCTAAACTCAGCTTCTATATCTGGAAGTGCTTGGTTCACCTGGCTTGAAGAATTTTGAGTATTCCCTTGTGGCTCAGCTGGTCAAGAATCCGCCTGTAATGTGGGAGACCTGGGTTCGATCCCTAGGTTGGAAAGATCCCCTGGAGAAGGGAAAGGCTACCCACTCCAGTATTCTGGTCTGGAGAATTCCATGGACTACAGTCCATGCGGTCTCAAAGAGTTGGACAGGACTAAGCGCCCTTCACTTTCACTCTGGTAGCATGTGAAATGAGCACAATTGTATGGTACTTTGAACATTCTTTGGTATTGCCCTTCTTTGGGACTAGAATGAAAAGGGACATTTTCCAGTCCTGTGGCCACTGCTGAGTTTTCCAAATTTGTTGACATATAGAGTGCAACATTTAACAGCATGATCTTTTAGGATTTTAAATAGCTCAGCTGGAATTCCATCACTTTCACTAGCTTTGTTTCTAGTAATGCCTCCTAAAGCCCTCTTCACTTCACACTCCAAGATGTCTGGCTCTAGGTTAGGGACCAACCACAAGTGGTTATCCCAGTCATTAACATCTTTTTTCTGTATTCTTGACACTTCTTAATTTTTCTGCTTCTGTTAGATCCTTACCATTTCTGTCCTTTATCGTGCCCATCCTTGAATGAAATGTCCCCTTGCTATCTCTAATTTTCTTGAAGAGATCTCTAGTCTTTCCCATTTTGTTTTCCTCTGTTTTTTTGCATTGTTCACTTAGAAGGCATTCTTATCTCTCCTTGTTATTCTCTGGAACTCTACATTTAGTTGGGTGTATCTTTCCCTTTCTCCCTTGCTTTTCGCTTTTCTTTCTTTTCTCAGCTATTTGAAAAGCTTCCTCAGACAACCACTTCCCCTTCTCACATTTCTTTTTCTTTGGGATGGTTTTGGTCAGCACCTCCTATACAATGTTATGAATCTCTGTTCATAGTTCTCCAGGCACTTGGTCTGCCGGATTTAATTTCTCCACTGTATAATCATAAGGGATTTGATTGAGGTCATACCTAATGGTCTAGTGGTTTTCCCTACTTTCTCCAATTTAAGTCTGAATTTTGCAATAAGGAGCTCATGATCTGAGCCATAGTTAACTCCAGGTCTTGTTTTTTGCTGACCGTATAGAGCTTTGCCACCTTTGGCTGCAAAGAATATAATCAATCTGATTTTGGTACAGACCATCTGGTGATGTTCTTGGGTTGTTGGGAGAGGGTGTTTGCTATGACCAGTGTGTTCTCTGGACAAAACTCTGGTAGCCTTTGCTCTGCTTCATTTTGTACTCCAAGGCCAAACTTGCCTGCTACTCCAGATATCCCCTGACTTCCTACTTTTGCATTCCAGTCCCCTATGCTGAAAAGGACATCTTTTTTTGGTGTTAGTTCTAGAAGGTCTTGTAGGTCTTCACAGAACCATTCAACTTTAGCTTCTTGGGCATTAGTGCCTGGGGCACAGACTTGAATTACTATGATACTGAATGGTTTGACATGGAAATGATTTTCACTACTTACCCTAGTTGGTGAGAATGTAAATTGGTGCAGTCACTATGGAAAACAGTATAGAGGTTCCTTAAAAAACTAAAACCAGAGGTGCCATAAGATCCAGCAGGAGGGGCATATGTCAGAGAAAACTACAACTGGAAAAGATACATGCACCCCTATGTTCATCGCAGCACTGTGCAGAGTAGCCAAGAGATAGAAGCATCCTAAATGTCCATCAATAGATGACTGGATGAAGAAGGTGTGGCATATATATACAATGGAATATTAATCATAAAAAAGAATGAAACAATGCCATTTGCAGCAACATGGATGGACCTAGAAATTATCATTCTATGTGAAGTAAGTCAGGTAAAGAAAGACAAACATCATACAATACTACTTATACATGGAACCTAAATTATGATATAAAGGAACTTATTTACAAAACAGAGACAAACTTACATACATGGAAAAGAACTTATGGTTACCAAAGGGGAAAGAAGGTGGGGGAGGAATAAATTAGGAGTTTGGGATCAGCAGATACAAACTACATAGAAAATAGATAAACAACAAGGTCCTACTGTTAGCACAGGGAACTATATACATTCAATATCTTGTAATAAACCATAATAGAAAAGAATGTGAAAAGTAATAATGTGTGTGTACGTATATATGTACATATGTATGTATGTATGTATGTATAAAAAACTGATCACTTTGCTGTATACCAGAAACTAACACAACATTTTAAATCAACTACATACTTCAATTAAAAAATATAAAATGTCTTACAAGGACATGCAAATTAAACTTAGGTGTACATTTATCCTTTTGTGAGAAAAATAAAAATTACACAAAATAGGACAATCTGCAAATTTGGGCCATTTTATCTAACCCAATCTTAGTCTAAACCTGTATAAGAAGTTACCCTGAAATCTAGGGAAATTAAGTATCAATATCCTAAACTTTAAAATACAAATCATGACTTCCCTGGTGGCTCAGATGGTAAAGAATCTGCCTGCAAAGTGGAAGACCCAAGTTTGATCCCTGGGTTGGGAAGATTCCCCTGGAGAAGGGAATGGCAACCCACTCCAGTATTCTTGCCTGGAGAATTCCATGGACAGAGGAGCCTGAGGGGCTACAGTCCATGGGGTCACAAAGAGTTGGATATGACTGAGAGACTAACCCTTTCACTTTCTCATAAAATATAGTAACTACCAGAGACTAAGTGACTTATTGGCCAAAAAAATCACCTCTAAACTGCTATCTTTGCATACACACACATTTAAATTTTTGAATTCATGGTATTAATATTTTAACTACTGTAAACTTGAATAATAAAGTGTAATTTTAAAGCTGTATGTTATTTACATTAGTAGGAAAATTAGTTCACATTCAGCATACTACCATATATCTCCAACAACGGTGAAAAGCTACTTCCGTCTCTTATATTAGAGTTCAGAAAAGAAACTACAACGTACTTAGTACTGTGAAGTCCTATAGCATAGAGAAATGGTCCTCAACTTTAGCATCCATCAGGTTAACAGAGGCTCATCAAAACCAATTACTGGGCCCCCTTCCTACAATTCGGATTTAGTCGACCTGAGGTAAGGCTAGATCATTTCTATCAAGTTCTCAAGTGGGTCTGATGATGCTGGTCCTGGGAACACCCCTAGGTTCCTCTGTTCAATTCCCAGCTTGTCACTTACTATCTTTAGACCTAGTTTAAGAGTTCACTCCTCAATTTCCTCATGTCCAAAGACAGATAGTTGTCAGAGAATTAAACAAACAATATATGTAAACTGCCAAGCACATGGTCCTTACTTAAATGATATCGTGTCCGACTCTTTGTGACCCCATGAACTATAGCCTATCAGGCTCCTTTATCCATGGGATTTTCCAGGCAAGAGTACTGGAGTGGGTTGCCATTTCCTGCTCCAGGGGATCTTCCCTACCCAGGGATTGAACCCGGGTCTCCGGGATTGTGGGTGGACGCTTTATCCTCTAAGCCACCAGGGAAGCCCAAGGACATATATAGGTTGAATAAATAACTGCAAAAAAGTATACAATAAAAAAAAGTATAAAATAAAAAAAGTATACAATATAAGATTCCAGTGGCAACTAAGATAAAGTAAAAACACACCACCCTGTCCCTTGTACTGAATATACCTATCAAATCTAAACAAAATGTCTGGAGCAGTTATTTAAAGACTCTAAAAATTGAATGGTAGCAGGTAGCTTGGGCAAGACCAGAATTCAAAGTACCATAGAACCAGAGGTGGGTTTCTTTTTTTCCCTCTTGTATTCTACCACTCACCTAGACTGGGAAAAACCTGGAAGTGGGCAGTAATGCACACTGTGTTTCACATGGCACCCTTTAGTTCAAGGCTTGGGCAGGAAAAGGGAGGCAGTAATGGCAGGGGGCCCACAGGTACTTTATACTTTAAAGCATGAGCAAGAGAAATCTTCCTCTCTTAATCCCAGAAGCTATGGTTTCAACAGGGTGGGGCAAACCCCTCTCCTAACCCTTCCCTCCCTGCAACTTGGTCCCAGCATGTGGGCACAATCACAGGAAGAAAGCATAGTTGACAGCGTTCAGGGAGATTCCAGGGAAGCAGAAAGGGTAGGGGAAATAGACTGAGTGGGAAGAATTCAGAAAAGCAACTCCGTAAGGTTGATTATGATCACCTGGGGTCACTCCAGAGCTGAACAGATCATTGAATTAATCCTAAATAACAAACCAAAAAGGTTGAGAATCAAACAAAGACACAAAGTCACCTATCTCAAACTGGCCAATGAGCAGGGTACACACAGGACAGAGCCAAACAGCAGAGCACTACAGGCTGTGAAAACCAAACTGATACTGAACTCTCATCCCGCAGAAAGCTCGCTGCAACTCGCAGCCAAACCAACAGAGTCCACTGCCTGCTAAAACACAAAAATGAACATTCTCCACTGAATTTAAGCAAGACCTAGAGTCTCATATGGAGAAGGCAATGGCACCCCACTCCAGTACTCTTGTCTGGAAAATCCCATGGACAGAGGAGCCTGGTGGGCTGCAGTCTGACTGAGCAACTTCACTTTCACTTTTCACTTTCCTGCATTGGAGAAGGAAATGGCAACCCACTCCAGTGTTCTCACCTGGAGAATCCCAGGGACCGGGGAGCCTGGTGGGCTGCCATCTATGGGGTCACATAGAGTTGGACACTGAAGCAACATAGCAGCAGCAGAGTCTCATAATATTTCAGGATACAATTCAAAATTACTTGGCATATTAAGAACCAGGAAAATCTCAACTTGCTGGTACAATAAAGAGCCATCAACACTGAAACACTAGTTGCTGGGATTATCTGAGGAACTTTAAAGCAGCTGTTATAAAAATGCTCGAGAAGGGCAAACACCTTTGAAACAAATAGGTCTCTAAATATTTCCAGGAGTCTCTTGTTCTTTGACAGAAGAAACACAGATGTTTTATTCCTGAGTTTAAATCCCATAGTTACGTAAGTTTAAATTTATCACCAAGTCCTTGGAACATCAAGTTATGAATTATGAAAAAAATTTAACATATTCATAACACTTAACATACTAATTCTAGTTCTGCAAAACCATCTCACTGAATAGTTGGGTTTTGCTGGTTTTTTTTTTTTAAATTTATACTAGTGTAAAACAAAAAATAATATTCACACTACACCTCAATAGGAAAAGATGTGAACTATTTAGTGGGTATTAAAAATAATGCCTACCTAGAATTGTACTTCTAAAAATTTACAGATATACAAGTGAGTATGTGTGTGTATGAATATACATATACAATCATGCATGTTGGTTTGCACAGAAAAAAAGTAAAAACAATTTATATGACCATTAATAGTAACATCCATACAATGAAATTTTTAAATTCCATATACTTCCACATATATCTATTTTACAACAAGCATGTACTGTTACATAAATTAACTAACATAAACTAAGTTTTATTAAACTAACACTTTAAAAGACTAAAAGAAAACATCTCAGCAAAGAAACCAAACCAAATGTAAATTTTAGATTTAAAAAATAAAACAATTGAAATAATTCACTGGATGGGCTCAATAAGCAAAATGGAGGTGACAGAAGAAAGTCAGTGAACTTGCAGACAGACTGATAGAAATTATCAGGTCTGAACAACAAGGGGGGAAAAAAACATAAACAGAGCCTCAAGGACCTCTGGGATACTAAAAGGTCTAACTTTGGTGTCACTGGCATTGCAAAAGGAGCATGAAAGAGTTCACTTCAGGTAAGTACTTGAGAAAATAATGGCTGAAAACTTTCCAAACTTGGTAACAGACACAATGTACACAGAGATTTTGAGACACACAGAGAACCCAAACACAGTAAACCCCTAAGAAATCTGTGCCCAGACACGTAACAGTAAAACTGATAAAAACTAAAACAAAGAAAGAAATCTGAAAGTAGACAGAACAAAAGTGATTAATTGCTTATGGGGAAGAACAATTTGAATGGATGTGAATTTCTCAACAGGAACCAGTAAGTTCTGAAAGAAAAGGCATATTTTTAAAAGACTGGAAGGAAAAAACTGTCAATGCAGAATTTCTATATCCAGTGAAAATATCCTTCAGGTGAAGGGACAAGCCAAAAATATTCACTACCAGCAAATCAGCTTTGAAAGAATTACTGAATGGCACAAGGGATATTATGCCAAGGGAAAACTGGAACATTAGTAATAAAAAAGAATTAATAACCATATGGGTAAATACAATAAACTATTTTTTCTCTTCTTCAATTCTTTAAGATGTTTAGTGGTTAAAAGTATAAGCTGTAGTATTGTTTGATGGAGTTTTCTAGGTAGTAGACATAATATATGACAATACAACAAAAAAAGAGGCAACATGTATAGACAGTAGTATGCTGCGGTTCATGGGGTCGCAAAGAGTCGGACACGACTGAGCGACTGATCTAATCTGAAGGCTTCTACACCCCACTTAAGTGGGAAAACATTTATCCTAAGTAGACTATAAGAATTTAGATATATTATAATCCATAGAGCAAACACATACACCCACACCAAGACTAGAATGAGATATAATTAAAAAAATAATAAACTTAAACGAAACACTAAAAGTTGTTTTAGCTTCTGCCAAAAAGAAGGCAGAAAGGAGTAAAAAAAAAAAAAAAAAAAGAACAGAAAGCAAAAAATAAAAATGGTACACTAAATCCAAATATATAATTATATTAATTGCACAGCACCTAAACACATCAATTAAAAGACAAAGACTATAAAATGGATTTTAAAAACAGGATCCACTTACATGCTACCTACAAGAAATTTATTTCAAAAACTTACAAGTAGGTTATAAGTAAAAGGATGGGGAAAGATGTATTACAGAAATATTCATCATGAGAAGGCTGGAATGGCTGTATTAATCTCACTGCCAACATCCGCTAGATCATGGAAAAAGCAAGAGAGTTCCAGAAAAACATCTATTTCTGCTTTATTGACTATGCCAAAGCCTTTGACTGTGTGGATATCACAGTAGACTGTGGAAAATTCTGAAAGAGATGGGAATACCAGACCACCTGATCTGCCTCTTGAAAAATTTGTATGCAGGTCAGAAAGCAAAAGTTAGAACTGGACATGGAACAACAGACTGGTTCCAAATAGGAAAAGGAATACGTCAAGGCTGTATACTGTCACCCTGCTTATTTAACTTATATGCAGAGTACATCATGAGAAACGCTGGACTGGAAGAAACACAAGCTGGAATCAAGATTGCCGGGAGAAATATCAAGAACCTCAGAGATGCAGATGACACCACCCTTATGGCAGAAAGTGAAGAGGAACTAAAAAGCCTCTTGATGAAAGTGAAAGTGGAGAGTGAAAAAGTTGGCTTAAAGCTCAACATTCAGAAAACAAAGATGATGGCATCCGGTCCCATCACTTCATGGGAAATAGATGGGGAAACAGTGGAAACAGTGTCAGACTTTATTTTTTGGGGCTGCAAAATCACTGCAGATGGTGACTGCAGCCATGAAATTAAAAGACACTTACTCCTTGGAAGGAAAGTTATGACCAACCTAGATAGCATATTCAAAAGCAGAGGCATTACTTTGCCAACAAAGGTTCGTCTAGTCAAGGCTATGGTTTTTCCTGTGGTCATGTATGGATGTAAGAGTTGGACTGTGAAGAAGGCTGAGCGCTGAAGAATTGATGCTTTTGAACTGTGGTGTTGGAGAAGACTCTTGAGAGTCCCTGGGACTGCAAGAAGATCCAACCAGTCCATTCTGAAGGAGATCAGCCCTGGGATTTCTTTGGAAAGAATGATGCTAAAGCTGAAACTCCAGTATTTTGGCCACCTCATGCGAAGAGTTGACTCATTGGAAAAGACTCTGATGCTGGGAGGGATTGGGGGCAAGAGGAGAAGGTGGCGACAGAGGATGAGATGGCTGGATGGCATCACTGACTCAATGGACATGAGTCTGAGTGAACTCCGGGAATTGGTGATGGACAGGGAGGCCTGGCATGCTGTAATTCATGGGGTCGCAAAGAGTCGGACACGATTGAGCGACTGATCTGATGCGAAAGTAAACTTCAAAGCAAACTACAAGGCATAAAAAATGGCATTATAAAATGATAAAAGGGTCAATTCACCAAGAAGATTATAACACTCCTACATGCTGCTGCTGCTGCTAAGTCGCTTCGGTTGTGTCTGACTCTGTGCAGCCCACCAGGCTCCCCATCCCTGGGAGTCTCCAGGCAAGAATACTGGAGTGGGTTTCCATTTCCTTCTCCAATGCATGAGAGTGAAAAGAGTGTGCACATAACAGAGCTTTAAATTACAAAGTGAAATCTGACAAAACTGGAAGAAAAAATACAGTAGTTGGAGGTCTTAACACTCTTATCTCAGTGATCTATATGATTAGTAGACAAAAAATCAACATGGATATAGAATACTCTCAACCAACTGCATCGAACTGTCATTTATAGAACACTCCACCCAAAAGGAGCAGTGTACTTTCAAGTACACACAGACTATTCATCAAGGCAGACTTTATCCTTGGTCAGAAAATAAATCTTAAGAAATTTAAAACAACTGAAGTAACACAAAATATGTTCTCTGACCATAATGAACTTAAGCTGGAAATCAATAACAGAAAGATAACAGGAAAATCTCTAAAAACTGGAAAATTAAATGCCACACTTACAAATAATCCATAGGTCAGAGACAAAATCTCAAGGAAAGCCAGAAAATATTTTTACTTCAAAGAAAATTAAAACACATCAGAATTTGTACAATGCGGTTAACAAAGCTCAGGGGACGATTTATAGCATTAAATGCTTATATTGGCAAAGAAGAAAATTCTCAAATCAATAATCTTAAGTGTCTACCTTAGGGGAAAAAAGAGCAAAATAAATCCAAATCAAGCAGAAGGAAGGACATGCTTACTGCTGCTGCTACACAGCTAACATCATACTTAACAATGAAAGTATGTTGAATATACTTCCTATTTGCAGACAACTTGATTGTCTACATAGAAATCTCAGAGAATCTACACAAAACCTCCTGGAACTAATAAATAAAATTATAAAAATCATAAAATATAAGGAAAACACACACAAAAATCAATCACATATATATCAGCAATGAACAAGTGGAAACCAAAATTTTTAAATGCCACTACAATAGCTCCCCAAAATTTCAAATACGGAGGTATAAATCTAATAGAACAGGTACAAGATCTGTATGCCAAAAACTATACCACTATTAAAAAAATCAAAGATCTAAGTGGAAATTCATATTCATTCATGAATTGAAAGTGCAACATAGTATAGGTGTCAATTTTTCTCATTTAATCTGTAGATTAAACACAGTTCTGATCAAACTACCACCCTCCAGGATATTTTTTGTATATATAGACACAAACTAACTCTAAAAACAATAGCAAAGGAGCTAAAAAAGCCAAACAATTCTTAGCTAAAGTAGTAAAGAGGGTATGGCATTTGGTTAAAAACAGACACAAATCAATGGACTAGAGCTGAGAAATGGATCCACATGAATACAGCTCATATGATTTTGGACAAAGGTGTTTGCAAAGGCAATTTCTTCTTCTTTTTTTAAAATTTATTTTTTAATTGAAGGATAATTGCTTTACAGAATTTTGTTGTTTTCTGTAAAACATCAACATGAATTAGCCACAGGCGTCTCCTCACTCTTGAACCTCCCTCCCATCTCCCTCCCCATTCCACCCCTCTACTTTGATACAGAGTCCCTGTTTGAGTTCCCTGAGACACACAACAAAACATCTATTTTACACGTGGTAATGTAAGTCTCCATGTTAGTCTCTCCATACATCTCACCCTCTCCTCCCCTCTGCCCCCATCCATAAGTTTGTTCTCTATGTCTGTTTCTCCAAGCTGCCTTGCAAATACATTCATCAGTACCGTCTTCCTATATTCCATGTATATGCGTTAGTATATGATATGAATCTTTCTCTTTCTGACTTATTTCACTCTGTAATAATAGGCTTGGGTCATCTACCTCATTAGAACTGACTCAAATGTATTCCTTTTTATGGCTGAGATGCGTGATGCTGGAGCAGCAAGAGGCTGAGAGGAGATAATCTTTGTCCAAGGTCAGCAGTGGAGGCTGAATGGCGCTGGAGCGGAGAGCGGCCCAGAGGAGATACCCTACATCCAAGGTCAGTAGCGGCAGCCTTGCGGAGATACCGCACATCCAAGGTAAGGAGGAGTGGCTGCACTGTGCTGGAGCAGCTGTGAAGAGATACCCCATGTCCAAGATAAGAGAAATCCCAGTAAGACGGTAAGCGCTAAGAGAGGGCATCAGAGACTGGGATGCTAGCTATTTGCATGGAAACAAAATTCCGAATATGATGCCAGGAATTAGGGTGAAAAGGGTATCAGTGGGTCTGGATGATCAACTCCTCAATCTCAATTCAGTTCAGTCGTTCAGTCGTGTCCGATTCTTTGCGACCCCATGAACTGCAGCATGCCAGGCCTCCCTGTCCATCACCAACTCCCAGAGTTTACTCAAACTTACATCCATCGAGTCGGTGATGCCACCCAGCCATCTCACCCTCTGCCGTCCCCTTCTCCTCCTGCCCCCAATCCCTCCCAGCATCAGAGTCTTTTCCAATGAGTCAACTCTTCCCATCAGGTGGCCAAAGTATTGGAGCTTCACCATCAGCCCTTCCAAAGAACACCCAGGGCTGATCTTTAGAATGGACTGGTTGGATCTCCTTGCAGTCCAAGGGACTCTCAAGAGTCTTCTCCAACACCACAGTTCAAAAGCATCAATTCTTCAGCATTCAGCTTTCTTCACAGTCCAACTCTCACATCCATACATGACCACAGGAAAAACCAGAGCCTTGACTAGACGGACCTTTGTTGGCAAAGTAATGTCTCTGCTTTTGAATATGCTATATAGGTTGGTCATAACTTTCCTTCCAAGGAGTAAGCGTCTTTTAACTTTATGGCTGCAGTCACCATCTGCAGTGATTTTGGAGCCCCCCAAAATAAAGTCTGACACTGTTTCCCCATCTATTTCCCATGGGAGAAATGGGATGGGACCAGATGCCATGATCTTCGTTTTCTGAATGCTGAGCTTTAAGCCAACTTTTTCACTCTCCTCTTTCACTTTCATCCAGAGGCTTTTTACTTCCTCTTCCCTTTCTGCCTTAAGGGTGGTGTCATCTGCATATCTGAGGTTATTGATATTTCTCCTGGCAGTCTTGATTCCAGCTTGTGCTTCTTCCAGCCCAGCATTTCTCATGATGTACTCTGTATATAAGTTAAATAAGCAGGGTGACAATATACAGCCTCGACGTACTCCTTTTCCTATTTGGAACCAGTCTGTTGTTCCAAGTCCACTTCTAACTGTTGCTTCCTGACCTGAACACAGATTTCTCAAGAGGCAGATCAGGTGATCTGGTATTCCCATCTCTTTTAGAATTTTCCACAGTTCATTGTGATCCACACAGTCAAAGGCTTTGGCATAGTCAGTAAAGCAGAATAGATGTTTATCTGGAACTCTCTTGCTTTTTCCACGATCCAGCAGATGTTGGCAATTTGATCTCTGGTTCCTCTGCCTTTTCTAAAACCAGCTTGAACATCTGGAAGTTCATGGTTAATGTATTGCTGAAGCCTGGCTTGGAGAACTTTGAGCATTACTTTAGTAGTGTGTTGGAGAAGGCAATGGCACCCCACTCCAGTACTCTTGCCTGGAGAATCCCATGGACGGAGGTGCCTGGTAGGCTGCAGTCCATGGGGTCTTGAAGAGTCGGACAAGACATGCAACTTCACTTTCACTTTTCACTTTCACTTTCATGCACTGGAGAAGGAAATGGCAACCCACTCCAATGTTCTTGCCTGGAGAATCCCAGGGACAGGGGAGCCTGGTGGGCTGCCGTCTATGGGGTCGCACAGAGTCAGACACGACTGAAGTGACTTAGCAGTTACTAGTGTGTGAGATGAGTGCAATTGTGCAGTAGTTTGAGCATTCTTTGGCATTGCCTTTCTTTGGGATTAGAATGAAAATTGACCTTTTCCAGTCCTGGGGCCACTGCTGAGTTTTCCAAATTTGCTGGCATATTGAGTGCAGCACTTTCACAGCATCATCTTCCAGGATTTGAAATAGCTCCACTGGAATTCCATCACCTCCACTAGCTTTGTTCGTAGTGATGCTTTCTAAGGCCCACTTGACTTCTTCACATTCCAGGATGTCTGGCTTTAGGTGAGTGATCACACCACGGTGATTACCTTGGTCGTGAAGATCTTTTTTGTTAGCCATGAGGTAAATCCAAATTAAAGGCATAACAATATTATAACAGCTAAAATTGTTTTAAAAGAGTGACAATGCCAAATGCTGGAGAAGATGCATAGCAACTACAATTCACATACATTGTAAGCAGGAAGGCAAAACAGGACAGCAATTCTGAAAAAGTATGGCAGCTACTATAAGGTTATTAATAAATATACACTTACTGTATGACCCAGCAATCCCATTCCTTGTATCTATCTTAGAGAAATGAGTATCTGTGCTCACACAAAAACCTGTACATAAATGTTTATAATAGCTCTATTCATAATCACTCCAAACTGGAAATAACCCAAATGTTTTTCAACAGATGAACAGATAATCAAACTTTAGTATAGTTTATCAGTGGAATACTACTGAGCAATAAAATGGAATGAATTACTGATACATGCAATAGCTTGGATGAATTTCAAAAGCATTATTGTCAGTAAAAGAAACCAGTCTCAAAAGATTACATATTGTATGATTCCATTTATATGGCATTAGTGAATTATCAGGGGCTAAGAGGGAATAGCCAGGGCTTTGGGGTGTGACACAAAGGGACAGCATGAGTGTGTTCCGGGAGGTGATGGAACTGTTTAGTATCCTGATTGTGGTGGTGGGTACATGGATGTATATACGAGTTAAAATTTATATAACCATACACCCTCATTTTCTTGGGCTCCAAAATCAACGTAGACAGTGACAGCCATGAAATTAAAAGACGCTTGCTCCTTGGAAGAAGAGCTAAGACAAACCTAGACAGTGTATTAAAAAGCAGAGACATCCCTCTGCCGAAAAAGGTCCGTATAGTCAAAGCTATGGTTTTTCCAGTAGTGATGTATGGATTTGAGAGGGACCATAAAGAAGGCTGAACACTAAAGAATTGATGCTTTCCAACTGTGGTGCTGGAGAAGACTATGGAAAGTCCCCTGGACAGCAAAGAGATCAAACTAGTCAATCCTAAAGGAAATCAACACTGAATAGTCACTGGAAGGACTGATGCTGAACCTCCAATATTCTGGCCACCTGATGCAAAGAGCCGACTCATTGGAAGAGACCCTGATGCTGGGAAAAACTGACAGCAAGAGGAGGAAGGGACAACAGAGGATGAGATGGTTTGATGGCATCACTGACTCAGCAGACCTGAGTTTGAGCAAACTCAGGGAGACACTGGACAACAGGGAAGCCTGGCGTGCTTCAGTTCATGCAGTCGCAGAGTCAGACCTGACTTAGCAAAGAGTCAGACCTGAGTGAACAATACCCTCCCCACTAAAAAAGTCTATTATACTGTAGGTTAATCAAGATTTTTTTAAAGCTTTTAAAAATATATAATTTAAGATATCTTAGAACCTTTCTAGTTAGTCACGGATTAAGGCTCAAAAATAAATGTTTTGAGCATGTGAAAACCAATGAAATGGGAGGACAAAGAGATAGTTGACAGGAGACTTAAATTTTTAAAAATTATACAAAGATATGGCAGATATATAAAGATATAAATTCTAAACTCAGAAATTCAAATTTTGTCCCTCAACTAACCAGAGAGGCTGTTAATACATAGTAATAACTAAAGACAAATATTTAACATTATCATGTAAAAAAGATAATTTGAGATGAAACAAATAGAGCATATATTAAGTCAAAAGAAAGATTCCACATTCGTACTAGATATTCATTTGGTTCTTGAAATAAAAATGACATTGTTTATTATTAGTATGGTATGTCCCTTGTTTTTCCTAGTAGCAATTACAGATTTACAGTGGTTTATCCAAATTTTTCTCAACTGATTCTGCTTGATATATTAAAAAAAAAAAAAAAAACACGTTTAAGAATGCTGACATGATGAATAAAGAAAAGGTGACATACATAAAAACAGAAAGTAGAATGGTGTTTGCCAGCAACTTATCAGCAGCAGCAGCAGGGTGGGGAGGGGGAGGGCAGGTAGGAGAAACAGGGATATGTTGGCAAAAGGGTACAGACTTTCATTTATAAGATGAATAATTTCTGTATGGCATGGTGACTATGGTTAATATTACTGTATTCTATATTTGAAATCTGCAAAAAGGGTTAGATCTTGAATATTTTCATTTCCCCCTGCAAAAGAGGATAACTATGTGAAGCAATGGAAATGTAAATTAGCTTGATTGCAATAAGCATTTCACAATGTATATGTGTATCAAATTACCATGCTGTATTCTTTAAATATATAGCCACTCCAGTATTCATGGGCTTCTCTGGTGGCTCAGATGGTAAAGAATCTGCCTGCAATGTGGGAGACCTGGGTTCGATCCCTGGGTTGGAAAGATGCCCTGGAGGAGGGCATGGCAACCCACTCCAGTATTCTTGCCTTGAGAATCCCAATGGACAAAAGGAGCCTGGTGGACTACAGTCCATGGGTTGCAAAGAATCGGACACAACTGAGCTACCATGTGCACATGCACACACATACACTTTTCAGATCAGATCAGTCGCTCAGTCGTGTCCGAATCTTTGCGACCCCATGAACTGCAGCACGCCAGGCCTCCCTATCCATCACGAGTTCTCGGAGGTCACCCAGACTCACATTCATCGAGTCAGTGATGCCATCCAGCCATCTCATCCTCTGTCGTCCCCTTCTCCTCCTGCCCCCAATCCCTCCCAGCATCAGAGTCTTCTCCAATGAGTCAACTCTTCGCATGAGGTGGCCAAAATACTGAAGTTTCAGCTTTAGCATCATTCTTTCCAAAGAAATCCCAGGGCTGATCTCCTTCAGAATGGACCGGTTGGATCTCCTTGCAGTCCAAGGGACTCTCAAGAGTCTTCTCCAACACCACAGTTCAAAAGCATCAATTCTTCGGCGCTCAGCCTTCTTCACAGTCCAGCTCTCACATCCATACATGACCACAGGAGAGACCATAGCCTTGACTAGGCGAACCTTTGTTGGCAAAGTGATGTCTCTGCTTTTGAATATGCTATCTAGGTTGGTCATAACCTTCCTTCCAAGGAGTAAGCGTCTTTTAATTTCATGGCTGCAGTCACCATCTGCAGTGATCTTGGAGCCCAGAAAAATAAAGTCTGACACTGTTTCCACTGTTTCTCCATCTATTTCCCATGTAGTGATGGGACCAGATGCCATGATCTTCGTTTTCTGAATGTTGAGCTTTAAGCCAACCTTTTCACCCTCCACTTTCACTTTCATCAAGAGGCTTTTGAGTTCCTCTTCACTTTCTGCCATAAGGGTGGTATCATCTGCATATCTGAGGTTATTGATATTTCTCCTGGCAGTCTTGATTCCAACTCGTGTTTCTTCCAGTCTAGCATTTCTCATGATGTACTCTGCATATAAGTTAAATTAACATGGTGACAATATACAGCCTTGACGTACTCCTTTTCCTATTTGGAACCAGTCTGTTGTTCCATGACCAGTTCTAACTGTTGCTTCCTGACCTGCATACAGACTTCTCAAGAGGCAGATCAGGTGGTCTGGTACTCCCCTCTCTCTCAGAATTTTCCAGAGTTTATTGTGATCTACACAGTCAAAGGCTTTGGCATAGTCAATAAAGCAGAAATAGATGTTTTTCTGGAACTCTCTTGCTTTTTCCATGATCCAGCAGATGTTGGCAATTTGATCTCTGGTTCCTCTGCCCTTTCTAAATCCAGCTTGAACATCAGGAAGTTCACGGTTCACATATTGCTGAAGCCTGGCTTGGAGAATTTTGAGCATTACTTTACTAGCGTGTGAGATGAATGCAATTGTGCGGTAGTTTGAGCACTCTTTGGCATTGCCTTTCTTTGGGATTGGGATGAAAACTGACCTTTTCCAATCTTGTGGCCACTGCTGAGTTTTCCAAATTTGCTGGCATATTGAGTGCAGCACTTTCACAGCATCATCTTTCAGGATTTGGAATAGCTCCACTGGAATTCCATCACCTCCACTAGCTTTGTTTGTAGTGATGCTTTCTAAGGCCCACTTGACTTCACATTCCAGGATGTCTGGCTCTAGGTCAGTGATCACACCATCATGATTATCTGGGTCGTGAAGCTCTTTTTTGTACAGTTCTTCTGTGTATTCTTGCCACCTCTTCTTAATATCTTCTGCTTCTGTTAGGTCCACACCATCTCTGTCCTTTATCGTGCCCATCTTTGCATGAAATGTTCCTTTGGTATCTCTAATTTTCTTGAATAGATCCCTAGTCTTTCCCATTCTGTTGTTTTCCTCTATTTCTTTGCATTGATCGCTGAAGAAGGCTTTCTTATCTCTTCTTGCTATTCTTTGGAACTCTGCATTCAGATGTTTATATCTTTCCTTTTCTCCTTTGCTTTTCGCTTCTCTTCTTTTTGCAGCTATTTGCAAGGCCTCCCCAGACAGCCATTTTGCTTTTTTGCATTTCTTTTCCATGGGGATGGTCTTGATCCCTGTCTCCTGTACAATGTCACGAACCTCATTCCATAGTTCATCAGGCACTCTATCTATCAGATCTAGGCCCTTAAATCTATTTCTCACTTCCACTGTATAATCATAAGGGATTTGATTTAGGTCATACCTGAATGGTCTAGTGGTTTTCCCTACTTTCTTCAATTTCAGTCTGAATTTGGCAATAAGGAGTTCATGGTCTGAGCCACAGTCAGCTCCTGGTCTTGTTTTTGCTGATTGTATAGAGCTTCTCCATCTTAGGCTGCAAAGAATATAATCGATCTGATTTCAGTGTTGACCATCTGGTGATGTCCATGTATAGAGTCTTCTCTTGTGTTGTTGGAAGAAGGTATTTGCTATGACCAGTGCATTTTCTTGGCAAAACTCTGTTAGTCTTTGCCCTGCTTCATTCTGTGTTCCAAGGCCAAGTTTGCTTGTTACTCCAGGTGTTTCTTGACTTCCTACTTTTGCATTCCAGTCCCGTATAATGAAAAGGACATCTTTTTTGGGTGTTAGTTCTAAAAGGTCTTGTAGGTCTTCATAGAACCGTTCAACTTCAGTTTCTTCAGCGTTACTGGTTGGGGCATAGACTTGGATTACTGTGACACTGAACGGTTTGCCTTGGAAACGAACAGAGATCATTCTGTCGTTTTTGAGATTGCATCCAAGTACTGCATTTCGGACTCTTTTGTTGACCATGATGGCCACACCGTTTCTTCTGAGGGATTCCTGTCCACAGTAGTAGATATAATGGTCCTCTGAGTTAAATTCACCCATTCCAGTCCATTTTAGTTCGCTAATTCCTAGAATGTCAACATTTACTCTTGCCATCTCTTGTTTGACCACTTCCAATTTGCCTTGATTCATGGACCTGACATTCCAGGTTCCTATGCAATATTGTTCTTTACAGCATCGGACTTTACTTCTATCACCAGACACATCTACAGCTGGGTATTCTTTCTGCTTTGGTTCCATCCCTTCATTCTTTCTGGAGTTATTTCTCCACTGATCTCCAGTAGCATATTGGGCCCTTACTGACCTGGGGAGTTTCTCTTTCAGTATCCTACTCTTTTAACTATATACAAATTTTACTCATCAATTATACCTCAATGAAGCTGGGAGGGGAAAAAAAAAGACTGCTGACTGAGACCACATACTAAGACTGTCATAACTACCACTCATCCTAAGGAGCCATGAAATATTTTTTTTTTCCTTCACAAGAAATAAATCCAGAGCAAATCAATCTACTAAAACACAGAGGATTGTAATTCGAGACAGCTATTCTCTGTAATGATATATATGTGATGGGTGCCATAAAATGAGACCTTAGGTTATGACTGTAAAAAGCAAAAACACAGATGACCACAAGTCATTTACTCAAATAAGTGACCAACCTCACCATCCGCAACTTTTCCTAGTTCTTAAAGCATTACAGTTATCTGTGACAGCACTCAATTTCTTCCAAAGGATAAGAGCACTTTTGTAACTCTTTTCAATCTTAACTCTTCCAAGGATACAAGCTTTAAGTAGCAAATACAGATCTCTCTTGAGTTGAAAGTATGTTAAAATGTAAATTTTGGTGTAATTAAAAAATAGATAACATATTTACCCAATGATCAACAATTTACTGAATGCTTAATCTAAGCCCTAAGGGTCACAGAAAAGAGATCAATGCCCGTCAGAATGGCTGCTATCCAAAAGTGTACAAGCAATAAATGCTGGAGAAGGTGTGGAGAAAAGGGAACCCTCTTACACTGTTGGTAGGAAAGCAAACTAGTACAGCCACTATGGAGAACAGTGTGGAGATTCCTTAAAAAACTGGAAATAAAACTGCCATATGACCCAGTAATTCCACTGCTGGGCATACACACCAAGGAAACCAGAATTGAAAGAGACACGTGTACCCCAATGTTCATCGCAGCACTGTTTATAATAGTCAGGACATGGAAGCAACCTAGATGTCCATCAGCAGACAAATGGATAAGAAAGCTGTGGTACATATACACAATGGAGTATTACTCAGCCATTAAAAAGAATACATTTGAATCAGTTCTAATGAGGTGGATGAAACTGGAGTCTATTATACAGAGTGAAGTAAGCCAGAAAGAAAAACACCAATACAGTATAATAATGCATATATATGGAATTTTGAAAGATGATAACGATAACCCTGTATGTGAGACAGCAAAAGAGACACAGATGTATAGAACAGTCTTTTGGACTCTGTGGGAGAGGGTGAGGGTGGGATGATTTGGGAGAATGGCATTCAAACATGTATATTATCATATGTGTAACGAACCGCCAGTCCAGGTTCGATACAGGATACAGGATGCTTGGGGCCGGTGCAGTAGGATGACCCTGAGGGATGGGATAGGGAGGAAAGTGGGAGGGGGGTTCAGGATGTGTACACCAGTGGCAGATTCATGTCAATGTATGGTAAAACCAATACAATATCGTAAAGTAATTAGCCTCCAATTAAAATAAATAAATTCATATTAAAATAAAAAAGAGAGATCAAAATGGCACAGATCCTCAAGGATTTAGCTGAGGATACAATACACACCTGTAAGATGATAAAACACCAGGATTTTAAGAAAGTACTATGTATAACAATTAAAGAATAACATCTAAACAGACGTCAAAACACTCTTTAACAAGTCTTCTATGTAAGTCAAATAGTAATTCAGAAGAGAAGAAAAAATTCATCTGATGGAGGGAGGATGGGGGTATGGCAAAAAGAAGGGCGTGCTGGAGTCCAGAGGCTTGTCTGAGCCCTGCCATTAAAACTCCGGGGTTAAGTCCCAGCTGTTCCACAGTGCCCAGGGAGTAGACACGGTACCTGACACAAAAAGCACATTTGTTCATTCACAGTGATTTGGATTTGGCTAAGCAAGAAGGAGGGGCAAGCAGGCGCTCCTTTCAGAAGGGACCTGCTTAGGATGTCTGCTACTCAGGCAGACACCACAAGCTCCCTGCTTGCATTCAATAACACCTTCTCACAACCATGTGAAAGAAAGGATGCTACACCTAAAGGAAGGAGCCAGCTGTTCTCCTTGACTCCTCCAGAGTACAAACTCATCAAGGGCTGCACTGTTCTGGACCCAGCTGCACCAGCACCTCACAGTCCCAGAGACCCACTATGATACATCAGCTTAGTCTGACTTAGTTTCAGGTTGGTTCTTGGGGTCTCAGTAATAAGCTCATCTGAGGGAAAGGAAATGGGATCAAGTCCAACATTATAATCTAGGAATGTAATAAATTAGAAATATTAACTAGAGAGTATGACTCTTACTACGTTGTCAGCAATAAGTAAAAACAGTTTATTAAATCCATTACCTGGACTTGTTTGTTTTACAAGAAATACCAAGCTGTTTAGAAATGTCAAATTAAGAAGAAAACACTACTGAATTCTTTAAAAGAATGATTCTTACCTTAGTCTCAAAATATTAGAATGGGGGCTTCCCTGATGGCTCAGTGGTAAAGAATCCACCTGCTAATGCAGAAGACATGGGTTCAATCTCTGATCCAGGAAAATCCCACATGCTATGGAGCAACTAAGCCCTTGCGTCACAACTATAGAGCCTGTGTTCTAAAGCCCGGGAGCCACAACGATTGAGCCCACATGCCTTCACCCACTGGAGCCCAGATGCCCTAGAGCCTGTGCTCCACAACAAGAGAAGCCACTGCAATGAGAAGTCCGCATACCACAACCGGAGAGCAGCCCCTGCTCTCTGCAACCAGAGAAAGCCCATGCAGCAATAAAGACTCAGCATAGCCAAAAATAAGTAAATACAATAAAATGTTTAAAAATATGAAAATGGTTAGATCTCACAGTAGAACATAACTTATGCAAAGACTCATCACATTTCATCAATAAGTTGAATTAACTTTATCACTCAGAACAATATTCTTAGAAATCAGAAAGTGTTAGTACCTCAACACCACCTAGCCTAGAGTAGAGCTGCTATCAATGCCTGAAAAGAAAGACTGCAAGAATGCAAGAAAAGATGAGTGCCTGTCTTTACTCCCAGACCTCAAATCTAGAAGTCAAAGACAACAAATCATCTGAACAATTACTGAATGGCAACTCTCTCTAGCAGGCACTGCAGTACATGGATTACCTTATTTAGTTCTCACAACAAGTCTGGGAAGTAGCTACTTATTATCACAATTTTAATGATGAGACAACTGAAACTGCAGAGATTAAAAGATTTGCCCACAGCTATAGAATTTTTCACAAAGTCTAAAAATAAGGTAATCAAAGAAGAATGTACTACCTTGAGCCTTCAGGAAAACAGTCTGATTAGCTGGACCCTAATTATTCACATCCCATTTGCAGAGGCAGCCCTACAGTGAAGATGTGAGCTATCAAACTATTATGGCTTGATACTATTAATAAATAATTTGCTTGTTTCCCCTAGGAGTCTTCAGTAACTTTGCGTAGACTGAAATCAGTTCCCCTGACCAAAATAAGTCTGTGGATCTGCAACTGCTAAGGAACAGACACCAGACTGTAAAAGTTAAGGTCATTCTCTGAGGTCTGATATAAATGGTACCTCCCTGGAAGACATGTCTAGTTCTTTATTCATTAACCACAACATTCCTTTGTCTCTTCTTTGGTATATTAACTTTCTCCATTGGATTTCTAGCATGTTCTATATATAGCAAAAAATGTGAAGCTGAGTCACTAGAGTGAGTTCCTAAAGAGCACCAGATCCATACACTTTAAGATGCCAGGGACAGAGACAGCAAATGTAGTATTTTATTGAGAAAAGTAAAGACTATGACTTCTTTTTTATACCATAAGGGTATCCACATCTACAAGGAGGTGCACAGTAACACAAAAACTTTAAAAAAAAAAAAAAAAGGGAAAGAAAGCAATATTAATCTCTTTAAGTGTACAAAGCAGTGCTTGATAGAAATTCCACAATTTTAAACTATGAAACATGGGAGACTGCCTTAAAATAGAAAAGGTTAGGATATATATCATACATATAATCTAAGAATAAATAAATGTTTCACTAAATCTATACTGATAAAGCTCAAGTTAAAGTATCTGCAAAAGTGGAGAAGAGGCATGATTAAGATGAGAAAAACTACAATCACTTAAATCCTTCTGCCCTTATCATCCCATTCATTTTATCTGAATTTTAAAAATTAAGTATTTTGTATGAGTGAACATAGCACATGCTTCTTGTAGAAAAATGTGAAAAATATTAAATAAGAGATAATTGGAAAATAACCTATAACTTAACTGCTTCAAGTTAGGATTTTTTATATTCTTTTAGATAAATATTTCCTTTATAAGAAACTCAAAAGTATCATCTTAGCTTTGTCATTTACTATATATTCTCAATATTTTCTTATACTTAAACATCTTAGAGTTCATGGTTTTTGTCACCTGCAATTTTTCCATTTTAGTATATTAAACATAAATTTAAACATAATTTACAATGGTTTTATGGTATTTGGTTATGTGGCGGTAGCGTAATTTAATCATTTAAGAGGCTTCTAATTTTTAAACTTTATAAATAGCATGGAAATGAATAATGTACACACTCATATATACATATATACATCTCATACTTCATTAGAATAAATTGCTAGAAATGGAATTGGGGGCAAAGGATATATATTTTTGCCAAACTGCGATTGTAATGGACTGAATATTTGTGTCTCCCCAGAATTCATATATTGAAATCTAATACCCAATGTGATCATATTTGGAAGTGGAGCCTTTGGGAGGTAACTAGATCACAAGGATAGAGCCCTGAAGAATGGGATTAGTGCCTTATAAGCAGCAGTCAAAGAGTTAGTTAGCTCTGTTTCTTCCATGTGAAGATACAGGAAGTCTGCAGTCTGTAACTCTGAAAAGGGCATCACCAGAAACCAGCCATGCTAGCACCCAATCCTGAACTTCAAGACTTCAAAACTGTAAGAAATAAACTCTGTTGTTCATAATACCATAAGTTTATAGAATCTGTTATAGAAGCTTGGGCTAATATAGCCATTTAGAAACTTGTATCAATTTATGCTCCTAACAACAGCAAGTATTTGCCAACACTTGATTTTTTTTTTTTTTTTTTAAATATGAGACCTATTGAAGCATGCTGACTATGATGTAATGATTCTAACCTCTTGGGCTTTTTCCCATAATCTTATTTCATAACCTTAGAGAAAAATCTTTTATGAAGTATCTCTTGTTGTAAATAAATATTCCAAAATCACTGCAGATGGTGATTGCAGCCATGAAATTTAAAGATGTTATGACCAACCTAGACAGCATATTCAAAAGCAGAGGCATCACTTTGCCAACAAAGATCTATCTAGTCAAGGCTATGGTTTTTCCGGTGGTCATGTATGGATGTGAGAGTTGGACTGTGAAGAAAGCTGAGCGCCGAAGAATTGATGCTTTTGAACTGTGGTGTTGGAGAAGACTCTTGAGAGTCCCTTGGACTGCAAGAAGATCCAACCAGTCCATTCTGAAGGAGATCAATCCTGGAATTTCTTTGGAAGGAATGATGCTAAAGCTGAAACTCCAGTATTTTGGCCACCTCATGCGAAGAGTTGACTCATTGGAGAAGACTCTGATGCTGGGAGGGATTGAGGGCAGGAGGAGAAGGGGACGACAGAGGATGAGATGGCTGGATGGCATCACTGACTTGATGGGTGTGAGTCTGGGTGACCTCCGGGAGCTGGTGATGGACAGGGAGGCCTGGCGTGCTGTGGTTCATGGGGTCGCAAAGAGTCGGACATGACTGAGCGACTGATCTGATCTGATCTGATCTGGTAGTCTGGTAGTGAGAACTCTGCACTTTCACTGCTGAGGGCCTGAGTTTGATCCTTGGTCAGAGTACTAAGATTCCACAAGCCACACAACAAAAAAAGTTTTTAAAAAGAAGAAAAATTAAAATGAAATTTTATATTTCCATTTCCAGTTACGATAGAGTAACTGATACAGGGGTAGACCTCCTGCTGTGAAAAACCATCAAACTCAGCAATACATATTAAGTATTATTTTCAGATGTTGGACAACAGGCAACATCAGACTGTGATTCTTCAAAGAAGGAAAACAAAGACTCATGAACACCCTGGTTTTCTGAGTGTACCTGGGAAGGGAAACCTCCAAAGAACAGAGATCTCACTGAGTTGAAAAAATAGAACTTCATGTTTGAGGCTACTGAAGTCACTGGAATTTAAAGAAAATACAAGAAAAAAGGGAGTTATGGTGAGAAAATGTTTCAAAAACCTGTAGAGAGATCTCCTAATTCTTTGCCAAGACTAAGCTGAATATGCACAAGGCAAGACTCCATGAGGCCAAACAAAAAACTCTGGGGAAAGAACAGCTATGGAGCCTGTGCTGAACAACTATCTGGAAGACATTCAAATTCCTGGCAGCTGGAGGGGGGACCTCAGTGATGACTATCACGTGCATTTGGCAGAGATCTCAGAAAGGCCGTGCCTTGGTATCAGGGCTTAGCTAGTCCTGCTGCTAAGTCGCTTCAGTCGTGTCAGACTCTGTGCGACCCCAGAGACGGCAGCCCACCAGGCTCCCCCGTCCCTGGGATTCTCCAGGCAAGAACACTGGAGTGGGTTGCCATTTCCTTCTCCAATGCATGAAAGTGAAAAGTGAAAGTGAATTCGCTCAGTCCTTTCTGACTCTTTAGCTAGTCCTAGAGTAAATAAAATTGCTGAAAACCAAAGATAAAATCTTTAAGGCAGCCAGAGGAGGGGGAAAAAGACGTATTACATCAAGTGAACAATAGTAAGAATGACCACTAACTTATCAGAAACAACTTAAGAGAGTAATGAAATGATGGTTTTAAAATGCTACAAGAAAAAAAAAAAAAAAAAAAAAAACTGCCAACTTAAAATTCTACATCCAGAATAAATATCCTTCAAAAATGAAGGCAAAAGAGAGCAACAAAGTCCAGAATCATCCTCCTGACACAAACAAGTAGACAACTAGACAAAACATAAATCAATTATTTTCAGACACTAGGTAACAGGCAGTATGGAAATATGACCTCTGAAAGAAGGGAAACACATGAGGTCAACCCAAAGACTGCCCTAGTTTTCTGTTTGGAACAACAACAAAAGGAGGGGGAACCCAAACAGAGTCAACAGTCTCGCCGAGTTCAGGTCACAGAGCTCAGAATTTATGGAGTCTGAGATGGGTAGGATTTGCTGGGCATATGATCATAAAGCTAGAAACTAAACAGAAACCCTCAACAATGTACAGAAGAGGCCTCTGAGTTTCTGGCTAAACACCAATCTGCATATGTGTGTTATATAAACCTATGAGACTCTCAGAGGAAAACTTCTAAGAAAAAAAACAAATATTAGGGAGTTCCAACTACTCCCAGAGTTCACACAGGGCCAGGATCATTCCGTTTCCACCAGCCAGGATGAATAAACCTTGATGAACACATAAGGCAATCAAATGAGACACAAGAAGGAACATGCCTCAGTAATGGGCCCAAACTAGCCCTAAACTAAAAGCTATTCTAGAACTGCCCAAAACCAAAACCCAAAAAACCCCGTAAACAAAAGTCAAAAGATCAAGCTGATCCACAAAGTAACTGCCTGCTGGAATTAAACTTAATACTCAAAAAAGGAAAAAATAAAAAAATAAATATTCAATACCATAGTCCCATAAGAAATTACCAAATATATGAAAAAATAAGAAATGGTCATCTATAATCAGGATCCAGGAGTGGCAGGGATAAAGAGAATTTTAATAAAAGGACTTCAAAATAGCTATTAGAAAAGCGTTCAAAGGCTTATAGGAAAACACAGACATAATAAAAAGAAAAACCTTAACAGAAAAGTGGAAATTATTTTTAAAAGATCAATGGTAATTCCAGAATTATATTTAAAAAAAGTATATCTGACAGAAGAATTTAACTGGATGGGTGTAACAGTATGTTAGACAAAGGAGAATTTTTAAAAATCTGTGTCTTTGAAGACTGGTTAACATAAACCTTTTACAACGAAAAAAAGAAAAAAGATTGGAAGAAAAATGAAAAGAGCTTCAGTGATCCTGTGAATTAATATTAAGTGGCTATAAATGAACATACATAGGACTGCAGTGTTAGGAGGAAAGAAATACTTGGGAACTTAAAAATCTGAAGTTAGATGGCTAAATATTTTGCAAACATGGTGAAAACAATATACCCACAGATCTAAAAGTTCAATAAACTGCAAGAATAAACATAAAACCACACCAAGGAACATCATAATAAAGTTGCTGAAAACCAGCAATAAAGAGAAAACCAGCCAAATGGAAAACACACACTACATATAGGGAAACAAACATAAAAATCACCACAGAATTCCTATCAGAAACTATGCAAATGAGAGGATAGGAAATAAAATCTTTAAGGTACTAAAAGAGGGGAAAATCCTAAAAGCCTAGAATTCTGTAACTATTAACAATAACTTCCCAAACTGAAGGCAAAATGAGAGAAAGAGGAGAGATGGAAAGAGAGAATGTTGCACTAAAGGAAATGTAACAGTTTTTCAAACAAAAGGAATATGATACTACATACAAACCTGAATCCACATGAAGAAATGATTAAAATGAGAGAAATATGAAAGACATTTTTCTCACCTATAATGGTCTAAAAGGTACAACTACCTAAAAAAGCAAAAAAAAAAAACCAGCAACAGGGTAAAGCACACATATCAAAATGTATGACAACAATGCACAAGATGGGAAGGAGAAGTTGGAAGTGTAATATTATGTATGATTCTTACTTACGAAGCGGCATGGTATTATTTGATGGCAGCCCTTAAGTATAAGAGCCACCACTAAAAAATTTTAAGAAAAATGTTATAAACCAATAGAAAAAATAAAACGGAACCATAAAAAATAACCCATCCAAACAAAGACAAGGACATCAAGGAAAAAAATAATGAATAGTAAACAAACAGTAACATGATACATTTTAACCCAACCTTATCAATAATTACATTCAGTGCAAATGGTCTAAGGTAGTTGTTGGCAATCTTTCTCTATGAAGAATCAGAAAATATTTTATGCTTTGGTCTCCGTCCCAACTACTTAACCTTGCCACCTGCAGCACAACAGCAACTACAAGCAATGGGGAAAAGAATGAGCATGATTATGTTCCAACAAAACTTTATTTACATAAACAGGTGGTAGAGTGTGATCTGACAGCCAAACTTGACCAATTCCTGGTCTAAACACACCAAATTAAGAGAGACATTATCAGACTGGATTTAAAAAGTGAGATGCAACTACACACTGTTCACAAGAAACCTACTTTGACTATAATGATATAGACAGGTTAAAAGCTTTTAAAAGGATGGAAGAAAATATATCATGCAACAACGGTAAATATACCATTAATCAAAAGAACACAGAAACTTCAGAACAAGGGAAATTACCAGGAATAAGAAAGGACACTTCATGGTGACATGGAGGCCAATTCATTAACAAGGCTTAAAAAGTGAAAAGTGAAGTCGCTCAGTCGTGTCCGACTCTTTGCGACCCGTGGACTGTTGCCACCAACCTCCTCCATCCATGGGATTCTCCAGGCAAGAGTACTGGAGTGGGTTGCCAATTCCTTCTCCAGGGGATCTTCCTCACCCAGGGATTGAACCCAGGTCTCCCACATTGCAGGCAGACGCTTTAACCTCTGCGCCACCAGGGAAGCTCTTGATTGTTAACGAGGCTTAACAATCCTAAATACGTATGCACCTAAAGGTGCTCCAACAATGCTTGAAACATGGAACAAAATCTGATAGAACTGAAAAGAGAAGCAGAGAAATCCAAAATTGTAGGTGAAAACCTCACCTGTGCTCTCAGTAACTGATAGAACAGGCAAAAAACTGGTAAAAATATAAAAGATTACAAAGACCAATCTAACCTAATTGACATTTAGAGAACATTCCACACAGCAATAGGAGAATACACATTCTTCTCAAATACACACTGAACATTCACCAAGATATACCATCTGTTGGGCCATAAAATAATAAAAAAGCCTAAGTTGCCTGGAATTATTAGGTTTGTTCTATAATCACAATGGCATTAAATGAAAACACAGTAACAAAGTAGCTGAAAAATTCCAAATAGGGAAATTATTTGACAAAACTCTTTGAAACAACCCATGGGTCAAAGAAAAATTATAAGAGAAATTAGGAACTATTTTGAATGTAATGGTAATGAAAATTTATGGCTTTAAATGTTGATCATTTTTCAAAAAATTAAAAATCAATGATTTACGTTTTCACTTTAAAAACTACAGAATGTCAAGCAAATTAAAACCAAAGTATAGAGGAAGTAAGGAATTAGTAAAAGATAAAAAAACTTAAATCATGAAAGAGAAAACATAAATCACAGAGCAAATCAACAAAACCAAAAGTTGATTATTAAAAAGGACTGATAACCCCTAGCTAGAGTAATCAGGAGGGAAAAGAAAATAAATCCAACAACCAGGAATGAAAGAGGGAACGCCAGTACATATCTTACATTACAAGAAAATACAGTTTCATAAAATGTGTAATTTATTTTTCAAGCTGATAAATTTGACAAGTTAGATGAAACAAATTCCTCAAAAGACACAAATTACCAAAACAGACACCAAAAGAAATAGAAAATCTGAAGAGTCTTAGACCTATCCCTTTAAAAATCAAATCCTTAAATAAGAACCTTTCTACAAAGAAAACTCCCAGGTTCAGATGGCTTCACTGGTGAGGTCTATCGGACACTTAAGGAAGAACATCAATTGTACCCAAACTCTTCCCTTAAAAAAAGGAAGAGGAACACTGCTGGTAGGAGTATAAATTGGGAAACCCACCTTGGAAATTGTTCTGTTAGTTTCTCATGTTAAAAACACCTATCCCATACACCTAGCAATTCCACTTCTAGGTATTCATCCAAAAGCAAGGAATACATGTGTCACAGAAAGCCTGTATGGGTATGTTCAAAGCAGCTTTCCTCATAACACTTGAAAACTGCAACAATGCTTACTTTCATAACAATAAACCACAGTATATCTATACAATGAAACACTAGTCAGCTAACTGAAAGGAATTAAACACTATGACATGATCACACATATGTATCAGGATGAATCTATATTTCAAACAAGAGCTTTATGTAATTTTTATGCCCAGGAAAGTTTGAGAACTACCGGTATAGATGTACATAATACACAAACAAAATATAAGGAATTTGGATGGTACATAATCACTGCCACATACATCATAATTACATCATAACCTATATATAACAGTTGTCATCTTCCATAATTGCTTAATTGCTATTTAAATCATGTTATGATACTCCTCTGTTCCCATTCAACTTTCTACTTATGTACTTTGCTGCTGCTGCTGCTAAGTCACTTCAGTCATGTCCGACTCTGTGCGACCCCATAGACAGCAGCCCACCAAGCTCCCCCGTCCCTGGGATTCTCCAGGCAAGAACACTGGAGTGGGTTGCCATTTCCTTCTCCAATGCAGGAAAGTGAAAAGTGAAAGTGAAGTCGCTGAGTCGTTTCCGACTCTTAGTGACCCCATGGACTGCAGCCCACCAGGCTCCTCCGTCCATGGGATTTTCCAGACAAGCGTACTGGAGTGGGGTGCCACTGCCTTCTCTGACTTATGTACTTTAAGGAGTACTAACTCCAAATTTTAGTTTTCAGTCATTTAACACTAATTCTTCATGAACCACATCCCAAACTGTGCATTTTAGTAAAAGAATCCTGTTCACCAGTTCCTTTGCTTTTCTTAAAGTTCTACTTTCTTGGTACATACTGTTTTCCCTAGCTCTTTAATAGTGTTATTCTTACTTTTTGCTGCACAGCCTTGTCTTGCTACCTCCTTTAAAACTGAACCAAAAACTCATCGTTTCCATTAAGTACTAAACCACCTCAGATTCTTTCCAAATTCCCTGGGCACTTGAAGACCTAGCTCCTAATAGATGTATTTATTTTACTGAATTTGGACATCTCTTCTTAATGACTCACCAACTCCATCCCCTGGATTAAGAGAGTAGAACCTTGGGGGAGAACTGAAAAGATTATAGACCTCTTCAAGGTTCTGTCTCTTGTGCTGCTTCTACTTTTCCCTCTTAAGAGTGCCATTCTATTGCCAGAGCCTTGAGCTCCATAGGGCTGGAAAGGTAGGAAAGAGAGGTAACGAGATGGTTAATTAGAGCTGCTCTGGGCGAGATTTTAAAGGTAAAAAAAGCCTTTCGGCTTCAGTATCTGTTCACACAACCCTGCCAGCTCAAGAAAGCAAACAGGATTCCAAAAAGAGACTAAAGTGAATAAGGAAGTGCATTTGTCTACGAATTCCCTGTTATGCTGGATGGCCAGACAGGATGTGGTACACTATTTCAAGGACACTAAAATATTTCTGGCTTTGCTGGCAGTAAATATTTCTATATATTCTTTGTAAGGCTACATGGTAGGTGTTTGACTAGAGGTGGGCAAAATTTCAAACAAATATTTTAAAATGTCTACATTCGTGAGCTTAGTGTTAACACTGGCAGTTACTTTTTGTTCAGCATGCATTATTATTTAGGAATTATGGTCATTACTTGTCTAATTTCGAAACTTTCAACTACAAACTTTATACCTTCCAAATCATATCTATAAAGCTGACCATGCTCCTGAGCTAGACTCTTTATTTCCAATTGATTACTTATTACCTATCCAAAAAGCAAACTACTTTTCTGAAAGCAAACTCCGTGTTCCCCTTCTCTCATTTGCACATATTATTCTACCGCCAAATCAAGAACCTTAGACTCATCTTCAACTTCCTTAAACTCCAAACACAAACCAAGTCTGGAGGAGTTAAAACTCCTACATATCACTGAAATCAGTGCTTTTGTTTCTATTCAGACCATCATAATCTCATTCTTGAATGACAATTATACAGCCTTATATGGCATCTCTGACTGTGATTTGCCTACCAGAGGCCAGAGAAAATAACCTCACTCACTCTATTGTATGTATTGTTGGTTGTTCGGTGGCTAAGTCGTGTCTGACTCTTGTGACCCCATAGACTGTATACCCTGCCAGGCTCAGGAGTGGGTTGACATTTCCTTCTTCAGGGGATCTTCCCAACCCAGGATCAGGTTTGATCCTGCACTGCAGGTGGATTCTTTACCACTGAGCCACCAGGGCAGCATTGCTGGTGAATAAACGTCTCCATTACCTGCTCCTCTAGGCTGCTCTCTTTATTACACCTATAACTGTTTTTAAAAGACCAAACTATTTTTTATGACTTCCTCATCTATAAAAGAAAATAAAAACCCTAGCTTGTACTATTGCATTTTGTTCCCATTCTACCTTGGTTCTAGTGTGACTCCCTAATTTTCTTTTGTACTTATTCTGACAGATCAAACTTCACCCTTTTCCTTAAACACACTATGCCTTTACTTTTAAGAATCTAGAATAAACAATAACTCATTCCAGCTTATTTTATTTTTATGAGCACTCTTATACGAACAAAGCTAGTGGAGGTGATGGAATTCCAGTGGAGCTATTCCAAGTCCTGAATGATGATGCTGTGAAAGTGCTACACTCAATATGCCAGCAAATTTGGAAAACTCAGCAGTGGCCACAAGATTGGAAAAGGTCAGTTTTCATCCCAATCCCAAAGAAAGGCAATGCCAAGGAGTGCTCAAACTACCGCACAATTGCACTCATCTCACACGCTAGTAAAGTAATGCTCAAAATTCTCCAAGCCAGGCTTCAGCAATATGTGAACCGTGAACTTCCTGATGTTCAAGCTGGTTTTAGAAAAGGCAGAGGAACCAGAGATCAAATTGCCAACATCCGCTGGATCATGGAAAAAGCAAGAGAGTTCCAGAAAAACATCTATTTCTGCTTTATTGACTATGCCAAAGCCTTTGACTGTGTGGATCACAATAAACTATGGAAAATTCTGAAAGAGATGGGAATACCAGACCACCTGATCTGCCTCTTAAGAAATCTGTATGCAGGTCAGGAAGCAACAGTTAGAACTGGTCATGGAACAACAGACTGGTTCCAAATAGGAAAAGGAGTACGTCAAGGCTGCATATTGTCACCATGTTTATTTAACTTATATGCAGAGTACATCATGAGAAGTGCTGGACTGGAAGAAACACAAGTTGGAATCAAGATTGCCGGGAGAAATATCAATAACCTCAGATATGCAGATGACACCACTCTTATGGCAGAAAGTGAAGAGGGGCTAAAAAGCCTCTTGATGAAAGTGAAAGTGGAGAGTGAAAAGGTTGGCTTAAAGCTCAACATTCAGAAAACAAAGATCATGGCATCTGGTCCCATCACTGCATGGGAAATAGATGCGGAAACAGTGGAAACAGTGTCAGACTTTGTTTTTCTGGGCTCCAAAATCACTGCAGATGGTGACTGCAGCCATGAAATTAAAAGACGCTTGCTCCTTGGAAGGAAAGTTATGACCAACCTAGATAGCATATTCAAAAGCAGAGACATTACTTTACCAACAAAGGTTCGCCTAGTCAAGGCTATGGTCTTTCCTGTGGTCATGTATGGATGTGAGAGCTGGACTGTGAAGAAGGCTGAGCGCCGAAGAATTGATGCTTTTGAACTGTGGTGTTGGAGAAGACTCTTGAGAGTCCCTTGGACTGCAAGAAGATCCAACCAGTCCATTCTGAAGGAGATCAATCCTGGAATTTCTTTGGAAGGAATGATGCTAAAGCTGAAACTCCAGTATTTTGGCCACCTCATGCGAAGAGTTGACTCATTGGAGAAGACTCTGATGCTGGGAGGGATTGAGGGCAGGAGGAGAAGGGGACGACAGAGGATGAGATGGCTGGATGGCATCACTGACTCGATGGATGTGAGTCTGAGTGACCTCCGGGAGCTTGTGATGGACAGGGAGGCCTGGCGTGCTGCGGTTCATGGGGTCGCAAAGAGTCGGACACGACTGAGCGACTGATCTGATCTGATACAATTCAAAGCCACTCAGTTCAGTTCAGTCGCTTAGTCGTGTCCGACTCTTTGCGACCCCATGAATCGCAGCACGCCAGGCCTCCCTGTCCATCACCAACTCCCGGAGTTCACTCAGACTCACATCCATCAAGTTGGTGATGCCATCCAGCCATCTCATCCTCTGTCATCCCCTTCTCCTCCTGCCCCCAATCCCTCCCAGCATCAGAGTCTCTTCCAATGAGTCAACTCTTCACATGAGGTGGCCAAAGTAGTGGAGTTTCAGCTTTAGCATCATTTCTTCCAAAGAAATCCCAGGGCTGATCTCCTTCAGAATGGACTGGTTGGATCTCCTTGCAGTCCAAGGGACTCTCAAGAGTCTTCTCCAACACCAAAGTTCAAAAGCATCAATTCTTCAGCGCTCAGCTTTCTTCACAGTCCAACTCTCAAATCCACACATGGCCACCGGAAAAACCATAGCCTTGACTAGATGGACCTTTGTTGGCAAAGTAATGTGTCTGCTTTTGAATATGCTATCTAGGTTGGTCATAACCTTCCTTCCAAGGAGTAAGTGTCTTTTAATTTCATGGCTGCAATCACCATCTGCAGTGATTTTGGAGCCCCCCAAAATAAAGTCTGACAATGTTTCCACTGTTTCCCCATCTATTTCCCTTGAAGTGATGGGACCAGATGCCATGATCTTCGTTTTCTGAATGCTGAGCTATGTTCTGAATGTTAAAGCCATTAGCTAAACCTATATAGAAGTGGAGAAACTGACAACACAGTCAACTCTCAATTAGCCTATTTTCACAGCCTTATTAACATGGTCAATGCAGACTACCTGCTGAGCTACTTCCTTATTGTAAGTTATGGTTAAAAAGTCCTCAGTTACTGATGTATTACTCTCCTTTTGATCAACTGGCACAAAGAGAACTACAGCTCAATCTTCTTCACATTCATTCACTTCCTTTCTTTCATCTTGAATATCTTCCTTCACTACTTCTGCTGTTTCTCTTGTACTTTTCTCTTCCTACTTAAAGTTTTCACAGCATCTTCTTTGTCCATCCTTCTCAAGAGAATCGGTATTCCTCTACCATTCTTACTGATAGAACACTTAAAAATTTACAAAGTACTTTCACATTTACCTACTCACTTGGTTCTTAGAACCTCATTTTTGAGGGTGCCAAAATCAATAAATACAAAATACACGTAACAGTTTATACACTAGAGATGTCATCCTTATAAATGAAATATAAAATATTTTCTTACATTTTCTTACATTTTAACTCACATTTAAAGAAACTACAATTTCCCTCTTCACCTTCTCATCTCGTAAAACAGTTCAAGCCTTCTCCTACTTTCATAGCAAGAAAATTAATGCCTGTTTCAATGTTATCCAAATGTTTTCACACCCCTCTTTCAGACCACTAGGAGAACCCAGGTCTCTGGACTCCTACTCTGGTGTCTTTTCCACCCAAAAACTGTTTTTTGTTAATGTTTCCCTTAGTAATGCCCACTAATAATCCATCATGTTATAAAGTCAACAGGAGAAACATTTTGTGGGCAGCCAGCACTAACAGTAAGACTATACAATACACTAAAACATTTTTATTGTTGTTGTTTAGTTGCTAAGTCATGCCCAACTCTTTGCAACTTCATGGACTGTATCCTGCCAGGCTCCTCTGTCCATGGGATTTCTCAGGCAAGAATACTGGAGTGGGTTGCCATTTCCTCCAGGGGACCTTTCCGACCCAGGGATTAAACCCCTGTCTCCTGCGTGGCAGACGGATTCTTTACTACTGAGCAGCCTAGGAAACCCCAAACATCCCTAGTTTTCCTTAAAAAAATAATTTAAGAAACGTCTGTAAGTCCTCTCAGAATATCTAGACACTGTCTCTTCTGGTAATGACATCCAAAGCTGCCACAGCAAAGGAATACAACCGCATTCCATAAACCCTAAATGATGACAAGTTTGAAGAGCTGCCCCCTAATATATCCAGAAATGTTTAGGGTTAACAATAAAAAAAAAAAAAAAAAAAAACAGGGCCTCAGTCCCAATTCTACTACATACTGGCCAACTTGGGAAAATTACTTAACTTCTCTGAATCAAACTTCCTCTTTGATAAAACTGAATGCCACCTACATTTCGAAACTGTTAAAACAGAATTAAATCAAAGCATGATGGCAAATCTCTTGGCCTGGAATATAATAGTAAAAATGGTAACCCCTTGTGTAATTATTTTCATGTACAACATTCTTGTTTTCAGAACCTGGCCCCACAACACTCAACATATTCCTCCTTGGACTTTGTGGCCAAGCAGTAACTATAATAAACGCCTTCAAGGAAGTTATCACCATGACTTCTGGATCCCCTTCCTGGGTCATAGCTCAGGCTATAAATATAATTTGGACTGTCTTCTCCTAAATGCATTATCTTGTTCTCTGCCACACAAAAACTCATGGAAGGATGTTCCGGTAGCTTCTTCTCGGCTTGGCTTTTAACTGCTTGGAACAACACACGGAGTCAGCTGCAGTCAGCTGCAAATCTGGCAACTTTCAATGCCAGTATGTCTTTAAACCATTTATAAAAATGTTAAATAAAATTAGTCCCAGCACCAATCATCTGAAGAGTAATAAGGATAGCCTACTTCTCATGTTAATAACTAAGGTCAAAGACTAAATAAATAATTAGATAAATTAGCTCCCCTTTGACTACATGCATATTTTAACTCTTACAGTACTTGGACTTCTCCCAACAGGTTATATTTAATGTTTACTAAGTTTACCCTTCAGCAGTTTTCCTGATACAAAGACACACCTAATACATAGAACCTAGGATCAATGCTAGGGCTAAAACTCCTACCAAAGCCCAGTTTCCTTCAACATTCTCTCTCCAACCTCTAATTCTTAACTTTCTTCCTCTGACTACCAGCCACATATGCAGGCCTGAAGTTCAGTTCCCAAATCATTTTCATTCCATCATTTTATCTTTCATGTTCCATTTTAAGCCTGTGTATTTATATGTATAATTTAAATAAGCTTCTATCCTTTTCAATTGCTTGAAATATCATGTATGAATACTTGATTACCACCTCTAACTGAAGACTCTGGCTCAGAATAGAAAGACTGGATATTATTCCTGTATGTATGCATTCATGCTTAGTCGCTCAGTCATGTTGAGCTCTTTGACTCCATGGACTGTAGCTCCACCAGGCTCCTCTGTCCATGGAATTCTCCAGGCTAGAATACTAGAATGGGCAGCCATTCCCTTCTCCAGGGGATCTTCCCGACCCAGAGATCAAACTCTACCGCCCTAGTCTCCTGCATTCAGAAAGATTCTTTACCATCTGAGCCACAAGGGAAGCTCTGTAGTTTTCCAATAAAATAAGGAAATTATTATTTGAAGACAATCCCAGAGCAGATAAACTCATTTCAAAAATAACTGTTTCAAAATTATTTTCATCACTGCTTCTTATTAGTTTTGATAAACATAAAGTAACTGAATGACATCTCACCGAAGGGAAGGTAAATTTAATTTTTATGTGAACCAGCATGTAAGTAAAATGCTTATATACTATTAGCGAACTTGCAGACATATATTCTCCCTATATGTATTTAGCAATCATGTCACTATGGTTTCCCTCAGGGCATTCCTCAGAATTTGTCACCTGCATGGAGAGTTGCTGTTGTTTAGCCGCTAAGTCATGTCCAACTCTTTGCGACCCCATGGACTGCAGACCACGAGGCTCCTCTGTCCCTGGGATTTTTCAGGCAAGAATACTGGAGTGGGTTGCCATTTCCTTCTCCAGGGAACCTTCCTGACCCAGAAATCAAACCCACGTTTCCTGCACTGCAGGCAGATTCTTTACCACTGAGCCACCAGGGAAGACCAGGTGGAGAGTAAAGACAGGTAACTTTCAGTTAAACTACTCAGATGCAAACTTACCCAACACCAACAGTCCAACTCAGCCAATTGCCCTTCAAGATTACTTCTGCTCTAACCAGATACAAAAGCCCTTTCCCCCCTTTAAAAGTAGGATAGCTGGATAACTCAGATGAAAAATTCATTATTAAGTTGAGCAAGGCAAATGATTTATATTTTGCCTGTCATTCTCTAACATCTACACTGAGGCTAAGAAAAGTAGTTTGCATGGTCTGTATCTACTCAGTCCATATACCCATGAATTTTCAATATGACTAACAGGCAATTCATAACACCATAATTATTTTTAAATACATAAAGAAAATCAACTTAATGAAAAATTGAGTAATGGTTTGTTGTTTTTTTTATTATAGCATGGTATTTACCATATCTTTTGAAACCATATTTAACTAAATATTTTATTCACATAAATAGATTAGATGTGAAGAAAAGATCTGTATGTCTAAGTTCTACAAAATTCCTAAAAGTATGTCATGAGGCCAAAAATGACCAGCAAATTGTAGTAATTTCATAATCTTTAACAATTTATCAAAAGAGGACTAGGGGTTGGTCCCTCTAAAACAGTAAAATTCTGTACCAAGGAAAGGAAAAGAAAATGACTCTGGAAACTTTTGGTGACTCCATGTAACTCTTAGCCCTGCTGGTCAGCATTACTTCAGAGTAAAGGGATGGCCCATGTGTTTATCATCTGAAGTACCACCAAAAGAATGCCTACCTGAGATCTAAAACAAAATAGTCAAAATCAAGTATTGGCATAGTAAAAATGCTTTTGAGCTACAACTTATTTCTTATTTTAATCTCAAACATATAAAATAGGCTCAATTCAATGAAATTCTAAAAATAAGGGCAATTTTTAAATATTATGTGATATAACTTAAAAAATAATTGAAATTAATGTAAAAAAAAAGGTATTAAGAAAAAGTAAGCTCCTGTGTGACTGCTTCCCTGGTGGCTCAGTGGTAAAGAACCCGCTGCCAATGCAGGAGACGCGGATTCGATTCCTGGGTGGGGAAGATCCCTTGGAAAAGGAAATGGCAACCCACCCAAGTATTTTCGCCTGGGAAATCCAATGGATGGAGGAGCCTGGCAGACTACTGTCCTCAGGGTCTCAAGAGTCAGACACGACTTAGCGACTAAGCAACAACAACAAACAGAAGACAAGCTGCTATAACATCAACTGAAGAACTTGATGAGGACGAACTCCAAAATGTCCAGGAGAAAAAATCCGCCACTGTCACCATAAAACACATTTGCTAAACCATATGTTCTTGAGACTAGTGAGATCTACAGCAAATCAAAAAGAATTAAATGCTATAAAATTGGAGCTAAACAAATTTTATCACTAAAACCTAATAGTTCAATGAATGAAGTCATCAAAATATTCACTCAATAGAAAACAATGTCCAATGATTTTCTCATGGTTCCATTGGGAGAAGGGGGTTGCAAATAGTAAAAGACCTTACAGAGACCTGGTTTCCTCATCTAAGTTTAACAAGAAGGCCTGCAGAACTCCCTGTATTTTCAATAGAATATCTGCAAATCAATTGTTAACATTTTAATTCTAGAATAATGAAACTTCTACAACGGTCTCCCAGTGACATTCAGAACAGCCACACTCACTATAACTTGATAGATATATCTAACTCAAGTTCCAAGGTGAGCAGACTAATGACTAAAAATAAATAAATAAAGGAGGGCATCATTTGCTCTAAGTGTGCCTTAAAGCAGACTGTTATTTGATCATGCATTTATCTAGGAAATTTGTGTAGCCACCAAGTGACTTCATTAATAGCAAGTAAAAAATTAAGACACATAATGCTCGTATATACCTAATGAACATTACAAATGATATCTAATATTTGTTGTACCCTTACTCTGTACTTTTAATCCTCACCAATACCCCATGAGGGGGTATATTTACTAACCTCACTTTACATCTGAGGAAACTTAGGTACACAATGGTTAACATAATTTGCCAGGGATCATGATGTTATTATACAAATCCAGTCTTTACTACAACTATGATCAAAATCATGTTTTTATAATTATGCAATTCTACTACTGTTCTTTTTAAAGGTACTAAAATCCATTTTAACAAAACCCCCACACTTATTTAAAATAATAACTTGTATAATTTATTTTTAAAATATGAGCCTACTGAACTGAAAAATTTTTAAGCAATTAAGTTTTAGCATAAAAATTATAGAACACTAGCCTACTCTAAGAAGTTCACCTACTATTTCAATCTAGGTGACAATGAGACAGAAACATCAGCACTTGCACTAACAATGCTGCATACTGTTTTAAAATTTTCAATAAAAGCTCATCTTATTGTATATCATTTCATGTATAACAGTAGTCAACCCAAGTTTCCCCATCCTTAGAAGGGAACAACATCACCCATAATCCTAAAACCACTTATAGTGGGCACCAGAATGCTTTAGAAATAAACAATGTGAACATGATAACGTAGAAAAACCCTACACTAGAGTCCAGAGACCTGCCACCAATCGTGGCTCATCACTAGCTAGCATTTTAGACCCTTCCACTGGTCTGGGTCTCAGTCTCCTGATCTGCAAAATAATCATATCCAAATTCTACTCTTCCAGCTCTAAAAGAAATGTGACTCATACACATAAATCTTTTTTCCAAGCTTCCTATTCTCACTCTGTTTAGTTATTACCATTACTTTGCAGGCATTATGCATTATTTTTCCTTATTTTGACAATGGGCGAATAGCCCGTTCTAAACAAAGCTAAGAGGAGAAAGCCTTTCTGACCACTGGTTTGCCATAAATGAGTCTGAAGGTGAATAAAGTAGAAGCTATTATAATGTTAAAAGGTGTTAGGTTTCAATATTTTAGGCTACCGTTTTGTGTGCCAGTACATTCTCCCTAAGGACAAATAGTAAAATTCAAGGACAATAGGGAGAAAAAAATTTAATTTTCTATTATTTATTCAACAACTAAGAAGGTGCCAAGTGAATATAACAACCTTTTGCAGAAATGTTTTCTCTGATGGATGAATTACATTTTACATCAAAGTGAAAATATGATCTACAAAATTTTTTCTTATGCTTAAACATTCCCTTAAAAAAAAAAAAAAAGCTTTAATTTTATAAATTGTGATGAATCAGTAAGATATATGATTGTGAAAAAATTAAAAACCTAGCTGTGAAATTCTTAGCCTCCTTTTCTAAGAGACATGAAGAACCTCCGCGGGCTGCCACAGAGGTGGATTCTGTGGACTAACCCTGGTATGAATTTTCTATGCTCTTGACTCATTTTCAAGAGTGTTATGCAAATACAAGATTATTAAACTAAGCTTCAGACAGTAAAATTCCCAACTGTTAGAAATATCAAGCTGATTTTTGTATTGCTTTCTAGAGTTGCTAGCCTACCAAACATCTTCCCAGTTCAACAAAGTTAAAATATTTTAAACTTCTATAAAATTTGTGGTTCAATTTTATATGACCTTGTAAAGAAACAATTAAAAACAAGGGAAAGAAAGCCCGTGAATTACTTATTAATCTTATAGAATAAAAGTCATTAGCAACCTGTAATAACAGTACACATCAGTCTAAATGTTAAACTGGAAGGAAGTAAACTACTGCTATGGATGGAGAGACCTGAAGGAGGGATCTTCAGCAGATGGAGAAGCTGCTACAAGAGGTGCAGTTTGTGAATTTCAAGGTGCAGTTTGAGAATTTCCAGCAAAAATAATAACCGGGAAAACACCATCGAACGTATACATACATTTTAGAAGGTAGCTGCCAAGGTCCACCTTTTGGTTGGAATGCCGAAAGAAAATGTCAAAAATCACCTCGTAACTCCAATCCTCCAGCCTTTCAAAGTTCAGAACCAAGCCAAGATGAGCGCTTAAACTGTTTCTGAGCATCCTTCTCTAAATACAACGCCCTCTCCAGAAAGTCACTTCGCCTCAACTACTTGAATCCCCAAATCCCAGTACCAAAGAATCTTAGGACCCCAAGTAGTTGAAGAGGGTCTTTCAGCGCCCGCCTGAGCATCCCTTTCCACCTCGACTTAAACTCCGGAGGTGCTCCAGCCACTTTCCCCATCCAAGTTTCCCAGTTCCCTCTCTCATCTCCCGGTGGACCTTCTCGTCGACCTTGAGGACCCCCGGATTGGAGCCTCAGAGCCCAGTATCTTGAAGGGTGCCCTTTTCCATGCAGCGCGCGCAAATGCCCCACAGCCTCTGGTGACCCCCGAGATTGGCCATGACCCTGATTATGAACGCCCTCCGACTAGCCTGGAACGATCCCTCTCCCCTTAGGCGCCCCACATTCCTCCAACCAGAAAAATTATTCAACGAAATGCATCGAAAGCCTACCAAGCGCAAGCTCCCACTATGCGCCTGACGGTCTGCACCGGGCTCGAGGCCCGGGTCCGCTGTCCCCCGCCCGTCGTCCTCTTCCCGGCCGGAGGGCCGGCGCTGCCTCCACCCGGGATGTGGAGGCGCCGGCCAGAGACGGACTGCGCCCGGCGCGAGCACCTGGGGCCGGAGAGGCGGCAGCTAACGGCGGCGCTGGGGCCGGGGAGCGCTCACCAACCAGGTCGGCCGCGGGGACACTCACCGGTCGGGGCCCGCAGGGCGGCCTCATCCAGGGGCACCTGCGGCCAGGCAAGACGAGCCCGGACGGCGCAGTCACCGAGAACGAGTCCGCCGGCCAGCCCGCCGGTCCCGTCCGGCTCTCAGCGACTGTCCGAGCGAGCGCAGTCTCGCTTCCTCCGGACGGAGCCCGGGGACCCCAGCTCCGCCGGATGCCCCCTCCAGGCCCCCACCCCCTTTCCCGGGCTGCCTCCCCTTCTTCACCCTTTACCCCTCCCCCCACCCCCCCCCAACCCCCACCGGAATGGAAAATACCTCCCGGGGCGGGGGGCGGTGGCGGCACGCCTCTCTGAAGGGCAGCCTACCGTGACCAATAGCAGACGGGGCTCTGGAGGGGCGGGATTCCTAGCGGCCAATCCGAAGGCGTGTAGGTGAAGGCCGAAGGAGGGAGGCTGGAAGCGAGAGTTGGGCGGCCCGGGAGTCAGGGAGGTCCGGCCGCTCGGGTACGCTCTGTGCGCGGCTGCCATTTTGGAGTCGGGCCGCTGCGACGGCGGCCGGGTCCGGCCCGGGGAAGGGAGGAACCAGTCAGATGGGAGATGTGAGGTCACGTGGGCTTGAGGGGCGGAGTAAAACGGGCCCAAGGGGAGGGGTCGGCGGCGGCGAGTCACTGGGTCTGAGCAGGGTCACGTGGTCCGAGAAGGGGCAGTGGTGGGCTTGAGGGCGGAAGGTTAGCCTTGAAGTGGTGGGAGGAAGAACGTTTTGTCCCTCGTTTCAACTCTGTTAGGGAAAAGGAAAAGAAAAATGTTGAATGGAGGCCTGAGTTCCTTGTCGGAAAAAGTGAATGAGTCTCCCTAGTTCCCTCCAGCAAGGAGCCTATTACTAAATTCCAAGATCCACTGGAACCTAGGCACTTCGTTTAATTCAAGTAATCCCATCCCTATTGCCAGCTGTCACAAACATGACTCAGATCGGATGGAGGGGTGTCTCCCACTTTTTGCTTGCAGTTTGGCTGAAAGGGCCCCCCGCCCTAGAAATGGCTAAAAGGATAAAAGCATAGTTGAGGTAGTCCGACTCCACCAGGACAGGCCATCTGGACTTATAGAAGCTTGCCATTCACAAACTTACCAGCCACTTTTGTGTTAGACGTACCCATGGTCGTATTAGAACACCTCCAAACAAAACAAACTATGAGACCCTGTTTGGCTCTCAGCCGTATTTCAATTCTTTGCTTCCAGAACAGGCTAAATTATGTTCCTTACTAATGCACTGAAAGTGCCCCTCTCAGGGCCACCAGTGACATCCATATGATCGAGTTCAAGGGTCGCTTGTATAAAGTGATCTCTTTTGCAGTAGTTTCTAAGGTCTCCCCTCAGTCCAGTTTCCCTAAAACCATAAGCTCTCAGATTGTATTTCTTTTCAGTTAACCTTTCTAATTCAATTGTGTTGGCTTTTTAAGAGAGTCCCAGGATGTAATCCTTAGTCCTCTGCTTAGTAGGTACAGAGTCATTCTGCTGCACACTAAGGTGGTCTAACCATTCTGATGACTGAGCGTACCTTTAATGAGGTTCCAATCTGCCCGTTTTAGTGCTTTTGGATATCTCCACTTAAATCTAATCTTGACACATCCAAATCCGAACTGAAATACCATAAGAAGTCCACAAAACCTGCTCCTCCCCGTCTGTTATCTTCTTTGATAACATCACCATTCATTCACTTAACCAAACCAGAACCTAGGAGCTATCTTCCAGGCTACTGCCTCCTTGCTGTAACACTTCTGTACCCCTTTGAGCTTTATCCTGTTGATTATCTTTTCTAATTGCACTTTCCTCTCAATTTCAACAGCCATTGCCTCACCTGGGCCATTTATTCATTAGCCCAGGATTTACTAAGCATTTTACAATGTGCCAGGCACTGTCTGAGGTGCTTAGGATATAGTGGTGAACAAAACTGATAAAGTTCCTGAATAGGGTGAAATAAAGCATATATGAGTAAAGTAGCAAATTAATAATTCAGGGAGTGATATATACTATAAAGATCTCACACCAAAAAACAGAGAAACATGCAAGAATCTCCTGAAGTTGTTGCCCAGCTCTTCACCTCAGTCTCCCCCTCCATCCTGCTCCCCCAGCCTCCCCAACCTGCTTAGTATCTTCTCATCCTTCCTTCTTGTTCTCAAAGAAAAGATGGCCCTGATTGTTTCATCTGGAGTGGTTTTACTTCATCTGTGAGGACTTCCCTCTACCTTTTTGTTAGGGCTGCCTCAGTACCAATCCCCCAGCTAGGATATAAGCTACTTTGAGGACAGGGGTCACACCTTACACATCTTTGGGCCTCCACAGTGTCTTGGCTCAGAATAGGTACTCACAAAATGCATATTGAAATGAACTGGTGAAATCTCCTGACCCCTGAAGCAGGCTGCCACAAAAGCACCTTGAGCCCAATCAGAATGGAAGGTCAGTAAGCTCATCTATTAGAGTGTAGAGGCTGTGGTGCCTCTTGGCAGGGGGCAGGGTAATAAGTGAATGAAATTACCTCTCTTGGTTCCTTCCAGGCCTGGGATTCCATGATGCTGTGTCCCATGTGGGGCAGGAGTTGCATCATAAACACTACTTTACTTGACTGTGCCAAGTACACGTGGGCAATTTAAAAGTACTCTTTGTTTCTGATGAGTTTCAAACCCAGAGCACTCTGGGTAAATTGCCAGGAGAGGCTCTGCAGGAGAAGGGTTGCAGTTGCCACTTGACTCTATTTCCAGGCCCTTAGGTGTTGCACCCCAACAGGGAGTGAGATGTTGCCAGTTCCGTCATAGTCATTGTAATTAAACCCAAGTTCTGGCAAAGGGCAGTGCGTAATTATGAAGTACTATTATGGTTTTTATCATTATTAGGCACCCAGCTGCCCAGCCCAGAAAACCACAGTAGTAAAACATGGGGAAGCCAAGCTCCTCTCCCAGCTGGCATGAATCAATACCAGGTGTATTGGCACACAGTCCTGCAGCTCTGCTCATCAAGATGAAACCTTCTGTCCCCTCTTCTTGGCAAGAGAAAATTTTAAATGAATGCAAAGAGGAAATGTAAAGAAAGACCTTTGCCACCTCCTCTAAATGGAGTTCCATTTTTTCCGTGTCCCCAGAACGATCTCTTCTCATCTACATATTTATTGTGTAAATCTTTTTCAACTTTATCCTTGACCTGCCAGCTATCTAAGCATCATTCACCCATGTCTCTGGAGGATGTATTAGTTAGGGTGGGAGTGCAGAGTGCAGAAAAGAGTGCTTTTACTTTCAAGAAACTTATAATACAGACCCAATAATTCAGAAAGTATAGTCATGCCTGACAAGGCATCTGCCTTTTATTGAGCGCCTACTCAATGCCATACTTGGCATTTTCACATATGCTAACTGACTTGATCCACACCACCCTGCAAGGTGCCTCCTATAATCAGTATTTTCTTCAAGATCTCAAAGACTTAGTGACAGAACTGAGATTCCAACGTAAATGTACAAATTTGGTGACTGTATATTCATGGTAGATGTGTTCACACTGGGTGGTGAATACAGGTATCAGACTCCTCCTCCTCCTGTCAAATTAAACATGGTTTTTTGAACAAAGTAGATTTTAAGCTGAACATTGAAAGAACAATTCAGAAGTGGTGCTGAGGGAATGGTGCCAAACAAGGAGGCCAAATTGGCCATAAGCCTGAAATCAATCAATATGGGAAGATTTCTTGTTCAGTGGTGAGTCATATTGTATTCTTCAAGTACCTTTATTATCTCAGCTCTTCCAAATGGGGAAGTCAACCCAGGTGGTATAAGGGTGGGCTGAGGATGAAAGAGGGTGGTGTGGGAAGGGAATACGTTTTTGAACGGAGGACTCCCAAATGGCCCATAAACTGGCACCTCAGGCACTGGCTTCTGGAACCAATGAAACCATGGCAGCTTTCCTTGCTGCCTATCAGTTGTTTTTAACTGATGTGTGTAGAACAGTTTCTCATTCTCTTCTCTCTTATAAAACAATTAACAGTTTTTAAAAACAATTTCATAGTATGTTATACAAGGCAGTTCACTTTTATTTTTAGCAGTTTTTTTTTTTAAGGGATTCAAAATTATATAAAATGAACCCATTTAAAGTGCACCATTTGATCTGTTTTGAGACATGTATACCCTTGTAATCACTATCATAATCATGAAATAGAACATTTACATCACCCCCAAAAGTTCCCTTGAGCCCCCTTTGCAGCAGAAATTTTAATACAATTTACATTTTGATTACTTCAAAATCTAGTCTAACTTCAGCCTTGCTTTCAAATTTTAGACCCATATTTATAGCCATCTACTTGACATATCTGTGCTTCCAAGGTGACGCTAGTGGTAAAAGAAACTAGCTGCCAACGCAGGAGCCAGAAGAGTGGATTCGATCCCTGGATTAGAAACACCCTAGAGGAGGGTATGGCAACCCACTCCAATATTCTTTCCTGGAGAATCCCATAGACAGAGGAAGCCAGCAGGCTCCTCAAACCAAATAGGACTAAAAGCTTTACCTTAGCTACAGGAAAACCCCCATCTCCTCTGATTCCCTTTTCAAATCATTTTTCTGCATTCTTCAATTCTGCTGAAGTCGTCATTCACCAAGTCATATAAGCAAGAAAATTTTTAAAATAATCTTCACTCTTCCCTCTTTTCAACCTCCCAAAAAAGTGATTCTGTTTCACACAAACATTTTGTAATCAGTCCTTTCCATTTCTAATATCATCATTCAGATACATCTTTCTCACAGGATCACTCTTAAAAAAAAACAAAAAAAACACAACCTCCTAACTAGTTTCTTCATGATCCAATTCATCCCCCAATCTGCCGCTCTAATTCTCTTGAAAACCCAGAGCTGGCTGTTTCAAACCTCTGCATTCAGAGACTGCCCAACAGCATACAAAGTAGCACTGAAAATCTTTCACAGTATGGCCCCAACCTCCCCTCCTGGATTCCTCTGCTCCCTGCTACATAAAGCATGCTATACATTTTCATCTTTCTGTGCTTTGTATATGATCTCTGTCTGAAATGTGCCTTTTCCTCCACTTGGAAACTCCTCCACCTTTCATAGCCCCATTTATATGACTTTCCTCAATAAAGCCTTCCCAGACCGCTCCAGATAAAAATAGTCATTTCGTCTGTTACACTTGACCTCCCATAGCATGCCGCACATATATTTATCACACTGAACAGACATAGTGATGAAGTAGAACAGGAGATCACTGTGGACGGTGACTGCAGCCGTGAAATTAAAAGATGCTTGCTCCTTCAAAGGAAAGCTCTGACAAACCCAGACATATTAAAAATCAGAGACATCACTTTGCCAACAAAGGTCCATGCAGTCAAAGCTGTGGTTTTTCCTGTATTTGTATACAGATATGAGAGTTGGACCATAAAGAAAGCTGAGTGCCAAAGAATTAATGCTTTTGAATTGTAGTGCTGGAGAAGACTCTTGAGAGTCTCTTGGACTGCAGGGAGATCAAACCAGTCAATCCTAAAGGAAATCAACCCTCAATATTCATTGGAAGGATTGATGTTGAAGCTGAGCTCCAATATTTTGGCCACCTGATGTGAAGAGTTGATTCATTGGAAAAGACTCTGATGTTGGGGGGGGATTGAAGGTAAAAGGAGAAGGGGGCAGTAGAGGGTGAGATGGTTGGATGGCATCACCCACTCAATGAACATGACTTTACTTGAGCAAACTCTGGGAGATAGTGGAGGACAGAGGAGTCTGGCATGCTGCAGTCCACGGGGTCACAAAGAGCTGGACATGACTTAGCAACTGAACACCGAACAACGACAACAGAAGAAGAAGAGAACTGAGTCAGGAGGTCTGGGTCTGACTTAAAAATCTCATTCACCACTTGCTGTGCCATCTAAGCAAGGCACATCACCTCTCTGAACTCTGGTTATTTAACCATAAAACGGAGATAACACTTTTAATAATACCGCCTCATAAGACTGTTCTGGTGATTAAATGAACTAAGTATAATTACAAATGTGAATGTATTTTGCACTATACTGATATTAGAGATTATAATAACAAAGCTATATCTTCTGCTGGGCTTCACTGGTGGCTCAGATAGTAAAGAATCCACCTGCAGTGTGGGAGACCTGGGTTCAGTCCCTGGGTCGGGAAGATCCCCTGGAGGAGGGCAAGGCAACCCACTCCAGTATTCTTGCCTGGAGAATCCCCATGGACAGAGGAGCCTGGCGGACTACAGTCCATGGGGTAGCAAAGAGTTGGACGCTACTGAGCAACTAAGCAACTAAGATATTTAAAATATCTTCTGCTAGATTTGAAGCCATCTTTATAGTCCTTCTACTTAACATAGTGCTCAAGCTGCCTGTCGCCTAGATTGGTTTATGACATAAGTTTCTATTTCTTATATTAATAGAACCATATTCTCTTCATTTATTCTCTTAGCCTACTTTGTACAATATAAAAGCAAATCATGACACTTTATTTCTTATTTTGGTCGTGTCCACCTCTTTGAGAGGGAAGAGCACAGACAGATACCCTGGGACAGGGGAAGGCAAAGTCTATGTGAGGAACTGAAGGTAAGCTGATATGGTGTGGAGAGAGGGAGGGAAAGTGGTAGGAGGTGAAGTCAAAGAAGCAGACAGAGCTCAGACTGGCAGAGTAGAGAGTTTAAATCATATTCTAATTGTAATAGAAACCACTGGAGGATTTTAAGCAGGAGTATGATCTGATCTGATTGGTGTTTTAAAAAAATAGCCCTAACTACACATGGAGAATGTGTTCCGGGGGAGGTGGGAGTGTGGATCCGAAGGGAGACTAGTGATTTCTGTCCGGATTAGAGATCTTGATTAGGGTGGCAGTGCTGAAGATGGTTAAGAGTAGTAGTTTGGGGGTATGTTTGGCAGATAGAACTGATGAGTCTAACTGATGGGTTTAATGACAGCAAGTGAGGGAAAGATGCTAAAGGATGACTCTTAGGATTAGGAGCTAAGCAGGCGGATAGTTCAGCTTACTGAATTTACACAGAGCCTATGGAGGTGCTGCTCTAGACTCTGAGAATACAAAGCCCGTTGAGTAAGACACAGTACTTGTCCTCAAAAAAAAAAAAAAAAACCCAGACTAGTGGGGAGGACTGCCTTTACCAGTTAATAGAATTACCCTGGTTATTTCTATTGGTAACTTTTCTGTTGGTGGCATCTTCTGGAATCCTGGATTTTTTTTTTTCTTGAGAGAAGAGAAAAGAAAGATATGGAAAAAGAACCACAAGGTTAAGATACTGGACAGAAGCAAGGTGCTCTGCTAACAGGAATGGAAGTCTGAGCTTCTGCTGTTTCTGCCTACTCATACCTGACCAACAGTATACCTATGGTTGAGGATGAATTCAGACTTCTTTTTCTTTTTATTGTAAGTGTAACCTTCATGAAGGGAGAAGGCAATGGCACCCCACTCCAGTACTTTTGCCTAGAAAATCCCATGGACAGAGGAGCCTGGTAGGCTGCAGTCCATGGGGTCGCTAGAGTCGGACACGACTGAGCGACTTCACTTTCACTTTTCACTTTCATGCATTGGAGAAGGAAATGGCAACCCACTCCAGTGCTCTTGCCTGGAGAATCCCAGGGACGGGAAGCCTGGTGGGCTGTCATCTCTGGGGTCGCACAGAGTCGGACACGACTGAAGTGATGCAGCAGCAGCAACCTTCATGAAATTACTGTATGACTCCTGAATGACTTCTCTCAAGCTTTTTTCTTTCTGGTATTTATTTAATTTTTAATATTTGACCAGCTGATACATTCACATTTCAAAAATCAAAACAGGACTTCCCTGGTGGACCAGTGGTTGAGAATCCGCCTGCCAATGCAGGGGACATAGATTTGATCCCTGTCAAGGACGATTCCCACATGCCATGGAGCAACTAAGCCCTTGCACCACAACTGCTGAGCCTACACTCCAGAGCCTGTGCTCTGCAACAAGAGAAGCCACAGCAATGAGAAGCCTGGGTACTGCTTCTCAAGTAGAGAGTAGCCCCTAGAAGGTCTGTCCTTACAGCAACAAAGATCCAGTGCAGACAAAAATAAATACATAAATAAATTTAAAAAAAAAAGGTTTCCACCAGAAATTTTTTAAAAGATCAAAACAAAATAAAAAGGTATATGGTGAAAATTCACCCTCCCACCCTGCTTCTTCCATCCCTTCTTCACGCCCACCCACCCTCATAGGTAGAGATAGTTACTTATATTGCTTTTCCCATGTGTCCTGACAGTGATTCTTCATGCACATGTAAGCAGTTCTTCTTTCTTTTCTTCTTCCCTGCTTACACAAAAGGTGGCATATTATATCTCCTGATCTGTATATTGCTTTTCCCGTTGACAGTGTCTCTTTGAGCTCTGTCATATCAATACTGAGAGAGCTTCCTCATTCTTTTAAACAGCTACATAGCATTACACTACAGTTTATTTAACCATTCCCCTATTGATGAACACTTGAGCTGTTTACAATCTTTGCTATTTATTACAAACAATGCTGTGATGAATAACCTGGCACATATGTCTGCAGGTATATCTTTAGGATAAATCCCCAGAAGTCTCCTAACCACTTTAATGAAATCTTCCAAAGGAATATTCTAGGGTGGTGTGACTAGGTTTCCAAATTAGAACATCAACTTTCAAAGGATTAGTTCTCACATTCCATTAAAAATAATTCTTCATTCTTTGGTCTGAAAATTATAGCTTTTATCATTTCCTAATAAAGATTTTTAATTTCTGCAGTAAGTGTTTATTGGTATTTTATCATGTTTAACTATTTTTTAATTTCTGCAGTGAGTATTTATTGGTATTTTATCATGTTTAACTATTTTTTAAAATTACCTATTTACTTATTTATTTTTGACTGTGCTGTGTCTTTGTTGCTGCAAGCCTGCTTTCTCTAGTTGCAGTGTGCAGTGTTCTCTTATTGCCCAACACAGGCTCCAGGGCACTTGGGCTTCAGTAGTTATGGCACATGGGCTCAGTTGCCCTGTGGCATGTGGAATCTTCCTGGACCAGAGATCAAACCCATGTCCCCTCTATTGGCAGGCAGATTCTCAACCACTAGACCACCAGGGAAGTCCAGAAAATTTTAAAATATTTAATCTGCTTCTCCTGTAACCAGTAATGGCTGGCATATTTTTAAAAAGAAGAATAATATTCAACTTGATTATGTGCCAGTTAATAAATTGCAAGCTCTAGAAAATACTTGAGTCTTCTTAATTCAACATATAGAAGCATCTTTTGAATGAAGTATATAATGGGGTTAATGGGTTTGGAGTTGAGAGCTTGTAAGGTGTAGAACTGCCCCAAACAGCTCTAGTGCTACCCTAGCCTCAGGTTCAAATATCCTTCATTCATTGTTGTTGTTTTTTTTTTTTTCATTCGCCTCCCTTTGCATTTGTCTTTATAATTCTTCAATTTCCCATGGTTAGTTTTGGAGAATAGGTTTACGGGCCTGGTAAAATGGATAGACTTTGGTAAATGTGCTTTATAACTGAGCCGTGTAAAGTGAGCATCCTGTCTTTACATTAGGCACCTCCCTCCATACTTTTTTTATTCATTAGATTCCGGATACATGAGACCAGGATGGAAGAATCCTAGGGTACTTAATTTACATGAAATATTTAGAACTATTTAGGGCATCATCAACTCAATGGACATGAGTTTGAGCAAACTCCAGTGAAGGACAGGGAAGCCTGGCGTGCTGTAGTCCATATGGTTGCAAAGAGTTGGACACGACTTAGTGACTGAACAACAAAATTTAGGAGAACATACAGATGTAGAAATATGTATAAGTAACATGGCAGTGAAAGCTGCCATTTGAGAAATATATGTAAATATCATAAGAAGCTAGCCTAGCCATATTACTCTCACTATTAGAAAATAAAATTATCTTTCCACATAGGACTCCTCTTTGGTTCCATTTCATGTATGGGGAAGTTTGTTTGTTTGTTTCAATTATAGAATGAAAGTATTTAAAAACAAATCATGAGTTGACAAGTTTCAACAAATAGCCACCTATAAAGTTTTCCTTGGCTCTAAAGCTTTCTTCCTCAGAAACTGCAAAATCTACAAATCATGAAGCTAGAACTGCTCAGTATCTTTGAAGAGTATCTGCTCGCAACTCTAATTGAAACTACCTTCAATTTTTAAAATGTCTCACATGAGGATTCTATAGTCTCTCTTTTGGCCATTGTCTTTTTCTTTTTTTTAAATGGAATCCACTTCTTTTTTGGTTTTAAATTAATTAAATTTAAATTCCTTCTCATATATTTTGGTTTCTGTATTTGCAATATTCATCCTTCAAGCTTTCATTAAGCATTAACTCTTCTATGTAAACATTAGGAAATGTCAGTTATACACTCTCCTTTTTTTCTCTTCAGCTGGTAAGACTTGGATTCTAGAAGATATCCAGAATTCCTTCTTAAGTGAGGGATAATATTCAATACATTTATTTGTGCGTCTGGTTCCTGAGTGTTTGTGGAGAGCATCAGTTCTACTCACCACACTCTTAATTTTGTTCTGCAGACTCTGGTCATCCCTACTCTCAGGGCTTGGTGAGAATAGTGATGTCTCCACTCCCATGCTGTGGGGTGACACATGTGACTTTGGTCTAGGTCATCTAGTATATCCTACTCCCCTCGTCACAGTGATCCATTCTAGATCTGCTAGAAAAGTTGGTCCAGGATTTGAACCTAGGGATAAGTATCAGCTTGCATCTGTATCGGGTACAGAAGGTGAGAGCTTGTCCAAGAATGGAGCCCATATGGAAGATGCTGAGCTGAGAAATGGAGAGAGAAAAAGCAAGTCCTCCGTCATATTGTTTGAGGCCTGGATCAAGCTTCACCTGCTCCAGATACTCTAAATTATCCAGTTACATGGGTCAATAAATTTACCTTTTGATTCAGCTACTTTGGGTTATGTTTTTTCAACTTTGGCAAGCAAAGGATTTTTGATTGATATAACATCTTCAAACAAAATTTGGCAAATTAAACTCATGTTGTGCCCATGGTTTGCCAAATTTTGTGATTTCCCCAGCTAATTCCCAGACTCCTTTCTTCTCATATCTAGAGTGACTTTAGCCTTGCAGCAGACCCATCTAAACACCAAACCAGAGTCCTCTTTCCCTTCCCTGAAAGACTCCTCCAGTTCTATGCTTAAACCCAGTTCACTGGGGAAATTAAAGAAGGAAGGGAACAGATGGCAACCTGATTCATATTCCTCTTATAGGAATTAAGCCAATTTCTTTTAGGGGTCAGTTCCAGTTCAGTTTCAGCAGTGAATGAGGGTTGCTTGAATCCATTTCTTGTTTAGGCCTGTAATCATCTGCAGTAATCCAAAGTGCTTCGCTGGGGAAAATATTTGAGGGAGTTAAAATTTTGTTCCAGTGTGAGGGAACCATGTAATGTAGAATCAAGTTGCACCTGTCTTATTAGGCCTTTTGTGCTAACAGTGGCAGTATATGGGCAGGATAGGGAGGTGATTACTAGTATACTTAATACAAAAATAATCAGCCTACTGCATCCATAATAAGCTGTGTCATAAAATCTACTCTTTGGGTTTGCTTTTAATAATTCTAATCCACGTGAGAGTAGACTTTGAAATATCAGACTGTATCCACCAAATGACTAAAAGATAGGTTAAGACAAACTTTAAAATTTTTGCCTCTTTTAGAGGAGCAGGTGCCTTATAGGTGAAATACTTATGGCCTCTGTTTGAAAATTATTTCTAATTAAAGTGATAGACTTAGTGAACAATTTGGGGACATGATTATCCTCTAAAAAGTAAAAATCTAGGTTCAGAATATCAACTGGACCTTTGTGTGTGTGTGTGTGTGTATATATATATAATATAAGGAATATTATACTAATAATATATAATATAAAAATGTTATATATAATATAAATAATTACAAGGCACTTACAGAATGCTCAGCTTGTTCCAGGATATTTTTTGTTAGCGAGTGGTGTACAAACAAGAGATAGAATGACAGATGCCATCTATATGTTTTACAAAAACACGTCTTGCTTGTGCATGTGTAAACAGAGTCAGGTTTGACAAAATGCAAAGAGATGTCTTACAGATGGCGCATGTGATGAAGACAGGTCTCCTCAAGCTGATGAGGCTGTAAAAGCAGTTGTCATGAGTATGTGCAAATCTGCCACACCTGTTCTTCAAGGAAATTCCCACTGGTAAATATGAATCTTCAGAATCAGAGACCAAGGCTAGCTGAGCTTAGTTCAGTTTTCCATTAGTTCAAGAGAGACTATGACCACCAAAATGGCTTTTTGTGAGTCTTTTCTGAGACTTTTCTATTTCTCCTGGCTCTGTGTTATTGTGGTTAAAATTTAATATTAAAATCCTCTTACTTGGTCCTTGAAGAAATAACCATGATTAATCTTATAGCATTAAATTCATTGGTGATGTGTTTTGAAGGGAATAAACTCCTGCAAAAATAAACTGCAAAAAGGCTTGGATATACAGAATTTCGATGCTTCAAATGATGTAATTTTCTATAATATTTAGTCTTGCCATTTTTAGTTTGGTATTTGTATAATAGGAGATTTCGAAGAAAAAGCTAAAGAGAGGCTAATTTGCTTGGTACTGCTTCTGTTCTTTTGTTCTTTTAGAATCTAAAATTAACCAACATCTGCAGTGTCAACAGGGACTCCATATGGCATTCAAGTTTGTACTTTTCCTAAATAATGCATTTGAAGCAATGTAATCTGAGAGGAATTCTGAGGTGATAATGAATAGACTGCCTTATATTGTATAGCACTTGATAGTTTCAAAATGATTTAACAATTAGGACTTTATTTGATCTTCATAACAATGTTAAGAGGCAACAAGATCAGGTATTTCTTATTCTTGTCAAACAGATGAGAAGATAGAAGTCCAAAATATGGAAGAGAGATGACCACAGTCACAAATCTGGTGAGTAGCAGAGTGAGGATGAGATCCTGGCCATATTCTAATCTCATGCCCTTTCACCAGATTACTAGGATCAAGTTATTGACTCAAGTTAAAATAGCATGTTTTCAAAATATTAGATCCCTCAAACAACTCTGTAGGGAAATGGAAAGGACTCAATGCCAGAAATAAATAATAAACATGCACATTAATTTTCCCGGAGTTTAATGGATTTCTTTGCTCAATTAAGTTCACAGAGGACTTCTACTAAAGTTCATCAAGTTACTCTTATAAGTTCCTATTTTACCTACCAAAAAAAAGTTTTTACCAAAATGTTTTTTCTTCTGTGAAATCGCACCTCATAAATCTTTATGTCATATCTAGAAAATTCAAGAGCTTTCCAGTTAGAGATGTTGCAACTAAGAGTGTTTTCCTCCCAGTAATAAATTATAATTCACCTCTACCTGAGTTTTGAAACATTTTTTCTCAAGCCAAATTTCTGTAAATGTCCACAGCATAACAGGATTTCTAGGACAAGAAAAGAAAATAGTTTAAAGTCAAAAAATGTATTATCTTGTGACTGATACACAGGCATAAATTTCAAAGAACCCTATTTTTGAAAGCATAAGTAACATTATTGCCAATCCACTTTACAGAAATTTCTAGCTATGTAATACTACTATTTCTACTTTTAAATGAAGAGAAATTCAGTTGCTTCCATTTCCTTAAAGTTGGAGGCTTAAAAATTATGAATGCTGGCCTTCTTGAAGCGGAACACTGTGAGTTTGTTATATCAAAAAAGGTATTGGCGTTCACAAACACTGACAGGCAGATGGATTTCCAACAAGTGGAAACACAGAGCTACACTGGCAAAAAGAGCAGCCAGCAAGCATTTTAATCGTGATTTGGCTCATCTTTGCTGGTTCTGACTCCACAGAAGTTCATCTTGAGGAAGCACCTTCTACCAAATGGAAAGCTGGCAAGAAGTAATGCTTGAGATTGCTGACACTGAAACAACCAGAGCTTACTTAAAATTGAAAAAACATTTCCCCCTATTATGTGTTTGGATATGTCTCAAAGAATCCCAAACAGAAAAGCAATATTTAAATTTGATTTTGTCCAAAACATTCTTGCAATTCTAATACCCTACCTACTCTGTGTCCAGGATTGGTGGAAATACATGAAGCATTTTTGAAAAGATTATCTAACCCAAGTAGAGGATTGTTATCTTTCCATGAATGAGAAAATTTAGATATGGGAGTGATTAAAAAGAGATACTGAGAGAAAGAGACAAAAGGAATGACTGGGAGTATACTTCACTAGAAAAAAGTATTGGGAGGAATTGGGTGGAGTTGGAGAATTTGGGTAGAAAAGCTTTCAGAGATCAGATCAGATCAGATCAGTCACTCAGCCGTATCCCGACTCTTTGAGACCCCATGAATCACAGCACACCAGGCCTCCCTGTCCATCACCAACTTCCGGAGTTCACTGAGACTCACATCCATCGAGTCAGTGATGCCATCCAGCCATCTCATCCTCTATCATCTCCTTCTCCTCTTGCCCCCAATCCCTCCCAGCATCAGAGTCTTTTCCAATAAGTCAACTCTTCCCATCAGGTGGCCAAAGTACTGGAGTTTCAGCTTTAGCATCATTCCTTCCAAAGAAATCCCAGGGCTGATCTCCTTCAGAATGGACCAGTTGGATCTCTTTGCAGTCCCAAGGGACTCTCAAGAGTCTTCTCCAACACCACAGTTCAAAAGCATCCATTCTTCGGCGCTCAGCTTTCTTCATGGTCCAACTCTCACATCCATACATGACCACAGGAAAAACCATAGCCTTGACTAGATGGACCTTTGTTGGCAAAGTAATGTCTCTGCTTTTGAATATGCTATCTAGGTTGGTCATAACTTTCCTTCCAAGGAGTAAGCGTCTTTTAATTTCATGGCTGTAGTCACCATCTGTAGTGATTTTGGAGCCCAGAAAAATAAAGTCTGACACTGTTTCCCCATCTATTTCCCATGAAGTGATGGGACCGGATGCCATGATCTTCGTTTTCTGAATGTTGAGCTTTCAGAGAGGGGAGGTTTAAATCATTTGACTAGGCAATAACTCCATCTGGCTAATAATGGGCATCTGTAAAGAAAGAGCCAAGGGTGATAGAAAGGAATGACTCTGGTGGTACCATTGGGTGGTAATCTGACTGCTTAGTGACAGCGAATGCAGAGATGGAAACAAGGTAACAAAAGAAAGGGAGGTGCCCAAGATGCCATAAGAACCCAGGCTGCAGGGTTTTTTTTCTTCTTCAGTCAAATCTAGTTTTTCTCTTCCCTTTCCACCATCTCTACACCTCTGCCCGACACTGCAAGAAAAATCTGTGTTCACAGGCCCAAGTTTGTTTAGCTTAGTCCTCATTCCCCACTGAATGATTCATGGAGACTGAGACTGGTAACCACTTTTTAGCAAGGACTTCAGCGTTAATCAATCAGAATTGGAATGATATAACTTTGTTCCCAGTCAACCCAATTACAACCACAGACCTCTTTGAGCTGCAGCACAGTAATGTGGTGTCTTGGCGATTCTGCTGTTGATTAATAGACTGGACAGAGAAGTGTTGGAAAGGCCAATGCAACTCCTACAATAGTCCACTGCTTTTCTGCCAGATCGGCTTTAAAAAAAAAAAAGCTGATCATACCAAACCAAGTTAGCCAATTACCTGTATTGTTTGCCTGAACTATAAACCACAACAGTACATCTTGTTCTTTTGCAATTCATTATTAGAAGAAAGCGTATAAAGAAGAATTAGACCATGCCTATAATATTCAAGATAGCTAGACAAACGTGCATACTCCTACACTCCCCATTGGAACATGTCGTTTGCACACTGATATGGTAATGATTATTCTCAAAGTTAGATGCAATATCACCCCCTCTTCCTCTCCCTGCCAAGATTCAGTGTCTCTCAGAGGCCATGGGACAAGGACATGGTCTTGCCAGCTGCTGCTGCTACTGCTGCTAAGTTGCTTCAGTCGTGTCCGACTCTGTGCAACCCCATAGACAGCAGCCCACCAGGCTCCGCCGTCCCTGGGATTCTCCAAGCAAGAACACTGGAGTGGGTTGCTATTTCCTTCTCCAACAGCTGATGCTAAGGAGGACCAAAGACTCAAGGACCAGCTGTACATATAGCTCATTCACCTGCCTCTCACAAATCACCCAGTCCACACACATCATCACCACAGGAGGAATCAGGTTCTCCAAGGTCATCCTAAGGATGATTGTGGAGGGTAGCTGGACCCATGGGATTTTGCCTTGTTTTCTCCAGATACCTTTGCAATGGCTTTTGGGGGCCTGTGCACTCTCAAGAAACTGATGCCTCCTGTGTGAAAATGTAGAGAGCCTGGAAGAATGGAACATATCATGACTGATCTCTGAATACCTCATCCTGGAGGGAGTTGTTCTTGCTTTCACAAATAATTCAGCGCTCAGTCGATCAACACATTTAAAGGAAGTTTCCAAACATGTCTGAAACTTAGGTGCAGAGACTTTAGTGCCAATGAACAAGGGCAGTTCAGAACAGAACAGAACAGAGGTAGGAAATCAGGAAAGTGAAGAAGCAGTGTGATGGAGCAGAGACAGCCAGCTCTGTCGGCAGCTAGCTATGTGCCTTTGGTGATTATGTCCACACCTCAGTTTTCCCAACCCTAAAACGAAAGGAACTTGGTGAGAAAAGCACATTTACGGTGTCTCCCTGTATGCTCTCCCTGACATTGAATTCCCTGCGGGCACACTGCTGCCAGCCCTCCTCATCATGCTTTCCCCTCACCAGCCCTTTCTGGCCTCCACGGTTTTTCTAGGGACGTTTTAATGAGTAAGACTGGTGACACCTGGCACAATATCATATGCTGTCTCCCAGATTCCTGAATAATTTCTTCTAGGTTGGAAAGGAGTATCTTTCATTTTCACATACCTGTATCTGATGTCAGCCTTGCCCTGAGGAGCAACACCACAGAGCTAGAGGGTGGACTCTTTAGTTAGCTTCTCTGAGTCCATGTGCTAATAAAACAAACAAAAAATTTAACAAATCTTTTGTGCATTTGTCTTTGTTGTTGTTACTGCTGCGGTTTGATTGTCGAAGAATATGTTTATTATGTCAGGACCGTAGAAAGGGGTAAAACACTTAGAGCAAGTCAAAACCTTGCTGGATAGGTTGCCAGCTTTTTTGATCTCTTATATGACACAATCTCATGTCTGTTTTTTATGGTAGAAGATATATATTGCTATGTTCTTCTAAGGCCATTTTCCTCATATAGAGTGCATCTCAAATACTTTGGAAAGAAAAGTGATGTATTTTTTGTTTTGTTTTGTTATTATTGTTATTATTTGTAACTTAGAGAGCCTATAATTTTTATTCATTCAAAATAAATCCTTAAGTCCCCTTGTATTTCACACCAACTTGGTAAACAAAGGAAAATGGTATTCAAAAATCTTTCTTTTCCACTTACCTTTTTGAATTCTCCTATACAGCTGAGGAATTGCCATTTTCTGAGAAGTTGGGGGAGGGGAGGGAAGAGCATTCCAGGCGTCCTAAATCTGGGATTCCTTATGTTGCTCAAAGAACTAAGCATTCTGAAAATTCTGCAAAAATTAATGCAAATATTGTTCTCCCAATAGAATTACTAAATGTGGTCATATGGTCTATCTCTTACAGGAGGATTTATTCCTTCTTTCTTAATTAAATGAGAAATAAAAGGAAGTCATGCACAAGCTTTCAGAGCAATGACTATAATATAAAAAATGTAGTTCTAGGGAGAAAAAAGAAAAAATGTTGAAATGTGGAAATAATAGGAGGGCTTACTCAAGTAGATTCTTATGCTCCATCCAAGTGCTGAAAGAATTAAGAAAAGCTCTAAAGAAAGGTAGAAGAAGGCAGACAATGGAGCAAAGCAGTCAAGGTCAGAAAATAAGTGTAGAGGGTAATAAATTGGAATCTGGGATGATTCTTAACTAAATCACTTTCAAACTACAATTTTCAAATAAAAGATGAATTTGAAAAAAACTCACTGCTAGAAAAGAAAACAAATTTGTAAAGAAAGCCCATTTTGAATAAAGTCTTCAGAGATAAGGTCACCTGGCTAGAAAAGAGTTGAAACAAAATAAAGTGGCACAGGTGAGGACATTTGCTAAAAAAACCAAACCATCCTGACTTTGCTGCATCCACCCAACACGTGTGCTGCATCCACCCAACGCGTGTGTTGCATCCACCCAACGCGTGTGCTGCACCCACCCAACGCATGTGCTGCATCCACTCAGCTGCAGCCTCCCAGAGGCAAGTGTTTCACCGCATGTACTCTACTTCCAGAAGGGACTGGGTTTAGTCAACTGTGTTAGTTCCGTGTTCCTACGTAACAAATATTCCAAAACAGAGCTTACAACAAAATTTATTATCTTACAGTTTCTTTCTGTCAGAAATACAGGTACAGCTTAGCTGGTTTCTCTCGCTCAGGGCCTTTCACAAGACTGCAGTCAAGGCATCAGCTTTTTAAAAATAACAATAAAATATACACATACTTTTGAAAAATACAAAAGCACACAAAATGACAATTGAATTCTCACCCTTTGACTCCCTCCCTGCTGCTGCTGCTGCTAAGTCGCTTCAGTCGTGTCCGACTCTGTGCGACCCCATAGATGGCAGCCCACCAGGCTTCCCCGTCCCTGGGATTCTCCAGGCCAGAACACTGGAGTGGGTTGCCATTTTTAACTGTTTGTTAGATATTCCTCCAAATATTTTAAATGTGAATGCATTGTGTGTCTGTGTATGAATTTACATATATGGGATCATAATAATATTGTTGTACATCTTGGTTTTTAGAAAAAACATAATGATATGTCTGGGAACATGTATAGATAAGACCCATCTCAATTTTTTTCTTGACTGCATAGTATTCTTTTAAATGGCTGGCTGTTTCATAATTTATTTACTGAGTCTGCACCTAATACACATTCATATCCATCCCTCCCCCAACTTTTTGGCTATTTCAAACAATGCTGCAATGCGCATGCCTATCTCTGCATATTCTGGTAAGTTTCTCTCACAGACAAATCCCTAGCAGTGAAATTCCTAGGCCAAAGGATATGTGCATTAAAAATTTTTAAAGCCTCTTTTTATTATAAAATACAAATACAGAAAACCAAACAAAATAAATGCAGAGCTTAATGGATTGTTATAAGGCAACACCCCCTTAACCATCACTCAGGTCAAGAAAGAGAACTTTGCCAGCCTTCCATGTGCTCCATGATCACAACTGCCTCCCTCCCTGATAATAACCACTATACTGATTTTTATAGAAATCAATTTCTTTTGTGATTTTACCACCCAAATGGCATCCATAAATATGATAGTTTAGTTTTGTCCATTAAAAAAACTATTGATGTATCTTTCAAATCTCTTTAAATTTGCAGTTTTCCCTTCCTAACTTTTCTTTTCCATGCAAGGGCTGTTATCACACGAGCCCAAATGCTTTTCAGCAAATACCTCTCGGCTGTTATTGAACTTTTCCATCCCCTGATCTTTTGGATACACTTTCTCATGGATTTCTCTGCTTCCTCATGCATAGGTGCTGGTAACAGGCAGGTCTTCTGGCTATCCCATTTGGTTGGTATTTTGATGTTCACAGAGCTACTTTATCACCTAAAGCTTTACTGTAAATATTTTCAAGGGTTTTGAGTTTTCCTATCCAGTTATTTATTTTGGGGAAGGGATCTGGGGAGATTCAAAGCTATGCTACCACTTCCTCCATCTTCCCAGAATTTCCTCCTCATTTTAAAATTTGGTTCAGTTCATTTCAGTCACTCAGTCGTGTCCAACTCTTTGCGACCCCATGGACTGCAGCACACCAGGATTTCCTGTCTATCACCACTCCCAGGGCCTGCTCAAACTCATATCCATCGAGTTGGTGATGCCATCCAGCCATCTCATCCTCCATTGTCCCCTTCTCCTCCTGCCTTCAATCTTTCCCAGCATCAGGATCTTTTCCAATGAGTCAGTTCTTTGCATCAGATGACCAAAATATTGGAGCTTCAGCTTCAGCATCAGTGCTTCCAAAGAATATTCAGGACTGATTTCCTTTAGGATGGACTGGTTGAATCTCCTTGCAGTCCAAGGGACTCTCAAGAGTCTTCTCCAACACCACAGTTCAAAAGCATCAATTCTTTAGTGCTCAGCTTTCTTTATGGTCCAACTCTCACATCCATAAATGACTACTGGAAAAACTATACCTTTAACTGGATGGACCCTTGTCTGCAAAGTAATGCCTCTGCTTTTTAATATGCTGTCTCGGTTTGTCATGGCTTTTCTTCCAAGGACCAAGTGTCTTTTAATCTCATGGCTGTAGTCACCATATGCAGTGATTTTGGAGCCCAAGAAAATAATCTGTCACTGTTTCCATTGTTTCCCCATCTATTTGCCGTGAAGTGATGGAACTGGATGCCATGATCTTAGTTTTTTGAATGTTGAGTTTTAAGCCAACTTTTTCACTCTCCTTTTTCACTTTCATCAAGAGGCTCCTCAGTTCCTCTTTGCTTTTGCAAATTAATTAAAATTTGGTAGATGTAATCAAACTACTTGGAGGATGATGTGCTTTCTGTGGACATTTGCCTAATTTTTAAAAAGTTCTTATTTACTTTTGACTGTGCTGGGTCTTCATTGCTACGCAGGCTTTCTCTAGTTGCTATGAACGGCTTCTCACCACGCTTGTGGGGGGCTTCTCTGGTTGAAGTGCACACACTCTAGAATGTGTGGGCTTCAGTATTTGCAGCTCACAGGCTTAGTCACCCAGTAGCATGCAGAATCTTCCCGGACCAGGGATCAAGGTCACATCTCCCGCATTGGCAGGCAGATTCTTAACCACTGGACCACCAGGGAAATCATGGACATTTACTTTAAATTAATAGACTTCCTATTCCTAAATAGCAGAAGGAAAATAGTGAAATCTTAGGAAGAGACTGTATGTCCTGTGCATTTTCATTCTGAACCAACGTCTGTGAATAGATATCAAAGAGGTTTGTAAATAAGAGCTGGTAGGATCTTCAGTTCTGTAGGATTTTTATGCACTGCTCTGAGATGAACAATGCAGCTGGAGGACAGGGGGACACACTGCCTTTCAGAGACCAAATCAGGAGGACGTGCCTATGGACCCTTCCATAAGCCACAGTGTCTTTGAAGCAGAAACTGAAGATCTCATGGGGTCAAGTTTTAATATTAATATGTTAGAGGAGTCTATTCGGGCATCTCTCAAACCACAGGTCATATGTCTGTGTCTTTCAGCTAGGAGGGACAGTTGGCTTTTATTATATTCTTCTATTTCAACAGGGTTCTCATGAACGATGTGCAGCCACTGACAGGGACTTTTGTTATGTTCTCAAAAAATTATTGCCTTTTTTTGTCCTCATATTTTGTTTATGTCTATACTGTTGAATTGAGTCCAAAACCTCTAAAATTAGCAACTCGTATAGTATTGACTAGTCAACTAGAGCAGTTATCTAAGACAAAGAAAACATTCTGTATTTGACTATCTTTCCAGACTGATGTGAGGAAGGCTTCCTAGTCATTGACTAACTACGTATTTTAGAATATTAGACTCAGCAATCTTCATATGTTTGGGTCAACATGCTTGTCCCTGTGAATTTCGTGTTCACTTCCAATTCACTGAAATATGATGTCACCTCCTCAGTGCCTTGAGTATGTAAAGGTGAAGATTCCATTTACATGTCCATGGAGCCCTGCTGGCATTAAACCTGTCACTAGAAAACTCAGGATGAAACTTCAGTAGAGGCTTTTTGGGGGAAGTTTGGAGTGCAGTGAAGAGTCCTTAGAAAAGAAGTACTTAGAGTGGACAGTTCAGTGAAAGATTAAAGACACTCTGGACAATTTTCTAATTTTAACCTGCTTTTTTAAAAAAAAGCTTTTCCTGAGTGAATGGGTGCAATCCTGCCTTTTTGGAAAATACACCAATGAAACATTAAAAATCATCATTTTCTAGAACTAATTAATTTCCTTAAATATATATTCCTGTCATATTTGTGTTAATTCTGCAGAGTACTAGCCCACAAACTATCTAGAAGATCCCAAAGGGACTGCTGCTGCTGCTAAGTCACTTCAGTTGTGTCCGACTCTGCATGACCCCATAGAGAGCAGCCCATCAGGCTCCCCTGTCCCTGGGATTCTCCAGGCAAGAACACTGGAGTGGGTTGCCATTTCCTTCTCTAATGCAGGAAAGTGAAAAGTGAAAGTGAAGTCGCTGAGTCGTGTCCGACTCTTAGTGACCCCATGGACTGCAGCCTACCAGGCTCCTCCATCCATGGGATTTTCCAGGCAAGAGTACTAGTGTGGGGTGCCATTGCCTTCTCTGCCCAAAGGGACTATTACCTCCTAAAAACTTAAACCCATACACTCCATCCATTCCTTATCAATCCACTATGTGATTTCTATCCATCCATCAAGAACATTCATAAACCTAACTAAACTGCCACCAGACATCTGCATTAAGTAGTATAACCTACAGGACAGTAGGCATTTCTCATATAGTTATCAGAGTAAAGACTCATCAATTATTTACAATACATTTCCTATACCCAAGGCACCATGCTAAATCACATTCGATGTTTGTGGAGTAGTTTAATAGTTAATTATTACCTAAGTGCAAGTCTCACAATTGACATTTGTGAAGTATGAAATGTCAAAAGCTGCATTTTTAAGTATGATGCACAGAAGATACTGTTAATTGCTAAAATTTATTTGGCCTAAGAGACCTATTTCCTCCTCGCTGCACTGGCTACACATTAACTGGAGAATGGGAAGTCTTTTCTTTTTGTTGTGTTTTAAACATATACCCTGTGACAAGAAAAAGATGACAAAGAATGAAGAGAAAAGAGAGTTTAGTGAGGGTGTAGAAATAGGGTAAAGAGAAAAATGAGGATGGGTAGGGAGTAACAAGAGGGTTTGTTGATTGGGATTCTGCAGAAGGAAAGGAAGGATATATTGGTTGTTTTGTTTTGCATCTGTTTATTTTGAGCACATAGATGAGTGCTTAAATGTACACAGAAAACCAAAATCAGGGAAGAGAATGCAGCAGCATACAAGGAGTTTTGAAGGAATGTTCTAGACAGGTGTTTACTTCAGTTATAGCTGTTTTATTTTTTCAGTAAGGATGTTTATACAGCAAGAAATATCTGGGTAAGAAGCATGGATTAATGACAAATGATGATGTGAAATACTGACCTGTTTATTATTAAAGAGCCATGTAAACATCAACCTGGATATTTGTAGAATCATGGCAGTCTAAACCTCGAAAAGTTATTGCTTTCTCTCCTGGAAACAGTACACATCAATACAAATATGAAAATCTAGAAAAGCTCCAGAAGGGTCTCAGAAATGACTTGAGGACTGATGACTTACTGAATGGGGTAAAGCGGATTGGAAGGAAGACTGAACAGGAACATGATTAGATTTTATGAAACTATGAAGTTTATATACTGTGTAATCAGGAATGATTCACCAGATTTTCCACCACTAAAACTAAAAGGGAGAAGGAGCTTTTGAACTTTGAAAGGAGTAATTTTAGAACACGTAAGAGGGGATTCTACTTTTAGTCTCTGAGTTATAAATTCATCATACCAAGAAGCACTAGAGACACGAACAAAATAAATGCTACTGCAATGTAGGTAACTGCATGGGTAAAGAATTCATAATGAGTTGTTAAAGGAAGCAAGAGCTGCTTAGGATGTGTCTATAATTTTGTAAAGATGATGTATTGAAGACTATTTTTATCCTTCTATTAAAAACAGCCCTTGGTTTGTCTCAGGGTTGTCTTCTGAATAGGCCAAACTAGATCCAGCCTATTGTACTATCCAGTACCTCGCACAGTGCCTGGTAGGAAGTAGGCTGTTAGTCTTTGCTTGGTTTGTCGATTCTCTTTCGTACATCAGAGAGGAATGGCCTTCAGAAGGGCCATGTTGTGACCTAGTATCCTGATATTTAATTTGGATGAGGAAGTCATCTGAGCAATGCAGATAATTGTCACTAATAAATAAACAAATGGAATGAATTGTTATTTAGCAATGGGATGTGAATGATAGGATGCAAGACTGGCTTAAGATTCCCGAGTTCCACTGTGGTTTCTGTGACTGTTCAAGGAGTGGTCCATTCCCTTTGATAAGTAAAATGAGACTGATAAACAAGGCTGGACCAAGACAGACAGATGCCTTAATGGGACAACTTTGTATTGCTTCAAACACATGTAGAAAAATATGTGCTTAATATTTATTTAAAGACAGCTTCACAACCGCAAGTGAAAGAGGATAGAATCTGTCTCTCCTCTATTGGCTTGAGCCATTTAATTCTGACCCGAACTTGTACCTCTGCTCAGCAGAAGAAGAGCTCTACAGCTGACCACATCCCACCCGACTCTAAAGGCAGGTGAGTGAAATACCGTTGACCCTTGCGTAATTCCCTTGGGAGTCTCCCAACCCAAGCAGCTTCCTGAGAGGTTCCAAGTAAGCGTAATTAATTCTGTTTTATTCCATTTCAGTATACAGATTGATTCAGTATACAGACTGACTGTACATTTCATTTATAGAATGAGGCCTGGAGTTCTACCCTTAATTCAAGTCTTAAGATAAAACAAAAAGAAGAAAGACAAAAGATACCCACTAAATCTAAGCTTTTTACTAAAATGACTTGCAGGAGCAATAGATGATCACAAGATTGGCATTCTATGAGGGATTTCTGTGTTGTTTCTGTATCTACATAAATTCGTCCACTGTGGGCAGACAGAGCATGCTTAGTCAATGCAGACAGAAACAGTGCATGGTTGATAAAAGCAGGTAATACTGGGACTTCCCTGGTGGTCCAGTGGTGAGGAATCCACCTGTCAATGCAGGAGACACAAGTACGATACCTGGTCCAGGAAGATCCCACAAGCTGCGGGGCAAGGAAGCCTACAGGCTGCAACTACTAAAGCTCACGCTCTAGAGCTCGTGCTCTGCAACAAGAGAAGCCACCGCAATGAGAAGCCCACACACGGTAACTAGAGAAAGCCCGAGTGCAGCAACAAGGACCCAGCATGGCCAAAAATAAAAATAATTAATTAAAATTTTAAAAAATGATTGAGGAAAAAAAAAAAAGATTAACAGTGGATCACTCTCAATCTCCTCTTTCTTTGGCCCATGAAGCCAGCTTAATGACCACCATACTTTATTCCCACATTGACTCATGGTGAGAATCCATTTTCAAGTTTGTGAGAGAAAGCAGCATCCTTGAAAGAGGGCTACTCATTTACCACTAGCCAACAACTCAGGAAATTCAGGTTTTTTTTTTTTTATCTATTCTATTTTTTTAGAATAACTCAATATGCATTGTATTAGACTGATCAAGAGGCAGATCAGGTGGTCTGGTATTCCCATCTCTTTCAGAATTTTCCATAGTTTATTGTGATCTACACAGTCAAAGGCTTTGGCATAGTCAATAAAGCAGAAATAGATGTTTTTCTGGAACTCTCTTGCTTTTTCCATGATCCAGCGGATGTTGGCAATTTGATCTCTGGTTCCTCTGCCTTTTCTAAAACCAGCTTGAACATGAGGAAGTTCACGGTTCACATATTGCTGAAGCCTGGCTTGGAGAATTTTGCAATCTCAAAAATGACAGAATGATCTCTGTTCGTTTCCAAGGCAAACCATTCAATGTCACAGTAATCCAAGTCTATGCCCCAACCAGTAACGCCAAAGAAGCTGAAGTTGAATGGTTCTATGAAGACCTACAAGACCTTTTAGAACTAACACCCAAAAACGATGTCCTTTTCATTATAGGGGACTGGAATGCAAAAGTAGGAAGTCAAGAAACACCTGGAGTAACAGGCAAATTTGGCCTTGGAACACGGAATGAAGCAGGGCAAAGACTAACAGAGTTTTGCCAAGAAAATGCGCTGGTCATAGCAAATTCCTTCTTCCAACAACACAAGAGAAGACTCTATACGTGGACATCACCAGATGGTCAACACCGAAATCAGATTGATTATATTCTTTGCAGCCAAAGATGGAGAAGCTCTATACAATCAGCAAAAACAAGACCAGGAGCTGACTGTGGCTCAGATCATGAACTCCTTATTGCCAAATTCAGACTGAAATTGAAGAAACTAGGGAAAACCACTAGACCATTCAGGTATGACCTAAATCAAATCCCTTATGATTATACAGTGGAAGTGAGAAATAGATTTAAGGGCCTAGATCTGATAGATAGAGTGCCTGATGAACTATGGAATGAGGTTCGTGACATTGTACAGGAGACAGGGATCAAGACCATCCCCATGGAAAAGAAATGCAAAAAAGCAAAATGGCTGTCTGGGGAGGCCTTACAAACAGCTGTGAAAAAGAAGAGAAGCGAAAAGCAAAGGAGAAAAGGAAAGATATAAATATCTGAATGCAGAGTTCCAAAGAATAGCAAGAAGAGATAAGAAAGCCTTCTTCAATGATCAATGCAAAGAAATAGAGGAAAACCACAGAATGGGAAAGACTAGGGATCTCTTCAAGAAAATCAGAGATACCAAAGGAACATTTCATGCAAAGATGGGCTCGATAAAGGACAGAAATGGTATGGACCTAAGAGAAGCAGAAGATATTAAGAAGAGGTGGCAAGAATACACAGAAGAACTGTACAAAAAAGACCTTCACGACCCAGATAATCATGATGATGTGATCACTGACCTAGAGCCAGACATCCTGGAATGTGAAGTCAAGTGGGCCTTAGAAAGCATCACTACGAACAAAGCTAGTGGAGGTGATGGAATTCCAGTGGAGCTATTCCAAATCCTGAAGGATGATGCTGTGAAAGTGCTACACTCAATATGCCAGCAAATTTGGAAAACTCAGCAGTGGCCACAAGATTGGAAAAGGTCAGTTTTCATCCCAATCCCAAAGAAAGGCAATGCCAAAGAATGCTCAAACTACCGCACAATTGCACTCATCTCACACGCTAGTAAAGCAATGCTCAAAATTCTCCAAGCCAGGCTTCAGCAATATGTGAACCGTGAACTTCCTGATGTTCAAGCTGGTTTTAGAAAAGGCAGAGGAACCAGAGATCAAATTGCCAACATCTGCTGGATCATGGAAAAAGCAAGAGAGTTCCAGAAAAACATCTATTTCTGCTTTATTGACTATGCCAAAGCCTTTGACTGTGTAGATCACAATAAACTATGGAAAATTCTGAAAGAGATGGGAATACCAAACCACCTGATCTGCCTCTTGAGAAATCTGTATGCAGGTCAGGAAGCAACAGTTAGAACTGGACATGGAACAACAGACTGGTTCCAAATAGGAAAAGGAGTACGTCAAGGCTGTATATTGTCACCATGTTTATTTAACTTATATACAGAGTACATCATGAGAAATGCTGGACTGGAAGAAACACAAATTGGAATCAAGATTGCTGGGAGAAATATCAATAACCTCAGATATGCAGATGACACCACCCTTATGGCAGAAAGTGAAGAGGAACTAAAAAGCCTCTTGATGAAAGTGAAAGTGGAGAGTGAAAAGGTTGGCTTAAAGCTCAACATTCAGAAAACGAAGATCATGGCATCTGGTCCCATCACTACATGGGAAATAGATGGAGAAACAGTGGAAACAGTGTCAGACTTTATTTTTCTGGGCTGCAAAATCACTGCAGGTGGTGACTGCAGCCATGAAATTAAAAGACGCTTACTCCTTGGAAGGAAAGTTATGACCAACCTAGATGGCATATTCAAAAGCAGAGACATCACTTTGCCAACAAAGGTTTGCCTAGTCAAGGCTATGGTCTTTCCTGTGGTCATGTATGGATGTGAGAGCTGGACTGTGAAGAAGGCTGAGCACCAAAGAATTGATGCTTTTGAACTGTGGTGTTGGAGAAGACTCTTGAGAGTCCCTTGGACTGAAAGGAGATCCAACCAGTCCATTCTGAAGGAGATCAGCCCTGGGATTTCTTTGGAAGGAATGATGCTCAAGCTGAAACTCCAGTATTTTGGCCACCTCATGCGAAGAGTTGACTCACTGGAGAAGACTCTGATGCTGGGAGGGATTGAGGGCAGGAGGAGAAGGGGACAACAGAGGATGAGATGGCTGGATGGCATCACTGACTCGATGGATGTGAGTCTGAGTGACCTCCGGGCGTTGGTGATGGACAGGGAGGCCTGCATGCTGCAGTTCATGGGGTCGCAAAGAGTCAGACATGACTGAGCGACTGATCTGATCTGATCTGACCTGATATGAGTACAATTGTGCGATAGTTTGAGCATTCTTTGGCATTGCCTTTCTTTGGGATTGGGATGAAAACTGACCTTTTCCAATCTTGTGGCCACTGCTGAGTTTTCCAAATTTGCTGGCATATTGAGTGTAGCACTTTCACAGCATCATCCTTCAGGATTTGGAATAGCTCCACTGGAATTCCATCACCTCCACTAGCTTTGTTCGTAGTGATGCTTTCTAAGGCCCACTTGACTTCACATTCCAGGATGTCTGGCTTTAGGTCAGTGATCACATCATCATGATTATCTGGGTCGTGAAGGTCTTTTTTGTACAGTTCTTCTGTGTATTCTTGCCACTTCTTCTTAATATCTTCTGCTTCTCTTAGGTCCATACCATTTCTGTCCTTTATCGTGCCCATCTTTGCATGAAATGTTCCTTTGGTATCTCTGATTTTCTTGAAGAGATCCCTAGTCTTTCCCATTCTGTGGTTTTCCTCTATTTCTTTGCATTGATCATTGAAGAAGGCTTTCTTATCTCTTCTTGCTATTCTTTGGAACTCTGCATTCAGATGTTTATATCTTTCCTTTTCTCCTTTGCTTTTCGCTTCTCTTCTTTTCACAGCTGTTTGTAAGGCCTCCCCAGACAGCCATTTTGCTTTTTTGCATTTCTTTTCCATGGGGATGGTCTTGATCCCTGTCTCCTGTACAATGTCACGAACCTCATTCCATAGTTCATCAGGCACTCTATCTATCAGATCTAGGCCCTTAAATCTATTTCTCACTTCCACTGTATAATCATAAGGGATTTGATTTAGGTCATACCTGAATGGTCTAGTGGTTTTCCCTAGTTTCTTCAATTTCAGTCTGAATTTGGCAATAAGGAGTTCATGATCTGAGCCACAGTCAGCTCCTGGTCTTGTTTTTGCTGATTGTATAGAGCTTCTCCATCTTTGGCTGCAAAGAATATAATCAATCTGATTTCGGTGTTGACCATCTGGTGATGTCCACGTATAGAGTCTTCTCTTGTGTTGTTGGAAGAAGGAATTTGCTATGACCAGCGCATTTTCTTGGCAAAACTCTGTTAGTCTTTGCCCTGCTTCATTCCGTGTTCCAAGGCCAAATTTGCCTGTTACTCCAGGTGTTTCTTGACTTCCTACTTTTGCATTCCAGTCCCCTATAATGAAAAGGACATCGTTTTTGGGTGTTAGTTCTAAAAGGTCTTGTAGGTCTTCATAGAACCATTCAACTTCAGCTTCTTTGGCGTTACTGGTTGGGGCATAGACTTGGATTACTGTGACATTGAATGGTTTGCCTTGGAAACGAACAGAGATCATTCTGTCATTTTTGAGATTGCAAAATTCTCCAAGCCAGGCTTCAGCAATATGTGAACCGTGAACTTCCTCATGTTCAAGCTGGTTTTAGAAAAGGCAGAGGAACCAGAGATCAAATTGCCAACATCCGCTGGATCATGGAAAAAGCAAGAGAGTTCCAGAAAAACATCTATTTCTGCTTTATTGACTACGCCAAAGCCTTTGACTGTGTAGATCACAATAAACTATGGAAAATTCTGAAAGAGATGGGAATACCAGACCACCTGATCTGCCTCTTGAGAAATCTGTATGCAGGTCAGGAAGCAACAGTCAGAACTGGTCATGGAACAACAGACTGGTTCCAAATAGGAAAAGGAGTACGTCAAGGCTGTATATTGTCACCATGTTTATTTAACTTTTATGCAGAGTACATCATGAGAAATGCTGGACTGGAAGAAACACAAGTTGGAATCAAGATTGCTGGGAGAAATATCAATAACCTCAGATATGCAGATGACACCACCCTTATGGCAGAAAGTGAAGAGGAACTAAAAAGTCTCTTGATGAAAGTGAAAGTGGAGAGTGAAAAGGTTGACTTAAAGCTCAACATTCAGAAAACGAAGATCATGGCATCTGGTCCCATCACTACATGGGAAATAGATGGAGAAACAGTGGAAACAGTGTCAGACTTTATTTTTCTGGGCTCCAAAATCACTGCAGATGGTGACTGCAGCCATGAAATTAAAAGACGCTTACTCCTTGGAAGGAAAGTTATGACCAACCTAGATGGCATATTCAAAAGCAGAGACATCACTTTGCCAACAAAGGTTCGCTTAGTCAAGGCCATGTTCTTTCCTGTGGTCATGTATGGATGTGAAAGCTCGACTGTGAAGAAGGCTGAGTGCCTAAGAATTGATGCTTTTGAACTGTGGTGTTGGAGAAGACTCGAGAGTCCCTTGGACTGAAAGGAGATCCAACCAGTCCATTCTGAAGGAGATCAGCCCTGGGATTTCTTTGGAAGGAATGATGCTCAAGCTGAAACTCCAGTATTTTGGCCACCTCATGCGAAGAATTGACTCATTGGAGAAGACTCTGATGCTGGGAGCGATTGGGGGCAGGAGGAGAAGAGGACAACAGAGGATGAGATGGCTGGATGGCATCACTGACCCGATGGAAGTGAGTCTGGGTGACCTCCGGGAGTTGGTGATGGACAGGGAGGCCTGGCGTGCTGTGGTTCATGGGGTCGCAAAGAGTCGGACATGACTGAGCGACTGATCTGATCTGATCTGATCTGATATGAAGTAGCCTATTTTCAACCATTTTTGACCTGCAAAGAGGCTAGTCATAGTGAAAACCGCATTGTTTCCTTGGTGGAAAGAACATGGAGGCCCGCTTCTGGAATTCGGAATTCAAGTCTCAGTACTATGACTATGTCGAAGAGCCAGCTAACCTCCTCCAGGTCACATTTGCTCACTCAATAAAGACTGAGCTTATAGTCTATGTGAGACTCTCCAGAGAACACAAGATGTGTGACACACAATTTCTGTCTTTTTGGACTCACAGTTTATTTGGGGAGAAAAAATTCACCTGCAAAAAAAGCTATAATCCAAGGCAGTATATGATGGCTTTGTACACCTTTTTTTATTAACTCTGTCCCAAGTAAGAAAAACTACTTTTGCTGCTATAATCAGAAGAGCAATATAGAAGAGAAGACAGTTAAGCTTGGGCTTAAGGGACAGTTAAATTTCATTAAGCAGAGAAATGAGGGAGGGCAGTTCAAGCAAGTGATGGCAGGAGCAAAGGTGCAGAGGCTGACACCCGGTGCTATTTTTGCGTGACTGGACAGATGGTTTCTGTGGGCAGGTAGGAGATAAGACTACAGACCTGTTTCTACCATGGCATGTAGGGGCAATTTTTTATTTCAGTCGCTACACTGAATGAATGAAAAGGGCTTCCCGGGTGGCTCAGCGGTAAAGAATCCGCCTGCAGTGCAGGAGCCTCAGGAGATGAGGGTTCAGTCTCTGGGTCAGGAAGATCCCCTGGGGGAGGGCATGGCAACCCACTCCAGTATTCTTGCCTGGAGAATCCCCTAGATGAGCCTGGCATGCTAGTCCATAGGGTTGCAAAGAGTTGGACACAACTGAAGTGACTTAGCACACATGCACGAATGAAATAAGGAAGACTGGTAAAAAGAACCTCAGAATGGAAATCAGGAGACCAGACATCAGCTTTGTCACCAACTACCTGGACTCCCTCAAATAAGTCACTGTGGAGCTGAACTGTCCTCAGCTGTCAAACAGAGGTATTCTGACTCATCTCTACATGCTCCTAAGAGTTACAAGGACAAAATGAACAATCAGAGGGAAAACTCTCGAAAAAGGAAACTGCTGTGCCTTTCCCCCTAACATGAATTGCTATGGACTAAAGTCAATTTAGATACTCTTGGTAACAGTAAACCTGTGTACCTTTTTCTTAGAGTACTTACTACATGATAATCTCATTTATCAGTTACAAGTGGAAGAAACTGGAGGAAAAACCTCAGAATTATGATCATTTGGGTCAGCCAAGAACACAACAAAATCTCAGATGAAGGGGTGGACAGAGATGGTATGGAAATATTAAATGAAAGCCTCAATATCAAATCATAGGTTCATCACAGTACCTGGAGAGAAGTGAGGAGAGGAAGCCTCCTGGAAGTAGGAGATCAGATGGAAGAATTCACTGAGCCCAGGATTACAGACTACATAAACCTCTGGCACCCTTCCAGTTCCACACCGTGCCCTTCCTCCTGCAGCACACGACCCATGCACAGGTTACTGATGCGGAGCAGGAAGAACCATTGTCGTCCTTGCCAGTGACTTACCTGGAGCCAATCTCCTTTGGCAGCCAGCCACCAGGGTAGAATGGGCGTTCCTCCATTACAGCTTCTTAAAAGAGTCTTGCTTGTTTCAGCCAACTTTCCTTGGCTCACAGTTCCAGGATGGACTCTACCAGGTCAGTGTCTACAAACAGCTCTGCATTTCCCAGATGAGAGTTGGCTTGACCGCTTCTTCTCTGTGGACTCAGATCAGGTCAGATGCCCACTGAGGCACCCCTTATGCAAGGGGTGCCACACCCAAGGAGTGTGGCTGCTCCTGGTGTTTACACTCTGAGGGTATGAGAAGGCTATAAGCAGACAGACCCATCCACGTGGTGCTGCCACCAAAGCCGCAAGGAGGAGCAGCCATCTTCTGGGGTGTTTTCCTTGGCACTCTTGACCAAAGTCATTGCCATCTGTCAGGTCAGTGACTAGATGAGCTCATTTCCTCTGGTGGGATGAGTTATCCTAGAAAATCTAAAAGAAACTCCTATGGAATAGAGACTCAAGGACTCCAGTTCATCAGGGAGTAGCTCCCCACGCATCTCCTTCCTGAGCAAGCACCAGAGCTTTGGCCTCAAGTACAGCTCGTGGCAACTCCAGGAAAAAAAATAAGGATGGCCATGGAGTTGAGGCTGGGTAGCAATGCCCTTCACCTATTGTTTCTGTTCCCTAGGCAACCTGATTTGGGGCCACGCTCAGGTTTTACTCACTGGGAGAATCCCAGGCTCCCTCATCAACTTACTGTGGAGAAGCAGGAGTCACAAAGGCAGAGATCCAACCACAGCAGGAAAGGATGTAACTTCATGCAGAAGAGTAAGGCTGGTTAGCAAGTGTGAATAAGACAAGACTAATGTTGCTCTGTGTAAAGAATTAGAGCAACACTTATCTGATCCTCTTGAGAAATTTTCTCTTAAAATTCAAGTGAGCAAGAAAGATCTAGTCCGTGGAAGTTCTCTACTATGTAAGTCTCCTGGTCTGGGAAACCGTATCAAAACACTCCCATTTAAATCTGGAGGTGAAAATAGCGTGCCTGTCACTGACATCAATATTGTTTCAGAAGGACTGGCTGATGCTCATGACATGTTTTATTGTTATGCCATTTGAGAATCTGTCAATGTTCTGGGATCATAAAAGGAAGATAAAGGTTAGCCCTGAGGTACGACTCCATGAAGACGAGAACAGAGCAAAACGGTGAGCTATTAACAGGACTGGCATTTCACAGCAGAGCTTCCACGAGTGAGATCAGAGTTCATTAATAACACCTTGGCACACAACGGGAGCTGTTTGCCCTGTCAAGACAGGTGAGGGTCTGGGCCTCAGAGCTGGAGATTTTCATGCTGAGGCATCCATGAGGACCAGGGTCAAGTGAGGTCTCTGAATAATGGAGATAGCAATCCTCTTGACTGATTCCTAAGGACAAAGCATGAATAAGAGTTAGGGGCATGGATACGCTGCATAGGGGCATGTCACCACAAGTTTGCAGTGTATAGACTTGTGTACTTGATTACTTCTGATCTGTTCATGTATGCTATGCTATGCTATGCTAAGTCACTTCAGTTGTGTCCGACTCTGTGTGACCCCACAGACGGCAGCCCACCAGGCTCCCCCATCCCTGGGATTTTCCAGGCAAGAGTACTGGAGTGGGGTGCCATTGTATAATGATGTATATTTAGAGTAAACATTTATGTCCTGAACGTCATCACTTTCTCCCAAAAGTGGACTAGGCTGAAAATTTTAGGAAGCCTGCTTTTGCCATCACAGGTAGTACCTGGAGCTAGGAGATACATATAGAAGACATTTCCACCCCTCAAACAGGATACTTTAGGGGCTAGATTGGATGTGTAAGATTTTTACTTTCTGGTATCTACCCTCTAGAAATGTGTCCAAAATAGTTTGACTAAAGCACAGTTCTCAAAGCAACAGAACAGACATTGGGATGGTTGGGCAGGATCTATCCTTGAGCTTGCTCTGATTCCTCTAGGTAAGGTTATTGGGTTGGAAAGGTTTATCTTTGTTGGCAACTTTTCTCCTTTCAAAACATCCCAAACTGTTCTGTTCACCCTGCCCTGTGTCCCGTTGGTACTTACGAACCCCCTTCCCTTGCAGGTGTTTATTTCACAGTGCTTTGCAATTATTCTCTTTCTAGTAACCCAGAAGCTTCCTAGCGCTGGGGCCTGCTGCCTCGGTAGCCAGGATTTCCCCAGAGCTGGGACCACTTCTCTTCCAACCAGCCTGAGACACTCGTGGGTAGAAGCTCATCCTTCACCTCCTGTTTCTTCCCTAGGCCCCTTGGGAAGTGGGCTGCTCTTAGCTGCTTGCCCTCAGGTTGCTGGCCAACCACGTGGTTGCAACAGGACCACAGATAAACAGGCCTTCTTTCCATGCCAGCAAATTCGGTCATGGCTAGAGCTGATTCAGATGCTGGAGTCCACAGAGAGTTTTCAGTGGTTCATCTAGTCTGCTCCTCCTCTCTGTTCTCTCGCGTGCTCTTCCTGCCCCCACCCTTCTGTCTATCTCCTGCTTATTTTCAGTAACCTAATCGGAAAGCCTTCCATGTGGAAGAAAAGGTTCTTCATCTGCCTCGTACATTTTGCACAAAAACAAAAAGTAAAATACACTGCAAAACCCTGGCACTGTCCTGAGTCTTTGCCATTGGTGGGGTTATTGCCTGTGAACTGGTGAAGTTGGGAGGTTGGAGTGGATGTGGTGGTTCGATGCTTGTTAGCAAGGTTTGGAGCCCCTTTTCTGAGCCACCCCATATCACAGCCCCAAGTTATTTGGATCCCTTTTGGGGCAACTGCCTGGCCCCCAACTGCTTTTTGAAAAAAAAAAAAAAAGAATTGGCTGCATTTAGCAAAGTAGAGTTAGTGTTTTTAATAGCCTGAAAAATGATATCCAGATGCTCGACACAAAGGAGGGGGGCCCTTCCCTCTAATTTCGAGCCTGCCACAGTGATCCTCGGCCTGGTCCCTCCCATCTGGACAGTTGCCCTATGCTCTCTGGGGGTCTACCTTGGGAGACCGCCCAGGATCTCCAACTGGCCCCAAACCCAAGGAAAAAAGGCAAACCATCTGGAATGCATCATCCAGATTGACTCCACACAGCCCAGGCACCCTGACAGCTTCTTGGGACGGTTGGCGGCTTGGATTTAATCCATCAGGCTCTCTAGTCAGAGGCCTCCAGACCTCTCTTTGTCTCCTTCCAGAATTTAGATTCCACAGAGGCACAATTAGACCTGCTAGTCACTTCCAAGTTTGGCTTTCTCAGGAAAAGGACCAAGGTGTGTTCTGAGTGACTCATTCCAGCCGCTCTTGGACTAGGAATAAATGAAGGGAAGGGAATGGTTTCAGCAAGAACCTTTTTCTCACCTCCCTTTTCATTCCCACTGACAATCTACTGCAGCCCTGATGGTTGACACTTACTTGGAGGGGAGAAGGAAAAGCTGTCCCATTCTAGGATGTTTGAGGGACACTTTAAAATTGGCAACCTGACTTCCCACACCATCTCACCAGGCAAGGTATGCTTGGGAGAAACAAAAGAATCAACTCTACAGTGGAGGGAGTCACTAGAAAAGAGGTTCGGAACCATCCTTAAATCAAATTGTAAAAAAAAAAAAAAAATAGAATGAAGTGTTTTAAAATTTTTTGATGAAAATCTCAGCTTTGACTTATATCAGGTCAAACCTGGGATTTCCAATCTGGCGGGCAAAGCACAGACCCTGGGAATTCAAAAGATAATCAGTGCTCAGAAGACCTCTGAATGGACAAACACCATGTAGGAGGCTGGCCCATGGGCTGTAGGACCCAACCACAGGGTTTGGGTATAGACCAACACTCCAGCCCAGGAAGGGGACCAACAGAAGGATAGTCCCCCAGTGCTGGATGGTCATTCAGAGTGAGCTCCAGCCTCAGAAGGGGCCTTAGTTGCTAAGCAGGATAAAGGGCTTAAATGTCAGACACTAAGGTCAAAGCTCTGGTGAATGTGGGAAGATGTAGAAAGAGCTATTCCTCAGGGCCAATATGCATGACCAGTGGTCACCAGAGGCCTCAGATCTCAGCTCAGTCACCCGTGAGGACATGAGGGGAGTGAGTAGGCGCCCTGGCTGTGGGAATAGGTCCCACTGGATGGTGGATCGAGTGGGCTGGGCTGGTCTGGTTTATTTATGTCCTGAGCCAGCAGAGCCAGTGATGTTGGGCTATGGATGACAGCAGAAGTCAACGTGGACACTGGTTATCTTCAGCCATAAAGGATAACATGTTTATCGTTGGAATGGCACCTCCCTGGCACTCTGACCACGCACCAGCTCGAAGCAGTGGGAAAGCACCAGATTAGAGGTCAGGTATCTCTGTTCTCATCCGGCTTTAGCTAATAATCAGTTGTGGGCCCTTACACATGTACTTTTAACTCTTGAGCTTCAGTTTCCTCATCGGTGATCTGGACATTGGACTAAATTAGTGGTTTTCCAAGTGTGGTCCTCAGACTGGCAGCATTAGCGTCACTTAGCAACTTGTGAGAACTACAAATTCTCAGGCCCCACCCGGAGTCAGAAACATTGGGTCGAAACCTAGCAGTCAGCGTTTTCACAAGCCTGCAGGTGATCCTGATGCACAACAAAGTTTGAGATGCCCAGGGCTAAATAATTTCTAAGTCCCTGCATGCTCAAACGCCTTTGGCTCTGTTAGGAGAGATGAAATCAATCTCTCTGCTTCTGTCTCTGTTTCTCTCTCTCTCTCTCTCTCTCTCTCTCACACACACACACACACACACACATGTACACACAAAACACAAGCCACATATAACTTGGCCAATAAAATACCAGTCTTCAGATTTTGTAGTTAAAAGCCCTGTGAGCAGGTCTTCACTACATGCTCCAGAAACCCAGCCTACATCATTTTTCTCCTCAGCCTGTCACTAAAATCAGAGCCTGCCTCTGAAATGAAGACATTAGTGTTTCAATCAGCAGGTGGCAAATTGGACCATAAATTCTTGTCTCCTCTACCTCCTGCCCAATTAGCCAGAGATAAGATAGGAAGATTTAGTCTTTTCCACAAGCAAGGTCACAACCTGGAGCCCTAATAGAAGCCAGTTTCCAGCCTGGCTCTCCTGAGGCTCCTGCAGCGGATTGGCTAAGAGGCAGGTGGATCTGCCTGGTAGCAGGGATTTAATAGGCAAAGCGGTGCAGGGAGGAGAACCAACAGGGAAGAATAGCTGTGCTAAGCCTGTTGCCTTCTAGTTAAAAAAATTTATAGATCTATTTATAACCTGTCTTGCTCCACAAAGGATTTGAGGCTCTGCCTTCTTGCTGAAAAAAATCCTTGATGCTATGGACATCCCCCCTGGAGCAGAGGGTCCAGTCTTACTCGTACAGCCTCTGTGAAGGATACAATGGCTGCTCCAGGAAGCCTGTTCTAGAGTACCCCCTCTTCCTGCTCATCCCCTTCCTTCTACCTGCTTCCTCAGAGAAAACAGTGACCACGATCCAGTTGCTTTTCATTTTTAAACTGCATAACTTGACACCTGGCTTTACAATTTCCCGTTTAGGTCAAATAAATAAGACCCACTAGAAAACGTTTGAAAGCCTGGTTTGAGGAGTGATCCTGGACGGTCTATACATAGAATTCTTCAACTTCCCTCGTGATCTATTCCTCATGGGAAAACACCAACAGAAAAAGCATCAGCTGGATACATACTCTGAGTTGATTTAGGTTAGAGTAGGTGAGATTTAAATAAATTACTACAGGGAGTAAGTAAGATTTAAATAAATTAGTAAGATTTAAATAAAAAACTACATGGAGTAAGTGCCTAGAAGAGAGATAGGCCCCTAGTAAATGATCAGTGGTGTCTAAACAAACAAACACAAATATCAGTAAACGGACATGGATTCATACCAGAACCATCTATGTTCTTTTTGGAAGAAAACAAACTGGTGCTATGGGTACAGCTAGGTTTGTCTCGTGATAGTCATTGATGCCTACGAGTCTGAATCCCCAACTCTGGCTTCTTTTCCAATTTTCATTTGTCTCCTTAGCCTAGAACAGTATTCAACAATTAAGTCACTCCTAGTTTTCCTCTTTTTTCAGAATAAGTAATTCCAGTTCTTCAGTGTGTGCATGCTTGCAGTCGCTTCAGTCATGTCCACCTCTGTGCAACACTATGGACTGTAGCCCACCAGGCTCCTCTGTCCATGGGATTCTCCAGGCAAGAATACTGGAGTGGGTTGCCATGCCCTCTTCCAAAGGATCTCCTGACCCAGGGATTGAACCTGTGTCTTCTGCATTGGCAGGCGGATTCTTCACCACTGTGCCACCTGGAACACCTGTGCCACGGGTTCTTCAAGAAATCCCCCCAAACGTGGAGCTTTAGTACCTTTATGATATCCCTGGGCCACTGGGTTAATAAAAATAAGCAGAGATAGCCTCCTATCACTTTTTGACATTGGCTGAGCTTTCCCATGCTAGGTGGTATTCTGGCTCCAGCGGCCTTGGTTTCTGGATTTCAGAAACCACCTTTCATCACCTACTCTACCTCAAGTGGTCCTCACTGGTGTGCCTGTGGATGCCCCCCCCACCCCACCCCACCAACTCCTGCCCATGACAAGTCGTTTCAGGAACTTGACAAACCATTTAAAACTTTTTACAGGAAAGAGCCAAGAGCAAAGAATAGATAAGATACTTGTAAAAAAGTAAAGAGACTACTCTACCAGATATCAAGACTTATTATTAAGATTATAGAAATTAAAACTGTTATTGGTATGGGGATATATTACTAGATTAATGGAATAGAAGAACGAATCCAGAAACAGACCCACACACATATAAATACATGACTGAGAAAGCACTAAAGATAGGAAAGGGAGATGAGGGTCTATTCAGTAAGTGAGACTGGAAAATTAGTTTCCTTTATCATAAGGAAAAAAAGAAACTTGATCCCTACTATGTACAAAAATGAATTTCTGATAGAATAAAAATTTAAATGCAAAAGGCACAATTTAAAAGATCTTAAAAAAGAACTACAAAATAAGTTTAGAAACTCAGCATTGGAAAGAGTATCTCAAATAAGTCACAAAAGGCATAAACAATTAAGGAAATAAATAGTACATTTTTTCTACATTGCATTTTTAAATTCCTATTTATCAGAATTCACCTTAAGGAGAGCAAAAAATAAGTCACAGTCTGGGAAAGTATTTGCAACATATATAATTGGTAAAGGATTACTGCCTGCAATATAAGGAGGATACCAATGAATCAAGAAGAAAGAGAAACACCCCAAAAGAAAAATGGACAAAAGTCATAAGCAGGCATTCACAGAAAAGGAAAGACAAATGGCTAATGAACAAGTAAAAAGATGCTACAATGAGATATCTATTTCATACCCAACAATGAGCGAAAATTTTAAAATCTGCTGCTACTGCTGCTGCTAAGTCACTTCAGTCATGTCCGATTCTGTGTGACCCCATAGACAGCAGCCCACCAGGCTCCCCTGTCCCTGGGATTCTCCAGGCAAAAGTCTAACAACAACAAATGCTGGAAAGAATGTGGAGCAAGCAAAACTCCTTATTAGTGTGAATGTATACTGGTACAGGTACAGGAAAATAATTTGGTGTTTCCTGCTTAGGGTCAAGACAGGCATTCCCTACCATCCAGTAATTCTACATGCAGGTATGTACCGTAGACATTCTGTATCTATGTTTATATCTATGCCTATACCTATATCCATATCCACATTCATGGATATCTGTGTTCTAAACCCAGAGACATGTACAAGACTGTTTTGTGCCACATGTTCAGAATAACCAACCCAAATATCCATCAACCCTAAGTGAACAGGTCAATTTTGATGTGTTCCTTTCAATGCAGTATTATACAGCAAATCAGCAATAGCCACACACCTCATTATGGATGGTTCTCACAAACTACATTAAGAAAAGCAAGACCAAGAAAAATACACTGCGTCCTTTCATTTACGTATAAGACAAAACCCAGAAAAACTAAAATGTATTGTTCAGGGACACAGGTATGTTCTCTCATCTCAGTCAGTGCTCTGGCAAGAAAGAAATGGCATACACCAGCTGGATGGCCAGGGAAACTTTTTAAAGGGACTCTTTACAAAAAACATGAGTTGGTTTGAGGTATACATTCTCAATGAGGGGGCCATATTAGTCCCAAGGGGGCAAAGAAGTATTATTCTTTTCATGTGTACAGCAGAGAAGTGTATAGTACATAAGCAGATACATAGTATGTCTGTGGTATTAAAATTTCATGGTGGGGAAGAAGATTAGGAAAAAAAATCTGAAAAGGCTACTTGGTGGTTGAGGTGGGTGGTGAAAATGGGGAAAAAAAATTTGAGAAACACTAGGTTTGGGTAACCACAAAGAATGGTATATTGCCCTGGGGCTAGCAAAACAGTCCAGAAGCTTTACCATCCCTAAGTCTGAAGGAGCTGGTGGGGGCAGGGGAAGAACAGGGAGGGAATAGCTGCATGGAAGGTTGCCTAACCTTTGGTAGAGGAATGCAACTGATTTATTACAGTGGGTGACCCAGCAGGGAGGGGCAGGGGGGCTAACACCCTGGCCTCATTCTGCTCATCCTCTGATCTCCTGCCAGCACTTCACTTTAGCCAAACTGATCAGGAAGCCAGGGATCAAGGGAGCCTCCCAGGGCAGTCAATACAGGGCAGCTTCAGGGGACACTAGGAATGATAAAGAAGACTGTGGAGAATGGATCTGGAGGGGCAAGTGGCAACGCCACAGCAACCACATGTGGTAAAATTATAAGACACAAAGGAATTGCTGGAACACATGTCAGGATTGTGGTTACCTCCAGGGCTGGAAACAGGGGAATATGGCACTTCAATCATATTGGTAATATATTATTCCTTAAGTTGAGGGGTGGGTTCATAAGGACTTAATTTTCTTAAACAATACATGTTATATTATTTCTATTTATTTGCACATACAATCCATTTCATATTCTATTTTTAGAAAGTTAACATGATAGAAACTTGGTAGGTGCAGTAAAATGAAAAGAAATAGCCATTGGACCTGGAGATGGAAATGGGGAACTAGAATCTAGGTTTTACTGTTATCTAGCTGTTTGAGATCAAGCAAATAGGTTAGTTTCCTTGATGAACCCTGTTAAAGGCCAAGGAACCACCGTCCCCAGCCCCACCTTTTCCCAGGGATGTTCAGGTTAAATGAAATTAGCATGTAAAATCATGTGATACACTAATTGGTGCATAATAAATAGTTTTTCTTCTTCCCTATTCTATCTATCCAAGTCTATGTCCTATTGTTTACTCTCTTACAAGTTCCTATGTTCCAGCAACCCCATCTCCTCCCTGACCCCAAGTCTGGCCTTGCATCCAGACCTGGGTTCATGCTCTGTGTCCTTCCCCAGCCTGATCCTTTCTCCCGTCAATCAGCCTGGCTCTAGGCCCACCCCAAGTCCCACCCCTCCCAGTAACTCCTCCCTTTCCCCTCCAGCACAGTGCCTCCTTCAGTTCAGTTCAGTTCAGTAGCTTTGTCGTGTCCCACTCTTAGGACCCCATGAATCACAGCACGCCAGGCCTCCCTGTCCATCACCAACTCCCAGAGTTCACTCAAACTCACGTCCATCGAGTCGGTGATGCCATCCAGCCATCTCATCCTCTGTCGTCCCCTTCTCCTCCTGCCCCCAATCCCTCCCAGCATTGGGTTTTTTTTTTTTTCCCAATGAGTCAACTCTTCGCATGAGGTGGCCAAAGTACTGGAGTTTCAGCTTTAGCATCATTCCTTCCAAAGAAATCCCAGGGCTGATCTCCTTTAGAATGGACTGGTTGGATCTCCTTGCAGTCCAAGGGACTCTCAAGAGTCTTCTCCAACACCACAGTTCAAAAGCATCAATTCTTCGGCGCTCAGCTTTCTTCACGGTCCAACTCTCACATCCATACGTGACCACTGGAAAAACCATAGCCTTGACTAGATGGACCTTTGTTGGCAAAGTAATGTCTCTGCTTTTCAATATGCTATCTAGGTTGATCATAACTTTCCTTTCAAGAGGTAAGTGTCTTTTAATTTCATGGCTGCAGTCAACATCTGCAGTGATTTTGGAGACCAAAAAAATAAAGTCTGACACTGTTTCCATTGTTTCCCCATCTAGTTCCCATGAAGTGATGGGATCAGATGCCATGATCTTCATTTTCTGAATGTTGAGCTTTAAGCCAACTTTTTCACTCTTCTCTTTCACTTTCATCAAGAGGCTTTTTAGTTCCTCTTTACTTTCTGCCATAAGTGTGGTGTCATCTGCATATCTGAGGTTATTGATATTTCTTCCGGAAATCTTGATTCCAGCTTGTGCTTCTTCCAGCCCAGCATTTCTCATGATATACTCTGCATATAAGTTAAGCAGGGTGACAACATAAAGCCTTGATGTACTCCTTTTCCTATTTGGAACCAGTCTGTTGTTCCATGTCCAGTTCTAACTGTTGCTTCCTAACCTGCATATAGGTTTCTCAAGAGGCAGGTCAGGTGTCTGGTATTCCCATCTCTTTCAGAATTTTCTACAGTTTATTGTGATCCACACAGTCAAATGCTTTGGCATAGTCAATAAAGCAGAAATAGATGTTTTTCTGGAACTCTCTTGCTTTTTCGATGATCCAGCGGATGTTGGCAATTTGATCTCTGGTTCCTCTACCTTTTTAAAACCAGCTTGAACATCTGGAAGTTCAATTGCTAAAGCTCTTACAAATTGTAGATGCTAATTAAAAAAAAAAAGGCAATTAGGATATTATTGTAGATGTTGTCATCAAATGCAATTGGGACTATTGTTAATCAGTTACTTGAAAACATTGGTTAGAGCAGATAAGACAATGAAACACACAAGCCTTAAGCATCTTGAAAGAAACAAAGTGTTAGGTGCTAAGTTGTGTCCAACTTTTGTGACCCCATGGACTGTAGCCCGCCAGGCTCCTGTGCCTATGGAATCCTCCAGGCAAGAACACTGGAGTGAGTTGTCCTTCCCTTCTCCAGGGGATCTTCCCGACCCAGGGATCGAACCAGCATGTTATAGCTCCTCCATTCCCAGGCAGGTTCTTTACCACTAGCGCCACCTGGGGAGCCTTATTTTAACTTAAAACATACCAGTAGGGGAGAAGGCAATGGCACCCCACTCCAGTACTCTTGCCTGGAAAATCCCATGGATGGAGGAGCCTGGTGGGCTGCAGTCCATGGCGTCGCTAAGAGTCGGACACGACTGAGCGACTTCACTTTCACTTTTTCGCTTTCATGCATTGGAGAAGGAAATGGCAACCCACTCCAGTTTTCTTGCCTGGAGAATCCCAGGGGCAGGAGAGCCTGGTGGGCTGACGTCTATGGGGTCACGCGGAGTCGGACACGACTAAAGTGACTTAGCAGCAGCAGCATACCGGTAGGGGGTTATTTGCCAGTCTTTTGGTGAGAAGCCTAGGCTTTTCCCCTGAGCCCGAGTTCCTCATCATCTTTCTTGCATCATGCCAGCATCTCTTTGGTGGAGCAAGAGCAGTCACTTGAGAAGCCCAAGGTCGCAGAGCTTGCAAACAGACCTGATAACAGAATGACTTTGTACTCCTCAGCACAGTGCCGAGTGGAGCAGTGTCCTATAAATTTAGTTGAAGTGCACAGGGCAGCTTGGATGGGTGCCTGCGGAGGGCTGGGCTGGGAACAAAGAGGCTAATCTATGAGCCGCAGGCAGGTGCCAAAGACAACTTGACTTAAATTATGACACTGCCTCTGGTGGCCATCCCTGGATCAAGTGCTGGGCACAGCTACACACACCCTCACACACAAAGCTTCAACTGGCATCTGTCTCTCACAGCCAATTGCTCATTTTGGGATTTACTGATTTTTTGGTGTATGTATTGCAGGGTAAATACAGGAGGCTGGGTAGGAGAGAGGGACACGGATGGTGAGGGAGACTTTGGCTTCCCTGGCGTTTTTAGGCCCTTTTTTGTCCAGTCTGTGCTCCAAGGTTAGAATCTAGTCCACAGCTATTTAAAAGCCTTGACTTGGCCCTGGAATGCTGGCAAGCTCCAGTGGAATTAGAGTTCATAAGTACAATTTCCTAGGGCTGTTGATGCTTCATGCGAGAGGCTTAGCAAACTCCAAAGAGACAGCTGATATGCATATAAATACGTATGTGTGTAAGTGTGTCCATGTACGTGCATATATGTGTGTGGATGTGTGCTTCCTTCCCCACCGTGACCAAGTGAGTACAAATTGCACAGGGAACCAGGGAGTGCCTTTGCAGTTCAGAGCTCCTAGAATTTCAAGGTGCATGCGCTGCTGTAGATTATACTTTTTCTCATCAATATTATCTTATTGTCCCTACCGGGGCAGAGCTCTCCCAGGGGACAGGGGAGGCCATGCAAGTCCAACCTGTTTGTCTTGGCTAGGCCTGCCCTGGGATAAAGCATGGTGGCCACTGGCTCTTCCCTTGATGCAGGTGGCCAGCTGTGGGGGAGCACCTGAGCTGCAGAGGGAGCAGAGGCAAGGTGAAGCCACACTGGCTGCAGTGGCTGTGGGGGAGCAGTGAGGGAGAAACCCAGGTGATGCAGAACCCCTTCAGCACTCACTATGTGTTTTCACTCTCCTGCCTCTTCAAGGGCCTGATTCAGGAGAGTTGTAGCACAGCTCCGCAAGTGCTGTCCAGCCGAGGAGGATGTGAATTCCTGATGTACTCCTGATAAGTACTAATCTGTTATTTCCTATCAGTACAATTTAGGTTATTGAGAGATTAGGCTGGGCAAGAGGAAGTCCTTCTTTGTGAACAAGAGTGATTAGAGACTGGGTCAGAAGCTCTTAGATTGTAGATCATTCCAGAGTAGCTTCTTAATATAGATATTCAAACTATAGCCCAGAGAGGTTCACTGACTTGTCCCAGGTCACACAGCTCATTGGATTGGATGGCATGCTTCATGAAGTCTTTTTTTATTTTTTAGGACTGAATTGTTCAGAATTTTTTCATTAATTTGTACACTAAATAAAGAACAAAGTAGTAACTGGCTTCTCTGTTTACTAGCTATGATGCTTGTGCTGCAGTGTACCTTCTGCTTCCTCCTCTGTAAAGTGGAATAAACACCTCCCAAGATCAGTGCGAGGAAGAGAAAGTTAATGCATGTGAGGCCTCTATCTCAAGCACTCAAGGGGCTCTACAAATGCCAGTTCCTCATGCCTTCTCTCATCTTCATTTTCTCCTCCCTGCCCTTTGAAATCACAATAAACAAAAATATGAGCACACCTTATTTCATAGACAGGCACACCTAAATCTGAGAGGATATGACAAAAACTGGCTAGAACCGATTAGATCCAAGATGGAGGAAGATTCGACTTAGTAGACCTTGAGCTTCATTATACACTCATTATAATATATCAGCCTATGCTAAATAAGACACCCATAAGCTCCAGAACAGTTCTGAGGCCAACCATAAAAGGCTAAAAGTGGGTCGTGTCCCAATTCCTGGAAATCCCCACCCCTTCTCCAAGATAGTTAGAATATTCCTCCTACTGGTTAGCCTATAAAATTACCCGGCCCATAAAAACTGACCACCCCCACGGCTACTCTCACTTTCCCAGAGGACCCCATGCCCCAGGGCTGCTTCTTGCCCTCTGAGCCGGTCCACACTCTGTCAATGGAGTGTGTATCTTGCTGGATAAATCTGCTTCCACTTTACCATGGCTCACTCTTGAGTTCTTTCCTGCACAAAGCCGAGGACCCTCACTTGGCACCCCATCCCAGGTACTCACCTGAGACCTGGGACATGACCATCCTCTCCAGCTCCACTTTCCTGCAACACCTTGAGCTGAAATGCAGACCTGAATGCATGATGTGGGTGGTCCATCCTTCAAGCCCAACTGAAGCTCAATTCCAGTCTCTTCTTGAAAGCTTCGTTAGAGGAAATCTAGAGGCACATGATGACCTTAGCTGTGTCTCCCTGGGCAACATTAATTTGTACAATTCAATTGCCTTTGACCACCAGGGTTCCCAGGTGCTCCTTTCCTCCCCTAAAAATCATTGTGAGGGAATCTCCCCATTGTTGTACCCCACACACTCTGCCACGTGGTGGCTCCCTTCTGCAACTTCCTACCCACAGTTCAAGACCCTAGAAACTAAGGTTGATGTATCAGGCACCAACCATCATCTGAATCCTCCATACAGACAAGGGGTCCAGAGGCATTGGCTCCGGGCAGGGTGTAGAATCCACACAAGGGGAGAAATGGAATCTCTAGTCCTGGATGCCAAAGATTTGAAGAGAGCAACATCCAGACGAGAAATGGAAATGCAAACCTGGTCCCATCCAATGTAGTCATCTATCCAAAAGGGCTTTGGAGAGATAGAGAATCCATTTGCAGGCAAAGCAGTGCAACCAGGAAGAAGTCTCTGAGCCTGAGAGCACAGCTTCACCCACGTTGTAAGAAGTGGGAGAAGAAGAAGAAGAAGGACTATGGGTTGACTGGATAAGCAATGTCCATTCAAGGCTTACTGCTCTGGTTACTCATCCCAGAGGAGAAGATTCTTGTTCTCTTCATGCTGCTAATTACAACTCTTACTAGGTTGCCAAAATGAAATTTAATGCTGTCTCTGATGAAGGACCTGAGTGAATTTCTAGGAGTCTACAGCTATTTGTGAGTAACCTTGTCACATCTCTGATAAGCATTACTCCTCTCACCCTGCCAGTCTCCTCTGCCTTCAAGTTCCCCCCTGCTTGGGACAGATAGTCCTCTGTCTTCCCTGGAATCAGGGGAGCAAATAAAAAATAGCACAGGTGAAGAAGAGAGGACTGAGTTCTCTGAGCCAAAGATGAGAGTCTAAATTGATGAAGCCAGAGAGATAATGCCAAGACAACTGTGACTTCACACTGGCAAGCAAGTCATGGTAGAAATCTGGAGTGTGGGCTGGAACCCTGCCCCAGAGGCCCAAAAAGGCAGCATGTTCAGGCCTCCCTGGCCAGTCCAGCTCAGGCCCTCCAGGGGGCTTCTCCAGGTACCTCAACTCACCTATCTGGGGCTTTCCAGAACTTCTTCCCAGAACTGAGGACGTGTTTACTGCTCCTCTTTTGGGAAAGGAAAGCCTAGGGCTTTGGGACCAATCATCAATCCTTAGACGTCTTCTTTGCCATTTCTCCCCAAAGAGATGGGAGAATTGTCTTTCATATAAATAAGATCTTTAACTGTGCCCTCCTTTTCCTAAACTCAGGGCTTTTTATGTATCCTGCCTCACCCCAGACTTCTGCTTCACTCATTTAGCCATTATCTTAAACTGCCAGTTATATTTTGTGATGATTACAGCACATGTGTTTTGTCACTCCAATTAAGTAGGACATACTTTGTGATTCAATATGGGGAGCCTACTATGGTCTAGACCCTTTGCTAAGGGCTTTACAGACTATCTCAGCTAATCTGCATAACGACCAGTGAAGTAGGCATCATAATATATTATCCCACTTTTCTGGGGGAAGGAGGGGAACAGAGATGTCAACAAACCAGCCAAAGATTCTTGCTCCTGTGTGAGCTGAGCAAGTTAAATAACCTCTCTGTGCTTCACCTCAGTCTCTGTAAAATGGGATGAATAACAGTACCAACCTGCTAAGACTTCTATGAGGTTTAAAGGAGCTGAATGTTTAAGTGCTCAGAAGAGTGCCTGGCCCAAAAGTGTTGGTGAAATAACAAATGACCTTTTGGCCGAGCAGGGCATAAGCCAGGAGGTTTGATTTCAGAGCGCATATCCCTAACCATGATCCATTTCCTTGATGATCGTGGCCCATTTTGTTTCTTCTGGAAATTTTCGCAGGACTTTTGATTTCCACTTTACAAAGATGGGCAGACTGAGCTACAGGAGTGATCAGAACAGGGTGACACATGAGCTTCTCTTCCTGAGAATTCCATTGTGACAGTTCATGTATTCTTATGGGCTACGCACTGCTCTGCTGGCTTGGCTAGTTATGATCGATCAGTGTGTTTTAAAAAAAAGTAAACTGGAACAATCTCCTCCATTAGGAAAGAAAGTCTCCCCAACAATGTTCCTATCATCTTGTGATTTAACACCAAGAGCAAAACTTCAATGGGTCAAAAAATGGCTGCAGGCTTGTGTGATGTGTAGGGTGACCAACTAATTCTGGTTTTCCCAGGATTAAGAGGTTTTCTCTAACACAGGACTTTCAGCGTTACAACTGGGACATTTCTTAGCAAACCATTTTGATTTGGTCACCCTAGAAATGGGCCAGACTGGGAGAGTCTGAAAGTTAGGCCATGAAAGTTAGGCTGGGGCAGTTATTGAAACCTGGGGTCCAGTGCAGGGCGTGCTCACAGACCACAGCAGACAAAGTGAGGCAAAGAGTGACTCGGATCCTTCGGTAAGAGGCTCTTCACACGTGACCCACCAAGCTATTATTTCGTTTTCCTTTCACATTTTCACTCTTCCTAAACACTTTTCATAATGATTTCCTTTTAGGGGAAGGCAAGCAGCAGAATAAAGAGATCTGGCCTTGGCTTTAGGGAGACCCCATGAGTAGAAGAAAGAATATGGACTTTGGGGGCAGAGAGATCAGGGTGTGAATCCTGTCTCTGATGTGTCATTTTAGACCTTTGTGCGAGTGAGTCAACCTCTCTGAATTTTGTCATAAAAGGATAATATAAGAAGATCAGTGATGATGTATATAAAGTGATTTGCACAGGGTGGACTGATAGATGCTAAGTGACTCATGAAAGAGGCCATAGCTCAAGGTTGGAGCTCCCAGTGGACTGCTGCTGCTGCTAAGTTGCTTCAGTCGTGTCTGACTCTGTGAGATCCCATAGACGACAGCCCACCAGGCTCCCCCGTCCCGGGGATTCTCCAGGTGAGAACACTGGAGTGGGGTGCCATTTCCTTCTCCAATGCAGGAAAGTGAAAAGTGAAAGTGAAGTCGCTTAGTCACGTCCAACTCTTAGTGACCCCATGGACTGGAGCCTACCAGGCTCCTGCGTCCATGGGATTTTCCAGGCAAGAGTACTGGAGTGGGGTGCCATCGCCTTCTCCCCCAGTGGACTGGTCCTGATCTAAAACGGGAGCTGAGGTCTCCAGAGAGACGCTGCTGAGTGTCTGGTTCATTCCTGATGTTGTCTCTTGGCCAACTTCTTCTCTTCTTACCTTCAACGTCACTTCCCTAAGGAAGCCTTACTACAGACTCATACTTCTTATAAGAAGGATGCTATACTTCTTCATACAACATTTTGTAATTTGAATTCAAATTTACTTGGACTCTTAAAAATACAACCAACTAGTGACTATAACAAAAAGAAGCAGACTCACAGATATAAAAAACAAACTAGTGATTACCAGTAGTGAGAGGTAAGAGGGAAGGGGATTAAGAGGTACAAACTGTCCTGTATAAAATAACCTACAAGAATATATTACACAATCTGGGGAATATAGCCAATATTTTATAATAACTGCAAATGGAAGACAGCCTTTAAAAATTATGCATCACTATAGTGTACACTTGTAACTTATGTAAGATTGTACATCAACTATACTTCAATTAAAAATAGTAAAAATTAAAAAGACAAAAATAAAAACAAAAATGTACTTGACAAATTATTCAATTTCTGTCTTTCCCATCTGACCACACACTCCCTTAAGGCAGGGACCGTGTCTGTCTTGGTCACTGTTTTAGAAGACAGATGCTCGGCATACAGTAAGCATTCAGTAAATGCTGTTGAATGAAATGAAAGGATGACTCAAATGACCATCAACTGTACTAGAAGACGTAATTTTGTGAGGGAACATAGGCAGCAGTAAGCCACTAGATGGAGCTACTACTCTGCATGAAAACTATCCGACACACCTTGCGGGAGACAGGGGGCCCTGAACACTGGATTGTCGGCCTCCGAGCCTGTGCTCTTTGCAGGGATTTTACTTTGGTCGTCGAATGCAGCCAGTGTGCATGCTTCCTGCTGCGACAGTCTCCCCACTCTCACCCCAGCCTTTTTGCCCTTCACGGCTTATTCCTGTTTTATCACGTACCCAAGCAGAATTCTCCACACAACCACTGGTTTCTAAAACACCAACTTAGAGAGGGGAAATGAGAGGCAGAATAGACTCAGTGTCTCTTAGACCAGACATTTAAGTCCTGGGTTCATTCATGAGCTAGCTGTAGCATTCTGAGGAAGTGGCGAACAATCTTCAATGTACCCATCAGTTATCAGTAGTTCTTCACTCAGCGTCTGTGCTGTATACACAGGGCTGAGCAAACACTGATAGGCTTATAATCTAGTAGCGATACAAGATACAGGACATAATACACTCTAGTACCTAAGAGCTTGTGGATGATACATATAATAAGTGTACTAGGAATTCAGAGGCAGAAAGATTCCTATGACGGAGGGTAGTCGTAGATCTGAAAAAGTCAGGGTCGACCCCCATAGAAAACACATTTAAAGATATGGGCACCAAGTAAACTCGTCCCTTTCTTCTAGAGGTGTGGACTAAGGACCAGTTGCTTTGACACCACTGGGATGCTTGTTAGAAGCGTAGAACGGTGAGTCTCGTCTCAGACCTGCTGAACCAGAATCTGCATTTTAACAGGATCTCCAGATGGTTTCAGACTTTTGGGGACTAAGTTTCAGTATTCACATGTCCCTTTAAAATGAAATAGTACTCTATCTAAAATGTTCCTCAATTTTACTGTTCAGTTTAACTTTAGATTTTTATTTGGTTCTTTTAAAATTAATTTTTATTGGCGTATAGTTGCTTTACAATGCATTCGTTTCTGCTATGTACCAAAACGAGTCAGTCACACACATACATGTATCCTCTCCCTTTTGGACTTCCTTCCCATTCGGGTCACCACAACACATTTGGTTTGCTTTAATAATGGTATGAAGTAATTCAAATTTCTGCCATTTCTACGACAACCTATGAAGATTCCTACTAGCCACATGGTCTGTGGCCTTGTGATTCACTAACTGAAAGGAAATCTTTAATTCAAAGCACCTTCACATGTATTTATACAATGGAAACTGTTGTTGAAGAAACTAGGCTTTGCATATTCCTAAAGGATGTTTTCTGAATCACTAAAGTGTATGACTTCCCTGATGGTACAGAGGGTAAGAATCCGCCTGCTAATGCAGAGGACTCAGGTTCGATCCCTGGTGCAGTAAGATTCCATATGCCTCAGGGCAACTAAACCACATCTACTGAGCCTGCATGCCCCAGAGCCCGTGCTCCACCAAGAGAAGCCCCCACAATGAAAAGCCCATACACCTCAACTAGAGTAGCCCCCGCCCACTGTAATTAGAGAAAGCCTACACTCAGCATTGAAGACCCAGTGTCGCCAAAAATAAACAAATAAATAAAAATGGAAAATAAACAAAAGAAGTTTATTTTATTCTTACTATACCTGTTCAATATAACTTTGGTACATTCTAATTCTTTTCTAACCTATGTATGATAGAACCATAACACTGGACCATCTCACACCCTACCTATCCACACTATGTCCTCCCCTAGTACCTTTGATGACCCAACATATGCCATGAAAGTAGAGCCAATAACTGGGGGAAATGTTCTCTTCTAATAGTAAAGTGTACAACTTCTCTGACTCAATAATATCAAGTCAAATGATCTGATTAAGTGTGAAGCCTACATTTTAACACTGAAAAAAATATTTTTGCTTAAACTCAAGCATGATATTAACTCTACTCATATCAGCTGGATAAATGAAAATTTTTGGAATATGAAATCTATGATAACTCTGGAGAAAGTTAAGACACCAGTATATCCATAATATTTACTTTGACCTCTCAGTAAGAAGTGATGGTGGCCTTATGTCTAACGGTGGTCCCATATCTCTTATCCACTCACAGAAGTTAGGTGAGTCCATTCAGAAGGCAGCATAGTAAAAGGAAAAGAGCACTAGAAAACTAATGAAACAAGGGATCAGGTCTGAGACATGTTAGCTGTATATCTTCACTTCTCTGAGTGTCAGTTCCTCATCTATCAACCTGGGATGTGGGCTAGATACTTGCTAAGGTCCCTCCCTGGCTTAGCATTGTATAAGCCTAGTTAAGTAGGAGTTAGAGCATGGTGATCATTCATTAAAACCAGATTATACACTCCCAGAGAGAAACAGCCTATACTGTCTTCACTTACAGATAGAAAAGTTGAGAAGGTTGGTTACCACAGCAATTTACCTTCATGGAGTCATTTACTGATTCCGTTCTGTGAAGTGACAGTATCATGAACTGGCACCTGCACAACTCCCTAATGTTTCCTTTGCTTCCATTCTCCACGAGACAACAGTGCCAAGAGTAGTCCTTATCTGGAGAAGCAATCAGAGTTCTCAAGCTGCCTTTCGGTCTGCTAGAACAGAAGGTGCTGACAGGGGTGGGAGTGAAGGCAGGCTTCCTTTCAGTTTACTAATTCTGTAGCCGCCCTTCACAAACTCCAGCAAATATTTTGCGATGTTGCAAGGTGTTACGAGAAGTGAAAAGCAAGCTGTGATTCAGCTGGTATGAAGACTTTGCAAACAAAAAAGAGTGATCTGTTTTGCAACAAACTATTATTTCTGCCAGAGTCCACAGACTGGAATACTAAAAGAGGTATTTCTGCAAGACATCGCCATCACACATATTGGAGTTGCCAAATAAGACTAATTTCAAATGAATTGGCCCAGCAGGTTCCCACTTGTGGATCTCAGACCCCTGGGAGTGGTGGAGTTACCTGAGGGGAATCTGCAAACCCACATGCATGTTCTGTCTGTAGACTAAGTGAAAAATGTGCACGTCCATATGGATTCCTTCTCAAATATGCATAAATGTTTTTATGATGAGTGAAATTATCATACAATGTTGCTGAATATATCTTAGCTTTTTGTTATGTATTTTCTTAATCAGGTGGATACTTAAAAAAGTAGAGTTAATATCATGCTTGAATTTAAGCAAAAATATTTTTTTCAATGTTGACATGCAATCTTTATACTTGGATCATTTGACTTTGTTATTGGGTCAGGGAATTTGGACACTTTACCATTAGGAGAGAACCTTTCCCTCCAGTTATTGGCTCTACTTTCATGGCATATGTTGGATACTACACTCATGATTGGGTTTCTAGAAACTTAAAACCTAAGAAGACATTTTAATGGCTACTTGAACACAGCTGCTCTGTGGGAAATGTCACCCCTAAATATAAGGTATGAGCAGTGGATACATGTCTTAATCCACACATTTATGTAAGAAATAGAACCTAAGTTTTATTCTAGTCTTCCATTTCTTGGCATTGTCAGTAACTTAATCTCAGTGAATTTGTAGATTTCAACCTCCCCTTTCCCCTGATTGTGTCTAGTTCCTAGGAGGGGTTTATGAGGTGTCAAGGTATGTGGTGGCGGACGGGGAGTGGAGGGAGTGCTGAATCTGCTCCCCAAGGTTGTTCTACCACATACACTGGTATTTACTGAGACATCCATGACCCTGGTTGCATGACCCCTTCAGGTTCAGAAGCACCCTCCATTTCTCTGGCATCCTCTCAGGCACAAGGAGAAAAGCTTTATGTCTCACTAGGGCATGAAAAATTCTACCAGCTTACCTAAAGCCCCATCATCAGGGAGCCACCATGCACCTAGTCCTTCTCTGAGGTCTTGAAATCTTCCTGGGGCTCTCCTGAGGGTGTAAGAAACATTTTCTCTATTCCCAGACCCCACACAACCATCTAGGATTGATTGTGCCTCCTTTCCAGAGTGACCTGGAAATGTAGTATTTTCTCAGAAATTCATCTCCTGCCCCCCAGGGATAAAGAGCTCTTTTCTATGCTTATTATCTTTTCCTCTAAATATTTTGTCTATGGTGTAAGTTTTCTTCTTCTTTAGCCTAAGTGTAACTTTTGAAACCAAAGCCATTTTCTCTGACACTCATTTCTCTACTTCTAGCTATCACATCTCTCCCCTGGGTAAGAAGCACAAACTAGGCTAGTTGACTGAGTGAGGGGAAGAAAGAAGGCAGCTAAACACGGGGAAAGGGATAGGCTGTACTATCCTGCCGCATATGTAAATTAATACAGATTTCATGGGTCCAGGGCCTGCAAGAGAAGAAATCAGCCCTGAATGAAATCAGACACTGAGCAAAGAGTGAACTTTTAGAGAATAATCAAAATAAGACTCCCAGCAGTGGTGCAGTTTTTCTAAGGTTCTTCATGTTTTCTGCAGTGTTTGCATTCAAGACTAAATGACTTTTAGACATGATGCTGAATAAGAAAAGGATCTTTTCCAGGGATGAGGTGAAGGTTGGAAGCTCCCTCTGTGGAATATGAAGGCTCTCCAACCAGTCAGGCTGGATGTTGGGAGAGGAAGGGTAAGGAGGGGAAGAAAGGGGTGGTACTGTACACTGCTATATACTTGTGGCTCTCCTCTCAGGCTCTCTCTGGAACTTCCTTGCCCCTAGGGCTGCTGGAAAGGCAAGTGCCACTAACTCTGATATTCCTGCCCTAGGTAGATCTGAAGTGTGTTTGTTCAGTTCGTTCATTCTTTCATAACCACTGAATTCCTATACTATGTTCTGGAGAACAAGCAACTCTGTTTTGGTCTTGGTGACTTTATTTAAGAGTCTTGTTGAACAGAAAAGACATGGTCACTGTATTTCAAGACCTTACAATTCAGCTGGGGAGGGAGTGGAACCCATGGAAAGGACAGGAGAAGGAGTGATGCCAACATCATGATGGGAAAATGCAGGCTGTAGTGAAACACTGCGGCAAGCCTGGAGGTGTCAGAGAAGGCTTCTGGGGTAGGAGGAGGAGGAACAGGTAGAACTTGAGAGAAGTAGCACCAGGGCTTGCTTTGGGGGCAGGGCAAGCTTGGGAGGCTCTGAAACAGACCAAATTTCCAGTAGCCATACCTTTCAAATTTGCTGATTATGAACATACATTTTTCTCATTCAAAAGGCTCCTGTTAACTGCAAGCCTAAGCCAGAATGTTCCATTTCCCTGTTTCTCAACTTGTACTAAATCAAGAGCCGAGAGGAGAAATGGGTAGGTGTGAGAGTGGGGCGGGCCCTTCACCATGCAACAGCCACAAACTCTCCTCCTGGCCTCTTGGAGACAGAATGGCAGTTGACTTAAAAGACCCTGTATCTCAGGGACTTCCCTGGTGGCCCAGTGGCTAAGACTCCATGCTGCCAATACAGAGGATCCCACATGCTGCAGCTAACAGTTAACATGCCACATCTAAAGATCCCACGTGCTGCAACTAAGATCCGGGGCAGCCAAATAAGTAAAAATTTTAAAAAAATCCTGTATTTCAAGAGAAGAAGAATTTGTTGGCAAAACCAACAGACACCAGAGAACTTCTGTGAGCAATGTATTTTTATCAGTAAACTCTTGGCCAAAGTTCATATGTTCCAAATGGGCTATCTTAGCTGAGTATGTCAAGGCTATGGTCTTTCCTGTGGTCATGTATGGATGTGAGAGCTGGACTGTGAAGAAAGCTGAGCGCCGAAGAATTGATGCTTTTGAACTGTGGTGTTGGAGAAGACTCTTGAGAGTCCCTTGGACTGCAAGGAGATCCAACCAGTCCATTCTGAAGGAGATCAATCCTGGAATTTCTTTAGAAGGAATGATGCTAAAGCTGAAACTCCAGTATTTTGGCCACCTCATGCTAAGGGTTGACTCATTGAAGACTCTGATGCTGGGAGGGATTGAGGGCAGGAGGAGAAGGGGACGACGGAGGATGAGATGGCTGGATGGCATCACTGACTCGATGGGTATGAGTCTGGGTGACCTCCGGGAGCTGGTGATGGACAGGGAGGCCTGGCGTGCTGTGGTTCATGGGGTCGCAAAGAGTCGGACACGACTGAGTGACTGATCTGATCTGATCTGATCTGATGCTCACCTGAGTTTGAGGAGAGAGTCTTGAAAATAGAGGTTTGCTGCAAATAATCCACAAAGAAAGCAAGTTAACACTTATTTTATAGATGAAGGCTAGTGTGAGAAGGCAGGAGGATCTCTGGCCCACTAAATCATGAAATAGGATGATGTTTCTCCAGCTGAGTAAAAGTTAATATCCTGTTTGGGGAATCTCAACGACATCACCTGAAGGCCAACTTGGTGATGTGGAAACAAATCAAAGGACTGCATTTGGCAAGAGACCCCAGCGTTCCAGATCACACAGGAAGCAATGATGTACTATTACTCTTGAGTGCATGTAGCAAGAAAATAAAATCCTAGGGTAAATAATTGGAACAAACTAAAGACATTTGCATTAAACTGTAAACAGTCATCTAGACTGAATTACTTACAATTTAATCCATCAGTGTAGAATAACACGAGCTTTAGCTTAGGCCAGTAAGATAACCCTGAGAGATGTCTGAATGACTTCTGGCCAAATGTGGCCCATAAGGTGATTAAGGAATTACGAAACAATAAAAGTAGCAGCATGGGAAAACACTGTACCACTACTGTGCAGCCACTAACCTTTTAAATCTACTCAATATTTTCCCCAAAATGCTGATCATTTCTAGAACTATCTAGAACAAGAGTCAGCAAAATTTTTCTTGAAGGGTCAGGTAGTAAATATTTTAGCTTTGCAACTCTGCTGTTGTATAAGAAAGCAACCACAGACAATCTATTAATGAATAGTCATAACTGTGTTCCAATAAAGATGTATACACAAAAACAGGTAACTAGCCTTTGGGTCACAGTTTGGGTCATAGTTTGCTGACTCTTAAACAACTACATAGATGTAGAAAAATTGCAAGCTCATTTGAAAGAATTACGAGTTTCCTGGAGCACCTCAGCAGACCAGTTTCTGTGGGGCTGAGATGAGAGTGTATTGGTCCATTTGTCAGCAAACGGTGCCCTTTCTCTACATATATTACATATGCAAACCTGGATGAGGTGCTGTCACGAGGCTAGTTGGCTTGCAGGCAGCAGACCTGGTGCTGGATTCAGAGAGTGGTTAGTCTGAAGTGCAAACTACTTACACAGAAGGAATAAGCACACTAAGCCAATCCCATAGTTGTTTCACATTCCCACCACTCATGGTAGCTTTGGAAGGTAGCTTGGGGATTCTGTAGCTGACTTGACCAACTTTAAAACGTAAAACTGTACACCAAAAAGTTTCATTTCCATTCTAATTCAGATTCATTCAAACAACTCTTTTGTCTGGGTGAGTCAGTGTGCCTGCCATATTTGCAGTTGCTGTTGGATGGACAGCACAACCCATCCTCTGTCACTACTGGCCACTGAGGCTCAGGCATGTGTAACATGTGCCCTGAACTGAAACGTAGAGCTGGGCCCTAATTCTCTTTCAGTAGTTTGAACTGAAACACTAGAGGGAAGAAATAGTTGGTGGTAGAGATGAAGCCAGAAAGGTCACGTGATCTCGGGAATTAGAATGGCCTTTTGTGGGCCTTGTGCCAGATGTGTTCACTATAAAAGCAGAAGTAAAAAAGAGAAAGCATTTCTGTTCCAGAGGACGGACTGGCTGTTCTTCAGGAATCTTTATATTCCAGCGCAACCACTCTGTGAATTTATAATAGCCTCCCTTTCCCTTGACTTGTCTTGATTGGGCCTTTTCTCAGTAAATCACGTGGTGCTCAATAAGGCACATTTCTTGCCACAAATGACATTTTATTTGGTGTTTCAGATCTACCACCCATGAATGTAAGATTCTATACATTCGACTATGATCTAACTTCTATACTTGCTGGAGGTAACAATCAAATTTTCCCTGTCAATGACTTTTAAACCTGCCCTTTCCATTCCCATGCTTCCCAGTATGGCTGAGTTTATCACTCTATCTGGATTTCAGCCACAGTTCTGGAAGGCTCCTCTGCCTCTACTCATTCCCTATTCTTGTCCATATGTTGTCAGAGCTCTGAGATTAATATTTATAAAATCTACTTTCATCAAATCACTTCTCAGATAAAAAGTCCGTAATGCTTTCTGCCTGCCTCCTGGATTCAATATGATATCAACAAACCAGTCTTTTAGGCTTCATAATCTGATCACACCTTATTTATCATATTCGTATCTCCATAACCCTTCAGGATGAACTTCAATTTCAACCAGTTAATCTCCATCAGCCTCTGTTAACATCTTTTTCTTCGTTCCTATTTCCCAATTATATTATCCATAAGCAAGGGTGGGAAGGAAAAAAAGCCTGTATCTGTTTTCTTCCACCTGATAGTCCACATTCCAAAGGGTAAGTGTCTGAATACAATTAGAAACATGACAAGTATTTAAAGTACATGAAATTGAAGTTTCTGGATAAAGACAGTTGAATGAACAGCATATCTGGGTATGATATCTAGGAATGAAACATATCTAGTTTTCATCCTTCTCAATCTCCCCACATAAAAATACAGTAAAGGAGTGGCATAAATTCTAAGGATAAAGAGTGAAAGAGGATACCAAAAGAACCAAATTTTGGAGAGTAGAAAGCAAATAGTAATGGACTTGGCAAACTTTGAGAGATCACAAATAAGTTAGTAAACAGACATTAAGTATAAGCACGCTCAGTTCAGTTCAGTTGCTCAGTCATGTCCGACTCTTTGCAACCCCATGGACTGCAGCACACTAGGCTTCTCTGTCCTTCACCAACTCCTGGAGCTTGCTCAGACTCATGTCCATTGAGTCAGTGATGCCATCCAACCATCTCATCCTCTGTCGTCCCCTTCTCTTCCCACCTTCAATCTTTCCCAGCAGCGGGGTCTTTTCTAATGAGTCAGTTCTTTGCATCAGGTGGCCAAAGTGTTGGAGCTTCAGCATCGGTCCTTCTAATGAATATTCAGGACTGATTTCCTTTAGGATTGACTGGTTTGATCTCCTTGCTGTCCAAGGGACTCTCAAGTCTTCTCCCACACCATGGTTCAAAAGCATCAATTCTTTGGTGCTCAGCTTTCTTCATGGTCCAACTCTCATAGCCATACATGACCACTGGACTCTAGAATCCTCAAAAAACTCAAGGATTGATGGCATCTCTGGAAGAGGGGTTAAATGGGGTGTTGAAACAAGGAAGACTGGTTGAATTAAGGTTGTTTGAGGATCAGGTAGCTTCCTGGATTTCTCCTCTTCCCATACTTCACATCACTGGTTGATCATACCTCCACACTCTGGCCAAAGTCTAGAGGTTTAGGCTTCAGAGATGGGAAAACAGATGGATTCTGGTTGGAGGAAAACCAGTCATGGTTGAGGGTGGGTAGTACTTAAAACAAGCAAAATAAGTGGATGCATGTATATTGAATACTAAGACTTCCTGCTGCTTTTGCCACTTTATCCTTCAGCCAAGAGAAACTGGAGAACTAATCTGTGCAGAATATGACCATCTCAAAAAGAAGTATCTAAATATACTGATTTTAGGAGTCCCTTTGTAAATACCTTAGATAGATCACCCCAAATCAGTGATTCTAAACTTAAGACACATATGGTGTATGGCAAAGTCTGGAGACATTTTTTATTTTCACAAAACTTTGTGGGGTGGGGCGTTTTAGCATCTAAAGGGTAGAGGTTAGGGATGCTGCTAAAATATCCCACAATGCACAAGAAAAGCCTCCTACAACAAACGATTACCCAATCTAAAACATCAATAGTGTTACCACTGATAACCTCTGCCTTACATGAAATTCAGGGTCAACTTCTACTAACACGAGCAGAGTGTCCAATAGTTTCCCCAAGAAAGAAAAAAAGACCAGACACTTGGGGAAAACAAGAACAGAGACCTAAACAAACAGATAAAAGCACACGGAGGAAAGAGAGACTGCGGGAAGAATAAAACTACTAAACTACACTTGCCTCCCACTTCTGACCATGATGGACTACCAGGGACCAAACAATGAGGAATCCAGACAAGTCTAGAAAACTGCTTTCTGATACTGGACAACAGGACTGCCTTTCACATCTAAGTCCTGGATTTGGCTTTTGTTTACAAGGATCCAGTTTTAATTTACTGAAGAATCTCTGCACTGATTTATAATGCCACTTGCGTCATCTGCCACCTTTCCACCCACGTGTTCATCTACTCTTAGTTGCTCTGTTTCTGTCTTTGTGCTGGTATAATACTGTCCTAATAATTCAGTTTTATAACAAACTTTGACATTTGGTACATCGAGTCCCTCCAACTTATTAATCATTAAAAGTGTCTTTTGGCCCTTTGCTCTTCCATACAAACTTTATGATCAGCTTGCTGAGTTCAGTCTTGTTCAGTAAATCTTGTAACTTTCTCCAAAAGGACTTGCACACCTTTTGTTATATTTATTTTTATATAGTTTCTACTATATATAGTTTCAAATTACATTTAGTTTTGCTGGTATGCTTAAATGCATTCTGCTTTTGTATACTGATCTCCTTAGCAATAAATTGCATAAACTCTTCATTCAGTGTAATAATTCATTGGGGAGCCACAACACACTGAAATACTGCAATTAGTTTTGTTTTTTCCTTCTGACCTCTATATACTCTTTTCCTCTTTGTCTTCTTTTACTGCACTGGCTTGAATCTCTAGTACAATATGAACAGAAATGGTGAGGGACTTCCTTGGTGGCTCAATGGTAAAGGCTGCACTCACAACACAGGGGGCCTGGATTTGATCCTTGGTCAGGGAACTAGATCACATGTGGTGCAACTAAGACCCAGAATAGCCAAATAAATAAAATGGTAGATTCTTTACCATCTGGGCCACCAGGGAAGCCCAAAGAAAAATAAATATTTAAAAAAAGAAGTGGTAAGAGTAGGCATTCTTGTCTTGTTACTAGTTTTATGGGTGACACATTTAACACTTGACATGATGTTTGCTGTGGACTTTGATGCTACCTTTTAGGAGGTTAAGAATTTCCATTCTAGTTTTCACTGTTTGTTGGATTTTACCAAAAATGATCATATAGTATTTTTTTTTTCATTTATTTGTTAATGTTGATAATTAATAGATTTTTTAAAATGTTGGCCAATCTTGCATTTCTGGGATAAACCTGCATTGATCACAAAATATTATCAACGGTTAAGAACTGAGCAATTAGTTTTCTAATATTTTCCATCTTTGCTCATGACTGATAATGCTCTGTAATTTTTTATTTATAGTACTTGCCTGATTTGGGTAACAAGGTTATATTAGCCTTATAAAGTGAGTTGAGTAGTCCCACTTTTTCTCGTTTGAAAAGGTTTGTGTAAGTCTGGAATCACTTATTAGAATTTTGGTATAATTCACCTGCAAAATTATCTCATTCTTATGTTTGATTCTTGATAAAATTTTTTTAGTGACTATAGGATCTTTCAGGTTTTTACATTTATTCTTGTCAATTTCAATCATTATTATTTTTATAGGAAAATATCCATTTCATCTATTTTTCAAATATACTGACATCTGTCCACAGTATCCTTTTTCTTTGCTGTATCTAGAATTAAGCTCTAGTATCTACTAAAATTGTCTATTTCTGATTTTTTTTAAAATCAGTCTTGCTATAGGTTTTAAAGTACTTGTCTTTACAAAGAATGAACTTTTTAAGCTCTATTCATTTCCTATTGTACCTTAGTTTTACATGTGATTCATTTATAATCTTATTTTTATTAATTCCTTCCCCTTACTTTCTTTGGATTTGTTTTCTAACTTCAGTTCAATTCTTAGCTCACTGTCAGACTTTCTTTTCTTCCTAGATAAGCATTTAAAGCTATACACAACCCTCTGAATTTCACTTTAGTTGTATCCCACAAGTTTTGATAAATTATTTCATTATTTGACTTTTAAGTAAATTCTAATTCAACTATGATTGTTTGGACTCAGTTATTTAGAAGTAAGTTTTATCCAAATACAGTTGTCCCTCTATATTTGCAGGGGACTGTTTTCAGGACTACCCCCAATACACCACAATTTGCAGATGTTCAAGTCCCTTATATCAAGTGCTGTAGTATTTCCATATAAACTATGTACAACAAGACAAGGGTGCCCACTCTCACCACTACTATTCAACATAGTTTTGAAAGTTCTGGCCACAGCAATCAAAGCAGAAAAAGAAATAAAAGGAATCCAAATTGGAAAAGAAGAAGTAAAACTCTCACTGTTTGCAGATGATATGATCCTCTACATAGAAAACCCTAAAGACTCCACCAGAAAATTACTAGAGCTAATCAATGAATATAGTAAAGTTGCAAGATATAAAATCAACACAGAGAAATCCCTTGCATTCCTATACACTAATAATGAGAAAACAGAAAGAGAAATTAAGGAAACAATTCCGTTCACCACTGCAACGAAAAGAATAAAATACTTAGGAATATATCTACCTAAAGAAACAAAAGACCTATATATAGAAAACTGGAAATAGATGGAGAAACAGTGGAAACAGTGTCAGACATCATTTTTCTGGGCTCCAAAATCACTGCAGATGATGATTGCAGCCATGAAATTAAAAGACGCTTACTCCTTGGAAGGAAAGTTATGACCAACCTAGATAGCATATTCAAAAGCAGAGACATCACTTTGCCAACAAAAGTTCGCCTAGTCAAGGCTATGGTCTTTCCTGTGGTCATGTATGGATGTGAGAGCTGGACTGTGAAGAAGGCTGAGCGCCGAAGAATTGATGCTTTTGAACTGTGGTGCTGGAGAAGACTCTTGAGAGTCCCTTGGACTGCAAGGAGATCCAACCGGTCCATTCTGAAGGAGATCAGCCCTGGGATTTCTTTGGAAGGAATGATGCTAAAGCTGAAACTCCAGTATTTTGGCCACCTCATGCAAAGAGCTGACTCATTGGAGAAGACTCTGATGCTGGGAGGGATTGGGGGCAGGAGGAAAAGGGGACAACAGAGGATGAGATGGCTGGATGGCATCACTGACTCGATGAATGTGAGTCTGAGTGACCTCCGAGAGCTGGTGATGGATAGGGAGGCCTGACGTGCTGCAGTTCATGGGGTCTCAAAGAGTCGGACACGACTGAGCGACTGATCTGATCTGATCTGATAAAACACTGGTGATAGAAATCAAAGAGGACACTAATAGATGGAGAAATATATTGTGTTTGTGGATCAGAAGAATCAATACAGTGAAAATGAGTATACTACCCAAAGTAATCTATAGATTCAATGCAATCCCTATCAAGCTACCAACAGTATTTTTCACAGAGCTAGAACAAATAATTTCACAATTTGTATGGAAATGCAAAAAACCTTGAATAGCCAAAGCAATCTTGAGAAAGAAGAATGCAACTGGAGGAATCAACCTGCCTGACTTCAGGCTCTACTAAAAAGCCACAGTCATCAAGACAGTATGGTACTGGCACAAAGACAGAAATACAGATCAATGGAACAAAATAGAAAGCCCAGAGATAAATCCATGCACCTATGGACACTTTATTTTTGACAAAGGAGGCAAGAATATACAATGGAGAAAAGACAATCTTTTAAACAAGTGGTGCTGGGAAACTACAACTTTACCACTTTACAACTGGTCAACCATTTGTAAAAGAATGAAACTAGAACACTTTCTAACACATACACAAAAATAAACTCAAAATGGATTAAAGATCTAAATGTAAGACCAGAAACTATAAAACTCCTAGAAGAGAACATATGCAAAACACTCTCTGACATAAATCACATCAGGATCCTCTATGACCCACCTCCCAGAATATTGGAAATAAAAGCAAAAATAAACAAATGGGACCTAATTAAAAGTTTCTGCACAACAAAGGAAACTATAAACAAGGTGAAAAGACAGCCTTCAGAATGGGAGAAAATAATAGCAAATGAAGCAACTGACAAAGGATTAATCTGAAAAATATTCCTGCAGCTCAATTCCAGAAAAATAAACGGCCCAATCAAAAAATGGGCCAAAGAACTAAATAGACATTTCTCCAAAGAAGACATACACATGGCTAACAAACACATGAAAAGATGCTCAATATCACTCATTATCAGAGAAATGCAAATCAAAACCACAATGAGGTACCACTTCACGCCAGTCAGAATGGCTGCTATCCAAAAGTCTACAAGCAACAAATGCTGGAGAGGGTGTGGAGGAAAGGGAATCCTCTTACACTGTTGGTAGGAATGCAAACTAGTACAGCCACTATGGAGAACAGTGTGGAGATTCCTTAAAAAACTGGAAATAGAACTGCCATACAACCCAGCAATCCAACTGCTGGGCATACACACCAAGGAAACCAGAATCAAAAGAGACACATGTACTCCAGTGTTCATTGCAGCACTGTTTATAATAGCCAGGACGTGGAAGCAACCTAGATGTCCATCAGCAGATGAATGGATAAGAAAGCTGTGGTACATATACACAATGGAGTATTACTCAGCCATTAAAAAGAATGCATTTGAATCAGTTCTAAGGAGGTAGATGAAACCTGAGCCTATTATACAGAGTGAAGTAAGCTAGAAAGAAAAACACCAATACAGTATAATAACACATATATATGGAATTTAGAAAGATGGTAATGATAACCCTATATGTGAGACAGCAAAAGAGACACAGATGTATAGAACAGTCTTTTGGACTCTGTGGGAGAGGGCGAGGGTAGGATGATTTGGGAGAATGGCATTGAAACGTATATTATCATATGTGGAACGAATCACCAGTCCAGGTTTGATGCATGATACAGGATGCTCGGGGCTAGTGCACTTGGATGACCCAGAGGGATGGTATGGGGAGGGAGGTGGGAGGGGGCTTCAGGATGGGGAACACATGTACACCTGTGGTGGCTTCATGTCAATGTATAGCAAAACCAATACAATATTGTAATCAGCCTCCAATTAAAATAAATAAATTTATATTAAAAAAAAACTATACACTTTTCCTACCATATACTTTGAATCACCTTTAGATTACTTGTAATGCCTTGCTGCTAAGTCATGTCAGTCGTGTCTGACTCTGTGCAACCCCATAGATGGCAGCCCACCAGGATCCCGTCCCTGGGATTCTCCAGGCAAGAACATTGGAGTGGGTTGCCATTTCCTTCTCAGTGAACGAAAGTGAAAAGTGAAAGTGAAGTCACTCAGTCGTGTGGACTCTGCGACAACATGGACTGTAGCCCACCAGGCTCCTCCGTCCATGGCATATTCCAGGCAAGAGTACTGGATTGGGTTGCCATTGCCTTCTCCATATAATGCCTATCAGATCAGATCAGATCAGTCGCTAAGTCGTGTCCGACTCTTTGCTACCCCATGAACCGCAGCACGCCAGGCCTCCCTGTCCATCACCAGCTCCCGGAGGTCACTCAGACTCGCATTCATCGAGTCAGTGATGCCATCCAGCCATCTCATCCTCTGTCGTCCCCTTCTCCTCCTGCCCTCAATCCCTCCCAGCATCAGAGTCTTCTCCAATGAGTCAACTCTTCGCATGAGGTGGCCAAAATACTGGAGTTTCAGCTTTAGCATCATTCCTTCTAAAGAAATTCCAGGATTGATCTCCTTCAGAATGGACTGGTTGGATCTTCTTGCAGTCGAAGGGACTCTCAAGAGTCTTCTCCAACACCACAGTTCAAAAGCATCAATTCTTCGGCACTCAGCCTTCTTCACAGTCCAGCTCTCACATCCATACATGACCACAGGAAAGACCATAGCCTTGACTAGGTGAACCTTTGTTGGTAAAGTAATGTCTCTGCTTTTGAATATGCTATCTAGGTTGGTCATAACTTTCCTTCCAAGGAGCAAGCGTCTTTTAATTTCATGGCTGCAGTCACCATCTGCAGTGATTTTGGAGCCCAGAAAAACAAAGTCTGACACTGTTTCCACTGTTTCCCCGTCTATTTCCCATGCAGTGATGGGACCAGATGCCATGATCTTCGTTTTCTGAATGTTGAGCTTTAAGCCAACCTTTTCACTCTCCACTTTCACTTTCATCAAGAGGCTTTTTAGCCCCTCTTCACTTTCTGCCATAAGAGTGGTGTCATCTGCATATCTGAGGTTATTGATATTTCTCCCAGCAATCTTGATTCCAACTTGTGTTTCTTCCAGTCCAGCATTTCTCATGATGTACTCTGCATATAAGTTAAATAAACATGGTGACAATATGCAGCCTTGACGTACTCCTTTTCCTATTTGGAACCAGTCTGTTGTTCCATGCCCAGTTCTAACTGTTGCTTCCTGACCTGCATACAGATTTCTTAAGAGGCAGACCAGGTGGTCTGGTATTCCCATCTCTTTCAGAATTTTCCATAGTTTATTGTGATCCACACAGTCAAAGGCTTTGGCATAGTCAATAAAGCAGAAATAGATGTTTTTCTGGAACTCTCTTGCTTTTTCCATGATCCAGCGGATGTTGGCAATTTGATCTCTGGTTCCTCTGCCTTTTCTAAAACCAGCTTGAACATCAGGAAGTTCACGGTTCACATATTGCTGAAGCCTGGCTTGGAGAATTTTGAGCATTACTTTACTAGCGTGTGAGATGAGTGCAATTGTGCGGTAGTTTGAGCACTCCTTGGCATTGCCTTTCTTTGGGACTGGGATGAAAACTGACCTTTTCCAATCTTGTGGCCACTGCTGAGTTTTCCAAATTTGCTGGCATATTGAGTGTAGCACTTTCACAGCATCATCATTCAGGACTTGGAATAGCTCCACTGGAATTCCATCACCTCCACTAGCTTTGTTCGTAGTGATGCTTTCTAAGGCCCATTTGACTTCACATTCCAAGATGTCTGGCTCTAGGTCAGTGATCACATCATCATGATTATCTAGGTCTTGAAGCTCTTTTTTGTACAGTTCTTCTGTGTATTCTTGCCACCTCTTCTTAATATCTTCTGCTTCTGTTAGGTCCACACCATCTCTGTCCTTTATCGTGCCCATCTTTGCATGAAATGTTCCTTTGGTATCTCTGATTTTCTTGAAGAGATCCCTAGTCTTTCCCATTCTGTTGTTTTCCTCTATTTCTTTGCATTGATCACTGAAGAAGGCTTTCTTATCTCTTCTTGCTAGTCTTTGGAACTCTGCATTTAGATGTTTATATCTTTCCTTTTCTCCTTTGCTTTTCGCTTCTCTTCTTTTCACAGCTATTTGTAAGGCCTCCCCAGACAGCCATTTTGCTTTTTTGCATTTCTTTTCCATGGGGATGGTCTTGATCCCTGTCTCCTGTACAATGTCACGAACCTCATTCCATAGTTCATCAGGCACTCTATCTATCAGATCTAGGCCCTTAAATCTATTTCTCACTTCCACTGTATAATCATAAGGGATTTGATTTAGGTCATACCTGAATGGTCTAGTAGTTTTCCCTACTTTCTTCAATTTCAGTCTGAATTTGGCAATAAGGAGTTCATGGTCCAAGCCACAGTCAGCTCCTGGTCTTGTTTTTGCTGATTGTATAGAGCTTCTCCATCTTTGGCTGCAAAGAATATAATCGATCTGATTTCGGTGTTGACCATCTGGTGATGTCCATGTATAGAGTCTTGTCTTGTGTTGTTGGAAGAGGGTATTTGCTATGACCAGTGCATTTTCTTGGCAAAACTCTATTAGTCTTTGCCCTGCTTCATTCCGTATTCCAAGGCCAAATTTGCCTGTTACTCCAGGTGTTTCTTGACTTCCTACTTTTGCATTCCAGTCCCCTATAATGAAAAGGACATCTTTTTTGGGTGTTAATTCTAAAAGGTCTTGTAGGTCTTCATAGAACCTTTCAACTTCAGCTTCTTCGGCGTTACTGGTTGGGGCATAGATTTGGATTACTGTGACATTGAATGGTTTGCCTTGGAAACAAACAGAGATCATTCTGTCATTTTTGAGATTGCATCCAAGTAATGCATTTCGGACTCTTTTGTTGACCATGATGGCCACTCCATTTCTTCTGAGGGATTCCTGCCCACAGTAGTAGATAGAATGGTCATCTGAGTTAAATTCACCCATTCCAGTCCATTTTAGTTCACTAATTCCTAGAATGTCAACATTCACTCTTGCCATCTCTTGTTTGACCACTTCCAATTTGCCTTGATTCATGGACCTGACATTCCAGGTTCCTATGCAATATTGTTCTTTACAGCATCGGACTTTGCTTCTATCACCAGACACATCCACAGCTGGGTATTCTTTTTGTTTTGGCTCCATCCTTTCATTCTTTCTGGAGTTATTTCTCCACTGATCTCCAGTAGCATATTGGGCCCCTACTGACCTGGGGAGTTTCTCTTTCAGTATCCTATCATAATGCCTATAATACTATTTAAATAGTCGTAAATACAGTGTAAATGCTGTCTAAATAGTTGCTAGCACATGGCAAATCCAAGTTTTGCTTTTCAGACCTTTCTGGAAATTTTGGGGGGAATATTTTCAATCTGTGGTTGGTTGAATTTGTGGATGCAAAACCCAAGGATGGGGAAGGCAATGGCACCCCACCCCAGTACTCTTGCCTGGAAAATCCCATGGACGGAGGAGCGTGGTAAGCTCCAGTCCATGGGGTCACTGAGGGTCGGACACGACTGAACGACTTCACTTTCACTTTTACTTTCATGCATTGGAGAAGGAAATGGCAACCCACTCCAGTATTCTTGCCTGGAGAATCCCAGGGACAGCCGTCTATGGGATCGCACAGAGTCCAACATGACTCAAGCGACTTAGCAGCAACCCAAGGATAGAGGGCTGACTATACACACTCTAAAAAACATTATCTGTTGTTGATTTCTAACCTGTGTTATGATTAGAGGTTGGCCTTTCTGATATCAAATTTCTGAAAATTGTTGACATCTGTCTTATGGCTTAGTACATGATTTTTTGGTAACTGTTTTACGCTTAACAATGCACATTATTCAGTTACTGACATGATCTTTTCTGTGTCCATTAGATCAAGTTAACTGTATTGTTCAAATCCTACTGAATGTCTTATATTTTGGCTGTTTGATCAATTAGTGCAAGAAGTATGTAAAATCTTTCATTAAAACAGTTTCATCAATTTTTCCTTTATATATTTTGATGCTATTAGCTTATACTAGTTATAATTAGTATATTAGCTTATATTAGTATATAACCAAGACTTGTTTTTATCTTCTTGGAAACTTGAACCTTTTATCAGTATGTAATGGTCTTTTTTTCCTCTAGTAATGCTTCTGACTTTAAGACTTACTTTCTCTATATTAATATAGCCACATCAGTTTTCTTTTAATTAATATTTGCCTGGCATACTTTCCCATCCTTCTACTATAAATGCACATTCAGCATATGGCTGAACTTTAAAAGACCTGTGACAGAATTTGTTTCCTTTAACGGGAAAATTTATTATGTTCACATCATTTGTGTTAGAGATACATTTAAATTTATATCTCCCATATTACTTTGTCTCTTCTGTTCTCTAAATGTCTTTTCCCCGCACTCTCCTTTTTTGACTTCTTTTGGATTGATATATTGACCCTTATTCCATATACCTCAGTTTGGAAAATACACTTTATTCTTTGTTAAGAAATTTTAACATGTACTGCTTTAAAATGTATTTTTTAACTTAACCAAGTTAAAAATTTGTAATATCTTTTTCTTCTTGAGTATTTAATCTGATCAACTATTTTATTATTTTCCAGTATTTCAGTTATTAATTCCACAAACTACATGTTAACGTGTTTCATAATCAATGTTTGTCTATACTTACCTGCATATTTATCATTTTCTGGAACTGACCATTCTTTCCTATATTTCATTAATTTTTGAGCTCATTTTGTTCTTCCTGAAATATGCCTTTTGGAATTCCTCTACTGAGGATTTGGTTGGTTTAAACTCATCTGCTTGCCTAAAAATGTCTATCTCATTTTTGTTCTTAAGGAGAGATTTTAATTTTCTACCTCATGTCTTCCCAAGGCTAAGGCTAGGATAAAAACATATTCCTGCTGCCTTTTTGTGTGTAAGTGGGGTTTTATAGTAAATCCACTGAAAACAATGCTTTGTAGGGATCCTTGCTTTATGCACCTATGTCTGATCTAACCTTCCCACCTTGCTCAAGTCCAGGACTTTGTCTTCTATGCACATGATGCTTTAAGTAGGTTTTAGACACTGACAGATTGGAAGATAATCCTTTTAAGGCTTTGGTACTAATGTACATTTTTTACTTCTTTTTCTTTGTTTCTGGGCTCTAAGAATCATTATTTCCTGCCAGTTGATACATACACAGAAATTTTATATACTTATATGAATATGTATACATGTAAATGGCACCCCACTCCAGTACTCTTGCCTGGAAAATCCCATGGACGGAGGAGCCTAGTAGGCTGCAGTCCATGGGGTCGCTAAGAGTTGGACATGACTGAGCGACTTCACTTTGATACATGTAAATAAATATTTTCCAGGATTTTTATTGTATGACTAAGTTTCTCTGGCTATCTTTTCACAATGCTGTTGGAGACTTAAGTCCATCTATTTGATGTGTACGTCTAAAACTGCAAATCTTTTAGCATGATGGAAAATTAAAAACCAAGAAAGAACACCATTGCCCTCTGGTGGAGGAACTTACTATTAGACCATATAAAGGAGACCCACTATAACTCAGCTTCTTATTTCCTCATTTAGTCAACAAGGCAGTCAAATCTTTTAACAGGTCATTCGAATCTGTCCCTTCATTTCCATTCTCTGAGTATCACCTTGGTCTAGTTTTTTTGTTGTTGTTGTTGTTAGAATTGCTGTTTTTGAAACAATCTCTCTCTAGTTACTATTCTTTCAATATATTTTCTCTGTACGTTACTTTTATAATACTACATTAATTGATGGTTTGTTTATCACATTCTTGCTGATGGTTATGAGCAAAAAACTTGGAGCCAATAAAAGGAGTCTGATTAGGGATGAGAACATAGTATAGATTCAATAAATGTTAGCTGAATCGAAACAAGTATTTAGTATCAGTTATTCACTTACCAGATTCATCTGGGAGGCAGCATAAGCACAGAAGTTCCCAAGCTCTTTTCCTGCACTAACAGACTGATGAGTGACATTCACATGTATCATTCTGTTGGCTTACTTAGATTTTTAAGAAACTTAAACCTATTTTAAATTGCAAAATACATGAGCAATATTAAATAGTTCAGAGTTCTGCAATAATGGTGCTGGAGATCCAGGTTCTCATTGTGGAAGAAGATAGGCAAGAAAGAACCCTGTGGGGTTGGTTTGGAACTGAAGGTATTAGAGAAACTGATGATTTCTAATAAATGTTTCTTGGTTCTTTCTGTTGAAGGGCCCAATAAGTAATGAAAAGCCAGCAGGTCTAGATCTTAGTTTCTAAACACCACTGTCCACTAAAAGAAACTAAGAATCTTTGGAGAAATGGCTGATTCCAGAGATGGGTGAAGGGAAAACAACACGATAAACTTGGAACATTTTGTGCTGGAGAGTAAGAAATTTCTCAAAGAACGATAAAAAAACACGTCAAAAAGACTCAGAAGTCAGCCTAAAAGGTCTCCCACTGACCAAATACGGAACAATTTGACATTAAAACAAATGAGAGTAACAGATGAATAAAATAGGAATTTATGAGTTCATACTAAAAGAAGTGAGAAAAGGAATGTTTTATTTATAGTAGAATGCCAACTAATAAATGTGGGGGAATGACAGAACTGGAAAACCATCATTTGGCAGCCATCAGAGTAACAATTCATCCAAGAAGCATCATTGGATGCTAAACATAGTGTCTGAAAGTTTGCTGAGAAACAGAATATTTACAGTCTCAAAGTATCTCCCCACAAAATGCTTGCTAACTTAAAAGAAAAAAATTAGAAACTTTACGGTGGAAAAATCTAGCAGATACCACCAAAAATAAGTGATCAAAATGAACAGCTTGTGATGGAACAACCAATACCATGATTCGATGCACTCAAAAGGACACAGTGTCACTTCTATGATATTTCGCCAAAAAGACATAACTCAATTTAATCATAAACAAACATCGGAAAAATCTCAAATTAAGGGACACTTCATCTACATAAGTAGTCTATGTTTTTCATGCCCTTGACATTTCTGAGAGACAGACTGAAGAACTGCTCCAGACTGAAGGAGACTAGAGACTTGACAATTAAATGGAATGTGTCATTCTGGATTGAATCCTGGACCAATTCACCCCTGCCCCTCTCCCCAGCCATTACTGGAACAACCAGTGAAATGTGGAAAATATTAGATACACTGTATTAATGTGAATTTTCTGATTTTGATAATTATGCTGTGGTTACATAAGAAAATATCCTTATTCTTAGAGAATACACATTTAAGTTATTTGGGGTAAAAAGGAATCACCTGTAGTAATATTCAAGTGATCAGAAAAAAAGCATTTATTCTACACTTATGATAAATAGATAAAGGGAAACTTTTTCTTTAGACTGTATGATAACTAATTAATATAGAAAGAATAATGTAGGTAGAAAAATCACAATTTTGTAAACATCACAGTAAAAATTTATTCAGACAAAAATCATCAAAAGATGCTAAATCTAGGAGGGGAAGGTTTGACAAGGAATAGAATATCAATCAACTGGTCTCAAAGTTTCTCCTCACAAATTCTCTACTAAGTGCAAAAGTTAAAACAGGAACTATACAGTGGAGAAAGTGGACAACATCTTACTCAAGTGATAAAATTAACATCACCAATAAGAGGTGAGGGGACATTCTGAGAGCCTGGATATGACACTGAGAGGACACATCAGTCACAGTATTTCAGCCCATACTGCACAACCCAAATCTAACCATAAGGAAGAATCAGGAAAACCCAAAGTGAAGAATAATCTATACTTCAACTGTCCTGTATTCTCCAAACTAATACTATAACAGACAAAGAAAGGCTGAAGAACTGGTCCAGGTTAGGGTCATGATAATCTAACATATGATCCTGGGTTAGATCCTGTAGCTGTAAAAAAATTTACCAATGGGACAACAAATGGAACTGGAACAAGGACTGTAGATTAGATGAAAATGTTAATGTTAAATTCCTGAATTTGATAACTATACTTCATATGCTTGTTCGTATGAAGTACTGCTGCTGCTAAGTCACTTCAGTCGTGTCCGACTCTGTGTGACCCCATAGACGGCAGCCCACCAGGCTCCCCCGTCCCTGGGATTCTCCAGGCAAGAACACTGGAGTGGGTTCCCATTTCCTTCTCCAATGCATGAATGTGAAAAGTGAAAGTGCATATGTAGTATTAAAGGGTATTATGTCTGCAATGTATTCATCATGTGGTCAAAAAAATGTGTAAGGAGACAGAAAATGGTAAAGGAAATAGGAGAAACATTAACAACCTGAAGTGTAGAATAATGTATGTATTTCTTCTGCTTGAAATTCTCAAGAAATAAATATGCATCTATGCATGTAAATACATATTTCTAGGATACGAAAATTATTAGTACTCTCCTGCTCCCCCAGGTAAAGGAATTAGAAGCTAAAAAGTACTAGGTAGTTGGCATGAGGCTGTAAAGAGTTAAGTCTCTCTTCTCAACACTTAGTTCTACTCCAAAGAGAAAAACCGTATCTGTGGCTTCAAATGTTTTCTATTTGTATACATAAACTTCTGCACAAATACGTAAATCTTGTATTATTTTGATGACTGCATATTTTAATGAGTGAGAGTACTTAAGAAGTGTTCTGCTGGTATTTGTTTCTGACATATATACACTAAATACAATCTGAGATTTTTAAAAAAATGTTATTTAACTTTTTAAAGGCTAGATATGATCTTAATCCTGTCACCTTAATGTTATATTTTCTATTTTTTAATTTCTTTAAAAATATTTTATGCTTATGTTTTATTTGGGGACTTCCTGTTTTAATACCTTCTATTCAATTTACGGCAGTCATATTGTTATTTCAACAATATGAAGTACCTGAGTCTGGCCATTGGATCATTTACAGTAGAAGGCTAGTCAGGCATGAATAGGAAATATGAGTTGTGGAAATCCACATCCCAGTTGATACCTGAAAAATGTACTTTCCCAAAGTTGACCAATGTAGCTTTTAATGGATCTGGGTCACTCTCTTAACCAGGTCCTATTATGTTTCCCCTGTGTTGATTTTGCTTTAAAATTCCAAGTTAAAGCATGAGAAGATACTTCTTGCCCTCAGAGCTATTATTATATTTTGCATTATCCCTGTGATCTTTCTGGGTAAGAATAAGAACATATCCTAGGGGGAAAAAACCTTATAGATAAAATTAAACAGTTAAAACTTTAAATACTTTCCACAGTAATTTTAAGACAAATAAAAATGTGGTATCTATACCATGTGTATCATCATTGTATCTAGTCTACCATTTTATAGTGATACGTATTTATACTGCACTTGGCAATGGGGAATACTTTTCTTGGCCTCCCACAGTAAGCTCGTTTCAAAAGCAGAAGTCCTGACCTCTAAAGGCAGCAAAAGAAAAGGCTTTGTCTGAAACCTGAAAGTGAACAGACAGCCCAGAAATAAACCCACACACCTAATAGTCAATTAATCTTCAACAAAGGAGGCAAAAATATACAATGGAAAAAAGACAATCTCTTCAGCAAGTAGTGTTAAGGGAAATTTGGACAGCTGCATGTGAATCAATGAAGTCAGAACACATAGAACACACCCACTGACCATACACAAAAATAAACTCAAAATGACTTACACACTTAAGTATAAGACGTGATACTGATACCATAAAACTCCTAAAAGAGAATGCAGGCAAAACATCCTCTGAAATAAATCGTACCAATGTTTCTGAGGTCAGTCTACCAAAGCAATAGAAACAAAAGTAAAATTAAACCAATAGGACCTAATCAAACTTATAAGCTTTTGTATAACAAAGGAAATCATATACAAAATGAAAAGAACAACCTACAGACTGGGAGAAAATATTTACAAATGATGTGACTGACAACTGCTTAATTTCCAAAACACACAAACAGTTCATATAATTCAACACAAAATCCAAACAACCCAATCAAACAACCCAATCAAAAAATGGGCAGAAGACCTAGACACTTCTCCAGAGAAGACATACAAATGGCCAACAGACACAAGAGAGGATGCTCAACGTCACTAATTATTGGAGAAAAGAAAATCAAAACTACAATGAAGTACCATCTCACACTAGTCAGAAAGGTATGTATACCTTTCTGAAAGGTATATCATTAAAAAAATCTACCAATAACAAATGCTGGAGAGGGTGTGGAGAAAAGGGAACCCGCCTACACTGTTTGTAGGAATATGAGTTGGTACAGTCACTATGGAAAACACTATGAAGGTTCCTCAAAAAACTAAAAATTGAACTAACATATGATCCAGCAATCTAACTCCTGGGCATATATTCAGACAAAACTACAATTCAAAAGACTGACACATACAATGGAATTTATTACTCAGCCATTAAAAGAATGAAATAATGTCCAATTAACATGATGGCCTTAGAGATTACTGTACTTGGTGAGGTCAGAAAGACAGATACACTATGATTCCACTTAAACGCAGAATCTAAAATATGACACAAACGAACCTAAGAGACAGAAACAGACTCACAGGCAAAGAGAATGACCTTGTGACTCTGCCAGGGGCCGTGGGGCGGGGAGGCGGACTGGGAGCTGCCAGGGGCCGTGGGGTGGGGAGGCGGACTGGGAGTCAGGGTTAGCAGATGCACAGGATGGATGAACAACAGGGTCTCACTGCATAGCAAAGGGAACTGTATTCAATATCTTGTCATATAGCATAATGGCAAAGAATTTAAAAAACAATGCATATATACATACAACTGAATCATTCTGTTGTACACAGCAGAAATTAACACAACATTGTAAATCAACTACACTACAGTTACAAAAAATAGAAACCTCAAAGCAGTCTTTTAGCAGTCTATATTATATATATATTAAAAAAAGAGTCAAAATGTTTGCTTTGTCTATTTATTTTTGGTGGGGGAGGGAAAAGAAGAGGAGGTTAAAAAAATGTTTGGTGTCTGCTTCAAAGCACTTTCGCAAAGAATGGTGATTCATTCACTATACATCATTATGGATGCACAATGTTCTTCTGGCTTTCGTGATGATCTGAATTCAAGGTGATATGCATTTTTCTGAAATCCAGTGTATTTTTTTGGACATATGTGGGTTGTCCCTTGAGTTCCTGTTCTCATATGAAAGGTACTGGCACTTTGGCTTCACAAATGAATAAAAATAACATAAAAACAACTTTTGTTTAATTTGGGTCTGGGCTAATTTATTTAAGGAACTATTTAACAATAATGGGCTCAGATATTTAAATGCCCTATGATGCTGCTATTAATTAAGGAACTTCTGATCCTAAAACTACACAACCAATAGGGAATGAGGGAAGGATTACAAGTCTGAATGCCAAATTCAAAGCCATATATCAATAACTTCCTTCTTACTTTTGCACTATCTATAATGTAGAGGGAAAAAGAATAAAAATTATATGAGTAATGATAAATTAAAAAGTGCATACAGAACTAGGAAAATATTTTTGTTAGATTTGTTACTTACTTCAGTTAAATAAGATGTTTGTAAAGAAAAGCTTGAGGCAGAAAACTAGTTACATTGCTGCTGAACTTCTTGACAGCAAAAGAAAGAATACCAGTCTACTTCCCTGGTTTACTTAAGACATGTTATCTTGTAACTTGAACATCTAAGTTATGCCTTGAAAATTCAAAGCAAAAAGTAAAATCATACGGAAAACCAGAAATTTCAATACATCTAAACGGACGTTTGCTTGTAGTTTTTGGTATCCAAAACCTTTTTCCCACACATAGCGCAGATGCCTAAAACAAACAAACAAACAAACAGAAAACTCACGTAAGCAATCAAGTGTTAACAACTAATTATACCAAGCAAATATTTAACTAATATCAATGCTTTGGTTTATTTAAGTCACTGCTGAAGGTAAAAAAAAAAAAAAAATTAAACAGCATCAGGAAAAAGAAAACTAATACACTTTTAACTATGACACGTTCTGTATACTTTGCCTTAGAAAAAAGAGCATTTATCTGACAAATAAGGCTTATGAAGGGCTACTCTTACACTGTGTTATCCAAATCAGTATCAAAAGAAGTACATTTGATATGAATATAGAAGTGGTATTAAGAGAAACTCACCCTTTTTGTAGGCACAGCCCTGGCAATAATGAGAACCTGGCTGGTGTACAGAACTTTTACAAATTCTGCAAGTGGAGAACTTATTCTTTCCATACGGATCAAACCTAGAGATTTTTTTAAAGAAAGAAAAATGTACAATACAATAGAAATACTCTTAAATAACCTCATTTAAGCAACAAATGTGATTAATCTATGCTTTCTGGGCCCTCTATAAAACTCTACAATTGATAGGCATAGCACTCTTCTAACTGGCTACCCTCTTAACATACCTGCACACTTCTGCCCCTTCCATGTAAGCTGCATGCTTATAAAGAGTCATCTGTACTTAATCCCAAACCTGTTTATAATAGTTGTATTTGTCAATCTATTCATGTGGTACAATTAAATATTATGGAAACTCATGAAATGAAGAGTACAAAAAAAGTAACTGATTCTATTAAAAACTAAGTGAATACTTTAGGATGACCAGAAAAGAGTGAATCATTAAAACTGCTATAGCATTAGTCATGGGTAAGAAAACTTAAAGATTGAGAAAAAATTCTAAATGGAAGGACTTGGCACTTGAAAAGTATCAGTTCTTGAGCTACTTTAAAGATACTGAAAATATATATTCTGGTTCTAATTTATATAAGGCAAATGATAAAGCAGACTCATATTCAAAAAGTCTTGTCTCAATGTAAAATGATTGATGAAATATATGTATAGTTATGTGGTCTGACTTAAAATAAGGTATGTGCATCTCTTCATGACTGCCTAGTTTAGCCGATATTTTCAATTAACTGATGTAAACTTCTTTGGATAAAAAGTTTCTATTAAATGAAAATGTCACCTTACTGTAACTGGAGTGCAAAATAATTTCAGAAGAAATACTTCCCATCAAATTGGCAGTAATTTTTTGTAACTGAACTCACATACTGAACACCAACACTGTCCAGACCTGGTTTCTTCTCTTGGGTATAATAAGATAGCTCATTTTCAAAGGTTAATTTTTCTAAATCCAAAAGAATTGGATTAATTCTTAATTAATTCCCACAAGGGAAGTTAAGAGTGAACCCGATTCTTCCTTTGAATAACAAGCTCAATTTGTTTGGACTTACAAATCTAGAGATTACTTTTTCTTAGAACTATATATTTTTCTAAAATGTACATTTTAATATCTCAGAAATCTTATGTACACCTCCCAAAGTGAGACATTTAAAATACGCTACTTATTAATGTCACTGAAGTAAGTTTGGGAGCATAAAGGAACTAGGACCTAAAACTGTATGTTCTGTAAAAGGAACAACTTAGTCAATAATAACTGAATGATCTTAGAAGACATCAATAGGGCAGTCAACAATACACAATGAGACAATGCACTGAAGTTTAAGTCTATTATGCTACTTTATACTCATTATTTAATAAACACCTTTATGTGTAAGGCACTTTATGTATTAGAAGCTTTATTTTTAAAAGCCAAAGATGAACTTGACAAAGCTTCTGTCCTCATCCAGTTGACATTTGTGAGAGGAGACAGATAGTAAGTAAGGAGACAACCACACTTTTAAGACAGCAATACCTGTTGTAGAGAAAATTCAAAGAGGATACTGTGGTGGACAGGAGGGGAAGGAAGGAAGACATTCGTTTAGATGCTGGTTAGGGACTGTCTCTGAAGAAATGACATTTCAGCTGCGACTCAAGTAACCAGAAGGAGACAGCTATGTGAGCTCTTAGGGATGAGTTCTAGGAAGAGGGGAGAGTAAGCAAAACCTCTTCCAGTGAGAGTGGGCTTGGCAAATCTGATTCAAGAGTTGGCTGAACGGGAAGTCACGGAGGTAGGAGGGGCCAGACCATAAAGGACCCTGTGAGAACGTGGCACAGGGCCTAGATTTTATTCAATGTAAAAAGAAACCCAAGCAAAGGAGTTACATATCCTTTAAGGAACCACGCTGATTATTATGAGAATGAAGTACAGGGAATCAGAGAGGAAACAGGGAGACAAGTTATTACAGTATTCAATAAGAAATAATAATGATGGTTTAGAAGAGGGTACTAGCAGTGAGATGAGCAGAAGAAGGTGGATTCAGGTTGTTTTTGGTAGTAGAGACACAGAACTCGCTAAAGGATATGGGAAGTAAATGAAATGAAGCAATCAGTGAGGAATTTTGGTTTGTACAAGTAGATTGAACCCCAGAGCCATGATGAGAAGACTACAATTAGACTGAAGGAAAAAGAGGATACCTGTCAAACATCAAATTAGAAAAGTCAAGGAGGCAACTGGATATATGTCGAGCTCAGAGACGTCACGATGAGATATACATGTGGAAGTCATTAACATACAGTTTGAATTTAAAGGTGCTGGACTAAAGTCACTTGAGGAGAGATAGCAAATTTATAAATGGGAAAAAAAAAATGTCTAGGATTGAGTCTACAAGCACTGAGGAAAGGAGAATGTGGTATCTTAGAGCCAAGAGAATAAACGGTTACAAAAAAAAGAGCAAGAGAGACAGCACGCTGTTGAGGTTAAGAAAGGTAAGAACTGAGAAGTAGCCAACAGTTTCAAAGATCGTGTGTGATCTTGACAAGAGTGGGTTTAGGAGTGTGGTAGAGACGGAGGCCTGACTATAGTGGCTGAAGGAGTGAATAGAACTTAAGGACACTGAGAAAGTCCTCTCTAGATATAGCTTTTGAAAAGTTCTGCTATAAAAGGAAGCAAGAAAATGGATGGCAGCTGGAAGAATTTATGGGGCTTTTAAAACTGAATATAGTAGAGCATAGTGTCAAAAATTGTTTTTATGGTGGGACAAATTTTTATCCCCATTCCTCGGTAAAAAAGCAATGTTCAAGAAAGTTAAGGAACTGTTTTGACTTGCTTAAGGATAGAACTAGACAGTACAAAGTCTAGATTCAAATTTATGTCTGACTTTAGAGCTCATGTTCTGTCTACATTTGTCTGCTGCCTGTGATTCATAGAGAAACTAAGAACTAGTAAAAATAAGTACTATTTTCTGGTCAAATTATAAAAATAATATATCAGATCAGATCAGATCAGTCGCTCAGTCGTGTCCGACTCTTTGCTACCCCATGAACCGCAGCACGCCAGGCCTCCCTGTCCATCACCAGCTCCCGGAGGTCCCTCAGACTCGCATCCATCGAGTCAGTGATGCCATTCAGCCATCTCATCCTCTGTCGTCCCCTTCTCCTCCTGCCCTCAATCCCTCCCAGCATCAGAGTCTTCTCCAATGAGTCAACTCTTCGCATGAGGTGGCCAAAATACTGGAGTTTCAGCTTTAGCATCATTCCTTCCAAAGAAATTCCAGGATTGATCTCCTCCAGAATGGACTGGTTGGATCTTCTTGCAGTCCAAGGGACTCTCAAGAGTCTTCTCCAACACCACAGTTCAAAAGCATCAATTCTTCGGCGCTCAGCCTTCTTCACAGTCCAGCTCTCACATCCATACATGACCACAGGAAATATATTGATACAGTGAAAAGAACAGGGTGAAACCAATAGGATGTAACAGATAGCTTGGTTATACACCCTGGGAAGTACCTAAGTCTATGCTTTATTACAACAGAACGAGGCAAAACAAATTCATTCCAATACACTTAATAGTAAAAAGAGTGGAAATTTATCACTGCTTTACAGATGCTCTTTTACCTACCTTGCTTTTTTTGAGGTCAAAGCCTTATTTTCATTCAGCTTTCTTCCACCACTTTCTGCATTGAAATATACATATACTTTAGTGGGTTATTTCTACACATTTCACATAATAACATAGCCATGCAACAAATAACAATTAGAATGTTCATTTTTTGACTTCTAACCAATCAGTTCAATTGCTCAGTCATGTCTGACTCTTTGTGACCCCACAGACTACAGCATGCCAGGATTCCTTGTCCATCACCAACTCCCAGAGCCTACTCAAACTCACGTCCATCAAGTCGGTGATGCCATTCAACCACTTCATCCTCTGTCGTCCCCTTCTCCTCCGCCTTCAATCTTTCCCAGCAGCAGTGTCTTTGCAAATGACTCAGTTCTTCGCAATCAGGTGGCCAAAGTAATGGAGTTTCAGCTTCAGCATCAGTCCGTTGAATGAATATTCAGGACTGATCTCCTTTAGGATGGACTGGCTGGATCTCCTTGCAGTCCAAGGGACTCTCAAGAGTCTTCTCCAACACCACAGTTCAAAGGCATCAGCAATGGCACCCCACTCCAGTACTCTTGCCTGGAAAATCCCATGGGCAGAGGAGCCTGGTAGGCTGCAGTCCATGAGGTCGCTAAAAGTCGGACACGACTGAGCAACTTCACTTTCACTTTTGACTTTCATGCATTAGAGAAGGAAACGGCAACCCACTTCAGTGTTCTTGCCTGGAGAATCCCAGGGATGGGGGAGCCTGGTGGGCTGCCATCTATGGGGTCGCACAGAGTCAGACATGACTGAAGCGACTTAGCAGTAGCAGCAGCAGCAGCTTTCTTTATAGTCCAACTCTCACATCCATACATGACCACCGGAAAAACCATAGCCTTGACTGGACGGACCTTTGTTGGCAGAGTAACATCTCTGCTTTTTAATATGCTGTCTAGGTTGGTCATAACTTTTCTTCCAAGGAGTAAGCGTCTTTTAATTTCATGGCTGCACTCACCATCTGCAGTGATTTTGGAGCCCCCCAAAATAAAGTCTCTCACTGTTTCCATTGTTTCCCCATCTATATGCCATGAAGTGATGGGACCAGACGCCATGATCTTAGTTTTCTGAATGTTGAGTTTTAAACTAACTTTTTCACTCTCCTCTTTCACTTTCATCAAGAGACTCTCTAGTTCTTCAGTTTTCACCATAAGGGTGGTGTCATCTGCATATCTTAGGTAATTGATATTTCTCCTGGCAATCTTGACTCCACCTTGTGCTTCATCCAGCCCAGTGTTTCTCAAGATGTACTCTGCATATGAGTTAAAAAACAGGGTGACAATATACAGCCTTGACGTACTCCTTTCTTGATTTCTGTTGTTCCACGTCCAGTTCTAACTGTTGCTTCTTGATCTGCATATAGATTTCTCAAGAGGCAGGTCAGGTGGTCTGGTATTCCCATGTCTAGAACTTTCCAGTTTGTTGTGCTCCACACAGTCAAAGGTTTTGGTGTAGTCAATAAAGCAGATGTTTTTTTGGAACTCTCTTGCCTTTTCAATGATCCAACAGATGTTGGTAATTTGATCTTCGGTTCCTCTGCCTTTTCTAAAACCAGCTTGAACATCTGAAGTTCATGGTTCACATACTGTTGAAGCCTGGCTTGGAGGATTTGGGGCATTACTTTGCTAGCATGTGAGATGAGTGCAATTGTGCAACAGTGTGAACATTCTTTGGCATTGAAATGAAAACTGATCTTTTCCAGTCCTGTGGCCACTGCTGAGTTTTCCAAATTTGTTGGCATATTGAGTGCAGCACTTTCACAGTATCATCTTTTAGGATTTGAAATAGCTCAACTGGAATTCCATCACCTCCACTAGCTTTGTTCGTAGTGATGCTTTCTAAGGTCCACATGACTTTGCATTCCAGGATGTCTGGCTCTAGGTGAGTGATCACACCATCGTGGTTATCTGGCTCATGAATATCTTTTTTGTATAGTTCTTCTGTGTATTTATGCCACCTCTTCTTAATATCTTCTGCTTCTGTTACGTCCATACCATTTCTGTCCTTTATTGTGCCCATCTTTGCTTGAAATGTTCCCTTGGTATCTTTGATTTTCTTGAAGAGATCTCTGTCTTTCCCATTCTATTGTTTGCCTCTATCTTTGCATTGATCACTGAGGAAGTCTTTCTTATCTCTCCTTGCTATTCTTTGGAACTGTGCATTCAAATGGGTATATCTTTCCTTTTCTCCTTTGCTTTAGCTTCTCTTCTTTTCTCAGCTATTTGTAAGGCCTCCTCAGACAGCCATTTTGCCTTTCTTTTTCTTGGGGATGGTCTTGATCACTACCTCCTGTACAATGTCATGGACCTCCTCCCATAGTTCTTCAGGCACTCTATCAGATCAAATCCCTTGAATCTATTTGTCACTTCCACTGTATAATCGTAAGGGTTTTGAGTTAGGTCATACCTGAATGGTCAAGTGGTTTTCCCTATTTTCTTCAATTTAAGTCTGAATTTGGCAATAAGGAGTTCATGACATGAGCCACAGTCAGCTCCTGGTCTTGTTTAGAGTTTCTCCATCTTTCGCTGCAAAGAATATAATCAATTTGATTTCGCTATTGACCATCTGGTGATGTCCATGTTTACAGTCTTCTTTTGTATTGCTGGAAGAGGGTGTTTGCTATAAACCAGTGAGTTCTCTTGGCAAAACTGTTAACCTTTGACCTGCTTCATTTTGTACCTCAAGGCCAAATTTGCCTGTTACTCCAGGTGTTTCTTAACTTCCTACTTTTGCATTCCAGTCCCCTATAATGAAAAGGACATCATTTTTTGAGTGTTAGCTCTAGAAGGTCTTGTAGGTCTTCATAGAACCTACAGCTTGTTCAGCATTACTGGTTGGGGCACAGACCTGGATTACTGTTGATACTGAATGGTTTGCCTTGGAAATGAACAGAGATCATTCTGTTGTTTTTTGAGATTGCATCCAAGTACTGCATTTTGGACTCTCTTGTTGACTATGATGGCTACTCCATTTTTTGTAAGGGATTCTTGCTCACAGTAGTAGATATGATGGTCATCTGAGTTAAATTCACCCATTCCATTCCATTTTAGTTTACTGATTCATAAAATGTTGATGTTCACTCTTGCCATCTCCTGTTTGACCACTTCCAGTTTGTCTTTATTCACGGACTTAACATTCCAGGTAGACTAGTCTATATCAACATTTTTAAAAATCTTCATTTAAAAGCCAGGTTTTAAAGACACTACTTAAAAATAAAACAATTTTTTACTAGGAGAATAAAATTTGGATAAAAGGCAATCTTTATAGGAATTCCCTGGCAGTCCATGGTTAAGACTTTGCGCTTTCACTGTCAAGGGGGTGGATTCAATTCCTAATCAGGGAACTATGATCCTGCAAGCTTCACAGCATGGTTGGGGATGGGGGGCAGAGTGTGGTGGCAGGAAAAAAGCAATCATCTTATTCCCCAGACTCAATGTAGGACTTTGGAATGGGTCTATATTTACTCTATCTAATGTAAAATCCTGGAGAAGGCAATGGCACTCCACTCCAGTACTCTTGCCTGGGAAATCCCATGGATGGAGGAGCCTGGAAGGCTGCAGTCCATGGGGTTGCTAAGAGTCGGACACAACTGAGCGACTTCACTTTCACTTTTCACTTTCATGCACTGGAGAAGGAAATGGCAACCTACTCCAGTGTTCTTGCCTGGAGAATCCCAGGGACGGGGGAGCCTGGTAGGCTTTCGTCTATGGGGTCACAAAGAGTCGGACACGACTGATGCGACTTAGCAGCAGCAATGTAAAATCCAGACGCCACTACTTTACTGCCAGTGACACTGAAGAGTGAAAATATTTCTTTTTGTTCCCTCTGAAAAAAATCCTCACTGTATTTAATGATTATGATGATGAAAACATTTAAAAAATTTTTTCAAGAATATAAAAATCAGGTGAGGAAAAGTGGCTTTCAATCAGATCAGATCAGATCAGATCAGTCGCTCAGTCGTGTCCGACTCTTTGCGACCCCATGAACCGCAGCACGCCAGGCCTCCCTGTCCATCACCAGCTCCCAGAGGTCCCTCAGACTCGCATCCATCGAGTCAGTGATGCCATCCAGCCATCTCATCCTCTGTCGTCCCCTTCTCTTCCTGCCCTCAATCCCTCCCAGCATCAGAGTCTTCTCCAATGAGTCAACTCTTCGCATGAGGTGGCCAAAATACTGGAGTTTCAGCTTGAGCATCATTCCTTCCAAAGAAATCCCAGGATTGATCTCCTTCAGAATGGACTGGTTGGATCTTCTTGCAGTCCAAGGGACTCTCAAGAGTCTTCTCCAACACCACAGTTCAAAAGCATCAATTCTTCGGCGTTCAGCCTTCCTCACAGTCCAGCTCTCACATCCATACATGACCACAGGAAAGACCATAGCCTTGACTAGGCGAACCTTTGTTGGCAAAGTAATGTCTCTGCTTTTGAATATGCTATCTAGGTTGGTCATAACTTTCCTTCCAAGGAGTAAGCGTCTTTTAATTTCATGGCTGCAGTCACCATCTGCAGTGATTTTGGAGCCCAGAAAAACAAAGTCTGACACTGTTTCCACTGTTTCCCCATCTATTTCCCATGCAGTGATGGGACCAGATGCCATGTTTCAATACTAATTCTAATTAAGCTTAATCAAATCAATTATTAATACTATGATGCACTCATTGCTTAAAATTCATTTAATGATTTTGCTATTTCCTTTCTACCAAATCAGGAACCCTGACACATCACTGAAAGAACGAAATAGAAGAATATATTAAACTGTTGGGAGATCTAGTATTCTTTAATGTTTATTAAATAAAGTATGTTGTACATATAACAATATTTCATTTCACAAATAATGTGAAAATGAAAACATTATTCACAGGAAGTATCTGATTCAATATCTATGTTTTAAAAGGAAAAATACCTGTGGTATTCCTTGCACCATCCTTCCATGTATCTGGAGTGATAACAGTACCAAGTTTCTTTTCACCTGTTATAAAAAGATAGTAAAAACAAGGGGGATTAGTGTTTACTATTTAATAAATATACTACATTGTGCCTTAAGTTCACAATGGTATCACCAGTCATAATATGTACATGCCTGTTAATGTTGGGGTCAGGGCCACTGAACTGAGACTTAAGATATTAACTGTGGGCAATGGATAACTGATTCTCAAGTCAAATTTGTGGATAACAGGATGGCTTATAATAGGCTTCCTCTGTACATGTATAAACAAATCTGATAAATCTATTCATTCCATAAATATTTACCAAGCATCTCTGATGTATAAGCCATTGTATAAAGTACAGAGAAAAGTAAAATGAATTAGATAAAGGTCTAGATTTCAAGGAGTTTATAGCACACTGATTTCCCTAACAGTAGTCCTTAGTCCACGTCTCACAGGAAGGCTATAGACGATATATGAATAAGACAAAACCATACACAAACTTTTTGTATATTCATTTTTAAGTAGACTATACTAAGTCCATAGCTTTCATCACATTCTCAAAGGGCTCAGAGAACCACCCCCAAAAGTTAAGAACTATTCAACTAAAATATAAGCTGGAAAATAAACAGTATAACAATTCAGAATTGTAGTATTAGGAGAAATCCCATGGAAGAAAACATAGCCTTGATCAGGGAAATCCAGGAAACCTTTGTGGGGAAGGCAATAGAGAGGGTTAGTGGCAATGGGACTGGTAAGAGGAGAAAAGAGGATGAAGGTAACCTGGATAAAGGACACATCCTGGGGAAAGGCATGGAAAACTCAGGTCAGGCATATAAAATAGTTTGGTTTGGATGAAGTGAAGAAAATAAGGGTTAGTGAAAATGAAGTTTAAAACATAAGCTGAGGCTTTATTGTGGAGGGTCCTCCAGAATGCTAGGCTCCAAATATAAAAACACCAAATTATTTTCTGTACTCTGAGAATTTAATAAAGAAACCATCCATGGTCATTCTTTCACCTAATATAAAAACTCTGATTCAAACTCACAGGCATTTGTGTTCAAAGTTTTATATACTATGGGGATATAACAAAGGAGATCATGTTAATTATCAGGATATGAGGACTTGGATCTTTTTTTATTCTCAGAAGAGTCAGACATACCTAACGGTAGGAAAAAGGTGTTTGAGGATATGACAGCTCTTTTTAAACCTATAACCAGTTTGTGAAGTCAAAAAACGATATTTTCTAGAACTCTCAAGGGTTAGCATTAGAGTCACCGAATGGCAACTATAAGGAGGAAAGTGTTAGTCGCTCAGTCCTGTCTGACTCTGCGACCTCATGGACTGTAACCTGCCAGGCTGCTGTGTCCATGGAATTCTCCAGGGAAGAATTCCGGAGTGGGTTGCCATTCCTTCTCCAGGTGATCTTCCGGACCGCAGGACGGAACCGAGGTATACCTGCACTGCAGGCAGACTCTATAGATTCTGAGCCATCAGGGAAGTCCATAAGGAGGAGAGAAAGTGAAGTGAAGTGAAGTGGCTCAGTCGTGTCCGACTCTTTGCGACCCCATGGACTGTAGCCTACCAGGCTCCTCCGTCCCTGGGATTCTCCAGGCAAGAGTACTGGAGTGGGTTGCCATTTCCTTCTCCAGATCTTCCCAACCCAGGGATCGAACCCGGGTCTCCCACATTGCAGGCAGACGCTTTACCATCTGAGCCACCAGAGAAGCTCAAAGACTTCTCTAAAAGCCAGTGAAAACTACAGCGACTTCTTTGAAGATGGTAAGATGCTCCTAGCCCCGTGCCTCAGTACTCTAGGCATTCATGCAAAGAGCACTTAAGTCATTGGGCGGGATCCTCATTTAGGCTTGTTAGATAAAGCACAGGACACCCAGTGAGATTTAAATTTCAGATAAACAAAGAATACTTTTTCAGTAAAGAATGTCGTAAAAGTGCGTGCTTTGGAACAAGGCACTTAATAGTAGTAAGGAGCAGCAAACAGGGCCAAGTCTCAAATACTGCATAGGACATATTCACACTAAAAGTTATTCGTTGTTTACCTGAAATTCAAATTTATCTGGGCGTCCGGTACTTTTATTTGCTAAATCCAGCAACTCCAGATGTTGTGGAAGTGATTTTTAAGATCCATTCCAACCCTGAGGGTCTGTGAAGCGAGGGAGCCTGTCAAGAAGCAGTACAGGATGATAGCCGGGGTCGAGGGAAAGCAACCGAAATAGACAAAACGGGGCAAAACTGAGACCACCCCGAATCCAACAGATACAGGACTATACGGTCATTGGGGAGGGGCCGGAATGGTCAAAAAGCAAGACAGAAGAACAGAGACTAGAATCAGAGGCCTGTGGCCGAAGGAAAAAACAAAGAGAGGGCAAAGTTCCCGGGGAGTTCAATTAGGGTCTCTCAGCCTCTTTCTCCCGGAGAAAAGTCTCCTTAACTCACATTTTTCGCACACCATCCTTTCCCGATGATACCCTCAGCCGCAGAACAAGCAGCAGCTGGAAGATACCAACACTACAACCAAGAAAGAACTCCCCTTCCGGGTTACTAAAACCCACTTCCGGCCCCACCGCCCTTCGCCCCGCCTATTCTGAACCTGGAAAGCAGGGGGAGGAATAAACGCAAGGGAGAAGGCGGGGCTGCCTTCTTGGTCCGCCCCTCCACTTCTGCGATTGGCTGTGAGGCCTTGGGTCTCCGCCCCACAGGCTGCGCCTGCGCGAGGCTCAGGGCAGTGAGTGGCACCTGATGGTGGGAGGTAGTAACCCTCGCTTCCGTTCGGCGGGCGGGAGAGATAGGTAAGCCCAGCCGAACGCCCTGGCATGCGAGTCTTCCGAGGCTGCAAGCCACTTTCGCCAACTGCCCAACTGGCCGGAAATCTCTGTTCCCGGCCAATTGGCGCCTGCCTGCCCCTCGAGCGCCGCCCTTCCGGCGTTACCCAAGGGTTGCCCTGATGGACTGGCCTCTTTGAGATACATCTTTCTGTGTCTGTACCTCCGTTTCTCTTGGTCTCCACGTCTGTGTTCTTTGATTATGCTTCTCAGCTCGTCCCTCGCTGCCCACGCTCCGGTCGGCTGAGGCAGGCTTAGGCAGAGTCCAGAGCGATACAATTTGGGGTGAAGCTGCAGGTTAATGTCCTGCCAAGGCTCCCCTAGGAGTCGCTCAGAAGGGCCTTCTCTACCTCTGCAAGGCTTGAGGGCCTGGGTTAGGTCTCACTGCGGATGCCGGGTTCCTGGCCACCTAAGAAGCCACCTGACCAGAGTCGTCCTCAGCTGGCCGGGACCTAACACAGGGCTGGTTTCTCAGAAGGGCAGCATTGGACCAACTCTTTGTTCATTCACGCCTTCCGCAAGCCATCTGAGTTTGGGTACTGCCCACTGTCTTAGGTCCAGATCTGCTTGGTCAGTTGGGATTCTGAAGGTGGCCCAGAAGAATATCTGAAGGGTTGTCTATTGAGAGAATATATTCTAGATTTCCCTCCCCGTCCCTCCGCTGAACGTAGCTCCTGTGAGAAACGTTTCCTTTCTTACCATTCATTCTCTTCTTGACCCCTTGGTGCATATATATCAGCGAGGCTAGGTTTTGAAATGGCTTTAGCACTTGAGAGCTTGAGACCGTGGAGTATTTCTTAATCTGTTTTAGCCTGTTTCCTTATCAGTAAAGTATTAATATTTGCCTTTGAAAAGTATAGTGTGAATTAATGAGAATGTTGGGATAAGGTGTGGATTTGCCCTTTTGCCCTAGTGGGTGCCCTGTGTGTGTGTGTGTGTATAAAATATATATATATGCATACATATGTATGTGTGTGTGTATATATATATAGGCTTCCCTGGTGGCTCAGCGGTAGGTAAGAGTGCTCAGTCACTCAGTCCTGTTCAACTCTCTGCGACCTTGTGGACTATAGCCCACCATGCTCCTCTATCCATGGGATTTTCTGGGAAAGAATACTGGAGTGGGTTGCCATTTCCTTTTCCACAGTGCCTGCAAAGCAGGAACCTCAGGAGACCTGAGTTCAATTCTGGCTGGAACAATCCCTTGGACAGAGGAGCCTGGCAGGCTACAGTCTGTAGGGTCGCAAAGAGTCGGACACGACTGCATGAATGAGCACATTGTCCATATCTATATGTATGTTTATAAAAGTTTTTCTGGACTGTTCACCACAGTGTAACCTGTGGACTATTACTTTAATAAAACTCCTTACTTAACATCAGTCCATACCATGTATAAGCTCTGTTAGGTAATTTGTAAATATGTACATACATCAAATATGTGTTTTATAGAAAGAAAGTAAATATTTTTCTTCCTTTCATTCATACCCTGCTTTTTGGTTGGAATCTGGCATCTGTAACGGACAGTGCCATTTTAGTATTTTTGCAGCACTGGGATTCCTTGGTTTAGCATAATGTTCTTTGAATGCTCTTGATAACACTGGCCACCATTTGAGTATTCCAAGTGTGTACCTGGTGTTACTTGGCGTTTGCTAGAAATGTGAACTACTGTGATGTTAGACAAAGGTCCATGATGGTAAAAAATGCCAACGGTCCAGCCAAAGTGTATTATGGGGTTCCTAGAATGCAAAGCTTATAATTCCAAAAGGGCAAGTTATTAACCTATGTCCTTTGTTTTCACCTCTGATTTTGGCAAAGAAAAAAAGGAAAGGAAAAGTACAATGGATTGCTTAAATAGTCCTAGCACATGAGCATGTTGCAGAAACTAAACACAAATATTTAAGGAATTGGTTAATGTGTCCTTTTTTAGGCTGTGAGAATAGTTTGTACCATATTAGTCTACATGTATATTCCCACATATGCATCTCCCTGTGCTCTAGCACTTAGACATTTTTGCCCATAGAAAACTGACTTTGGTTCACAGCTTATTTTTAGATGTCGAAGCATTTAGGACAATGCAAAAAGTCATTATTGTGTATGCTCTTTTCTTAATTTGTTTTTCATTAGATAGCCACTCAAGAAAACACCATGAAAGATACTGACATCAAGAAACTACTGTATACCCATCTTTTATGCATATTTTCAATTATCCTAAGCATCTTCATTCCATCATTCTTCTTGGAGAACTTCTCAATATTGGAGACACACTTGACATGGTTATGCATCTGTTCTGTTTCTGTAACTGTCGTCAATTTAGTATTGTATTTAGTAGTGAAACCAAATGTGTCTTCTAAAAGAAGTTCATTATCATACAAGGTAAGGCTTATTTCTTGATAAATGATTTTTAGATGTAGGTAATTTTTCTTTTACTGGAAGGATAAAGTATTAGGCACTTATTAGGCTATTTACAGTGAATAAAGAAGCTGATATTTTCCCCCCAAATCAGTAGTGTATTGCTTCCTGAAAGATTGTCCATAATATTTGATAGATTCTTGCCAGGAGTTCATTGGATATCACAGCATTGTGAACCTCTATAGTCATGTTTTATGTCAACATAAAACATGATGAAGATAAAAACATTTAGCAATTGCACCTTTAAACTTTATAAGACATTTCAGTTTATTTTCATGCATCTTTTGCATTTCTGAAAGACACAATGGGTTTTTTAGACATTATAAAATAACCACCTTGGTAGCTCTTGTTTCAAACATGGCCTTCCTTGACTAAATAGTAGTTGAAGTTTCAGATATTGGAATCTATTTTCTGGAATATTTATTACAGCGTAACACGACTATTATTTGAGAAGTCCTCACTGAACATTATTCAGTACTGTATGTATGCTATTAGGTAATTTAAAACATGTTTACTTCCCTTCAATATAAGAAGCTCAGTGTGTGTTTTACCATTAGATCTTCTTGAAGTCAAGTAGGTCCCACACACTGATTTTCAAACATGCAGGTCTTTTTTATAGTAATATGAATATGATTTGGGGAATTATTTAATATTGTAATTTTTGGTCCAGTTTTTCTAGGAATTTTGTTTTAAAATGAAAAAGATTTATTATTATAGTTGTTATTTTCTGTAAATATTTCACGTGTAACATTATCACACAATAAGAACTGTTTGTTTTTTGTGTGTCCTAGCACTCTTATTGGTAAATATTTCATAAATACTACTTAACAGCATAATTCAGTACACAGCAGAGGAACAAAAATGTTTTCTGACTCTGCTATTGGTTAGGTGTGTGGAATATGGAGGTCAATTCTTGTCTTTTAGGCTTTTTAAAAGTGTTGTACAAAGCATATGTGATCTGACTTCAGGAGCAAATCCAAAGAACAGTCCCCTGTACCACTTAATGTGGGACCAAGTTGTATTTGTAGATAAAATTCAAAGTATCTGCTGTCCTTCACGCACTCTTGATTCTTTAAATTGTTCATTTCTTTTTTTAGGTAACCAGATTTTTGAAATGCTGTATCTACTTTCTTACGTCTTGTTTGTTCTTTCATGTAATTTTTGTTCTGTATGGAGCACCACTAATAGAGTAAGTCTGAAATGTGTACCTTAAGCCAATTATATTTTAAAACAGTCATTGGTAAAACCAAATGCTGATTCTGTTGGTGATTAGAGAAATAAAATGGTGTGGTGTGTTCAGTAATGGATCACGGAAGGATACTGACATCATTGCCCTTCCTTGCCAGTGTTATTATGATCATGGTGAAATGAGTGATGTAATACACATAGACACACATAGCTGTGTGTGTATATGTGTGTGTGTGTGTGTATCTGGTTATATGTACACACAATAAGTTAATAGGCAGTTATTTTCTAGAGGGGGGACAAGACCTTTGTAACAGGAAATGGTAGTTTTCTGTCTAATCCATTTAGAGTAGAGTGGATGTCCGGAGCAGTGGTTCTCCAAGTGTGGTTCTAAAACCAACAGCATCAGCATTTTATCAAAATGCAAATTCTCAGGCCTTAGTCAGAAACTAGTTTACTGGTTCTTCATATGATTCCAGTATAAGCTAAATTGAACCACTGGTTACATAGAAAGTTCCAGAGACTATTGAGGAAAAAGTTATTGATCTAGAAGTACGTTTTCTTGCAATGGACAGTTTCAGTGTCACAGGGCATTTAACACTTCTGAACTATAGAGCCACATATCTGCTAGATTGTTTTTTATAGTTTACATTTCATTAGTAACATTTTTTTATAGTCATCATTTTGGTAAGACAGTAGGTTTATATTATTAAATCTGTTTAAATAAAAATGACACAAAATGTGTCCATGCACGTTTAACACTTCTTAAAAAGTTAATGAAGGTTTTCTTTTTTCTAGGTTGGTACTGGAGACATTTTCACTTGCGGTTATTTTGTCTGCTTTTACTACTGTACCTTGTTTATGTTTGTTAGGACCAAACTTCAAAGCCTGGCTAAGAATTTTCAGTAGAAATGGGTAAGTTATAATTTTATATTCTAGAGATGTTTGAAGTATTAAAAAAACTAACTAGTTAGTATTAAAAAACTAATGAAGTCCTTTTCTATTCAGGACAACTGTTTCTCAGCCCTGGAGGGTTCCCAGAGATGCCTTCTGGGCCCACTGCAGCTGGGGACTGGGACCAGGGGGAGGGTTGTGTGCACTCGAGGGGGACCCAAGCAGGCAGAACTATATGCCTCTCCCTCCACTTCAGCATGAGCAGCTCTGCTTTTTTTTCTTCCCCCTGTATGGTAGAATTTCACTTAGTCTTTTGTGTGAAAAAGAAAACTGTTACCGAAAGAAAACTTTGGAAACACTCCTCGGGGACACTTTGTCACTGTGATAAAATTGCTACAGATAAAATTGCTTCCATACATCTTATAACGTAGAATTGACGTTCATTAGCGAAAAATGTTTACTGTTAACAACCATAGTTTCTTGTTCACCCTCTTTTGTGGTGAAACATCCAAGTGCAGGTTTTACAGGATTTTATTACCTTAGTAGCTGTATGTATTTTTAGCATCACTAAGTTAAAATTTTAGCTTCTTAAAAAGCATTGAAATTACTTGTATCAGAAATGGTTGAGTCATAACTAAGAAAACTAGAAGTTAGTTGGTGCCCATGATTTTGTCCTATTTATCATCCAGCAGCAAAAACTTCTTGAGCCTTTAACTCTGTTTAGAGTGTGTACAAACAGAGTTTGTGGAATCTGAATCAGCTGATTCTCTCCCTGAGGGGCTTGGATATTCGAGGGGCAGGGATGAGACAAGCAAAAACATAAAACTAAATTTGTGCAAACAGTAAAGTTTTAGGAACTCGGTAGCAGGGGAGATCCCTGATGAGTGAGCTGTAATGGGGATGACTTGGATCAGGAGTCAGAGATTTGGTGAGACTAAGGGGAAAGGAGAGACACTCCGTGCTAGAGGAATGAGTAAAATCATAAAACTGAAATGAACATGGTATTTTTGTGTGATTTGGAAGAGAACAGCCCAAGTAGAGCAGATACTTGGCCGTGTAGCTAGACTCCATACATTACTTTTTCCTTTTGAAATGCATACTGTTTGTTCCCCTTGAGGACCATCTTCTAGTGTTCATAAAGTCTCTAGAAAACTAAAGTGTATTACCGTTGAGTACCTTTTCCCACATCATTACCATATTATTCCAAATAGCATTGATTTCTTTTAGCATTTTAGTTTGAAAATTTTAAACAGTGAAAATCAGTTGAAATCTTATTGGTTTGGATTGATGATTTATCCAGCTTTGATTTCGGTTTCTGATGATAGCACTGATGGTGCATTTAGAGTGATATTGTTATCTGATTGTACAGTCATTTCTACTATATGATGGCATATGCATACCTAAAAATCCTTGCATTATACAAAACTAAGCAGTAAACACAGAGCTTGTGAAGAAAATGAGATTGAGGTGCAACACTCAGAAAACTTCATCAGTAACACATCATAAAAGATATTCAGTATTCAGAAGAGCACGTGCCCGCGTGTTCAGTTGTGTCCGACTCTTTGTGATGCTGTGGACTGTAGCCCACCAGGCTCCTCTGTCCATGGGGATTCTCAGGCAGGAATACTGGAGTGGGTTGCCGTGTCATCCTCCAGGGGCCCGTGTCTCAAGTAGATATGGGAGGGGTTGCGTCTTGTAAGGAGGGTTGTTAAAAAGTTAAGGCAGATGGTGGAAGGTGTGGCTCAGATACATGAGGGGAACTGAGACAGCTGGGAGATGGGTTTTTTTAAAACAGTATGGAGATATAATTCAGACACCATATATGTCACCTATATAGTGTCCAATTCAGTATTTTTAATGTATTCACAGATATGTGCAACAGATATGTCAGTTTTGAATATTTTCATCACCTAAAAAAGAAACTGTTTCCTTTGGCTATAATTCCCTTGTTCCTCTCCCCTAGCTGTAAGCACCCTGGAGAAGGAAATGGCAACCCACTCCAGTATTCTTGCCTGGGAAATTCCATGGACAGAGGAGCCTGGTGGGATACACCATGGGTTGCAGAGACTTAGCAACTGAACAAGCCCTAAGCAACCACTAATCTATTTACTGTCTGTAGATTTGCCTGTTTTGGACATTTCATAACAATGGAATCATATAATATGTGATCTTTTGTGATTGGCTTTTTCATTTATCATGATGTTTTTGAGGTTTATCCACGTTGTAGCATGTTGTTAAGTCATGTCTGACTCTTTTGCAACCCCATGGACTCTAGCCTGCCAGGCTGGTCTGTCCAGGGGATTTCCCAGATAAGAATTCTGGAGTGGGTTGCCCTTTTCTTCTCCAGGGGATCTTCCCTACCCAGGGCTCGAACCCTGTCTCCTGCTTGGCCAGCGATTCTTTACCACTGAGCCTCCTGGGAAGCCAGTTGTAGCATGTTAGTACTGTATTCCTTTCTGTGGTTGAATAATAAGGATGCATAGGTACCGCATTTTGTTTATCCATTCGTCAGCTGATAGACATCTGAGTTTTCACTTTTTGCTATTCTGAAAAAGTTGCTGAAGGAGTCTGTGTGCAGGTTTTTGTGTGGATATATTTTTAGATATGAAACAGTTTTGTATTTTATGTTTTTAAACTTTACTGAGGAATAATTGACAATATAAAATTATACATATTTAAAGTGATTTGATATACATTGCAGAATGATTTCAAGATCAAGATAAGTAACACATATGGATAAATGTTTTTATTTTACTTGAGTATATGCCAAGGAGTGGAGTTGTTGGGTCATATGGTAACTCCACATTTAATCATTTGAACAGCCACCAGACTTTTTCAATGTGGCTGTTCCATTTTACATGTCCATAGCAGTGTGTGACGAAGGAGGCAATGGCACCCCACTCCAGTAGTCTTGCCTGGAAAATCCCATGGATGGAGGAGCCTGGTAGGCTGCAGTCCATGGGGTCGCTAAGAGTCAGACATGACTGAGTGACTTCACTTTCACTTTTCACTTTCATGTATTGGAGAAGGAAATGGCAACCCACTCCAGTGTTCTTGCCTGGAGAATCCCAGGGACAGGGGAGCCTGGTGGGCTGCTGTCTATGGGGTTGCGCAGAGTCGGACACGACTGAAGTGACTTAGCAGCAGCAGCAGCAGCAGTGTGTGAGGGCTCCAATGCCCCTACATCCTCACCAACAGCTGTTAATATTTGACTTTTTAATTATTGCTATCCTTATGGGTGTGAAGTATTTCCCTTTTGACTAGTGAGGTCAAGCATCTTTTCCTGTTCCTCTTGGCTATTATATGTTTTCCTTGAAGAAATATTTCTTTAGATCCTTTGCTCATTTTTCAATTGAGTTTTTATGTTTTTATTATTAAGTTGTTAGAGTTCTTTATGTATTCTGGATACAAGTCCTTTATCAGATGTATGATTTGCAAATATCATTTACTCTCTTTCTGTCTGTTGTTTTTTCACTTCCATGATAGTGTTCTTTGAGACACAAAGGTTTTATTTAATTTTGATGAAATCTAATTTATTTTTTCTTTGCTTGCTTGTACTTTGAGAGTCATATTTAAGAACCCATGGCCAAATCCAAGGTGTTGAAGATTTACTCCTGTGTTTCCTTCTAAGAGCTTTCTAATTTTAATTCTTAAATTTGGGCCTTTGATCCATTTTGTGTCAGTTTCTATGTATGGTGTGAAATAAGCACCTCCCACTTTATTCTTTTGCACGTGGCTTCCCAGTCGTCCTAACATCATTTGTTGAAAGGCCATTTATCCCTCTGAGTGACCTTGGCACCTCTGTTGGAAATCAGTTGATCATAAGCACATGATCCCACTTCTGGACTTTCAGCTCTTATTCCATTACTGTATATCCTGATGCCAGTACAGCACTGTCTTGCTTAGCTGCTAGATGTCTGAGGAGTGTGCGTGTTGTATGTGTTCATACGCTTCTTAGTTCACCTGGGTGCAGTTTCTGTGTTTACTCAGTGTTTCTCACAGACAAAATCACTCCTATTGTTCTTTAATATATCAATCAAATTGGAATAAATTCAAATTTTCAAAACAAGCATTATAGCAGAACTGACTATATATAAATTCCTAATATTTTAAAATTGAATAAAGTCAAACTTTAAAACTTAAGGGAAACAGAGTAACCATTCTTAGTTTCTCATAGTAATTTATCATGAACTTATTATATAGACATTTTCTGAGCCTCTTTCTTTTGATAATTAATTTTTTTGAAGTATAGTTGTATTATATAAGTGTACAGTATAGTGATTCACAATTTTTAAAGGTAATACTCCATTTACAATTATTATAAAATATTGGTTGTATCCCCGTGTTGTACAATATATCCTTGTAGCTTATTTTGTACATGATAGTTTATACCTCTCAATTCCCTGCCCCTGTGTTGCCCCTCCCACCCTGAGAGTTGAGTGAGATTATGAAATGGTAAGTGCTCAAGAAATGTTTCTCAACTGGATTAACAATTGTCAGGAGACATTTTTATACTTCATGCACCTATTCCTGACTGCCGTTTGTCTTAGGACTTTTTTTGGTTTAGGTAACAGACCAAGGAGTGCTAAGCATAGACAACCACAGGGAAGGAGGAAGGGTTTTTACAGTAGATTTAATGTAAAGTTGATTTGAACTTTGTCATGGGGAAATTAAGTCTTCATGTCTCTACCATATATTTGTGATATTTCAGTTTCCTCCTATCACTTCCCTATCACTTTTATCACACTTCAAGGATTTAGTATAGATATGTCACATGTCCAATTTTGAATGAGGTAGGAAATAATCTCGGAGAAGGCAATGGCACCCCACTCCAGTACCCTTGCCTGGCAAATCCCATGGACCAAGGAGCCTGATAGGCTTCAGTCCATGGGGTCGCTAAGAGTCGGACACGACTGAGTGACTTCACTTTGACTTTTTACTTTCATGCATTGGAGAAGGAAATGGCAACCCACTCTAGTGTTCTTGCCTGGAGAATCCCAGGGACAGCGGAGCCTGGTGGGCTGCCGTCTATGGGGTTGCACACAGTCGGACACGACTGAAGCGACTTAGCAGGAAATAATCTGATATAGTAACTTGTTTAGTGTTAGAGTTAGCCTTAAATGTTCACTTTTATGCAAAACATTTTAAAAATTCAAAGATCTGGTGATTCTGCAGTGTTAGTATGAAATACCTAAGAAAAACAATGACTTGTGTGTTATTTTGAAATTATTTGAATATATTAACATTATTTATATTGATTCACAACTTTAATTTAAAATAATGTTATTATAATTTAAGGAGGTTATATAGAACATATGAATAATACTTTTCTTTGTAACCAGTAATCATTTTCAGCAGAAATTAAAGTTCTGATTTGAAGTACTTATGCTATAGTTCTAATTCACTGAAAGTATTTAAAATACCTTAAAGTACTGATTCAAGATTTTAGAACTTTAAATTTTTATCATTTATCCTGTGTTTTAGTATACAAAACATAGTAGAGTAGTAGAGTTTTTTTCCTTTTGTTTTGCTTATTTAAAGTTGGCCCTTGCATTATTTTTGAAATATAACTAATTCAGGTGTTCAGTATAAATAGCTCAGTTTTGAATTGGGCTGACATCTTGTTCAGTATTGAATCAATATTTTATACTATTTTAAGTGAAATATCATTATATCCTAATTTTTAGTGTATTTATTTGCATGTTTAACACTGAGTAGATGATAATCAAATAAAGACTGAAGACAGCAAAGCTCTGAATTTGAGAACTATGTAAAAGATTCATCCCAAGAGTAAAGGGCCAGTTCTGACACTATTCAGATTGAATATGTAATTAAATGACACTGTTTTAACAAGACTTTTTCTTAAAGTCATGTAAAATTATTGTAAATTTTTTTTTTAAAGAAGCTTGAAGATAGAAAGTCATTTGGTTTCCTAAAAAATTCTAACAACTTCTTTTTGGTATAGTTTATTACTGAATATACTCAATTTGTACTAGTTTACTTCAGTTTGTTGCTTTGGTGTTGTAATTATTGTGGGGCTTTTTTCCCCCCATTTGTTGACTTGCTTACAAAGGAAAATAATAATTCGACTATCTTCATCCTATATTTTTTCATTCAAGTTTGCTTTTTCTTTTATCAGTTTATTTTATGCTTTTATTTGAATGTTTCAGAATCTGATTACTTTTCATGAAATGAAAAAATTTAATTTCTGAATACGTTACTGAATCTGTGATTATCTTGCCAAGGTAAAGACAGCCTATAAGCCCTATTTGTATAGTGAAAACAATAGGCCTCTTTTTGTCATCTTTGTGTTGAAATGGACTTTATATTGAAAAAAACCACTGTGGACATTAAAAGTGAAAGGACGGTGAATGACCAATTTTTATATGTATAAAAATTAGGTAATTTAGTCTTAATGTGGGTACAAAAATTTAGTAGCAAAGAGGCATTGGTTTTAATCTTTATTCAGTGGGGGAAGGGGAAAGTTTATGTAAGACTCTGTAAATATCTTTATTAGGAGGAGTTGTTTAGTGCCTCTTTTTTAGATAGAGATCAGTAGTTAAAAAGATCAACGCCATCTAAACAAGCACTGTTTTGATGACAGCCTGTTAACTATCTCAGATGACTGATAACAGTGTCTGGAACATAGATAGTAGGCATTTGAAATGGTTTATTTATTTCAATTAAGATTTGATTAAATGACCCAGATAATCATGATGGTGTGATCACTAACCTAGAGCCAGACATCCTGGAATGTGAAGTCAAGTGGGCCTTAGAAAGCATCACTACAAAGCTAGTGGAGGTGATGGAATTCCAGTGGAGCTATTCCAAATCCTGAAAGATGATGCTGTGAAAGTGCTACACTCAATATGCCAGCAAATTTGGAAAACTCAGCAGTGGCCACAGGATTGGAAAAGGTCAGTTTTCATCCCAATCCCAAAGAAAGGCAATGCCAAAGAGTGCTCAAACTACCACACAATTGCACTCATCTCACATGCTAGTAAAGTAATGCTCAAAATTCTCCAAGCCAGGCTTCAGCAATATGTGAACCGTGAACTTCCTGATGTTCAAGTTGGTTTTAGAAAAGGCAGAGGAACCAGAGATCAAATTGCCAACATCCGCTGGATCATGGAAAAAGCAAGAGAGTTGCAGAAAAACATCTATTTCTGCTTTATTGACTATGCCAAAGCCTTTGACTGTGTAGATCACAATAAACTGTGGAAAATTCTGAGAGAGATGGGAATACCACCTGATCTGCCTCTTGAGAAATCTGTATGCAGGTCAGGAAGCAACAGTTAGAACTGGTCATGGAACAACAGACTGGTTCCAAATAGGAAAAGGAGTATGTCAAGGGTGTATATTGTCACCATATTTATTTAACTTATATGCAGAGTACATCATGAGAAATGCTGGACTGGAAGAAACACAAGTTGGAATCAAGATTGCTGGGAGAAATATCAATAACCTCAGCTATGCGGATGACACCACCCTTATGGCAGAAAGTGAAGAGGAACTCAAAAGCCTCTTGATGAAAGTGAAAGTGGAGAGTGAAAAGGTTGGCTTAAAGCTCAACATTCAGAAAACGAAGATCATGGCATCTGGTCCCATCACTACATGGGAAATAGATGGAGAAACAGTGGAAACAGTGTCAGACTTTATTTTTCTGGGCTCCAAAATCACTGCAGATGGTGACTGCAGCCATGAAATTAAAAGACGCTTACTCCTTGGAAGGAAAGTTATGACCAACCTAGATAGCATATTCAAAAGCAGAGACATCACTTTGCCAACAAAGGTTCGCCTAGTCAAGGCTATGGTCTTTCCTGTGGTCATGTATGGATGTGAGAGCTGGACTGTGAAGAAGGCTGAGTGCCGAAGAATTGATGCTTTTGAACTGTGGTGTTGGAGAAGACTCTTGAGAGTCCCTTGGACTGCAAGGAGATCCAACCAGTCCATTCTGAAGGAAATCAGCCCTGGGATTTCTTTGGAAGGAATGATGCTGAAGCTTAAACTCTAGTACTTTGGCCACCTCATGCGAAGAGTTGACTGATTGGAGAAGACTCTGATGCTGGGAGGGATTGAGGGCAGGAGGAGAAGGGGACGACAGAGGATGAGATGGCTGGATGGCATCACTGACTTGATGAATGTGAGTCTGAGTGACCTCCGGGAGTTGGTGATGGACAGGGAGGCCTGGCGTGCTGTGGTTCATGGGGTCGCAAAGAGTCAGACACGACTGAGCGACTGATCTGATCTGATCTGAAATGAATTTCAGTGGAGTCAAATAATGTGGACATTTACTTAGCACTCACAGTCATGAGGACTGATCTGTGATATTTAGTCACTTTTAAGTTTGTTTACAGAATAGTGCACTATGTATTCTATTCTCAATCATATATATATAATAGAACTTAACTATGAAGAAATTAGCCATTAACCGTTGAATTCCAAAGGCTTTATTATGGAAATTTATAAAATGAAAATAAATCAGTGTCAGTGCTGCTATAAATCAGTGACTAGAAAGGAATTTATGCTTTTTGTTTTTTACAAAAGAACATTACAAAAATTCAAATAATAGAAAAATATCAAAAGTTAAAGATCTTAGAATGCTATATAAAGAATAGCCATTACTAACAGATTTTATATGTTCCAGATTTTATCTATGCAAAAATATATGTAATTTAAAAAGAAAACTGATTATACTAGTCACTACTTTATAATTTGCTTTGCTTTTCACTTACTGGGCTGGTAGGGAAATGGCAGCAACTTCTCTTCTCTCCTTGAACGTGAAGAACGTGAAGTCGCTCAGTTGTGTCCGACTCTTTGCGATCCCATGGGCTGTAGCCTACCAGGCTCCTCTGCCCATGGGATTTTCCAGGCAATAGTACTGGAGTGGATTGCCATTTCCTTTTCCAAGGGATCTTCCCAACCCAGGGATCGAACCCGGGTCTCCCGCATCGTAGACAGACGCTTTACCGTCTGTGCCACCAACTAATCATTGGAAAGGAATGGGATCACCATGATTTAATTAGCCTAATCATCAGAGATGAGATGAATGTTGGCAACTAATCATCATTATAAGTATTCCATGTACCATGATTTAACTAATTTCCTATTGAGGGTTATTATCAAATTTTCAGGAGAAGGCAATGGCACCCCACTCCAGTACTCTTGCCTGGAAAATCCCACAGACAGAGGAGCCTGGTAGGCTGCAGTCCATGGGGTCGCTAAGAGTTGGACATGACTGAGCGACTTCACTTTCTCTTTTCACTTTCATGCATTGGAGAAGGAAATGGCAACCCGCTCCAGTGTTCTTGCCTGGAGAATTCCAGGGACGGGGAAGCCTGGTGGGCTGCCGTCTCTGGGGTCGCACAGAGTCGGACACAACTGAAGTGACTTAGCATAGCATAGCATCAAATTTTCATGATATAAATAATGTTGTTACGAACATCTTTGTACCATATAATTTTGTATACTTGTACACTGATTTCTGTATACCAGATTTCTGGAGTAGAATTCCTAGGTCAAAAGAAGTTGATAGACAGACATCACCAAATTAAAATTCTAATTTGAAATATATACTTTATTATTATATATATACATACATATATATATGTATGTATATATATGTAGCTTCCCAGTGGCACAGTGGTAAAGAATTGCCTGCCAGTGCAGGAGACCCAGGTTCAATACCTGGGTTGGGAAGACCCCCTAGAGTAGGAAGTGGCAACCCACTCCAGTATTCTTGCCTGGAAAAATCCATGGGCAGTGGAGACTGATGGGCTACAGTCCATGGGGTCACAAAGAGTTGTACACATCATCTGAGCACATCTGACCTTATATCACACAACTGAGCACACACATCATCATCAAAACTCACACACATACAAACATACATACACCTCAACAGAGTGCTAGTTTCCCTGAATCCCCATGAGTGCTGTTTATACTCTTTATCATTCTCCCAGGGCTGCTGCCTACCAGGTTTTACCCAGGAAGCAGACTGTTCTACTATAGTTTCATCTGATTCCTAATGGGATGCATAAGCCCTGGTCAAAAATTTTTTTAATTTGTAGAACCGCCATTCATTAAATTTCAGCTGAATATTTCTGATTATATTGCAAAGAGACCATTTCCCTTGCCTTGACTTTCTGCCTCCATTCTCTCCTTCTGCCTCATGTCACCGAAAATTTGATAGAAAAGAACATCCAGTCCTCAAAATGCAACTTCAAGACATGAAAAATTGATGTTGGTTAAGATAGAAAGGCAGCTTCAAATAACGCATTCATTTTATCCAAACAAATGGGTAGTTTGGGCAGCCTGACCATATGAAGTATGGGCAAGTTGAAAAGAAATGGTCTGACAATGCCTAAAAACAAACTATAGAAGAAGAAAAAGGCATGTAGAAGATAAGGAACTCAGCCTGGAAGAAAATACTACCCAAGGAACAAAAACAAAAAAGCTCCACACAGTTTACCACCGAAAAAAATGTTATTAAGGATATTAATGCAATAAAATAAGAGCTCAAAAGATGAGATAATTAAAGAAAATGAGGTGGAGAAGGAAATTGAAAAATTAATGAAATAAATTCAGAATCCAGATCATACTATTAGATCATAAATTAGAAACATAGATAAATTAGAAAATCAAGTTGTAGCAGCAAGAAAGGTTTGAGCTAATCAAAATGAATGAAAGCTAACGGGGGTTGGGAAGAATAAAGCAATTAGAGAAGAAATGGTAAATATAGAGAACATACCAAGGAGATCAACTTAAGACAAGTTCCAGTTCAGTCGCATATTACATGTGCTTCAGTTCAGTTCAGTCCAGTCACTCAGTCGTGTCTCTTTGCGACCCCATGAATCACAGCACGCCAGGCCTCCCTGTCTATCACCAACTCCCAGAGTTCACTCAAACTCATGTCCATCGAATCAGTGATGCCATCCAGCCATCTCATCCTCTGTCGTCCCCTTCTCCTCCTGCCCCCAATCCCTCCCAGCATCAGGGTCTTTTCCAATGAGTCACCTCTTTGCATGAGGTGGCCAAAGTACTGGAGTTTCAGCTTCAGCATCAATCCTTCCAATGAACACCCAGGACTGATCTCTTTTAGGATGGACTGGTTGGCTCTCCTTGCAGTCCAAGGGACTCCAACACCTCAGTTCAAAAGCATCAATTCTTTGGTGCTCAGCTTTCTTCACAGTCCAACTCTCACATCCATACATGACCACAGGAAAAACCATAGCCTTGACTAGACGGACCTTTGTTGGCAAAGTAATGTCTCTGCTTTTTAATATGCTGTCCAGGTTGGTCATAACTTTCCTTCCAAGGAGTAAGCGTTTTTGAATTTCATGGCTGCAGCCAGCATCTGCAGTGATTTTGGAGCCCAGAAAAATAAAGTCTGACACTGTTTCAGTACCCCTAAAATACAAAGCAAAAAATAACTCAAAGATATGATAGAAGACAGTTTCCCCAGATGAAGGAATTACTGAGTGCATATATAAGGGGGTTATATATCAAGAAAATAATTGAATGAATTGGAGTTCAGAACAGAATATAAATACTGTATAAATATCACAGTAATGGAAGTTATACAGTGGGTGAAGGGAAGATGGAGAAAGATGCACCCCCAACCACTCTGGCTACCCCCAGATCCTGAGCCTAGTTGCTACAACCTCTTCAGGAAGGCTTAAACAAAATTCTACATACTAAGCAATGAGTCTTTATGCCTAGTCCTTTTTATCTTCTAGGCCCAGAACACTGACAGCCAGGCTTATACCATCTAGGCAGAATACTGAAATGATTTCTCTCTGAGAAAAATGGTACCAAAACACCTATAGATACTGACATTTGAGATTTCTCTTAACAGGCAGGGTTCCTACCCAGTTTCTGGAACAGTAAAGCCTATCAACTGAATCATGCTACTTGTATACAGTGATCATCCAGCCGGCTGTTTAGAGTTTCACTTTTTTTGTTGTCTTTTTAAAAAGCATATTATTGAAATATAACTTCAAGCCATAAAACTCACCCATTTAAAGCATACAGTTCAAGGGGACTTCCCTGGTGGTCCAGTGGTTAAGACTCCACGCTTCCACTGCAGGGGACAGAAGTTCAATCCCTGGTTGGGTAACTAAGATCCCCCATAACGGCCAAAAAATAAAGCAATAAAATGTATAGCTCGATAGTTTTTTTGTGTAGGTACTGTTTTATAACCATCAGCACAATCTAAGAACATTTCATCATCCCAAAAGAAATACCTGTTAACAGTCGTTCTCCATTCCCACCCTTCTCTCCCACCCACCCCCTTACTCTCCATCCCAGACAAACACTAAAGTACTTTGTGTCTCTATAAATTTGCCTTTTATGGACATTTCATATATAGTGTTTTACATTTAAGTAGAATGGTAACTGAAGAATCACTAGACATTTGAAGAACACCTCTAAGCTAAAAACCAGAAATGCAAACAACGAAAAAGAAACTCAGTGGAAATAAAAGCACTGTAAGAACCAGAAGATAACTTTAAAAAATGTATATTTTTACATCCATAAACATGAACAGGAGGTAATCAAAAGGAATATTCAGAGAAGAAAGCTTCTTGGGAATTAAAAAATTCAACAGAAGTAGGGACAAAGTTGAAACGATCCTTTAGTCAAACAAAAAGGCAAAGATATGGGAAATGAGTTAAAAAGTAAGAAGATTAGAGACTTAATTCATAATGATATTATCCCCAGCAAAAGAGTAAGAAAAACAAAATTCTTAAGGGACCTGGGCATCAAACAGCAAGTCTTCAAATGAAAATTTCAAGAACTAAAAACCTGAGAGCCTATATTAAGAAAGCCCATGTGTATTTTTGGCATAATGGACGAAAAGACCCACTCCAAGACATGTTAATGTGAAATTTTAGATAACAAGAAATAAAGAGATGATTCTAGAGGCTCCCAGAAAGGATGGTGGGAGAGTGGGGCGTAGAGAACATGTTACTTAGAGAGAACTGGGAGCCAGATGGCCCTGAACTTCTCAAGCAGGAATCAGAAAACAGTGGAGCAATGCCTTCAACATTCTGAGACAAAATGATTGCCAACAATTACAGTAAAGTCACTGTCAGACTTTAAACATCTCTAAAATCTGTTTTCCCCCTACATTTTCTCAGGAATATGTTAAAGGATGTACTTTAAAAGAACGGGGAGATAGAAGGAAGATGTCTTGAAATTCAGGAAAATGCAGACCCAGGAACACTGATAGAGGCAAAGGGAATTCACGAGATGGTGTAGGGCACGCACAGGAACACAGTTGTGCCTCAGGCTTTTTAATTTTAAAAAGATAGTCTACAGATTTCTTCTAATTTTTAAATTAGGTCTAGGTTCCATTTTTTTCTGCATTTGTTGTACGTAAGATCATAAACACTCTTCATACATCAAACAAACAAAATAGAGGACAACCTCTTGGATATTTGTCCTTCCCTGGAGAAGGAAATGGCACCCCACTCCAGTATTCTTGCCTGGAGAATCCCATGGATGGAGGAGGTTGGTGGGCTACAGTCCACGGGTCGCAAAGAGTTGGACAGGATTGAGCGACTTCACTTTCATTTTCACTTTTCTTGGATATTTGCCCTTATTTTGATGACCACAAGTGTGCTTATAACAATGAAAAAGTGTGAGACATGAATCTTGCCCCTTAGCCCAAGGAACTTGGAGCTTAGATTAGATGTGTACATAGATCTTATTAGACTTAACTCATATTGCTGACTGGATTTAAAACCTTCAGAGACTTCTTTTGACTTAAAAAAATTTGACTTTTAAGGCTTTTATAAAATCCTAAGCCTAAATCTACCACAATGAGATACCACTTCATCACTACTAAGATGGCTATTATCAGTAGTAGCAAGTATTAGCAAGGATCTGGAAATTGGAACCCACAGACACTGCTGATGGGAATATAAAATAACTCAACTGCTTTGGACGATAGTCTGGCAGTTCCTCAAAAGGTTAAACACAGAGTTATCAGCAAGTCTGTTCCTTAGTATATCCCCAAGAAAAATGTATGTCCACACAAAACTTATACATGAATGTTTATAGTAGCATTAGATGTAATAGCCAAAAAGTCAAAACAACCCAGGTGTCCATCAACTAATGTGTATAAAAAATAAAATGTGATATATCTGTATAACAAAATATTATTTGGCAATAAAAGGGAATGACATTTTTACGTGCTACAAAATTGATGAACCTTGGAAGCTGTGCTAAATGAAATAATCCAGTCGCAGAAGACCACACATTGATTTCATTTGCATGAAATGTTCAGAATAGGCAAATCCATAGAGACAGAAAGTGGATTAGTGATCTAGAGGGAAGGGGAAATTGGGAGTGACTGCTAATATAAAGGCTTTTGTTTTGTGGGTGATTGTGCAATTTTGTTAATATACTAAAAACATTGAATTGTGCACTTTAAGTGAATCGTATGGCTGGAAAAGGTTTCTCTGTAGCATTTTTTTTTTTTAATTGTATTCAATAAAGCCATTATTTTTTTTTTTTAAATCCTACGATAACCTACTTTTCCAGTGTTGTTACCTATTCTTCCACTTGGGCTCAACCAATTTTACTTAACGTTTTTTTAACCTATAGTATATCTCTTTCTCCATTTCTTCAAGACCAAATTCCGCCCATTCTTCCAAATTCAGCTGAACTTCCTCTTTCGTAAAAAACGAAAAAAAATAAAACTCTTCTTAGCAGAAAGTAAACTCTGCTCTCAATTTTGTATCTCTCAGCAAATCACTTTACACATTGCAATACCAAGAAGTGTGTGTTTTGGTAAAAGGTAGTCAACATTTCTCAGCAACATAAAGTAAAAAATTACCTTAGACAAACCTTTAAATTGCCTGAATCGTACAATTCTCTCTTTACATTCAACTCATCAGTTTTTTCACCTCTTAAGACTGGAATAGATCTCTGTTCTGTTGAATGTTAGTTGAAGAAATTGACTTTTATTTTTAAGTGTTACACAAAATAGAAAAGAACAATTAAGCCCAACAAATAACACAGATTTGGATGTATGGGGATTGCCTCCAATCCTTCCAGCCCCAGTTTTCAATAGAAACAGGCTGAAGCTGTTAACTCGTGTAGGTGAGGGAAAGGCAGTAATGAGATGGGTAGGTGATGGGATGTTGGTTTACGGACTGACTTGTCATTCCGGATGGTTTTAATTCAGTGTACATTTTGTGTATAGTCATTAGCCTGTTTCTAAAGCAGTCATCTAACAAAGCAAATGTTTCCCCCTTTACCACACTAATGGAAGAAACTGCTTTTCATAAACTTCAGAATAACTAAACACTGCATTTGAAACAATTGAATATTTGGACTCCAGTTACTGCATTTTGGGGGAGTGGTTTACTTCACTGTAATGAGATTCTTATTCCATGCAGTTAAGTGATCACATCAGGGGCAGACTGAAGCCAAGACTTACTAAGAGACAGATAGAATTATGTCTTTCCACCTTTACACTGTAAGATGTGCACTTAATAAATAAGAATGGTAGGCCAAAGCAGTGGATCTTTTGTAATATTTTGTTCTCATTCTCTACTCCTTCCCCACCAAATAGAGTTGATTTTCTTAAATGAAATGTGCCATAAGGGACTAGTTGAATAAATGATTCTTCCTTGGGACAATGGAATACTAGTAAAACTGTTAACAGGGGAAGATATACAGCAAAACTGTGTTTATGACATGGTACATTTGTTTTATTTTGAAGGGTTTATACATACATGTGTGCATATAAGCAGATGTGCATATATCATTCTAAACAATATTGTGTGGTTCTGTGTGTATAAAATATTTCTGGAAGGATATGTACTTAGTTGGTAATAGTCATTTCTGGGAAAACGAACCAAAGTTGATAATAAGGGTGAGAGGAGGACTTAGCATTCATTGCAAATACTCTTTTGTATTATTTGACTTTCAGTATGTGTATATGTTATTTTTCTACCTGAAAATCACTTATATCTTCTTGCCAATTAATTGTTAATGATTCATAGCAAATATTTATGCGTCAATTTGAGATGCTTATTTGAAATGAACAGAACATGTGCATATGTATGGTGTTAATATGTGCTCTTTGTTTGATTTCCCAGCAGCTGAGATCTGTTCCACCAATGATTTATATATTTGTGCTTTACAGAGTTACGTCCATTTGGGAGAATAGTCTTCAGATCACTACAATTTCTAGTTTTGTAGGAATATGGCTTGGAGCCTTTCCTATTCCACTGGATTGGGGAAGACCATGGCAGGTTGGTTTCAACTCCTTAAAGCAGCAAAGTAAATGTTTGTACAGTGAGGGTAAAACTGATGACGCCAACGAGTGTATATATAAATTGTTTCATTGTTCAGTTAAGTAGGGATGTCAGTTCCCTCTGTCACTGTAATCTGGGGGACTTCTTGGGGCCTCAGTGCTACAGGTATCCATATTAGCCTGTTTTTGTCTTCCAGCACTGTTTTAAGATATAGCAAAATTGATTTTGAAATAAGTGTTTGTGAAATTAGAGGAAACTTATAAACATCAGATTTTTCATTTTCTATCACAATAGGGTATAGCTATTAAGCTAGGTGAAGCACCGTAAGTATTCTCTTTATCTGCATTTTACAGATGAGAAAACTGATACCTAGAGGACATGTGATATTTCCAAGGTCACTGAGCTAGTGATGAATACATCTTTGTCATAGTTTTTAATGGCTTTATAGTAAATCATTATATAGTTATTCCAAAATTTAACAAATTCGCTATTGATCATTTAAGTTATTGCTAATAATTTACTATTTTTACTATTTTACTGTTATAAACAATGTTATGATAAAGATCTTTTAATCTGTATCTTAATGGATGTTTCCAATTATCAAGATAATTTCTCCTAAATCAAGCTTAGTATTAAAAAATAAATACTTTCTTTTTCCAAAATGAGAATTTTTCTCTTGATTACAAAGACAGTATACATTTATTTAGAAAACTTTAGCAGTACTAATAATTATAAAAAGTAAGTAAAAATATCCAACCATCCAGAGGCAGCTCCCATTTGTGTTTTGGTGACAATCTTTGCAGCTCTCTCTTTGTATAACTATTCATAGTATACATATTATTTTTAATCTGTTTCTTTCCCCTTCAGCAGTATATTGTGGAACTCATTCCATGTCAGTGACAAGTTTCATGGGTATAATACTGTATTATTTGTGTAAAATCATATATGAATTTCTTATGAATGGATATTTAGATTATTTACAGTTTTCACTATTATTATCATAATTATCATAAAGCATACATCCTTGCAGTTTTGTCCAGTTTTCTCCTTAAATTTTTCTTAGTTTGTCCAGTTTTCTCTTTAAAATAAATTCCTAGGTAGTGAATCTCTAATATGTGTCTCACTTTCCAAAGGCCATTGAGGGAGCTAGATTGTATGTCTTGCACTTAACTGCCTACTTTTTAAGTCCATTCTTTGTGGTTTCTATTAGATGTTGTGTCTCCCTAACAAGTGAGTTGTTGTTTTACATTCAGTAAGTCTGGAAGGTTGGCCCATCCCTGTAATAGTTCTTCACCTACTTATATGTTATAGAAATCCCTGGAGGTTTAGCATGTGTGGTGTCACTGATACCATTCCCAAGGTTATAGTATTAATAAAGGTTTCTTTTATACTCTCTTGGCCATCTCAGTGATTGCTGGGAAATAGAGATTCATTTGTACTCAAGTTACCATCTTATGAAACTTAATTTCATTCAGTAGTGTCATAATATCTAAATTGGAGAACAGTCAAAATCACTGAAAAGTGTACATAGGAAGTTGTGTCTTTATCCCTTATTTCAGATATATGAAATTAAATCTAATACAAAGTATCAGTATATAATGTACCATGGGCCATCAGCTTATGAGTTGGTAAGGTAACATGTAATTAGCTTGTTAGTTTGCTTATAGATGGAATATTTTGGAGTGTAAAAGTTTGCTATCTTGCTGTTGTTGTTCAGTCGCTAAGTTGTGTCCAAGTCTTTGCAATCCCATAGACCACACCAGGCTTCCTTGTCCCTCACTATCTCCTGGAGTTTGCTCAAACTCACGCCCATCGAGTCGGTGATGCCATCCAACCATCTCATCCTGTGTTGCCCCCTTCTCTTCCTGCCCTCAATCTTTCTCAGCATCGGGGTCTTTTCCAATGAGTTGACGCTTTGCATCTTACACCTGTATAAATCGTCTTAAGACTATGCAGGGACATCCCTGGTGGTCCAGTGGTTAAGACTTCGCCATCTGGTGCAGGGGACATGGGTTTGATCCCTGATTAAGAAACTAAGATCCCACATACTATGTGGTGCAGCCAAAGGCGGGAGGAACGACAGGCAAAAAAGACAGTGCAGAAGTAGATGTTCAGTTATGGGGAGTAGATGCATCTGTCTAAAATCTGGGTTTAGGTTTGTGAAGAAAATATATATTTCAGTTATTTACAATCCAATTATCCATTTTTGACTGTTTAGGCTTCTAGCTAGTGACTCTCATTTTTCTACCTCAGTTCTTATTTACAGTAAGAGGTGAACTGGATCCAAATTAATGGTATCAGACTTTTTAAATTAATATAAATTTTCTATTTGAATTATTGACTTAAAAAAAAATTTCTCGCTAGCTAATTTAGTATGTAACAAATGTTGGTCTTCATTAGGAATGTTTCATTTGACTGGAATATTACTGGTTATTTAATAATCTTTACTATTGGGTTGTTTTAAGAGTATTCCAAGTTAATGAGCCACTTATTTACTATCATCTTTCAAAATTATGATAGATGTGTATTCACTATCATCTTTTAAAATTATGATATGTTAGAAGTGATGTATAATTAATCATCTTTTATTCACATAATAATTACCTGCCCCTCACCAGTTTAGCGATCATTTACTAATTTAACAATCATAAACTAGAGAAATGATGTCTTTTTTTTTTCACTTTTTATTTTCATCAAAATTTTCTGTTCTTTTTTTTTTTTCTTTGTAAACCTGACTGCACAATAAGCACTCAGTGTGGCTCATGATGCTGACAGAATCTGCCAGAGAAACAATAAACCAGATAAAAGATTATGGCATTACTTCAGAATGGAGATTTTTCTAAAGTAGAATTTCAGAAGAAGAAAACTTCTGTCTATACTTTATTATTTAAACTTTAATCTTATAGTATTAGGAAGACATTTTAGTTCTGTATTCCTTGTAGCCCAATAAAGATTTGATATGTTTGTGGTAAAGCAAGCTTTTCTGGGTTGTGATCTGATTTTACTTTTGTTTAACAAAAAGAAGTAAACTTGGAGAAGCAAGAGTATCTGGTTAAGCACTTACACTTTCTTTAAAAACACATAAACACAAACCACCTCACAAAAACTGTCACATATTTTAGTTCCATTTTTCTACTTTGTACTCAGTCTGACTGTGTATAAAGTGCCCGAGGCCAAGCATAACATTATATAATGATGTGAGTTCTGTATTGAGCAAGTTCATGAATGCTTATAGTTTTTAAGTTGTTTCAGAATTTAGCGACTGGAAAGGCCCATTGAAAATACATAACCTTAATGAAAAGGTTTTTTCACTTACTAATAGGAATTTTAAATAATTTTAAGTAATGACAAATGACAAAAGATTCCAGGCATCTTTATAATTGGAGGAAGCCTTCCATTTCTAGGAGGCAGCAAGATAATTTGGTGAAAGAGAATATGGTTGATGGCTGCCCACTATGTTGTTGGTCATCTTTATTGTTTTCTTTGAAAGTAATTCAAAGTCATCTTGCTTCTCTTCCATGCCTTAATTATTACATTATAAACATTGAATTGTCCATAACCCAGACTGCCTTCTTCACCCCAGAGAAAACTTATAGCTGCAGTAACTGACAAAATTTTTGACTATGGAAAATCTATTTACATTATAATTTGGTGCTTCCATCTGCCGTAAAAATAGCTAATCAGTAAGTATTTGTTGAGTTCTTACTGTGTACAAAGTACATATTCTATATACGTTATAACAGAAATATTACCAGGACTGGAATTTGTTTGGTAATGATAATTTAGATCCAGATTGTGAGTTAGATTCTGATTCAGATTTAATATGCTCTGAATATTTTCAGAATATATGGTTATCAGCTTTTCATCTGGAAAATGTCTTAATTCTTTACTTATCAAAAATCAGCACTTCACATTATTAAAAAAATTAGTACAAAGTTAATAATTGTTGTTAGTCATTCTAAACAAAGGAAATTTACATTAAGTTTTTAAACCCACATGTTTTATTAATGGGTAGACAGATAACAGGATTTTTAAGAGCTGAGGCATCAAATTACTGGGTTTAAACCCTGGCTCTGACACTTGCTGCTGCTGCTGCTAAGTCGCTTCAGTCGTGTCTGACTCTGTGCAACCCCAGAGACAGCAGCCCACCAGGCTTCCCCGTCCCTGGGATTCTCCAGGCAAGAACACTGGAGTGGGTTGCCATTTCCTTCTCCAGTGCATGAAAGTGAAAAGTCAAAGTGAAGTCACTCAGTCGTATCCGACTCTTAGCGACCCCATGGACTGCAGCCTACCAGGCTCCTCTGTCCATGGGATTTTCCAGGCAAGAGTACTGGAGTGGGGTGCCATTGCCTTCTCTGCTGACACTTGCTAGTGAGGATTAAATAATATAATTCTAAATTACTTAGTTTAGAACCCAACAGTTAACTGCTTAACTGATGTTACAGGCATTTGTGACCTATAAAAGGAGTAGGTTAATGACTGTTTTTTCTTAGCATTCCCAAAAAGCTGCCAGTTCATTATTTGAATTCTCCGGAGAATGTGTGCTTGTTTTATTTATTCTGCACAACGGTCCTTAAATTGATAGAGTGGATTGTTAACTCATCTTTTTCTTTGGGTATTTAGGGTATTTGGATTTCACTTAATTTTCAATCCTATCTGACATTTCAGATGGCAGTAGAAGGAAAACACAGTATCTCTTTGTTTATGTACCAGGCATGGGGCTTGTCATTGTCACACAAGTAACTTATCCTGGTAACCATAGTGCTAGGTAGGTTTCATCCTCATTTCTACACGTAAGAGAGCCAAGTGTGAGGAGCGGAGTATGCATCTTGTTCATCATTTCTTGACTGATGCGAGAGAGACTCGGAATCCAGTGCTCCAGGACACCATGATTCTCTTTATCCCTGTTCTTCTTTAGCAATGGCCATGGCTTAGATTTTTTTGAAAAAGGTCGAGTAATTATTATATTGTATTTCTTTCCCCACCTAAGAATCTCATTTAAATGCCACAGGCACTCAGTTGGTAGTGTATGTTAGACCAAAAAATTTAATGTATTTGTATGCGAGTATTTGAAGCTAATACATGAGGATTTTGTACCTAGAATACCAACAAATACTTTTAAACTCTGGATTTCCAGTTCTACTATCTCCAAAATGGAATTGAACACATAATCAAATCTCTTCTGAGTGTATTTGTTTCTTATAAAGTTAAAAAGCAAAATGGATGGAGATTGTCTTTAAAACAATTTAAAATTGTTAAATATTTGTACTTATTCCCATCAGATACCAGATAAATTAGGCATTGTTGTATTTAAAAATTATTTTTTGTTTTCTCTGGTTTTATCAGGTTTAAAAATTAATATCTGTGAGACATATATTCATTATTAAAAGTCACAGGTGCCACAGATAATACTTTAATAAATTGATGCTGGAGATCATTAGGAAAATTAAATGAATCACAGCAAATAATGGTAGAGAAAGGGATGAAGCCAAGATTATGGATTTAATTATTGAAAGAGTGCATATTTTTAGGTTAATTGGTGTTTCTGTTACTAAAGGTCTTACACAGTGTTTTAGACAAACTAAAATAAAATATTAATTTATATGAATGTGAGTTACATACTTCAAGCATGGGAAAAATACTAATACTGAACTGATAGAAAGTGGTTTAGGATTCAAAAGGTGGGCTCATTGTAGGGCAGTGATAGTGAACATGATACACTAGTAGGACTCCATGTGACAGAGAAGAGTGCTGGCCAAGGTAAAACTCATTTGCATGGTCCTGGTAGGGACCTTACGTCATCACTTTGACAAGAAGTTCCAGCCTGGAGACTGTGGACCTCTCCACAAATAGCTCTTCCTAAATCTGTGTTCTTAGTCACAGGAGAGTGGTAGAGTATTCATGGCTCAGAACAGAGTTACAACCAACTCTGAACCAACCAACTCTGAGTTACAGCCAACCAGAGAAATTATCCAGATGAGTAGACTCATCTGTTCATGTATTCTTACACTAGACAGTAGCATCTACTTTATGCACATCTGGAAAAACACATCATTAAAACCAAATTCAGAGGAAAATATAAATGATCATTTAAAACCATTTGAAGTTTGAAAGTAAGTAGGTTTTGAAAGATGAATTCTATCAGTCATGCAAATGTAAATCTATGGTAAGCATGATAAACAAAACATACTAAAATGTAGTTTGTGTGAAATTTAGAATTGCCTGGGTTTTATCTTTATTTTTATCTGAGTCAGTAATCCTAATGGTTGTGGTTTGTTCTAAGTGTTTCTAGGTTTTCTGATCTGCAGATAAGTCAGTTTTCCCTTGAGATTTCTCATATCACATACCTCTCCAAAAGTTATATTGCAACACATTTTTTAAAGTTTGTGTTATTAAAATTTATCTAAAAAATAATCTTAGTTTGCCCCTTAATTGCTTGGTTTATAGTAGGGGCTCTCAATACATAGTTTTGAATGAAAAGAACCATTCAAATGGAGACTCTTAAAAATGATAGAAATGTCTGCTATATATAGTAGGTGTAGTTTTTTAGAAATACTTTAAAAAATAGCTTTAGAGATGGTGTATTTGAGGAATGATAGTGTTGTAGATTGTAATTATAACTTATTTCATATGTGCCTATTTAAAAATATGAACTGAAAGATTATCAATTGTAACTCATTGATTGGTCACTTGTCCTATGTGCCAGACCTATGTTTTAGGTATGATTGTGGGTACCACATAGGACATTACCTCATTTGGTCATTACAGTAACCCTGTGAGGTGAGTTTTACAGTGATCCTCATTTTGCAGATAAGAAACCAAGGCACAGAAAGGTTAGGTGACTTGCCTAGGGTCATATTTTTGTTAACTTTTTTTTTTTTGAAGTATAGTTGATTTACAATGTTGTGTTACTTCCAGGTGTACAGTGAAGTGATTCAGAATATATATATACACATAGAGAATACTATTCTCTACTACTTAGAACATGCTTTCAAACTCTGTATATTAGTACGTTTTCCTTTTCTAATATGTAAAGCAGAGTTTTATAGCAGTGCCTGATCAGAAGAATGTAGTGTGGACTTCAGGTAGAAATAAGCTTATATAATTATGAAGTGTCTTTCAAGCAGCAATAATAATGCTTTTTCTGACAGAAAAACACATATCTGTATTATTTTAAAAGTTTTTTAAAGCTTATTAGGGTGAAATTGTTTTATTTCTAAGAGAAAAATAACCTATTGCCAGTACCATGTACTAAGATCCTATGTATCAGGCCTTTGTTAATGCTGATTATTTTAAGCGAACACTGACTTTTTTCAAGTGCTGAGACAAATAAGGAATTATTTGATTTAGAGCAAGGATAATAGTAGTACTGTAAAGCAGGGTACTTTCTTCCCATGATGTAGCTACTCATTTTTGTAAAGTTTTTCTTTTTGGCAGTAACTATAGTAATTTTACCCAGTTGCACTATATTATCTTTTGTTATGCAACAGAAAATTTTCTTTTATTTGGTGATTTTTAAAAAAATTTTACATTTATAAAAAATTGGATAAAAAGATGGTCCTTTGGTGATAAACACATGTGACTTTTACATGAATGTCTTTGAGTTTTCTATTTTCCTTAAACAAAACAAGATAATTATATAGCTCCATCTCAGATGACCATCATTTGGAGACATGTTTATAGCAACGAAGTTGAACTGTCTGTTCAATAGATACTGTGTGTGTGTTCTTAATCCTATTTGTAGTATGAGGAACGATAAATAGAAACATCTCTGTATGTGAGATGATACATTTAAATGGAAAACTTCAAAATCTATGAAAATACGTGACAAATCTAGGATTGTTTGACAATTCAGTATGATCTGTTGCCACAGGATAGTTTTTAAATTGTTTTAAAGCAGTTACAAGAAGGTTAGTAGCAAGCTGTTTGAGGAGGGGTGGTTTGTTGGCGCCTCCCGCCCCTCCCCAACCCCAACTCCCTCCAGTAGCCTCTGTGCCATTCCATCTTGGCTTATAAAAATCAGGAAAGTCTGCCCTTATATAAAGAAAATCTCTTGTTAAAAATGACTGTGTTATACAGATAAGGATTACTTACTTTAAGGAAAATCAAGCAGGAAAGTGTGACCTGTCACTAGCAAACAGTGTCCACAGCTAATCCAGCATTCTGATTTGTTGATGGCATGGATTCCTTGAGATGTTGAATAGCAAGTCTTTCAAACTTTAACCCCTCTTTAGGCAAAACTTTTAAACTTTTTAATATCTACTTCATTGCTGGCATTCCACCGGAGGTGAGGTATGGCAGCTATTTGAAGAATGTGTGTGTAAATGTATCTTTGTGTTTCCAAACAAAGAGCCACACTGAAATTACAAAGTGATTAAAATAGAATTTAGTTACCCAAATTGGAATCTGGCTGGATTCATGAGGGATTATGATTCTCCCTACACTTTGACAATGTGCTCTTTACCAAAGTGCAGGCGCTCACAATTGGCCGATGATGCATAAACTCACAGCAATGAGAAACAGAGGAAAATCAAGTGTTAGTCCAAATGTTTACATAGAGTGTTAAATAAAAACTACTAAGGTAAGAAGTTCAATACTTTACATAGGTAGTAAACTATGCATATTATTTTATTTGTAACCCCATGTGTTGAGATGGGACACTATTAAAGTAACAGTCACTTAAAAAGCAACAACCAACAAACGAGTATTCAATTTGGTACGTAAACCGAATAATTAAAATCAAATGGAAGCAATGCCTAAAGTAACTAAGATAATTCACAATAAAAACCATTAGTTCAGGCTCTACTTATTGGAAAGATGATAATTCAACATAGGCTAACCTAAAATGTACCTTTAGAGATCGAATAAGGATATAAGCAAAATATTAAATAAGATGTCAGGAAGTCCCTAAAACTATGTTTAAGGACTTAAAACTGATTACTTACATGCAAAAAAACTAAGTTTGAATTCATTCATACATGATCTTATTTGAAGCACTGTATTTTCATTCACTAGCAAAATTCATGTCAGTAAGATATTTTTGAAGTATTTTATTTTCCATATATTTCACTATGTTGTTCCAGTGATTAGCCTGAATTTCTGTGGAAACCTAAGTTTTAAATGAAGACATGCTTCTGAAAATAAGGCAACTTTTCTATAATCTGTTTATAAACAGAAAAAAAGAAATCTTTGGTTTTAGTTAAAGTGGCTGAAAGGGTTTTGCAAAAAAAAAAAAAAAGAGAGAGAGATACTAAAGAACCAAAGCAGTGAAAAGGCTCTTCATAAGCAATAAGCAATGGGAAACTCCAAACCCCATCAAGGTCAGTAGAGTACCTAAGGCACCTCAGGTTCAGATGATACAATCATCTTTGCTTAGAGTTCTAGTAATCTATATACAGGATTTTTACCATCTTAAGAACATGAAGCCGAAAAGGTAATGTCCAACAGTGATTACTGTAAGAAAGAAGAAAACCATAGCAGTTGCTAGGAAGAAATATTAGAATCCATATTTAAAAGATGAGAAAAATGAGGCCCAATCAAGAAACAGAGATGACACTAGGGTTTGTGTTTCTAGAGTCCTAGTCCATTTCTCCTAGGGCAGGGCAAATTCTAGATTTTAACTTTATTGGCTAGGAAACCAAGTGTGAAGAGTTTCAGATACGTGAACTGAGGAAGAAAAAAATTCCCATCAAATCCCCAAAGGCAAGCTGGAAATAAATATATAATACTTTACTGTCTTAATTCCTTTATATCATGTGTTGGACAACTTGGCTAATATACTAATTGAGTTATACAGTTCTTTCAGTTCTATCTAAAAATAGCAGACCAATATTAAATGAGAAAGTTACATCAGATTCCATTTGAGCATACATAAGGCCATGATACTTAACACAAACCACCACTTCTTGGGAGAAAGAAGATATCTACTGACCAGTTCAGGAGAGAAAGCTCCTGACCAGTTATCCAGTAGATTCTCCACTCTTCAATGGGGATGATGCTTATATTTTTAAAAAAAACCTCTACAAAGCTCACATACAAGACAGTACATCCTAGATTTGTGACTGCTATGAGCATTTAAGGCTGTCATTTTCAAGTATAAAAGTTTAGTGTTCCATTACCCAATCTGTGCAATAGACATAGCTGTAAGCTCAAATCATGGAAATTAACAGAAGCTCACCAAAGACAGAAAGAAATCATAATTTAGGCAACAGCAAGTTTAAATGTAGGAACGGATGGGGGAAAAAATTATGTATTAGATTATGCTTCTCTGAACTGCATCAGTTGTTCACACTGAATCTTTGTCTAACACACTGTCCGTTACATGGCATTTGGACTAAGGTAGATCAACAGCAGACCAAACAAGGAAGCTTAATTAGGTAACAGAACTATCATTAAGATGGTTCACCTCTAACACAGTTATACGGCCTGTTTCCCTAGAGAAAAATTAGAAATGGCTCCAGTATACCAAATGAGCTTCACAGATAAACATGAAAAAAAGTTTTTTTAAAGCAGGACCTTTCACCTTGGGACCACCATGCACTGCTCACGGATGATCAATAAATCAATGTTATTTACTTCTGGCTAGAGGTAATATTGTGAAATGTAACATGACTGGATAAAAATGGGTATTTGGAAGCCAGCATGTCATTTAATGTATACTCTAGATGTGTATGTTAAGTTGTAGTTCTGTAACTTCTACTGTGGTTCCAATATCTATGTCTGAAAGGTGACATCAGTTTTATTATGAAAGCAGCTGGTTTGTTATAAATTCCATGTAACATGCTTGAATTCTAGGTCATTTGTCTTTACATGATTTAAAGTTTCTTGTGGTTTGGTCAGCATACACACTTTTTGTCTCATTTGATATACAAGCCAATGTGGAAATTAAAAAAAAACTACCAACTAGTTCAGAGAGCTAAGTTGAGTCCAGGATTATGACAAAGTCTGACCCAAAGTTTTTAATCTGTAATCTCAGCATGTATCTCATGCAGTCTGGGGAGCATCAAACTAAATCTACAATCGCCAGAAGCCTTGTTACAGTTGAACGCACATTAACTAAAGTGTGTACATTTTTAGTGTTCATGATAAATGCAGTTATGACCTTATTACACTTTTGGCATTCTTTAAGAAAGCACGTTAAGCTTTAATATAGAAATATTTAGGTTACACTTGTGCTCAAGTAATAGTAAAACATTTGTTTTTTTGATCTCATACATTCTCTCCTCAGGAATGGCCCATCTCCTGCACGCTTGGAGCAACCTTTGGCTACGTGGCTGGCCTTGTTATTTCACCACTCTGGATATACTGGAATAGAAAGAAACTCACATACAAGAACAATTAATTGGAGCAAAGGGAGAAGAGATTTCTTTGTGCAGATTCCATAAAGACTGTGCAGAAATGTATATGGTCTAGGCCAGGCAGTTCCACTTAACAGCACTGTTTTTTATGTAGTTACTTGATGTGATTGTAGCTTTTTAAACTATGAAACCCCTGAGAGATTGTACCTTCTAGTTGAAATAAAGTATTTATAATAGATTGTGGCTTCAGATGCTGTTTGCTGCTTCTTGGACCTTTAAGAAACATTCTTAATGAACTTTTACAGAATTCTGAGGACAGGGTTGGTTTTTTTTTTCCTTTCAAGTTTTAAACTGCTTCATTATAAGAGGTCTGGGTACAGCTGTAGCATTTCATATGCTTTCTGAGAGAAATGTACAGTTTCCTTGGCCACTGAAGATGTTTCTCACGTAATCAAACAACAGTTTATACATCTTGATCCTATTCTTTTTTTTTACTGTGTGTTTCTTTGGAGTTAAAATGGCTATGATAGCCTCATCAAAAACAGTCTTCAATCCCTTCTGTGTTAAAGCTGAACATTCCACATAGCAGCACGCACCTATCTGGGAGTGAGAAAAAAAAAATCACAAACATATAAAATCTTTTTTACACAACTGGTACCATACAAACATACCATTATAAGGAACATCATAAAATGCAAAAGAATGAAATTATATTTATGATAGCTAACTGTTAAAATATTAGTGTATATCCTTTCAGACTTTCTCTGAAAAATTATTTCAATCATCAAATGTTTACTGGATACCTATTATATGCCTGGCACTGTTTCTAGGTGCTGGGAATCATGTCTATGAACTGAGCAAAAGAGCAAAACCCCTGGTGTGTGATGCTTACATTTGCCTAAGTTCTCCTGGGGGAGGAACACATGAAGGAATATAGAAATGGTGGCACATGCTGTGGGTTAAACATGGAGGGGGAGGGTGCAGATGACAGTGGTGATGGTCAGTGAAAGCTGCTCAGCGAGGTAAAGTCTGAGCAGTGAGGGATACCTACTAGCAGGGTTTCCAGCCATACAGAGCCACAGACGTAAAGATCCCTGATGCAGGAACGTGCTTGGAACATTCAGGGGGCAGGACGGAAGCCAGAGTGGCAGGGGAGAGGGTGAGCAGGGGTAGTGGCAAGAGATGAGGTCAGTGAGGTAGCCTCAGGATAGTGACTTCGAGCAAGGACTTTGATTTCTACTCTGAGAGGAGCCCCATCCATCCATCCATCTGTCCATTCATTGAAAACTTACAGAGCACTGATTTGCCAAATCAGAGGAAGGAATTTGTTCCTACAACAAGGAACAAAATTAGGTCCCTATGCAACTCTCAATGAAATGCATTTTAGAGGGAGAAGAGCATGGATTAATAAATATAGAGGTAGAAGTGGTTTGGAGAAAAATGGGGAAGGAGATAGGGAGTGGGGACAGGTCAGGCAAGATCTCATTAAGAGAGTGATATTGGAGCAGAGATCTAAAAGGAAGTACTTTCCTAGTAGCTCAGCTGGTAAAGAGTCCACCTGCAATACAGAAGACACCAGTTCAATTCCTAGGTTGGGAAGATCCGCTGGAGAAGGGATAGGCTACCCACTCCAGTATTCTTGGGCTTCCCTGGTGGCTCAGCTGGTAAAGAATCCGCCTGCAATGCGGGAGACTTGGGTTTGATCCCTGGGTTGGGAAGATCCCCTGGGGAAGGGATAGGCTACCCACTCCAGTACTGTGGCCTGGAGAATTCCATGGACTGCATAGTCCATGGGGATAGGGAGTGGGGACAGGTCAGGCAAGATCTCATTGAGAGAGTGATATTGGATCAGATATCTAAAAGGAAAGGATAAACAGTACATCAGGAAGACTCCCAGGCAGAGGAGGCAGTGAAAGGGCAAAGGCCTGGAGGCAGAAAATGGTAAACAGCATGGAGGCCATGTGCCTGGAGCACAATGAGTGAGGCCGAGGTGGCTGGGCCTGGATGCCACAGTGGGGGTTTCATTTATTCAAAGTCAGGTGGGGAGCCACTGAAGGATTCTGCACAGAGCAGTGAGCTAATGGAGCTTCTATTTTTAAAGACTCAATGGCTGATGTGTGGAGAACAGGTTAACAATCACTGAAGCAGAAAGGTGAGTGAGAAGCTGTTCCAGTTAATCCAGGCACAGAGGGAAGGAGCCTGGTCTAGGCTGCCAAAGGAGGGGACAGTGAGGAACATAGGTATTCTGGATATATTCCAAAGCAAAAAAAAAAGGTTTTGCGGAATGGTTCACTGTAGTGGTATGAGAGGAAGAACAAGGTCAAGTGTGACTTCACGGTTTTTAACCTGAGAAACTGGGAAGACAAGCCTGGAGGATAAAATTGGGAATTCTGTATTGGACGTGTTAATTTTGAGATGCTTACCACCAGGATGGACTTGTTGGATGAAAACTTGGACTACCAAGTCTAGAAGTCCAGGCTCAGATGGGAATGGGAAGCTCAGTAGTAGATTGTTCAAACCACAGAACGGTCAGAAGCTCAACAGGCCTAAGGACTGAGTGTGGATATAGAAGGAAAGACATCCAAGAAGCTGAGGGCTGATCCCTGGACTCTCCAACATTCAGAGACAGGGAGACAAGGAGAAGGAGAAGAGGCCAACGAGAGAGGAGAAAGCCCAAGAGAGGGCGTTCAAGGAAGCCAATTGTGCCAAATGCTGCTGACAGGTCTAAAATGGGATCATAGTGCTTTGCAACCATTTTTTCCCCTTAAACTATATAATAAGCATGAACACTGTAATAGGTATATTAGTATAAAATTTTAATAGGTGCAGGATTTTTTGTTTTTTGCTTTAAAAACAATGCAGCAACTTTATGGCCATCTCTTTAAGCACATCCTATATAATTTTTTTAGGATATACTCCTACCTATGGAATTGCTTGATCAAAAGCATTCATCCCTTAAGGCTTTTGCATGTTGTTGAGGCTGCTTTTACTCACTGACCAACAGAACAACAGAGTACCCACTTTCTTGCCCCACTGCGTGTTAGTCGTTCAGTCATGTCCGACTCTGTGCCACCCCATGGACTGTAGCCCACCAGGCTCCTGTCCATGGAGTTCTCTAGGCAAGAATACTGGAGTGGGTTGCCATTTCTTACTCTAGGGATCTTCCCAACCCAGGAATTGAGCCCAGGTCTCCCTCACTGCAGGCAGATTCTTTACTGTCTGAGCCACCAGGGAGCCCTTGCCCTGCTGGGACTGTGTTTTTGCCAATTTTATAGATGGAAATTGAACTACAGTTGACCACTAAGGAGTATGAACGTATTTCTTATCTTCTATGGCAATCCGCATTTTTTGAAGAATCTGAGTCCCTTTTCCTAGCAGCAGCAGCATGGCAATCTGCATTTTTGAAGAATCTGAGTCCCTTTTCCTATTGGAGTGTATGAATATATATATATATATGTAGACTTCCCAACATATGTATACCTGTCTTTTTCTGATTAATCCATATGCAATGGGGCTCCTGTACACTAAGGATATTAACCCATTTTTCTGCCATAAATGTCGTTTGTTGTATGACTTTTAACTTTATTTCTGGCATTTTGATGTATTAAATTTTTATGTAGTTAAATCATCAATGTTTTCATTTATGACTTTTACCTTTATGACATTTAGAAATTCCTTCTCTCCCAAGATGACAGAATTTAGTACTTGGAATTTGTAAAGTGACTTGTTAGTGAAACTATTTCTCTTTTGCTTTAGGAAACACTATTTTCCAAAAAGTTTTCTTGCTTTTTTCTGCCACTTGATAGTGTTTTTTAAAAAGACCTTATTAGATTTCATTTCCACAAAAGTCCTATTAAAGTCATAACATCTAAAAATAGAATCCAATAACGTTAGGGCCAAATGGAGGAAAAAAGTATGCCTTTCTTTGGGGAGAGGAAGACTCTAAGTTAAGAGGCATTTTGTGCATCAGAGTTGTATTTTTAGAATGATAATATTTTCTACCTTTCATAAAAAGATTGCACATTTCCTCTCCTACCTAGCCATAATTTTTTGTTTTTTAACTGCAGATTTAAATTGCCCTCCAATTGCACTCCACTGCCTACTCCACGAGTCTTCACTGAAGACAGGGCCTGATTAAGAAGCCCCTTTTTCTGATACCTCTTTCTACACATGGTTTATTAGGAAAATATTGTTGGCAGTGTAGCACAGGTTTAAAGGCTGGAGTCAGGTCTTTACTGAACTCAGCTCTGCCATTTATTACCTGCAGGACCTTACAAGCTACCTGACAGTATCTGACATTGCCATGCCTCTGTTTTCTCCTCCAGAGCAACTGGTCAATGGACCTCACCAAGCTGATGCGAGGATTAAATGATCGAAAGCATGTAAAACACTCATCACAGTGCCTGGCAGATGGTAAATGCACAATAAATATTTGCTTCTATTACTACCTTAGCTTCATTTACATTTATTTTAAAATTCTGTAAAGGTTGCATTACCTCTTTTGCTAGTTTCTGTCCTTGCTCCACACATATAGGTTTTTCCTTCATATCATTCAGTCTTGCTAAAGTTTTGGGGTCATCTCGGAGATCAATCTAGTTAAGAAAAGTTGATAACATCCCATCATAGCGTCAGTCTTTAAAGATAAAACACGTAGAACCATTTAACCCCACATATAAAAAAAAGATTACAACGGAACTTGATTTTTAAAACAGACTAATATAGTAATTGCTTTCTTTTGACACTACCTTTCCCAAAAGTGTGACACAATTTATTATAACTAACAACTGAGATTAAACACGTATCTCATTTGCTAAACCTTGGGGCCATCATCTAAGAGCAACATCACGAGGCAGACCAGAAAGGTTATTCTTGAACAGGTAAAATCAAAGCATACATACCTGAGTTCCTATTAATAAAAAGGGTACATTTGGTGCGTATTCTTTAAGTTCTGGCACCCACTCCTCTTTCACGTTTTGAAATGAGGCTGGATTCACCACAGAGAAGCATATAAGGAAGACATCAGTCATTGGGTAAGATAAAGGCCTCAGACGATCATAGTCTTCCTAAGGAAGAAAGCAAAACCTCATTATTTCCATCACTGTGAGTTTACTAATAAAAATGCACACTGGATTAGATGGTCAAAAAGCATGGTCGGGACTATTCCACAAATGAAACGCGTGGCATTCTACATCCATCAACATCATTCCATTCATTTCTGCTGCTCTTCTTTTGGAAGTTCCGAACACCAGGGGGGTAAAAACATGACAATATCATTAACAACTACAAGGAAACTTTGAGAAAATACATTGTGATGACCACAGTTCTCACTGGAAGCATCTTTAACTGAAAAGTTTGCACACTGATTGTGGCTAAATATCTAGGTACAGTCATGTATAATAACTAATATTATATACTGAATGTTACTATGTAAACATACCAATATGCTCTCTCATGTTACTTATTTAATCCTTGTAAGAACTATATGACATAAGAACCACTCTCTCTGTGTTGCATTTGCGTAAACTGAGGCACCCAAGTTAAATGACTTGTGTAAGGAAGCATAATAAGCAAGTAAAGGAGACAAGATTCAAACACGGGCAGCTTCACTCTAGAATCCATGCCTTAACCACTATACATCTTCACTGAGACCTTAAATCTTTGTTTTCCCTGTTTACACAGTTTTCTTAATTGTGTGTATGTGTTACATGTGCATGTTTGTAAGAAAAAATAAAGACAGAAACACATGGAATAAATCTACAGAATCCTTCTTACTCCCCAGTTTCCATTTCTTTCCTGAACTGCAGATTTTTCAGATGTGTCTTTTCTGTTGTTTTTTTGTGTGCATGTATATGTATTTAAGCATCTGTACATAGAAGAGACTATGCAATCCATATTGTTCTGCACCTTTCAGCATGTCTTGGAGCTGGTGCCAGACTAGAACACATTAGACTGCCATATGATTTTAAACTGAAGTGTAGCTGATTTACAATGTTGTGTTAGTTTCAGGTGTATAACAAAGTGATTCATATATATATAATGAGTATATGTGTGTGATTATGTATATATGTGCATGTGTGCGTGCCAAGTCACTTCAGTGGTGTCTGACTCTTTGAGACCCTATGGACTGTAGCCCACCAGACTCCTCTGTCCATGGAGATTCTCCAGGCAAGAATACTGGAGTGTGTTGCCATGCCCTCCTCCAGGGGATCTTCCTGACACACACATATATAATCTATTTTTCTTTTTCAGATTCTTCTCCCTCACAGGCTATTACATGTTGTTGCTGTTCAGTCGCTAAGTCATGTCCGACTCTTGGCAACCCCATGAACTGTAGCATGCCAGGTTCCTCTGTCCTCCACCGTCTCCTTGTATGTGTGTGTGTGTGCTAAGTTCCTTCAGTTGTGTCTGACTCTCTGTGACTCCATGGACTGCAGCCCACCAGGCTCCTCTATCCAAGGGATTCCCCAGGCAAGAATACTGGAGTGGGTTGCCATGCCCTCCTCCAGGGGCTCTTCCTAACCTAGAGATTGAACCCGCATCTCTTTTATCTCCTGCATTGGCAGGTGGGTTCTTTACCACTAGCGCCACCTGGGAAGCACTATTTCCTGGAGTTTGCTCAAATTTATGGCCTTTGAGTCAGTGATACTATCTAACCATCTCAGTCTCTGCTGCTACCTTCTCCTTTTGCCTTCAATCTTTTGACAGACATACAATTTTCAACTGCTGCTTCATATTCTACAGAAGAGCTGCACCATCAATGGCTGTTTTAACATCTCTCCATCACAAAAGGCAGTAAATATCCTGTTTGCTTAGATTATGTCCTAGGACACAAAATTCTGCTTGCTTACATTCCAGGGAGTGAGCAGAATCAGGATTCCATTTTTGTCAGGGCTAGCCTCTCATCTGGTTTCAAGGAAATTTTATTTTTGGCCTAAGCTGCCACCCCTCTTAAATGACCCTTCACTACTAGAACTGCATGAATGTGGAACTAAAGGCGTATTAAAAATATCTTCCACTCGGAGTTTCAGTGGTAGTATTTCTCTCATGGGACGATTTTCCTTTCATGTCATCTTCTGACATTTTTCTTACTACAGTGTTACACTCAAGCATATTATTATCTCAAACTCTTGACTTTGGAGTTAACCCTTCTGGTTTTTGCAATGCTTTCTAACGGCACACGTGCAGTCTGGGGCCAAGAGTATTGAAAGATTTCTCAGGTGCTGGCTCGGGACAAGATGGGAAATACCACCCCCAGTCTTCTTGAACATTTGTTTTTAAAAGTGGAGGCTTCTAACCAGTTTCGAAAGCAGACCTCTAGTGTTAAGAAATTATTAATGACGAGCTCAAATAGAATGGGTGTGAAATAGTTGGCACCCCAGTCGGTTACAAAAGGACTATTATCGAAAACATGTTTTAGTATCAGTTTGAGTCCATTCATGTCGAATGGGAAGCTAGCGGGAAGCTGCTGTAGAGGGCAAGGAGCTCAGCTCAGGGCCCTGTGATGACCTAGAAGGGTGGGATGGGAGGTCCAAGAGGGAGGGGCTATGTGTCTACACACAGCTGATTCACTTAGTTGTACAGCAGAAACACAACTCTACCCCAATAAAAATAAAAAACTAGATAAGCAAAAAACAAACAAAAACATCAGTTTGAGTATTAAATAATACAATTTGTTGCATTAAGTATACTTTCTGTACTCATGTTAAGAAGGAGAATTAAAGGGACAGCATCTGATCTTAGCATTCTACCAGCAGCTGTCCCTTCCTGAGCAAATAGCATGGTCAGGGGAGGAGGGTGGGGTTCTTGCTACAAATTCCTCTTCCACCATGTTTCGAGATCTAGTTTTCACAGAATTAGTAAATGAAGATACTATCTCATAGGATTATGAGGAATAAATGAGATAACACAACTAAAGCACTCAGCAGAGTGCCAGACACATAAAAATCTCTTTCAATGCTTTAACATACATTCTTCAATCTCACGGGAAACTGGTTCTCCTATTTTCTGCCATCCACACAGGGTCCCATCAATCCCATACAGTCCTGGCTCTGCATCTCTCTCTCTCCAATCACAGGGAAGAAACTCTTCTAGCGAGAAACACAAATTTTCTACCCTGGCATCAAAACACACAAATGAAACTAAGGTCTCTTGAGGACAGTATAATTTTCAGATTACTATAAAAGAATGATATATTATTACTGTACTAATTAATCATTTGGGGACTCAAGAGCCTTAAGACTATTTACAATGTAACCCCCCAGAAAGAATTATATATTTTTCAAGAAAATCAAATTAGATTTTTTAAATGAAAAATTTATCTCATCAGGGAAACAGAACATGCATTCTTTCTCGAGGAGGGTATTGAAAGTGAAAGTCGCTCAGTCATGTCCGACTCTTTGCAACCCCTTGGACTGAATTCTCCAGGCCAGAATACTAGAGTGGGTAGCCTTTCCCTTCTCCAGAGGATCTTCCCAACCCAGGGATCAAACCCAGGTCTCCCGCATTGCAGGCGGATTCTTTACCAACTGAGCTATGAGGGAAGACATAAAAAGTAACTGAATGGAAAGTTCTCTAGAAATGCTTAACATTCATCCAAATATTCTACAGAACTTAAGTCTACTGCAAGCACACTTTTCATAACCTCAATGAGAGACATGTGGACACAAAGGAAGGAACCTAGACTAATCATTTCTATGCTATGCTATGCTAAGTCACTTCAGTCGTGTCCGACTCTGTGCAACCCCATAGAGAACAGCCCACCAGGCTCCCCTGTCCCTGGGATTCTCCAGGCAAGAACACTGGAGTGGGTTGCCATTTCCTTCTCCAGTGCATGAAAGTGAAAAGTGAAAGGGAAGTCGCTCAGAAGTGTTGACTCCTAGCAACCCCATGGACTGCAGCCCACCAGGCTCCTCCATCCATGGGACTTTCCAGGCAAGAGTACTGGAGTGGGGTGCCAATCATTTCTAGATTTGCTAAATTGTAGATTTTTGTTGCAAAAGTTAAAATATGAAGAATTGAGGTTGGAAAAAAAAAAGACTAGTGTGTTTAGAACTCCTTGGAAAGAAATGTTACTTAAGTCTGAACTATCTAATATTAACTTCTTCTGCCTATAATCTCCAGCTAAACCATTGGCAGTGATTATCAGAATGAAACCTTTCTGCTTCCATCTAGCCTAAGTAATTAGAAGTCTAATAATAGATAACAAATTAAAAAAAAATAAATGATTCCCTGTGCATACTGTACCATGCATCATATAAAATTGTTTATATCCACTGCGCAGTGTCTTGAGAGAAGACAATGTGCAATTTTAGATTTGGGGATAAACAAATTGAAGCATGTAACCCTTTCCTCCCCAGCTATATATTTAAAATTTGACAACACAAAGAAAGTTAAATGTAGAACTGCCCTTTCTTTTAAAAATCCTAATTCCTCAAAGTCAATTCTCATCTCCTCCTAATTCACAAATTGATTATATTTTAGTCCAAAAAAAACTTTTTTAAAGGTAGATGTTTAAACATTTCAGCCTGGTAACTGAAATATTCTCAGTGTATTAAAGACAACTGTCTTACATCGGAAGCTGAGAAACAATGGTGAACTTGGTCAACAGGATTGCAGAACTGCTTAGTAAAAGCTTTAGTTTCTTAGAACTGGCTGAGTACCAGTGGGATCCATTTTCTTACAGTGGGCTCTGGTAGCTCAGTGATTGATTAGACTCTCCGTGCTTATCAAGAGTGCTTGACCTGTGAGGATGACCGGCTTCACCCTTCAACAGTATCACAGTTGACGATCTGAGATCAATGAGACCAATGAAACAAGCTCTGGGAGGAAACGAAACACCTTCAGGTGCGATGGAGAACTGGAGTGAGTGGCCATCAGTCAGAAGACCCCTTTAAGGCCCAGTTCAGCCAGCAGTGCTCCTCAGGGTGCCCACTTTTTCACCACCTTTGTTCCCTTCGTGTGGACCTGGGTGCTCCCTCCCACTTCAGTGAGTTCTGTTTAAAATACATGTTTTTAGAATGTGTGCTGCTGCTGCTGCTGCTAAGTCGCTTCAGTCGTGTCCGACTCTGCGCGACCCCAGAGACAGCAGCCCACCAGGCTCCTCCGTCCCTGGCATTCTCCAGGCAAGAACACTGGAGTGAGTTGCCATTTCCTTCTCCAATGCATGAAAGTGAAAAGTCAAAGTGAAGTCACTCAGTCATGTCCGACTCCTAGCAACCCCATGGACTGCAGCCTACCAGGCTCCTCCATCCATGGGATTTTCCAGGCAAGGGTACTGGGGTGGGGTGCCATTGCCACACCTATTTAAACTACATATCCAAAATATGTACTTTAAGCAAACCACTCACATTGGGTGGTGTAGCCTCTGCCATGCTTTTTGTGGTATTCTATCACATACTGGTCACTGAAAATTAGCATAGAGGTTCCAAGAACATGTACACACAAATAAAAGAAATAATCATCCCCTCTGGAGCTCATATTTCATTGGGAATTCAAGACATGAATACAGAAAAAGATAGTCAGCTACAGCAATGGGAGAAAGAAAAGTGTAAATGGCAGCAGGTGAACATATACATGCTTGATCAAAAAGACACAAGTAAGCACTACCACGTGTCCAGAATGGGAAAATGAAGGGAAATGAAGTAAGGACAAGATTCAGCCATTTCTAACTTGTAACACGCTTTATTTGCAAAATGCTCATAAGACATCTGCCGGTTGAAAATGTGGCAACGAGCTTGAATGAGCACCAACACCCATGGTGTGCCCAGGTACCTCACTAGAACTTTGCATACCTCAAAGCCATAGCCTAGAACAGAACAAACTGTGGTGCTGCCGAGAGAACATGCAAAGGCTGGCACCGAGGAGGAAGAATTGATAGAGAGGAGACAAAAATATTTATAACGGTTTTTGCTCTTAGGGAGTTCACAGCAAGGGAAACAAACCTATGCGGACATTATATTACAAGTCAGAATGTGGTGAAAACCAAGGGCAGTAATTAGGAGGCGCTAAGAAAAGACTTCTTAGAAGAGGTGGCATTTGAGCTGGCCCTTACAGGAGGGAGAGGACTGGAACAAATGTGATGGGCCAGCATGTGCCCTGTGTCAAACCACTTATGTCTTAGAGCTTTTGTGTATCCGTCTGTAAAATGGGAGATTACCAATGACAAGTGCTTTGAAGACTATAAAGTGCTATAAGAATATATTATGCTTCCAAATAATCCAGGATGTTACTTTAGAAAATATTTATCAAAACCTGTAAGAGTTTTGCTCTTTAACAACCTAGAATGAGAGGTGGGACCACAATTGAATAATTCTTTTAACAGTCAAGTCCCAGACTTCTACTACTTCAAGATCTACAAAATGTAAGGCAACTGAGTAAGAATGCCCCTGACAACTGGTGGCTTGTGGTTAATGAAGGAGGAGTCGTCTCCATCTGAAACATCTGTTTCTGCTGAGAAGCCCAAAATAGGTATCAGGCATGGCTCCCAAGCCACTCTAGCCCCCGAAGGGTGCTCCTCTAAAGCCAAGAGGACACATGCACCGAAGCTGGCTTCTGAAGACGAAAAGTACTTTGTCAGAAATCTTGTAAATTATCAACATTTCTAGAGTAATTCTCGGTAATAGTGGTCTATGAAACCTCATCGTCTTTATGCAGTTCTTTCATCGTTTTCATGTTCATTTTGTATTTCCCTTTGTGAAATATCACTTTTCAGCCCCTTAAAAATAACTTGCCAAGGAAGCTGGGTTGGGTTCTTTGGAGGAGTATTTTGGTAAGTTTGGTTCAAAATGCATTGACGATGAGTTTATTGGACTAAATAAAATTTAGGGAGAATTTTTTTTAAGTGCTAGAAATTCCTAAAAGGTCATTGTTTTTCAAAAACTTAAAAAAAATTTTTTTACTTTTTTTTAACATCGTTTTCCCTTCCTTTCTTCTTTTCTTCCACCCTCTCTACCTCCCTCCTTCCCTTTTTTAAAAAACATCTTCTGTTCAGTTGTGAAATGGTGTTTACTTATCATAAGCCTGATTAGTTCCTGGCAAGAGTTCTTGAAATTGAAGGCTCAGCTTCTAACTTTAAGCAACTGTCATCTTCATATATTTTGATTAGAATAAATCCATTTCCCAGTTAATTTACTAATTATCTAGGAGCTACTGAACTAGATCTTTGGCTTCTTTTCCATTATTATCTTGCTTTTGGCTGTCTCACTGATTGTAACTCCTGTTTAGGTTAGCTGGAGGAAAAAAAGAGAGAAATGTAAATGTGTGGTAGCAGAAAGACAACCAGCTGGAGCACTGACTGTGCCGTTATCTAACCATGTCTCATGAACCTGCACTTCCTCATCTCTAGAAGGAGAGGACTGAACTAGATTGCCACATCACATGGTGAGACACGCTCAAACTAACACTTTTTACCCTTGTGAGCAGCCCTAGTAACAGATTTAATGTGGGTGGAGGTTTAAACTACCGAATAAAAACTGAGTTTTAGGGTACTGTTTTATCTAAGCTGACCCCCCAAGGCAGGGGATCAAGACTTAGCTAAATATGGCCCTTCGGCAAGCTTCATTTCCCCATCTGTGAGGGGAGAATAAATATAGCATACACATGTTAAGATAAATGAGAGAGCTGGTCAAGTGTTTTGAGCTCTTCAACAAGACAAGCCTGACTTTCCAAAAAAAGACAAACCACAACTTCAGAGCCAGTGCAATTTCTTTTGTGCGTGGTGAGATGACTTCCTTCATTGTAAAGGATTTAGAGCTGCAATTCTACATTGTCTGGAGCTGTAATTGCAAGTCTCTTTCACTGAAACAGAGGTCAGCTGGCCTAAGGCAGTCAGAAGGATGGTCAATGTCGGGTCACACTCTGTGCAGTGTGTTCCTTTTCTAACTTCTTTCGGTACAGATTTCACATTGATGGAATAGTCATGCATTCGTGTATTCCAACAAATACTAACCACTAGGTGCTAAACCCTGCGTGCTCCAATGAGAAACAGTTGCGTACCCTGCCCTCGTGGAGTTCACCGCACGGCAGAGACAAGTGCCTCCCCACTAGGGCAGGACTCCTCCAGGTTCAGGGGACACCAGGAAAATGCAGAAGTTATTTTTGATTGTCAACATGAATGTGGGAACCCTATCAGCATTTGGGGATTGGGAGCCAGGGTGCTAACTGACCTGTGTAATGAAAACTGGTCCTGGGTCCCACATGATTGATGAGTGTATCTTGCTAGGCGCTGAGTGACTCTAGGACCTATCTCTGCTGCATATGAGACAAAGGTAGATTTACCTGGTGTTGCTCAAACATTACAGGAGTTGCTTACCACTACCGGAAATTGTACACCACTGGCAATACTACTCTAGTACCCTAACTGCTAAAACTAAAACACAACCCTGTTAGTGAACTTTTGGAGTTATTGCTACAGTTGCTCACCTGATGACTTGATTATGATTTCTGAAGTACTCAGCCCTGGGAACTTAGGAATTTAATACTAAAATAAATGCTTGTATTATGAATTACTTTCCTTTTATTTCTCCTTCTTACTACTGCCAGGATGTAACACTGATTTAAACTTTATGTATACAGAGAGGTTATATTACCTATTCATTTGAAGATAAGTATAGGAGAACTCTATTTTAAAAATTGTTATCAAAAGGGGAGAAAGAGATTTCCCTGGTGGTCCAATAGCCAAGACTCTGTGCAGGGGGCCCAGGTCTGAGCCCTGGTCAGGGAACTACATTCCATATGCCACAACTAAAGACCCTGCATGCTGCAATGAAGATCAAAGATCCTGAGTGCTCCAATTAAGACATAGAGCCAAGTAAATAAATAAAAGGGGGGCGGTGTGGATCCAATGTATCAATACCAAGGACTTCCCTAGTGGTCCAGTGGTTAAGAATCTGCCTTTCAATGCAGTGGATATGGGTTCGATTCCTGGTTGGAGAACTAAGATCCTACATGCTTTGGGGCAACTAAGCTGGCTCCCCACAACTAGAGAAAGACTGTGCACCACAAGCAAGATCCAGTGCAGCCAAAAAATTAATAAATAACCACTGGACTGGTGGTCCAGTGCTTAAGAATCCACCTCGCAATGCAGGGGATGCAGGCCTGATCCCTGGTCAGGGAACTAAGATCCCATATGCGGCCGAGCACTAAGCCCACACACTGCAACTACTGAGCCTGTACCACAATGAAAGAGTCCAATCGCCGCAGTGAAACATCCTGTATGCTGCAACTAAGACCCAAGGCAGCCAAATTAAAAAAAAAAATAATATATATATATATAAGAGAAACTGAGTCAGGTATTTAACAAATTGGGACAAAAATGATTATGAATGCAAACTGGGATATGCTGAGAAGGAATAGAGCCAGGAGAGAGGGCAACCAGGATGAACAGCTTCAGCCTGGTTGGTGTGGAAAGACCTCCTGGAGGGAGTGATGTCTAACCTGAGATCTGAGGGATGCGTTGAGGAGCCAGATACAAGACTGCAGGGGCAAAAGGCCCAAAGCAGGAAAGCCCTGACAGATGCGAATGCAGGAAAGGCCAGCACGACAAGGTGAGACAGGAGAGGGAGCCCGCCTGGATCCTTAGAGCTTACTACAATGCAAAGTTATGGAATGAGTGTCATGTAATTTTTTTTTTTTAAGGGCAATTCAGTCTGCTTTGTGGTGAATGAATGAGGTGGCCAGGAGTACAAGGAGAGACAGTATAATAGTAATTCAGGTGAGAGAAGATGGTGGTTTAGATTAAGTGGAAGCAGCTGATAGCTAGAGAAATGGTGGATTCTATTCTGGAATTAGACTCAAGTTTGGGTGATGGATATGGAGGTTTAGGCCTTTAGGTTGGGGAGGCTTCTGGAATAATTCAGGGTTCAGTGTGTGCAGCTGGATGGGTAATGCCTTTTACAGCAATGAGGAAGACTGAGGGTGGAAAAACTGGTCCACAACTAGAGGAAGAGACCAATTTGGGGCCCATTAAGTTGGACATGTTGAGTAGACAATGGAAAGTGTATCTGGAGAAGCTCTCTGCCTCTGAGTTCTGAACTCAGCTGTGGAAGTCTCCTTTTGGCTGAACCAGATGCATCTGAAATCTCTCATTTCTAAAATGAAGTCTTTCTTCTTCCTCAAAATTTTAAATCCTCCTAGGTTCACCATCTCATGGAAAGACATCACAACTCAATCAGGATCAAACCAGAACTCTGGAAGGCCTCAGTATCAACATCAAACACAAAGTAAGTCAATCACTTGCCCAGCCAGTCTGTTGTCCCCTCTCCACATTCCTCACCTGGGTACCTCAACTCACCTTTCAAACTTTGGTCTAAAAATCGCTTGGTCCAACAAACTTTCTTCAAACCCGCAATTCAGATTAAGGTCCCTCTGTAACACAATGTCATCCCACTTCTTACATTGTAATAGATTGCCTCTTTTTTTTTTTTATCTGTATCCTTCGCAGGACTCCCTGAGGGCAGAGGACGACTCTTCAAAGTCTGCTTTATAGTAGCTGCTTTTAAAGTCTTGCTGAATGAATGAGGATAGCATGTGGGAGGTGAAGTCAGAAGAGCCAATTGCAGCCAGATCACAGAGGCCTGCACCTCCTTCACCAGCTACAAAGCTGGAGACAGTGGATAAAGCATTTAAATTCTCCACTAACAGGTGAATTTTTCAAGTTGCTGTTACCACTTTCAGCCAAGAATCCAACTGCCTGTCCAACCCATCTTCCTAAATAGTAAGGTGAACTCTAAGGAGCAAAGCCTTAGACTGAGCGATTCTTCTAGTATTTTACTTCTTGCTACTGTTTTTCACTGCCACCTTTTTTCCATTGTCTTGACACTTTTTCTACCCTGGATGGAGGAGATCATCGACTGTCTACCCAGCATCCTTTTCCTGCTTGTTCCTTCTTTCCAAAACTAGTTTAGTTCAGGACCTATCTCTCTTCTATCCAGACACATGATCCCATATTTAGCTTAAAGTAAGTCTTGGTTGGATTTAAGCCAATTATGGAGTTTCATTCTTTACCCCTTGGCCAAAGTAAGTATGGAAGGATTTACCACTCCCTGGCCCCATCTCCAATACTTTGGCCACATGAAGTGAAGAACTGACTCATTGGAAAAGACCCTGATGCTAGGAAAGATTGAAGGTGGGAGGAGAAGGGGATGACAGAGGAGGAGATGGCTGGATGACATCACTGACTGGATGGACATGAGTTTGAGCAAGCTCTAAGAGTTGGTGATGGACAGGGAAGCCTGGCGTGCTGCAGTCCATCAGGTCACAAAGAGTCAGACATGACTGTGTGACTGAACTGAACTGGCCCCATCTCTGCAGCCCCTGAAGAGTGTTCAGGGACTCTGCCCAATGCTGTGGTCCCTGTATCACAGGGGACCAGTTTTTGCCCAGGGCTAACTATTTCAATGTGGGCATGGATAATTTCAATGCAGGCTTGACACTTCCAGGGGAGCAGCCCTCCTACCCTTCCAACACCTGAGCTGCAGAGGACCCTTAGGCACTGTGGATGCAAGTCACCTGGGCTTCCCGTGGGCAAGGGTGCCAACACAGAACTAGGAGTTACGGATGGGCCAAATCCAGAGGAAACGCCATTTTTCTTGACTGTTGACTAAGACCTACATTCTTTGCCTTTGAGGCTGAGAAAGAGGGCGCTGCTGCTGCTGCTAAGTCGCTTCAGTCATGTCCAGCTCTGTGCGACCCCATAGACGGAAGCCCACCAGGCTCCGCCACCCGTGGGATTCTCCAGGCAAGAACACCGGAGTGGGTTGCCATTTCCTCCTCCAATGCATGAAAGTGAAAAGTGAAAGTGAAATCGCTCAATCGTGTCCGACTCTTAGCAACCCCATGGACTGCAGCCTATCAGGCTTCTCTGTCCATGGGGATTTCCAGGCAAGAGTACTGGAGTGGGGTGCCATTGCCTTCTCCAGAGAAAGAGGTTGATGATGACTAAAGTCTCTCATTGGAAGACACCTTTACACACAGACTTCTAATACACTAGGGACAAACAGCAAGAGAAGACTCAGGAACTACCCTCTGATTAAGCCTGAAATGCTGGTTTTCTTCATGCCCACCTGAGGCAGCCACGCTACACAGAGGAGTTAAATCATAACTAGCAAACATATTTGGAATCTTAATACTTGAACTACACTCCCTGGCCAAACACACGGTACAGGCAGATGGGCGAAGGAGGCTTCCGGCAGGTAGGCAAAATCAGGATGACCTAATGCTATTCACAAATACTGTCACAGAACAGATCCTTTAGGAAGTGCACACAATTTCCGTTGGACCTTGATGGAGGTGGCAGTTGTGCAACACTGTAAATGTACTGAAAAGAAGTGAAGTGAAAGTGTTAGTGATGTCTGACTCTGTGCGACCCCACGGACTGTAGCCCGCCAGGCTTCTCTGTCCAAGGAATTCCACAGGCAAGAATACTGGAGTGGATGGCCATTCCCTTCTCCAGAGAATGGCCAACCTAGGGATTGAATGGGAGTCTCCTGCATTGCAGGCAAATTCTTTACCATCTGAGCCACCAGGGAAGCCCATAAATGTACTACGTGCCACTAAATTGTACACTTAAAAATGATTACTGTTACGTTGTGTGAATTTCACCTTAATTTAAGGAAAATACATGGGTTCACAAGTGTGCAAAGCCAGGTCTTTGTGGGCACCACCCCCCGCACACACACAGATTTCTATGAAATTCAAAGAGGTGCTTGCCCATGGCAGAAATACTCTCCCCCTGCAGAGAGTCCCTGGGAGAAACTCCCAAGACATCCATTCCTCAGGTGGTGTGTTCATCACCATGACATGCTTCCACGTTGTGGAACACGACTTACCCTCCTTCAGGCATGTCTCACACCCCCTACTCTGCCAGTTCTGCATAACCTGCTTCATCTTCTCCCTCCATTCTGGCCCCCTTGTTCTACAGGAGGCTCCCAGGAGAGCCCTTGGCCAAACTTATTATGGAGTGACTGCACCACGATACTTTAGCCGTATTTCGCTTCACAGCAGAGAGAGCACAGCAAGCCCGGCCTTGCTTCTGCTACCACACTAGTCCGACCAGCCCACCAAACCTGCGGCTCCCAATATACTGATGAGGAAACTGGCTCAGAGAAACTCATCACTTGTCCAAAGTCACAGTTGAGTAGGGCAGAAGTGAGGCAGGAGGGCAGTTTCTCCTATCAACTAGTTTAGGACCCTCGTGGCCTGTTTGTTATAAGCAAGCAGTAGCTTTTAGACACAGACCTTTTAAATCTGAATCATAGTCTTACAGGCTATGTGGCCTCAGGCAAGTTACTTACTGTTTCCATTTCCTTCTTCTATAAAATGGACTCAACTGTTGAAAGATTAAATGACAGACATTGAGCCTGTGTGGTGGCTGCAAATTTATCAGCCCACCCGACGGCACACATTCTCTGTTCAGTTTCAGGAGATTTGATGCAAAGGAATAAATTGAGGAAAAGGAGGATTGAGGGGGAAATCAACTTTGTGAAAAACACACTGAGAAAATTTGGCTGCTTACTAAGTGCATGTTTACCACGGCAGGCAAGAACTGAAATTCGAGGTTTTACTAAAATAACTGAAGATAGCTAAATCAATAGACCCCAAAAGTATTGTTTTAAACCCATGGTTAACGAGACTTGAGAAGTGAAAAAGAGTCACGATGCGTGTGGACTTTGATGTGGCCGCCTGGCCCTGCACTCAGCACAGGCAGTTTTCAGCTGCTGCCTGTAAAAGGTTCATTGGACCCACATTTGCACCAGTATCTTTGTGCTCCCAGAAACTCAGCCAATCCAGGAGCTGGACTGCCCACCGCAGAGAATCTGGCTAGAAGAAGATGTGACACTGGCCAAACACACCAAGAGCCAGAGCAACAAAATCAAAAAGCAGCAGATGAGGAAACAACAAAATTTTCAAGAAAAACCGCAAGTCATTTCCAGCGGTTTCGAATGTGCATTCTCTTTCCTAGATCCTCTAAAACACTTGAAGGAACACTGGGACAGGAGCTACCCCACCAACTAGGACAGAGAGCAGCAGCCAAGCCCAGAGCAGTGGGTGAAGTGCTGGTGAGGCCGTGGCTGGAGCAGTTGGGCCAGTTAGCGAGGGGGTGGAGGCAGTTTTCAACTGCAGAGGTGTGGACCCTGGAGTCTGGTCAAATCGCCAGGAATCTGTGAGGTTCCAGCTTTTAGCCCTAAGTCACCCACTAAGCTGAGTCCCGTCCAAGCTGACATGTCAGCCCTTTTATAGAGTCTGTGTTATGTGCTTCCTGGAAAATCAGTGTACATCTCCTTTCAGAGAGCCACTAGCTCAGTTAAGCAATCTAGTAAGACCCTGGCAGCAGGGGAAGTCACTAATTAGAATAATGACTTACAGATCTGGAGCCTGTGACCTGGTCTGAGGTCCAGCATTGCTCTCCTGGGCTGTGCGTGTAACTCATACAAGTCATTTCAGTGTGTCTGTTTTCTCATCCATTTAAGCAAAGGCAGGAGGAGGGGTAGATAATATCACCTACTTCAGAGGTTGTTGTTATGATCAAACAGGATCAGATCAGATCAGTCGCTCAGTCGTGTCCGACTCTTTGCGACCCCATGAATCGCAGCACGCCAGGCCTCCCTGTCCATCACCAATGCCCGGAGTTCACTGAGACTCACATCCATCGAGTCAGTGATGCCATCCAGCCATCTCATCCTCTGTCGTCCCCTTCTCCTCTTGCCCTCAATCCCTCCCAGCATCAGAGTCTTCTCCAATGAGTCAACTCTTCGCATGAGGTGGCCAAAGTACTGGAGTTGGATACACAGGTCCAAAGAAGGCCCCCTGATGTAGGCACAAAGAGACACATATGCTAAGTGCCACAGGAATTCATATGCTATGTCTACCGCCTGAGGACTAGAGAAGGCTGCGTGGAATACCTTGTCCTACCCATCCTCCCTCTGAACCTCAAATGCACATGCTCCCATCACCTCCTCACCTAAGAAAACTGTCCTGACCCTCCCTGTTCCCATCCTCAAAATGGAATTGCTCCTTCCTGCTTCCCAATATCAGTATCTGGGGATGCAGTTAATAAATATAGGGGAACTATAGTAGGACACCCTAATAGTTTGACATAAAGCTACATGGTGAGAACTAAAGTCATGAAAATGAAACCATAATTGTCATTAGTCATCTGCAATATGGGTCATTACTAAGAAATCACTGACATGCTTGAAAACACCCGACTCTAATCAAGGTGAATAAAATGTAACTAAAGGAAGCTGTAACCTAATCAGTTCAGTTCAGTTCAGTCACTCAGTTGTGTCCGACTCTTTGCGACCCCATGAATCGCAGCACGCCAGGCCTCCCTGTCCATCACCAACTCCCAGAGTTCACTCAGACTCAGGTCCATTGAGTCAGTGATGCCATCCAACCATCTCATCCTCTGTCTGTTTTAGCCTGTCTGAAAAATGTTGACTTAAAGATCATTATCTATAGAGATTCTAAGTAGACTCTTGTTGTTTATTTGCTAAGTCATATCCACCTCTTTTGCAACCCCATGGACTGTAGCTGGCCAGGCTCCTCTGTCCATGGGATTTCCCAGGCAAGAATACTTAAGTGGGTTGCCATTTCCTTCTCAGGGGATCTTCCCAACCCTAACTAGAGTCTAGCAAAGGGGAAATTGCATAATCAGAAATATTCATGCCCATCCAGCTTTGCCCAACAGTAAGATGCTGGACCTGGTGGACAGAATAGATCCTGGACACTAGAAAGCCAAGCTCTCACATGGAAGGGACAGTTAACCATATGGTTCCAGGATCCAGATGAAATTCATATGGCCTCTATCACCTTTTGTTCCAAAGCCTGAATTCCAAGAAAGCTTCTAATGAATTAATTTTCCCCAGTATCTTAATGCTAAGGGAAGGTACACTGGATAACAGGCACTGAACAGGTATCTATCACGATAGCCTTGCTCTTCATATGTATGTTTTCTGACTATGAAAACAAATTGGAGAAGAATTCAGTTAAATCTTAGCCAACTGAACTCATGCATCTATCTTTGATCTTTCCCAAATCCTCTGACATACATAGTAATTAAAAAAAAAAAGGCATAAAGCCACAGGACAAATTAAACAGCCACATCATTTTAGAAGGTAGAAAGCCAAAGAACAAGTAAGAACTGATATGCAGACCCTGGAAGCCAAATCCTGGATCCTGGGCCAGCAACAAGGGGAAGTTATAAAGCACCTTGTTCTGCTCAACACAACGCTTTAAAGGTGTGGGAGCTCGCACAGTGTGTTCTAAAAGTGGGTTGAAAGCGGAGCCACAAACAAGGGGTGGGTTGATAGTCTGCTTGTAAACCAGTTACACCCCAGATACCGTTCTCTATCATGATAAATGTTCTCCCCAACCCTGACAAAAGGCAGAGATATTTATTCCCAGGAAAGTGTAGAACAGAGGGTTCTGTGGGCGGGAAGACACAGGGCCCCGTTGAACATACCTAACACACAGGCCAGAACAGTGGAGCCTAGCAGGACCATCTCAGGCAGCAGAGTAGAAGATTCTTTTCTGGGGAACATGACCAGTGCAAGAGGAAGGACCAGGTTCCCCAGGGAAAAGGCCCAGACAGCTCACCCTACAGCAGTGGTTCTCAAATGGGGAAACAGGAAGTAAGGGGCGATGTCGCCCCAAGGGAACACTTGGCAGTGTCTGGGACATTCTTGATCATCATGATTGGGGTGGGAAAGACAATAGGGATGCGCTAAACATCCTGCAGTTCACAGGACAGCACCCACAACAAGCTGTCCAGCTCAAAATACAATGGTGCTAGGCTGAGAAACCCAGACCTTCAGTAAGGACCAAAGTCATCCAGCCCCATGTATACACAGAGCTTTCCACATTCTCCAGTGTCACTCTCATAAATATAATTAGACACTTGAGAAACTGCCACAAAAGGCAGAGACTAAAACAAAAGACTGTGGGAAAACAAAAATTTCAAAAACCTATCATTAATACCCTCAGAGACTTCTTGATGTTTGCTTTATGTAACTTTATCTCTTTGTTGTTAAGGTGTCTAATGGTTTATGATGTGCATCTTCTTTGTGAATTATACCTTTTATCATTAAAAACATTCATCTTTATTTAAAATAAATAATTTTTTTAAAAAGACAAAAAAAAAAAAAAACATACCCTCAGAGAAATTAGAGAAGATACTCAAACCAAAAGTAGGCCAAGCCAAACTCAGAAGACGCTAAAGAAAAAAAGAAAGGCACATCCAAAGAACAGGAAAAAGTTCAGCTAGAATGACATTAAACAAACAACAGTAAGGGTAGATGATAAATTTCAGGAGCTCTCCCAAAATAGAGCAAAAAGACACAGAAAGGGCAAATATAAGAGAATCGTGGCTCAGCTGGTAAAGAATCCACTTGCAACGTGGGAAACTTGGGTTCGATCTCTGGGTTGGGAAGATCCCCTGGAGAAGGGAAAGGCTACCCACTCCAGTATTCTGGCCTGGAGAATTCCATGGACTGCACAGTCCATGGGGTTGCAAAGAGTCAGACACGACGGAGCGACTTTCAGAAAACCACCCCAAAGCTCCAATATCTATAACCTGGAAGTTCTAGTGTTACAGAAGAGATTAACTGGAAGTGAAGAAATCAAAGAAATAAACCAGGAAAATTTCTCAGAACAGATGGACACGAATCTCTGGAGTGAAAGGTCTCACAACAGTTGTTTGGACCCTAACCCAAAGCCCATGAGTGTGAAATTCCAGAGATGAAAACCTGGTTCTTGACAATGAATCCAGATCCAGATTGGAATCAGACTTTCTGACGGCAGAAACAAAGTGGAAGACAATGGAGCAATGCCTTTAAAGTTCTGAAGAAAAAATAATTTCTAATCTATTTTCAAAATGTCAATCAAGTATGATGGAAATAAACACATTCAAACACACGGGCATCAAAAAATTTACCTACAACACACCTTTTCTCAGGAAACTAATACAATAGATGCTCTACCAAAATGAGGAACTATGCAGACAAGAAAAATAAAAATAAGGATGTAATACATAAGATAGAGCCAAAGGGAATCCCAATAATGATGAAGGAAAATCCCAGGATGACAGCTGTGCAGCAGCTAGAGGCATCTATCCCAGTCTGAAGCAGAACAGCAGGCTCATGGCAAAAGTCTCCAAGAAGAGACGGACAGAAGACTGGATACACTGGAATGCCTGGAAAGGCAAATTCAGGATGAAACAGACATGCAATGAAAACTTAGCAAGGGAAGACGCAAAATAATTAGTAATTCCAGGGAAATAAAAAGTAGCACAAAGAAGGAAAAGTAATTACAGTACATTACATGCCTCAGCTGTGCTACCGCCACTGCTGCTGCTAAGTCGCTTCAGTCGTGTCCTACTCTGTGCGACTCCATAGACGGAAGCCCACCAGGCTCCCCCGTCCCTGGGATTCTCCAGGCAAGAACACTGGAGTGGGTTGCCATTTCCTTCTCCAATGTATGAAAGTGAAAAGTGAAAGTGAAGTCACTCAGTCGTGTCCGACTCTTAGCGACCCCATAGACAGCAGCCTACCAGGCTCCTCCGTCCATGGGATTTTCCAGGCAAGAGCACTGGAGTGGGGTGCCATTGCCTTCTCCACAGCTGTGCTAACACAGTAGTAAAGATATAACGATGGGTCAATAATCAAACGAAAATGACCATATTGCTCCTGGGGATGGGTGGATGGGAAGTGGAAGATACTCTGAAAGAGAGCTAAAGCCTCATCATTCACAGTGTGAAGGCAACAGAGGATTTCTTTTACCAAAATAAACTGCTAAGAATTGAAAGTGCTAGCCTTGGGGGAGTGGAAGGACTTTTCTACAAAGAAGTGGAGAGGAATCTTTTGTTTTTCCATGACAGGATCTTATAGAACTGTTGACTCTTTAAAACTTAAGCCATTTGTATATATAACTTCAATAAAACAAAGCAACCTTTTTTTATAAATTGAAGGAAAACAGAATAAAGAAGTAAATTTCTAAAAATATTCACCATCACTACCTAGAGCCAATAGATTAACATTTTGACAATTTTGTACCAATTTTTTTCTTACACATCATACATATGTATGTTTTTCAAAGTTGTAATCATGCTACAGTTTTGATTCCTGCTTTTTCACACTTAAAATACCACCAGCCTTTTCATATATCTTTAAATATCCACTGAAAGCAGTTTTTAATGACTGTGATTACTCTAATACACACTATGCTATCATTTAACAAATCCCTTTTTACTATGCATTAATGTGTTTATATTTATCACTGTTATAAGTATCACTATGAATAACATCATTTTATGTAAATCTTTGTGTACACTGAATGTTTCCCTGGCATAAATTCATAGAAATGGATCATTGAAAATGTAACTACCTTTGCCAAATTAACTTGCAAATGGGCTGTATCAGTTTTTACTGAACTGATACAGTTCAGTACATAAAGCATCCTCTTCCTTGACTTCTGAATATCAATTTTTCTCATGTTCAATTTGATAAGTGAAAAAAAGTTTTTATTTTCATATCTCTGCATTTTGTGTGTCCACGGGCTACTGGCTTTTCTTCCTTGTGAGCTACTGGTTTATGGCTTGTGTCCATTTGTCCAATGAGACCGCATGGTAAGTTAATCCCTCCACAGCCTTGTTTATATCTGGATCTGTATGAATTAACACAAATCAGACCCACGGACCTGATGATGTGTGAATGCCTCAGTGAAATCAGGTTTCTAAGTCTCAATGGCCCCTCTGAGGGCTGAGCTCTCTGGGAGGCTCCAGGCAAGCAGCATGACATTCAGGCACCTCTACGACACTCCTCACACTCCTACCTTTTCTTGGCACATCCCATTTTCTGCTTTCATTTTGGTCATATGGACTTCTCTGGTGGCGCAGGTGGTGAAGAATCCACCTGCAATGCAGGAGACCTGGGTTCCATCCCTTGGTTGGGAAGATCCCCTGGAGGAGGGAACAGCTACCCACTCCAGTATTCTGGCCTGGAGAATTCCATGGACTGTATAGTCCATGGGGTCACACAAAGAGTGGGACATGACTGAGCAACTTTCACTTTCACAGTATACATCTTCTCTTTGCAATACACTGTAAGCTCCTACAGAGGAAGAATCCTATCTGATGGATCTTTATGTTCCTCATGTCACCTATATTTAACAGATACTCACATACCTAAGGGTGTGGATGGTGGGAGGTGGGGGAGGATTATGAACACAGGCAGCAGGAGAACTGTAACACTGAGAGTAGAGGGCAACCAGCCCCGACCCCTTCTGCAGGCTGGGGTGAAGACTACACCACAAGTACATGACCAGCAGAACTTCAGAAAGTGGTTTCCGGGGTTCAGGCAGAATGTTCATGTAATGAAGACTGACAAAAAGGAATAAAAAGCACAGGCAAGGGTTATTCGGCCACAAAAAGAAATGAAGTACGGGTATACTCTACAACATGAGTGAACTTTAAGAACATGATGTTAAGGGAAAGAAACCAGACACAAGGGTCACATATTGTATGATTTCACTTGTATGAAATGGCCAGAACAGGCAAATCCACAGGGACAAAAAGCAGATTAGTGGTTGCTAAAAGCTAGGGGGAGAGGAGAATGGAGAGTATTAGTAGGTACAGGGTTTCTTTAGGGAATGATGAGAATGTGTCCTGGAATTAAATAGTGGTGATTCAACTTTGTGAATAAATAGAACCTGCTGAATATGAATAATACCTCAACTTTTAAAAAGGAAAGAGGAGTAAACTTATACATCAAGCAGTCCGGCCCATGAGAAATTTCTGAGGAATCGCTTTGTTCATAATACCAGCTTCCCTAGACTGATGCTTCCACAATGCCTGACCCAGCAGCAGGATGTCTGGGCTCCCCACCAACCCCCTGCTTTTAACAGAGGAACACCTAACATAAAACACACTGAAGGGATCCTAGAGATCCAGACTTGCTGGAGAACAGTATACATCGTGTCCAGTATTTTATCCAAATAGGCCTGGAAGCCTTTCTGCTAACAGCATCCATGAGTTAAGAAACGAGTTTTACTGTTCTTCAGTGGATAGCACCTTACAATGACCACCTATAACCTGATTTTAAAGAACTTCAATAACATCCAGACAGATCAGAATCCCCTTTAAAATGAGCTGATAGAGGAGATGTAAAGTCATGGGAAAAGTACTTTCCATGATCATCTTTCTGATAATCCCCTAAATCCAACACACACCTGGTTGTGAGCTGTGCTGAGTGTATGGGCCACTTGCAGCCCGCTCCTCCCCCATTCCCAGGGCTTACAATCTGGGGGCTGAGTAAAGATTTACACAAGAATAAAATGAAATGCTGGAGAAGGCAATGGCACCCCACTCCAGTACTCTTGCCTGGAAACTCCCATGGATGGAGGAGCCTGGTAGGCTGCAGTCCATAGGATCGCTAAGAGTCAGACACGACTGAGCGACTTCACTTTCACTTTTCACTTTCATGCATTGGAGAAGGAAATGGCAACCCACTCCAGTGTTCTTGCCTGGAGAATCCCACCAGGGGAGCCTGGTGGGCTGCTGTCTATGGGGTTGCACAGAGTCGGACACGATTGAAGCGACTTAGCAGCAGCACCAGCAGACTAGAGCCTATACATGATTTTCTCAGCTGAAATTCAAAGAAGGAGTTCAATCCTTAAGAGGGCTGGAGCCTCAGAGGAGGAGCTCATGGGATGCCTGGGACTCAGAAGGACCTTCTCACTTTCTGCAGTCTGGATAAAGCCCAGAAATTCCCTCCTACTGGACAAGGCCCCTGTCTGGAGACTGCAAGAAACCCTCTCACCTCCAGCCCTTCCCCATTCCTCCAGGGCCAGGGAGGCCACGAGAAACACCTTAATTAGGAACCCTTAATCAGCTAACTGGGAAGGACAGCTCTTTGAAAATTAAGCTGGGGTAAATGGAATTTTAATCAAGCTGGACAATAAGAATTAAATGCTTTCCCTCAGTGGCAGCTCTTACAGGGGGCACACTTGAGCCAACTCATTTATAATCCCAACCATTAGCTCATTTGAAAGAGGATGGTCTTTCTACACTGGAACAAGTTTTGAAAAAAAGAAAGAGCAAGAGAGAAAAAAAGAAGGAAGAAAGAAAGAAATGAAGGAGGAATTCAAAAGTGGGGGAAGGGAAGGGGAATGGAGGAGGAAGACACTTACACAGACAGCCATGGTCAGCCCGAAAAGTAATTACAGCTGAGAAGAGTGTCTGAGTAATGGCCTGTCCCAGTGACCTGCCTGGGGAGTTTCAACACAAAAGGATGTCATGCCCACCTGTTGCTTTGTAACTAATTTAGCACAAACTGAACCAGCATTGTCCTCAGGGGCGGGCCTGTCACCTCCCAGAGTGCTAACCTCAGCTACAGTGAACACAGCACGGCCTGAGCCTCAAATCTGTCTGTCTGCTTACAGTACAGGGGAGAACATGGCTTGACACTTGGGTTTCATCAAAGTATACTCATGGACCCTACTGTGTCCACACTCTGGGCCAGACAGCATACCACTGGAGCCAAGGGCAGCTTAAGAAGTTCTGCTTCCGTTTCCTGCTGCTGATACTGCCTCGGCCCCATCTCCACCAGACAAGTGAGGAAGGCGGCAACACTGGCTGAATGATTTAATTCATCCCAACATATACAGAGCGTCCCAACTGCATGTAAAGAACTAGAGATGAGGGTGTGTAGGCGTGTTTGGATGGATAGGGGTTAAAAGATGAACAAGTTATGTACTGCACTCTGGAGGCAATGTGTAAGTAGAGCAGGTATATAGCATGTGTGTGTATATACATGCACATGGGGGAGAGGAGGTGGCTTGCTATGAGGAGATACATGAGGTTCACAGTTATTCATTAATGGTGGCTCTGATATTTCAGTTGTATCTGAATCACCTGGAGGGCCTGTTATACCAGAGTTGTCCCAGATTTTCTGATTCTGGATGTCTAAACAAATTCCCAGGAGACACATGTTGGCTCAAGGAACACATTTGAGAATCAGTGTAGTTTAACTCAAGGGGTTCCCAAGTGGTGCTAGTGATAAAGAACCCACCTGCCAATGCAGGAGACATAAGAGATTTGGGTTTGATCCCTGGGTCAGAAAGATCCCCTGGAGGAGGGTGTGGCAACCCACTCCAGTATTCTTGCCTGGAGAATCCCATGGACAGAGGAGCCTGGTGGCTACAGTCCCTAGGGTTCCAGAGTTGGACACGACTGAAGCAACTTGGCATGCATGCACGTAGTAATTCAAACCCTTGCTGAGCACTGAATACATGTAAGAATCCAACCTGGCACTTTCTTCACCTAAAACCGACCTGGAGAATCCTAGGCAGCTTAGCTCTTAGGAGCAGTTCATTGCTTGGGAAGGACAGAACCCAGCCCCCTCTGCGTCCCCTGATGAACAGACACCTACTCCCTTACCCCTTTTGCTGAACTGTGAGCTTCCAGCGGCAGGGCCTGACTTGTCTTGTAAGCCCTGCCCCTGGCACAGGTACTAGTGGCCCAGACTGGTGCTCAAGGAATGTTTGCTGACTGAGTGAATGAATGTTTTCATCCAGTCCTGGCAGCCTCAGTGGCGGGATGCAGCTCAGGCTGTGAGATGTGGGACCTGAGGTGGTGCCAACGGGATACTCAGGAAGGCAGGCAAAATGAGGTGGCAAAGGGAGCCTCGGGGTGCACATCCAGGGCATACCCGATGGAAGAGGGGCAAACAGATTGAAAACAGCAATTTTTACCTAAATAAGAAAACTCCTAAAGGGAAAAAAAAAAAAAGCCTGGGGCAGCCTCTATGGGATGGAAAAGACACCTGCCATTTGCTGGCTGTCACGGCCCTGCCCAGTTGCCGCTGCACATGTACTCCAGTCAAGTCAGGGCTGGCAGGCGAGCAGGGGTGGCAACACGAAGGGGCCCAAGCACAGCCGGGTCCTCCTTCCCAGGAAGAAGCGACACAGGCACCGGCTCGAAGCTTCTTCCACAGCCTCACCGGCAGTGCAGCCTCCGCTACCACGCAGGGGACAGCCTCTTTCAGCAAGAATGGAAGTTAATGAACACGTGGAGAAAACGCCCTTAATCTCCCAGGTGGGGTGCGGCGGGGGTCTCTTTAAGGGCCATTTCAGCAGCAGCCCCTGCTGTCCCAACTATAGATACCATCCCACCCACTCTTCCATCCAGGAAAGCAACAGGCCTGGAATACACTGTTAAATGAAATCGCAATAGAGTGTGCATGATGTAAAGGAGACATGTAACACCGTCGAGCTGATTCACGTGAGTGATTTAACATAAGGAACCCAGGCCTTGGAGTTGGGCAGTCTGGCCTGCAACCTTCACTTTGCCTTTTATCAGCTGTTGTGGTATGAACAAGTTACTTAACCTCCCTGACCCTGCACAGGAGACAGTGGCAACCAGCTTTCTTCACTCACAGAGCAGGTGAGAGGCCTCAGGGAGGCATGACATGAAACATGCTTTGTACCCTGTAAGAATACCATTCAATGACGAGGGTGTCATTATTGAAGCCCAGAGTTCACCCTCAGTCTGGAAAGGGCTGGCTTGTGTGGGGAAAGGGACAAGAGGTGGCTAGGCCTCTACTCAGTCACTTGAAACAGCAGCCCCTTCCCCCATGTTCTGCTCTTTCTATTAAAATCAACAAGCAACACAGCACCAGATTAATATCTCTCTAATTACTAAGCTGTCACTTACCAGGTGAAAAACTCCATAATTTAGTACTCATCCCTACTCCACATGTTGACACTGATAGCAGGGATCTGGGGTACCATAGAAAGACACATTTGGGACACCCCGTGCCTGCACTCTCCATGCTCTTCCTGTCTATCCAGAATATCAGTTCTCCATGCACCGCTGCCTGTGTGACCTCATTTAGTCCATTGCTTCTCAAGCTTTCACTCCACAGGAGAGAAAAGGGATATGTGTTCAGCACACAGTGGGTGGGGTAGAGGATCCCTGGGGTAAGTGACTGAGGTCAGGCTGATTGAGCTGGAAGGGACAACCTGAGCCCAGGGCTGTCCATCCTAGGCCCCATCCAGCTGCCTTGAGGCTGAGAAAAATCCCTTACTTGGGAGCTGGAAAGCTCTGATTTTATTTAATAATCCCCATTTTACAGATAAGGAAACTGAGGTTTTGAGAGGTCAAGACCCTTGTTGAGAAGTGGATCCTGGCAGTCCACTGTGGGGGCCCACCACTGTAACCAGCATACTGTGCCGCCTTCTATCTCTTCCTGCAAGCCAACAACTTCCAAAAGCTCGTCTGGACCACCTCCTCTCAGCTGGGACCATGTGCCACTCGGTTTCACACGTGGAATGTTCCCTATTGCACAGGTGGACCTTTATGCCATCTTATCCCCCTTTTCTCCTCCCCCAGGAGACTGACACACAGAGCCGGCCCTGAATCAACACCAGCTGAACTGAACTAGGGTGAAACTCCCAAAGCTGGCCTGGACCATCGTCACAGACTGAGTGCCAGGCCATTTGGGACCATCTCTAACCCTAATGGAACCCTGCAAGGTGGCCATTATCTCCCCACTTTATAGGGAGGGAAGAAGCTGGGCTGCCTGATGCTCTCACAGAGAGAGGAGAAGCGGAGCGGGATTCAAAGATGTTCCAGACGATCCAATACTCATACATTTACTGCCAAGCTGCCTCCTCCCCAGGGGATTTGAGACTGAGAAGCCTCAGGAAAGATGCTTGAGACGGCACTGGGGGACAGACCCACAGGTGATAGATACTAAAGGCCCCCAGGGTCCGAAAGAGGGGATAACACTGTTGGCCTGCTGCTTACCTGCATGCCTATCACTCCTTTGAAACTTAAGAGACTCCTACTAAATTTACAAAGCTTTTTTTCCCAAAAAAGGGGGTGTGCCAGAAGCTCTTATTTAAGAGCAATAACCCTAGTCTTTGGTTAACCTTTTAGCAGAAATGGGTTGACAGCCAAATGGGAATCAACTCAATTTAAGAAATATTGTTGGAGGCTTACCACACACCAGACACTGGGCTACGAGCTGGAAACATGGTGGAGAAAAAGAAATACACTTGCCTGTCCTCACGGAGCTTAGAGGGAATGGAGCCAGACCTGCAGGCAGCGGATCTGGAAGGACTGAACTCAGGAGGGCTGGGAGACCCAGGGAAGGGCTCTGACGGCTCGCCATGGCCAGCCTGCCATGGCCAGCTTGCCACCATGCGCAGCCTCCCTGGCTGGGTCTCCCCTCGCTTCCTCGTGCAAAGCAGCTGTCTGCCAGAAACTAAAAGAGGAACAGCAAACTGCTGAGGGCAAGGAAAGCTGCTCCTTGACCCAAGCATGCCAAATTAGGGCAAAACCAAGCCCTCTGACTGAAAAGAAATTCAGCTGAGGCGCACAAATTTTAAAGACATGTGTGGTCCTGGGCTTAGTTTCTTTGTAACAGCCTCTCTTTCCTCCTCCTTGTATATTGCTATTCGGTATCTGAGGCCTCTCAGTAGTACCAGCTGCTGCCAACACATGTGTCACTGCTAGAAACTGATAGCCCCATGGAGAGTGGCTCTGTTTTGTGTTGTTTTAATACCATTAGGGCTCATCTCTTGAAACCCCAAATTCCACAGCAAAACCGCAAACACCCAGCTCCCCATAAGGCCTCTGACCCATGAGCTTTAAAGCAGTGCTTCCCACCTTTTTCACATCCTGGCACACACAGAAAGGACCGCATCTGCTCAGCTCCCTGGAGGCTGCACACTGTCCCCCCCCCCCCCCAAGAGCCGAGCGGATGGTATCTGGGCACACCTGTAACACCGTTCCTGATACACCTGCTGCGGAGCTTTGGTTCCCAGGGCGTAAATGTCACCAAACTTCAAGAGAATCATGACAGAAGTGAAGCCAGATGGATCAGAGGACCACATCCCAAACCCATATCAGGGTCCCAAGACGGGGGACACAGGACCTTCAGCCACCGCAAAGGCTTTGGAGCCAAAAAGGCCATCCACCTTCCCCAGGCGGAGGAGGAAACCAGCATTCCCTACGATGCAGTGCAGCCTAGAGATATAAATAGCTTCTAAAAAGGTTAGCAAAATGCAGAGATGACAAATCTACAGTAGGTTACTAAGGGAAACCAGGGTGCTCGGTGCCAGCATCTCACCTGTTGCGGCTGATGTCTGAAAGGCACACTGCAGCTCCTCTCAAACTCTGCTCCCTGGCCCCTCAGGACGAGTGAGGGGGTACAGGGACCTGGAGGCCTGGTGACGAGAGTAGGCACTTCCTGAGTCCCACTCATCTTCCCCGCAGACCCCTCCAAACTAAGGAAAACCTTTCTCTGGGTCTGGTTTTCATAAGCCCACTCTCTCAACTCCCTCAGCAGGAAAAAGTCCACCTCAGAAGGTTTCGTGAGGATGCTGGCCTGAAGGCAGGAGCTGTTCCATGAGTGGCGATTCCCTGGGCTTTCCCCTCCCCCTTCCTGTGACCCTGGGCCCTTGGGTGCTGCCCAAGGAAACACTGAAGGCGGGGCATTCCCAGGCTGCCGGCCCTGGAGATTCCCTTCTGCAAGGGAAGTGCTTTCCTGGGCACCCAGAGGGCTTGCAAAGGAGCCACAGCTGCTGGGTTACGACAAGTAAGAAACAGACCTCGCCTGTCCCTGAGCCTACTCCCAGGGACACCTGAGCTAAGGTATTTATAGCTCTCCTGTATGCATCCTTGAACTTGTGTGTGTTCAAGTTAACACATATAGCAACAGTACACCCCAAAGCACACATACGGATGTGTACGCACTGAGGCAGTGACTAAATCTGGAACTCTCGGGAACCCAAACTCAGCCCCAACACACACCCTCTTGAGTGTGGGTATTCCGGGACCTGGGATAAACTGGGCGTCTGTCCTTCCCTCTTCAAGGTATCAAGTTCTGCCTTCCTGCCAAGGATTAAGAGATCAGCCGGGTGCTGGAGGGCAGCTTGCCAGGCAGCTCCCACCAGCTCATCTGCCAGAGCCCTTTCCACTTCCCCCAAGCTCCCTGTACAGACGTAGGAGGGAAAAATCTCACCCTCTAGCCCCTCTGTGAGCAGACAGAGGGGCTGCAGACCAACCTCAGAGCCCTGAAAGCTGGGCAAGAAAGGAGAAGCACTGCAGAGGCCCAGGCCGGAAGCCAGACCCTCCAGCAGGCCCCAGGGAGGAGGAGGGAGTGTCCTCAACTTCCACTCTGAAAAGCTTGGCAGTAAAATATTGGGCCTGCTCCTGGGCCACCCAGGGTCTTGGCCAAGAGAGGGGGGCTTCTCTTTGGCCTAATGCTGGTGGTATTGAGGGATGTGCCCAGGCAGAGCATGTGACCGGACTAACACCGCCATCACACTCACGTTCTCTGTCTCTCTGCCAGCAGCAGAGGTGAAGGGGGAAACTGCCTGCTCTGGAAGGCAAGAGGTCATCTGCTACAGCCACCTCTTGAATTGTTCTAATATGTTCTTTAATATATAAATTGGGCAATTGTTACATGGCTTTGAACTTGACTGGGGTCAAAGAGGGGACCCAATGGGACTTCCCTGGTGTTCCAGTGGTTAGGACTCCATGCTGCCAATGCAGAGGGCTTAGGTTCGATCCCTGGTTGGAGAACCAAGATCCCACATGCCAAACAGGGCAGCTAAAAAATAAAAATTAATACTTTTTTTTTAAGAGAGAACCCGGGAGTAGGTGCCCAGACTAGAAGTCCCAACCAATCCGGGGAAGGTGCTGTTGTTATGACTCAAATACAGAAAGCACCCAAATATACAAGTGAACAGCGTACTTTATTTTTTAAAACTTTTTATGTTTTTTTCTGGCCTCAGGTAGGATCTTAGTTCCTCAACCAGGGATCAAATCTGTGCCCCCTGCATTGGAAGTACAGAATCCAAACCATTGAACCACCAGGGAAGTTACCCAACTGAACATCTGAAAGTGCTGAGTTCCTTCCCCATCCCAACCTACCTCCCAAAGTAGCATCAACTGAAACCTACATATCCCACTTGGTTCTCAAATTCTACACTGAACTCTTCATTTTGCTAAGAGTTCTATCATTGGGGATGTAGGTTCTGATTGAGAAAGGAAAACCATTTGACACAACAGGGCATTTAGAGAAGGGAGCATTCAACTGTGTCCATGTACCCATGAGATACATGTGACGGGGACTGGGGGAATTCTGAAGGACAAAGTTGGCACCATGGCTCCACTCAAAAGGCTCTAGGATCTAGCATCCTAGTGGAATTTCTATCAACTCCAAGTATAACACGTTGCCCTCTTCCACCTGCGACCCCTTCACCCCACAAAACTGCCCACAGTGGAGCACAGTAATTTCTCCAAATATTTATTACACATCTACTACTATGAATGAAGAATAGTGTCAGCTGCTTTTCTACACATTAAACAATTTAAGTTGGCCTACAACACTGCAGTGCAGATTTTAATTATCTACATTCTTACTAGATCACAAAGAAGGTTAATAATGTGGTAAGAATCACAAGAAGAGTTCAGCCAAGTAGAGATCCGGGCCCAAGCTAATTTGGCTCCAATGGCCATGGGCTTTTTTCTGGTGCCCATTAGACTTTAAAATTTCTCTATATACGTATATGTGTTTCTTGATCACTATTATTATTGTAAGATTAACCTGATATCAATTCATAAAGGCATGAGGCCTTAATGCCCAAGTATAACACAGATCAGAGATCAGATCAGATCAGATCAGTCGCTCAGTCATGACCGATTCTTTGCGACCCCATGAACTGCAGCATGCCAGGCCTCCCTGTCCATCACCAACTCCCGGAGGTCACTCAGACTCACATCCATCAAGTCAGTGATGCCATCCAGCCATCTCATCCTCTGTCGTCCCCTTCTCCTCCTGCCCCCAATCCCTCCCAGCATCAGGGTCTTCTCCAATGAGTCAACTCTTCGCATGAGGTGGCCAAAATACTGGAGTTTCAGCTTTAGCATCATTCCTTCCAAAGAAATCCCAGGGCTGATCTCCTTCAGAATGGACTGGTTGGATCTCCTTGCAGTCCAAGGCACTCTCAAGAGTCTTCTCCAACACCACAGTTCAAAAGCATCAATTCTAAGGGGCTCAGCCTTCTTCACAGTCCAGCTCTCACATCCAGTATAACACAAGTACCTCCTATATAACACACATGGCATCTAATTCAAACACTTTCACCTAAGCTGTTATTGGCCATGGCAGATCCCTATCTTAAATTTATTCTTTGTAGCCCCCAGGTGCTTAGTGCAGGGCTAGGTACCACAGAGTTGCAGAGAGTCGGATATGACTGAAGAGACGGAGCACAGACACACACAGGTACAAAGTGGGCGCTCATTTAATCCCATTGAGGATTATGTCACTAAGACTGCTTATTAGTAATAAATGCTTGGATGCTGAAAGATGAATTATTGCTAAGGAAAGTCTTAGACACCGGGAGAAACACCAAGGGGGCCTAGTCCACCTCTTGGTCAACAGAATAGGTGGTCCACCAATGGGTAAAAAGAGTAAACTTTAATCACTAATAGGTTGATCCCACTAGGTATACAGCTTACAATCTCCACTGGACAGAGCAGTTGACTCTTTGGACCTGGGTTCTTTCCTCTGCAGGACTGGCATATAACTCCCACACAGAGAATAGCTGTGAAGATTCCAGGGACCATGTCTAGAGACATACAAGCAACCCAATCAACCCAGGTGGTATCTCAGCACCTCCCATGGCTTCCTGTGTATATAACCATCTCTAACTAGGGCAGATTCAGACCCATGTCCTAAGCCCAGCAACACCCTTCAGCAGCTGTGTGACCTTAGATCAGCAACCTAGCTTCTTTAAGCCCCTTTCCTCATCTGTAAAGACAGTGGATCACCTATCTCATGGGGTTGTTTAGTGGAGAAGATGATATAATATTTGCATGTGGATGACCCTGGCCTGATATGTACAATAGAAGAAAGTCAGCAAATATTAGTCAGATTTGAATGTGCACAGAACAGCTCTGACATATACACGTCCTGTTGAACAGGGCTTGTGGTCAAAAAACAGTCATGGTGACAAGTAACAAAGAAAAGGGAAGAGGCACTAGTGAGAGAAGTTAAAATTAGAGACAATCCTTAAAATCTCTCTCCTTTCAACCAATAATTTCAACCTGTTGTTTACCAGCTGTACTGCTTAAACATTGGTCTTATTTGATTGAATGGGTTCTGCCTCTTGCCGTCCATGACAGAAGGAGTAGCTACAAGGCAGGTAATGAAAAGCAGCCCTGGAAAGCTAAGAACTGGTTATACTGGGACTTCCCCGGTGGTCCAGAGGTTAAGACTTTGCCTTCAAAAATCGTCCACATCAAAAAAAAAAAAAAAAATCTAAAAAGAACCGGTTATACTGACCTGCGTCAGTTTAGTGAGAGAGGGTGGCTTAGGCACCTCTCTCTGCCAACAGTCTCTTTTGAGACTATAGAGTCTATTCTAACAGTCTCACTCAGAGGCTCCGCTAACTTCACAGTACAGAAACCAGAGGTCACATTGAGGTGCCACCCGAGAAGATATTTTCCAGAATCTAACCTGATACTATAATTCTGAAACCCAGATCTAGATGAGTTACAAAGAAAACCTCCTCTTTATTGACCAAGTATGTGCCAGACTCAACACTAAGCATCTAGCATATAATATACGCCCAGGGGAATGGTCTGAAATTTTTACACCCCATCTTACATAAGGAAACTGCACTGTTGGACATTCCCTACAGACACTCTCTAAGGCCCTCAACTGCCCACACGTCCTGAAGAACTCAAGTCAGGATGACACGTAGAAACTTCCATCTGAACTTTCAGGTCTAATCACAGGGCTGGATTTTGCAAAACTTCAACACACATCTTAGGCCCACAGCAAAAGTGGGTTTGGGAAAAGGGTGGAGCTGGGACAGAGTCAGAAAGGAGACTTCAATCCTTTCAGAAGCCACCTCTAATTTGCCAATAATGGTTAGAGGCTGACAGGAGGAGGGTGCATTTTCTTTCTGCACAGTGATCTCTACCAAAGAAAACCCAGACAAAGTCACCTGGCCTTCCTAGGGAACAACAACAAAAGCTCTTCCTCCAAGGTTCAGGCTGAACTCCTAACCCTTCCTTCCTCTCCCTGCCCCAGGGAGTGGCTGGATGGTTGTTGTTTCTTTTCTTTTTTTCCCTGTGGTCCTGAGTAACACCACAAATTACGTTTCCAGGGATTTGAGTCCCAGAGTGCAATGATGTTGTAATAAACATAACCAGGACCAAATGCCTTCCCATCATATTAGATGATGCCATTTCCCACCAATCAGGCTCCTCGGGCAGGCAGACCACTCACCAATGAGGGACCAGACAAAGGCTGTGAGGGGAGACCTGGTCATCTGCAACTAAAAATAAGGGCGCTTCAGGATTGGCTGCTGCCACTTTGCAACAGGAGTTGGGACCCACACACCAGGCACCACACAGGAGGCACACACAGGCAAAAACTTTCAGCCTAGGGGTTCACATGGGGTGGGCTGGTCTGCCTTTGTTGCTGAGGTTTTATCTTTTTCCCAATGTGCTGACTCAAAGAAATACTTGATCCAGAGGGACCCTCGCAGACACACCCTCGCTCCTAGACACCTCAGTTTCTAACGGCTCTTCGCGATCATCCTAAATTGGGGAAAGGAAGGGGGGTGTTGGCCAGGGCAGGGCCAAGACACTCACCTGTCCCGCTGTGTCATAGAGTCCCAGGAGGTACTGCTTGCCCCCCACGGTGACGCTGACTGCAAGGGCAGAAGTGGGGGCGGGGAGAGAAGCTCAATTACCTAGACTCTGGGGCAATTCTGTTCCCCACCAAGACCCTCCCTTCCCAAACCAGCGCTCGCAGGCGGGAGCTCCCAGGGAGATGCCACCCCTTTTCCCAGGCTCACAGTGAAGCGGGGGTGAGGCTGGGATGAAGTGGCCTCCAGCTGCCCACTCCCTTCTCCCGAGTCCCGTAACCACGTTTCCCCCTCGGGGTTTGGGACTGTTGGGATGGCGACTGTAGGAAGGTCAAGGAGGTCGGCCCGGAGCACCGAGGGGGTTGGGAAGTGCCGGGAGCCCCGACGCGGGACGCGGGACGCGGGACGCGGGACTGACTGGGCTCCAGGATTGGGGGGGCGGGGTGGGAAGAGGAGTAGGTCCAGCTGGCAAGGGGGCTGCCCGAGGGATAGCCTGGAGGTGGGGCCGGGCGCCCAGTGGAGGGCGCGGCGGGGGAGGGGCGGGGAGCGCACGCAGGGGAGGCGGCGAGGGGGCTCATCCAAAGTTGCTCCAAAGTTCCCGGCCTGGGGAGCTGCCCCTTAGTCAGCACTTCCGAAGCTTACCTGCGTAGTGGTCGAAGACGGTGGGCACGTACTCCTCCGGGAAGGCGTCGTTGGCATAGCTCATGAGTAGGCACGTCTTGCCCACCGCCCCGTCACCGACCACCACGCACTTGAGCATCAGCGCGCCGGGCCCGTGAGCCATGCTGCGGCCGGCCGGCCTCCGGGCATGGTCCCCCCGGAGCCCCCGCCCCGGCCCCGGGCTTAGCCCCAGCCCGCCTGGGGGGTCCGCCGCCGCCGCCGCTCAGCGCAGCAGGGCCGACCCCCCGGCCCCATGCAGCGGCTCCCCCCGCCCAAGGGGAGGGGGCGACGGGCCCGGGGCGCTGCCGCCGCCTCGGTCGCTGCCCGGATCCCCGCCCGGGCCCCGGTCGCCACGCCCGCCCGCTGCCCCCGCCGTTCGGCGCCCGCGCCCTCTCCCCGGCCCGGCCTCCCCAGGAGGATCCACTGGATCATAAGACTGGCCGGCCCCGGGGGAGACGGCAACTTTGGGGAGGGCAGCGGAGGGGGAGGGGCCAGGCGGCTCACCCCGCCCCGCGCCGGGCCGGGGCCCCCTCCCCGCTGGGCCCCGGAGGAGGGCGGGCCCAGGCGCCTCCCCGGATTGCGGGCAGCCAGCCTCGCGCCCCCGCCCGCCGGCTCCAGAGCCCCGCGCCCCGCCCGCAGCCGTTGCTCTGCCCTGCCGGCTCACCCTAGCTTGGCTCCGCGCGGGGGCTGCGGGGAGGGGGCGTGGAGGAGGAGCCGAAGAGCAGCGTAGCGGGGAGGAAGGTGAGACTGGGGGAGGGGGGCCGAGAGACCCGCGCTCGGGCGGAGCCGAGGGCTCCTCGCGAAAGTGCCCGCAGCGCCCAGAAGCGTCCCAAGGCCCCGAAGCTGGGAGAAGACGTGGAGCCCTCTTGGGGGACCACGAAGACTTTTGTGATGACGCAATAGTCGTGCGAAATTATTCGTATATATTTAAACTCCACCCGGAAGGCAGGATCCATTCTATTAGCCTCTAAATGCACAATAGAACTAGAAATCGGGAAAGAAGAAAGGCCAAGAGAGTTTGAAAAAAAAATTTTTTTTTTCAGGCGCACGGGGGTGACGGGGGAGGGGTGGCGGTAGTCCCTGAGCTGGAAAGTAGGAACTCCTGAATTGAGGCTTGGTTTCCACTCCTTCCCCTCCGCCAACCCAACCCATGCTGTCCACATCATTTGCTATGAAACTGGTGACTAAGGGAGTTAGAGCATCTTGAACAACTGACGCACTCTCCAACCCCCCGCCCCCCTTGCCAGAAAAGGTAGACTGGGCGGCTCTGGATGCTGCGGGTGTACCTGTGCTCCCCCTAGAGGCGACATTCTCTGAGGCCCCTTTACAGTCCCAGTATCCCTCGAAGGTGTTAGGTTGGGATCCCTGAGGAGTGATACACCCCAGAGCTCAAAGACGTGGCCAGTGAGCCAGGCGACAACCCCTGCCCTCCCGCCTGGACGAAGCCTGGAAACACCCATCTGTTCACTGGCCAGAAGTGCTGCTTCTAAGTTTAGGCCTTGGAGGACAGGGGAGGCGGGGATGATACACTCCACGTTGACACCACACCCTCCCTCCCCTTGCTGACGCCAGATAAATCGCTTCCTGTCATCAATTCACAGGATCAGAAAACGCTGTGTTGAGAGGCACCGCAGAGGTCAACCATACGGTCTCCCTGAGATCTCTCTCAGATTGTAGGTAAACAAATTGAGACGCAGACAGGTGAAGTGGTTATCCCAAAGGTCTCCACCTCTTTCCAGCATTCGGGTTCTGGGAACACACCGTGGGAAATGCTCAGTTGGTTATGTACTCACTCACGCCATGCTTCCGAGGCCTCAACTCTCAAATCCCAAATCTGATTTCCATTGTCCTGAAGACATCCTGGCTTTTCAGAAGTTCCTTGTGGAGTCCCATTGGATGTCTCACCAGACCCCTCAATCGTGTTTGAGTGTGAATATTTACATTACCAGCTGCTTTAGATTATGCAGTCAATCTGAAAGACACTTTATGTATACTGAATGCCCGGTTAAGGAAGGCAGTTCAGTGTCTCGAAGTCAGATCTCAGTTCAAGGCCAGTCTCTGCCACTTCCTTCTAGAGGGGAAGAACGGAGGACTTGCCTCCTTTGCCTGCAGGACCACTTTTTCAGGCAGCATTTGCTGGGACTAGAATTCTGAAAGGAGTCTATTGAGAGAGGTTAAGGAGCTACTGCATACTCTTAGCCAAGAGAAGACATTTGGTTCCAACTCTGACAGTAGTCAGTCCTAAAGGAAATCAATCCTGAATATTCACTGGAATGACTGATGCTGAAGCTGAAGCTCTAATACTTTGGTCACCTGATGCGAAGAACTGACTCATTGGAAAAGACCCTGATGCTGAGAAAGACTGAAGGCAGGAGGAGAAGGGGACAGCAGAGGATGAGATGACTGGAATGACTGGACTGACTCAATGGACATGAGTTGGAGTAAGTTCCGGGAGTTGGTGATGAACAGGGAAGCCTGACCTGCTAACAGTTCATGGAGTTGCAATGAGTCAGACATGACTGAGCAACTGAACTGACTGACAGTAGTTGGCAGTGTGACCTTGACCATGCCACCCCTCTTCTCGGGGCCTCAAGTTTCTCATCTATAAATGTGAGCTTGTCCATAGCGTGTGATCAAGGCTCACCTTTGACAACTCTAGAGCTCTTCACAATGTACTCTGAAAGATCCTGGTAAAGGCTTTGGGCCAGTTGCTAGAGACATGGGGAAGGCTTTTATGAGGGATAATGAGGTCTATTCCAGGACTGGGAGGATGGAGGCTTCCTCCATTCAAGACTCCAGCCTCTCAGTTCTTTTGCTGCTTTTCAGAAAGGCAGATATTTACTGGGGATCCAGAGAGCTGGATGATTAGCTCCAGAACTTTGACAGATGGAAGGGTCTCCAGGTCCTTTGGGAGAAATTCTGGGAATATCAGGACATTCCAAGTGGGGAACTGATGTCAGATGAATCATGCAATGGTGACTTCATTGATGATGGTGACCTCATCCCTTTGGCCCATAGAAAAGCCAAAACAGACTGCCAGGAGTACTTTGAGCTGTGGGTTGATTCCACCAGTTGTATATGGAGTAGGAGGCAGAAAGGAGTATTATCCCAGATGCCCAGGTCAGCCCACTGATAGGTTAGCTAGAAGGACCAAACAGAGCTCAACAGATAAGTACTATATAATGTGTTCAGTGCTGTAGTAGGGGATGAAGAACAGTCTTTGGGAAGTACAGGAAGGCTGTTAGTACCTAGCTCTGGGTGTGCAGAAGGGTGTCATTGGCCTGGGGTTTAATAGGAGTAAGATAAGAATGCCTGGGAAAGACAGAAAGAAGGAACAGCACACAACTTCTTGGGAATGCTGAGCCGTGTAGGGTGGACACAATGCAGGATTAGTGGTGTGAAAGAACTGATTTGTGTTTAATTGAGAACTGTGTGATGCTACCAGGCCATGGGCCTCTGATGCCACATTAAGGTCACGCAGGGCCAACCTGGGCTGGACAGTCTGTGCACTGCACAAAGGCAAAGGGAGAAATAGGATACCCAGAAAGGCCCACGTGATACCTGCAAAGCCATGACCCTGGCCTAAGGCTGTGTACATGGGAAGAAGGGGCACTTTTTTATCACAGAGGCCACTTCTGCTTATCAGACCTGTGCCTGTGGGGTGGCATCCACCCACAGAGGGACATCTTTTTAATTTGTTTTGTTGTTTATTCACTAAGTCGGGTCAGACTCTTTGCAACCCTGTGGACTGCAGCACACCAGGCTTCCCTGTCCTTCACTGTCTCCCAGAATTTGCCTAAACTCATGTCCATTGAGTCAGTGATGCCATCCAACCATCTCATCCTCTGTCATCTCCTTCTCCTCCTGCCTTCAGTGAGTCGGCTCAGGGTCATTTTCCAATGAGTTATTTCTTTGCATCAGGTGGCCAAAGTATTGGAGCTTCAGCTTTAGCATCAGTCCTTCCAATGAATATTCAGGGTTGATTTCCTTTAGGATCGACTGGCTTGATCTCCTTGCTATCCAGACGAAGGCACTAGCTAGGTAAACAGTAGCTCAGGGAGTAAGGATGTAATGAAGGGAGGAAAGGAGGATTTGCTGTGTGCTGTCACTGTGTACTCTGCCCAGGCACTGTCCTGAGTATTTGCTGCTCATTTCATAGGTCATCCTATTACACCCCCAAAATAACCACGCAAGATAAAATTCATAGAGAATACCTATTGGCTTCTCTATCCAAAACAACACACTTTGCTTGTGTTACATGTTCTTTCTGTGATCAAGTGGTTTATTTTCTTTTTCTTTTTAAAAACATTTACCTGTTGATTTATTTGGCTGCTCCAGGTCTTAGCTGCAGCAGGCAAGATCTTTTAGTTGCGGCATGCAATCAAACCCAGGCTCCCTGCATTGGGAACATGGAGCCTTAACCCCTGCACCACCAGGGAGGTTCTGATCATATGGTTAAATGGTAGATGCCCTCTTCTTACACATCCTGTCCTTGACCTCCGTTGATTAGCCCTGGGCACCTGACGCCAGATGGGATAACCAGAACCCTTCTTGAGAAGTTTGAATTTGGGATTCAAAACTGGTACTAACTAACTGGAAGATAAGAGCCTAAAGGCAGTGGGTCATTCCTGCTTCATGTTTCAGACATTTACAAAATAGTCAACTCAAGGAAATGAAGCAACAATGCACAGAGAAACAAAAATGGAGAGAGATGCTCTCCACCCATCCCCCTTAAAAGTGGCAGGGATGACACAGGATATTTGTGAGTTCCTGATTCTGGGTATCCCTGAAACTCTGTTGTATACTAGTGGGCTTCAGTTGGTCTCTTAATAAGTCCTCCCTTCCTTTTTGCCTAGACAGTGTAGATTGGTTTTCTGTCACTGGTAACTAAAGGAATCTTGTCTATGATAGTATTATCACTGCAGACAAGATAGATGATGTGCAGAGAAATTAAGACATTTAGTCAAAGTCATGTAGCTGCTAAGTGGCAGAGCTAGCTTTCAAAATAAGTAGTCTGCTGCTGCTGCTAAGTCGCTTCAGTCGTGTCCGACTCTGTGCGACCCCAGAGACGGCAGCCCACTAGGCTCCCCCGTCCTTGGGATTCTCCAGGCAAGAACACTGGAGTGGGTTGCCATTTCCTTCTCCAATGCATGAAAGTGAAAAGAGAAAGTGAAGTCGCTCAGTCGTGTCCGACTCTTAGCAACCCCATGGACTGCAGCCTACCAGGCTCCTCTGTCCATGGGATTTTCCAGGCAAGAACACTTCCCGTGTTCCACAGGAATGAGGCATTAAAAGTTTTCAGTTGGGAATGACAAGTTTAGAGCTATCTTTTGAGATGATCACTCTGGGAGTGGTATAGGACATGGATTTAGAAGGGACCAGAGTGAAGGCAGAGAAAGTGAGGAGGAGAGAGGTCAAGAAGGTCTGGATCAGGCATGGCTGTGAAAGTGAAGAGGAAGCAGGAAGTTTAGATGAGCGAGTTCACAGGGCTTGGTAACACAGAGAAGGGCTGGGATACTCTGAGGTGTCTATGTTATGATTCCATTGACGTATCCCTTCTCTCCCTTTTAAATCTTCTCTGTTTTATCCTCTTTACTTCTTTAGGTTTCTTCCTAACTTTTCAAAATTTACCAATCTCCTCTTGGTGATTAAACATGTGACCAACTGCCTAAATCAAGCTGAGAGTAGAACTCCAGAAGGACACTAAGTTTCTAAAATGTATTCGCTTTCTGTCATTTTGTTTGTGTCCCCTCACATTTACTCCAGAAATGGACAACTGGATTCCAGTAGATCATTTGGTGTTGTGACGCTTTAGGTTCCAAGTAATAGGAAAGACAGCGCCAAATGGTTTCAACAGCAAAGGGAATGTATGGACTTCTTTGGTTGAAACAACCAGAAGTAGCTCAGGCTTCAAGTATGGCTTGATCAAAACCCTGAATCAATTTTTTTTTCCTGCATTTCTCCCAGTTTTTTTCTTCTCTCTGGGTCAGTGTCCTACTTACGTTGCTTTCTCTCTTGAAAACAAAATGGTTACACCAGGTCCAGGCATTACCACCCATATACCACATTGCCCAGCAGGAGATAGAGCTTCTCTTGATTCGATTCACTTAATACACAAAATTCTTGGACTTCCTCTCTTCAGATTGGCTGAGTCCATCACGGTGGCCAGCAGAATGTCAGATGCTCATTGCCTTAGGCCTGAGCTCCTGGCTGTCCCGGAAACCACTGCTGGGACAGGGGCTTGGAACTATCCTTATTAGGCCTGTCAGGGCCCACCCCAAGGCCAGAGTTTTATTCCTCCTCAAATTCTATGTTTCCTGCACAGTGGACAGTAGGCATGGCAGGTAATATATGCTGGGGAGGCAACCAACAATACCTATTACCCCTGGATTGTTGCCAACAGTCAAAGAGTCAAGGTCTCCCCAAGCTATACTAGAAATAAAAAAAAGCAAATTTCAAGGGAAGAGGGAGGTGAGAAGGATCCAAGTCAAATCTGTGATTTGTTTTAAATTTCAGTCAGTTGATTTGTCAGTACATGAATCCAAGCTTGGTGTGAGTCCCTAATTCTTGGCTGATAGTAGTTACTCCTTTCCCCCTTCAAACTTCCTTCTTAGAGTTATTGGCAAGGAGGTAAAATGGTAATCATTCTTTTACCTGGTCCCTTCTGCTCTTTTATTTATTCGGCCGCACTTGGTTTTAGTTGCAGCACACTGGATCTTTGATCTTTGGCACAGCCCTCAGGATCTTTAGTTGGCCTTATGTGGGATCTAGTTCCCTGACCAGGGATTGAACCCAGGCCCCCTGCATTAGAGGACCAGAATCTTAGCCACTGGACCACCAAGAAAGTCCCTCCTCTGCTCTTCAGTTATGCTTCTTTCCTCCATACTTGCCCAGTCTCTTCAAATTGCAGCCTCTCCACTCTCCAGGGCTCTCCTGCTTCCCAGACTCCACCTGGCCCACCTTTGTAGCATCACACTGTGTGCCATACCTATTCGTCTTGTTCCTCCTACCACTAAAACCTCCCACCTGCATCCTTTTCTCTAAGGGGCCAGATATAATGTATTACACTATTTTTTAGCTGAGATGTTAATGGCTTAAACACTGCAGCAATTTCTTAAAGGTCAGTGGTTAAAATCCAATACATCTGGCTCACTTGATTTCATTTCTAGTTATGTTTCTAGAATACATCTAGATCTCCTTTTTTCCAGCTCGTTACATACCAGAAACTCAGAAGTAAATCCCAGCCTCTGAGAATTTTAGCTCAAGCACCCTTAATAATGTTTTCCCATCTTCATTTCTAACCATCTTTTGCTGCAGCCTAGGTCAGGAGACCAGTCATTATAACAGATGGCATTGCCACCATTGCTGAATCATAGAAAAGGACACTTCTTAGAGGCTGCTGGTACAGAATACTTCTATGATCTGGGAGTGGCCACCTCCTGTAAGGTTCAAAGGAGGCCAGATCATCTTCCAGAAATGAAACTAATGATTTTATTCCAGGCTTTGGTTCTAACAGTGCCAGAAAACCATCCAAGATTTGTTGATGATTATTTTTCCATAGTGGATCCTGTGGTCACTGAGTGTTATATGCGCATTTTGAATTTGGGGAATCTTCCACTTTGTAAGTCTTGGTAGGAAAAAAAGATCACTCTTGTGGAAGCTGTACAGACTCTGGCTTTCCTTGTCGGACTCAAGAGCTGGAGTGACTACAGTTGAATACAGAGCGCACTCTTGCAGCTTTGGTGCTGGACCCACAACTCAGTGCTGAGTACAGGAAGTGGCACTTAGGGTGGGTGGTGGTGCTGGTTGTGGTGTAATTGAGTTCCTGGTGCAGAAGTGACTACTATATACACTAACTATCTAGAATTTGTCGGCAGCAACAATACCAGAAGTGGTTTTCTCATCGGAACAGGTCCTAAGGCATATGTTGGGCGTGGTTCCTGTAAAGACAGTCCTGAGCAGCTTCTCTAGCCTGCCACTATCCTATGAGCCATGCATAATCCTTAGAATTTCCTTTTCTGTTCTGTTAACCACTTCCAGCTTCTGTTCCTCACAACTCCAGCCTCCTGAGAAGACATTGGAGGACTGGATTGCTGTATTCAGTGTGCTTCATGCAGTGTGAGCAGAGATTCCAACTTCTACCATACCTAAATCCCTGTTTTCAGATATTGAATGTAGCTCAGGACTGTGACTTCTGAAAGACAGGAACAAATGAGGCATACTCTATTACCCTTTCTGCTGGAAGTACTTTCTGAATCGCAGTGCACAATTGAACCAAAGGTGATCTTAGTGGTCTTGCTGAGTTGAGGAGACTTTTCAAGACTGAGTACCAGAGAGGAGGGAGTATTCTCTTGAGTCTGTTGCTTATGCTAAGTTGCTCATTGTTCAGTTGTTAAGTGGTGTCCGACTCTGCAAACACATGAACTGCAGCATGCCAGGCTTCCCTGCCCTTCACTGTCTCCCAGAGTTTGCCTAAACTCTTGTCCATTGAGTCGGTGATACCATCCAGTGATTGTGTCCTCTGTTGCTCCCTTCTCCTCCTGTCCTCAATCTTTCCCAGCATCAGGGTCTTTTCCAACAAGTCAGCTCTTTGCATCAGATGGCCAAAGTATTGGACCTTCAGCTTCAGCATCAGTCCTTCCAATGAATATTCAGGGTTGGTTTCTTTTAGAATTGACTGGTTTGATCTCCTTGTCCAGAGGACTCTCAAGAAAGTCTTCTCCAGCACCACAGTTTGAAAGCATCAATTCTTCGGCACTCAGCCTTCTTTATGGTCCAACTCTCACATAACTACTGGAAATAGTATAGCTTTGCCTATATGGGCCTTTGTCAGCCAAGTGATATCTCTGCTTTTTAGTACACTATCTAGGTTTGTCATCACTTTCCTTCCAAGGAGCAAGCGTCTTTTAATTTCATGGCTGCAGTCATGTGTCTGCAGTGACTTTGGAGCCCAAGAAAATAAAATCTGTCACTGTTTCCACTCATGTGCAGGCACAGAGTGAAATGCCACAGGGAGTTAAATTCTTATTGAGCTCTATGTTCCAAGTTTGTGGGTGGAACAGGAGGAGGTGTCTCCCTGGGACAACCACTGCAGCACCTCTTCTCATTCCTCTCTCCTCCGTCTGAAAAAGAGTTGCAGATCCCTAGGATTGTGACAGTCTATACAGAAGACTCTTTCCTCACTATCCATCCATTTATCTATGAGTCCAACAGATAATGCTTAAATGCTATGTACTGGACTCTGTTGTTGTTCAGTCACTAAGTTGTGTCTGATTCTTTGCAACCACATGAACTGCAGCATACCAGGCTTTCCTGTCCTTCACTATCTCCTAGAGTTTGGTTAAACTCATGTGCATTGAATCACTGATGCCATCCAACCATCTCATCCTCTGTGGCTTCCTTCTCCTCCTACCCTCAATCTTTCCTAGCATCAGGATCTTTTCCAGTGAGTCAGCTCTTTGCATCAGGTGGCTTGGAGCTTCAGCTTCAGCATCAGCATCAGTCCTTCCAGTGAATATTCAGGGTTGATTCCCTTTAGGATTGACTGGTTTGGTCTCTGGGCAAAGTGTTAAGATGCGCGCAGAGGGGGTCAGAAAAGGGCACTTTTCCTAACTGTCATATGGAAGTCCCTGTGCACCGTGAGGGACACAGTTGAGTGGATACACTCTCTTCCTTGCAACCCAGTAGCTTTCCTGCTTCTGGGCTTGAGCTGTGTCTCTTAGCAGAGGTGAAGCCAGTCAGGACCTATAGCAGCGAACATTAAGTCAATACTAGAGGAGCATTTGGCATCTGAATGCATCCCCTGAACTGGGAACTGGTAGCAAATGTTGCTCCTGATGTTCCTGAACAAGCAGAGTATCTGCTCTTTCTAGGCTGTCACTGACCGTGGCCCACCAGCGGGAGACTTGGCCAGCCAGCTCCCTAGGAAAAGCTTGTGTCCTGAGGCTCCTGGATGACCTCAAACCCACCCTCCACTTGCCTGGAGGCTTTCTAGGGCTCTAGGGCTCTGACTACTGGCCTGCTCCTACCTCAAGGCAGCTTGAGGTTCTGGGAAGGGCAGGATGATTGGGGTGCTGTTTTGTAAATGAGGACACCTGTGGTTCATTCACCTAGCATCTAACACAGCATTTGGCTTTCACAGAATTCCTCATTAACACCCTCTCTGTAAACAGATGAGGCTTTGTGTCTTTATCCAGAGGGAGTTCAAACAGATTGTGAGCCCTTATCCTGATCACCCAGGCTGTGAGTGACATCAGGATTGAACCCTTTACCTCTGATGCTCCATCCATTGCACTTCTCATGACACCAGTTATGGCCCATGGGGGCATCCAGGGCAGAGAGAGGCCTCTTACTTCAGGAGCAGCCTGGTTCCTACCCTCAGTTACCATCCCATGATGTCCTGTGGCCACCCAGCCCCTGAGGGCAGGCTCAGTAGATATTAGCCATGTAAGTTGCTCATGCTTCCCAGGTGGCTCAGTGATAAAGACTCTGCCTGCCAAGGCAGGAAGACACAGGAGACGCAGGTTCAACCCCTAAGTCAGAAATATTCCCTGGAGGAGGAAATGGCAACCCACTCCAGCATTCTTGCCTGGAAAATTCAATGGACAGAGGAGCCTGGCAGGCTACAGTACGTGGTCTCACAAAAAGTTGGATATGACTGAGTGACCATGCTCCTCATACATCATGTAGCCAGAATCTCAGACCACTTCCACCCACCCCCATCCCCACCTAGAAGACACGTGTTTTGGGGATGAATACTTTCATAAATTGATTGAGGGAGAATTTCCAGGGTCTGCTTGAGTAACACTGGTTGCCTTCTAAGGAGGTTGGATTCAATTAACTTGAGGTCAGAGTTTTTTTTGTTGTTGTTTTGTTTTTAAAAGTACTATTTATTTGGCTGCACCGGGTCTTAGTTGCAGTATATTGGATCCAGTTCCCTGACCAGAATCAAACCCAAATCCCCTGCATTGGGAGCACAGAGTTTTAGCCACTAGGCCATCAGGAAAGTCCGGAGGTCACTATTGTTCAAATATTTTGTATATTCAGTTTAGTCGCTCAGTCGTGTCCGACTCTTTGTGACCCCATGAATCACAGCACTCCAGGCCTCCTTGTCCATCACCAACTCCCAGAGTTCACCCAAACTCATGTGGATTGAGTCGGTGATGCCATCCAGCCATCTCATCCTCTGTCATCCCCTTCTCCTCCTGCCCGCAATCCCTCCCAGCATCGGGGTATTTTCCAATGAGTCAAGTCTTTGCATGAGGTGGCCAAAGTATTGGAATTTCAGCCTCAGCATCAGTCCTTCTGATGAACATCCAGGACTGGTCTCCTTTAGGATGGGCTGGTTGGATCTCCTTGCAGTTCAAAGGACTCTCAAGAGTCTTCTCCAGCACCACAGTTTAAAAGTATCAGTTCTTCGGTTTTGTATGTTAAATCACAGTTAACAAATACATTTTCATTGTGCACCAGAATACGTATGTATGTATGCATCATATATATGACAAAAATTTGACAAACAACACTTAAGCTCACTACCTGTAATGAATTTTGGATTTTCTATTCCTTTTGGTTTTACAGCCCACACTTTGAAAAACCCTATCTAGGAGCTTTGTTTGCTGGCTGGCTGTCTACCTGGCTGGCAGCTGGAGTGCTCAGGACCACAAAGTGATGAGAACTCCTCAACTAAATGACAAAAGCAACCTGGTTTTTAAAATGGGCCTGAATAGACATTTCTCCAAAGAAAATACACAGATGCCCAATAAGCACATGAAAAGATGTTCAACATCACTAATCATTAGGAAAATGCAAATCAAAACTATAATGAGCACCACTTCACACCCATTAGGAAGGCTTTTGTCAAAAACACAGAAAATAACAAATATTGGTGAAGATATGGGGAAATTGAAACCCTTGTTGCATTGCTGGTGGGAATATAAAATTGTGGAGCCACTGTGGAAAATGGCACAGTTTCCTCAAAAAAGTGGAGCATTGCCATGTGATCTAGCAATTCCCTTTCTAGGTAAATACCTATAATAATGGAAGGCAACGACTGGAACAGATATTTGTACACACACACTCAGAGGAACATTATTGATAATAGCAAAAAGGTAGAAGCAACCCAAATGCCACTGACAACTGAGCAAAATGTGATAGGTACATACAATGGAATGTTATTCAGCCTTACAAAGGAAGGAAATTCTGACAAGTGCTACAATATGGATAAACCTTAAATACATTTTGCTAAGTGAAATAAGTCAGTCACAAAGGACAAATGATTCCACTCACAAGAGGTTTCAAGAGTGGTCAACTCTAGAAAAATGAGCATCAAAGAACTGATGCTTTTGAACTGTGATGTTGGAGAAGACTCTTGAGAGTCCCTTGGACTGCAAGGAGATCAAACCAGTCATTCTTAAAGGAAATCAGTCCTGAATATTCATTGGAACGACTGATGCTGAAGCTGAAACTCCAGTACTTTGGCCACTTGATGTGAAGAACTGACTCCTTGGAAAAGATCCTGATGCTGGGAAAGATTGAAGGCAGGAGGAGAAGGGGATGACAGAGGATGAGATGGTTAGATGGCATCACCGACTCTATGGATGTGAGTTTGAGCATCCTCCAGGAGTTGGTGATGGACTGGGATGCCTGGTGTGCTGCAGTCCACGGGGTTGCTAAGAGTCAGACATCCCTAAGCGACTGAACTGAGGGTGGTCAAATGCACAGAAACCCAAAGTAGTGTGGTGGTTGCCAGGAAATGCAGGAGGAAGGAATGAGGAGTTAGTGTTTGATGGGTACAGCATTCTGGAGATGATTGGTGATGTCTGTCACACAACAATGTGAATGTATTTAATGCCACTGAACATTACTTCAGAGAAGGCAATGACACGCCACTCCAGTACTCTTGCCTGGAAAATCCCATGGATGGAGGAGCCTGGTAGGCTGCAATCCATGGGGTCACTAAGAGTCAGACATGACTGAGGGACATCACTTTCAGTTTTCACTTTCATGCATTGAAGAAGGAAATGGCAAACCACTCCAGTGTTCCTGCCTGGAGAATCCCAGGGACGGGGAAGCCTGGTAGGCTGCCGTCTATGGGGTCTCACAGAGTTGGACATGACTGAAGCGACTTAGCAGCAGCAGCAGAACGTTACTTTGTGATTAAAATGACAAAAATTTGTTACGTATATTTTACCACAATAAGACAAAGATAAAAGGATTTTATTTTTCAAATGGGATTTCCAGCTTCCCTAAAATATGAGAACTTGTGCCCCCAAGTCCCCATTTCCAGAAGACTCAGAAGGCTGAGCCCTTTAGGCAGGGATGAAAGGGAGAGGTTTTGTTTTGGAGGTGGGGGGAGCCACCACTGAAAACCTTTAGCCATGCAACTTTGTAGCACATTGCTCTCAGGGAGAACTGGACTCCTTCGAAGTAACCTTCCTGCAGATGTGTAAAAAGGAGAAACTAAGTTGTAAATTCTTAATGTACATTATTTGGGGAAGAAATGTCTCTGGCCCTCCCTGATTCTCTCCTTTATATTACCTGCCTGCCTCTTGTGGCATTAGCTTTGTCCAGTCCCAATCACAGCCTGCTTTGCCACTGGGATGGAGTTCTTAGATTAAAACTATATATGTCCCCTTAGTTATCAGCAACTGAAGCAGAGATAAAACTTTGTGGACACTTCTGATTTCCTCTCTGGGGGGACAGGTCTTTTAATTCCTTGCCAAATGAACTCTCTGGCTGTTGCTCTCTCTATCCCCAGCTGGCTCTGGAATGAGCTGTGTGCCTCACACCTGCTTTCCCACATCTTCACACTGAGCTGAGCAGCTCAACCCTGTGGGCGGAGCTTCCGCAGATGCTGCCCGGACCAGATCCTGAGTCTTCAAACCTGCCCGCTCTGGCACCATATCTCCTTCCACCTCTGTTCTCATATTCTTGTCCAAGCCCTCATCCATGCAGTCTCGACCTGGCATTTATTTAAAGCCAGACTCCCCAGCTTTCACCACCACCAGGCTAATCTTTCTAAACCCGGGTTTGGCCAAGTTATATCCCTACTCAAAACCTTTAATGGGTCTCCTTAGCCTCATGTCCCAGCCCTCAGTCTGACATTTCAAATCTTCCCCAATTGAGCTCCGACTTTCTAGACATCGCTCACTCCCACTGGCACTGGAGGCCTGTCTGCTGCGCTGATCCAGTCTGTTCTCTGCGCTCAGACCTCCTACACATTCCCAGCACAGTGCCTCTGCCCACAGCGTTCTCCCTGTTGAAACACTCTCACTTTCTCTTCCTGCTTCTCAAAAGTGTCTGTCCTTCAATCCCCATCCGTACCTCTCCCTCCTAGGTTGACCCTTTGCCCAGCGGACCACTCCTTCTACTGCAGTCTGCAGTCACAGCCTGTGTCCTCTGCTTGCTCTTATTCCTTCCTATGTTGGGTCCAGGTACCTTTCCACGTTTCTGAGCCAGAGTCCTTCTGGAAACACCAAGGCATTGCTTCGAGTCAGGTATCCCTAACAACTTGATTGATTCTTATCTATTTGGAAAACCCTCCTTCATGAATACTACTAACTTGCTACCTTTTCCAAGTGGTGGTGGTGGTTTAGTCACTAAGTTGTGTCTGACTCTTGAGACCCTGTGGACTATAGCCCACCAGGCTCCTCTGTCCATGAAGTTCTCCAGGCAAGAATACTGGAATCGGTTGCCATTTCCTTCTCCAGGGGATCTACCCAACCCAGGGATATAACCTGGGTCTCTTACATTGCAAATGGATTCTTTATCAATTGAGCTACCAGGGAAGTGACCTGCATCTAAAGCATTTGTTGTCACTAATGGTGTGTTTCAAACCACCCGCTACATAGATTAATGGTTGCAGAGCAATTTATTATAAAAGAGCCATGGTGAACTTGGGAAGGGGAGTTTTAGGCATTGGATCCTTTCATTTGCTTAGCCTTTTTCTTTTTTTCTTTTTACTATATATTTATTTGGCCATGTCAGGTCTTAGTTGTGGCATGTGGGATCTTTAATTGCAGTGTATGGGATCTAGTTCCCTGATCTGGGATCGAACCCTGGCCCCCTGCATTGGAAGCTTGGCAACTTAGCCAGTGGACCACCAACGAAGTCCTCACCTGGCTGTCTTGGGGCTGCTGATTGCTAGCAGGCCACCCTGTAGCGTGACTTCCTGTTGACCTGTTGGTCCCTCCTATGACGTCATGGGCTTGGGAGCCAGGGCTGGTGTTTGCTTGTTCTCTATCTCTAGTGCCTACATAGTGCCTGGCATGTTGTAGATGTTCAGCAAATATTTGTCCAAAGACAGAAAAGGGGAACCCCCCTTTCCACATATTAAGTATTTTAAACCCCCCAGAGGAGTCCTTATTTTTCTAAATTTCCTCACCCACCTCCTGGGCCCTGCAAGTTGCCCATGCACCCTTCCCTTGCTCCCTCGGTCATCTCTAAGTGTCTGGAGGCCCGGGTTTGGTGCTGTTTGTATTTAAACCAGGGAGCCCAGACCTGGACACGTGACCCCTCAGATTTACAAATCCCAGCTGCAATGAGGAACGGTAGCATCAGGGTCTGGACAGGGCTCCAGGTTGACAGATGCATTTGGCCCCCCAAGCATGCCTGTTTCCCCTCCTCCCTCTCGTGGTGACGAGGATTCTCCAAGGTGCACAGAGGCTCCTGTAGGTGAGGACTGGCGAAGAGAGATTTCCAAGCCCACACTTCCTCTAAGAACACCTTTTATACCTATGAATATAAAATCATCAGCTTTGAAATGTCTTCTTCCCCAAGGTCATAAGAAGGGGTTTCACCCTTGTGCTTGACCTGGGTGCTGGATACTGCATGTTTGCCTCATAATAATTCATTAAGCTGTATACTTTTCTGAATGTGTGTTATAATTCACACACACACAAAAAAGTACTCCCCCCCACCCCAGCCTCAAGCCTTTAATCCAATCAGTTCATGTTTAATGAGTGCCTGTCTGCATCCAACCGCTGCTAGAGAAGGAGATTTTTGTCCTCAAGGAATTTCCTGGAGGAAGCAAGGTAACTGGAGCATCAAAAGACTGTGAATTATATCTGGAAAATAGGCCATGCTGTCATTTTGAGGAGGAGTCCAGAGGTCAAGGAGGTAGTGGGACTCACACTGTGCTGAAGATGTAGATATGATTTAGTTAAGTGGAGAGAAGCAGAGGAAGGCTGTTTAGCTGAGGGAACTGTATGATCACAAGCTACATGAGTTAGGTAGGGCTGAGCCTGCTATGTCTGGGGGACAGTGAAGAGACCTTGGTATTGGATAGTTTATGGGAGTAAGACTGTCTTGAGAGCTTTAGGTGCTGTCCCCTACCAAGTATGGGCAGGACAGATGCCACTTACAGTGCAAGCCTGCCTCGTGGGACGGGAGAGTCCTGTGCCCTCATACAAGAGGGCATGTCTTGTCTACATACAAGAGCAGACATGTACGTTTCATATTTCTTAGCTCCTTTTCATTGTTTTGTTTGAGCCACAGGCTCATGGGAGCTCATAATCCCCATCCCAGACAGACTGGAAGTTACATCAGCCAGATGCATTATACGGGCAGCTGCGTTCCTGCGGAGACACTTGCTCAATCCCTGACTTTTAGCCCTGCCCCACCCTGCAGCTGCTTTCAAGTCCCAGCACCAAGAGACTGATTAGAATTGGGAGCCCCAGAGAAGGTATGAGAACTCAGGACTGCAGTTTCAGGGACTGTTACAGGCTGTGAGATGACTCCACCTCACCCCCAGCCCAAGAGCCCTGAAATTCCAGGACTTCACCTCCTATCACCAAGGATATGGCTGGCCACCTGAGATCATGGGTGAAAATGCTGTGAAGCGCTGGGAGGTTCTCAAGCTTCTTGCAGAGCTACTAAGTTTAATACAAGGAAGCAAGACTAGGATGTGTTTCTACTTACTTTTGAGAATGGAAATCAAAGCAGTCATAAGTACTCTGTACATATACAGAGGGCCGATGATGAGGCTTAAAGCAGAGGAGAAGAGCTAGCTATAAAGCAGTGGCAGTCTAGTAGTGACGCTGATGATGATGGTAAATACCAAGCAGGACCATTAACTGTGTGCTTGGCATTATGCTAAACACTCACTTCTTTCATTTAAGCCTAACAATAATCCTGTGATGTACATGCTATTATTTCCATCATACAGATGAGGAAACTGAGCCTTCAAGGCCTGAGCTGATTCCCCAAAGTCATACAAATGTTAAGTGCGGAACTAGGATCTCAATTCCAGCAATCTTACTCCAGAAGATTACTTACACTGTGGAAGCCAGTGATGCCCCCTTTAAGCCCTGTCTGGACTTGGAGAGAATGTCCTCGCTTACGGACCAGAGCATGCCAGCGCCTGTGGCCAGTGTGCCATTCTTAGAGACCATCTGGCACATTTTGTTTGCCCTGGTTTCTCATTAGACAACTTTTGCATTTGGCTTCCCATGTGACTCACATACAGAAAAAGAGGGCCATGACCTGCCAGTTTGACGGCTGTATTTTTCATTAGTAAATTAATAAACTGGCTGCCTGGGTTCACACACGTATCTGTTTCTGATGGTTTCGTTAAGGTGAGCCCACCCCAGAGTTGAAGCCCACTGTGTGCCAACTTAATTGAGATTCTGGGTGTGCAAGCACAGCCCCCAGCCCAGGCCTGTGTGCCAAGGAAATTCCTCTTGGCCTCCTTTTGGCGGGCTTGGCTCGCCTTCCCCAGTGACAGCCTGGCTCTTTCGATTCGAGCTGCCAGGTCAGACTGAGAGGGTCGTCTGCAGAAAGAAGGAAGCAACAGTGCCAGGTTCCAGTAGGTGTTCCAAGTTCCACATTCCGCCTGCAGACTCCCGGCGCCAGAGCAAAGGCTGGCCCTTGGCAGGGGGGCTGGTAAGGATTTGTCTGGTACATTTTTTTCCTCTATGCGTTTAACCTAAAACTTCCTGCATCTCCCACTCTCTGTCTTTCATTTACAGTGGCTCTCAAAGCTGGTGATCAGCAGGGTTACCCAGAGAGCCTTAAAAAAACAAATTTAATGGACTTGTCTTATTTAGGAACAGAGAATGTTTTGCTCTGTTTACAAAAGCGCAGTTTAAGAAAAATTACATCCTAAAATAATGGAGAATGGATGGGCTAAATTATTTTCCTTTTAACTTCTGATGACAGTTTGCAAAGTTGAACCCAGAGTCTTGGTCTTTGTCACGAACATGGGTGTGTTTTTCCAACAAGCTTGGTGAGTGGTACATCTTTTGGGGACAGCATTCTTTTTTTTTTTTTTTTCAATTAAAAAAAACAGGTAACATAAAGTCTACCCTCTTAACAAAAAATTTAAGTGTACAGTACAGTACTAGCTATATACACATTGTTGTATAGCCAGTTTCTAGGACTTTTTCATCTTGCATGATTGAAACTCTATACCCATTAAACACAGCAACTTCCTAATTCCCCACCATTTAGCCCCTGGAAACCATCATTATAGTTTCTGCTTCTGTGAATTTGATTCTTAAGATACCTTATTTAAGTGTAATCATGTAGTATTTTTCCTGTGACTGACTTGTTTCACATTGCATAGTAATGTCCTCAAGGTTCATCTATCATATAGCATATGACAGAATTTCCTTGTCATATTAAGGCAAAATAATATTTCATTGAATGTATATACATTTCCTTTATCCATTCAGTCATCAATAGACATTTAAGTTGCTTCTACCTCTTGGTTATTGTGAGTAAAGCTCCAGTGAACATGGGAATGCAAATATCTCTTTTGAGATCCTGTTTTCAGTTCTTTTGGGTAAATCTCCAGAGGTGAAATTGTTGGATTATATGGGATTCTTTAATCCATTTTCAGTTGGTTTCTGTGTAAGACAAGGGTCCGATTTAATTCTTTTGCCTGATGATATTTGTTCGGAGAAGGCACTGGTGACCCACTCCAGTACTCTTGCCTGGAAAATCCCATGGATGGAGGAGCCTGGTAGGCTATAGTCCATGGGGTCACTAAGAGTCGGAAATGACTGAGCGACTTCCCTTTCACTTTCCACTTTCATGCATTGGAGAAGGAAATGGCAACCCACTCCAGTGTTCTTGCCTGGAGAATCCCAGGGACGGGGGAGCCTGGTGGGCTGCTGTCTTATGGGGTCACACAGAGTCGGTCATGACTGACATGACTCAGCAGCAGCAGTACCGTTTGTTAAAGAGATTGTCCTTTCCCCATTGTGTAGTCATGGCACCCTTGTTGAAGATCATTTTCTTGTATTTGTGTGGGTTTATTTCTAGGATCTGTATCCTGTTATATTGGTCTCTCTACCAATGCTATACTGTTTCAATTACTATAGGTTTGTAATATATTTTGAAGTTAGGAGTGTGATGCCTCCAGCTTTGTTCTCTTTCAAGACTGTTTTTGCTGTGAAGGATTCCTTGTTGTTTCATATTAATTTTAGGGTTGTTTTTTCTATTAAGAAAATGCCATTGGGCATTTGATAGAGATTGTATTGAATTTGTAGATTGATTTGAGTAGTATGAACAGTATTAAGTCTTCTAATGAACATAGGTTATCTTTCCATTTATTTGTGTCTTTAAATTCTTCCAACAGTAATTTGTAGTTTTAAGTGTTCAGGTATTTAGCATCCTTGGTTAAATTTAGTCACAGTATTTTGTTCTTTTTGATGATATTATAATTGGAATTGTTTTCTTAATTTTCTTTTTAGATTATTCATTTTAATACTATAGAAATGATTGATTTTTGTATGTTGATCTTGTATGTTTCCAATTTTGATGTCTTTCTCTTGTCTAATTGCTGTGACTAGGACTTCCAATTCTATGTTGAATAAAAGTGGCAAGAGTGGGCATCCTTGCCTTATTCCTGATGTTAGAAAAATAGCTTTCATTTTTTCATTGTTGAGTATGAATGATATTGTGTGCTAAGTCGATTCAGTCGTGTCCAACTCTTTGTGACTCCATGAACCATAGCCCTCCAGGCTTCTCTGTCCATGGGTTTCTCCAGGCAAGAATATTGGAGTGGGTTGCCATTTCCTTCTCCAGGGGATTTTCCCGACCCAGGGATGGAACTCATGTCCCTTATGTCTCCTGCATTACAGGCAGGTTCTTTACCTCTAGCACCGCCTGGGAAGCCAGGTGAATGATGTTAGCTGTGCACTTTTCATATATGACCTGCATTATATTGAGGTTATTTCATTCTATTCCTACGTTGTTGGTTGTTTGTTTGTTTGTTTGTTTTATCATGAAAGGGTGTCTAACTTTCTCAAATGCCTTTTCTGCATCTGAAATGATCATGTGATTTTATCTTTCATTCTATTAATGTGGTATATTGCACTGATTGATTTTTGCATGTTGAATGATCATTTGTATGATCTTTGATTTTTATATGTTGAACCATCCTTGCATTCTAGGGATAAATCCCTCTTGGTCATGGTGTATATTCTTCTAATGTGCTCTTGAATTTAGTTTGCTAATATTTTGTTGAGGATTTTTACATCTGTGTTCATCAAGGATATTGGGCTGCAGTTTTCTTTAGCGTCTTTGGCTTTGTTATCAGGGTAATTATTGTTGTTCAGTTGCTCGGTCATGTTCAACACTTTGTGACCCCATGTACTGCAGCACACCAGACTTCTCTGTCCTTCACCATCTCCCCAAGCTTGCTCAAGCTCATGTTCCTTGAGTCAATGATGCCATCCAACCATCTTATCCTCTGTCATCCCCTTCTCCTCTTGTCTTCAGTCTTTCCCACCTTCAGGGTCTTTTCTAGTGAGTTAGTTCTTCTCATCAGGTGGCCAAAATATTAGAGCTTCAGCTTCAGTATCAGTCCTTCCAATGAATATTCAGGGTTGATTTCCTTTAGGATTGACTGGTTTGATCTCTTTGCAGTCCAAGGGACTCTCAAGAGTCTTCTCCAACACCACAGTTCAAAAGCATCAATTCTTTGGTGCTCAGCTTTCTTTATGGTCCTGCTCTCACATCCATATATGACTACTGGAAAAACCATAGCTTTGACTATATGGACCTTTGTTGGCAAAGTGCTTTTTAATATGCTGTCTAGATTTGTCATAGCTTTTCTTCCAAGGAGCAAACATCTTTTAATTTCATGGTTGCAGTCACTGTCTGCAGTGATTTTGGAGCCCAAGAAAAAATGCTGACCTCTTCAAGTGAATTTGGAGGTGCTCCCTCCTCTTCCATTTTTTGGAAGAGTTTGCAAGGAGTTGACATTGATTTTTTAATTTTTTTTGAAGGGTTCTCCTTTGAAGTTACCTGGTCCTGGGGTTTTTTCACTGGGAGGTTTTGATTACTGATTCAATCTCCTTACTTGTTATAGCTATGTTCAGGTTTTCTATTTATATTTAGTCTTGGTAGGTTGTATGTATCTCAGAATTTATCATTTCTTTTAGGTTTTCCAATTTGTTGGTGTATGGTTGTTCATAGTAATCTCTTATAATCCTTTTTATTTCTGTGGCACCATTAGTAATGTCTCCTCTTTCATTTTTGATTTTATTTGAGTCTTCTCTTTTTTTCTTAGTCTAACTAAAGGTTGTCAGTTTTATCATTTCAAAAGCTTTTGGTTTTATTGATTCCCCCCCCCCCCATTTTTCTATTTCATTTATTTTTGCCCTAATTTTTATTATTTCCTTCTGCTAATTTTGGGCTTAGTTTTTGTTTTCCTAGTTCCTTAAATGTATAAAATTAGGCTGCTTATTTGAAATTTTTCTTCTTCTTTTTTTTAAAAATATGTATTTTATTTTTGGCCGTGCTGAGTCTTTGTTGCTGTGAGCAGGCTTCCTCTAGTTGCCGTGTGCAGGCTTCTCATTGTGTTGGCTTCTCTGGTTGTGGAGCACAGGCTCTAGAGAGTGCAGACTTCAGCAGTTGTGGTGCACCAGCTTAAGTCATCATGAGGCATGTGGAATCTTCCTGAACCAGGGATTAAACCTGTGTCTCTTGCATTGACAGGCAGTTTCTTAACCATTGGACCACTAGGGCAGTCCTTTCTTCTTTTTAATTGTAGGCTTTTAATACTATAAACTTTTTTCTCAACACTTCTTTTGCTACATCCCAAGTTTTGGTATGTTGTATTTCATTTTTGTTTGTCTCAAGATATTTTCTAATTTCCCTTTTGATGTCTTCAATTTCCACATATTTGTGAAATTTCCATTTTTCCTTCTGCTACTGATTTCTAGTTTCATTTCATTGTGGTCAGAAAAGATGGTTGGTATGATTTCAGTCTTTTTCAGTTTGTTAAGACTTGGTTTGTGACCTAACATGTAATCTGTGCTGGGGAATGTTAAAATTGTGCTTGAGAAAAATGTGTATTTTGCTGCTGTTCGTAGACTGTTTTGCTATGTCTGTTACGTCTGTTTGATCTATATCATTGTTAAAGTCCTCTGTTTCCTTATTGATCTTCTCTCTAGATATTTTATTCATTATTGGAAATGGGACATTGAACTCTCTTACTATTATTGTGTTCCTGTCTATTACTCTTCAGTCCTGTCAATGTTTACTTCAGAGCAATCTGATGTTGGGTACATACCTATTTATAGTTATATCTTCTTGTTGAATTGACCTTTATTATTATAAAGCATCTTTCTTTGACTCTGAGGACAGTTTTTCACATGAAGTATATTTTATATAACTTAAGTACGGCCATTCCTGCTCTCTTTTGGTTACCCTTTGCACAGACTATCTTTCTCTGTCTTTTCACTTGAAAGTAAAAGGGTGTGTGTTTCACGGCCTATGTGTGTTCTTAAAGTGAGTGTCTTGGAGACAGCGTAGGATTGGATCTTGTTTTGTTTTTAATTTCATTTAGCCACTCTATAGCTTTTGATTATGGGGTTTAATCTATTTACATTTTAAATAATTCCTTGTAAAAGAAAGCTGTGCTATTGCCAGTTTGTTCATTGTTTTCTGTCTGTCTTCCAGCATTTTTTGTCCTTCTCTTGCTGTCCCCATGTTTCACTGATTTGTTTTAGAGACATGATTTGGTTGGTTTTTCAGTTTTGCTTGTGAATCTGGATGTCCATTGCCTTCCTCAGATTTGGGGAGTTTGGAGTCATTATTTCTTCAAATAAGCTTTCTGCTCCTTTCTTTCTTTCCCTCACCTTCTGGGACTTCCATAGTGCATATATTAATCCATCTGATGGTGTTCCATATGTCTCTAGACGTTCTTCACTTAAAAAAAAATTTGCTTCTCCAACAATAATGGATACTTTCAAATGGCCTATCTTTGTGTTTGCTTATTATTTCTTCTCTGTAATCAAGTCTGTTGTTGAACACCTCTAGTGAATTTTTCAATTCAGCTATTCTATTCTTTAGCTTCAAATTTTCTGTTAGGTTCTTTTTAATATTTTCTGCCTCTTTATTGCTAGTCTTATTTTTTCATATGTCATTTTTAAAATTTCATATATCATTTGCCTGGGCTCATTAAGCATCCCTGAGAGTCTTTTTTTAAATTTTCCATTATGGTTTATTACAGAATATTGAATATAGTTATCCATGCTATACAATAGGACCTTGTTGTTTAATCACGATATATATAATAGTTTGCATCTGCTAGTCCCAAACTCCCAGTCCAGCCCTCCCCTGCATCCCATCCACCTTAGCAGCCACAAGTGTGTGCTCTATGTCTGTGAGTTTGTTCCTTTTTTGTAGATAAGTTCATTGTGTCATATTTTAGATTCCACAGATAAGTTATATATATGATGTTTATCTTTCTCTTTCTGACTTACTTTGCTTAGCATGATAATCTCTAAGTCCATCCACATAGCTGCAAATGGCATTATTTCATTCTTTTTTATGACTAATATTCCATTGTATATGTGTGTGTGTGAATATATATATATATATACCACATCTTTTTTCCATGCATCTGTTCATGGGCATTTAGATTGTTTCCATGTCTTGGCTTTTGTGAATAATGCTGAAATGAACTTAGAGGTGCAGTCATCTTTTCACATTATAGTTTTGTCTGGATGTGTGCCCAGGAGTGGGATTGCTGGATCATCTGGCAACTTCAGTTTTTTGAAGAACCTCCATACTGTTCTCCATAGTGACTGCACCAATTTATAGTCCCACCAACAGTGTAGGAGGGCCCAGAGAGACTTAAAGATATGGATTCCCACCCAGACCCTACTGGCAGAGATTCTAATTCAGTATTCTGGAGTGGGGCCTGGAAAACTGTATTCCTGAAAGGTCCACAGGTGATTTATACGTACATCTAGGTTTGGAAACCACTTCCAGTTAAAGGATTACTGTCAACCTCTCCCACCTCCAGTTCTCTCCAGGATGCTACCATCTGTCCACGAGTATTGTGTCTCTTCATATCATTTGAGGCACTAAAGATCTTTCTTTTTCTAGGCAACCTTCCTGGATTGAATCCTGTTTAACCACAAGTGTCTTATGACTCCTGGAGCCCTCTCCAACCTGAAATGTCCCTACACTTTCCATTTTTGTATTAATTTGACCTTTCCATTCTCTCCACTTGTTATCTGTGATTGAGCCATTGCTGGCTAGAAATCTTTTGTCTTGATTGTCTTATAGTATTTGATGACAAAAAGTTGGTGAGTGTAGTAGAAATGGAACTCTGGGGACCCAAGTTTGAGCCTGATTCTACTAGGGTATGACCTTGGATAAGTTGCTTTCCCTCTCTGGGCTTCAGTTTCCTCATCTGTGAAATGGGTTGTGAATAAATGGTCTCCGTGATCCTTCCCTTTGGACCCTAACTCTATCCTTCCTCCCCTCATACACTCCACAGCTCAGAAAGTGGAGCTCCGGAAACACACCTGAAATTCTGCCCTAAGTCAGAGGAACCAGAGGTCCACCAGTTCTTCCTCTACCTCCCTTTCCAGGAGCAGCCATGGCCCTGAGTGATGTCGATGTGCAAAAGCAGATTAAGCACATGATGGCTTTCATTGAGCAGGAAGCCAATGAGAAGGCAGAAGAAATAGATGCCAAGGCTGAGGAGGAGTTCAACATTGAGAAAGGACGCCTTGTGCAAACCCAGCGACTGAAGATTATGGAGTATTATGAGAAGAAAGAGAAGCAGATAGAGCAGCAGAAGAAAATCCAGATGTCCACCATGAGGAATCAGGCAAGGCTGAAAGTCCTGAGAGCCCGAAATGACCTCATTTCAGAGTTGCTGAATGATGCAAAGCTGAGACTCAGCCGGATTGTGACAGACCCAGAATTTTACCAGGGGCTGCTGGATAAACTAGTGCTCCAGGGTCTGCTCCGACTGCTGGAGCCTGTGGTGACTGTACGCTGCAGGCCACAGGACCACTTCCTGGTGGAGGCTGCAGTGCAAAGAGCCATCCCCCAGTACATCGCAGTCTCCCACAGATGCGTGGAAGTTCAAGTTGACAAAGAGGTTCAACTGGCTACAGACACAGCTGGAGGTGTGGAGGTCTACAGTAGTGATCAGAGAATAATGGTTTCTAATACTCTGGAGAGTCGACTGGATCTCTTATCCCAGCAAAAGATGCCAGAAATACGAAAGGCCTTGTTTGGAGCCAATGCCAACAGAAAGTTTTTTGTATAAGCCTCTGGAAAGTGAAGCTCCTATTGAACTTCTAAGCCATAAAAACATAACTTATTAGGGCAAAGCAAACTGGTAATATCTCCTCCTCTGTTTTGCCCTGGGCTTAGTCTGTCTTTATGAAATACTCTCTGACTAGCTAAAGGCATTATACTTTGGAATAAAGCCTGACTTAATGCTTATAAATCTAATTCCATTTTATCTATACATTCTAGAGCTCCTGGTCAATCCTACAGTCTGGGCTGAAAGAAATAGAGACATCTGCTCTTTAGCTCATCTTTCAGCTGAGATGTGAATGGTAATGCGTCTGGGTGTCCTAAATTTCTTTAATAGTGTGTTTTTCTTTTTTTGTTTCAGCTTCTTGTTCTTATTTTACTTAATAAGGTTTAGACCTCTTTTTCAAGGAGGGCCCGGCAACTCACTCCAATATTCCTGACTGGAGAATCCCATGGACAGAGGAGCTTTGTGGGCTACAGTCCATAAGGTCGAAAAAGAGGGGGACACGACTGAAGCGACTTAGCATGCACGCCCGCACAGAACTCTTTTTCTTGTGTAGAGGGTCAACTTCATGGGCGTGTGATGAGTGCAGTCGCACAGAGCTCCATGCTCAGAATTGCCCAGCAGTTGGGGTCTACGACAGAGGATGAGATGGTTGGATGGCATCACTGACTCGATGGACATGAGTCTGAGTGAGCTCCAGGAGTTGGTGATGGACAGGGAATCCTGGCGTGCTGCAGTCCATGGTATAGCAAAGGGTCAGAGACGACTGAACTGATCTGAGATCTAATGCTCGGTAGCTAACCGTCTTGAAGTTCTTACTTTTATCTTTGAATGTGTGCTTTATAAGTGAAGTCCAGTAGGACTTCAGTGCATGTGCCGGGGCTTGGGCCCTGGCTCACGTGTGCAAGTACTAACTCTTGCAGTCTATGCATCTCTCTGGGATGGGTTCTTGACCACCCACTTCTCAGCTCCCTGGTACTCCAAGATCCTGCCTTTCTCTCCCTCAACCAGTGAACACTAGTGCCCTCTGCCCCTGGTTAGAGCCCAGTGTATGCAGGGAAGGTCTGTATCCTTCATAGAAGCTTAGGGCTGGACATAATGGTGGCCATCTCTGCCCCAGGTTGGCAGCTTCATGGCACATCCAGCAGGGAACTTGGTGAGCATGGGTTTCTTACCCACCAGATACTGAGCACATCTCAGTGTGGAGGTAATGACCCTGGGATTCACCTGCCTACTGTGAATTGGATCAGCTAGCTTATTGGAATGGGAGATGCGTGGCTTGACTTCCCTGACACTTGGTAGAACAAATAGATTTGGGGACTGGTGGGAAGGAGGGCATATCATTTGTTAGGATTGATCTCTGGGTCAGGAAGATCCCCTGCAGAAGGGCATGGCAACCCACTCCAGTATTCTTGCCTGGACCACCTCCATGGACAGAGGAGCCTGGAGGGATCCATGGGGCTGCAAAAAGTCAGACACAACTGAACTACTAAGCATGCGTGCACTACACGTAGTTTCAGAAACAAATTTGCTTTTCTTAGAGTCAGTTCCTCTTTTCTGAGAAGGAGTCCATTTGGCCCAGCTCAGATCAGATGTCCATCTCCAGTCCAGTTGGTGTCTAGGGTCAGTTCTATGAGAAAAGAGTGTCTTTGTTAGCTGGACAGACTCCTTAAAAGATGTCATCTTTGTGGACCCTTTTGAATTGCAAACTCAGTCATTCATTGAAAATGTTCTGAATGCCAGGAATGAGCTAGGCACTGTGCTGGCTGCTCGGCTGCAAAGTAGACCATCTGGCTCTGTTCTTTCACTAGTTACGGACACATTCACAGAGGAGAACTTGGTGATGAAACAATGCAGAAGTGCTGTACACAGCATGCTGTAGAAATACAGTAGTAGGTGGAAGGAAAGGGTCATAGAAGGCTCTGGGGTGTTGGCAGTTGAACTGGGGAAAAACTTCAGGTAAAGGTGGGAGTAGGGGGTGGGGAGAGTATTTGGAAAGTCCCTGAGATGTGTAAAAGCAAGTTGTGTTTGAGGACCTGTGTGTAGTTCAGTGTGATGGAGTGTGGGACTGACAGGAGATGACATGGATGAGGATGAAGAGATGGACGGAGCCTGATCACATGGTGCAGTGTGCTTTGCTCAGGATTAGATGAATTCGGGTAGGGGAGGCAGGGTGTAGGTGATGAGGGGTCACTGAAGGACTTTATTTATTTTAAATATTTGACCGAGCTGCGTGGCATGTGGGGTCTTAGTTCCCTCACCAGGCATCGAACACACACACCCTGCATTGGAAGGCTCTTAACCACTAGTCTGCCAGGGAAATCCCAGAGAGCTGGACTTTCAAAAGATTCTCCTAGCGCCACAGTATGTGGAGGACACATTGGAGAAAGGAAGAGACTGCAGGCAGGGGCCGCGTCGGAAACTGTTCATCAGCCCAGGTGACAGATGACAAATAATCTCCCCATCTTTTTGGTGAGGTAGGTTAAATTCTTTGATACACAGGCTGGAAGAGGTCAGAGTCAGTGACCTGTGTCCTACCCACTCTCAGCTCCCTTCCTTCCATCCCAATACATCCTTACACTTGTCCAGGGCTTGAGACTTTACATCACAGTTTCACACCATCTGAGAAGTCCCATTGGACAACCCCCCAACCCATTGCCTTCAATCCCAGCCATCATTCCTGGCCCAGCAAAGAAAGCACTCCCTTCCCAGCTGCCTGAGCCCCCTGCTGCCTCCCCTTCTGGGGACTCGAACCGCACTTCAAGCTCTATAACCCAGGAGTGTCTGATCCCTTGGCTAACCCCAGTTCTGACCCTCTGAGTTGGCCTCAATCCATTATTGGGGCCCCAACGATCATCCATGTCCCCCAGATTGACATGAATTCATCTCCTCTGCAAATTCGTTGTAATGAAAGGTTTGGGGGAAAGTTGAGAGCTTTACAAAATTTCTCCCAGCCCCACTTCAATGTCTCTCTGTTTTCCAGAATGTCTCTTCCAGAACTGCCTGATACTATCTCTCTCTCCCCAGCCTCCTTCTCAGCCTCTCAACCTGTGTGTTCCAGTCTATACTGTCATAATGTCCCCTCCACAAAACAAAACCCAGTGGTGGACCAAGCCTGCCCTCCCAGCTCCTGGTTGCCAGGAACCACAGCCCTGGTTGACGAGATCTTTCCCCTCATTGCCTTTATTTCCAGTCAGCAGCTTTGTCTGCTTGGCCCACCATCTTTTTCAGCACAGCTCTTTGTGGGCAGGACTGTGTCTTCATCCTTCTCCCTGGTCCCTGCTGCTCTGCTATTTTAGTGCTGACACTGGGGGTGCACGCTGTAGGGTCTGAACAGACATTCATGCTTGTTACAGTCTTCTGCCCTGGCCTGGTGCTGGTTTCTGGATGGAGGCTTCAAGCGTCTGTCTCCTCTTCAACAATGGATTGTGCCATAGAAAGGGATGCTTAGGTGAGATGAGGGCCAGGCAAGGATGCCACCCCGTAACACAGGGATGGTGTTTGATAAGAGAATCCCTCTCTCCTGCTCCTGGCGGGGAAGGCTGCAGATGCATGGAGTGTGAACTCAATCAGGACTCACTTCAGTCAGAGTTGGTTCCTCCTGGACAAATCTGGGTTTTATTGCGTCCCTTCCCTCCCTGGGAAACAAACAGGGGGAAGGGCTTGCTTTGGACCTGGGTGCGGAGGTAAGGGGCTGTGGATGAGCTAGGTCCACCACCATGAAGGGGCACCTTTCCGTAGCCCCCAGGCCTACCCTCGACCTGTGGGGGTCGGTTGCTGGTCAACATCCTGTCCTTTCCGGCAGCTGCACTGCTGTCCAGATCTTTGCTTTAGAAATGTTTGCACTGGGCACTTTGTTCGATTAGTGTTAACCATCTTACCCTCAAGAAGGCGTGTTCCATGTATAAGTTCCTCAGTGCCTGTGAGCCAGAAGGAGCAAACTGTTACAACCGCAGGCAGGCACAGCCCTTCCTCACCGCTCTCCTCATTAACACTTCCTGCCGAGGTGCAAGGGAAGCTGTTTGCTGCTGACGCAGTCCCAGGCTGTGCTCCAGCCGAGGCTGTTCTGCAGGCTCACTCCCTTGCTCTGGGAGAACTGGGGGGAGCTGAGCACTGGGTGGGCAGGCCCTGCCCCTCACTGAGGCCTGCTGCCCCAGGAAGGCCAGGATAACTTGGTGGATGGAGAGTGTGGATTTCATTCTGAGCCTGAGCTGCCTGGAGAGCCGGAAATGGAGAGGGAGCTTTGCACACATGCTAGCATTTCAGAAAATTCTGCCAGGCTTCCTGTCTGTCACAAGGGTTCCAGGAACCCCTGAAGGGATCAGCAGACCTATACTGGGCCAACACCAACCCCCACACATGCAGGGAGCCAGTGCAGCCCCTCACTGGACTCCCCAGGGAGATGCTCAAGCCTTTGCCCCCTTCCTCTCTTCTCTGCATCCTGTCCGTACCCTCCTGGCCCATTACTCTGACATGATGCCTGTTCATCGACAACACTGTGCATGCTCAGTCGCATCATTCATGTCCGACTCTTTGCCACCCTGTGGACTGTAGCCCACCAGGCTCCTCTGTCCTGTGGACTGTAGCCCACCAGGCTCCTCTGTCCTGTGGACTGTAGCCCACCAGGCTCCTCTGTCCATGGGATTCTCTAGGTAAGAATACTGGAGTGGGCTGCTCTGCCTTCCTCCAGGGGCTCTTCCTGACCCAGGGATCACACCCACATCTCTTATGTCTCCTGCATTGACAGGCGGGTTCTTTACCACTAGTGCCACCTGAGAAGCCCATTGACAACACTAGAAAAGACTGAATCTCTCCTGCCACCCCCACCTTCCTCAGCTCTCTTCTTTTTTTCCCCCTTAAGCTCTATTCTAAAGCATGATAAACCCTCACTTTGTCATAGCACCCCAGCTTTCCTGCACAATCTCACAGCTCACCTCGTGGTCTTTTCCTGCAGTATGGGACCCCTTTCACTATAAGGCAAGCTACTGCATTCTCATTGCAGACGCAGCAAACTGGATCCCCAGTTCAGAGAGAGCCTTGGCAGACCTTGGCCCAGCTCACCACCCACTCCTGTACGCCCTTGGAGTGATGGAATTGAGCACCTTTTTTTTTTTTTTTTTGTCACTGGGAGATGAGCCCATAGAGGGTGATGTTTGACTCATTCTGGCTGCTACCAAGCCTGAGTGGATTCATGTGCCAAAGATTATACAATATCTAGAACTTGAAGGGATCTCAAAAACCAAGTGTTCATTTGAATCTGAGGCTCAAAGGAAGTAAGAAAGTAGTCCTGGGGCATAGTCAGCTAATAAGACTCTTGGGACTACAAGCCAAAAACCTGAGGTTGTTGTCATTCATTTTTATGAAAAACTTAGTGTATAGTAACTCCAAAACTTTGACTCCCAAGAGGACAAATAGGTTAGCAAATACATGCCTATAGCTGGTTCCTTGGAGAATCCTTCATTTCTCTTTCCCAGGGTGTCTGTCCTCAGAACACAGAGGTCCAGTGAAGGTCCGGGGAGAAGATGTACCAAGGGTGGGGGTGAGGGTATAAGGGATGTGACTTGAGGGGGCCGAGGGTTAGACTGGGGCCCTGGGTGAGGTCAGGGCACCGGGGACATGTTGGGGAGCAGAGCGTGTGGGAAGGTGGGCTTATCACACAGCACCTAGCCAGAATAGGTGCTCATGAACCTCTGTAAAAGAAAGAAGCGAGGGTGGGAGGGAGAAGGCGAGAAAGTGGAAGCAAGCTGCACTGGGCTCCGTTGAAAGGAGAGAAGCAATAGGGAGCGTGTGAAGATTCTCATCTTTTCTCCTTTGGAATTTGAGCTGAGTGTTCACTCAGTTACCTTCTGAGCAGCAGATCTCTTTTCCGTTCATTCATTCCACAAATATGTATTGGCTGGTTCCCAATGTCAGGCGCTCTGCCAGGCACCACATCCAGTTTAGTGCGCAGGGCAGTTAAGCCCCAGGTTTTACAGAGGAACCTGCTGAGGTGGAGGGTGGGGCACAGGTGGGAGGGGTCGGGGCTGGGGGTTGTGGAGATACTGGCTACTGAGCAGGTAGACAACTGGTGACTTGGGCTGATCTAAGTACTACGGAGAAGTAAAAGTTTATGCTTAGGTAGGGAGCAGAGGGAAGCAGGAGGAGGCAGCCGTGCATTCATCAGGGTGAGGGGAAGGGAAAGGATGGATGCTCTGAGCAGAGGGACCCACAGTGTAATGCACCAGGCAGAGACAGCTCTGTTGGGTTGAGGAGCAGAGAGGAGGTCAGTTGGGCTTCCCTGAGTGAGTGAAGGTGAGAGAGAAGAGGCAGGGCCAGATCCCATGTGACACTTACAGAATCTGAATTTATTCTAAATACAATGGGAAGCCACTGAGGGTTTGCAAGCGTGGAATGGACCTTTCATTTTACCCACTCCCTGCTTCTCTGTTAGATCCCCAGCACAGCACTTGCACCTCTTCTTTACTCAAAAGAAATCCCACAGATCGCATGGAAATAGGAACGCAAACACCCAGTTATCATCAGCTCAGACCAATGGACAGGTCTCTTTAGACAAGATTTTTTTTTTACCCCAAAGCCTCTTTGTAAATAGCACTTGGGGCCAGTCGCTTCCCTTTTCCTTACAGAAAGTATCATTACCTTCACCTTTGTCTTCAGTAGCAGGAACTACTCTCATTCAGGTGTTCCATGCTTTCCGTTCCAGTTTGGGGACAAACGTTTAAATGTACAGTTTACAGAAATCACCCTATCCGAGCACTCCCGCCTCCCATTCTCCTGACTAGGGACCCTCCCCTGACATCAGGATTGGTAAATCTAGGCTTTCGTCCCCCTCTTAACTTTTTGTGCCATTCCCTTGCCCATGGGAATCCTTTGATGTTCTTTTAACTCTTTAGAGCATGTGCATCCTGCTGGACCACTTGAGTCATATGTCTGTCTGACTCCTCCTGCCTTCTAGAAGCTCTCCCTACTGGGCCCTGGACTTGTCATGCCCCTGGACTCAGCCCATTGGTTTGTTTTCTGTGTTGTGGAGTTTGAACTTGTTTCTCTGGAGGAGTAATTGCCCCCTTGCCTGTGACATCCACATTTTCCTCACCTTGAGTCATAGGGGTCACCTGATCCCCAAAGGAGAAGGGACTGCGGACAGGGTGCTGGCTCTGGACCCATGACAATAGGAAGATCTGATCAGCGGGAACACACTGGGTATATCTTGAATGAATTAATGAAGCCTGGCTCTGTGGGTTGTGGTCTAGTCTCTGACTAATTCCTTTGTGCTTTGGATTGGGCTTACTCCTGCTCAGTCTGGCTGTGACCCTGGCAAGTCACACCTCCTTCTGTTACATGAGGGACCAGGACCTGATTCCCTGGGGTTCCTCAGCCCCTCCAGTTCCCTACTGCTGGTTTGGTCCACTGTCGCTGAGACTTGACCTCTTCTGATCTCTCTCTGTTTTTTTTTGATTGAAGTATAGTTGATTTACAATGTTGTTAGTTTCAGATATATAGTAAAGTGATTATGTATATTTATTTATATATAAAAGAAAAAATATGTATTTGTATATGTATTTTTCTTTTTCATATTCTTTTCCATTATAGGCTGGTTATAAGACATTGAATATAATTCCCAGTGCTATACAGTAGGTTCTTGTTGTTTATCTGTTTTATGTACAGTTTTGTATATCTGCTAATCCCAAACTCATAATTTGTCTCCCCCTTCCCCACCTGTTTCCCATTTGGTAACATAAGTGTGTTTTCTATGTCTGTGAGTCTATTTCTGTTTTGTAAATAAGTTCATTTGTATCTTTTTTTTTATGTTCCACATATAAAGCATATCATATGATATTTGTCTTTGTCTGGCTTACTTTACCTCAGTATGATCATCTCTAGGTTCATCCATGTTGTTGCAAGTGGAATTATTTCATTCTTTTTTATGGCTGAGTAATATTCAATTGTATACGTTATATATATATATATATATATGCGCCACATCTTCTTTATCCATTCTTTTGCTGATGGACATTTAGGTTGCTTTCATGTCTTGGCTAATGTGAATAGTGTTGCTCTGAACACTGGGTATATGTATCTTTTTGAATTAGAGTTTTTGGTCTTCCCTATATATGCCCAGCAGTGGGATTGCTAGATCGTATGGTAGCTCTATTTTTAGCCGAAGAAACCTCCATCCTGTTTTCCATAATGGCTGCTCCAATTTACATTCCAACCAACAGTATAGGAGGGTTCCCCTTTCTCCACACCCGCTCCAGCGTTTGTGATTTGCAGACTTTTCAGTGATGGCCATTTTGACCAGTTTTGGTTTGCATTTCTCTAATAATTAGCGATGTTGAGTATCCTTTACTGTGCCTGCCGGCAACCTGCATGTCCTGATGCTCTTTCCAGGCTTGCTTGTCTAGTGCCTATCTGGTTTGCAACTAACCTTTGACACATGCTGGCCTGTGGGGCCCCTGATCCTCCTCCTCTGGGGACTCTTGGTGAGACTGTACACCAGACAGTGTAGGGGAGGATAAACTACACATCTGTTGGCCTCTCTCTCCATCCAAGACCAAGGCATGTTCCCAGGGAGCCTGTTTGGGGAGACATGGCTGGCTGTGTGTGTTGGAGTTTGGAGTGTGAGGGGAAAGCCTTAGGCCTTAGACATTCCCACTCTGAAGACAGAGAGGAGAAATAAGGCATGCTCCATGCCCCCAGGCTCTTGCTCACTGGAGAGAATATACACTTAGATCTCAGAGTTGGGGGTCTTAATCATTGTTTTTATTCTCCAGGCAGCACCATTAGCCTTTGCATCAGGAAACTGGTGTGGTTTATAGGCCAGAGTTCTGGGGTTGTAGGCTCTGGTCCCAGGGTTGTCTTGCACTTACTAGTTTACTCCAAGTAACTGATTTGCCATCTTAATGCCTTAACTTTTTCATAGGTAAAATGAGTAAGAGCCTAGTCTCACTGGGGTGTTTTGGCAATGAAGTGAGATAAAACAGAAAGCATTCTGGAAAGGTAACAAAGATTCCCGAGTGCTCTGTGCTAATTTTGATACAGAACCTTAACACAATAAAATATTGTGTTATAAGTGTTTATAAAATAATAAAATAAAATATTAAAATAATATAAATATTTTATTAGTATAGAAAAACAGAAGATATTATAGAAGTTCAAAAAAGTTTTAAAAATCACACATAATTTTACCATCCTGATATCTTTTGATTTTTTTCTTTCAGATTTTACAACAATATTTTCAAATAATTGTGTATAGTCTGCCTACCATTTTGTACCTTGATTTTTGACATAACGGTGTCACTTGATCTCCATACCTTTCATTTTCAGTGCCTGCAAATTATTGCACCTAATGTGTTTTAAAATTCATTTAACTATTCGAAGAGTAATTGTCATGAACTACTTTGAAGTTTTCATTATATGAATAATAAATGATATCATAATTAAAACATGACTTTTTGGTGAAATCAATCTGTATACAACATTGTGTGTACTTGTTAAATTAGTACATACCTCCTGCATTACTTTATAACACATACACACTGCATTAAAAGATTCGGAATAGTATGCTGCTCCTGCTGCTGCTAAGTCACTTCAGTCGTGTCCAACTCTGTGTGACCCCACAGACGGCAGCCCACCAGGCTTCCCTGTCCCCGGGATTCTCCAGGCAAGAACAAGAACACTGGAGTGGGTTGCCATTTCCTTCTCCAATGCATGAAAGTGAAAAGAGAAAGTGAAGTTGCTCAGTCATATCCGACTCTTAGCGACCCCATGGACCGCAGCCTACCAGGCTCCTCTGTCTGTGGGGTTTTCCAGGCAAGAGTTCTGGAGTGGGGTGCCATTGCCTTCTCTGGGTAAGCCCTTTGGGTAACTGCTGAGCCTCAGTTTTCCCACTTTATTAGCTAGTCAGCCTTAGGCAGGTTCCTTCTCTAGGCCGCAGTTTTTAGAAGAGGGATTATAATAGTATCTGTCTCCTAAGGGTGTAAGTATCAATCCACAGAAAGCATTTAGCAGAACGTCTGGCACATAGGAAGTGCTCAGCAAATACTCCCTGTGGCCATTGTTTCACACATTTTCCCATGTCATGAAAGATTCTTGGAAATCATTTTAAACAACTGAACAATATTATATCGTTTTTTTATACTCTATTCACTTTCCTTATATAGTTGGTTAATTTCAATAACAAAGTGACTTTCATGTACCTAAACCTTTGCTCCAGTTTGAATTACTTTCCGTACAAGCACGCTAGAGATGGAATTAATAGGCCATATGAAGATTTTTAAAAGACCGTTTAACACATATGCCAAGTTGCTTTGACAGAAAAGATTTTAAGGAGCCTTAAGCATAATTTTCAAACTCAGCAGCAGTATGTGCTATCTTGGACTTTTTTCTCTCTCCGCTCCTTTCTTTCTAGCCCAGCCCTTTAAATTGTAACATTCGCAGCCAAATCCTTCAGGATCCTACACTTTTGAGACGGTCCCTTGTTATGAAAGGGAGCAGAGCCTGCGAGAGAGGGAGGGAGAGAGAACTGATTTGAATGTCGCACGCCCAGACCGGCTTAGTAATTGTATCACAGTTGACAGATGCGGGAGCAGTCACGTGACCCGAGCATGACCTCATAGCTCCCGGCTCCCCCCACCCACTCTTTACGTCCACGGTTCGGCCTCCGGCACCCAGAGTGAACTCGGCGGCGGCAGCGGTGGCGGGAAGGGGAGAGCCTTTCCATCACTCTTACTTGGCAAGCTGTCGAAAGACCTGGGGTTTGGAAACTCTGGTTCCCTGGGCGGACAAGGAGGACGCTAGGAAGCCCTGATTTCTGTAATCACTGGCCAGAGGGAAAATTGTACTGCGCGATTAGCAAGTATTTGCTGAGCGCAGCTGGGTACCCAGTTCTGGCTGCAGGCCAGGCTCCGTGCCAGTACGAATTTCATCTCGCTGAATTCTTTATATCAGCCTCTTACTGCTGAGAAGAGAGTCTTGGAGACACAGATAAGAAAACGAATGGCTTAGCTTGGGAGTGAGGACTCGCCCAAAGCAAGAGAAAACTGGAGGAAGCAGTGGGTGCCACACGTGTACAAGAGGTGTTAGACCGCGTTCAGAGAGTCTAGGGAGGGCAGGTGGAGGCATTGCCCACCTGAAAGCTTCTGAAAGAAAGGAACGGTGACGCGGGATACAAACAAGTGGAAGAGATCTCACACTGACCGGACAGGCTATCTGTAGTGGAGAGAATGGCTTTGGGACGAAAGCTGAAAATAAAACAAGCGAGAGAATAAAGAAGACGGAGGAAAGTGTTGATAGGCTGAAGGGGGAGCGCCTCGGCCCAGTTTTGACCAGTGAGAGGCCCCACCCCAGGCCCAGCACTTTAAGGGTGCCCCCAGGTCCCTGGAGACCTGGGAAATCCTTAAAGGTGCTGATTTTGCATTCACTGAAGGCCATCCCCTTGCAGGCAAGAGCTAAGCTCTGTGATCCTGGTGCTCTAAACGTTTTTCTTGTGGACTCCATTTTTTCCCCGGAAAATCTGTGTACCCCTTTGCACATTTTTAGGAACAAATGTTCAGAAATTTTCCATAGTTTAAATAGTTACATAGGGTGTACTTTCTGGTGTATGCAAATATTGACATTTAAAGATAAAACTGTTACAGTACTCTGAAAAATGTTTCTAAATCAAATAGTATAGTGATTGGATACCCAGCATAATCCTTTTAAAAAATACATGAAGTTCTCCCTTAACAGTTGGAAAAATTTCATCTCTTTTTTTCTCCTTGAATTTATGTTTCCTTCTACTTCCCCAACAGAATTTTATCCTAATACATTTTTATGATTGAATATCTTTTATTCACCCAATCATACTTCTCTCCAACAAAGCTATGTATATAAAAATGAATTTATTTAAAAATGTTCTTGTGACCATAGGTTCTAAATATTACAGAAGATTTTGTCTGGACTTGTACCATGACAACTAATCACAATTAATCAAAATAAATGCTATTAGAAAATTTAATAGCTACTTCAGTTCAGTTCAGTTCACTCAGTTGTGTCTGACTCTTTGCGACTCTATTAACTACAGCACGCCAGGCCTCGCTGTCCATCACCAACTCCCGGAGTTACTCAAACTCATGTCCATGGACTCAGTGATGCCATCCAGCCATCTCATCCTCTGTCATCCTCTTCTCCTCCTGCCCCCAATCCCTCCCAGCATCAGAGTCTTTTCCAATGAGTCAACTCTTCACATGAGGTGGCCAAAGTACTGGAGTTTCAGCTTTAGCATCAGTCCTTCCAAAGAACACTCAGGACTGATCTCCTTTAGAATGGACTGGTTGGATCTCTTTGCAGTCCAAGGGACTCTCAAGAATCTTCTCCAACACCACAGTTCAAAAGCATCAATTCTTCGGCGCTCAGCTTTCTTCACAGTCCAACTCTCACATCCATACATGACCACCAGAAAAACCATAGCCTTGACTAGACAGACCTTTGTTTGGCAAAGTAATGTGTCTGCTTTTGAATATTCTATCTAGGTTGGTCTGGAAGAAACACAAGCTGGAATCAAGATTGCCAGGAGAAATATCAATAACCTCAGATATGCAGATGATACCACCCTTATGGCCGAAAGTGAAGAGGAACTAAAAAACCTCTTGATGAAAGTGAAAGTGGAGAGTGAAAAGGTTGGCTTAAAGCTCAACATTCAGAAAACGAAGATCATGGCATCTGGTCCCATCACTTCATGGGAAATAGATGGGGAAACAGTGGAAACAGTGTCAGACTTTGTTTTTCTGGGCTCCAAAATCACTGCAGATGGTGACTGCAGCCATGAAATTAAAAGACGCTTACTCCTTGGAAGGAAAGTTATGACCAACCTAGATAGCATATTCAAAAGCAGAGACATCACTTTGCCAACAAAGGTTCGCCTAGTCAAGGCTATGGTCTTTCCTGTGGTCATGTATGGATGTGAGAGCTGGACTGTGAAGAAGGCTGAGCGCCGAAGAATTGATGCTTTTGAACTGTGGTGTTGGAGAAGACTCTTGAGAGTCCCTTGGACTGCAAGGAGATCCAACCAGTCCATTCTGAAGGAGATCAGCCCTGGGATTTCTTTGGAAGGAATGATGCTAAAGCTGAAACTCCAGTATTTTGGCCACCTCATGCGAAGAGTTGACTCATTGGAGAAGACTCTGATGCTGGGAGGGATTGGGGGCAGGAGGAGAAGGGGACAACAGAGGATGAGATGGCTGGATGGCATCACTGACTCGATGGATGTGAGTCTGAGTGACCTCCGGGAGTTGGTGATAGACAGAGAGGCCTGGCATGCTGCGATTCATGGGGTCGCAAAGAGTCGCAAACGACTGAGCGACTGATCTGATCTGATCTAGGTTGGTCATAGCTTTCCTTCCAAGGAGTAAAGGTCTTTGAATTTCATGGCTGCAATCACCATCTGCAGTGATTTTGGAGCCCCCCAAAATAAAGTCTGACACTGTTTCCACTGTTTCCCCATCTATTTGCCATGAAGTGAAGGGACTAAGATGCCATGATTTTAGTTTTCTGAATGTTGAGCTTTAAGCCAACCTTTTCACTCTCCACTTTCACTTTCATCAAGAGGCTTTTTAGTTCCTCTTCACTTTCTGCCATAAGGGTGGTGTCATCTGCATATCTGAGGTTATTGATATTTCTCCCGGCAATCTTGATTCCAGCTTGTGCTTCTTCCAGCCCAGCGTTTCTCATGATGTACTATGCATAGAAGTTAAATAAGCAGGGTGACAATATACAGCCTTGACGTACTCCTTTTCCTATTTGGAACCAGTCTGTTGTTCCATGTCCAGTTCTAACTGTTGCTTCCTGACCTGCATATAGGTTTCTCAAGAGGCAGGTCAGGTGGTCTGGTATTCCCATCTCTTTCAGAATTATTTTCCACAGTTTTTTGTGATCCGCACAGTCAAAGGCTTTGGCATAGTCAATAAAGCAGAAATAGATGTTTTTCTGGAACTCTCTTGCTTTTTCCATGATCCAGCAGATGTTGACAATTTGATCTCTGGTTCCTCTGCCTTTTCTAAAACCAGCTTGAACATCAGGAAGTTCATGGTTCATGTATTTCTGAAGACTGGCTTGGAGAATTTTGAGCATTACTTTACTAGCGTGTGAGATGAGTGCAATTGTGTGGTAGTTTGAGCATTCTTTGGCGGCAGCCAAGAGGAGCTACCCCACGTCCAAGGAGTGGTGGCTGTTTGGGCACAGGAGGGCCGAGAGAGAAGCTACTCCACGTTCAAGGTCAGGAGGGCCAGCCGTAAGGAGATACCCCTCATCCAAGGTAAGGAGCAGCAGCTGCACTTTGCTGGAGCAGCTGTGAAGAGATACCCCACATCCAAGGTAAGAGAAACCCAAGTAAGATGGTAGGTATTGCAAGAGGGCATCAGAGGGCAGACACACTGAAACCATAATCACAGAAAACTAGTCAGTCTGATCACATAGACCACAGCCTTGTCTAACTCAATGAAACTAAGCCATGCCTTGTGGGGACCCCCAAGACTGGCGGGTCATAGTGGAGAGGTCTGACAGAATGTGGTCCACTGGAGAAGGGAATGGCAAACCACTTCAGTATTCTTGCCTTAAGAACCCCATGAACAGTATGAAAAAGCAAAATGATAGGATACTGAAAGAGGAGCTCCTCAAGTCAGTAGGTGCCCAATATGCTACTGGTGATCACTGGAGAGAAATTACTCCAGAAAGAATGAAGGGATGGAGCCAGAGCAAAAACAATACCCAGCTGTGTCTGTGACTGGTGATAGAAGCAAGGTCCAATGCTCTAAAGAGCAATATTGCATAGGAACCATGAATCAAGGCAGATTAGAAGTGGTCAAACAGAAGATGGATGACAAGAGTGAACGTCGACATTCAAGGAATCAGCGAACGAAAATGGACTGGAATGGGTGAATTTAACTCAGATGACCATTATATCTACTACTGTGGGCAGGAATCTCTTAGAAGAAATGGAGTAGCCATCATGGTCAACAAAAGAGTCCGAAATGCAGTACTTGGATGCAATCTCAAAAATGACAGAATGATCTCTGTTCGTTTCCAAGGCAAACCATTCAATATCCTAGTAATAGCTGCTTAAGGAAGCATAAAAAATAAAGCTTAATTGAAAATGTATCTCTTAATGAGAATGAAGTGCTTTTTTCCTCACCCCAATTAGATCATATATCCATAGATGAATATTACTCATTGCTAGGAGGGGTCAAGTTTCAGTATTATTTCTATTTAAAAAAACAGATACAAGAGCTGAGCTCAGAAACCTTTTCACATACATAAATACTAAAGAATGTAAGGAGTTTTGCTATAGCAGTGTCACTCAGTTTTATAAATGCTTTTTGAGTTATATGTCAAAAATCGTATGGGTAATCATTAAAAACCTATCAGTTGACAGACAACTAGAATAGATTCTCCTTCACTTTGAATGAAAGCAGAGAACCGGAAGCTAGTTGATTTGCCCAGTCATTTAGCCACCATTCTTCTCCACATGGATACAGGAATTTAGACTCCTGCTTCATTGTGCCATACATGTTCCCTCAAGCCAGTGCACCGTGGGAAGATTCAGGATGGGTAAGAAGCATGCTGCTCTTTGGGGAAGTGGGAGAAGGGTGATGGTGTAAGGGAAGCAGGAGGGAGAACCAGCCGCCTCCTTCACATGTGTACTCAGATGAGACAGCTGTTTAACACAGTGCTTACGAAAGCTGAGGACTTGTCACGTGAGGCTCTTAAAATGGCCCATGCCAAAATGCCCTTGGGAGGTTCTTCGTGTATGCCCAGGAGCACCAGTACCATAGTTTTTGCTGGTCCATCATTGGAAAAGACCCTAATGCTGGGAAGGATTAGGGGCAGGAGGAGAAGGGGACGACAGAGGATGAGATGGCTGGATGGCATCACCAACTCGATGGACATGAGTTTGGGTGAACTCCAGCAGTTGGTGATGGACAGGGAGGCCTGGCATGCTGCAATTCATGGGGTCACAAAGGTCAGACATGACTGAGCGACTGAACTGAACTGAACTGATTGCTGGATGAAAGGGAAGGTGATGGGATGAGGGGTCCCTTCAGGGTCTTAAGGTGTCTTTGTAGGAGGAAAGATGCTCTGGGCATAGGAGATATCCCTGCGGGGTGACCACTTCTCTGTAGGGTCTTTCTGAGGAAGGGACAGAAGCAACAATAATCTGAGTCCAGGTGCACTGGCTGCTGTGTGTTTCTGATCCAGACTCTTTTCTTAGAGCTTTCCTTCTCCTTTTGGTTCAATCTACCTTGAGCTCTTGAAAGATCTTCCTTCTCATTCTTCCATGAAGGGCCTCTGTGGGAGGAGCGAAGGTGTCCCCACAGACCAGTCAGAGCAGAGAGGAGCTTAGCGGGGCCAACAAGAGGCTCGAGATGCTGCAGTGCCCTTCAGACCCTGATGGAGGGCTGGCTACTATGCTGGCTTTCTCCTCTCCATCCCAGGGCATGCTCATTCCTGGCTGGCCCTTGGTGCCTTTGTTACTAGGAAATGGCCTTCTTTGGGCAGATACAGCACCATGAGCATATGAGGTGGGGAGCACAAGACACTTTTGTATGAACAGCAGTCTCTCCTCCAAACTGACACAGCCCAGTGCCAAGAGGCATGGCTTGGCCAGGAGAGGGGAAGCTGTGTTTCAGTCCCTGCCTGTCCCCTCGGCTGGGCACCTTTTTGACATTGCACAACCTCATAACCACATAGGTCATGCTGCTTGTTCTGAGTACACTCTCCCCCATCTTGGAGGGCTGTCCTTCTAGCTGGATTCACCAGTTCCTACTCAGCCTTTGAGGCCCAGTGTGGTGCCACTTTCTTCAAGAACCAGCTCTTCCCACCCACAATCATCTCCCCCTCATCTGTTGTTGTTCACTTGCTCAGTCGTGTCTGACTCTTTGTGACCCCATGGACAGCAGCATGCCAGGCTTTCCTGTCCTTCACAATCTCCCAGAGTTTGCTCAAACTCATGTCCATTGAATCAGTGATGTCATCCAACCATCTCATCCTCTGTCATCCCCTTCTCCTCCTACCTTCAATCTTTCCCAGTGTCAAGTTCTTTTCCAATGAATTGGCTCTTCTCATTAGGTGGCCAAAGTATTGGTGCTTCAGATTCAGCATCAGTCCTTCCAATGATTATCCAAGGTTGATTTCATTTAGGATTTATTGGTTTGGTCTCCTTGCTGTCCAAGGGACTCTCAAAGAGTCTTCTCCAACACCAGTTCAAAAGCATCAATTCTTCAGCGTTCAGCCTTCATTATGGTCCAACTCTCACATCCATACATGACTACTAGAAAAACCATAGCTTTCACCAAGATGGACCTTTGCCGGCAAAGTGATGTCTCTGCTTTATAGTACACTCTTTTTGTCATAGCTTTTCTTCCAAGGAGCAAGTGTCTTTTTGGCTGCACTCACCATCCACAGTGATTTTGGAGCACAAGAAAATAAAATCTGTCACTGTTTCCATTGTTTCCCCATCTATTTGCCATGAAGTGATGGGATCGGATGCCATGATCTTAGTTTTTGGAATGTTGAGTTTTAAGCCAGCTTTTTCACTCTCTTCTTTCACCTTCATCAAGGCTCTTTAGTTCCTCTTCACTTTCTGCCATTAAGGTGGTGTCATCTGCATATCTGAGGTTATTGATATTTCTCCTGGCAGTCTTGATTCCAGCTTGAGCTTCATCCAGCCTGGCATTTCTCATGATGTACTCTCCATATAAGTTAACTAAGCAAGGTGACAATATACAGTCTTGATGTATTCCTTTCCCAATTTGGAACCAGTCTGTTGTTTCATGTTCAGTTCTAACTGTTGCTTCTTGACCTACATACAGGTTTCTCAGAAGGAAGGTAATGTTGTCTGGTATTCCCATCTCTTTAAGAATTTTCCACAGTTTGTTGTGATCCAAACAGTCAAAGGCTTTGGCATAGTCAATGAAGCAGAAGTAGATGTTTTTCTGGAATTCCCTTGCTTTTACTATGATCCAGTGGATGTTGGCAATTTGTTATCTGGTTCCTCTGCCTTTACTAAAGTCAGCTTGAACATCTGGAAGTTCTTGGTTCATGTACTCTTGAAGCCTACTTTGGAGGATTTTGAGCATTACCTTGCCAGCATGTAAAATGAGTGCAATTGTGCGGTAGTTTGAATATTCTTCCCTGGTGGCTCAGCTGGTAAAGAAACCACCTGCAATGCGGGAGACTTGGGCCTGATCCCTGGGTTGGGAAGATCCCCTGGAGAAGGGAAAGGCTACCCACTCCACTATTCTGGCCTGGAGAATTCCATGGACTGTATAGTCCATGGGGTCACAAAGAGCATCTTTCATTTTCACTTTGAACACTCTTTGGCATTGCCTTTTCATTGGGATCCGAATGAAAACTGACCCCTTCACTTGGCTTCCTGTAATTATCTGTCTATAAACATTAATTATACTGGAAATGGTGGGAAGGTATTTATACCTAGAGCAACAGTTCTCAGCTAGGGGCGGTTTTCACTCCCATTTGGCAGTGTCTGGAGATACTTTTTGTTCTTACAACTGGGGCAGGGAACTTGTTACTGGCATCTAGTGGGTTAGAGGGCAGGGATTCTGTTAACATCCTGCAATGCACAGGACAGCTCCCCCTCTTTCCAAGCGAAGGGTGGTGGTGGTGAGAGTCACTCAGTCATGTTCAACTCTTTGTGACCCCACGGACTGTACAATCCACAGAATTCTCCAGGCCAGAATACTCAAGTGGGCAGCCTTTCCCTTCTCCAAGGGATCTTCCCAACCCATGGATTGAACCCAGGTCCCCTGTGTTGCAGGTGGATTCTTTACCGCTGAGCCACAAGGGAAGCCCAAGAATACTGGAGTGGGTAGCTTGTCCCTTCTCCAGGGGATCTTCCTGACCCAGGAATTGAACTGGGGTCTCCCGCATTGCAGGCGGATTCTTTACCAACTGAGCTATCAGGGAAGCCCAAGCAAAGGGTTATGTTGTCCAAAGGGGCAGCTGTGCCTAGGAGAACTCTGGATGAGATAATCTGTAGTCTTGAAAATGTTTTATGTCACACTCTGTTATATCATAGGGGTTTATATTGTGTTTTTTTTAAAAATGTTGAGCATCTTTTCTTTCTTTTTTTAATATTTATTTTTATTTATTTGTTTGGCTGTTTGGGTGTGCGGGCTTCTCTTTAGTTGTAGCACATGGACTCTAGAGCAAACAGGCTCTCTAGTTGAGGCTTGGACTTAGTTGCCCTGTCATGTTGGGGAAGGCAGTGGCACCCCACCCCAGTACTTTTGCCTGGATAATCCTATGGACGGAGGATCCTGGTAGGCTCCAGTCCATGGGGTCGTGGGGAGTCGGACACGACTGAGCGACTTCACTTTCATTTTTCCCTTTCATGCATTGGAGAAGGAAATGGCAACCCACTCCAGTATTCTTGCCTGGAGAATCCCAGGGACAGGGGAGCCTGGTGGGCTTCCGTCTGTGGGGTCGCACAGAGTCGGACACGACTGAAGCGACTTAGCAGCAGCAGCCCTGTCATGTGAGATCTTAGTTAGCTGGCCAGGGATGGAATCAGGGTCCCCTACATGAAGGTGATTCTTAACCACTGGACCACCAGGGATTGTTGTGTTTTAATGATCGGTGTCAGTGTTACTTTGCAGCCAGATGATAAGTTCTTGGAGGACAGAGACCCTGTGTCTTGAAGGTCTCTCCTGCAAGGGGACCAGCATACGATTCCTCAGGGTTTTTGGCCGACAGGAAGATGTAGAGGAGGGATGTATGGATACTCCATGGCCTGCTTCAGTCCTCCTCTCAGACGTTTCCCATGAGCTTCTGCTAGGATTCTTTGCCAGTCGGACTCTTACCACATGATACCTTAAAAGCAACAACAACAAAACTGAAAGACAAGGGAGCCAGACAGGCACCAACTCCTTAGTAGGGCTCTGAGAACCGCTGAGTCTCCAGCCTGCATCTCACCATATGCCTAAGCTGTGGGCTCAGCTGAGAAGACGTTGAGAGAAATCATTAAACTTCAGGTTGTGGGCAGCTATGTATCAGCTTTCTCTACAGCCTGGAGCAAAGAATCCATGAACTCTTTCATAAATCCATAAACACAGCCTAGGAAATCCCTTGGCAGGATTCTGTAGATAGAAGAGCTCTGATAGATTTCTCTCAAGTGAAGCATCTCTCAGCATCAGATCTCTGTGTTTGCAGGGATCCAGAGCATGAAGACAAATGGAGGTCTCCAAGCCACGTGTTTACATATCTTACAGCTATACAAATTTGTTAAATGTTTGTTAAATGTTAGCAGGCTAACAAATTGTTAAATGTTCCAGCTTTCTGTCTTGAAAAATACATCTTCATGATGACCTGGAAGGTCAAGTTTGAATTGAGAACGCTCATATTTCTCTGGTCACTTGCTGGAATACTTGGTGATTGTGGGGAGAGCGGGCCTCGGGCACCCCCCAACCCTGCACTCACGGCCCATGGCCTGTCCCTTTATCCTTCACCCCCAGCTCTGCCTCATTCTTCGAGGGGCCTGGTGTGGGCAACCAGCCTACATATCCAAGTTCCAGTCACACATCTTGTATGTGCCACCCCCCCAATTCAGTCTACCCCATGGAGGATGAACCTGGGGAAGAGGACTGCAGGCTCGAGAAACAGGTTTGGGACCTTCTGGGCAAGGAGTTCCTGGGTCCTGTATGCCTATGGTATGGTCTTAGGAGGTGGAGTGTGGTGGGCACATCCACTTGGCCCTACCCTGTGGGGAGGGGTGAGACTTTCTACCCTGTGGGGAGGGGTGAGACCAGATAAGAGTCAGCGGGGAGCCCTCTTGTAGTGCTGGCCCAGAGCGAGGTCTCTCTTGTCAGATCTAAGGGCAGACCCCTCCCAAAGTCGCAGCAGCTTCATCAAGTGCCCTGGGTCACCTGGAGCCTCTTGGAGGCTAACCTTTCACCTTTATCCCCCGCCCCCTCACACACAGACTCAGCAGAAACCTCAAGAGCCATTTGGAGGGTAAGAACTTTATTGAGATATAATTCATATACTATACAATTTCCCATTTAAAGTGTGCAATTAGATGACTTTTAGCATTTCAGGTTTTGCAACCATCACCACAGTTAATTTTAGCACATTTCATCACCCTAAAGGAAACTGTGTACCCATAGCTCTCATCTCCCAGTCCCTCTGTTCCCCTGGTCCTAAGCAACTACTAATCTACTTTGTCTCTCTAGAGATTGGCACATTCTGGGCATTTTATGTAAATGGAATTATAACATTTGTAGTCTTTTATGTTTGGCTTCTTTCACTTAGCGTGATGTTTTCAAGGTTCAACCATGTGGTAGCATGGATCCATGCTTTATTCTTTTTTAGTGCCAAATAATATTCCACAGTATGGCTGTCCCACATGGTGATTATTTACACATCAGTTGATGGACACTTGGGTTGCTTCCAGACTGTTCATGGTCTTATCATGGGGCCTTTGTGATTGTATAGACTATGCTTGTCTATGATTTTCCACTGGGCATCCCCTCTCAGCGATGCCCTGCCACCACTTCCACTGGCAGAGACATCAATACCTCAGTCCCTCATGGTGCCAGAGCAGGGCTGTTTTCCCTCCAGAAGTAATGACTCCCTTCCCACATGTGGGTTCTCATGTGTGCCCCACTAAGAGCGCCACTTCTCCCCGTGTCTACCAAACTCCCTTGTTTAGGTTCATCTGCTTGGCTTTCTCTATAGGACAGGCCGGAAACAGATGCCAAGTTTCCTCCATTAGCTATTGCTGAGCTCATGTTCCAACTCATGTAATTCTATTCTCCTTAGCCAAATGGGAAAGCCCTTGCATACTTCAGAACTCTTGGTTCCAAGTGACAGAAACCCAATTTAAATAAAAGCTAATAGCAACTGAAAAGCTTAGGGATGTCACTTATTTCAGGTGGATCCAGAACTCAAGTCATGCCAACAAGGTCTCACTCTCTCTCCTTCTCCTCCCTCCCTCTCTTCCCCTGAGTCTTCTCATCCCTTCTTGGCTCTGCTTTTCTCCATGTAAGCTGTATTCTCAGGTCGGGCTTTCCCAAGTGGAACAAGACAGCCACCAATTGCTCTGGACATTTATTCTGCCTAATTAGTACCTAAAGGAGAGTTTATCTTTCCCAGGAGTTCCAGCAAAAGTCCTGTCTGAGACTCATTGGCCAGGCTTGGGTCATGTGTCCACACCAGAACCTACCATTTGTCCAAAAGATGGAATGTTCTGATTGTCCAGGTCTGGGTCTGGGGCCCACCCTCAATTGGAAGCCAGCGCACTGGAAATGTACAAAGACTGATGAGCAGGGAGTTCCCCAGAAGAAAATCAGTGGGGAATGAACACTGGGTACACATAGCAGATGTCACTGGAATCATGCTATAAACTGACCTGTCGGGGGTCTATCCTACTAACTTATCATACGTTTAGATATGCTTGAATTCTAGTAGTAGACATACCTAGGCTGAAGCCAAGACCCCTGCTACATGTGATAAATTAATTTATGAGATTCTAGAAGTTTATATCCAAGATATTACTGTTCCTAAGGAGGGTTTGTAATTGAACATGAACAAATCCTTAGTCCAAGAATTTTTGCCCTGATAGTTTAATTACAAGCTTTCATAGCAGGACAGTGGAGAAAATATTTTTTAATTCAAGAGGTCTTTTGGAGGGACTTCCCTGTTGGTCCAGCGGCTCAGACTCCATGCTCCCAATGTAGGGGGCCTGGGTTCTATCCCTGGTAAGGGAATTAGATCCCACATGCTTCAATTAAGAGTTCTCATGCCACAATTAAAGATCCCGCATGTTGCAACTAAGACTTAGAGCAGCCAAATAAATATTTTTTTAAAAAATTTTTAAAAAGAGGTCTTCTAGAGACTGATGCGAAGTAAGTAGTTACACATCCTATAGTTACACATATAGGATCTGAATGTCTTTGACATCAGTTCATAGTATTTTCATTTCATAGTATTTTATCCATGCCAAGGTTGAGTGGAATCAGGTGGGGGAGGTGGTAGAGGGCCGGGAGTTATAGACAAGGCGCCTGGATGGAGGGGAGAGACCCGGCTGTAGCAGCACAATATAGCTCTTCTCTGAGATTCCCCCCCCCTCCTCTTCTCCCCCTCCTCCTTCCTATTCCTTTGTTGCCATGGCAACTGATGGTGTGCCCTCATCCTCTTCCCCTCTCTGGCTGGATCCGGTCTCCAGGCTCCATCTCTCTGTCTCACCAATTTCACAGGGCTGTTGCCAGCCTCTCTCCACATCCCTAAGTGAGGGCACCCAGCTTTGCCCTCTGCCTGCAATGCACTCTCTTGCCTCATTTCTCCACCCTAGGCCCCAGCCTTGCCCCTTCTTTAATCCTGTCCAGGTTTGAGTCAAATTCCCATTTTCCTTCAAGTTGTATGATGATTTGAAATGCATAAAGAGATCTGTCTCTTGAAACACCTCAAGGTGAGGCAATTTGTGAAGGGAAGAAACATCCTTTACTGCTGCTTCTCTGCTTAATGCAGGGCTAGAGTGAATCACATTCTATTTTTATAACTAGGTGTATTTTCTGTTTAAAGAATTCCCCCAGCACATCTCTGAGTGAAACAGAAGACTATATCATAAGGGAAATCACATCTCAAGTTCAAAGGTTGTGAGTTGGTGGGCCTGCAGACTTTTGTTAGGTCCACAGAGTGCCTAAAAAGATGGAGTCAACAGTTAAAAATCAGCAGGTGTCACTTAAAAAGACTGGATTCCTGGCTGCCCTTGAACTAGACACAGGGTGAAAATGGGCAGGAGGGTGGGAGTGGGGTGGGGGCTGCCTTTTGCACTGATTCTTCCTTTCTTGTTAGCTCCACCTGGCCAGCTCCCCTCTTTCACCTGCCCCGCCAGAGCCAGTGAGTGAGGACTGACATGCTTGTCCCCTCTCAGAGATATTTCCCTCCACAACCTTTAGTGGGAGGAAGGGAGAGAATGGGCGGAATAAAAGGGCAGACTTTTCAGTCGAGTACCTTTGAAGCCTCTACCCCTAGGTGTGCACAATATAGAGAGATACAGAGGACCTCACAATAGCATTTGAAATACAGTAACATCATTCTTCACATTTATTATCAAAGCAGCTCTGAATCTCATTGACATCCAAACAGACGAGATAGATTTCTCAGCATTCTTTAAAGCAACTTTCAGCTCTGTGCTATACTTGGTCCCTGCCAGGCTTCCAGCTCAGGAAGCTTAAAGGTAACTCCTGAACCTGTTTGAGTCTCATTCTCATTGGCAGAGTGAGGATGGTTATAGTCCTGTCTCACGGGGTGGCCATGGGATGAGATGAGTTGACATGAAGTGTGTTGGACGGGACAGAATATACAGTAGCTACTGGGTAAGTGCGGGAGCCCTTCCCTCCTCTCCAGGACATCTTCACAGAAGGCTTGAGCTCCGAGTCTTCTCTCAGGCTGTCTACTGCATCCTTTGTTCATCGACTTGTTCATTCATTTGCTCCTCAAGCATTGACTGAAGCCCCGGCAGTGGGTGGTCCCTGCAGCACACAATTAGCTGCTCCAGCTGGGAGGAGGGTGGCTCCATGGCAGAGAATGTCTGGCATATGCCCTACCTATGGGGTGGGGGAAGCTCCCAAGGACACCCTCCCACCTCCCTCCCACTGACCCCCACCTTTTCAACCAAGGGTTGCCTTGCTCAGCACTTTCTGCCTGGCTTTCCAGTGGCTCTCTTCCAAGACCTGCTTTCTGCCCCAGGACCCTACAAAGGCTCCTTTGATGCAAAGTTTGAGGCAAAGTGACTGTGTCATTTGATACAAATGAGGCTCATGAGGGTAAAAAGTGTAGCTTTATTCTCTTATTTGGGGATTTTCTAGCCCAGAGAAAAGCTAGCTGCTGAATGGGGCTGGGGAGGAAGCCAGGAGGGAGAGGAAACGCCAAGAATTGGGAAACTCAGTGCTTGTGTTAGCCCTGAGATAAGCAGCTGCAAGCCCCGGGCTGTGACCTGCACACCAAGAGGTGTCTCCCACTCAGCCAGACTCTGCTTCCAGAGCTGGTGGGGGTATGAGCCCCACTGCCCGACCCCGGACATTGCCTGCGCGGGGATCTTTCCTCCCTCTAGACCACCAGACTCAGCATCCTCAGCAGTTGGGCCTGTTCCCGTGGTCCCTGCCCCCTTTCAAAATGCATAGCACCTGTTCCCCTTCCTCTGGCTGATGGGGTGTCAGGGACCAGAGGGGGATTTCAGAGGATCCACAAAAGCCCCCTACCCCAGAAGGTCTCCCACACTCACTCGAAGGCCAGCCTCATGGGTGGACCACCACAGCACTGCCCCCGGGCTCTATGCTTGGTTGGGGGGGATGGCCTGCAGTTAGCCAGACCCCATAGTTGGTCCAGGATCCTCTGTCCCCACCTTGAAATCCTCAGTGGTTCTTGAATAAGGGACTGTCCTGCATTGGGCCCCGAAGATCCTGGAGCTGAGTTCTGATCGCTTCACTTCTCCCGGTTCTTAAAGTAAGGTCTCTGATCCCTACATTCTCTGCCCTTCTCTTACTAACACCTCTCATTTGTAGAGCTGAGCCTGCACCCTGTTATCACATTGTCACCTTGAGTCCCTAAATCACTGACTCTTGGCAGAGGCGTTTGGGGGATTTGTCTCCTGACCCCAGGCGCTTTGATGCCACCCTTTTGTTCTTGAGGAACCAAAATGCTTGCCTCCTAACTCTCTCTGTGATCCCCTTTCTTAAAGTATAGGAAATTTGCGAGTCGGAAGCTCTTAGAGAGCAGCAAACCTAGCCCTCCGAGGGTGCTTAATAAATACCTACTAATGAACCTGCAGCTGCTGCTCCTTTGGCTAATTAAATCTAAATGAGTCACAGACTTTAAATTATGCAACAAGGCTTGGCCAAAACAGCTTAAAAATGCGGGAGTCCTAGCTTTTCTACTGTGCCCTGTGGAAAAAAAAATCCTGTCTTTTAATCATGCTTAACCTTCCTGAAAGAACAGTGGCAACCTTTAAATAATGGATGGATGTATATTAGCAAGACTTTCCCCCAAGCTACAGCAGAGCCAGATCAAAAAAGGGACAGAGGCAGAGACGGGCCTGGGGGGATTCCGGAAGTTTCTGGTGAACTGCGGAGTGCTGGGAGCAATTATTTGGTTGCTCAGAAGCCCAGAGCAAGGGCTGGTGAAGAGCGTGGAGGGGAGGGGTGGAAGTATGGCCACTCAGCCTGTGCCTGCCAGCTGTGAGGGGGCTCCCACAGCCCTCGTAGGGGCTGCACGCTCGCTTATCCTCTCTCCTCTCCTGTCTTGCCTCCACAACCCCCCACCCCGACCCCACACTCTCCCTGAGCTCCCCCCCACCCCGCCCCCAGCCCAAGACCCTCCAGGCTGAGAGCATTATCTTTGCAACTGAACTAAGGTTGAATCACTTCACCTAGAGCAGCGCTTTTGTGTCATCCACGTGTACAAGAGTCATTGAGAATATTGTCAAAAATGCAAATGATCAGTGGGTCCAGAGTGGGGCCTGGGATGCTGCATTTCTAAGATACCTGGGGCTGCTGGTCCTCAGATCATGTGTTGAGTCACAAGGATTTAGTTTGTAATGAAGCTGAAAATGTTACAATCAACTGGGGCAGTGTTCAAGTCACCAAACTCTCTGGACCTGATTTCAGATCAATTAAATTGCAGTTTCTGAAACGAGACCCAAGGCTCTTTGGTCCCATTCTCTCCACCCCCCACCTTTTTATTTTCTTTTTTTAAAAAACTGAGAGCCTAGGTAATTGGTAGGTCACCCAAATGAAGCCTAGAAAGCTTAACCACTTGCTTGCTGTCGCCTGTTGAAGTGGGATTAGAAACAGAGATGGCAGGGAAGTTGGAAGCCAAGCCTGCTCCTCCTTCCCTCCTTGCAGATCTGAGCATTTCCAGGATCCTAGCCTGTCCCTGGACTCAACCTATGTGATTCCACTGGGGCAGCAGGCAAGATTCTTCTTTCTCTTCCTAAGACTGCTTGAAACTTTATTATTAGTGCTTAACTGCTTGGGCTATAGTGGAGTGTACTGTGTAGGATCTGTTATGCTCAGTCTTCAGCAACACAGTGTGAGTGGGATGACAGGACAGATTCTGGGGACGGGGCTCTGTTCTGCGGGATCTGGGACTCAGGAAGGGGAGTGACTCTAGGGGCAGACTGGCCTCCTCTGGCAACCTTGCACCGAGGGGTGTGTCCCCAGGCAAGGCTGAGGCCCTTGTTGTGTAAGATCCTGGGGCCTCAGGCAGAGGTCAAGAGGATGAAGGCAGAGCTATTCCAGTCCTGTATTGAGAGAAAACTGTGACCTTCTTGCTTTGGTATGTGAGTAAGGCCTTAAGGCAGAAGTGCAGCCGTTGACCAGACCCAGCTTGGCCACAGCTGTGCTCCACCCAATTGTCTCAACCCGGACAGGACTGTGATGCTGGCTCAGCACTGAGGCAGGGAGTGGGAGCTGGGCCTAAGAAAGCAGCAAGGTACTGTAGACACAGTTATTTGCGTATCCACTCCTCTCTTTCCCCTCCTCCCCATACTATCAGAATCTTAATTTTGTTCAAGGCTGCAACAGTGTCCAAGCAAAAAAGTTACTATACTAAAGATGTCCTGAAGCTAGGAGCAGCAACATGACCAGTCTGAACCATGAGATACAAGCAGAAGTCTCTAAGAGGATCTTTCTGGAAAGCTTTTAAGAGGTGGCTTCATTTCTTTTCCCCCTTTGCTGACCAGGAGTTGATACCTGGAGCCATGGCAGCCATATTGAGATTATGAGGCTAAAAGCCATGAAGTGAGCAGGATAAAAGCCATATGCTAAGGATGGTAGAACGAAAAGAAGGGTCCTTTATGACTGGGTTCTCTATGACTTCCTAGAGAAATCTCACCATCACGGACTGCCTTACCAGGGATTTCTTAGTGTGTGAGACATGTAAACTCCGACTTTGTTAAACCACTGTGACTGGGTTTCTTTTACAGCTAAATGCAATCTTCACATGGAATGTTAGAACGAATGTTCCTAGATTGGAAATAGGAAGAGAAGGTCGAGGCAAGAACATGGTCCCCAGGAGAGGGGATGCGTGAAGAATTTCCCCCTTTTGCGGGGAGGGTCACAATTGTTGTTATTCAGTCACTAGGTAGTATCTGCGGAGAAGGCAATGGCACCCCACTCCAGTGCTCTTGCCTGGAAAATCCCATGGACGGGGGAGCCTGGTGGGCTGCCGTCTATAGGGTCACGCAGAGTTGGACACGATTGAAGTAACTTAGCAGCAGCAGGTAGTATCTGACTCTTTGTGTGGGATCTTAATTCAAAGAGAGGAGTAGGCTCATCCTTACTGATGAATAGTAACAGACCTGGAAAAGGGATTTGGAACCAGATTTTATAGTTTTAAATGTTGGTCTGAGGAATGTGAACTTAATCTCTTAGGAAATAAGGACTGTTCAAACTACTGTGCTATTGCACTTATTTCACATGCTCAAAATCCTTCAAGCTAGGCTTCGACAGTACACGAATCAAGAACTTCCAGATGTACAAGCTGGATTTGGAAAGGCAGAGAAACGAGATCAAATTGCCAACATTCATTGGATCATGGAGAAAGCGAGGGAATTCTAGAAAAACATTTACTTCTTCATGGACTATGTTAAAGCCTGGTCTGAATTCAGGTGAGTTCTCCCTGCTCCTTTCTGCCTGTCCCAGGCTTACTGGCCCTGTGAGCTGCACTTTTAAGACTTCGATAACCCTGTGCTCCAGGGCCCTCTCATTTAATCTCCTTCATCACTGAGGTCTATGTGCCTGATAGTTTCTTTACACTTTAGTGTGTATCAGCCGCGTCTCCCCAGCAAGGCTGTGAAATCCTCCAAGGCAGGATTTTAGGAATGTGTAAGTGTATAAAAATCATGTGTTTTGGAGTCAGACTTGAGATCTAAGATGGTTTTGGGTGCATCACTTAACCTCTCTGAGCCTCAGAATCCTTGTCTGTGAAATGGGGATGATATACATGTCTACCTCCCAGGCCTCCATAAAGCATGTAACCAAGTACCAGGCACATTGGAGATGCTCCGGAAGGGCTTGTGTGTTGACTTGTTGCCTGCTTGGTAACTCTGCTGCTGCTGCTGCTGCTAAGTTGCGTCAGTCGTGTCCGACTCTGTGCGACCCCATAGATGGCAGCCCACCAGGCTCTGCCATCCCTGGGATTCTCCAGGCAAGAACATGGGAGTGGGTTGCCATTTCCTTCTCCAATGCATGAAAGTGAAAAGTGAAAGGGAAGTCGCTCAGTCGTGTCCGACTCTTTGCAACCCCATGGACTGTAGCCTACCAGGCTCCTCTGTCCATGGGATTTTCCAGGCAAGAGTGCTGGAGTGGGGTGCCATTGCCTTCTCCGCTTGGTAACTCTAGGCTGTGCCTTTTTCCTATCCTTTGCATCTCTCTTCGTTTTTTTCTCTCCCTTCCTTCTGATTTTCTGCTTTGCAATTGAACTGGGAGGCCTATACCAAGTTTGGGGAGTGACCATGAGTTGCTCTCATTTTTACTGAGGGCACATCTTCTCTTACTGGCTCCAGTCTTCTATCAGAGTAGGAGGAGGGACAGAAGGGAGATTTCATGCCCATTGCTAAGGGGGTGAGAAGAGATGCTAACAGCTGAAAGTTTATTCAGTCTTTCTCTAAAGATTTAATAGGAAAATGGGCGCATTTAATCTAGTTTTATCTGGCAACAGGCTGATTAAATAAATGGTATTATAGCACTTGTTTTTTTTCAAACTCTCAATTCTATTTGCTCTGGCAGATTAAACATCTGGACCTTAATCTTTTTGATATCCTGATCTCCTCCTTCAGTTCAGTTCAGTCACTCAGTCGTGTCCTACTCTTTGTGACCCCATGGACTGCAGCACACCAGTCTTCTCTGTCCTTCACTATCTCCCCAAGCTTGCTCAAACTCGTGTCCCTTGAGTCAATGATGTCATCCAACCATCTTATCCTCTGTCATCCCCTTTTCCTCCTGCCTTCAATCTTTCTCAACATCAGGGTCTTTTCCAATAAGTCAGTTCTTCACATCAGGCAGCCAAAGTATTGGAGTTTCAGCTTCAAAATCAGTCCTTACAATGAATATACAGGACTGATTTCCTTTAGGATCGACTGTTTGATCTCCTTGCAGTCCAAGGGACTCTCAAGAGTCTTCTCCAGCACCATAGTTCAAAAGCATCAATTCTTTGGTGCTCAGCTTTCTTCACAGTCCAACTCTCACATCCATACATAATTACTGGGAAAACTATAGCTTTGACTAGATCGACCTTTGCTGGCAAAATAATGTCTCTTCTTTTTAATATGCTCTCGGTTTGTCATAGCTTTTCTTCCAAGGAGCAAGTGTCTTTTAATTTCATGGCTGCAGTCACCATCTGCAGTGATTTTGAAGCCCCCCAAAATAAAGTCTGCCACTGTTTCCATTGTTTCCCCATCTATTTGCCATGAAGTGATGGGACCAGATGCCATGATCTTAGTTTTTTTTAATGTTGAGTTTTAAGCCAGCTTTTTCACTCTCTTCTTTCACCTTTATCAAGAGGCTCTTTAGTTCTTTTGCGCTTTTTGCCATAAGGGTGATGTCATCTACATATCTGAGGTTATTGATATTTCTCCCGGCAATCTTGAGTCCAGCTTGTGCTTCATACAGTCTGGCATTTCTCATGATGTACTCTGGGTATATGTTCAATAAGCACAATGACAATGTACAGCCTTGACGTACTCCTTTTCCTATCTGCAACCAGTCTGCTGTTCCATGTCCGGTTCTAATGTTGCTTGTTGACCTGCATACAGACTTCTCAGGAGGCAGGTAATGTGGTCTGGTATTCCCATCTCTTTAAGAATTTTCCACAGTTTGTTGTGATCCACTGGTGGCTCAGAGGTTAAAGAGTCTGCCTCTAATGCAGGAAACCTGGGTCCGATCCCTGGGTCGGGAAGATCCCCTGCAGAAGGAAATGGTAACCCACTCCAGTATTCTTGCCTGGAGAATCTCATAGATGGAGAAGCCTGATAGGCTACAGTTCATGGGGTCACAAAGAGTCGGACAAAACTCAGCGAATTTACTTTCACTTTCACACACTCAAAGGCTTTGGTGTAGTCAATAGATCAAGATCTTCTCCTTCTTTTGCCTCAGTCCTTGCCCCCCAGAAACCCAGATCAAATTAAGAGATTGTGAGAAGTGACCCATAGCAAAAAAATTCTATTGAAACTTTAATGAGAAATGACAGTTTTATTACCTTCAAGTAAATACCTGCCACATGCAGCTACAAATGGGAATGGACGCATTGAATGAGGTGGAAAACAAGAAGTCACTGTGGACTGAAGTGCATGATAATGTGTCCTGACATTGAATCCCAGGGTGGGCTTTTCATGTATTTTCACTCAGCATCATTCAGAGAGCCCAACAAGACAGAAATGTATTCTTCTGTTCCTCTTAAAGCAGAGCCTCATGCTCAGGAAGAGGAGGGGGTCCAAAAAAAAAAAGATTTGACTGATTGCACAGCACTGCCTGTGTGTGTGTGTGTGTGTGTGTGTGTGACACACACACACACACACACACACACTGGGCCACTTCATTTGTGCCCTCTGTGAGCCCTCTAGTGCCCAAAGTCTGTTCCTTTTAGTCATTGCTGCCTGCTTATCTGTGTGTACCTGTCTATTGTAGACAGCTATTAGCTGTGTGTGTGTGTGTGTGTGATTTGAGGGTTGGGCTGTATGGTCTTTCTACTTTCACCTCTACAAGGTGAGGGTAATTGTGCCCACCTCACAATTGTGCCCCCCTCCTTCTACTTTTCCACTTGTTGTTCTAATCAGACATCAGTGCCTCCTCCCCAAGGCCCCTCAGAGTATGCCCAGATTTTGCCCCCACCTCACCCAGGCCTGCACTGCTCAATGATTAGGATACCCGATAGGCCCATCCTGGGCTCTCTGGAGCTTCAGCATCCCTATTCTTGAATTGCATGTTGCTGAGGGCAGGCTCTGAGCCTGTGTGATGGACTGTGTGCAGTCCTGCTCAGGCCAGGGTTAAATGGACCCTTGCCAATGGCATGGTGATGCCCTCTTGACACGTCTGCAGAGCTGGAAGGCGCTTACAGACTTTTGGCTCCTGTAGTAGTTTCCTGTGTTAGTTTTGCTGCTGTCATAAATTGTTGTAAATGTAGTGGCTTAAAGCAACTCATTTATTCTCTTACAGTTCTGGAGGTCAGAAATTTAAAATGGCTTTGGCAGGGCTGCATCCTTTCTGGTGACTCTAGGAAAGAGCCCATGTTCTTGCCTTTTCTAACTGCTATAGGCTGGCTGCATTTCTTGGCTCGTGGTCCCACATCACACCCTGCTCTGCTCCCGTGGCCACATGTTCTCTGCCTCTCACCCTCTTGCCTCCCTCTTATAAGAACACTTTTGATTACACTGTGCTTATCTGGATAATCCAGGATCACTTCTTCATTTCAAGGCCTTAGCTTAATCCCAAGTCTTTTTTTTTTTTTTCATCACATAAGGTGACATATGGGAATTGGGATGTGGACCTCTTGGGGGGCCCTACCTCCCAGCCTCCCTCACCTCCCCACACTTCAGACAAGATCTGTATAAATGAGCAGATTCAGTGGATCCCAAGTCAGCCCAGTCACAGTATAATTTCTGTGGTTCTGGAAAAGCTTTCTTAACCCTTTCTCCCTACAGATGCCTCCTTAACCCACTACCTTCTGAAATCCTCCTCTTGGGAAACAAAGCGTCTTCACCCACAGTGAGAACTCAGGCTTAGTACAAGGCCTAAATGTGTTTCTTCACACTAAGGTGTAAATGTTTGACAGCAAACCTTTCCTAACAGCGAGTTCTGATTGGGGGAGGGGGGCACAGGTGAGGCAAGGCGGTGCCCAGTGATGGAGAGAGAGCGAAGGCACTTGGAAGTAGGACCATAAAGTTTTAATCAAACAGAGCAAAATGGCGGCAATGCAGAACAGGTAGTGCTTGGAGAAGAGAAAGAAGATCATCTCCTTGGTGACATAGATTATGTGTATGAAGATGAAGCAGTACAGGAACATGGCGAACTGGTTCTGGGGAAGCAGGAGGTCCTGGAGGCCTCCCGAGAACTGTGGGGAAAGAAGAGAGTGGAAACAACGAGCCGGGCCTGGGCACCAGGCAGGTGCTCTTGTCCCTTCTCGAATGTCACCTTAGGCAGGCTGTCTTCCTCACCCAAGGCGAGGGTAATTGTGCCCACCTCACAAGATGGTGAAGAGGAGGAGTGAGACAAGAATGAAAAATTCCAGGCAAGGCTACTGGCACAGAGGGGACTCATCAGTGTTCACTTCTTGAGCCTGGCCTTAGCCCTCCCGAGTCAGGCCGCCGCCCTCCTTTCTCTGTATGCTCCATGCAGCCTGTGGGTCTCACATGTGGGCAGTCTCTCTCCTACTCAGAGATCCCCAGATTTGGACACTGGCTCTTGGGCTAGTTCCCTGGATGGTCTCCCCTGACGGTCTCCCCTGATGCCCCACCTTTTTTGCTGGATGGTGGCCCAGTGAGAGGGCATCCCTTGGGCACAAATGACTGTATCTGATGTTCTGGGTGCTGGCGCATGTCACACTGGGACAGGCTGCGGTCCTTCAGCCCAGGGTGTGTCTGTCCTGTGGACAGGTAGTAGACAGGGCATGGGGCCTCCCTAAACCCTCAGGGTCTTGGGTGTGGGGGAGGGTCAGTTTGAGCTGTCTGGCTGATTCTGCCTGTGTGTTGCTCTTTTCCAGGATCTATATGATTAAGGTCAAACAGATCCTCATTTAAACTGTAGAAAGCATTCACATAGAAGTGGAGTAAAAGCTGATGCAACTATTATGATCTGCAGTTAAGAAGGCACCACACCTATGGTTTATTCTTTAAAATATATTTTCAACTCATGCCATATTTTTTGTAAGCAGGGTTGGTGATGCTCTGAATTCACTAGAAACATATTCAGAGGTATTTTTCAATACAATAACAACTGTCTACCTACTCACCCACCCACCCAGAAAAAGAGAGTTGGGAATTTAAAAATAAACTCAACTCTCCAAGGAAATGCACAGGAAGTAAAACGCTTCTGTAAACTATTGTTAAAGGTGGGGTTTTGGACACAATACTGTTGAAACAACTACATAAAATATGAAGGAAACTAAATAAAACTGAGCAGGGCAGAAAATGACTCCAGTAAAGCTGCCTCTAAAGTGAATGGTAAGGAAGGCAGAAGACCAGAGGAAGAAACCAGGTGTTCTGGGCTGGGAGTGGAGGGCTGGACAAATAATGTGTTCTCTGTAGACCTGGTGTGGCTCTGTGTCCATGGATTCTGCCACTGTTGGTGGTCTGCGTGCTAATGACTGACATTTGTGATTTTGATAACAAACTGTGCATTTGTGAAACCTTTTAGACTTTTCAAAACACTTCCAATGGTCTCTTTTTTTAAGGGGAAGACAGAGAGCAGATAGAACTATAAAGATTTCCATCTCCTCCAGCAAGGAGAAAGATTTTCAAACTAAAAAGCAAGTATTTCATGAGCAAGAAAAACAACAGATAATTGTTAAGAAGCCAGCATGTGTTCATTGAGAGCAAATCATGCAAAGCCAACCTAATTTACTTTAAAAAAGAACATGGACCAGTCAGTTGGGGAAATGCTATCATGTAATATCTTAATTCTGGGAAGCCATTTGACTGTGTGTATCAGTACAATTTTCTGGACAAGGTAGAGAAATGTGAGCTGGAGAAAACGTAACTCAAGGGTGCTGATTAATGGAACATTGCTAACCTGTAGGGAGCTCTTTTAGTGGTATTTACTTTAGGTCATATCCTCCTCAACAATTATAGCAATGACTTGGATAAAGCCAGAAGGCACGTTTCTCAGAACTGAGGATGACTCAGAACTGGGAAGCATAGCTAATACATTACATCCCAATAAAATTAAAAAGTGATGAACGTAGGTTGTTGCATTTGGGTCAAGAAGTGAATTGCATGAGTACATAAAAATGGTAATAGCTAACATTTATTGAGTGCTTACCTCAATGTGCCAGGCTCATTTCAGAGTGCCTCACATGTATTCTTTCATTTAATCCTCCCCACAATCCTATGAGGTAGGTATTGCCTTATAGATGAGCAGACCAAGGTTCAAAGAGGAACAGTACTTTGCCCAGTGTCATGAATTCATATGTTTCAGAGCCAGGATTTTGACCTAGAACTGTCTGATTTAAAGCTCAGACAGTGCTGCTTTAAACAATAACATCTTTCATTATTTAGTGCTTATGATGGTCCAGCCACAGTGTTAGGAACTTCCCGTCCCATTTAATCACACACAGGCTTTCTTATCCCCGTTTAGGTTAGGGGAAAGTGGCCCATTTCTTGCCAAAAGATATCTACGTTTTAGTTGACAGCAAGGCAGTGTGATCCAATAGAACAAATGCAGTCCTGATCAGGGGAGGTGTGTGTCTGTGTGTGGTGGGGAGGGGGGTGGTGGTTTTATCAAAATCCACCGGCCAGGCTGCAGTGGCGGGGGTTGGGGCTGGGGGTAGGGGAGCATTGGAGGGGACATGGTGGGGGGGGGGGGGGGGGGCGGTGTCTGCAGTCTAGGCCCAGGCATTCTGTTTTAAGAGATGCTGAGAAGGGAGGAGAGGGGTGGGAATCCAGCCAGATAGGAAATGTTGAGTTTTCCCTGAGGAGGAAAAACGTGGACAAGGTGGTTCTGGGGCCAACTTTCCTCGAAGAGTTGGATCTGAGTTTAATTAACATGGAAGCTCTAAAGCTGTGGGCGGAGGTAGGGTGGGACGCAGCCACCAAATGGATAAAGCAGGCTTCCTGTGCAGGTCAGCGACGGGCTCTCCTCACCCCTAGTGTCCCGCACCCGTGGCCTCCGGGCGGGACCAGGCACCTACCAGGCGGGGCGTCGCCTGCTGCTGCAGCTGCTCCATCACCTCCTCGTGCTGCCGCTGGCGCTCGTTCTCCTCGTGCAGGTACTTGAGCCGCGTGAGCTCAAACTCCATGCGCACCTTCTCCAGCTCCATCTCAGCGTCGCGCTCGCGCACTGGGCTCCCCGGCGCCGCCGTGGCTGGGACCGAGGGCAGCTCCGCGGGTTCGGGTCCATCGCCCGCCTGTCCTTTAGTGGCAGTGGGGCCAGCCTTGGAGGACAGTGACTTAGGTGGCCCCAGGCAGCCTCCGTCCTCACAAGTTTCCATCTCCTCCAGGTAGTCGTAGGAGGAGTCTGGCTTTGGGGTGTCTGCCTCCTGGGGCTCGGGAGACAGAAATGAGGGGATGGGAGGAGTCAGTATGGGGCGGCCCCGCCTCACATCCTACTGTGCACCTGCCGCAGCCCCAGGCACAGTGCCCCGGGGGGTGCTTGAAAGTGTGTTGTGAACTGTAAGCATCTAGACTGAATTCTTAGGAGAAATTTACATGGAGTTATCAGGACCTTGAGAATTAAGAAGAAGGAGAGGGCAAACTGACAGAGGAATGGCGCCCTAAATTTGCAAGTGGATGTGGTGGGGGAATTGAGTAGAAGTCTGTCTTCCTGGTGATCTTCAAATCGCTGCTTGCAGTTGACTCACCTCATCCCCACAACTAGTTTGAGATCAATTAGATACCCAGTCGTCGAGAGGTTACAGAGGGAGGAAGAAACCCAGGCTCCGCATTGAGTACCTCTGCAGAGGAGGACCCAGATCCCCATCTGTAGGAGGGAGAAAGCCACTGCCGCCCCCCACCCATGGAGAGGTAGATGTGTGTGTGTGTGAAAGTCGAGTCTGACTCTTTGGGACCCCATGGACTATAGAGTCCATGGAATTCTTCAGGCCAGAATACTGGAGTGGGTAGCCTTTCCCTTCTCCAGGGGATCTTCCCAGCCCAGGGATTGAATCCAGGTCTCCCGCATTGAAGGTGGATTCTTTACCAGATGAGCCACCTGGGAAGTGGAGAGGTAGATGGGGGGATCAAAGCCAACTTCAGGTGACTTCACAATGTTGTGAAGGCCACCTTGTCCCCAGATGCAGCCAGGTGCCAGTGTGGGGACAGGGTGCATGTCACCCCCTCTTAGCAGCTCTCTGGAATCTCCTAGCTCTCAGCCCCTAGCTCGTGGTGTCCCCATTGGGCACTTTCTTCCCTCACTGGGACGGGCTGGGCCAGTAGGAAGAGGCATCCTCCTTACCAATGAAGCCCTTGGCTTTCCTTCAGACATGGGGTCATCAGGCGCCATCTTGGGGAAGGTTGGGCAACTTTCTCCTGCCCCTCGGCCTTCCATCATTTCTCTATCCTCCATTGCCATCCAGAAAACCACAGCACCGCCACTTGGGGCCAAAGGACATTTTTTGAGACATTAACATTTGGCCTCACAAGATTCCACAGCCCAGCCGCCATCACAATCGCCTGTCCTCATAATAACCCACATTCCACCAGTTGCTAGGGCCCCTTTGGCAGAGATACCTTTGAGGTGCCTTTTATGAAGAACTACAGGGTGGGCCTTCAGCACCCCTAGGGACCACTTTGAAAACTAGAATTCCCCCACTTGAAATCCAGAATTCCATCATTTGAAGTTTCTTCTCTTGAAGTTCCTCTTTTAAATGCAGGCTGTATTGAGATGAGTCACAATTAGCTCCACAAACCTTGTTATGGGCTGGATTTTGTCCTCTCACCCCCCACACTCATATGTTGAAGTCCTAGCCCCCAGTACCTTAGAATGAGACTTCATGAAGACATAAGGGTCTTTGCTATGCTAAGTCACTTCAGTCGTGTCCGACTCTGTGTGACCCCACAGACGGCAGCCCACCAGGCTTCCCCGTCCCTGGGATTCTCCAGGCAAGAACACTGGAGTGGGTTGCCATTTCCTTCTCCAATGCATGAAAGTGAAAAGAGAAAGTGAAGTCGCTCAGTCATGTCTGACTCTCAGCAACCCCATGGACTGCAGCCTACCAGGCTCCTCCATCCGTGGGATTTTCCAGGCAAGAGTACTACAGAGGTGATTATGTTAAAATGAGGTCATTAGGGTGGGTCCTTAATCCAGTATGACTGAGGAAATGTAAACACAGATGTGCACTTGAGGAGATGATGTGAAAATGAGGGAGAAGATGGCCATCTGAAGACCAAAGACAGAGGTCTCATATTAGAGTTCTCCAGAGAACCAACAAGAGCCCCACCTTACACGTTCAAATAGAACTTATTAAGAAGGGGCTCAGGTGATTATGGAAGCTGAGAAGTACAAGATCTGCTGTCAGAAAGTGGGAGACTCCTGAAAGCTGATGTATAACTTCCAGCCCTAGTCTGAAGGCCTAGTAACCAGGAGCACTGCTGATGTTAATCCCGGTCCAAGACTGATATCTCAGGCAGAGAATCAGTTCAGCATTCCTCTGCCTTTTTTCTCCATTCAGGCCTTCAAAGAATGAGATGATGCCCATCCACACTGCAACAGGCTAGTTTACTCTATCCAGTCCACCAGTTCAAATACTGATCCCTTCCAGAAGCATCCTCACAGACGTACTCAGAAATAATGTCTAGCCAGATATTTGGGCATCCCAGGGCCTAGTCAAGGTGACCCAGAAAATTAACCATCAAAAGCTTGGGAGAGATCCTTCCCTCACAGCCTTTAGCTGAAACCAACCCTGCTGACACCTTGACCTTGGACATCTAGCTTCCAGAACTGTGAGAAAATAAACCACTGTCATTTAAGCCACCCAAGCTATGGTGCTTTGCTATGGCAGTCCTAGCAAACTGATACACCCTTGATTATTCCTTGAACACATTGAGTGGGAACAGTAAAGAGATTGGGTGCTGGGGAATATTCTTTGTTGTCTTCAGTTTTGTGGAAATAACAAAAAACATTTTTGGTAGTTGGAGGCAGGGTTGCATATGAAGAGAGAAAGGGCCGCATTTGAATTCTAGCTTTGCTCCTGTTTCTAGCTGGATGTCCAAGGGAAGGTTATTTCATACCTCTGATGTTCCATGTGCTCGTCTGTAGAGGGATAAGGATTTGCCCACTCCCCTGCCCTGTGGCTTTCCCAGTGACTCAGCGAGCACAGAACTTGCCTACAATACCGGAGACACAGGAAATGTGGGTTTGATTCTTGGGTCAGGAAGATCCCCTGGAGGAGGAAATGGCAACCCACTCCAGTACTCTTGCCTGAAAAATCCCATGGACAGAGGAGCCTGGTAGGCTACAGTCCATGGGGTTGTAAGAGTCAGACTCGGACACCACTAAGTGACCAAGCGCTATGCTGCACTGTAGCACTGATGTCAAACTAAGCTACTGTCTTTGCCCAGTACCTGCCTATACAGGGGCTATGAAAATGACAACCACACCATCTCTATTACAAGAGGGTTTGTCACTGGAGAGAAGAAAGTGCTCAACGTCTACCTTCTTGAAAGGTGTTTTTTGGCCATGCCAGGCAGCTTGCAGTATCTTAGTTCCCCAACCAGGGATTGAACCCAGGCCATAACAGTGAAAGCCCAAAATACTAACCTCTAGGCCACCAGGGAACTCCCCATTGCAAATCTTTATCTGAACCATAGCTTTCCTCTCCCAGAATTATGATGGTGACCATGGAACTATCTCACAGTTATTGTGTAAGATGTTGATCCTGCCTCAAGCACTAGGAGTAGGATTGCCAGATAAATCTATTTAAGGGTGTCCAGTTAAATTTGAATTTTAGATGAATTATTTTTAGTATAAATAGGTTCTGAAACTTGTACGGGACATATTTATATTAAAAAAATTCTTTGTTGTTTATCTGAAATTCAAATTTATTGTAACTGGGGATCCTGTGTTTTCATTTGCTAAATCCGATGGTCTTAACTAGGAGAGACCTGCCCAGAGAAACAATTATATATGACTAATGAGCTGCTATTAAAAATCACCAAGTGCTCAAGTGTATAATAAGTGGTAAGTGTAGTTGTATCAGTTGTATATCAAACAACCATAAAAAATCTCAGTGATGTAACAACAATAAACATTTATTTAACTCAGACATCTAAGAGTTGACTGATCTAGGCTAGGCTCCTCTGGGGGCTTGGTCAAGGCAGCTTCCTCCTCTTCTTGGAGCTAGTGTGCTGGCCTTGACATGCTCTTTTCATGGCAATGGGAGAAGTACAAGAGGTCTTGGAATTGGCATACCATCACTTCCATCTTATGCTATTGGCTTTGGCTTTGACCAAACTCAAAGTCGAATGATGGGGAAATGTACTGCATCCTTTTAGTGGGAAGAACTGTGAAGACATAGTGTAAAAAGTGTCGATATGAAGCAGAAAGAAGAGCTGGGGCCCATAAAGCAATCTCCTGTTGTAGTCAAGAAGGTTGGTGCTGCTCTGATTGGAGCAGCTGGGGAAGGTTCGGTGGAAGAGGTGACGTGAAGGGCAGGTAGGATTTGGGCAAGAGGATCAGCATGAGCAAAGTCTTGGCTGATAATTATTATCCATTTGTCTTTCCATTTGTGCTGTCTGCCCTTCTCCATCCTGCCCTTTCCCTAGGAGGCTGTCCTCCAAGAAACTGCATGAATTCATTAAGCAAAGCAGTATATTCCAAGCAAGCAAGATGTACGCTCATTTCCCCTGTCCCAAGGTAAGAACTGCACATACCTGTCCTTAGGGGACTCTATAGGAAGCTGGGGAGATAGCTCTCATGAGGTTTGGGTTGGTTTGGCACTTCTTCACCATGAAAAGAATCTCCCCTCCTCCACTGAGCCCAGGGAAAGGAGGCTACAGTAAAGCCTCTTGAGGGAGCAGGGAGCCCGGATCCCACGGGAGCCCCGGGGACGGTAGTGCCTTCAGCAGCCAGCACTGTGCGCCTTCCTGTGCTCTGTCACTGTTACTTGGCTGCCTCTGGTGTTTCTGCTTCTCTGTGTCCTCTCACTTGTATCAACATCCTTTCTCACTTTTTTCCCTATCTCATAGCTTTAACGTGTGTAAGTTTTCTGCTTCCTCCCAATTTCAGCATATCGTAACTTGAGCTTCTCATAACCCTTCACAGCCCTGACTGCATGGCCGCTCTCTATGCACTCAGTGTTGTGTTTATCTCAACTGTCTTAGTCATCATGATTTCCTAGTTGACTTTCCCAAGACCAGGAATCAGAATGACCTGCTTTGTCTCTATGTGGGCAGAGCTTCTCATTCTAGCTGCTGGGCAGCCTGTAGATTGGAAAGATGTCCAGCCCAGCTGGGCGGGCAGTGGAAAAGTGGAGGGATGGGGAGGCAGGGCCATACAGAAGAATGTGCAGCCTTGGGTGGCTCCTAAGCAGGAGCTGAGGGTGGGTGGGGGGTAAGTTTCCCTCAGAAGGTCCATTGGGTGCAGCAGGCACCATGTTGAAAGTTGATGGACAGATTAATATAGTAAAGTGTCAATTGTTTTGGCAAATAACCCGATGAGAGATGTGTATGTATATTAGTATGGCACTCACAGACTTCCATGCCCATTATCTTATTTGATTCTCAGAATGCCTGATGAGGCCATTTAAAGCAGGTGTAATTATTGCTTCCTGACAAGCAAGGAATCTGAGTCACACAGAGATGAAGTGATCAGTGTCTGAGTGCAGAGGACGTTAGTGGTTTGAGCTACGACTGGAATGCGGGCTTCTCATCTCCTTCCCTGATGTATTTATACTAGACCATAGGATGGTCTTTGGTGCTCCAACTCTAAGAGGTAAGATGATTTTCTACTTCAAATAAAAGAAAGATGGGTGTACACGGATGTGTATTACAACATTGCTTATAAAGACTGGAAAAAAGTTAAATTTCCCCTAGAAGCAATCTGGTTAGTGCTGTATCCATATCAAGAATACTATGCATATTTTAAAAAGAATAAGACTAAAGAAAAAATAACAAATAAGGTAGATGCATTAGCACAATTATGGAATGCTCTCTAAGATATATTACTCAGTGGAAGAGCAAAAGCAGTGCTTTCCTGTATATTAAAAATAGGAAAACATATGATTACTGGTATATGCCTAGAATATGCCTGTAAAGCCATAAAAGAAACTGGTTCCTGATGGCTGTGCTTGAGGTGGGAGGATGGAGGGATTGAGGATTTGGGATAGGACAGAGATATTCCTAACTGTAAAGCATTTTGTACTCTTAAACTTTTTTTTTTTTTTTTAAAAAGCAATGTGCATATATTATGTTTTCAGTTAAAATTTTTAAAAAGTGTCTGGAAGAGAGAGGTTTGCTCAATATGGGTGAAAGGAAGTTTAGGCTGTGTAATCTGTTCTAGTTGAAGACAGGTAGGCATCTTTAAGCCACTGGGTCATATCCATCCTACATGCCATCCCCCCACCTCTGTGGCCCCTCTCTCATCTGGGGTTGCCTTCACTTCCATTGGGGACAGATGTCCAACTGCCAACATGTCCTCTTCCCTTTCTGGCTGCCTCAGCTGCAGGCTGCTGGGATTTTGAGACATTTCAGCTCAGGTGTGCTACAGCATTTAGAGGATTGTATGAGTTTGAGTAAGCTACAGGAGTTGGTGATGGACAGGGAAGCCTGCTATGCTGCAGTCCATGGGATCGTAAAGAGTCAGACACAATTGAGCAGCTGAACTAAACTGAATAGTAACACCAACAATAATTTACAATGATCTGGAACTAACCAGCTACCAGGTACTGGGAACTTTTCATGGATAATTTTATGTATTTTTTCAGAGAAATCCTATGAGTTAGGTACTACGATTATCTCTGTCTTTACAGAAGTAGTAACTGAGTTTCAGAAAGGCTAAGTCGCCTGCCCGTAGTGATGCAGATAGGATCAGGTGAAGCCTGGACTTAAGCACCAGAGTCCCTGTATTAAACCCCTTCCTGCTGGAAAAACTGAGAGCAGTTTCTGTTTTCCTGACTGAACTCTGGCTGATACACAGTGAGTATGCAAGAGGAAGAGGAGACCTAAATGCTCAGAGGATTTGTTGGGTGCATCTGACGTAAGGACACATGCCCCCAGGGTGTATGCCAGGATGTATATGAAGGCATGTGTATGGCTTGCTCTCTGCATGTCCCCTTGTCCACCAATCCCCGCTTTACCTGCACCCTCTTACCTGACTATCCAAAACTCCTAATCATGGAACTTAACCAGTAACTGCCTACATGTTTGCCCCTTGCCCCAACTAGTGATTGTTCTAATCCTTAGTCCAGAACAGGTCCACCTGCTAGTTTATTAAAGGGAAATATCCACCCTCGTGATGCTTGTTAGCCAAAGGGGCTGTGAGGGCTGTACCCCAGCAGCTGGTTTCCCTGGTAACTGATGAACCAACCTGACATCAATTCCACCTATAAATGGTAGCCTCCCTGACTTCAGGCGTGTAAGATCCCCTATCCAACAAACCATTGATATTAACACCTCTGTCTCTGTTTCCAGGCTCTTTCTTTGGCCTGCAGACTGGGCCATAATAAGACTTTCAGGCCTGAGGAGTGCAGCCCCACAGCATCTATATGAGCATTTTATCAGTCAGGGCCTGTTCAGAAGATAGAAGCCACACAGAAATTCTAACAGGGAAGGCAGAATGTAAAGAATTATTAACTAGTGACAGGGAATTGGCTGCTTAGGAGTAAAGACAACTCTAAATAATACAGGAATGAATTTGGGAGCGGTGCCTCTTAGAGGCTGAGATTCAGATCTCACTGGAGAGGATGTGGCTGGAGTCATCGAGCCTTGTTCACTGAGGTCAAGGTCAAGCTGGAAACTGACCATGGGGTGCCAACAAATCTCACCTGGAAGCTGCCTAGAAGCTGGTGTTAAACTTTCCAGGAAGTCATTGGAGAACCTTAGCTAGGAAACCTGTTGGGACAAGCTTCTCCTAAGAGGCCCCTGAGACTCTGTGGAGATGAGTACCACGCTCAGCATTGAGAGAGAAAGAAGAAAGCAGAGAGCACCAGAGCCAGGAGAGGAGCCCTTTCTTCTTTTAATGTCTCTTCAGTTCAGTTCAGTTCAGTCACTCAGTTGTGTCTGACTCTTTGCGATCCCATGGACTGCAGCACACCTCCCTATCCATCACCAACTCCCAGAGTTTACCCAAACCCATGTCCATCGAGTCGGTGATGCCATCCAACCATCTCATCCTCTGTCCTCCCCTTCTCCTCCTGCCTTCAGTCTTTCCCAGCATCAGTTCAGTTCAGTTCAGTTCAGTCGCTCAGTCGTGTCCGACTCTTTGCGACCTCATGAATTGCGGCACTCCAGGCCGCCCTGTCCATCACCAACTCCCGGAGGTCACTCAGACTCACGTCCATCGAGTCGGTAATGCCATCCAGCCATCTCATCCTCTGTTGTCCCCTTCTCCTCCTGTCCCCAATCCCTCCCAGCATCAGAGTCTTTTCCAATGAGTCAACTCTTCGCATGAGGTGGCCAAAGTACTGGAGTTTCAGCTTCAGCATCATTCTTTCCAAAGAAATTTCAGGGCTGATCTCCTTCAGAATGGACTGGTTGCATCTCCTTGCAGTCCAAGGGACTCTCAAGAGTCTTCTCCAACACCACAGTTCAAAAGCATCAATTCTTCAGTGCTCAGCCTTCTTCACAGTCCAACTCTCACATCCATACATGACCACAGGAAAAACCATAGCCTTGACTAGGTGAACCTTTGTTGGCAAAGTAATGTCTCTGCTTTTTAATACGCTATCTAGGTTGATCATAACTTTCCTTCCAAGGCACAAGTGTCTTTTAATATCATGGCTGCTGGCACCATCTGCAGTGATTTTGGAGCCCAAAAAATAAAGTCTGCCACTGTTTCCACTGTTTCTCCATCTATTTGCTGGATGCCATGGTCTTAGTTTTCTGAATGTTGAGCTTTAAGCCAACTTTTTCACTCTCCTCTTTCACTTTCATCAAGAGGCTTTTTAGTTCCTCTTCACTTTCTGCTGTAAGGGTGGTATCATCTGCATATCTGATATTGATATTTCTTCCCGCAATCTTGATTCTAGCTTGTGCTTCATCCAGCCCAGCGCTTCTCATGATGTACTCTACATATACATTAAATAAGCAGGGTGACAATATACAGCCTTGATGTACTCCTTTTCCTATTTGGAGCAAGTCTGTTCCATGTCCAATTCTAACTGTTGCTTCCTGACCTGCATACAGATTTCTCAAGAGGCAGGTTAGGTGGTCTGGTATTCCCATCTCCTTCAGAATTTTCTGCAGTTTCTTGTGATCCACACAGTCAAAGGCTTTGGCATAGTCAATCAAGCAGAAATAGATGTTTTTTCTTGAACTCTCTTGCTTTTTCAATGATCCAGTGGATGTTGGCAATTTGATCTCCGGTTCCTCTGCCTTTTCTAAAACCAGCTTGAACATCTGGAAGTTCACGGTTCATGTATTGCTGAAGCCTGTTTTGGAGAATTTTGAGCATTACTCTACTAGAGTGTGAGATGAGTGCAATCGTAGGGTAGTTTGAGCATTCTTTGGCATTGCTTTTCTTAGGGACTGGAATGAAAAGTGATTTTTCCAGTCCTGTGACCACTGCTGAGTTTTCCAAATTTGCTGGCATATTGAGTGCAGCATTTTCACAGCATCATCTTTTAGGTTTTGAAATAGCTCAACTGGAATTCCATCACCTCCACTAGCTTTGTTCGTAGTGATGCTTCCTAAGGCCCACTTGACTTCACATTCCAGGATGTCTGGCTCTAGGTGACTGATCACACTATTGTGATTATCTGGGTTGTGAAGATCTTTTTGTACAGTTCTTCTGTGTATTCTTGCCACCTCTTCTTAATATCTTCTGCTTCTGTTAGGTCTCTACAATTTCTGTCCTTTATTGTGCCCATTTTTGCATGAAATATTCCCTTGGTATATTTTCTTGGTAGAGAAATATTCTCTACTCTCTTGGTAGAGAATATTTTTGCATGAAATATTCCCTTGGTATATTCCCTTGGTAGATTTTCTCTTCAAGAAAATCTCTAATTTTCTTGAAGAGATCTCTAGTCTTTCCCATTCTTTTGTTTTCCTCTATTTCTTTGCGCTGATCACTGAGGAAGACTTTCTTATCTCTCCTTGCTTTTCTTCGGAACCCTGCATTCAAATGGGTATATCTTTCCTTTTCTCCTTTGCTTTGCTTTTCACTTCTCTTCTATTCACAGCTATTTGTAAGGCTTCCTCAGACAGCCATTTTGCTTTTTTGCATTTCTTTTTCTTAGAGATGGTCTTGATCCCTGTCTCCTGTACAATGTCACGAACCTCCATCCATAGTTCATCAGGCACTCTGTCTATCAGATCTAGTCCCTTAAATCTATTTCTCACTTCCACTGTATAATTGTAAGGGATTTGATGTAGGGACTTCCCTGGTGGCTCAGATGGTAAAAGCGTCTGCCTACAATGCAGGAGACCCAGGTTCGATCCCTGGGTTGGGAAGATCCTATGGTGAAGGAAATGGCAGCCCACTCCAGTACTCATGCCTGGAAAATCCCATGGACAGAGGAGCATGGTAGGCTACAGTCCATGGGGTCTCAAAGAGTTGGACACGACTGAGCAACTTCACTTAGTTCATGATCTAAGCCACAGTCAGCTCCTGGTCTTGTTTTTGTTGACTGTATAGAGCTTCTCCATATTTGGCTGCAAAGAATATAATCAATCTGATTTTGGTGTTGACCATCTGGTAATGTCCATGTGTAGAGTCTTCTCTTGTGTTGTTGAAAGAGGGTGTTTGTTATGACCAGTGCATTTTCTTGGCAAAACTCTGTTAGTCTTTGCCCTGCTTCATTCCATATTCCAAGGCCAAATTTGCCTGTTACTCCAGGTGTTTTCTTGACTTCCTACTTTTGCATTCCAGGCCCCCATAATGAAAAGGACATCTTTTTTGGGTGTTAGTTCTAAAAGGTCTTGTAGGTCTTCATAGAACCGTTTAACTTTAGCTTCTTCAGCGTTACTGGTCGGGGCATAAACTTGGATTACCATGGTATTGAATGGTTTGCCTTGGAAACGAACAGAGATCATTCTGTCGTTTTTGAGATTGCATCCAAGTACTGCATTTTGGACTCTTTTGTTGACTATGATGGCTACTCCATTTCTTCTAAGGGATTCTTGGGCACAGTTGTAAATATAATGGTCATCTGAGTTAAATTCACTCTTTCCAGTCCATTTTAGTTTGCTGATTCCTAAAATGTCTACGTTCTTACAGTCTCCTGTTTGACCACTTCCAATTTGTTTTATTCATGGACCTAACATTCCAACAGAAAATTGGATTAAAGATTTACTGAGCATGGCCCCGCCCATCAGAGCAAGACCCAGTTTTCCCCTCAGTCAGTCTTTCCATCAGGAAGCTTCAGTAAGCCTCTTATCCTTCTCTATCAAAGGGCAGACAGACTGAAAACCACAGTCACAGAAAACTAGCCAATCTGATCACATGGACCACAGCCTTGTCTAACTCAAGGAAACTGAGCCATGCCGTGTAGGGCCACCCAAGACGGACGGGTCATGGTGGAGAGTTCTGACAAAATGAGGTCCACTGGAGAAGGGAATGGCCAACCACTTCAGTCTTCTTGCCTTGAGAATCGCATGAACAATACGATGTCTCTTCAGCGCCCTCTGCTGACAGAGCTTAATATTGCCAGGGGCTGGCAAGAGAGATGCTTACAGGGCTTTGCTTCAGGATCAGGAGCTGGGCAATAAGGGTGGATTTATAGTTGAGAGGCAATAAATTGATAACTGACATAGCATGTAGGTGCTAGGAATTCAGTTTGCTGTCAACATAGCTGCCTCAGTACCCCGGGGGAAGGTGATGCCTTTTGAGAGGTTCACCCAAAATGATACTTCACAAGCCCCTTCCAGGTTCATGACCCTGTGCTGGATACCGAGGCTCATCATATGTACTTCTCACCTTTGTGGAGCATGTGATCTAATTGGAGAGGGACAATGCTTCTTGACATTCCCTAGGCACACGCGAGTCCACATGCCTTCCTGACTTTTTGCTGGCAGTTTTCTCAGCCTACAAAACCCTCTCTCCTTTATCTCTACCTATGAAAGTCCCTCCAGACTTCAAGACCTATCCCAGCTACTGCCACTTGTGAAACTGTGTCCTTTGTGTGTGTCTAGCTGCCTTGTGTTAAGTGACCTGGTGCTTGTCTCATTTTCCCTCTAGAGCAGGATAAGGGCAGGACATGCTATCTCACAGCAGGGGCAGTAGAGGGTCAGTGTAGCCGATGGCCCTGATCAGGCTGTGGCTCCCTTCCGGCTAGTGAGTGGGAGGTGGGTAGGCCAGAGGGTCGGCCAGAGTGGCAGGCCAGAGGGTCAAGGAGCTGCATTTTCTCCTTTTCGTCCTTACACCCTCCAAGGAGAACTAGAGGCCTCACTTCTGACCACTTTCTTTGTTTGATCTCCCTACTGTGATATGAGTAAATTAGCAGCAGATGAATCCCCACAAAAGTGGATATAAATTAAATGCCTGGGAAGTATGGTGATGGGTGTGGGAACCTTACTATCTAAAAGAATTATATGTATCATTTCACAAAGCTGCCTCCCTCCCAATCGCTAATTTCGATAACTCAATGGCCATTTACATACTGGGCTTACTGCAGCAAAGCCCACCAGTGGTGAAGCCTGAATACAGGTGCCCTTATGCTCTATCCAGGTGGAAGCTCCTGATGGGAGGTCTACTCCAATGAAGAGTTGGCATAAGGGTGAAATTCTGGACTTGCATTGTTCAGAGCTGGAAACGGGGCGTGGAGACCCTCCAGCTTGGGCCTCAGGGGCTTTCAGCCCTGAGGCTGAAAATTCAACCAATTTCTGAATAACTCCTCTGGGGTGGCAGGAAGCGCCCAGTGGAGCACTGTGGAAAATGTTTTGACCCAGGGATTGAGGTCCTGGGGTCCTGGGTCGAGCTCTGCCATTGACTAAGCCAAGACCCTGGCGAGTTATTGGAATCCTCCAGGAATGCAGTTTCTGCACATAAGCACTGGGGCCATGAAACCTGTCCTGCTTCATATAGGCCTATTATCCTTGTCCCCATATCACCACAGGTGAGCTAGGAGCAAGATGGTACAGCTGCTACTACACTTGCTCTGAGCTGGTATTCTAGAATGTCCTGAATGAGATATGGAACGTCTCCCCTATGCTAATGCTGAAGTAGCCCCTCAAAAACCTTGAATGTTTCATCAGACACTCCTTTTTCATTTCATGTAACTTAACATAAACTTATTCCCATAAAGAATGTTCCGTCCTTCCCTCACCGCTACAAGAGGAAGGCGACCTTAATTCACTGAAGCACCGTTGGCCGACACTGCCCCCTTGTGGTCCAGCTTGTCCTTACGGGGCAGCTTTCAGCCTAGGAGTTTTTCCGGAGGTTCTTGCTCCTGGTCATTTGCAGAATTCTCAGGTCACCCCAGAAAAGCTAAATCCACAAGTCCCCTGGGAGGCATTCCAGCTCGAAAAAACTCCTGATGGCAACCTGGATCTCCAGAAGTGGCCGTGGAGTCTGTGTTCCAGAGGGGAGAGTAAGGTGGGGCGGAACATGTCATACTCAGGAATACTCATCAATTGATTATAAACAGAACGGTGGGAATGAGACCAGCAAAGGAAGGAGCCATTGTGGGAGGGCGAGGGTGGGGGTGGGGGGTCTTTGTCCATGGGCCCTCTAGCAGGAAGGAGTCGGGAGCCATCCAGTAGGAGGAGGCATAGGAGAGCTATTATAGCAGCGTCTGGCTTTGTCCTGGGCCCTGGGGTACAACCCCCAATCCTTGCGGGGTGAAGGGCTACAGGGCTGCAGGCCCCAAAGTGGAATGACAGGCAGAAAACTAAGATACCAGAAGGGTGAATGTGGCAGTGAATCAACTTCTGGGCTTGGAAAATAAGGTGACGGGGCAGGACCAAAGCACTCAGGTCTTGGAGTGCTGGGTTTCCAGAACTGGGGGCTAGGTTAGAGCAGGCCTGGACCTGAGTGTGACCTATGCCTATAAATGCTATGTCATCTCACAGGGACTAGAGGCCTCTGGATAGACAGAAGTCTCTAGAGGGGAGTCAGACCTGTGGGAAAGGATTAGGGGCCTCTTGCTGTGAGTGAGGAGATGTCATTTCAGGCCAGTGTTTAGATTTTTACAGGGTTCCAGCTGAGCTGTGGGCTTGGCAAATTCTGAAGGAGCTTAGATTGTGATTCTTCTCTGCTGGCCCTAGCAGGGCCCTGGCTCCCCTTTGACGGCTCAGGTCAGCTCCCCCGGCCCCCACACCCCCAGCTTGAATACCTGCTCTGAGCCTCAGAGTAACTTCCCAGCCCAGAAAACAAAGGTGCCACCTGTCACTTGAGAGGGGTCACATCTACTGACTCACACCTTGTGGTGGTGGCTGATGGAGGCTCCGGAGCATCTCCCAGGCATATTTGCACTGGAACTAATGTCAAGGCCTCCACACGCCGATGATGGAATTTAGGTGCAGAAGCAGAATAATGGAAGAGATGGCTAGGAGTTTGGGGAAGGCCCCTGAAAATTCCATGCTGTGTCACAAGATGACAAAACCCCGATCAGCTTAAAATCTCAGCATTCACAGTGGGAGCCTCCCTAAAAACTCACGTGTGGGCCATGGCTATGGTGTCTCTGCTGGTGAGCAGCCCCTTGCATTGCTGGCAGGATCAAAGACGGTTCACTCTGACAGGGACTGCTTAGCACCTCTGTCTCACCTGTGGTTTACAGGCGTTTTTGATGTAATTTTTGCTTTCAGGTGTCATCTTCGAGCAGCATTTCCTGGAAAGCCAAGACTAAGGGATGCATGTGAAGATCAAGTTCCCAGGACCAGATGGGACCTGGGAAGCACTGCAAACCTTCTCCCTCTCCCCTTCTAGAAACTCCCAGTTGACATCAGCATAATAAAGGTCTAGCCACGAAGGAACCTGTTTAACCTGCAAATTTATTTGCTCTAGACTCACTTTGCCTTGTGTGCTCCGTGTTTCCTGCTCTTAGAACTAACTGCCTACAAAACTCAAGGGACCCCACCTTAGGGATACTGGCTCATTATTAGAGGGTGGGCTGAAATGAGCTTTGACCTGCAGAAGCTGCCTGAAAGTCTCTGACTCTGGTGTACCTGAGTTCCCAGCAGCTTCCAGGGGTTTCCACAGCAGCGTCAAACTACTTCCATTATCTATCTTGGCTACTACCTTGGCTCATCCCCCAGGGGGATTGGAAGCAGATTTAGCCACTAAAAATACAGGAGGACCAGCTAGGACTGATGGCAAAGGTCCAATACTTTGGCCACCTGATGCGAAGAGCCAACTCACTGGAAAATACCCTGATGCTGGCAAAGACTGAGGGCAGGAGGAGAAAGTGGTGGCAGAGGATGAGATGGTTAAATGAAATCACTGACTCAGTGGACATGAGTTTGAGCAAACTCCAGGAGATAGTGGAGGACAGAGGAGCCGGGTGTGCTGCTGCAGTGCATGGGGTCCCAAAGAGTTGGACACATCTTAGCGACTGAATGACAACAAAGCTAAACAAGTAATCGTGTTTTAGCACAAGTATATCTCATGAGGTGTGCCAACCCTATTTGGAAGATGCCTGACAGGTGTGGGTGCCTCTGGGAACAAGTGGACACAGAGCTCTACAGAAGACCCAAACTGGGTCCTCAGTATCATGCCCCGAGGCCTCCCCAGTCAGTCACTTACAGGCCTTGGGCTAGGGCTCCACGGGCATTGCCTCATTTAACTCCCCTCAGCAGAGACTGTTACCATCACTTCTGTTTATGCGTGAAGAAACCGCAGCTCAGAAAAGTTAAGTGGTTTGCCCATGTCACACAGCTGTGACGCAGCCAAGTTGAGATGCAAATCCAGTTTCCTTTTACTCCAAAGTCCGGTGTTTTACTTCCTCTTGGCCACAGCATTTACTGTCTGCCCCGAAGGCAATGGCACCCCACTCCAGTACTCTTGCCTGGAAAATCTCATGGATGGAGGAGCCTGGTAGGCTGTAGTCCATGGGATCGCTAAGAGTCTGATTCGACTGAGCGACTTCCCTTTCACTTCACTTTCATGCATTGGAGAAGGAAATGGCAACCCACTCCAGTGTTCTTGCCTGGAGAATCCCAGGGACGGTGGAGCCTGGTGGGCTGCTGTCTATGGGGTCGCACAGAGTCGGACATGACTGAAGCGACTTAGAAGCAGCAGCCACACCTGTGGACTGAACCAGCGGCTCTGCAGCACCCCCCTCCCCCAAATCATCTTCAAAAAGATCCTTTCACCTCTCCACCTTCTCTAGACTCTCCAAGGTTCCCACCCACGGTCAACACCCTCCAAGTTCCCCAGTGACCAGGTGCTAACAATGTTCCCATCTGCTGGCCACTATGGAAAGGGGAGGAAGGTGCGGAGTGGCCCATGACTCTATGAGACTAACTTGAGCCTTCCCTGCCCTCCCTTTTTGGCTGCTCAGTCGTGTCTGACTCTTTGCGACCCCATGAATTGCAGCACCCCAGGCCTCCCTGTCCATCACCAACTCCTGGAGTTCACTCAAACTCACGTCCATGGAGTCGGTGATGCCATCCAGCCATCTCATCCTCTGTTGTCCCCTTCTCCTCCTGCCCCCAATCCCTCCCATCATCAGAGTCTTTTCCAATGAGTCAACTCTTCTCATGAGGTGGCCAAAGTATTGGAGTTTCAGCTTTAGCATCATTCCTTCCAGAAAACACCCAGGACTGATCTCCTTTAGAATGGACTGGTTGCTCACCACCAGTCAAATGTCACCTTTTCTGTTCCCCTTGGACAATTTCACTTTCTGCCCCAGGCAGACTTCCTCCTTCCTAGGCCTGAGGGCACGTGGGACACCCCCTCGTGGCACTGATCACATTGCAATGTTACCCTTGGCTCACAGGTTTCTGGACCTCTGGAGTTTAGGTGTTTTTTTTTTTTTAAGTTAATCTTATAGAGAAATTTTGGGTTTGTCCAAAGAGACTCCAGACTTTTTATTTTCTAAATTGAATTTTAAGAAGTTTTAGGTTCCTACAAAAATACTCCAGGCTTTCTTTTAAAACAGAGACTGTGTGATTCATCTGCCCCCAGCACCTAGCGTGGCCTCTGGCTCATAGCTGGGGTTTAAATGCATGCTTGTTTGGTGATAAGTGAGGCAAGACACACTGGGAATGATTTTAAAAAATAACAACAAAGAGATGTATCTTTACACGCATCTTTGCTGTTGAAAATGAAGTCTGTGACAGTTTTCTGGGAATTCAAGAGTAGTTCTTTTTCACGGGCCCTCCTCGGTTGGTTTTCAAGTTTGCCCTGAAGCATCATCTGTCCAAATAGCCTTTCGCTGGCAGCAGTTCTACCTTCGTCCAGAAGATGGCGGGCGAGGCCAGCAAGCGAGCTTCGCAAGGCAGCCAGGCGCCAGGCCTGGGCAGGTGACCCTTTTTTAACAAAAGATGCGGGCACCTGAAGCCTATTTGCCAGCCCCATAAATGCGCATGGGCGACAAGAACTTCGGGATAGGTTCTCGGGCTGATCCCCGTGAAAAGGAGCCTTTTTGAAAGGGTGTTTCAGGGGGAACATGGCAGCAAGTGGTTAAAGGGCAGGTCCTCTAAAACTCCCCTTTGAATAGGGAAAACATTGTGGAAAATGAACTTTCTATAAAGCAGGCACAGCCCTCAAAGTCTCCATGACTCAGGACGACGTGCTTTTTTGCCTCTTGAGGCTTACTTGCTTTGGAAATGGTTCCCGGCTCCCTGGCCACCTCCGCAGCTGACTGGAAGCTTCTCTTGGGTCACAATTCCTCCTTCTCACCGGTCTGCACACTCCAAACAGGTAAGAGAAGAGCTTCTGCCTTGAGCTAACTGGGAAGTGGTGACAACTGAACGAAATGGCAGAATGGGGAATTTCTGGCACAGTGGGAGTTTGCCAGATAGCTCTTCTGCAGGGCTGATGCGGCCTACCCACATCTCCTCCTAGAGCCCGCAGTGCTGGCGGAGGAAAGGCCAGCCGCCCCGTGCGCCTGCCGGAGGGGCGCAGGTGTGACCGTGGGAACCGTCTCCATCTTGCTAGGCCAGATACTAAGGCTGCAGCCAGCCACCCCCACCCCCCTGCCATTTCCCTTCTGACCTAAATCTTCCCTGAGGCTGAGCTGGGCTCCCGGCCAGGGTGTCAGCTGTGGACAAAAGCGCCCTGTTTGGATGGCTTGGCTACTGTGTTTTCCTATACAGCCCAACAAACTGTGTCCAACTCCCCCAAGTCAATGTGATAACGCAAAAAGATGCAAAAATGGCAGTGGCCTCCGGGCTGCCTTCCAGGAAACCAGAAACACTGCCCCCTCGTGTTTTTGCCACAAGGCAATGGGCTTGTTTATAGGAAGAGGCCCCCTGCGCGGTCTCCGCCTCTGGCTGATCACGTGGCGGGTGCTGTGCTGGGTGCTTCCGCAGGCTGAGCTTGCCCTATTTTTTTCTGGCTGACTCGGGGAGCCGACCATTACTCACTGCTTCTCCCCCACCCTCCCCCTACCTCCTCCTCCCAGCTCCTCTGCCTCTGGCTTTGCAGGGGTCCCAGCAGAGGGCTAGAGTGGGCTGGAGACCAGGCGAGTTGTGCTGCAACTACTGCTGTGTGGACTTGGGGAGATGGCTCTTTCAGCTCTTCGGGTGCCGGCTCTGCTCCTGCTAAACGGCAGTAATGACATCTGCTCTAACCTGCCACTTGTTTGCAGGCTGTGTTAGTATGGCTGATACACAGGACAGACTGGGTGTGCAGTCAGCATGGGCACCGCTCTCTGTGGACCTGGAAGGTGGAAGGAGGAGGGAAGGTGGAAAGGATGAGGGGGACTTAGTTCACATTATGGGGAGGGAGTGCCAGGTTGGGGAAGTGGTGGGAACAATGGCACAATGACAGGAATCCATGGAACATTTCCTAGGAACAGTGGGGACGTCATTCTGGCTTAATCAAAAGCTCTGTAAATGTGTGTGTGTGTATACACACCCGTGCAAGTGTGCGCATAACAGGGACATGATTCTGGAAATTTGGTTGGCAGCCCAGTTATGAGGGGCCTTGAAGTCGCAGCTCATTACCTTGGGCAACATTGCAAGCTGATGAGCAAGGATCACATGCAAAGGAGTGTGAAGAAGAGAATGTGGCCATTTGTGTGAGAGAGGATTGGAGAGATCAACTGGAGGGACACATTCTGGAGGCCCCTGTAAGTTCCAGGCCGGAGAGGATGGTGTGAGAGACCAGGGTGGCACCCCAGGGGACGTACATGAAAACCATCATGTAGGAAGGGTCAGCAGGACTTGACTGAGGTTAGGCCTCTGAGACGGGAGGCTGCTGGGACTGTGGAAGAAACCAGCAAGGCTAGAGAAGAAGGCCTGGTGAGGGGAGAACAGTTCAGCTTCAAAGGCACTCCACCCAAAGTGACTGATTTCATTTGGCCAAATATAAGCTGTAACGGGTGAGAAGGAGGGTGAAAGCCCTCAACTGATGGGACTCCTCTAGCAGGCTGTCCTCACTCTTCTGGTCTCCTGGGCCTTTCAGAAAGTGTCTTCCACCCAGCACCTACGTCCTGACTTGGCCTCTAGCTACCAGTCAGCTGAAGAAATGGAAGGCAGATCTTGGCCTAAATGGCAAGATCCAGGCTGTGCCTGGGCTTCGCTTCACCAGGGGCTGCTGTTCCTCTTCCTGCTGAACCAGATTCAGCTGTTTTTGCTGGATAGGTTGACAGCTGAACTTCATCTGGCAGGCTCTGTTTTGGGAATAGAGACCAGGAGTTCTGCCTAAGAAGCGGGGAGAGAAACAAAGGTGGTAGATCCTTTTCTGGAAGAGCAAAAGGTAGCCGTAGGCATTTTATCCCTCAATTCAGAGTCATTCAGACAGCTGCTCCTATGATTGATGGAGATGTTTATTTGCCGCAGTTTTCTTGGAATCGCTGATCTCTAGTAAATGCTCAGTGCCCTGCAGGAGAACACTGCTAGCATTGTGAGGTGTGCGTTTTCATTCTAACGGAGTTGCAGATGCAGGCAAGACATTGATTAAATATAGAACTGGCAGGAGTAGATAGGTGTAAGTGCCCACAAAAAGGAGCTGGGTGGGGGAGGGAGCACCCGGCTCTCTGGCTCACCAGCCCCTTCCTCCTTCTAGACTTCAGTTTTCTCACCTGTCAAGTGAGGATATTGGGCTGGAGGACCTCCAAGTTCCTTCTGTACCTGGAGATTCTACAGTTTATTTTGTGTCGTGGTCCCAGCCTGGACTTGGGTTCTGCAGGCAGTGGTGAAGAAAAACACCCAGACTTTGGCATCTGGAAAAGGCCACCTCAGAATTGGCCCTTGTGGGCCTCTCAAGAGCTTTTGAATCCGTCTTGGTCAGCTGAACAGAATTCTGGTCTTGTGTGGGCCAGCGTCGGTTTTCACATTGTCTGCACTTTGGCTCCTATCACAAACTGGTTGTAAGAAGTAACTTTGATGCTGCTAAGTCGCTTCAGTCGTGTCCGACTCTGTGTGACCCCATAGACGGCAGCCCACCAGGCTCCCCCATCCCTGGGATTCTCCGGGCAAGAACACTGGAGTGGGTTGCCATTTCCTTCTCCAATGCAGGAAAGTGAAAAGTGAAAGGGAAGTTGCTCAGTCGTGTCCGACTCTTAGCGACCCCATGGACTGCAACCTACCAGGCTCCTCCGTCCATGGGAGTTTCCAGGCAAGAGTACTGGAGTGGGGTGCCACTGCCTTCTCCAACTTGTATGAGAGATGAGCAAAGATTAATTTTCAGAAAATTTTAAAAGCAATTAAACCCTTTTCTTCAAAGGGAATTTTATGTGGACTTGAGATAGGACAGATAAAACTCTGGCTATTCTGGGAGAGGGGCCGGAGAGTCCCCAGGCTCCTCTGTGAACCTGCAGGCTCTGGAGCACGGTTTGAAAGTGACCAGCCTGAGGGTCAGACAGTCCTAATGACAGCTATGTGGACAAGTGAGGCCCCTGATTCCATGTCCATGTCGTACTTTTGATTTTAGCAAAGGCAACTTAAGGACCAGCACATGAATGCCTCCTCTGTGTCTGCTGTGAGGTTTCTGGGGAAGACACCATACACTGGTTCATGCAGTGTCCTCCATAGAACGCTCCCATGTGAGAAATTTCCCTCAGCAGTTTGTATGAGGAAAAACTTGCTTTTCTTAGGGACTAAAATGCCCTTTGGGTCTTTGTTTGAAAACAAACAACCGACCACTGAGCAAACACTGTCTCCCCTGAGAGGAATTTTTCCATAATAAGATGTGTATCCCTTAATAGGGTGTGTGATCTCCTCTGTGCTGTGTGGTAGATGCCGTGTGTTGCTGCTTGGTGTCCATCCCAAGCTCATATGTGTCTTCCTGTGCCTCAGAGACTGTAAAGTTAAAAACACCATTTCCCAGGTTCCCCTGCTCCTAGGATTCTAGATTTACATTTATTTCCACCGCTAGATGGTCTAATGTAGTATGTGGAGGTAGAAGTGAAGGGAGGTCATTTTCATGCTGCGCTGGCTCTTGCTGGTGACCCGGGTGATTCTGGGTGTGAGAGTTCCTGCAGTCATGACTTCATATCCGGTCACTAGCTCCATGGGTGTTGGTGGCTGGCAGTGCCTCCCAGATTTTGAAACTGGAGTCATGGCAGTGTGCTCTTGATTTTAATGATTCTCTGTGTGGAGATTTGATTCTCTGCCATCCTGATTATGGCAAAGGTAGCAGCTCCCCTGATGGGCCGGTTCGGATCGCTATTTCTGATGGCCTAGCCTAGAGCTCTCTTCTCACACTCTTTCCACCATCCATTCTGTAAGCACTGAATCTCCTATGTTACAACATGTTTCCTTAACAAGCAGGAGTGATTTCTGTTTCCTGTACTTGAACCCTGACTAAATGTTCCATGGTTGTCAGAATGCTTAGATTCAGTTTTTGTTGCTTCCTGTTGAAGTCTGAAGGGTCTTTGAACCTCAGTTTTCATATCTGAAGCTCTATGCTAGTAATAATCTTTTTATTTGTATTGTGGTTGTTTCCATGTATCTCTCACCATTGACTCCTGCCTCTCTCCATGACTAAGAGCTGTTTGAGGTTTTACAACTTACCAAGCCTTTTCTCCGTTTATGTCTTGACTCTTATAACTACCTTGGGAGGTCAAAGGGAGGGTTTGTTATAATCATCAATGCAAGCCCACAAGGTAATTGACATGGTGGAGTCATGCACATAATGTGGCTGAAGAATGAGTGGAATGCTCTGGATTGCTTGGAGGAATTGGACAAGGCTTTAGGAGGACACGGCACCTGAAATGTGAAGAACGTGATGTCTAAAGAGAGAGAGGCAGGGTGAGGGAAAAGCATGTGCACAGGCACATGGAAGCCTGCACAGGCATGCATGTTCAGAGGAGGATGCAAGCTTGAGTTTAGGGCGGTTTGAGTGGACAGTGGGAGGGCTGTGACATGATAGGGACTGGGACTCCTGCCTGCCGGAGTTTGTTTTCTCCTGTAGATGACCAAGGGGCCGGAAGCAACCTGAATGATCATACTGAGGCTGGAAAGGGCTGGAGGGGCGAGTTTAGAAGCAGAAAGAGTGAGCAGCCTATGATGGCAGTTCAAGGAAGAGGTGACCAGAAATGTTGCTGGGGTGGGAACAAGGGTATTGGATGTGGAGGGTGAGAGGGAGAGGGAGTGATCTAGGATGACTCCTGGGTCTCTGGTTTGGACACCTGGATGAGTGGTGCTCACTGAGAAGGGGAGCTTGGGAAGAGGAGCAGGTTTGGACTTACTGAGTTTCAGATTATCTGGTAACCAGATGCTTTACATGGCTCTGAAGCTGGAGAGAGGTCTGTCTGGAGGGGTAAGTTTTAGATCACGTTCAAGTGGTGGTTGAAACCTCGAGTAGATGAGCTTGTTTAGTGAGAATATGAAGACTGGGGAGAAAGGAAGATTGAGGACCATCACTGCTTAAAGAAAGAGAAACCTGGAAATAGGAGTAAAGAAAGATGTAGAAGGAAAATTGAGGAGAGAGGGGTTTGGGGAGATGAATGGGGGCACAGTGTTAGAATTACAGGGTTATCTACACAGGTGGAACTCGGAATGTTTCCTTTGGATCACTGGTGAACATGGTAATTCAGTTCAGTTTCAACAAATATATATTGAATACCTACTATACTATTCCTAGAACATGGGAGTTTTCAGCAAATAATTCCATTCTAGTGAGGGGAGATAGCTAATAAAGAATGAACAAGTATTTTTATAGCATGCTAGAAGGGTGTATAAGTGCTATAGATAAAAAAAAAAAGTCAGACATATTAAGAGGAAAACCAGGAATGTTGGGTAGGGGTTGTGATTTTTAATCTGGTGGTTACATGTGAGCAAAGACTTGAAAGTGATGAGACCACATGAATATCTGGGCAAAAGCTTATCAGGCAAAAAGCATAGCCAGTGACAGGGCCTCAGGGTGGAATCTGCCTGGAATAGCAAGGAAGCCAGCATGACTAGAGGTGAGTGAAGGAGAGAAAACAGTAGGAGATAACATCAAGGAGGTAAGGGGTGGAGTAGAAGCAACCCTTCTAGGGTTTGGGAGACCCTTGGAAGGACTTTGACTTTGGGTAGCAATGGAATGTTTTGAGGCAGGAAATGATATGGTATACTGCTGCTGCTGCTGCTGATGCTGCTAAGTCGCTTCAGTCGTATCCGACTCTGTGCAACCCCATAGATGGCAGCCCACCAGGCTCCCCCGTCCCTGGGATTCTCCAGGCAAGAACACTGGGGTGGGTTGCCATTTCCTTCTCCAATGCATGAAAGTGAAAGTGAAGTCACTCAGTCTTGTCTGACTCTTCCTGACTCCGGACTGCAGCCTACCAGGCTCCTCCGTCCATGGAAGTTTCCAGGCAAGGGTACTGGAGTGGGTTGCCATTGCCTTCTCTGATGATATGGTATAACTTATGCTATAAAAATACAGATTATTCTGGCTGCTTCATTGAAGATCGACTATAGGTGGGGGTGGGGAGCTGCCGGAAGACCTGCTATTGGAGTAATCCAGGCAAGAGGAGGTGATATCTTAAGTTAGGTGGAGATATTCAGAAGTTTCAAATTATGGATCTGTTTTGTTTTCTGTTTGTTTTTTTCCCCTTTTTTAGTCCCCTCAGACTCTAAACTTTTTATTTTGTGTTGGGATATATCCGGTTTGGATCTGTTTTGAAGATACACACTACAGAATTCCTGGTGGATTGGGATGTAGGGTATGAGAGACAGGAGAAGAGGAGTGTTCTGAGTTTCTTAGCTTGAGCAACTGGAAGGATGGCATTACCCTCAGCTGAGCTGGTGAGGATTGTGAGTGAAGAAGGTTTGGGTTCAGATATGAGAAGTCTGGTTTTGGACATGTTGAGTTTGAGCTGTCCACGAGGTACCTGAGTGTAGATATTGACTAAATATTTTCAGAGGCGTGGGAGGGGTAGACTCCAGATTGTCTGTATTGAGGAGTGGATTGGAAGTGAGAAAGTGGAGACTGTGCTATAAGCTTGGAAGGAAGGTACACTGTGTGACTGCATAGTGAAATGAGAGGGAAGGGATCTATTGGGAGAATTTTTTTTTTTTCAAAGGAGAAGCATGAGCTTGTTTACAGGAAGAAAAAACAAGGAATTCATAGGCTGACAAGTACAGAAGGGAAATTGTTCCTAATGGAGCCAAGTCCTTGAGGAAGTTGATGATAATGGATATATCTGAACATCCGGAATGTCTTGTTTTCTGAAGAAGGGCCATGTGAAAGGTAGACCTAGACAGTTTTCTGCTGCTGCTGCTAAGTCGCTTCAGTCGTGTCCGACTTTGTGCGACCCCATAGACGGCAGCCCACCAGGCCCCCCCATCCCTGGGATTCTCCAGGCAAGAACACTTGAGTGGGTTGCCATTTCCTTCTCCAATGCATGAAAGTGAAAAGTGAAAGTGAAGTCGCTCAGTCGTGTCCGACTCCCAGCGACTGCATGGACTGTAGCCCACCAGGCTCCTCCATCCATGGGATTCTCCAGGCAAGAGTACTGGAGTGGGGTGCCATCGCCTTCTCCAGACAGTTTTCTAGATAGTGGCAATGGAGGGGCAAAAAGTTGAGAGATTTCAATTTATACCTCTCTGAGGTAAGAATCAAGATTGCTGGGAGAAATATCAATAACCTCAGATATGCAGATGACACGACTCTTATGGCAGAAAGTGAAGAGGGGCTAAAAAGCCTCTTGATGAAAGGGAAAGTGGAGAGTGAAAAGGTTGGCTTAAAGCTCCACATTCAGAAAACGAAGATCATGGCGTCTGGTCCCATCACTTCATGGGAAATAGATGAGGAAACAGTGGAAACAGTGTCAGACTTTGTTTTTCTGGGCTCCAAAATCACTGCAGATGGTGACTGCAGTCATGAAATTAAAAGACACTTACTCCTTGGAAGGAAAGTTATGACCAACCTAGATAGCATATTCAAAAGCAAAGGCATCACTTTACCAACAAAGGTTCGCCTAGTCAAGGCTATGGTCTTTCCCGTGGTCATGTATGGATGTGAGAGCTGGACTGTGAAGAAGGCTGAGCGCCGAAGAATTGATGCTTTTGAACTGTGGTGTTGGAGAAGACTCTTGAGAGTCCCTTGGACTGCAAGAAGAGCCAACCAGTCCATTCTGAAGGAGATCAACCCTGGAATTTCTTTGGAAGGAATGATGCTCAAGCTGAAACTCCAGTATTTTGGCCACCTCATGCGAAGAGTTGACTCATTGGAGAAGACTCTGATGCTGGGAGGGATTGGGGGCAGGAGGAGAAGGGGACGACAGAGGATGAGATGGCTGGATGGCATCACTGACTCGATGGGTATGAGTCTGGGTGACCTCCGGGAGCTGGTGATGGACAGGGAGGCCTGGCGTGCTGCGGTTCATGGGGTCCCAAAGAGTCGGACACGACTGAGCGACTGATCTGATCTGATCTGAGATAAGAATTAGGGTCAACTAAAAGAGAAGGGAACTGAGGATGGAAGTTGAGGAAAAACACAAAAGTTAGAAACCCTGAAGGTAGTGGGAGAAATTGAGTGGCTGCGAGTGGTGAGGGTGCAGCTGGTGCTGGGAATTTGTGGAGCACAGTTCTTCATTGCAGTGAGCTCTTCTCTAGCAGTCCTAAAAGTAGCCATGGTAAAGAAGGCAGAGATTTAGGCTAACCCAGGTTTAGGAGTTTATGGGGTAGATGTGATAGAAAGACAAGCAGATGATAGCGCTGGAGTGAGAGAACAAAGGAAGCGAAACTGTGTAGATGGGGAAGGAAGTGAGGTCAGGAGCTGCTGACAGAAGTGGAGAGCCAGGTAGAGTTAGGAGTTCAGAGGTCAAGATGAGGTCAGAGAGTAGGTGTAGTGGGAGGACCTGAGTGAGAGCTAGAGAAATCAAAGATGTGAGAGTGGATTATTAAGGTTAAGACTGTAAGGATGAAGTGGTTTTGGGTGGTTGTAATATAGGAGGTGGGACCAAGGGGATGGGCAGCCCAATATGGAAAGGAGATGAAGGTCCCTGGAGCTGAGAATGTGAAGGACTTGGGACTGGGATGCTAGCTATTTGCGTGGATGCAAAATTCCTGAGATGATGCCAGGAATTAGGGTGAAAAGGAAATCAATGGGTCTGGATGATCAACTCCTCAATCTCAGTTCAGTTGCTCAGTCGTGACCAACTCTTTGTGACCCCATGAATTGCAGCACACCAGGCCTCCCTGTCCATCACCAACTCCCGGAGTTTACTCAAACTCACGTCCATTGAGTCGGTGATGCCATCCAGCTATCTCATCCTCTGTCGTCCCCTTCTCCTCCTGCCCCCAATCCTTCCCAGCATCAGAGTCTTTTCCAGTGAGTCAAGTCTTCGCATCAGGTGGCCAAAGTATTAGAGTTTCAGCTTTAGCATCAGTCCTTCCAATGAACACCCAGGACTGATCTTCTTTAGGATGGACTGGTTGGATCTCCTTGCAGTCCAAGGGACTCTCAAGAGTCTTCTCCAACACCACAGTTCAAAAGCATCAATTCTTTGGCGCTCAGCTTTCTTCACAGTCCAACTGTCACATCCATACATGACCATTATAAAAACCATAGCCTTGACCTTTGTTGGCAAAGTAACGTCTTTGCTTTTCAATATGCTATCTAGGTTAGTCATAACTTTCCTTCCAAGGAGTAAGCATCTTTTATTTTCATGGCTGCAGTCACCATCTGCAGTGATTTTTGGAGCCCAGAAAAATAAAGTCTGACACTGTTTCCACTGTTTCCCCATCTATTTCCCATGAAGTGATGAGACCAGATGCCATGATCTTCGTTTTCTGAATGTTGAGCTTTAAGCCAACTTTTTCACTCTGCTTTTTGACTTTCATCAAGAGGCTTTTTAGTTCCTCTTCACTTTCTGCCATAAGGTGTCATCTGCAGATCTGAGGTTATTGATATTTCTCCTGGCCATCTTGATTCCAGCTTATGCTTCTTCCAGCCCAGCATTTCTCATGATGTACTCTGCATATAAGTTAAATAAGCAGGGTGACAATATACAGCCTTGACATACTCCTTTTCCTATTTGGAACCAGTCTGTTGTTTCATGTCCAGTTTTAACTGTTACTTCCTGACCTGCATATAAGTTTCTCAAGAGGCAGGTCAGGTGGTCTGGTATTCCCATCTCTTTCAGAATTTTCCAGTTTATTGTGATCCACACAATCAATCTAAGTTGGGAGAATTCAGGCAGCTCCTAGAGAATCATGATAATAGGCAGCTGGGGACAATGAGATGGTTGGCTTAGCTGTGAAGAAGGGAGGAGATGTTCCCCAGAAGCTGAACAAGAATGGCCTGGTAAGTTCACTCCTCTTTCTGAGATTCCTCTGTATATTTTTTGCAACTCTATGATAGCCTGTACTTCATTTGGCCACCTCCTACTGCTGACCTTTTTCAGTCGTCTTTTTTTCAATAATGTTAGACCCTTGAGGGAAGGTATGATGTATTCTCATATTTGAGGTACTTAAATGTTCATTTAGAAATGGAAAATTGGCCAGATTGTGACTGGTGTTGTTTATGTTACTTGAAACAAATAGAAAAATGCTTCATTTTCTGTCCATCAGTGTGTTTTCAACACAAAAACCCCGTGCCCTAAACTCAAGGTCAGGATAGCTGGCCTCACATGGAAGATACAAGAGATACGAGATTCCCATATGTGTCACCTCCTGGGACCTTGTGTCTGGAAGTGTCTCTGAAACCCAAGTGTGCTCAGGCTCCTGGTGACCTGACAACTGATGGGGAAACACAAGGAACTGGAAAAGATGCCAAGCCCAGAAGTGGCTGCTGGAAACTGAAAACTCTACCAGAAGATCAGTTGTACAATGAACAGCAAACTACTCAAAGGAAAATATTTAATTTAAGGTGGGGCTTTATTTTCCTTATATCAGAATAATACAGACTTTGGATCAAAGCCTCTGGGACTAATGACAAAGAAATTAAATTAAGTGTAATTATATGCCACTCAAAGACTCCTGGGAAGCCATTCAAATATGCAAGTGTCCTGTGTGAAAGGTGGTGTTGGTTATTCCTGATTGAGAAAGGCAAGCTGAAGAGGAGGTGGGCTGAGTGGAGGTAATTTCATTTGATAAACTCAATTACCACTTCTCTGTGACTGTAATGGGTTCTGCTCAAACAATGGAAAAATGATTAGGTGTTTTACCCCTTTGATGATCCAAGTGAATAAAAGAAATAACTAAGTTTCTAGAACCTGGCAACTTTAAGGTAAGACCAGATCCTAAATTGTGAAAGATACTACAGATGCATTAATAAGTATTGGACTGACCCATTTAGCTCCCTAGTGGTAGCACATGTTTGAATGCTGGGGGCAGAGGAGTTTGGTTGCCCCCTGAAGGCAGGTACCATACTTAATACTCTTTAGTATCCTTTTACCCTTGGCACAGACAATGGCCATAGTCGGTTTGGGGAATGCTCTGTTTTTCTGATGCAGTTGGCTACCTAGTTTTCTCCTTAGAATGGTTGTAAAAGGCAGTTTTATTTCCCATCATGATTCCATGTTAGCCCTTAGCAACTTAGGTTTCCATGTCTTCCAGGAAAAGGAAGTTGAGTGACTCCGTTCAAGGGGGCAATAAAATGATGCATAATAATTTCATTTGATTAAATTAGCAAACAAAATCATAACTTTTGCTAAAAACTAGTTATGAGTTGAGTTGGATTCGCCATATTCTTTTCGTATCGCTATGCATGCTAACAAATGTTTGGCCTCCTCAAGTTTTAGCCCCTGTCTTTGTCCTAACAGCCTTTGGACCCACGTGCCCAGCAGTTTCCTGACTGTCCCACAGATACTTCAGATTCACTCCTCCTCTCCACCCTGTCTCCTGCTCCCCTCCTCAGTTCCCCTGCCCAGCTCCTTGTAGTAGCCTAGCCTGTTGGTTCTTTCTCAAGTGCGGCGTACCTCTCCCAACTTTCCTTTAACCCTGTCCTCTCTTCTCCAACTCCAGGAATACAGCCGTGGCTCGGGTATTTGTACCCATCACTTGGATAGGGGCAGCCGTTTCTCAGCTGGTTTCCCAGACTGTCTTCCTGCTGGCCCATCCTCTGTATTGTTGCTGGAATACTCTTTGAAAGCAAAAGGCAAATAAAACTAAACCTAACGGGATCCTACTGCACTTGGCGTGGTTCTGGAAGGCTCAGTCGCTGTATTGTGAGGCCTGATTTGAACCCCAGCTGTACCACTTCCTGGCTGTGAACCTTCATTGCCTCGCTGGTAAAACTAGGACTAAAACTAATCCCTGCTTCAGAGGGTTATGGTGACAGTTCAGTGAGCAGACCAGGAAAGAGCCATGCCTGGTCCAGAGTTAGTGTCTAATAAGGGCTAGTTATCTTTAGCCTTATGAAAACCCTTCAGTGTCTGCCCCCAGCTCACAGCAAGAGTTTTCACACTGTGCTTTAGGAGGGCTGGGGTTTGTGGTGTCTGAGTTTTTTGTTATTCTGGAGGAAGTATGGAGCATTAACACACAAAAGATTATTCAGGGTTTACTTTCATTTCAAAATTTACATTTACACTTTAGACTGAAAACACTAGTTTTCCCCTGGGCTTTTAAGTTTAACCTGCAAATTTCATAAGTAGTCTAGCAGATATTTAGAATCATGTTGAAGGGGGCCCATATAACATCCTCTAAAATATTCAAAATGCCTTTAAAATTCAAATTCTATTAAGTGCTGCAACTATCCAATTAATCAACACTATCTTCTAAGGTATTTTGTAATTTTTAAAATATGTGAAATTAAACATATAAATAAGGTCATTTCCGATATTTTTTAAAAATTCCTGCTATTCTTTATAGACCTAATACATCTTAGAATTTTCAACTTAAAATCATTAGTCTAAAAGTAATACACATTATAAACTAGAATCACAAGTCTAATTTGCTAGATACTGTAATATGTAAATCCTCTTAAGCATTATATGGACTTGAATATATGGGCTTAAACATTCTATGGACTTAGGCTAACATATTTTTTCTCAATTTAACATTTTACCTTTAGTATCGATTTGATTTATTTATTTCTATACTTACTTAATTTTGGGTTTCCCTGGTAGCTCAGCTGGTAAAGAATCCACCTGCAATGCAGGGTATCCCAGTTCGATGCCTAGGTTGGGAAGTTTCCCTGGAGAAGGGATAGACTACCTACTCCAGTATTCTTGGGCTTGTATGTTGTTACCTTAAAGAATCCACCTGAAATGCTGGAGACCCTGGTTCGATTCCTGGGTTGGGAAGTTCCCCTGGAGAAGGGATAGGCTACCCAGTCCTATATTTGGGCTTCTCTGGTGGCTCAGATGGTAAAGAATCCACCTGCAATGTGGGAGACCTGGGTTCCATCCCTGGGTTGGGAAAGTCCCCTGGAGGAGGGCATGGCAACCCACTCCAGTATTCTTGCCTGGAGAATTCCATGGACAGAGGAGCCTGGTGGGCTATAGTCCATGGGGTTGCAAAGAATTGGGTGCAACTAAACACAGCACATATTTAATTTTATTATTAAAAAATTTTCTTTTTGGCCATGCCACTTGGCTTGTGGGAGCTTATTTCCCTGGCCAGGATTTGAACCTATGATGGGACATGGGCACACATGGTGTTGCTGTGGTCATGGCAGCTGCTGGCCAGCTTTGGACCTTGAGAAATCCTGGTGACCAGAGCACCTTGGCAGCAAGGAGTCTGAGATGAGTGAAAGTCGATTCTTTCTTTCCCAGGCCATCTACTTGTGCACATTTGAACCATTTTCCACACTCAAATCAACCCAAGCCTTGAGATTCTGGGTCTCCTGTATGGATCCAAATGTTACAAGGGGAATGATGTCACTTAATTCTCTTGCAGTTAGATCTTCTGGGCCCAGGCAGAGGACGTGTTTATTTTGGAAAGGGACAAACTTTCACCCACTTGAATTCCTTTGCCTCCAAAATTAGTGTTAGGGGATGACCACAAGCGTTCCATATTCTTACCCTTTGTCTTGCCAAACAGATTGTAAATGCCCCCAGGGCCGCCTTTGACTTCTTCTGTATACCTGGGAAAGTCGGTCTCCATAGGAGGTTCAGAGGAGCTCTCAGAAACCTCTAGAACTGAGAGACTATTCTAGATCTTTTCTGACTTGTGTGACTCAGGAAGGTAATTTAACCTCTTGTATGTTTCCCATTCCTAAATATTTGGGGGTTACACACACTAACTGCTTTGAGAGTACTATTATTATAAGTTTGAAATGAGCTAGGATTTCAGTAAAAGCATGCATTTATTTATTTTTAATAATTTTTTAATTATTTAAATATTTAATAATTTTTAAAATTATTGTTTTTTGGCTGTACTGCACAGCTTGCAGGATCTTAATTCCCCAACTAGGGGTTGAATCCGTGCCCTATGCAGTGGAATCGCAGAGTCTTAACCACGGGACCACCAGGGAAGTCCCTATACTTAATTTTTAATCTCCTAGTGTTAGGGTTAGGTCCCCTGGTGGCTCAGATGGTAAAGTGTCTGTCATCAGTGTGGGAGACCTGGGTTTAATCCCTGGGTCGGGAAGATTCCTTGGAGAAGGAAATGGCAACCCACTCCAGTACTCTTGCCTAGAAAATCCCATGGACGGAGGAGCCTGGTGCAGGCTACTGTCCATGGGGTCACAAAGAGTCGGACACAACTGAGTGATTTCACTTCAGTGTTAGAGTTGGGAAGATCCCTTGGAGGAGGGCATGGCAACCCACTGCAGTATTCTTGTCTGTAGAATCCCCATGGACAGAGTGGCCTGGTGGGCTACAGTCCATGGGGTCGCAAACAGTTGGACATGACTGAGTGACTAAGCACACACAATGTTAGAAAGGCACTTATCCAATAGTATTATTTGTATTGTTGTATTATTTTAATTTGAGTGACTCAGGGCTTCTGACACAATCAAAGAAAACCCTGGCCAGGCCACAGGGCTTGATTCTTGCTGGTGATCCTGGAACACAGTTCTGTTCCTTGACCTCCAACTGGGCACTGTAAGCCCATTCCTGTACATCTAATAGCAAGTTACACATTGTCTAATTTTTGTGACAGTTTATTACTTTGCCAAGGTTACAACAAACTCTGCCACTCATTCTGTTAAAGTTTGCATTTTTAGACTTACTTGACATGTTTGAATGAATTTTGCTCCTGGCTCTTTATGCCCTTGCAAAATAACTTTATAACCTCTTTGAATTTTATCATCTGATTTAGGAGCCAATAAACCTCCTTTTTATCCCCCGCATTTTTCACTCTGGCATGGCTTCCACTGGAGCAGAAAGTAAAATGACCCATAGTCCTGACTGCCACTTCGGCCCAATATGGAATAACAGGAGCTAGATTGATCCTCCTGCCTTTAATTCCTTAAAAAACAAACAAACAACTCAGACAAAATACACGAAACTATACCTCTCAAGCAAATACCCTCTTCCAACAACACAAGAGAAGACTCTATACATGGACATCACCAGATGGTCAACACCGAAATTAGATCGATTATATTCTTTGCAGCCAAAGATGGAGAAGCTCTGTACAATCAGCAAAAAACAAGACCAGGAGCTGACTGTGGCTCAGACCATGAACTCCTTATTGCCAAATTCAGACTGAAACTGAAGAAAGTAGGGAAAACCACTAGACCATTCAGGTATGACCTAAATCAAATCCCTTATGATTATACAGTGAAAGTGAGAAATAGATTTAAGGGCCTAGATCTGATAGATAGAGTGCCTGATGAACTATGGAATGAGGTTCGTGACATTGTACAGGAGACAGGGATCAAGACCATCCCCATGGAAAAGAAATGCAAAAAAGCAAAATGGCTGTCTGGGGAGGCCTTGCAAATAGCTGTGAAAAGAAGAGAAGCGAAAAGCAAAGGAGAAAAGGAAAGATATAAACATCTGAATGCAGAGTTCCAAAGAATAGCAAGAAGAGATAAGAAAGCCTTCTTCAGTGATCAATGCAAAGAAATAGAGGAAAACAACAGAATGGGAAAGACTAGGGATCTCTTCAAGAAAATCAGAGATACCAAGGGAACATTTCATACAAAAATGAGCTCGATAAAGGACAGAAATGGTATGGACCTAACAGAAGCAGAAGATATTAAGAAAAGGTGGCAAGAATACACAGAAGAACTGTACAAAAAAGAGCTTCACGACCCAGATAATCACGATGGTGTGATCACTGACCTAGAGCCAGACATCCTGGAATGTGAAGTCAAGTGGGCCTTAGAAAGCATCACTAGGAACAAAGCTAGTGGAGGTGATGGAATTCCAGTGGAGCTAGTCCAAATCCTGAAAGATGATGCTGTGAAAGTGCTGTACTCAATATGCCAGCAAATTTGGAAAACTCAGCAGTGGCCACAAGATTGGAAAAGGTCAGTTTTCATCCCAATCCCAAAGAAAGGCAATGCCAAAGAATGCTCAAACTACCGCACAATTGCACTCATCTCACACGCTAGTAAAGTAATGCTCAAAATTCTCCAAGCCAGGCTTCAGCAATATGTGAACCGTGAACTTCCTGATGTTCAAGCTGGTTTTAGAAAAGGCAGAGGAACCAGAGATCAAATTGCCAACATCCGCTGGATCATGGAAAAAGCAAGAGAGTTCCAGAAGAACATCTATTTCTGCTTTATTGACTATGCCAAAGCCTTTGACTGTGTAGATCACAAGAAACTGTGGAAAATTCTGAAAGAGATGGGAATACCAGACCACCTGATCTGCCTCTTGAGAAATCTGTATGCAGGTCAGGAAGCAACAGTCAGAACTGGTCATGGAACAACAGACTGGTTCCAAATAGGAAAAGGAGTACGTCAAGGCTGCATATTGTCACCATGTTTATTTAACTTATATGCAGAGTACATCATGAGAAATGCTGGACTGGAAGAAACACAAGTTGGAATCAAGATTGCTGGGAGAAATATCAATAACCTCAGATATGCGGATGACACCGCCCTTATGGCAGAAAGTGAAGAGGAACTAAAAAGCCTCTTGATGAAAGTGGAAGTGGAGAGTGAAAAGGTTGGCTTAAAGCTCAACATTCAGAAAACGAAGATCATGGCATCTGGTCCCATCACTACATGGGAAATAGATGGAGAAACAGTGGAAACAGTGTCAGACTTTATTTTTCTGGGCTCCCAAATCACTGCAGATGGTGACTGCAGCCATGAAATTAAAAGACGCTTACTCCTTGGAAGGAAAGTTATGACCAACCTAGATAGCATATTCAAAAGCAGAGACATCACTTTGCCAACAAAGGTTCGCCTAGTCAAGGCTATGGTCTTTCCTGTGGTCATGTATGGATGTGAGAGCTGGACTGTGAAGAAGGCTGAGCGCCGAAGAATTGATGCTTTTGAACTGTGGTGTTGGAGAAGACTCGAGAGTCCCTTGGACTGCAAGGAGATCCAACCAGTCCATTCTGAAGGAGATCAACCCTGGGATTTCTTTGGAAGGAATGATGCTCAAGCTGAAACTCCAGTACTTTGGCCACCTCATGTGAAGAGTTGACTCATTGGAGAAGACTCTGATGCTGGGAGGGATTGGGGGCAGGAGGAGAAGGGGACGACGGAGGATGAGATGGCTGGATGGCATCACTGACTCGATGAATGTGAGTCTGAGTGACCTCCGGGAGTTGGTGATGGACAGGGAGGCCTGGCGTGCTGCGGTTCATGGGGTCGCAAAGAGTCAGACACGACTGAGTGACTGATCTGATCTGATACCTCTCAAGACTTTGGATATCAGGCAACAAAGAACAATAATCCTTGAAGGACTGATAAATGAGTAAATCCTATAATTTCCCCAGCTTACTGCCTGGGGAAAAATTTTAGGCTGTGGATTAGGGAAGGAGAACCTAGAAACTGTCGGTCTTGAGTTAAGGAGATAGAACTGAAGTCTAGGGAGGCCAAGATGGCTAGACTTTTCGGAACAGTAACCAGAAGACAACTGTACACTGTTCCAGAGATCTATAGAGGGTCCCCCTCAAATATGCTTTCGAGTATTGATCAATGCATGCATGTGAGGAAACTCCCTGAGGCCTGGGAAAGAACCACCTGAATGTTTAGAGGATCAGACCGTCAACAGACATCACATGTAGTCAAGCATAGTGCTTAGTCCCAGTGGCTAACTAGAAACCCCGTAACTTACAGGGTATCAGATCAGTCGCTCAGTCGTGTCTGATTCTTCGCGACCCCATGAATCGCAGCACTCCAGGCCTCCCTGTCCATCACCAACTCCCAGAGGTCACTGAGACTCACATCCATCGAGTCAGTGATGCCATCCAGCCATCTCATCCTCTGTCGTCCCCTTCTCCTTCTGCCCCCAATCCCTCCCAGCATCAGAGTCTTCTCCAATGAGTCAACTCTTCGCATGAGGTGGCCAAAATATTGGAGTTTCAGAGTAACTGAGAAGGGTTTTCCCTTGGTAATGGAGAAAATGAACCCTAGACAAAATGCAGTTCTGGTTCACAAAGGAAAGGCCTGAATGAATCAATTTTCCAAGTAACTCCATCTTAGAACAAAGCTTGAAAATTTTTATAAGAATACAAAATATTCAGTACACAGAAAGATAGCATTCACAATGCCTGGCATCCAAGCAGAATTTTCTAGGTGAGCAAAAGAAACAAATGAAAATACAGCACGTAATTGGTAAGATCAATCAATTGAAACTGACCAAAAAATGATATGGATGATAGACCTTGTGAACAAAAGTTAAAACATTTACTGTAACAGTATCCAGTATGTTAAAAAACTACATAAAAGGTAGAACATATTAAGTAGACACAAGGAAAATATATCAGAAAAGACTTGGATTGAACTACTAGACATGAAAACTGTAATGTCTAAGGTGAAAAATACACTAGATGGAATGAATGGCAGGTTATAAATTGTAGAAGAAAAGATGAACTTGAGACAATAATGGAAACTATTCAAAATGAAACAGGGCAAAAAGACTAGAAAGGAGAAAAGAAGGGATGGAATCAGTGAACTGTGGGACAACTTCAAGAGTCAGTTATCCATGCACTTAAGTTCTTATTTCTTAATCACCCAGTCATGTCCGACTCTTTGTGACCCGGTGGACACCAGGCTCCTCCATCCATGGGATTTTCTAGGCAAGAGTACTGGAATGGGTTGCCATTTCCTTCTTCAGGGAACTTCCCGACCCAAGGATCGAATCCAGGTCTCCCACATTGCAGACAGATGCTTTACCGTCTGAGCCACCAGGAAGTCCTCCACATGCACTTAGTACAGTGCAAAAAAACATGCACAGTAAATCAATGCACATGATAACCAAATTGCTTACTACCTATGGCAAAGAGGAAACCAGCTGAGCAACCAGGGGAAAAGGACAGAGGAACAAAGCTAAGAGTGATAACAGGATTTTCACTGAAAACAATGTAAGTAAGATGACAGTGGAACAATATCTTTAAAGTACTGAAATTAAAAAAAAAATACTGATATAGAATTCTTTACTCAGTGATATATCCTTCACTGTGAAATAAAGATTTTATCAGACCTAAAAAAACCTAAAAAAATTCATTACCAGCAGACCTGCACGACACGAAATGTTAAAGGAAGTTCTTCAAGTAGAAGGAAGATTATATTAGACATTATCCTGAATCAATGTAAGAAAGAAAGAAAACACCAGAGATAGTAGTAACTATGTGGGTAAATGTACAGGCTTTTTTCTTATTTAAATATCTTTAAAAGATAGTAGAATTTTAAAGCAAAAATAATAATGTGTTTTATAACTTGTAGAATTAAAATGTACGACAGTGATAGCACAGAGGACTTTAAAATTAAGAAAGCAGAATAAGAAGGGCAAATAAAACCCAAAATGTAAGCAGAAAAGGGGAATTGGAGAGACCAAGGAGGAAATCAGTGAAAAAGTAAATATACTCAGACTCCATAAATGTAAAAATATCAAAAGCTGGTTCTGTGAGAAGATCAAGAGAAATGATAAACCCCTTGTCAGGCTTATCAGGAAAAACATTACAGATGATTCCAATATTGGGAATAAGAGGTGATGTCACTTTGAAGAGTAATAAGGAAATATTATAAACAACTTTATGTCAGTAAATTGACAATTTAGATGAAATGGAAAAAATTCTTTGAAAGATACAAAGTATCTTCTTTTGACTCAAATGAATAGTTCAAGTATTAAACTGAATTTAAATGTGCTTTAACTATATTAGAATTAGGTTTTTAACCACATACTGATTTTCACTAGGCTGGCTTTCTTTCCTGTTTTTTCAAGCAAGCATGTATGCTTCTGTGTTCACGTGCCTGTGTGTGTGCCCATGAGAAATTTTGCACATGTTTTCTATAATTAAAGTATTTTAAAAGTTTTATGAAAAGGAAGCTTCCTTTCCATGAATGTTAAGTGCTTGAGGGGAAAGGTCTGTCCTCCCCAAGGACTGAGTGTATGGATATATACAACTTGAAACCGCTGGAGTTCCCTTCCTGTTTAGAACTCCAAGCGTCTGAGTGTTTGCAGGGATCAAGAGAGTGCTGTCACAGGCCCTCGGCTGTGAGAAGTCACAAGTGCTCATGTTGTAAGGGCTCCTGCAAGACCCGTGGGAGGGGCAGAGTCAGCACACTGAGTCAGCTGGGTGACTGGGAGCTCCTATGTTTCCTGGGGCTCTGCTCCCGCCCCAAGAAAGGGCTTTCAGAGCTGAGGCTGAGGCTCCAGTGTAAGATGGGGTGCTTTCCCTGGAGTCCTGGACAACTTGAATTTAGGACATCTTAGACGTCCCACTTTAATTAGTGCAGACTAAGTGTAGTGCCCTCCTCTCTAGAGGGTCACTGGCTGGAAGCTAGGTGACTGGGAAAAGGCTTACCCCTATTGCCTGAGAAATGTATAAACAGAAAAAAAACCAAACAGGACCATTGGAGGAAGGGGACTGAGGGAGACTCAAAAAGGACAGTGGCAGTGAGAGAAGCAGGACTGGATACACTGGAGTGAGCTGGGTGCACAGAGTGGGCTTCAGGAGGGCTCTGCCTCTGGTTTCGTGAGTGTCCAGAAGCTGGAGAGAGAAGAGGAGGGGGCCTGCGATGCCTTGGTGCTTTCTGACACACGTGCTGCATAATATTCTCTTTTACTTAAACTTTTAACATTCCTCTGTGGTTAGAGGATTTATTCTGTGTTTCAGATATTCATAGATAATTCTGACAAAGGGGGCTATGGCTGCCAGCCACATTCCAGAAGCTAATACCTTGAAGGATTTGTATGACAAATTACTTGATTTGTGTGTTACAGATAAGCTTACGAATGGCATTCCTATTGGATTATTAAGGGCTACTTAGCTTGTTTGGGAATGCCTCTGTTTGGAGTTTAATTCTGGAAGTCCCTGGGGAGCACACACTATGGGTCCCCAGCCTGTGCTGGATTCCCTGGGCCTGGGTTCCAGGCCCTGCCAGCAGGAGCTTTCTGTCCAGTGAAGGAAATGGGGCAAATGAGAGGAGGATCAATGAGAGATGAGATTGACAGAGTATGACTCACAGAGGCAGGGCCAGCGTCGACTGGTTTGGGAAAGGACGGATCCTAAGCCAAGTGGAGGTAGGATGGATACCAGAGGGCAAACACTGGGCTCCATGGTCTATTTGGCCACCATATGATGACTTTCCCCCTGTTATGAAATGTTCAACAACTCCAATGAAATTGGTGATTGATCAACCAAGTGAATAAAAGTTAGTGTCTAGGGGTTTAAGATTTAAGGGACTAGAAACGCCTATGTGGCTCCTTCTGGGAAGACCCCTTAGGATCACTGTATGGGGGATGGGCATCAGGCCCAGTGGGGGGATGTGAGCGGTCCAGGGCCCCTGCACATGTATTTCTAGGCACTGTTTTTTCCAGGGAGATGGGAGAGAGGGGGTGCATTGGCTTTGGTCTGCAACCTTGAGGTTATCAGTAAAAGTTCTTCAGCTTTCCTCAAAGGTGGCAGAGAGCTCTTCAACTGTCAGATTATGGGGAATGTTAGGTGATAACTCAGGAACACTGTGGAGAGAGGGTCCTATTTTGAATTCTTTGGTTGTATGCTCTTTTGTTGGGAGAAGGCAGTGGCACCCCACTCCAGTACTCTTGCCTGGAAAATCCCATGGACGGAGGAGCCTGGTAGGCTGCAGTCCATGGAGTCGCTAAGAGTCGGACACGACTGAGCAACTTCCCTTTCACTTTATGCTCTTTTGTAAGAATTGAGGGTACCAGAAGACAGGGATGGGGCCCAGAGAGCCTGACTTTCCAGCACACATTTCTTCATGGATTTCAAATAATTCTTTCTTCAGGCTGCATAACATTGCGATGCATGAATAGTTCAAACTTGTTAACAAGATATTAATAGTGCCCTTGGATTGGAGAGCTGGGTTGTTACTGTTTATACACAGTATGGCCATGTCAAATTTAATGATTTCTTGAAGAGGAATGTCTTACGTGCAAATTAGAATTTAAGAAATCTTAACAATTTTAACAAATTTAACAATCTTAACAATTTAAGAAAGGAAATCTGAGCCATGGACTCTGTAATTGGGCACAAAAACTAGAAACCAGTGTAAGAATGGCTGCGGTCAGCTGTCCTGTCTTCCAGGATGCTCTGGAATTTGTTCTGAACCCCTGCCACTGCCCTGTGTGATGTCCACCCAGCTGCTATGAACTTGCAGTGACTGCATTTTATTCTTCTCAGTACAGCACAAGAAGGGTGGGCCCCTCTCTATAATAGCCTGATCAGAGAAACGGAAACTAGCAATGGTATTTTTCTACTTTGTAAAAGGATAGTTGACTTCGCAAAACCTTTAGCTGATCATCTCTATGCATCAAAACTTTTATACTCGATCATACCCATAAAGACTTCTGATTGGGAGAGGAGATGAAAATTAGGGGAAACTTTAAAGCAAAAGCTTGCAAGTCCTTGCCCCCTCGATGGAAAAAGCAATGAGCACAGTCAAAGCACAAGATTCAACTGTGGTTTGAACTTGGGCAAGTTAAACACACACACACACACACACACACACACACACACACACGATAGAAAGTAAGGCAAACAGCATTTGCAGAGCTTCAATGTCAGTTCTCAGAGAAGGCAATGGCACCCCACTCCAGTACTCTTGCCTGGAAAATCCCATGGATGGAGGAGCCTGGTGGGCTGCAGTCCATGGGGTCGCTAAGAGTCGGACACGACTGAGCGACTTCACTTTCACTTTTTCGCTTTCATGCATTGGAGAAGGAAATGGCAACCCACTCCAGTTTTCTTGCCTGGAGAATCCCAGGGGCAGGAGAGCGTGGTGGGCTGACGTCTATGGGGTCAAGCAGAGTCGGACACGACTGAAGTGACTTAGCAGCAGCAGCAGCAGCAGCAATGTCAGTTCTAAGGTAGAACTGCAGAATGTCGGCCTTGACCGCTTGCCCTGCTGAGTGTCTAAGGTCTCCTGGTAGATGGGCAAAGAGCCTTTGGGTCAAGAACATTTCCTGGGTCAGGGAGGTCACTACCCTGTGAGGTGCCTTTGGATGATCTTACTGTGGGCGAGCCCTTCTTCCAGCAGTGATGTCATCTGTCTCCCTCGGAGCTTCCTGTGGTGGCCGTCAGTTCTGCTCTGTGGAGTGACACCAAGCAGACCTCCCCTGTCTGTCCACCTTTCAGCCGCTTGTGGTCATCATTGTGCTTCTCTCGAGTCTGCTCTTGTTCAGCCCAAGTGCCCTCATTCCTGCTTGTTCATTAGACAAGGTGCCCAGACCCTTGCCATCCTATTCTGTGTCCCACCGACAAAGGTCAGTCTGTCAATACCTAGAAAAAAGTATGAGGCTCGTAATGGTGTTTTGGTGACTAGGGCTTGATAAACAATCCTACCTAAAGCCTCAGTGGGGAGGGGCAGCCTCCCCACAGTGACTTTTTCTTCTCTGTGGGACAGTGAGAGTAACAAACAGGAAAAAGCAGACCTACGATTCCACCTCACTTTAGTTATTCGCTGGCTGTCTAAATAATGGGACTGGTTACTTTCCCAGGTCATTAAGTGTCGTGAGGGAGAGAATGGATAAAGGAGCATCAGAAAAGAAGAGCTGGGCCTAACCTACCTCTGCCCAAACAGAAAATAGGGTCTCTTTCATTGGCAGTCCTAGAATGTGAGAGTTGCAAGATTCTTGGAGGTTACTTCCCTCAAACAACTGATTGTCATATGACAAAACGAATGCCGAGAGAGCTTAAGTGATTTGCCCAAAATCACAGAGAGATTTAACAGCAGGCCCTAACCTAGAGACCAAATCTCTAGGGTTCTTTCTATTAATTTCTGCTGCCTCTCCGTCTCTCCTCTGACGTTTTCAGACTCAACCACTGTACTTCCCCCCTCAGGCCACGAAACCTCTGTCCCTCTGACCGTTACTCTTACCTGAAAGCTTCATTTTGAAAACTCAAACACCCGAGTCAGAAGATGCCTTGGCACTTTTTTTTTTTTTCCCACGAGAATATTTTGTGCTGTGGTTTACGAAGGAAGCTGACTTCAGCAATCTAGGTGATGTGGTGGTTATCAAGAGAGAGCAGTGGCCGTTGAGAAAATGTATGTGTCTAAATATGTCAGCAGGTACAAGAGCTTCTTGTCCCACTGGGGCTACAGGAAGTGTGTTCACCCAAATATATGGGTCACAGGTAGGTCAGAGGGACAGCCCAGGCCCCAGGGGTCAGACCAGCCCCAGTGTGCATTCATAGACATGTGACCTCTCTAGGGTGAGAGGAACAGTACTGCTCATCTCCAGAAAATTCCATAGTGTTCATGTGGGCACTTGTAGAGAAAACTCCTTGAAACAAAAGTTCCGCAGAGTCAAGGGCCATCTTTACTTTTTAACCTCAGGCCTCTCACTGTCTCTAGGATGTGTCATGGACCTTCCAACTCGTTCTTTTGTTTCCCTATGCTTTCCATTCATTCACTCACTCAATAATTATTTTTGAGCTCCTATTATGCCAGCAGCTCTCCCTACCTATCTGAATTCTTCTCTGATTCCATTAGGATTCAACCAGAATCGCCCATCCTTCAGGATGCCTTTAGTTGTCCATCCTAGCCCACTGCTCTTGGAACTGCCTATGCCCAGCATCTGCTTTGTACACAATGCCCTCAGTGGATAAACAACTGGTTTAGCTATGTATTTAAACATTTGGTTAGCCATTTGCTGTCAATCAAATTTATGTGTATTTTCACATTTCATTCTTATAACGTTAGGTTGGTATTATCATTCTCATTGCAAAAGGGAGAAAACTGAGGCCTCAGACAGATTAAGAAACTTTAACCAAGAAGGTTCTACTGTATGGCACAGGGAACTCTGTTCAGTGTTATGTGGCAGCCTGGACGGGAGGGGAGTTTGGGGGCGAATGGATACATGTGTATGTATGGCTGAGTCCCTTTGCTGTCTACCTGGAACTATCACAACATTGGTAATTGGCTATATGCCAATATAAAGTAAAAAGTTTTGTCACATGGCTGTGACAGTGCAAAACTCAAAAGTCTGGTTTGCCCATCTGACTCTTGCTTTTTCTCTTTCACCACTTTATACTTAAATTTCCTTTTATACTGTATTGAATTGTACACATTGTCAATGGCATTCTCATTGATTTAATTGTTCTCAAGTTTTCTGTCCAGTTTGATAGTTACAGAAAGACATAGTCACTTGGAAGCCATCACAGAAATACGGAAATTTTGGATTGTATTGTGACCATTTTTGTTTCTAAAGTTATTCTAATTGCTTGGGTTGAGCCTGGAAGAAGATGGAGAAAAAGATGAGATAGGTTTTAACACACTACCCTTATAAAGCTGCTTATTAGTATACTATACAGCTATTGCATCATGCCTTACCCTCTAGAACAAGAAGTTTATTTCCAGGGTGAAGGAGGAGAAGGACAGTACTACTGAGCTGGCCTAAACAGACAGATGACTTGATATGTGGCATCTAGTGAAATTTCCAAGTGCCTTAGCATCAATATAGTTCAAGTTTGCTATTTAAATTGGGAATTTGGTGGTGTTTTCTTGTTTTTAATGCTGCCTCTGGCAATTCTCTACTCCAGCATAAGCTTAAGAAATTAGTTCCACTTTAATCTAAAAAATGATAAAATGAAGTTATTTACAAAACAAACAGGCTCATAGATTTCAAAAGCAAATTTATGGTTTTCAAAGGGGAAAGGTGAGGGGTTGGAATTAGGAGTTTGGGATTAACATATACATACTACTATATGTAAAGATGGAGAAGCTCTATACAGTCAGCAAAAACAAGACCGGGAGCTGACTGTGGCTCAGCTCTTGAACTCCTTATTGCCAAATTCAGACTTAAATTGAAGAAAGTAGGGAAAACCACCGGGGAAGGCAATGGCACCCCACCCCAGTACTCTTGCCTGGAAAATCCTGTGGATGGAGGACCCTGGTGGGCCGCAGTCCATGGGGTCACTAAGAGCTGGACACGACTGAGCGACTTCACTTTCACTTTTATGCATTGGAGAAGGAAATGGCAACCCACTCCAGTGTTCTTGCCTGGAGAATCCCGGAGACGGCGGAGCCTGGTGGGCTGCCATCTATGGGGTCGCACAGAGTCGGACACGACTGAAGCGACTTAGCAGCAGCAGCAGCAGCAGGGAAAACCACTAGACCATTCAGGTATGACCTAAATCAAATCCCTTATGATTATACAGTGGAAGTGAGAGATAGATTTAAGGGACTAGATCTGATAGAGTGCCTGATGAACTATGGACGGAGGTTTGTGACATTGTACAGGAGACAGGGATCAAGACCATCCCCATGGAAAAGAAATGCAAAAAAGCAAAATGGCTGTCTGGGGAGGCCTTACAAATAGCTGTGAAAAGAAGAGAAACAAAAAGCAAAGGAGAAAAGGAAAGATATAAGCATCTGAATGCAGAGTTCGAAAGAACAGCAAGGAGAGAGAAGAAAGCCTTCTTCAGCGATCAATGCAAAGAAATAGAGGAAAACAACAGAATGGGAAAGACTAGAGATCTCTTCAAGAAAATTAGAGATACCAAGGGAACATTTCATGCAAAGATGGGCTTGATAAAGGACAGAAATGGTATGGACCTAACAGAAGCAGAAGATATTAAGAAGAGATGGCAAGAATACACAGAAGAACTGTACAAAAAAGATATTCATGACCCAGATAATCACGATGGTGTGATCACTCACCTAGAGCCAGACATTCTGGAATGTGAAGTCAAATGGGCCTTAGAAAGCATCACTACGAACAAAGCTAGTGGAAGTGATAGAATTCCAGTTGAGCTATTTCAAATCCTGAAAGATGATGCTGTGAAAGTGCTGCACTCAATATGCCAGCAAATGTGGAAAACTCAGCAGTGGCCACAGGACTGGAAAAGGTCCGTTTTCATCCCAATCCCAAAGAAAGGCAATGCCAAAGAATGCTCAAACTACCACACAATTGCACTCATCTCACACGCTAGTAAAGTAACGCTCAAAATTCTCCAAGCAAGGCTTCAGCAATACATGAACCGTGAACTTCCAGATGTCCAAGCTGGTTTTAGAAAAGGCAGAGGAACCAGAGATCAAATTGCCAACATCCACTGGATCATCAAAAAATCAAGAGAGTTCCAGAAAAGCATCTATTTCTGCTTGATTGACTATGCCAAAGCCGTTGACTGTGTGGATCACAATCAACTGTGGAAAATTCTGAAAGAGATGGGAATACCAGACCACCTGACCTGCCTCTTGAGAAACCTATATGCAGGTCAGCATGCAACAGTCAAAACTAGACATGGAACAACAGACTGGTTCCAAATAGGAAAAGGAGTAAGTCAAGGCTGTATCTTGTCACCCTGCTTATTTAACTTCTATAAAGAGTACATCATGAGAAACACTGGGCTGGAAGAAGCACAAGCTGGAATCAAGATTGCCAGGAGAAATATCAATCACCTCAGATATGCAGATGACACCACCCTTATGGCAGAAAGTGAAGAGGAACTAAAAAGCCTCTTGATGAAAGTGAAAGAGGAGAGTGAAAAAGTTGGCTTAAAACTCAACATTCAGAAAACTTAGATCATGGCATCTGGTCCCATCACTTCATGGGAAATAGATGGGGAAACAGTGGAAACAGTGTCAGACTTTATTTTTGGGGGCTCCAAAATCACTGCAGACGGTGATTGCAGCCATGAAAATAAAAGACATTTTCTCCTTGGAAGGAAAGTTATGACCAACCTAGATAGCATATTAAAAAGCAGAGATATTACTTTGGCTACAAAGGTCCATCTAGTCAAGGCTATGGTTTTTCTGGTGGTCATGTATAGATGTGAGAGTTGGACTGCGAAGAAAGCTGAGCACCGAAGAATTGATGCTTTTGAAATGTGTTGTTGGAGAAGACTCTTGAGAGTCCCGTGGACTGCAAGGAGATCCAACCAGTCCATTTTAAAGGAGACCAGTCCTGGGTATTCACTGGAAAGACTGATGCTGAAACTCCAATACATTGGCCACCTCATGCGAAGAGTTGACTCATTAGAAAATACCCACATGCTGGGAGGGATTGGGGTTCAGGAGCTGAAGGGGATGACAGAGGATGAGATGGCTGGATGTCATCACTGACTCGATGGATGTGAGTCTGAGTGACCTCCGGGAGTTGGTGATGGACAGGGAGACCTGGCGTGCTGCGATTCATGGGGTCGCAAAGAGTTGGACATGACTGAGCAACTGAACTGATATATAAAACAGATTATCAATGAGGGCCTGCTATGTAGCACAGGGAACTCTACTCATTATTCTGTAATGACCTATATGGGAAAAGAGCCTGAAAAAAAAAATGGATATATGTATAACTGAATCACTTTGTTTAAACCTGGAACTAATACAACATTATAAATCAACTGTATTCCAATATGAAATAAAAATTAAACAATAAAAACATAAAGAGCTCTTCTTTATTTATGCGAAAAGAAGGTTATCTATGTGAAAAGAAGCAAAATAAATGCATTAAAATTCTAATTTTGTTTGTCACAGAACAGTATATAAACAGTAGATCTTTTCTTCTGCTACTGCTGCTGCTGCTAAGTCGCTTCAGTAGTGTCTGACTCTATGCGATCCCATAGACGGCAGCCCACCAGGCTCCCCCGTCCCTGGGATTCTCCAGGCAAGAACACTGGAATGGGTTGCCATTTCCTTCTCCAATGCATGAAAGTGAAAAGTGAAAGTCAAGTCACTCAGTCGTGTCCGACTCTCAGCGACCCCATGGACTGCAGCCCACCAGGCTCCTCTGTCCATGGGATTTTCCAGGCAAGAGTACTGGAGTGGGGAGCCATTGCCTTCTCCGCTTTTCTTCTATAGGAGTTTAATTTTTGAAACACCCCAATTTATTTTATCCTACTTTTTATTTATGTATTATGTGTTTTGCAAAAAATAATGCATTTCAGTTGTAGAAAAATCTAAAAATATGGAGACAGAGAAAAATGTCTCTACCTCATCGACTCTAAATGGCTATATCCTATTCCGCTGTTTGATGTAGCATCTGTGTGATTCAACCCTTAAGCGTTGGCTGTTTTTCCCCTAGCTGTTAGCCTTTGTAAAGAATGTTATAATAAACATTTTGTTCAAGTTAAAAAAAAAAATACATTAGTTCTACTTGCTTGATTCAAAATTATTCCACCAAAGTAGGATCCTTCGTATACTGGGTGCCAGATCAATCTGTTTACATAGGTAATCATGTCATGTATGAACAAAGAGTTTCCTTCCTTCCTTTCTCATCAGTATACATTTTATTTCCTTTTCTTGTCTTATTGCAGTAGCCAGGACTTCCAGTGTGCTTGTGAAGAAGGATGGTGAGAGTAGACATCTTTGCCTTGTTCCTGATCTTAGGGGGAAAACCGCCCACTTCTCACCATTAAATATGTCAGCTGTAGTTATTTGTAGATATTCTTTATTATGCAGATGAAGTTCCCTTCTTTTCCTAGTTTGCTGAGGGTTCTTACCATGAATGGATGTTAGATTTTGTCAAAAGCTTTTTACAAATCAATTAATATGATCATATGTTTTTCTTTTTTAGCCTATTAATGTGTGGGTTACACTGATTTTTTTTTTAATATGTTGTTGGATTCTATTTGCTAATATTTTGTTGAGGATTCAGATTAAGCTGTTTAAGTCACAGCCATGAATAAATCACTCCCCGGTTCAAAAGCGTCAATGGCTCTCAAATGCAGTCGACTAAAATCCACATTCCTTAGTCATTTGAAGCCTTCTATTATCTGGCCTCATGTAGCTTTCTGTTCCTCTCTCCCACTACTTTCTTGACGTACCCTCTATTTCCCAAAACATGTTCTATACTTTCTCACATCTTGTGTTTGAACATTCTGTTCTCTTCATTTGGAACTAGGCATAATATTCAACTTTCCTCCACTCCCATTTTCTGAAATTCAGTTTTTCTTCTGATACCCAGCTCAGATTATAACCTTTTTTCCATACTGGGGATTGTCTTTTTCATCTCTGTCTCTTGAAACAGAATGTCTCATTTATAAGGTCCTTATGAAAGGACCTGGAATTTAACTTTGACCTCATTTCTCCCAATCAGATTTGCAGTCTTTGTTTTTGTTTTGTCCTCGCCCCCACTCTCAGATCAGATCAGATCAGTTGCTCAGTCGTGTCCAACTCTTTGCGACCCCATGAACCGCAGCACGCCAGGCCTCCCTGTCCATCACCAACTCCCGGAGGTCACTCAGACTCACATCCATTGAGTCAGTGATGCCATCCAGCCATCTCATCCTCTGTCGTCCCCTTCTCCTCCTGCCCCCAATCCCTCCCAGCATCAGAGTCTTTTCCAATGAGTCAACTCTTCACATGAGGTGGCCAAAATACTGGAGTTTCAGCTTTAGCATCATTCCTTCCAAAGAAATTCCAGGATTGATCTCCTTCAGAATGGACTGGTTGGATCTCCTTGCAGTCCAAGGGACTCTCAAGAGTCTTCTCCAACACTACAGTTCAAAAGCATCAATTCTTTGGCGCTCAGCCTTCTTCACAGTCCAGCTCTCACATCCATACATGACCATAGGAAAGACCATAGCCTTGACTAGGCGAACCTTTATTGGCAAAGTAATGTCTCTGCTTTTGAATATGCTATCTAGGTTGGTCATAACTTTCCTTCCAAGGAGTAAGCGTCTTTTAATTTCATGGCTGCAGTCACCATCTGCAGTGATTTGGGAGCCCAGAAAAATAAAGTCTGACACTGTTTCCACTGTTTCTCCATCTATTTCCCATGTAGTGATGGGACCAGATGCCATGATCTTCATTTTCTGAATGTTGAGCTTTAAGCCAACCTTTTCACTCTCCACTTTCCCTTTCATCAAGAGGCTTTTTAGCCCCTCTTCACTTTCTGCCATAAGGGTGGTGTCATCTGCATATCTGAGGTTATTGATATTTCTCCCAGCAATCTTGATTCCAACTTGTGTTTCTTCCAGTCCAGCATTTCTCATGATGTACTCTGCATATAAGTTAAATAAACATGGTGACAATATGCAGCCTTGACGTATCCTTTTCCTATTTGGAACCAGTCTGTTGTTCCATGACCAGTTCTAACTGTTGCTTCCTGACCTGCATACAGATTTCTCAAGAGGCAGATCAGGTGGTCTGGTATTCCCATCTCTTTCAGAATTTTCCACAGTTTCTTGTGATCTACACAGTCAAAGGCTTTGGCATAGTCAATAAAGCAGAAATAGATGTTTTTCTGCAACTCTCTTCCTTTTTCCATGATCCAGCAGATGTTGGCAATTTGATCTCTGGTCCCTCTGCCTTTTCTAAAACCAGCTTGAACATCAGGAAGTTCACGGTTCACATATTGCTAAAGCCTGGCTTGGAGAATTTTGAGCATTACTTTACTAGCATGTGAGATGAGTGCAATTGTGCGGTAGTTTGAGCGTTCTTTGGCATTGTCTTTCTTTGGGATTGGGATGAAAACTGACCTTTTCCAATCTTGTGGCCACTGCTGAGTTTTCCAAATTTGTTGGCATATTGAGTACAGCACTTTCACAGCATCATCTTTCAGGATTTGGAATAGCTCCACTGGAATTCCATCACCTCCACTAGCTTTGTTTGTAGTGATGCTTTCTAAGGCCCAATTGACTTCACATCCCAAGATGTCTGGCTCTAAGTCAGTGATCATACCATCATGATTATCTGGGTCGTGAAGCTCTTTTTTGTACAGTTCTTCTGTGTATTCTTGCCACCTCTTAATATCTTCTGCTTCTGTTAGGTCTATACCATTTCTGTCCTTTATCGTGCCCATTTTTGTATGAAATGTTCCTTTGGTATCTCTGATTTTCTTGAAGAGATCCCTAGTCTTTCCCATTCTGTTGTTTTCCTCTATTTCTTTGCATTGATCACTGAAGAAGGCTTTCTTATCTCTTCTTGCTATTCTTGGAACTCTGCATTCAGATGTTTATATCTTTCCTTTTCTCCTTTGCTTTTCGCTTCTCTTCTTTTCACAGCTATTTGCAAGGCCTCCCCAGACAGCCATTTTGCTTTTTTGCATTTCTTTTCCATGGGGATGGTCTTGATCCCTGTCTCCTGTACAATGTCACGAACCTCATTCCATAGTTCATCAGGCACTCTATCTATCAGATCTAGGCCCTTAACCCTGCATATATTGAGATCATCTAGTCCAGCTTTTCAGAGTTTCAATTCCCTCTATATTATCTCAGAAAGAAAGTTGTTTCTGTGAGGAAGCATTCACTGTCTCATGACCTATCCTCTTGCTGGGTTTTGTAACTGTTAGAAGGTTTATGTGATATTTACCCAAGTTTTGCCTACCTCTGACTTCCACGATGGGCTTAGCAGCCATTGGAGGAGCTTGTAGCTTTCATGATATGCTTTTAGGGAGGCTTCATGGTAGAGTGGAAAGATCTTAGGCTTTAGGGTTGGGCAGTCTTGGGATCAAAGTCCACTCTGCTACTTATTAACTGTACTGTCTTGGATGAGTCAGTGGATTTATCAAAGCCTCTGTTTCTCCATCTTTAAAATGCGGACAATGATATCTTTCTAGGAGAATTGTTCAAATGAATGACAAAATGTTTGCTTGAAATAAATTATGTAAAGCTTCAAGCACAGCACCTGGAATAAATTAAGTATTCATCGAATGAGAGCAATTATTGAGCTCCCATTGTGTACACAATACTAGGTATCATGGGGAATCAGGTAAGTGTATAAACTAATCCTTCCCTCTTAAGACACTTAAGGCTAGTTTCAGTTGTGTCCTGAATTTGTTGCTCCAGATGGAGTGAAGTGAAAATTTTGTCCCTTCACTTGCCCAGGTAATGAATCCAGCTTGGCAGATGAGGGTTGTCATTCCTGGCAGGGACAATGTCACAGGTTTCTGGCATCAAGATTGACCTGATATATGATCAATTCAGTTGAAGTTTCCAGTGGTGGTTTGGAAAGGCCAGACTATCAGTGTGATGCTTGTGTGGGAAGGAAAAAGTGAAACAGACCCTCAGGGTTTACTGGGTGAGCTGAGTGAGCCGTGGACAGTGGGAGTGGGTAAAACAAATTGGAATTCCTTAGAACTTTCTTTTCACATCATCAGAAGGCTTTGTGGGGACAAGTATCTATTTTCAAAGACAATAATTCACAGTGATATCCAAACCTTTTCTTTCTTTCTCTTTTAACACTGGTGTACTCTTCTCCCTCTTTCTTACGCTAGCACGCTCATTTTGTGACTTGTAAAGATAACTATGTAACTCATTTTGGTTGGCTCAATGCAGTGTTTGTTTTTTTTTTTTTTAAGCTGTGAACTTGTATTAAGATTCTAAGCACCCTGGGCATTTTATAAATGTTTTGTGGACTTAATGGACAGTAGGTAATGGCTGCTTTGAACATTTTCTAGGCTAACAGGCCAGTGGCTGATTTCTATGATGTACAGCCCTTGGGACTTTGCCACAGGTTGGAGTAGATGTAGAACTAATTTCTGTGGGAAACTTCGCTGCTTTTCTTGGCCCCCCTCTAGGTGGAGGTTCAGTGGATTTTCATGCTGGCTCCAGTCCTGATTAGGCTCCTTAACTTGGCAAAAGAGGACACTGGCCCTACCTTCCACTTGGTTTGTGGCCAAAGCATATTCAGTCTTCCCTTATTGGGAACAATGGATTATCTTAAACCTCAGACTTTTGCCTGATAACTCCAAACTCTGCAGCTCTATTCTTATCAGAAGCTTGTTTTAAAGAAATAATGTTCAAGGAGGATGACTTGAAGGATAAGCCATTCATCTGTTTCTCTATATTCTAAATATTATCCTAGAGCCAAAGGATATCATCCAATGCGGGCAGACTTGGACAGCGTTGTCTTGGTCTTTCAAGCAATTCATTTTGAGGAGTTGGAATTTGTCTATTCTGTGGGCTTCCCAGGTGGCGCTAGTGGTAAAGAACCCACCTGCCAACGTAGGAAATGTAATGAGATGTGAATTCAGTCCCTGGGTTGGAAAGATCCCTGGAGGAGGGCATGGCAGTCTACTCCAGCATTCTTGCCTGGAGAATCCCATGGACAGAGGAGCCTGGTGGGCTGTATTCTAGAGAGTCGCGAAGAGCTGGACACGACTGAAGTGACTTAGCACACACACATTAGTCTATACTGAAGAAGAGCCCCTTGAAACCTGCTGTTGTATTCACTGTGGGTCATTGTTGCAGGTGGAATTCCTTCCAATGCACTACACTGGGGCCCGAAGAAAATACTCCCTGGTTTTAGTATCAATACAAGCTGTGCTTCATCTGGGAACCTGTTTTTACCTTTTAGAAACCAGCAGACTTGTAACCAGTATTACCCTCCGTGTATTTGCCCTGGGAAGCACACTGTCAAATTTGTGTCTCTCTGCTTAGCATTGTGTCTTGTTGTTCAGTCACTAAGTCGTGCCCGACTCTTTGCGACCCCATGGACTGCAACATACCAAGCTTCCCTGTCTTTCACTATCTCCTGGACTTTGCTCAAGCATTCTGTCTTACTCCCTGCTTTTCTTTCATTTGTCTGCTTTATTTTCTCTTCAATTCAGTCCTCTCATTGAAACAAAACTCTAGTTATACCATATGGATATATGTAACTGGTACAAATCCCTTTATAAGCAGATAAGGGCAGGTCTAAATTTGTAAAAGCCTCCTCTCCCTCCATGAAGGTCAGCATGGTATGTGGAAAATTCCAGAGGAAAAAGCAAAGGGGAGGTATTCTCCTTAGAGAACAAAGGTCAGCATCTGTTTGCATCTTAATTCTGCAGAACTCTCCTCTCTCACTGGCTCCATGCAATACCGTCCAGCCACAGGGTTTAGTTTTCTCAGGACGTCATGGCAGATGTTCCAGAAATGGAAGATGGGGCTCGGTGACCAGAAATGCAGTCACACTGGGTGGAGATTGTGGTCACAAACAAAGCCAAACATGTCTTTTGTCAAGACCCTATGTTCCCAGCCTGTCTCGCCTCTTAGCAGACCAGCAGCTGTTCTGAACACCCCTCACCACTCGCTCTCCCCACCCCACAGCATGACACAGCCTCCAGAGTTCCATGTACCTCTGGGGCCCTGCTTGTATCTGATTTTACAGATCTCTATCTTTATATCACCCACAAAGAGAGAGGAGGGCCAGCGAGCTCTGTAAAATCTTGATGAGAATTGGGGATGTATCTGGAATGACCCCTAGGAGAAGTCATGGACTCCTTAAGCTGAAGATGTCTTCCTCAGCCATGGCCTGTCCTCTTGATGTGTCCTCACTCCTCATGCTCTGCGCCCTTTTCTCAGCCAATAGCAGTCTTCCCAATGAGTCCTTGGCATTCTGTCCACACCACTAACAGTTGCCGCTTCACACCTGGAATTATGGCAGCCTTAGGCCTGGAGCTTGGCCCTTAAATTCTGCTCTCCCTGTAGTTAGGCTGTTTCATTCGTGCATGGTTCCACTCCAGCTAGATTGTAAGCTTCTAGAGAATAGCACCGGAGAAGGCGATGGCACCCCACTCCAGTACTCTTGCCTGGAAAATCCCATGGATGGAGGAGCCTGGTGGGCTGCAGTCCATGGGGTCACGAAGAGTCGGACACGACGGAGCGACTTCACTTTCACGCATTGAAGAAGGCAATGGCAACCCACTCCAGTGCTCTCGCCTGGAAAATCCCATGGACAGAGGAACCTGGTGGGCTGCAGTCCATGGGGTCGCTAAGAGTCGGACACAACTCAGAGACTTCACTTTCACTTTTCACTTTCATGCACTGGAGAAGGAAATGGCAACCCACTCCAGTATTCTTGCCTGGAGAGTCCCAGGGACGGGGGAGCCTGGTGGCCTGCCATCTATGGGGTCACACAGAGTCAGACACGACTGAAGCGACTTAGCAGCAGCAGCAGCAGCAGAGAACAGCACAGACCTCCTAGCCTTGGTCTTTCATCTCTCACAAACATTCACATGATTCTGAGCACCACTGGGTACTCAAAAGTTTCTCTTCCTTCTCTCCTGTTCTACACTTCCTGTTCCTCTTGCTGTTCCTTCTATTTGTGGGGCTCTGTTTTAATCAGTTTTGTGGTGGTAACAAGTAACCTCCAAACCTCAGTGGCTTAGAAAACAGATTTGTTTCCATGTCGTGAGCACTCGAGGTCAGCTATGGCTCTGCTCCCTCTGCCTTCTCATCAGGGACCCCAGCCAAAGGCAAAGCCCTCATTTGAGATGAACCATGGCTGAAAGAAAGAGCAGGGAAACTGGGGGAAACTCTTGTTGCCCCTAAAGCTTTTCTTCTGTCATTTCCATTCACATCCCATTGACTCAAGAAAGTGACACAGGCCACTGACATAGGTGACAATGTGAACCTCACCTGTAGGAAAGCGCTTAAGCCACATGGCAACGGTGAGATGTGTGATCATGTTTCAAGAAAGGGAGCCGAGAGTTGGGAGCAATGACACCTTTTACCACCGAATGCTCTTAGGTACTTGGTCCTGCCGGGAGCATCACATAAGGCAACGTGTGTCCATCTGCAGGGTCACCTTTAGAGAGCGAGCGTGTGGTGGTAGTTTGAGAGTCAGAGAGAGTACAGTACGTACCAGCTTGAAGGCAGCCCTGTTTGAGCATCACTTTTTCCCCAACATACTTCTTTTCTGGAATAAGCTAGTTTCAGTTTGATTTCTGTCCTTTTTATCAGGAGTACTGATCTGTGTGGTGGATATGACATTTGGATGCTTTTCTAAAAATGCCACTTCTGCTCCAGATCTGTTAACATAGCTTTTGTTTAAAAAAATTCCTTTCTTCTTTCCAAAAGTATTTACTGAGCAGAAAAATGTGCCAGGTACATTGTTAGATCTGGAAATAACAATTGTAGCTCATTATCTGAAGCAAGTTGTCCTTCAAGTTTTTCCAATTTTTGTTTAGTGTAAAAAAAATATTACACTGAGTTTCTCTTCAAAAACTCTTTAACAATGTATTTTTTCTGTTTTGTTTTCACCTAGTGTTCCTTTAATATGCAGGATAGTTTTCCATGGTTATAATCATAGTGTAGCTCAATTTTAGAATTCTGTTTTTGCTCTTAACATGAAATTGTAAGGTCTTCATATTCATAACATTAAATTTCTGTTTCTCAGCATGATTGACGTTTTGGGGCCTGTGTTATTCATCGTAGCATGTTTAGCAGGATCTCTGGCCTCTTCTCATTAGATCACATGGAATTCATCCTCCATCCGCAGCTCAGACAACAGAAAATGTCTTCAGACACTGCCAAATGTTATTTGCAGGGGCAAAATTGTCCCCACTTGAGATCTATTGCTGTGTAAGACTCCTTTGACTTAACGCTGTAATTTTTTTTTTTTTTTTTTTTGATTTTGACTGTGCTGGGTCTTTGCTGCTGCATGTGGACTTGTTCTAGTTATGGTAAACTAGAGGTTGTGAACTGTGGGGTTGTACTGTGCTGTGCTTTTCGCTCAATCGTGTCCAACTCTTTGCGACCTTATGGACTATAGCCTGCCAGGCTCCTCTGTCCATGGGGATTCTCCAGGCAAGAATACTGGAGTGGGTTGCCATGCCTTCCTCCAGGGGATCTTCCTGACCCAGGAATTGAACTGGGGTCTCCTGCATTGCAGGCGATTCTTTACCAGCTGAGCTACCTGGGAAGCCTGAACAGGGGCTGCTGTCTAGTTACAGTGCTCAGGCTTCTGACTGTGGTGGCCTCTCTTGTTGTCCAGCATAGGCTTAGTAGTCCTGTGGCATGTGGGATCTTCTTGGACCAGGGATCGAACCCATGTTCCCTGCATTGGCAGGCAGATTCTTAACTTCTGGAACACCAGGGGAGTTTGAAACGGTAATTTTCTTAATCAACTTTTATGTTTGGACATTTAGATTACTCCCAATTTATTGATGATACAAATAATGCAGAAATAAATAATTTATACTGTACCTTCTTATTTTATAAAATTTTTTTCCTGAGAATAAATTCATCAAGGTCAGGAGGTGGTAACACTTTTAGGGCTTTGATATTTATTGCCAAGTTGCTTTTCTAAGAATCCCACCAATCTCCCCTATGAGGTACAATTAATGAATGTAATCGTTTCCCTGGCCTCTTGCTAATACAGAGTCTAATATGTTGTAATTTCAATGCAATTTCAGCTTCATGTGAAGAAAGGAATCTAGAATTTGGAGTCAAACTGGTCTGGATCAAAACCCAACATTAGCACTGATAGCATGTTGACCTCAGTGAGTTTCTCAATCTCTCAGCCCTGATGGCCTCTTTGTAAAATCAGTATAACAATCCATACCTTGCAGGGTTGTTATGTTCAAAAGAAGCTATTAACTGTCATTGTCCATTATCGCCTTGGATGCTCAGAATACCTCTCCCTATGGAGTAGTCACTGGAAAGTATCACTCTTGTTTTTTGAAGGCTGGAGAGGGGAAGGAATGTACCGGGATCACACAGGAGATTTGTGCTTCCCACAGAGGTGGAGGTTCATTGCATCAGAGAGGTTGTTGCTTCATTTTGACCATCTGTACCTGCTTCCCCAGTGCCTGCACCTGGAGGCTGTGGGGGCCATCAGAGAAAGGGGTGGCAGAGATTACTGTCTGATACCTGAAATTATAGGAGTGGTAGGCAGAAACGACAAGACTGACGGTTGAGCTGGGTGGAAACCTATAATAAAGGCTGTGGGTGTACCCAGGAGGCTGGGAGTACTGGGGCCCATAGGGTTAAGTGTAGAAAGCTTTATAGGGACTTAGGATGACTGCAGGTGAGCGCTCTGGAGGTAGAGGCTTGTGGTTAATGAGTGTGTCGGTTAATGGGGACAAGGAGGAGCCAGGACGAATGAGGAGCCCAAGCCAGCACTGAGGGTAGCAGGAGGGTGCTTAGGAGCAAATAGTGAGGGGGTGAAGGAGGGCAGGGAGGGTGGGGCACAGGTAGAGTAAGGACACGGTGACAGGAGTGGCCCTGCATCCTGTCCTGATGTTGCCGTGGGAGTGTTTGGACTAAGCATTTGTAAAGGACTTGGTGGGTGGCTGAATGGACCAGAAATCTGATTTGGGCCCATAATAGCAGTATTATTTTTTAAACTATATTCCTTTGCATAATTAAAAACAAATTACTTATTTTTTGGCTGTGCTGGGTGTTCAGTGATGCATGTGGGCTTCCTCTAGTTGCAGCAAGCGAGGGCTGCTCTCCGGTTGCCGTGTGTGGGCTTCTCCTTGCAGTGGTTTCTCTTGTGGTGGAGCACAGGCTCTAGGTGTATGGCTTTGAAGCACATGGGCTCAGTAGTTGCCATGTGGCATGTGGGATCTTAATTCCCAGACCAGGGATCGAACTTGTGTCCCCTGAACTGACAGGCAGATTTCTAACTGGACCACCAGGGCAGTCCACAGCAGTATTCTTGATGAAGGTGACAGAAATATAACGTGTACAACTTTTTTCCAAATTGGAGCGTAGTTGATTTACAATGCTTCAGATGTACAACAAAGTGGCTTCCCAGGTGGCACTAGTGGGACAGAATCTGCCTGCCAATACACGACGCGTTAAGAGATGAGGGTTTGATCCCTGGGTCCGGAAGATTCCCTTGGAGGAAGGCATGGCAACCCACTCCAATGTTCTTGCCAGGAAAATCCTATGGACAGAGGAGCCTGGTGGGCTACACTCCACGGGGTCACAAAGAGTCTGACATGACTGAAGCGACTTAACATGCACACATGCACGTAAAGCAGAGTAATTCAGTTAGTTTTTAGGTTATTTTCCATTTTGGGTTATTATAAGATATTGAATATAGTTCCCTGTGCTGTACAGTAGGTCCTTGATGTTACCTATTTTATATATGTGGTTTAGTTGCTAAGTAGTGTCCTACTCTTGCTATGGACTGTAGCCTGCCAGGTTCCTCTGTCCATGGGATTTCCCAGGCTAGAATAACTGGAGTGGGTTGCCATTTCCTTCTCCAGGGGATCTTTCCAACCCAGGGATCAAACCTGGGTCTCCTTCATTGCAGGCAGGCTCTTTACTGACTGAACCACCAGAGGAGCCCATTTTTATATATAGTAGTATGTATCTGTTAATCTTAAACTCCTCATTTGTGCCTGCTTCCAATATGTAAAGTCCATGGGGTTGCAGAGAGTCGGACATGACTGAGCAACTTCACTTTCCCTTTTCACTTTCATGCATTGGAGAAGGAAATGGCAACCCACTGCAGTGTTCTTGCCTGGAGAATCCCAGGGATGGCTGAGCCTGGTGGGCTGCCGTCTATGGGGTCGCACAGAGTTGGACACGACTGAAGTGATTTAGCAGCAGCTGCCAATGTGTAAAACCTTAAGCAAAAAGAAAATACTACTATTTGTAGTTCCTTGAAGTTGGAAAAAATTGCCCTGTCACCTAGCAATTCAACTCTTAGGTATGTGAACCTCAAAATGGAGAACAGAGGCTCAGATAAAAACGTGTATGTACATGTTTATAGTAGCACTACTCACAATAGCCACAAGGTGGAAATAACTCAGTTGTCCATTAATGGATGAGTGGACAAACCAAATGTGGTATATACATATAATGGAATGTTATCCAGCCACAAGAAGGAAAGACTCTGATACACACTATGTGGATGAACCTTGAAGACTTTCTGCTATGTGAAAGAAGCCAGAGACAAAAGTCACACGTTGTATGATTCTGTTTACACAACATTGCGAATGTGCTAAATGCCACTAAAACATGTACTTTATAGTGGTTAATTCTATGTTGTGTGAATGTCACCTCCTAAAGGGTCACTCCCACAGCTTTAGAAAGGACAGACACATGTCTGGTCCTTAGCAACAGCCAGAAACAGGGGCTGCAAGGCCATTAGGAGGCTTCCCTGTGCTGCTTTCCATGCATCCGTGGCGGGCTCTCACCCTTTGTGCAGGGAATGCGGCAGCTGATGGCACCAAGGTGCCTGAGCATGGCGGCCTCCCTATCTCTCCTTCTCTGTGACGATGTTTCTTATTGACCCAACATCCATCATCCGCTTACTCCTGAGCCATTCAAATACAGAGGAGAGAGGGTCATAAAAGCCTGCAGGGGATGGTGAACAGGAGGCACCAACAATGCTGGGGTAAGACCAACTCTGGGGCCCAAACACAGATTAGATTTCAAGGGAACATAAAAAGATCTTGCCAAATAAGCCCACTTCACAAATGTATTAGGAATATTCAAAGTAAGCGCCACCTTTCTGAGGAGCGCCTCCTCCTAGCTCTTGCTTCCCGGCTAAGTTATTAGCACGAGTGATTTTCCTCCCTGTGTGCATCCTGCTCTGCTGCACCATCATTGTCCAGTGGGCTCCCTGCCAGCACCCCTTTTTTCTTTTGTCATCCTCCCCACAGTCCACATTTCACAAAACATCAGCCATAAAAGATAATTGGACCATGCCACACCTTTCCCCAGACCCTTCAATGCCTCCCCAGCATTTAGAATTAAATCAGACCATGGACGAGGGTGTGTAACTCTGTACCTCAGTGGCTGTCAACCCTGCTTAAGCTTTTGAATCACCTGGAGTGTGTTTAAACATGCTGATGCCCCAGCTCTCCACAAACCAATTGAAGCAGAGTGAGAAGATGAGAGCCCGGGCAGGAATATTTTCTAGATTGTATCTTTGCAGCCAGAGTTGAGAACTGCTGCTTTATGTGGTCTCATAGCTGCCTGCTTTTCTGAATTCTTCTTCATCACTATCCCTTTCATTTCCACACTCCTGCCACATTGGCCCTCTTTCAGTTTCTCAAGCCCAGATAAGCTCATCCTGACCCCAGGGGCACTTAACCTGGAATGCCTAACCCTTGCGTCTTCTCTTGATTGGCTCCTCCTTGCGTTTCAGATCAGATCAGATCAGATCAGTCGCTCAGTCGTGTCCGACTCTTTGCGACCCCATGAACTGCAGCACGCCAGGCCTCCCTGTCCATCACCAGCTCCCGGAGGTCACTCAGACTCGCATCCATCGAGTCAGTGATGCCATCCAGCCATCTCATCCTCTGTCGTCCCCTTCTCCTCCTGCCCTCAATCCCTCCCAGCATCAGAGTCTTCTCCAATGAGTCAACTCTTCGCATGAGGTGGCCAAAATACTGGAGTTTCAGCTTTAGCATCATTCCTTCTAAAGAAATTCCAGGATTGATCTCCTTCAGAATGGACTGGTTGGATCTTCTTGCAGTCCAAGGGACTCTCAAGAGTCTTCTCCAACACCACAGTTCAAAAGCATCAATTCTTCGGTGCTCAGCCTTCTTCACAGTCCAGCTCTCACATCCATACATGAACACAGGAAAGACCATAGCCTTGACTAGGCGAACCTTTGTTGGCAAAGTAATGTCTCTGCTTTTGAATATGCTATCTAGGTTGGTCATAACTTTCCTTCCAAGGAGCAAGCGTCTTTTAATTTCATGGCTACAGTCACCATCTGCAGTGATTTGGGAGCCCAGAAAAACAAAGTCTGACACTGTTTCCACTGTTTCTCCATTTATTTCCCATGTAGTGATGGGACCAGATGCCATGATCTTCGTTTTCTGAATGTTGAGCTTTAAGCCAACCTTTTCACTCTCCACTTTCACTTTCATCAAGAGGCTTTTTAGCCCCTCTTCACTTTCTGCCATAAGAGTGGTGTCATCTGCATACCTGAGGTTATTGATATTTCTCCCAGCAATCTTGATTCCAACTTGTGTTTCTTCCAGTCCAGCATTTCTCATGATGTACTCTGCATATAAGTTAAATAAACATGGTGACAATATGCAGCCTTGACGTATCCTTTTCCTATTTGGAACCAGTCTGTTGTTCCATGACCAGTTCTAACTGTTGCTTCCTGACCTGCATACAGATTTCTTAAGAGGCAGATCAGGTGGTCTGGTATTCCCATCTCTTTCAGAATTTTCCATAGTTTATTGTGATCCACACAGTCAAAGGCTTTGGCATAGTCAATAAAGCAGAAATAGATGTTTTTCTGGAACTCTCTTGCTTTTTCCATGATCCAGCGGATGTTGGCAATTTGATCTCTGGTCCCTCTGCCTTTTCTAAAACCAGCTTGAACATCAGGAAGTTCACGGTTCACATATTGCTGAAGCCTGGCTTGGAGAATTTTGAGCATTACTTTACTAGCGTGTGAGATGAGTGCAATTGTTCGGTAGTTGGAGCACTCCTTGGCATTGCCTTTCTTTGGGATTGGGATGAAAACTGACCTTTTCCAATCTTGTGGCCACTGCTGAGTTTTCCAAATTTGCTGGCATATTGAGTGTAGCACTTTCACAGCATCATCATTCAGGACTTGGAATAGCTCCACTGGAATTCCATCACCTCCACTAGCTTTGTTCGTAGTGATGCTTTCTAAGGCCCATTTGACTTCACATTCCAAGATGTCTGGCTCTAGGTCAGTGATCACATCATCATGATTATCTAGGTCTTGAAGCTCTTTTTTGTACAGTTCTTCTGTGTATTCTTGCCACCTCTTCTTAATATCTTCTGCTTCTGTTAGGTCCACACCATCTCTGTCCTTTATCGTGCCCATCTTTGCATGAAATGTTCCTTTGGTATCTCTGATTTTCTTGAAGAGATCCCTAGTCTTTCCCATTCTGTTGTTTTCCTCTATTTCTTTGCATTGATCACTGAAGAAGGCTTTCTTATCTGTTCTTGCTATTCTTTGGAACTCTGCATTTAGATGTTTATATCTTTCCTTTTCTCCTTTGCTTTTCGCTTCTCTTCTTTTCACAGCTATTTGTAAGGCCTCCCCAGACAGCCATTTTGCTTTTTTGCATTTCTTTTCCATGGGGATGGTCTTGATCCCTGTCTCCTGTACAATGTCACGAACCTCATTCCATAGTTCATCAGGCACTCTATCTATCAGATCTAGTCCCTTAAATCTATTTCTCACTTCCACTGTATAATCATAAGGGATTTGATTTAGGTCATACCTGAATGGTCTAGTAGTTTTCTCTACTTTCTTCAATTTCAGTCTGAATTTGGCAATAAGGAGTTCATGGTCCGAGCCACAGTCAGCTCCTGGTCTTGTTTTTGCTGATTGTATAGAGCTTCTCCATCTTTGGCTGCAAAGAATATAATCGATCTGATTTCGGTGTTGACCATCTGGTGATGTCCATGTATAGAGTCTTGTCTTGTGTTGTTGGAAGAGGGTATTTGCTATGACCAGTGCATTTTCTTGGCAAAACTCTATTAGTCTTTGCCCTGCTTCATTCCATATTCCAAGGCCAAATTTGCCTGTCACTCCAGGTGTTTCTTGAATTCCTACTTTTGCATTCCAGTCCCCTATAATGAAAAGGACATCTTTTTTGGGTGTTAGTTCTAAAAGGTCTTGTAGGTCTTCATAGAACCTTTCAACTTCAGCTTCTTCGGCGTTACTGGTTGGGGCATAGATTTGGATTACTGTGACATTGAATGGTTTGCCTTGGAAACGAACAGAGATCATTCTGTCATTTTTGAGATTGCATCCAAGTACTGCATTTCGGACTCTTTTGTTGACCATGATGGCCACTCCATTTCTTCTGAGGGATTCCTGCCCACAGTAGTAGATATAATGGTCATCCGAGTTAAATTCACCCATTCCAGTCCATTTTAGTTCGCTAATTCCTAGAATGTCAACATTCACTCTTGCCATCTCTTGTTTGACCACTTCCAATTTGCCTTGATTCATGGACCTGACATTCCAGGTTCCTATGCAATATTGCTCTTTACAGCATCGGACTTTGCTTCTATCACCAGACACATCCACAGCTGGGTATTCTTTTTGTTTTGGCTCTATCCTTTCATTCTTTCTGGAGTTATTTCTCCACTGATCTCCAGTAGCATATTGGGCCCCTACTGACCTGGGGAGTTTCTCTTTCAGTATCCTATCATTTTGTCTTTTCATACTGTTCATGGGGTTCTCAAGGCAAAAATACTGAAGTGGTTTGCCATTCCCTTCTCCAGCGGACCACACCCTGTCATATCTCTCCACCATGACCCGCCCATCCCAGGTTGCCCCTCGGGCATGCGTTTCAGATCTCTGCTCAAATTTCACCTTCTCAGAAAGTCCTTCTAATCCTCTGATCATTTTTTTTTTTAAGTTATCTCCACAATTTTCTTCCCAGTTGCTTTCTAGAGAGTCACCTTATTGTCCTCTCTTCACAGCACTTGTCACCATCTGAAACTTAAAAGAAGCCTGTTCATATCCTGTCTCATAAGAATGTCAATTCCATGAGAAAAGGGACCTTTGAGAACAGTTTCTGAAATTTAAACTACAATGGAACCCTTGCGTCCCAGTATCCATGTCATTTCGACCTGGGTTGTTCATACGGCTGTTGAGCACTTTATATAGGGCTAATGCAAACTGAGATATGTTATAAGCATAAAATACACACCCGATGTTTTAAAGACTTAGTATAAAAAAATAAATGTAAAATATCATTTCAATAGTTAAAATTTTCTTAATTGAAGTAATTTACGAAGTTGTGTTTCAAGTGTGCAGCAAAGTAATTCAGTTATATATGAATTACTTCCCAGGTGGCTTCCCAGGTGGTACAGTGTTAAAGAATCCACCTGCTGATGCAAGAGACATGGGTTTGAACCTTAGATTGGGAAGATCCCCTGGAGCAGGAAATGGTGAACTACGCCAGTATTTTTGCCTGGAAAATTCCATGGACAGAGGAGCCTAGTGAGCTACAGTTCATGGGGTTGCAAAGAGTTGGACATAGCTGCGTAACAGAGCATACACACACACATATACACTTTTTTAGATTTTCCATTATAGATTATTACAAGACATTGAGTATAGTTTCCTGTGCTATACAGTAGGTCTTTGTTGGTTATCTTTTTTTATACATAGTAGTGTGTATATTTTAACCCCAAACTCCTAATGTATCCCTCTCTCCCCCTCCCCCTTTGGTAACTCTTAAGTTTGTTTTCTATGTCTGTGAGTCTATTTCTGTTTTAGAAATAAATTCATTTGTACTTTTAAAAAATTCCACATATAAGCAAATCATGTATTTGTCTTTTTCTGTCTGACTTGCTTCACTTTATATGATAATCTCTAGGTCCTTCCATATTGCAGAAGATGATATTATTTCATTCTTTTTTATGGCTAAGTAATATTCCATTTGTATGTATACCACATCTTATTTATCCATTCATCGGTAGTTTTAAAAATTTTATTACATGTTTAATCATATTTTTGTATATTGGATGAACTAAAACATTAAAATTAATTTCACCTGTTTATATTTTGTGTAATGTGGTTATTAGAAAATTTAAAATTATGTGTGGGTCATCTTAAATTTCTGTTGGACAAAGGGCAGTTCACTTTGCAGTGATGTGTTCCCCACTAGCCCACACAATTTGGTAGTCCTATTCTTGGAGTTTCTGTTCCAGGAATGTTTAGTGACCCTCACTGGTTCCCATTTCTGCAGACAACATCCCATGGAGTTGCCAAGTTAATGACCCTTATTACCATGGTTTGAGAAGTCTCCTTGCTTCTCTTTTTTTCCCTCCCTTCTTTGCCATTCAGTTCAGTTCAATTCAGTCGTGTCTGACTTCTGCGACCCCATGAACTGCAGCACGCCTGGCCTCCCTGTCCATCAACAACTCCTGGAGTTCACCCAAACTCTTGTCCATCGAGTTGGTGATGCCATCCAGCTATCTCATCCTCTGTCGTCCCCTTCTCCTCCTGACCCCCAATCCCTCTCAGCATCAGAGTCTTTTCCAATGAGTCAACTCTTTGCATGAGGTGGCCAAAGTACTGGAATTTCAGCTTTAGCATCATTCCTTCCAAAGAAATCCCAGGGCTGATCTCCTTCAGAATGGACTGGTTGGATCTCCTTGCAGTCCAAGGGACTCTCAAGAGTCTTCTCCAACACCACAGTTCAAAAGCATCCGTTCTTCGGCTCTCAGCTTTCTTTATGGACGAACTCTCACATCCATACATGACTACGACTACTGGAAAAACCATAGCTTTGACCAGATGGGCCTTTGTCGGCAAGGTAATGTCTCTGCTTTTTAATATGCTGTCTAGGTTGGTCATAGCTTTACTTTCAGGGAGCAGGTGTCTTTTAGTTTCATGACTGCACTCACTGTCCTCAGTGATTTTGGAGCCCAAGAAAATAAAATCTGTCCCTGTTTCCACTTTTTCCCATTCTATTTGTCATGAAGTGATGGGACTGGATGCCATTATTTTAGTTTTGTTAATGTTGAGTTTCAAGCCAGCTTTTTCATGCTCCTCTTTTACCCTCATCAAGAGACTCTTTGGTTTTTCTTTACTTTCTGCCATTAGAGTGGTGTCATCTGCATATCTGAGGTTGTTGATATTTCTTCCAACAGTCTTGATTCCAGCTCCTGATGCATCCAGCCTGACATTTTGTATGATATAGCCTTGTCATACTCCTTTCCCAATTTTGAACCAGCCAGTTGTTCCATGTCTGGTTCTGACACACAGGTTTCTTAAGAGACAGGTAAGGTGGTCTAGTATTCCCATCTCTAAGAATTTTCCACAGTTTGTTGTGATCCACACAGTCAAAGGCTTTAGGTAGTCAGTGAAGCAGAAGTAGATGTTTTCCTGGAACTTCCTTGCTTTCTCCATGATCCAACAGATGTTGGTAATATGATGTCTGGTTCTTCTGTCTCTTTGAAACCCAGCTGGTACATCTGGAAATTCTTGGTTCACATACTACTAAAACCTAGCTTGAAGAATTTTGAGCATTACCTTGCTAGCATGTGAAATGAGTATAATTGTATGGTGGTTTGAACATTCTTTGGCATTGCCCTTCTTAGGGATTGGGATGAAAACTGATCTTTTCAGTCCTGTGGCCACTGCTGAGTTTTCCAAATTTGCTGACATATTGAGTGCAGCACTTTCACAGCATCATCGTTTAAGATTTGAAATAGGTAGAATTTCAACACCTCCACTATCTTTGTTTGTAGTGATGCTTCCTAAGGCCTACTTGGCTTCACATTCTAGGATGTCTGACTCTAGATGGGTGACCACACCATCGTGGTTATCCAGGTCATTAAGATCTTTCTTGTATAGTTCTTCTGTGTGTTCTTGCCACCTGTTCTTAATCTCTTTTGCTTCTGTTAGATCATTACCATTTCTATCCTTTATTGAGTCCATCCTTGCATGAAATCTTTACCTGATAGCTCCAATTTTCTTGAAGAGGTCTCTAGTCTTTCCCATTCTATTCTTTCCCTCTATTTCTTTTCACTGCTCATTTAAGAAAATCTTATCTCTTCTTGCTATTCTCTGGTACTCTGCATTCATTTGGGTATATCTTTCCCTTTATCCCTTGCCTTTTGCTTCTCTTCTTTTCCCAGGAACCACTTTGCCTTCTTGGATTTCTTTTTCTTTGGGATGGTTTTGTTCACTGCCTCCTATACAATGTTACAAACCTCTGTTCCTGGTTTTTCAGGCACTCTGTCTACCAGATCTAATCCCCTGAATCCATTTGTCACCTCCATTGTATAATCACGGAGAAGGCAATGGCACCCCACTCCAGTACTCTTGCTTGGAAAATCCCGTGGACGGAGGAGCCTGTTAGCCTGCAGTCCATGGGGTCGCTAAGAGTCGGACAGGACTGAGTGACACTTCACTTTCACTTTTGACTCTCATGCATTGGAGGAGGAAATGGCAACCCACTCCAGTATTCTTGCCTGGAGAATCCCAGGGACGGGGGAGCCTGGTGGGCTGCCATCTATGGGGTTGCACAGAGTCGGACACGACTGAAGTGACTTAGCATAGCATAGCATTGTATAATCATAAGGGATTTAATTTAGGTCATACCTGAATGGTCTAGTGGTTTTCCCTACTTTCTTCAATTTAAGCCTGAAATTTGCAATAAGGAGCTCATGGTCTGAGCCACAGTCAGCTCCAGGTCTTGTTTCTGCTGACTGTATAGAGCTTCTCCATCTTTGGCTGCAAAGAACATAATCAGTCTGATTTTGGTATTGACCATCTGGTGATGTACATGTGTAGAACCATCTCTTGTGTTGTTAGAAGAGTGTGTTCTGTGACTAGTGTGTTCTCTTGACAAAATTCTGTTAAACTTTGCCTTGCTTTTATTCTAGCTATATCTCTTGACTTCCTACTTTTGCATTCCAATCCCCTATGATGAAAGGACATCTTTTTTTGTGTGTTAGTTCTAGAAAGTGTTGTAGGTCTTCAGCACCAGTGGTTGGGGCATAGACTTGAATTACTGTGATGTTGAATAGTTTGCTTTGGAATCAGACTGAGATTTTTCTGTTTTTTTTTTTTTTTTGAAATTGTACCCAAGTACTGCATTTCAGACTCTCTTGCTGATTATGAAAGCTACTCCATTTCTTCTAAGGGATTCTTGCCCACAGTAGTGGATATAATGGTCATCTGAATTAAATTTTCTCATTCCTGTCCATTTTAGTTTACTGATTCCTAAAATGTCAGTGTTCAATGTTAGCATCTCCTGCTTGACTATGTGCAATTTACCTTGATTTATGGAACTAACATTCCAGGTTCCTATGCAAAATTGTTCTTTACAGCATCAGACTTTACTTTCACCACCAGACACATCTACAACAAAGTGTTGTTCCCATTTTGTCTCAGCTGCTTCATTCTTACTGGAGCTATTAGTAATTGCCTTTCGCTCTTCCCCAGTAGCATGTTGGACACCTTCTGACTTGTGGGTCTCATCTATAGGCATCATATCTCTGCCTTTTCATGCTGTTCATGGGGTTCTCCAGGCAAAAATACTGGAGTTGGTTGCCTTTTCTTTCTCCAGTGGACAATGTTTTGTCAGAACTCTTCTCTATGACCTGTCTGTCTTGGGTGGCCCTGCCTGGCATGGCTCCTAGCTTCATTGAGTTACACAAGCCCTTTCACCATGGCAAGGCTGTGATCCATGAAGGGGTGTGTAGTGATTTTGTTTAAGGTGACCAGGGAGATGGTTGGAGAGTCCACACTCAAATGCAAAAGTTAATAAGGTGTATAAAATATGAAGTAATGTACAAGCCACAGCCCCTTTGTTCAGATGACCTACATTATCAGTGGGTAGCCAAGGCATAAAAACAGAAAAGGACGTTGCAATACGTATGCTTCATAACATGAGGGGAGGAGAGATCCCAGGGAGCTGTGGGCTGGGGCTGGTGCTCAAAGTAGACTCCCAGCTAGTAGGAGGCTTGAATGGAGAACTCTTTAAACAACTAATTTGTCATCCTCCCAAGCTTCATTGTGATCCAGAACCATAGGACAGTGGTTTGTCCAGGTTTAGACAGCTCTCAGAGTTGGTCATCTTAGCATACAGATAATCCCAAGGATGTGAGTCAAGTCCAGTATTAGAATCCTTACATTGCCAGGCTGATTGGACTTGTATGTTTATGAAAAACCAGGAAATAAACCCATTCATTCATTTTACAAGGACACTTAGAGAACCTGCTTTGTATCAGGCACTGTAAATTTAAAGTTGACCGAGACACACAGTCGCTTGGTGCCACAAAGAGCAGTCCTCTGAGAACAGGATAGAATGGAAAGATGGAAGATAGAATGGACCGGGGCCCCCATGGAATTGCTGAGCCTCTGAATATGCCAATCTTGCAGTTTGCTCTGTGTTTGATCTTATTATAAGGCATTATTAGTCAAGGTTCCTGTTGCTTGGAGCTGAAAATATCCTAATAGATTGGACCAGCATTCTTGAGGAGGCATTTCTACTCCTGACTGGTGTCCCTGGGCGAGTTTATCACATCACTTCAAGATCCCCACTGCCTCTGAGTGAGACAAGCTATAGAAAGGTACAGAATTAGATAAGAAAGATGAAGATGAGGTTTTCCTTGGGACATTCACTTTCCACCAATCCCTTTCCTATCTCCCAGCTCCTTAGCGCCTCCATTCTTCCTGTCCTACGTATCCAGCTTAGATACCATTTCCTGCCATTTCAGGATCACTCTTGCTAGTGTCTTAAAACCCCATCCCACCTTAGTTTTACCGTCAGCTATCTTTGTATGTTCATGCTTTCCAACATCAAATACATACTTGGGACTGGTCAGCAATTATACCATGTCTCTCTTGTCAACTGTTCTCACATTCTCCAAGGATAATTTAAATCCTTTACTGTCACAAACTTCCATTTCACTTTTCAATATCTCCTATGTTGCTAAGAAAATTGATGTTGTCATTTGGGAACTCTCCTCAATTCCCATATAAAATCTATAAACTAACATATATTTATACCCACCTGTTCCTTCAGTCTACACATTTTTATAGATGAGATGCTCACTTTTCTTTCTAAAGCCATTCTTTCTACCTGGCTTGGGTCTCATCCCTTGCACCAATCAACCATTTCTCATTTTTAAGTCTCTCCCATCCTAAAAAAATATCCTTTCTTGATCCCATGGCTTTTCCCAGCTATAACCCTATTTTTTAATCTCTCTACACAGTCAGACTTCTAGAAAGAGTTGTCTATATTTGCTATAAGGCTGTTGGGATTTTGATTGGAATTGTATTAACTCTATAGATCAATATTGGGAGAAACGATGACATCTTTAAAATATTGTCTTCCTATCCCTGAACATAGTAAAGTCTTTCAATTGTTTTCATCTTTACTTTTTGTCAGTAATGTTTTATGCTATTCTACGTGAAGGTCTTACAGAACTTCTGTTAGATTAAGTCCTAGTTATTTGATACGTCTTTTTACTATTATAAGTGATTTTTAAAAAATTTTTATTTGGCTGTGAGGGGTCTAAGTAGCAGCATGCGAGATCTTCAGCTGAAGCATGTGGGATTTAACTCCCTGACAAGGGATCGAACCTGGGCCCCCTGCTTTGGGAACACGGAATCTTAGCCACTGGACTACCGAGGAAGTTCTAATGGTATTTTTTTTTTCAATTTTAATTTTCTGTTTCTTGCTTGTATATAGAAACGTAATAAAAATTGTGTATTAAACTTGTAGCAGTAGTCTTGCCTAATTCACTTATTAATTGTAATTATATGTCTGTATATTTTCATGTATGGGGTTTATATCATCTGTGTGCTCTGCATGCTCCGTCACTTCAGTCATGTCCGACTCTTTGCGACCCCATGGACGGTAGTGCACCAGGCTCCCCTGTCCATGGGATTCTCCAGGAAAGAACACTGGAGTGGGTTGCCATGCCCTCCTCCAGGGGATCTTCCTGACCCAGGAATTGAAGCTGCGTCTCCTGTATCCCAGGTGGATTCTTTACTGCTGAGCCACCAGGGAAACCCTATATCATCTGCAAATAACATGTATTTCTTGCTTTCCAGTTCTGACTGGCTTATGTACTTGTTTAGTACCTCCAATACTATAATGGATAGAAGTAGCAATAATGTGAAAACTTGTTTCATTTCTGATGTTAGAGGGAAATCGTTAAATGTTTCCCTATTAATTATAGTTTTTGCTATAGATTTTTAGTTTTAGTTTTTTCAGATAACCTCTCTCAGATTAGACAAGTTCTCTTCTATTCTTGGTCACTTAGAAGGTGTTTGTTTTTTTTTTTTTTCCAATCATGTAGGAATTGATGTTAAATTTTATCAAATACTTTTTCATGATAGTATCTACGGATACAGTCATATTATTTTTCTCCTTTTATGTTATTAAAGTGACAAATTATATTAATCAACTTCATAGTCCTGAAACAAAATCAATTTGCTTATAATTTATCTTTTTGTATACCACTGGATTCTAGATTCAGTTTACTAATATATATTCTTTAAATTTTTGGTTATTTTTTGGCTGTGCTGGGTCTTTGATGCCAGTGGGCTTTCTCAAGCTGTGGCGAGCCGGGGCCACTTTCTTGTTGCAGTGTGCAGGCTTCTCATTGCAGTGGCTTGTCTTTATTGTGAAGCACAGGCTCTAGAGTACACAAGCTTCAGGAGTTGTGGCACTCGGGGTCAGTAGTTGTGATGGACAGGGTTAGTTGCCCCACAACATGAGGAATCTTTTTGGACCAGGGATTGGGCCCCTGCATTGGGCAGGCGCCCTGTTCACCACTGGGCCACCAGGGAACTCTGCTAATATTTTATATAGGAAATTTTCATCTATGTTCATAGGGAGATTGACCTATAATTTTCCTTCTTTAAAACATCCTGGTCAGGTTTTGGTATCAAGGTGATGCTGATCTTATAGAATCAGTTTTGAAGCTTGCCCTCTCTTTTGGGTCTATGAAAGAGTTTGTATACATCTTCATTAAATGTTTGGTAGAATTCACTTGTAAGCATTTAGGCTTATAATTTCCTTGTGAGGTGGTTTATAGATTATATTTCTTTAATAGTAAAATGACTCATTAGATTTTCTATTTTGTTTTTTTTTTTTGTCAGTTTTGATGTCAGTTTTGTCAGTTTCTTATTTTTCTAGGAATTTGTCCATTTCATCCAGATCTTCAAATTTTTTGGTTTAAGTTGTTCAGAGTATCTTTTATAATCTTTACAGTGCATGCAGAATCAGTGGTGATGCCCCCCCTTTAATGCCCCTTTTTTATTCATAATATTAAGTATTTGAAGTTTCTTTTTTTTACTTCAGTAATGTCACCAGGATTTATCAGTTTTATTAGTATTTTTAAAGACTCAGCTTTTGGTTTTATTTATCTTTTCTGTTGTGAATACCCATCCCAAGCATTTGTGGAGTCTAGGGCAAGAGTACAAATGAAGGCTTACATTGCAAATGTTTACAATATATATTTAAAATAGCACCATATATTGCCCCCTAACAAGTAAAACTGTACAACAATAAAATTGAAAACTATGTGAAAGCTGTGGCTTTTAGGGTTTGAGTTGGTAAAAGATCAAAGACAATTGAATTTAGTTTTTATTAGATTATCTGGGTGTTCTAATAATGTTTTGATTAAGTATTTTTCTTGTTTTAAATAAAATTAATAATTATGGAGTTATAGGCAAGGCTTTCACATAATTGTGTTTGACAGTAATGCCAAATTAGACATCCTTTCTTGAACATTTATAGTTCTCAATCTTTAAAATTAATTTTAATTGGAGAAACTTCTCTCTGCTGAGGCAGTAGCAACTGAAATTTTCAATGAGCTACCTATAGCATTAATTCAATTTGGAATGAATAAAAATTTATATATAAGTACAATCATTGTAATGGGATTGTTTGACAAACTTGTTACTTCAGAAATATAGTGATCTATTTTTATTTCATTAAATAAATCCTTATAATTATAAACTAAAGCAATATCTGAATCCCTACTGTATATAAGTTCTTCTTTTCTCACACTTTTCAATGCTTCAGTTCAGTTCAGTCTCTCAGTCGTGTCCGACTCTTTGCGACCCCATGAATCGCAGCACGCCAGGCCTCCCTATCCATCACCAACTCCCGGAGTTAACTCAGATTCACGTCCATCGAGTCAGTGATGCCATCCAGCCATCTCATCCTCTGTTGTCCCCTTCTCCTCCTGCTCCTAATCCCTCCCAGCATCAGAGTCTTTTCCAATGAGTCAACTCTTCGCATGAGGTGGCCAGAGTACTGGAGTTTCAGCTTCAGCATCATTCCCTCCAAAGAAATCCCAGGGCTGTTCTCCTTTAGAATGGACTGGTTGGATCTCCATGCAGTCCAAGGGACTCTCAAGAGTCTTCTCCAACACCACAGTTCAAAAGCATCTATTCTTTGGCGCTCAGCCTTCTTCACAGGCCAACTCTCACATCCATACATGATCACAGGAAAAACCACAGCCTTGACTAAACGGACCTTTGTTGGCAAAGTAATGTCTCTGCTTTTGAATATGCTATCTAGGTTGGTCATAACTTTCCTTCCAAGGAGTAAGCATCTTTTAATTTCATGGCTGCAGTCACCATCTGCAGTGATTTGGGAGCCCAGAAAAATAAAGTCTGACACTGTTTCCACTGTTTCCCTGTCTATTTCCCAAGAAGTGATGGGACCGGATACCATGATCTTCGTTTTCTGAATGTTGAGCTTTAAGCCAACTTTTTCACTCTCCTCTTTCACTTTCATCAAGAGGCTTTTGAGTTCCTCTTCTCTTTCTGCCATAAGGATGGTGTAATCTGTAGATCTGAGGTTATTGGTATTTCTCCCGGCAATCTTGATTCCAACTTGTGTTTCTTCCAGTCCAGCATTTCTCATGATGTACTCTGCATATAAGTTAAATAAGCAGGGTGATAATATACAGCCTTGACTTACTCCTTTTCCTATTTGGAATCAGTCTGTTGTTCCATGACCAGTTCTAACTGTTGCTTCCTGACCTGCATACAGATTTCTCAAGAGGCAGGTCTGATGGTCTGGTATTCCCATCTCTTTGAGAATTTTCCACAGTTTATTGTGATCCACACAATCAAAGGCTTTGGCATAGTCAATAAAGCAGAAATAGATGTTTTTCTGGAACTCTCTTGCTTTTTCCATGATCCAGCGGATGTTGGCAATTTGATCTCTGGTTCCTCTGCCTTTTCTAAAACGAGCTTGAACATCAGGAAGTTCACAGTTCACATATTGCTGAAGCCTGGCTTGGAGAATTTTGAGCATTACTTTACTAGCATGTGAGATGAGTGCAATTGTGCAGTAGTTTGAGCATTCTTTGGCATTGCCTTTCTTTGGGATTGGAATGAAAACGGACCTTTTCCAATCCTGTGGCCACTGCTGAGTTTTCCAAATTTGCTGGCATATTGAGTGCAGCACTTTCACAGCATCATCTTTCAGGACTTGGAATAGCTCCACTGGAATTCCATCACCTCCACTAGCTTTGTTCGTAGTGATGCTTTCTAAGGCCCACTTAACTTCACATTCCAGGATGTCTGGCTAGGTCAGTGATCACACCGTCGTGATTATCTGGGTTGTGAAGATCTTTTTGTACAGTTCTTCTGTGTATTCTTGCCATCTCTTCTTAATATCTTCTGCTTCTGTTAGGTCCATACCATTTCTGTCCTTTATCGAGCCCATCTTTGCATGAAATGTCCCCTTGGTATCTGTAATTTTCTTGAAGAGATCTCTAGTCTTTCCCATTCTGTTGTTTTCCTCTATTTCTTTGCATTGATCACTGAGGAAGTCTTTCTTAGCTCTTCTTGCTCTTCTTTGGAACTCTGCATTCAGATGCTTATATCTTTCCTTTTCTCCTTTGCTTTTTAGGGGGAAGTATTCAATGTTTTGCTATTAAGATGTTAGCTGTGATTGTTGTGGCTAGGACTTTCAGAACTATGTTGAATAATAGTGGTGAGAGTGGGCACCCTTGTCTTGTTCCTGATCTTGAAGGAAATGTTTTCAGTTTTTTGCCATTGAGAATTATGTTTGCTGTGGCTTTGTCAATTATGGCCTTTATTATGTTGAGGTAGTTCCATCTTTGCCCACTTTCTGTACAGTTTTTTGAATCATAAATGTATATTGAATTTTGTGGAAAGCTTTTCCTGAATCTATTGAGATTATCATATGGTTTTTATCCTTCAGTTTGTTAATATGGTGTTTTGTAATGATTGATTTGCATGTACTGAAGAATCCTTGCATCCCTAGGATAAACTCCACTTGATCATGGTGAATGATCCTTTTAATGTGTTGGAATCTGTTTGCTAGAATTTTTGTATCTACATTAATCAGCCGTATTGGCCTGTAATTTTCCTTTTTTGTGTGATGGCTTTGTCTGGTTTTGGTATCAGGGTGATGGTGGCCTTGTACAATGAATTTGGGAGTGTTCCTCCCTCTGCAGTTTTTTGAGAGAGTTTGAGAAGGATAGAAATTAGCTCTTCTCTAAATGTTGGATAAAATTTGCCTGTGAAGCCATCTGGCCCTGGGCTTTTGTTTGTTGGATGATCTTTTATCACAGTTTTGATTTTAGTGTTTGTGATTGGTTTGTTACCGTTTTCAATTTCCTCCTGGTTCAGTCTTGGAAGGTTGTACTTTTATAAGAATTTGTCCATTTCTTCCAGGTTGTCCACTTTCTTGGCATATAGTTTCTTACGGTAGTATCTTAGGATCCTTTTTATTTCTGTGGTGTCAGTTGCAAGTTCCACTTTTTCATTTCTGATTTTACTGATTTGAGTCTTTTCCCTTTTTTTCTTGATGAGTCTGGCTAAAGGTTTATCAATTTTCTTTATCTTCTCAGAGAACCAGCTTTTAGTTTTATTGATCTTTGCTTTTCTTTTTTTCATTTCTTTTTCATTTATTCCTACTCTGTCCTTTATGATTTCTTTCCTATTCACTTTGGAGTTGTTTTTTTTTTATATAATTGTTGTTGTTCTTCTTCCTCTAATTGCTTTAGGTGTAAGGTTAGGTTGTTGCTTTGAGATTTTTCTTGTTTCTTATGGGAGGATTGTACTGCACTGTTGGTGGGAATGTAAATTGATACAGAAACTATGGAGAACAGTATGGAGAATTCTTAAGAAACTAGGAATGAAACTACCATATGACCCAGAAATCCCACTGCTGGGTATATACCCTGAAAGTGAAAGTCACTCAGTCATGTCTGACTTTTTGCGACCCCATTATTCTCCAGGCCAGAATACTGGAGTGGGTAGCCTTTTCCTTCTCCAGGGGATCTTCCCAACCCAGGGATCAAACCCAGGTCTCCTGCATTGCAAGTGGATTCTTTACCAGCTGAGCCACAAGGGATATACCCTGAGAGAACCATAATTCAAAAAGACACATGTACACCAATGTTCATTGCAACACTATTGACAGTATCCAGGACATGAAAGCAACCTAAGTCTCTCAACAGATGAATAGACAAAGAAGATGTGGTACATATATACAATGGAATATTACTCAGTCATTAAAAAGGAACGAAACTGGGTCATTTATAGTGATGTGGTTGAACCTAGAGTCTGCTATACAGAATGAAATAAGTGAGAGAGAGAAAACAAATATCATATATTAAAGCATATATATTGACTTTAGAAAAAGGGTACTTGTGTAGAATGCGTAGTATTTATTCTTGTGTTTGGCAGAATTCATCAATAAAGCTATTGGAGCTGGGAGCTTCTTTGAAATATATAAAGCTGTACTTGTTATTTATTTCTCTTTGAGTGAGCTCTGTATTTTGTCTTTCAAGGAATTTGTCCACTTCATCTAAGTTTTTGAACTTATTAATAAAACTGCTCATAATATTCACTTACTATCTTCTTAATATCTGTAGAATTTGTAGTGATATCACCTCTCTCTTTCCTGATATTGGCAATACCATCTTCTCTCTTTTACTCCTGATTTATTTGGCTAAGAGCTTACAAATTTTATTGCTCTTCTAAGAACTTGTTTTGGTTTCATTGGTTTTTCTCTATTGTTTTCTTTTTCTTATTTCATTGATTTCTGCCCCCCCCCCACTTTTTTCGACTTTATTTGATTTAATTTTCTTTCTTTATTTTTTTTTTAGATGTGATCACCAAGTTCAGCCATATCCTGTTTTCTAATAAAGACATTTCAGTACTATGAACTTTTCTTAAAGCACTGTTCACTGTACTCATAAACACTGATATATCCCAATTAGTGGTTTGATATTTTGTATTTTCATTTTCTTCAGTTAAAAATGCCTCATTTCCTTTTTAATTTCTTCTTGGATCCATGTTTCTGAATATTGGGGAATTTTCTAAATATTTTTCTGTTATTCTTTTCTGACATAATTCCACTGTAGTCAGAAAACATACTTTATATTACTTGAAGCCATTTAATATTCAGACTGGTCATATAGCCTAGAATATGTTCTTAGTGAATATTCTATATGCATCTTAGAATAAATAGTATTTCTGTTCTACTATTGTTGAATGAACTGTTCGATAAACATCAGTTATGGTGCTGTTCTGTCGAGTTTCTTGAAAATGTTTTTCAAATATTCTGTGTCCCTGTTCTATCTTCTTGTTCTATCAGTTATTGAGAAAAGGGTGCTGATATTTCTGACTATAATTTGGATTTTTCTATTGACTCTCATACTTTTATGAATTTATACTTTATGTATTTTGACTCTGTTATTAGCTCTATATACATTTAGGATTATGTCCTCTTGATAAATGGACTCCTTTCTTATCATGAAATATCCCTGTTTATCCTTGGTATTATTCTTTCCTGTGGTTATTGTTAGCATGGTATACATATCCTTTTATTTTAAACCTATTATTGTCTTTATACATAAAGTGAATTTCTTGCAGGTTGGATATAGTTAGACCTTGCTTCTTTATCCAATCTGACATTTTCAGTCATTTAATTGGAAATTTTAGACCATTTACTTTTAAAAATAATTTTTATTGGACTATAGTTGATTTACAATGTTGTGTCAGTTTTGGGTGTACAGCAAAATGACTCTGATATTCATATATCTACTCTTTTTTAGATTCTTTCCCCATATAGGCCATTACAGAGTATTGAGTAGAATTCCCTGTTTTTTTACAGTAGGTCCTTATTATATATATCTTTATATAGTGGTGTGCATGTGTTAATCTCAGTCTTCCAGTTTATCCCTCGCCCACATTTATGCCCCTGGTAACCACAAGTTTATTTTCTACATCTGTAACTCTATTTCTGTTTTCTAGATAAGTTCATTTGCAGCCCTTTTTTTTTCCAGAGTCCACGTAAAAGTGATATCATATGATGTTTTTCTCTCTCTGTATGACTTGCTTCACTCAGTAGGACAATCTCTGGGTCCATTCGTGTTGCTGCAAATGGCATTATTTCATCCTTTTTTATGGCTGAATAACATTCCGTTGTATGATATGCACAGTATTTTCTTTATCCATTCCTCTGTTGATCGACATTTAGGTTGCTTCCATGTTTTTGGTATTGTAAATAGTGCTGCAACAAATATTAGGGTGCATGTATCTTTCAATTTATGGTTCTCTTGTGTGTGTGTGTATATATATATCTGGATATATATATATATTTATTTGGATATATGGGCTTCTTGGATGGCTTGGTGGTAAAGAATCTGCCTTCCAGGGCAGGAGACACAGGAGACATGAGTTTGATCCCCTAGATCCAGAATATTCTCTGGAATAGGAAATGGCAACCCATTCCAGTATTCTTGCCTGGAAAATTCCATAGACAGAAGAGTCTTGCAGGCTACAGTCTTCATGGGCTTGCAAAGAGTCAGACATCACTGAGCATGCTGGATATATGCCCAGAAGTGGGATTACTGGATCACATGTAGACCATCTACTTTTAATGTTATTAATAATATGGTTTGGCTCTCTTGTTATTTGTTTCTCTTTGCTCTATTTGTTCTGTCTTCCTTTTCTTCCTTTTCTACCATCTTTTAGATTTATTGCCTATTTTTTATTCTGCTTTCTTGGTTGGATTATAGTTATAATTTTTTGTTTTGTTTATTTTGTGGTTTTAAGGTTTATAGTGTATATGCCTATTACAGTATACCTTCAAATTATATTACACTGCTTTATGGATAGTATAAAAAACTTACCACACTTACATTTCCCTCCTCCTGACCTTTGTAGTAGTATTATACATTTTAATTCTATGTGTGTTGTAAACCTAATAACACATTGTTGTTATTTTTGTTTTAATTTTTATTTATGTTTTAAAGACTCTAAGAAAATAAAATTTTAAATGTTTACTTACTCCTTTCTTTATTTGGTATCATTTTTCTTCTGCCTAAAATACTTCCTTTAACTTTTTTTCATAATGAAGATTTACTGCTCAATAATTATTTCAGCTGTTATATTTCTGAAAAAGTCTTGTGTGTGTGTGTTGGTTTTTAAATGATTTTCATTGGGTCTAGATGCTAGGTTGATCTTTTTTCCCCCTGTCAGTGTTGTAAAGATTTGAGTCCACTGATTTCCAGCTGCCATTGTTTCTGGTGAACTTTCTGCATGGTCACTATCTTTGTTGCTGTTTATATAGTGTATCTGTTTTTTGTCTGCCTGATTTTCAGATGTTCTCTTTATTGCTGGTTATAAGTAATTTAATTATGATATTCTTGGTGTAGTGTTCTTCATTTTTCTTTTGCTTGCGGTTTGTTGAGTCTGAATCTCTGGGTTTGTGGTTTGTGTCGTTTTGGGAGCGCTTTGGCCATTGTTTTTTTCAAATAGTGTTTCTGAGCTCCCTCTCCCTCTCTGGTTATGTGTGTCTTATTCACTCAGTTCACTGAGCCTCTGTGTTTTTGTTTTCTCCCAGTCTTTTCTTCTATTTCATTTTGGGTACTTTCTGTTGCTCCGTCTTTAAGTTCACAAATCTTTTCTTTGGCAATGTGTAGTTTTTTCTGTTAAGTCTATGCAGTGTTTATTTTTATTTCAGACTTTGAATTTTTCATGTTTCGAGTTTGATTTTTTTTTTACATTTTCCATGTCTCTACTTATCATACCCAATCTTTCCTCTACCTTCTTGGACATATGATATATAGTTATACTAACTATGTTAATGTTTTTGTCTACTAACTTTAATTTTTGTTATAGTCATATGTTTTTACTGATATTTCCCCCTTTATGAGTCATACTTTCCTGTTTCTTTGCATACCTGCTGATTTTTTTTTAAATTGTATCTCAGGCATTATGAATTTTGCTTTATGGGTGCTGGATATTCTTGTATTCCAACCAGTATTCTTGAATATTGTTCTGGAATGTAATTAACTATTTGGAAAGAGTTCAATACCGCTTATGCTTGCTTTGAGTTAGGTGGCAATATCATAACCTTTAGGCTAGACTAAACTAATGTACATTACTGAGGCAATACCCTTCTGAGTGTGGCTTCCCTGGTGGCTAAGTGGTGAAGAATTTGCCTGCCAATGCCAGAGACTTAGGTTCGATTCCTGGGTTGGGAACATCCCCTGCAGAAGAAAATGGCAACCTACTCCAGCATTCTTGCCTGGGAAATCATATGGCCAGAGGATCCTGGTGGGCTACTGTCCATGGGGTCGCAAAAGAGTCAGACATGACTTAGCAACTAAAAAATAAACAAAAACTCTCTGAGTCTGCTACCTTATATATTGTAAATTATAAGGTTTTTATTCTAGCTGATGGGAATACAAAATACTCTTAGCCCTGTGTAAGCTCAAGTGGGAGAAGGCAATGGCACTCCACTCCAGTACTCTTGCCTAGAAAATCCCATGGACAGAGGAGCCTGGTGGGCTGCAGTTCATGGGGTCACTAAGAGTTGGACACGACTGAGCGATTTCACTTTCACTTTTGACTTTCATGCATTGGAGGAGGAAATGGCAACCCACTCCAGTGTTCTTGCCTGGAGAATCCCAGGGACGGGGGAGCCTTGTGGATTGCCGTCTGTGGGATCACACAGAGTCAGACACGACTGAAGCGACTTAGCAGCAGCAAGCTCAAGTGATTCTTTTCCCTCTATTTTTTGAGTAGTCCTTTCCTTAGCCTCAGTATAAATGCATGGATTTGTTCCCCGCTGAAGACTCAAAGGGGACCCTCTGCAGATCTTTGGATGTCTCCCCAGCCTCCATATAGCTCTCTCCTCTGCCTTGTGAACTCTAGCTGTTTTAGGCTTCCCAGATTCCCAGCTTTGTCTCCTCAGATTCTCAGAAAGTCTACCAGACTCTGCCTGGGTTTCCCACCCCATGCTGTGGCTTGAAAATGCTCTTTAGGCAGTACACTGGGGCAGGAACGGGATTCACTTTGTTTCCCATCTCCCAGGGATCCCTGCCCTGCACTGTCTGGTATCCAGTGTCTAAAAATTGTTGTTGTTGTTTTTATCCAGTATTTTTGTTGTTGTTGTGGAAGTTGGGAGGGTATATTTAGTTTGTATTTCTCCATCTTGGCCAGAAACAGCTCAACTGGATTTTGAGGCCTCAAAAACACTAACCACACTCTTGAACTCAGTGGATATTGCCTTTCTACTTCCTACAGTGAACTGTCCCAAACTTAGCCCAATACTCTAAATGACACATGGTAATTTGAGCTAAAGCCTGTTTTATTTATTTATTTGGCCCCACCACGTGGCACGTGGGATCTTAGTTCCCTGATCAGGGATGGCACCTGCACCCCCTTGCAGTGGTGGCACAGAGTCTTAACCACTGGACTGCCAAGGAAGTCCTAAGCCTCTTTTAAAATTCTCTTTGGTTCTAAAACTGTAGGTACAAAAAACCCAACTGGGCTTCTTAATGTGCCTTTAGATTCATTCAGTGTTGATTTATTGCCTACTGTGAGGCAGGCCCTGTTCTAGGTACTGGGAATACAGCAGTGAACAAGTCATATGAGACTTCTCGCCTTTCTGAAACTTACATTCTAGTGAAAGAGTGACAGATTTAATCATGTGTTGTGTGTTGGTTGCTCAGTTGTGTCTTACTCTTTGCAGCCCGGTGGACTGTAGCCTGCCAGGCTTCTCTGTCCAGGAAACTCTCCACGCAAGTCATCTCAGGGCTGCTCCAGTCTCTCCTTGCCTGAATGTCTCTGCAGGCAGTTCTGTATGGTGCTGTTGTGTCCCTGTTAGAAACCGGAACTCTCAACCTTGGCTCATACAAACCAGCTGACTGAACATTGCTCCTAAAACAAATGTCAGTTTTTTGTGCAATGAATTATAAACTGGGGCTCCTCTGTTCAACGTTTAACAACAGATGCAGGCAGGTGGCAGGTATAGCTTTTTCATTTTAGACCTCGATTACCACACCTTGCGGGGAGGTCAGTTCAGAGTGTTAAAAATAAATGGGGCTGTAGCCATTTGATTCTGGACAGAAATCAGTTACAGGATTGGGCTGAGCTGCTAGCCATGCCTGAAAAAAGATCCGTCTGAGTTATTGAGCTGGCAACTTTAAAGCTATTGGGCCTGTGCTATAGCTTTCTTTTTTCTTTTTTTGGTTGTTTACTTAAAAAAATTTTTTTAAAATTAACTTTAATTGAAGGCTAATCACTTTACAATATTGTGGTGGTTTTTGCCATACGTTGAATCAGCCATGGGTGTACATGTGTACCCCCCTCCTGAACCCCCTCCCACCTCCTTCCCCATCCCACCCCTCTGGGTTGTCCCAGTGCACTGGCTTTGAGTCCCCTGTTTCATGCCTTGAACTTGGACTAGTCATCTATTTCACATACAGTAATATACATGTTTCAATGCTATTCTCTCAAATCATCCCATCCTCGCTTTCTCCCATAGAGTCCAAAAGTCTGTTCTTTATTTCTATGTCTCTTTTGCTGTCTCGCATGTAGGATCATCGTTATCATCTTTCTAAATTCCATATATATGCATTGCTGCTAAGTCACTTCAGTCATGTCCGACTCTGTGCGACCCCATAGACGGCAGCCCACCAGGCTCCCCCGTCCCTGGGATTCTCCAGGCAAGAACATGGGAATGGGTTGCCATTTCCTTCTCCAATATATGTATTAATATACTGTATTGGTATATGTGCATTAATATACTGTATTGGTATTTTTCTTTCTGACGTACTTCACTCTGTATAATAGGCTCCTGTTTCATTAGAACTGAGTCAAATGCATTCTTTTTAATAGCTGAGTAATATTCCATTGTGTATATGTATCACAACTTTCTTATCCATTTGTCTGCCAATGGATGTAACCTAGATGTCCATTGGCAGACAAATATATTAGCTTTTATTTTGCTTAGTCTACCCAATTCAGACTAAGCTTCTTGGGAGATGAATCCTGTTAACATTCAGTTAGAGGAGAATTCTAGAAGTGTATTTGTATTGGCTGCCGTATATATGACTATAGCTGGTCCATTCTTGTCTGTTTATACCAGCTGTTTAAAAATCCTAAATATAGGAACTTCCCTGGTGGTCCAGAGGTTAAGGATCTGCCTGCCAGTGCAGGGAACATGGATTCGATCCCTGATCTGGGGAGGTTCCACATGCCTTGGGGCAAATAAGCCTGTATGCCATGACTGCTGAGCCTGAAGTCTAGAGCCTGCAAGCCACAACTACTGAAGCCCATGTGCCTAGAGCCTGTGCTCCACAACAAGAGAAGCCACCACAGTAAGTCCGGGCACTGTAATGAAGAGTAGCCTCTGCTTGCTGCAGCTAGAGAAAGCCGTGTGTAGCAATGAAGACCCAGCACAGCCATTAATAAATAAATATTAAAAATCCTAATAAAATATTAATATTTATATACATATAAATAATTTTTGGCTTAATTATAATTGTATATAAATTATGTAGTTATGAATCAATCAAAAATAACAAAATGCTAAAGATAGTAAAACTATTTTGGACACTGTCGTCAACATAATGTGGTGACGTGTTGGTCCAATGATTTATTTTATGAAATGTCAAAATAACTTTTGGGCTCAGAAAGTCATTCTAAATTTGTAACTTCTGTTTAAAAGTCTTAATTTTAATGGCCATATATGACTTTGAACAGCTTTTGGCCAATAACCACAAGTCTCTCCCTACCCAAGTTGTGGCTGTTTGAGCCAAAAACTTAAAGGAAATATCAATATTTGGCTGGAGAGTAAGGGTTGGTCTATTTGTTATGTGCACAGTGGGTATATTTATTTTATTTTTATGTTTTCAATCAGGAGCATGAGAACTCTGGGCTTTATTTCTTCCTGCCCATTTTGGGCTATTCATTTGTGTGCTTGGCAGAAAGAAGACCTTGGAGAAATTAGCTGCCCAAATGTATGATTTCTTGGTCTGCCACGCTGGTCACAAAGCAGGTGCTCCCAGGACATTCACGGGCTGTCCAGGTGCTTGTCGGGACAGGAAGGTGTATACTCTGTCTAGACAGTGCAGTGGCTTCAGTGTCCAGCCAGCTGTGGCAACCTGGGCCAGTCCAGATTTTTCCAGTTCTCTGTGACAGTCAGTGGCTGCTGATGACATGTGGGGCTGACAGTGACCCCTAAAACTTGGAGACGAGGGAAACAAGGGCACAGGCAGTGCTGTGAGGCCCATGGAGAGTAGGGGAGAAGGGTAGATGTCCCTGGCTCTGGGACAGGTCTGGAAGCAGATGTGGGGTTAGGCTCAGGGCTAGCGAAGCCCCTTCCAGTCCTTCTTGTCTGGAGCCTGTGTGCGGCAGGGACAAGAACGCTGAGTGGACACTGAAGGCCCTGGGTCTTGTGCCTAGCTTGTTATGGGACACATAGTTTCCTCATCTGCAAAACAAGAGGATGGAGTGAATGAATGATGCATCAGGTCCCTTTGAGGACATGTATTCTGTGTTCTATGATCCCCACGTCTCTGTTTTTTTCTCTCTTTGCTGTCACCACTTTGGGGGCCAAACATTGGTGCTGTATGTGAGTGGAAATAGGGAAGGGGTGGCAATGGAGGGTGGGGGCAATTTCTCCCTGTTTTGACTCTTACTCTTTCTCCTTTCCTCTCTCTTTTTCTAAAAATTGGTATATATTGAATAGTTGGTGTCCAGTGTTATGTTGGTCTCAGGTGTACTACGTAGTGGTTTGACATTTGCATACACCATGAAATGACACCACTATAGGTCTAGGAACCATCTGTTCCCATACAAAGTTACCGTATTATTTACCATAGCCCTTATGTGTGTGTGCTAAGTCGTTTCAGTCGTGTCTAACTCTTTGTGACTCTATGGACTGTAGCCCGCCAGGCTCCTCTGTCTATGGGATTCTGGGCAAGAGTACTGGAGTGGGTTGCCATTTCTTCCTCCAGATAGTCCTTAGACTGTATATTATATGTCCGTGGTCTATTTATTTTATAACTGGAGGTTTGTACCTCTTAATTCCCTTTACCTATCTCATATCCTTCCCACCTGCCATCCCCAACCACCTGTTTGTTCTCTGTATCTCTGAATCTATGAATCTCTGTATCTATGAATTTATTTCATTTTGGTTTTTAAGATTCCATATATAAATGAAGTATGGTATTTGTCTTTCTCTGACTTACTTCACTTAGCATAATATAACTGTATATTCATTCATGTTGTTGTAAATGGCAAAGTTTCACTTTTTATGGGTAGTACTCCCTGTGTATATGTATCACATTTTTTATTCATTCATCTATCATTAGACCCTTATGTTGCTTCCATATTTCGACTATTGTAAATAATGCTGCAGTGAACATTGGGATGTGTGTGTCTCTTTGAATCAGTGTGTTTGTTTTCTTTGGGTAAATACCAAGAAGTGAAATTGCTGGGTCCTAAGGCAATGGCACCCCACTCTAGTTCTCTTGCCTGGAAAATCCCATGGGCAGAGGAGCCTGGTAGGCTGCAGTCTATGGGGTCGCTAAGAGTCGGACACAACTGAGCAACTTCACTTTCACTTTACACTTTCATGCATTGGAGAAGGAAATGGCAACCTACTCCAGTGTTCTTGCTTGGAGAATCCCAGGGACAGGGGAGCCTGGTGGACTGCTGTCTATGGGGTCACACAGAGTCGGACATGACTGAAGTGACTTAGCAGCATGGTAGTTCTATTACTAATGTTTTGAGGAACCTCCATACTGTTTTCCGTAGTGGCTGCACCAGTTTACATTCCCAGCCAACAATGTGCAGGTCTCCCTTTTCTCTGCGTCCTTGCCAACACTCTGTATTTGTTGGTTACGTGTCTTTTTTGATGATAGCCATTCTGACAGGTGTGGGATAGTTCTTCCTTCTTTCTTACCGTCTCCTTTTCCCCAAGGTGAAAGTGTTGCAGGAATCTCAGAACTTGGAGCACCCCTATGTAATTTTGGAAGCTCATTATGTGAATTTTTGAACCAGGAGAGACTCTTCTTAATGGACAGCTCTTAGCTAGATAACCTGCTGTGCCGTGGAGAGAAATGCCAGGTGCTTCACGTGAATTTGGCTGGGGTTGAGGTGACTCAGGGAGCTGGCTCCTGGGGAGGGAGTAGGGTGTGTGTGTGTGTGACCTCACCTGGGCCCGTGACACACCCAGATGGGACCGGGGCCAGCAGCTGTTGGGGCTGAGGTAAACATTTTGAGATGCTTTGGTCAAGAGAGCCTCAGCCCTGTCTGCGTGTCTGCAGCCCTTCTGCTTGCAGAAGCCCAGAGAGGGCTGGCGTACTTCCACTTAGAAGACTCAGTTTTGTCTCCAAGAGTGGAGCGTGATCCTTTCAGCTTTCTGCTCCAAGTGCCTCTCGGGGAGGAAGGTAGTGCTGTCCTGGCCTCACCGGGCTCAGGGCGGTTATGCAACCCGCTCCAGGCACCAGGAGAGGGCCGGGCCCGCCCATGTTCTCTGTGGGTTGTGGCGAAAATGGCAAGGCAGGAGGCCCAGTCCTCGGGCTGGATTCCCTTCCTGCGGGCTGGGGTGAAGGGAGAGGAGGATGCTTGCTGGCTCCTCCTGAGAAGCTTCTGGGTTCAACTGATCCTCTCAGGACCCCTGGCATGTCAGAGGCCCCTCTCCCCACATTCAGCCTATGCCCATCTTCTCCTTCATTCTCATTCACTCCAGACCATCATATCCCCCAACAGCTCTGATGACCCCTAGCTCCCAACCCGTGCCTCCCTGCTAAGCAGTGGACATATAGCCAGCGTCTCAAGATCAGCACAGAGCCAAGGAGTAAGACTGCAGGCCCTGAGGGACACACCATGGCTCTGAAACAAGTTTTCAATCACTCTGTGCCTCGGTTTTCTCAGCTGTAAATGAGGTGATAACAGTACTTTCTCAAAGTGTCCACGTGAGGATTAAATGAGGTAATTCATCCGCAGCTCCTAGTTCACTTCCTGGCACCTCTTGTTGTTCTCCTCTTCACCTTCCCCTCAAGCCCACCCTTGCTGCTGTCTTCCTCATCCTGATGGTTGGCTCCAGGTTACGCAAGGCATCTCGGCCTCAGCCTGTCCTCCTGCACCCAGTCACCTCTGGGTCCCAGCGACTCACCTCCCCGCTGTTCCTGCTGCCACCGTTTTGGTTTCAGACCTCTTCACCTCTCCTTTCTCCCACTGGGCTGCCAGCTAGGCCTCTTACCTCCAATCTCACTTCTTCCAGTCTCGTGGCCTCGTGACACAACCCCCAGTCACTCTGTCAGCTCCAAGGCCAAGCCCACCCTCCAAGGTGTGCACAGCCTGGCAGCTTCCGGCCCTTTCCCACCTTCCTGGCTTCATTTCAGCACATGCTCCCCGGTAGCAGGATGCCACCCCAGCCCGTGTGGCCACACCTCTGCCTCTTCCTGTGGGTCCCGCTGCCTGGAGCACGTCCCCGTGCTCATCCTCATCTGCAGAATGCCTGCTTTTTCACAACCATATTAATAAATACATTTACAGAACCTAATAGTAGACACTGTTCTAAACATGCTTTACATGTATTATTTCATCTTTTCAACAACCTTATGAAGTAGATGCCATTTCCAGAATGAGGAAACTTAGTCAGAGAGAGGTTAATAAATTGCCTGAGCTCATAGAACTAGTAACTGCGAGAAGCTGGGTGTAATCGCACGCAGCCAGCCCCAGAACCTGGGCCTGACCGCTATAGCACCTTGCCGATCCTCATGGCACTGCCCTCTGTGGAAGCCCCGCCCCCCACCGGCCTCTCCTGGCTCGGTTAGGCACCTACTGTTCCTTTGTCACAGCATTCACAATGCTTTCCTGTGAGCCTCTGAAGAGCAAGGACCATGCTCTGTTCAGTTCCACATCTCTGTTGCCCACCGTCCTGGGCACTTGGTGAGTGCTCACTACATATTAAATAAACACCGAAGAGCCAGAAGTAAAGTACCACCTCTGGGATTTTGATGAGATGCCTTCTCGTTTTCACCAAAGTTTGGCCCTTGCTTTCCAAGACTTATTTGGGACTTGCCTCCTTTCTCTCTCTCCTTCTGCTCAGAGTGTTCCTACCCCTGTCCAAGGCCCTGGTGTGTGTGGTCAGCTCTTAGTTAGGCCTGCTGATGGCTCAGGAGTCACAGGGAGCCAGCAGACTCAAGGGAAGCCCTGGTTCTCTCTGTTTTGGGATAAGGAGACTTGCTGGACTTGGGTCAGATCATGCCAAGCAGGGAGTGGGACAGAGCGGAGATGGGGGCTGGGGGCAGGAGGCACAGAGCAGCAGTGGGTCCTGTAAGGACATCCCTCTGCTGCCACAGCCGCCTTCTCCCCAGTTCAAATGACAGAGTAGTAAGGAATCCACATGCAGAAGTTAGGGGGCCAGCCTGCTCCCACATGACTGTAATCAAGGAATCTATATACAGAATAAAGGAAATGTCTTTCTTGCAAAATATTCATTCTGAAACCAAAACTGTGTGTCAGGGCCCAGGCAAGGCATTCTGAAGCCAATGTAAAGTTCCCACAGCACCCAGAAGCTTCCTTCAGTCTGAGAGTCTGTGTTTCTGGGTTGCTGACAACATGGCGCTGAGACTGAACAAGTTCCTCCTGTGTGCCAGGCACTGGGCTGGGCACCCTTCACACTAATTAGTTCCATGCCTTCCTCACCGAGGCTCTAGGAGCTGGCTCATGCCCTGTGTGCAAGGTGGAAACTGAGTCAACTGTTGGTTTGCTCACCGCAGGTGTCCATTACCCAGGAAGTCTGGTGGCTCGGATGCCAGTCACTCAAGATTTTAGACACAGCTCTTCAGTTTGTTCTGTCAGTGGAATGCCCACCTTGCCCTTTGTCTCTCAGCTCCTGGGAGGAAGTGAGCTCTGTGAGCTTCGGCCCTTCCTCCAGGAAGCCTCCCATCCTTAAACGTGTGTTTTTTCCTCAGATGCTCCCTGCAGCCTCTACCCCATGCTTCCTGTGGAAGCTGAAGCTCAGAGAAGGCTTGAATGCTCTCTTGGCTACCTAAATAGAGTCATTTTTGGTTGTGCATGTGAGCTAAGTCGCTTCAGTCATGTCTGACTCTTTGCGACCTCATGGACAGTAGCCCGCCAGGCTCCTTTGTCCATATCATTCTCCAGGCAAGAATGCTGGAATGGGTTGCTCTGCCCTCCTCCAGGGGATCTTCCTGACCAGGGATCGAACCCATGTCTCTTACTTCTCCTGCATTGGCAACTGGGTTATTTTATTTTTTTACCACTAGCACCACCTGGGAAAAAATAGGTTGTGGATGCATCCAAATGGCTGTGTCCAAACATGAAGTCACTGGTTGTTTTTAAGTTACCAAATAATATGTCCCTCTCTCAGTCATCTCTCCCTCTGTTTGTACCTCATCTGTCCTCCCTGTACCTTGATCCCTACCCCATCCCTGACTTCCTCAGCACCCCTCAGCCCCTGCTTGACTCTCAGATCGCAGAGGATCCTGTAAGAGGTCAGGCAGAGAATAGAGCATTTGCACATTACATTGTCTTTTCTCAAATGCAAAAAGCTTAGGTTCATGTTGCTGTATTGGTTTTAGGTGTTACTAAAATGTCCCTAACAAGGCTCTCTTCCAGAGTCTTGAACCTTGGGGATTTCCCTGGAGGTGTCCTTATAGATTGGGAGGGCGGGGCTCTCTGGTCACAGCTGGGCCTGATCAGAGATCAGGCTGGGCCACAGGCTTGCTGAGAAGTCAGTGTTCTCAGCCCCTGGGCCTGCTGGCTCCCTAGCTGACAAAGAGAAGGGTGGGGGCGGTGCCAAGAAACCCGGAGGACACAGAGGAGGGCTCAGTGCGCAGGCGGACAGGCCACCCCTGGGGCCCAAGTGGGGCCCTTGGGGCAAGTTCAACCATTTCTGGTGGTAGCTGGAGGGAAAGCACTCAGTGAGCCATGCGGGCTTTGCACCCAGGCCACTGAGCTCCAGCTTTGTCCCTTACTGCCTGGATGACCTTGGACTAGCTCCTCAACCACACTGGGGCCTGTGTCCTCGTTCATAAAGGAGAGTGATGACACCTGTCCCTTAAGTTTGCTGCGAGGGCTAAATACCAATACGTTGCTGCAGCTGTTTGCCTTCAGGTCTCATAATTCCATTGAGAATTACTTGTATTACTTGCACATTTATGCCCGTTTCCTAGTATTTCTTCATCCTCCTTCATCCCAGACCTAACAGGACTGGCCTGAGAACATAGAAAAGTAATAACTGTGTTTCATATTTCCAAAAGGACTTTCTCTACAACAGTGGTGTTGCCTGGGAACAGGGATGGAAGAAGGGAGGGATTATATGTATATATTTTAAAACCTTTCTATTTTGTATTGTGTATAGCCAGTGAACAATGAAGGGACTCAGCATAACATTGAGCTGAGTTCCATGTGGTATACGTTTGGTTATCCATTTTAAATATAGCAGTGTGTACATGTCCATCCCAGACTCCCTAGAAGGGAGGGGTTATAAAGGGCACAAGGGAACTTTTGGGGTGATAGAAACTTTCACGGTCTTGATTGTGGTGATGGTTTGTAGGCGTATGTCAAAACCAATTCATTTGTGTACTTTAAATATGTGCAGTTTATTGTAATTCACTGATACAATAAAATTTAGAGAGATGATTAAAAAGATCTTGCTATGCTATGCTAAGTCACTTCAGTCGTGTCCGACTCTGTGCGACCCCATAGATGGCAGCCCACCAGGCCTCCCCGTCCCTGGGATTCTCCAGGCAAGAACACTGGAGTGGGTTGCCATTTCCTTCTCCAATGCATGAAAGTGAAAAGAGAAAGTAAAGTCGCTCAGTCATGTCCGACTCTTAGCGACCCCATGGACTGCAGCCTACCAGGCTCCTCTGTCCATGGGATTTTCCAGGCAAGAGTACTGGAGTGGGGTGCCATTGCCTTCTCCGGAAAAGATCTTAAATGAGCACAAAGGAGGAAAATATGCTTTAATGCTACTTTCACATTTCATTGAACTACAACAGTATTAAAAAAAATAGCTTTGTCAGGGGTCAGCTCAATAGAACATCACAGTTTATCTGTGAGCTGGGCTATTATGTGCTAAACTCATAATCATTGCAGGACTGTGCTTATGCTTGTATTCCTCATGCCTAGCCCAGAGCAGTGTGCCTAGTAGGCATGCAACAAGATTGATGATTGACGGATGGTTGGATGAATGACTGTGAAAACTAAGATTCAGTTAAAAGAAGTGACTGGGCATACAACCGGCTCTTCTATATCAAGCCTATTTTAAAGCAAAACAATATCAGTAGTTCTCTCCTGTGTCCCCTGTCTCTGCCCTGCCTAGGGTGCCACGCAGGACCCATGGTGATGGCCTTCCATCCCTGCCTTGTCACTTGCACCCTGCCCCAGAAAACCTGCTTTTCCTGTACGTATTTCCTGAGGCCTTAGCTGCTATCTGACAGCTTCATCTGCACACAGGTGGAAGGGTGACGTGGCCTCCCGGAGCATGTATTTTCCATTCTGAAGGAATGCAGACCACGAGTGTCTTGTTGTCTTCATCTGCATGACGAGGAAGTGGACCTGATGACCTCTGAAAGCCTGCCCTTTGAGGCATGCTATGGCGCTGTTACTCCTGGATGCCATCGTGAGGCTGGTGCCACATTCATTTGGATAGAGTTTAGATTCTGACATGATACAAAATTCAGATGGTACGATAGGGTAATTCTCCTCCCACACCTGTGGCTCTGTCTCGTCGTGCCGGGTCACAGAGGTGACCACCCCTGCCAGTTCTTCATGTGTCTTCAAGGGGCATTCCAGCATATATAAATCTAGAATGAGGCCTGAGGATGTGGGCTGGGTTGGATTGACTGTCATTTGTTTCTAATGCTGAAATGCTACTATTTAGATGCCCCATAATTTCTCCAAACATTTTCCAACCCCTCATCTGTAGGCCTGAAAATATTGCTGCAATAAATATCCTTGGGCATGTATCTTTGTGCACAAGTGGAAGTGTAACTGTAAAAACACTGAAAGTAGAATTATTGGTTCAAAAGATAAATATGGCATTTCACTGTGTATAGATATGACCAGATTACCTTTAAAAGATATTTACAAGTTCTACTTCCATCCACAGTACAGAGTGCTCATCTTCCCACATGCCTGTGCCAATAATATTTATCCACTATCCAGGTCGCTAAGAGTCGGACATGACTGAGCGACTTCACTTTGACTTTTCACTTTCATGCATTGGAGAAGGAAATGGCAACCCACTCCAGTGTTCTTGCCTGGAGAATCCCAGGGACAGGGGAGCCTGGTGAGCTTCCGTCTATGGGGTCGCACAGAGTCGGACACGACTGAAACGACTTAGCAGCAGCAGTAGCAGCAGGTAATAAAATTTTATTGAGGTATAAAGTTAATGTAGAAAAGCACACAAATTATAACTGTATAGTTAATTATCCCAAAGTGAAACTGCTTTCAAGGTCAGAAAGAGAACATTAGTAGCATCCCAGAAAGCCCCACTCTTGGGCTTTTTTGTTCACTAGGGTTCTGCCCAAAGGTGATCAATATCTAACTTTCAATACCATACGTTAGTTTTACCTTTACCAAACTTTTGCATGGAATCATACACTTTGTAATCTGTTCCTTCTGGTTTCTAACATCCAGCATTTGTGAAGTTCATCCCTGTTCCTGCATGTGGTGGTCATTCATTTTCTTGCTGCACCATATTCCATATTTTAAATATATTGTGCTTAGTCGCTCAGTCGTGTCCGACTCTTTGTGACCCCATGGACTACAGCCCGCCAGGCTCCTCTCTCTGTGGGATTCTCCAGGCAAGAATACTGGAGTGGGTTGCCATTCTCATCTCCAGGGAATCTTCCCCACCCAGGGATCAAACCCAGGTCTCCCACATTGCAGGCAGATTCTTTACCGACTTGGCCACCAGGGAAGCCCAAGAGTACTGGAGTGGGTAGCCTATCCTTTCTCCAGGGGATCTTCCTGACCCAGGAATTGAACCAGAGTCTCCTGCATTGCAGGAGATTCTTTACCAGCTGAGCTACCAGGGAAGCCCCTTACTACAACTTATTTGTTCACTCTTATATTTGGGAATGATATTTGGGTTATTTTAGTCTGGGGCCATGGGAAATCATGCTGCTATGTATATTCTTAAACCTGTCTTGCAGGACAAATGAACTTCTTTCTCCTGGGTAATTCTATGAGAACAGTTGAAGAGTATACTTACATTCGGCTCCCCTAAGGGGCTGTATCAATTTACCAACAGTCAGCCAAGAGAGCCATCTTGGGCTTCAGCTCAGCTGGGCAAAGCAGTATGTCTTTCCAACTTAGTCATGCTGAGATTTGGGAGAATGGCTGGTAAAGGCAGACCTTTTTATCTTGTTAGCACCTAGCTTATGCCTTAAAATACGACAGAAAGTTAAATATACTATATATATATATTTTTTTTTTTACTGCACTCTGGTTTATTTACTTCCACCAGTATTATATGAGAATGGCAGTTGCTTCATGTCCTCTCCAGAGCTTAGTGTTGACAGCTTTTTTCAACTTTAGCTATTGTGGTGGGTGTGTAAATGGTTTCTCATTAGGGTTTTTATTTCATTCTCCTGAATTTGAGCTCCATTTTATATTTTCATTGCCATGAAAACATTTGTGAAGTGTCTATCCAAGTCTTTCATTCATTTTTTTATTGTTTGCAAAATTGATCTGAGGAGTTCTTTCTGTATCCAAGACATGAGTGTTTGGGTCAGATGTAAATATTGCAGATACTGGCTCCCACTCTGGATGGCCTTTTATGGACAAGATGTCTGGCCTACTTTGAGGTCATAAAGATATTCTCCTATATTACCTTCTAGAAGCTTTATTTATCTTCTACATTTAAATCTATATTCTATGAAAATTTTAAATTTGGTGTGAAGTAGGAATTAAGAATGTAATTCCCCCCTGCCCCTATGGATATCTTATTAACTTGGTACATTTGTTGAAATGACCGTTATTTCCTCTTTGGTCTGCAGTGTTAACTTACATCATGGAGTGAGTGTCTAGATATGAGTGAGTCAATTTCTGCACTGTCTTTTCTGTTTTATTGGTCTATTTGTATGTCCTTACATCATACCATACTGTCATAATTTTTTGTGATTTTAAAATAAGTTTTGATATCAGGTAGTATAAGTCTTCCAATTTTGTTCCTCAGTATTGTCTTTGGATACTCTTGGTCTTAGCATTTCCACAGAAATTTCAAAATATGTTTTTTAGACTATAAACACATACACACACAAACTAAATTCTAGTATTTTCATTGGGATTGCATTTGATATATAACTAAATTTGATGAAAATTGACATCTTAGATATATTGACTCTTCCAATCCATGAACATGCTGCTGCTGCTGCTTCTAAGTCCCTTCAGTCGTGTCTGACTCTGTGTGACCCCATAGATGGCAGCCCACCAGGCTCCCCGTCCCTGGGATTCTCCAGGCAAGAACACTGGAGTGGGTTGCCATTTCCTTCTCCAATGCATGAAAGTGAAAAGTGAAAGTGAAGTCACTCAGTCATGTCTGACTCTTAGTGACCCCATGGACTGTAGCCTACCAGGCTCCTCCATGGGATTTTCCAGGCAAGAGTATTGGAGTGGGGTGCCATTGCCTTTTCCATCATGAACATGAGATAACCCTTAATTTATTTAAGTATATGAGATAACCCTTAATTTATTTAAGTATTTTATTTTTTTCAATATTTTTTGAAGTTTTATATTTAACACTCATGTACATCTTTTATATCTGTTCATGGACATTTTGTTTTTAATTGATTTAGCTCATATTACCATTTTAAAAATATAATTTTCCAGTTGTTGATAAATAAGAATAGTTGATTTTTGTATATATACTGTTGAATTCTGTACTCTTGCTGAATTCACTAATAAACCATAATGGTTTATTTAAAGATCTATTTGCATTTTTATTTATACCATCATGTAGACTGTAAATAGTTATAAGGTTTTCTTCTGTTTTTTCTTCCTAATCCTCATAACTTTTATTTATTTTTCTTTTTTAATAATTTTATTTATCTACTGATTGATTTTGGCTGTGCTGGTACTTTGTCGCCACATGGGTTTTTCTCTAGTTGGGGTGAGTGGAGGTTACTCTCTAGTTGTACTGCACAGGCTTGTCCTCATGATGACCTCTCGTTGTAGAGCAGGGGCTTCTAGAGTGAGCAGGCTTCAATAGTTGTGGCGCATGGCCTCAGTCAGTAAAGAATCTCCCTGCAATGCAGGAGACCTGGGTTCAATTCTTGGATGGGGACGATCCCCTGGAGAAGGGAATGGCTACTCACTCCAGTATTCTTGCCTGGAGAATTCCATGGACAGAGGAGCCTGGCAGGCTACAGTTCCTGGGGTCACAAAGATTCAGACGTGACCGGGCAGCTAAATATAAACATATATGGGCTTAGTAGTTCTGGCTCCCAGGCTGTAGAGCACAGGCTCGATACTTGTGGAGCATGGGCTTAGTTGCTCTGCGGCATGTAGAAAATTCCCGCCCCAGGGATTGAACTGGTGCGTCCTGCACTGGCAGGCAGATTCTTTACCACTGAGCCACCAGTTGTTGTTCAGTCGCTCAGTGTGTCCGACTTTTTGCAACCCCATGGACTGCAGCATGCCAGGCTTCCCTGTTCTTCACCATCTCCCAGCCTCTTGCTCAAACTCCTGTCCATTGAATCAGTGATGCCATCCACCCATCTTGTCCTCGGTCGTCCCCTTCTCCTGCACTCAATCTTTCTCAGCATCAGAATCTTGTCCAATGAGTCAGCTCTTCATATCAGGTGGCCAGAGTATTGGAGCTTCAGTGTCCGCTCAGTCCTTCTAATGAATATTCAGGATTGGTTTCCTTTAGGATTGACTGGTTTGATCTTCTTTCAGTCCAAGGGACTCTCAAGAATCTTCTCCAACACCACAGTTCTAAAGCATCAATTTTTCGGCACTCAGCCTTCTTTATGGTCCAACTTTCATATTGATACATGACTAATGGAAAAACCATAGTTTTGATTTATATGGACATTTGTTGGCAAAGTACTGTCTCTGCTTTTTAGTATGCTTGTCTAGGTATCTTGTAGCTTTTTTCCCAAGGAGCAAGCATTTTTTCCTTTTATGACTGCCGTCACCATCTGCAGTAATTTTGGAGCCCCAAAATATAAAGTCTGTCACTGTTTCTATTGTTTCCCCATCTGTTTGCCATGAAGTGATAGGACCAGATGCCATGATCTTCATTTCTGAATGTTGAGTTTTAGCCAGCTTTTTCACTCTCCTCTTTCATCTTCATCAAGAGGCTCTTTAGTTCCTCTTTACTTTCTGCCATTAGGGTAGTGGCATCTGCATATCTGAGGTTATTGATATTTCTCCCGGCAATCTTGATTTCAGCTTGTGCTTCATCCAGCCCAGCATTTCGCATGATGTACTCTGCATAAAAGTTAAATAAGCAGGGTGACAATATACACCCTTGACATACTCCTTTCCCAATTTGGAACCTGTTGGTTGTTCCATGTCAAGTTCTAACTGTTGCTTCTTGACCTGCATACAGATTTCTCAGGAGGCAGGTCAGGTGGCCTGGTATTCCTGTCTCTTTAAGAATTTTCCAGTTTGTTGAGTTCCACACAGTCAAAGCCTTTAGTGTAATCAATGAAGCATAAAGCATATTTTTTCTGGAGTTCTCTTGGTTTTTCTATGATCCAGCAGATGTTGGCAATTTGATTTTTGATTCCTCTGCCTTTTCTAAATCCAGCTTGAATATATGGAAGTTCTCAGTTCACATACTGTTGAAGCCTAGCTTGGAGAATTTTGAGCATAACTTTGCTAGCATGTGAGATGAGTGAGATTGTGCAGTAGTTTGAGCATTCTTTGGCATTGCCCTTCTTTGGGATTCAAATCAAAACCGACCTTTTCCAGTCCTGTGGCCACTGCTGAGTTTTCTGTATTTGCTGGCATATTGAATGCAGCACTTTCACAGCATCATCTTTTACAATTTGAAATAGCTCAGCTGAAATTCCATCACCTCCACTAGCTTTGTTCATAGTGACACTTCCTAAGGCCCACTTGACTTCACACTCCAAGATGTCTGGCTCTAGGTGAGTGAGCACACCCTCATGGTTGTTATTGAGCCACCAGGGAAGCCTCTCTTTTCTTCTTGATTATGCTGGTTAGGTTCTCAAATATACTGTTGAATATATATGATGGTAATTGACTTCTTTCATCTTGTTTCTCCTGGGGGAAAAGCTTTTAGTATTAATTTCACCATTAAGTATAATATTTTTAAGTCTTTTAATCAAAACCCTTTATCAGATTGAGAAAGCTACTCTGTATTCCTAAGGTGTTGAATTCCTTTTTCCCTCAATAATGCATTTGAAACTTTATTAAATATCTTTTATGCATCTATTGAGTTTTTCTTTATTCAGTTAAAATGTTAAGCGACATGAATCAGTTTTTCAGTGTTAAATTAGCTTTGTGTTCCTGTAATAAGCCCACCTGCACACAATGGAGTTTCTTTCCCATGTGTTATTGTTTGAGTAATATTTTGTGGAAGATATTTGATTTGGTGTTTTTGAGAGAAAGTAGTCTCCTGTAAGTTTTCTTTTTGTTAAATGTTTGTTAGGCATTGGTATCAAGGATATGTTGGCATGAGAAATGAGTTCCAAGTGTCCCCTCTGTTTTCTAAATGTGTTTGAGAAAGGGTGATTTTCCTCAAACATCTGGAAGAATTTAATGGTGAAGCCATCTGGGACTGAAGTTTTCATAGTGGGAAAGTTTTATTTAAGGATTTGATTTCTTTAATAAATATGGAATCATTCATATTTTCTATTTCTTCTTATGTCAGTGATTTTGAGTTTTCAAGAAGTTAGTCTCTTTCATCTGGCTTGATGGTAAAGTTTTTTCTCATAACCCTTTATAATCTTTTATTTTCTGATATTAGACATTTATATCTACTATCTCTTTTGCCTGATACATCTTGTAAGGTATTTATAAATTTTGTCAATCTTTTCAAAGATTAATACATTAACTTTGTTTATTTTTCTCACTTTTACATTTGTTTTCAGCTAGTTTTTCTCTCATATTTTTCTTTATTTTTTTCTGTTAGGTTTAATTTACCATTTGTTGCCTAAATTCTTGATATTAATACTTATATCATTGGTTTTCATCCTTTCTTCTGTTCTAATGTAATCTCATAAGGCTATAAATTTCTCTGTAAGCATGGCTCTAACTGAATCCCAGAAGCTTTGACACATTGCTTTCATTAATATTCAAAATATAGTCTAACTTCGTGTGATTTTTTTTTTTGCCATGTGAGTAATTCAGAAGTGTACTGCTTAAAATTCAACATGTGATTCATAAGCTTACATTTGGTTATAGATTTATTTTTTTAAGTATGTTAATTTTTTTCAGAAAAATTTTATTGGAGAATAGTTGATTTACAATGTTGTGTTAGTTTCAGGTGTACGCAAACTGTAGCAGTTATACATATATCCATTCTTTTTTTAAAAAAATTATTTTCCCATATGGGCCATAACAGAGTATTGAGCAGAGTTCCCTGTGCTATACTGCAGGTTCTTATTAGTTATCTATTTTATATAATAGTGTGGATATGTCATTCCCAATCTCCCTATTTATCTCCCCACCCTCCTTATGCCCTGGTGATCATAAGTTTGTTTTCTACATCCACGACTCTACTGTTCTGTAGATAAGTTCATTTGTACCCGTTATAAGATTCCACATACAAGTGATATTATATATAATATTTGTCTTTCTGTGTCTCATTTACTGGTTATTGATTTCTAGTTTAATTTCAGTGTGGTCAAGAATATACTCTGAGTCATTTTAAACCTTTGAAATGTGCTAAGGCTTGCTTAGTACTAATACTGTGACTTCTAGTACATGACTAATTTTAGTAAATTCCCTGTGTACACTTAAGAGTTCTGCATATGTCAATGAGGGCTTCTTAACTGTATACTTCAATATTTTATACCCTTATCTACTTTCTTATTGATATATAACTCACAAACCATATTTACCCTTTAAAGTATACAATTCAGTGGTTTTCAGTATATTAACAAAGTTGTGCAACCATTACCACTAATTTCAGAATGTTTCATCATCCCCAAAAGAAACCTTCTCCATTTTTTCCTTCTTCCAGTCCTTACTAACCACTAATTTTCAGTATCTATGGATTTATCTCTTCTGAATATTTCTTATAAGTTGAATGCTTTTGCATAAGTTGTGGCCTTTTGCTTTGGCATCTTTCACTCAGCATGGTATTTCCATGCTGTGGCACATATTAGTACCTCGTTACTTTATATGGCTGAATAATATCCCATTACATAGGTATTGTTTATGTATTCATCAGCTGATGGATGTTTGGGTTGTTTGTATTTTTTGGCTGTTATGAGTAATGCTGCTACATACATTTGTGTAGAAGTTTTTCTGTGGACATGTATTTTCAGTTTTCTTGGGTATATACCTAGGTCTAGGGTTGCAGAGTCATATGGTAATTCTATGTTTAACTTTTTGAGGAACTTGCCAGATTGTTTTGTGAGGGACTGTATCATTTTACATGTCCACCAGAAATGTATACTGCTGCTGCTAAGTCGCTTCAGTCGTGTCCAACTCTGTGCGACCCCATAGACGGCAGCCCACCAGGCTCCCCCGTCCCTGGGATTCTCCAGGCAGGAGCACTGGAGTGGATTGCCATTTCCTTCTCCAAAGCATGAAAGTGAAAAGTGTAAGGGAAGTCGCTCAGTCGTGTCTGACCCTCAGCAACCCCATGGACTGCAGCCTACCAGGCTCCTCTGTCCATGGGATTTTCCAGGCAAGAGTACTGGAGTGGGGTGCCATTGTCTTCTCCGAGAAACGTATGAGGGTTACAGTTTCTCCACATATTTATCAACACTTGTTACTGTCTGTGTTTTAGATTTTAGCCGTCCTAGAGGTGTATGAAGTGATATCTCATGGCTTTTATTTGCATTTCCCTAATCACTACAGACCCTGGGCATCTTTTTTTCTATGCTTAGTTTCATTTGTATATCTTCTTTGGAGAAATGCCTAAAATTTTGCCCATTTTAAATTGGATTATTTTCCTTTCAATTATTGAATTATAATTCATGTATGCTGAAATGAGTCCCTTATCAAACATATAATTTACAAATACTTTCTTCCGTTTTCTGGGTTGTCTTTACTTTTTTTCTGCTTGTTCTGTGAGTCACGGAGAGAGATGCGGTAAAATCCCCAACTATGATCATAGTTTTCTACTTTTCCGTGTATTGGTGTCAATTTCTTAGGCTTATTAGGTGTATACAGACATATAGTCATCTTGCAGCAGCATTTGATTGTTATGAACTACCCCTCTTTGTTAGTAACGCTTCTTTCTTCGTGTCCCTGCTGACATGAGCATGCTCTAACAGCTCTGTTTGTTTAGTGCTTGTCCTGTGTTTCTTCCCTTTACATTCTCCCATCTGTATTCTTATTCAGAAGTCATGTTACCTAAAAGCAGCTTATATTTATTTTTTAAACCCAGCCTGGCCTTTTACATTTAACTGAAATATTTAACCTACGTATATTTTATGTAATCACTGGTATATTTAGATTTAAACCTCGCATCTTATTTGTTTTCTGTTTGTCCCACTTATCCTATGTTCATTTTCCTCTTTTTCCACCTTCTTTTGGGATAATCAGATTTTTTTAAAAAAAGATTTCATTTTCCTGTTCTTTTAGCTTGTTACACATTACTTTAAAACACACATCTTTGACTTATTAAAATCTAATATAAATAAGTACTTTGGCCACTTAATTTCTAGGCGCTGCAGAAACTAAACGTCATTTGACTACATTTACCTCTTCCCACCTCTTGTACTACTGCTTTCATGTACAGTAATTTCACATTTACTGAAAACCCCACAATATATTATCATTATTACTGTTTTAACAGTCAATATTCACTTAGATTTACTCACTTATCCTTTTCTTTGCTTCTCCTTTCCTCCTGTATTTCTCTGTTTATATCTGCCATAATTTTTTAATTAAATATTTTTAAGAATAGTTTCAGGCTTACAGAAAAATTGTAAAGATAACACAGAGAACTACCATCTGCCCTGCACCTACTTCCCCCTATTATTGGCATCTTACATTAGTGTGGTGTATTTCTCCCTATTAATGAACCAATTCTGAAATACCATTATTAGCTAAAGTATATACTTTATTCAAATTTCCTTGATTTTTACCTAATGTTCTTTTTTCCCTATCTGAGAAGCCACATTGTATTTAGTCATTGTCTCTGCTTAGGCTCCCCTGGGCTGTGACAAGTTCTCCAGTTGACTTATTTTTGATGACCTTGACAGTTTTGAGCAATGCTGGTGAGGTATTTTGTAGAGTGTCCCTCGATTTGTCTGATGTTTCCATGTGATTAATTGGTGCTGTAAATTTTTGAGAGAAAGGACCACAAAGGTAAAGTGTCATTTTTATCATATCATGTCAAGGTTACCTGCAATTAACAGGTCTCTCAAAATCTGAACCTGCCCGCGAAGGTGGGTAACTATGCCCATTGAGAAATTCCAAGAAATGACCATGTGCCCCTAGGATAGGGTGAGGAAGGAGTGGATGTTTCCTCAAGGAGTCTATCACCACACCCTTCTCAAAGTGTGAGCTTCATTTAAAGATGTGTCTTTTCTTTAGAACATGGCCCTGAGCTGGAAGCCAACTATTTCATCTGGTGCTCATCCAGAGAAACCACACTTGTTCTGACTGACCCTGGAGGGGAAACTGGCTGTGCTGGGTTCAAAGGTGGGGTGCTGGTTTCCAGCACAGTCACACCTTCCATAGGGGTTCTTGAGGGTATTTTGACTCTGGTGGTTTTTGCTTTACTCACTGACTTCAGATGTGACTCCCCAGTATCTCCCAAAGAGAAGCAGTACTTCTGAAGAGACCATTCGCTATAAGTCTATATGAAGAAAAATGTTTTAAATATTTAAGTTCAACATAATTTGCACTTTCTTCTTCACAGACAGAAGACTAGACTTAAGGTGCAGCGCTGGTCCCCCTCTGCCTGTCCTAGGTTTCATGTGCCACCTTCGTGATCTGAAGGCCAGACCTGAACAAAGGTGTGAAATTAAGATTCTTCTTTATCTTCAACAGATATCCTTAGATGGCATTATCTTCTAAATAGCTCTCTCGGGTGAGAGAAGTAAATGGGACTTCCTGTTATACTGAGCAAACAAAAGCTGACACATTATAAGTGGAGTGAGGTTTACTCTTGAGTATACTTGCGTTGAACTGTTGTTTTTCTGAATCTACAGGCCTAGTTCTCTATTGCTAAAAAACCAGTATTGCTCAAAACTGTCAAGGTCATCAAAAGAAGTCAGCTGGAGAAATTGTCACAGGTCAGGGGAGCCTAAGCAGATACAGTGATTAAATATAATGTCGTTTCTTGGGGAGAAAAAGACATTAGGTAAAAATCAAGGAAATTTGAATAAAGTGTATACTTTAACTAATAATGATACTAGGGGGCCATCCAGAAAAACTCTTCTCCAGATATTTGAAGGTGGTCCTTTGAGATCTCTCAAAGTCTCTAGGACAAACTGTCCAACTTCTCCCGTCAGTTGTGCTGTGGTTGCAAGTCCCATCACTATTTTAGCGGCCCTCCTCTGAACAAATTCTTGTTTATGTGTATCTCTATTAGAGTATGGTGCCCAGAGGGGGACAGAATATATTAGGGTTGCATCTAGCTCATGCTATTATAGAACTATCAGCTCAGCAATGCTGGTGCCTCAGTCACAGCTCCTTGGTGAGCGGTATGGTGGGCATAATCTCCCCATGGCAGAGGCACCTTGGTTAGCACAGCAGCCACTCCATGTTTGAGGCCACAGCAGGAATGGACACGCATGTCCTGGATTCCCCACACCCATCCTGGCCAACCTGCCTGCCCCAGTCTGATTGCTTTCGTCCAGATTTGAATCTTTAGCTGGAGCCCTGCCTTGGCCCTTAAGCAAGGCCCCCAAATGATGTCAATGTTCATGCTCAGCTGCCCTCGCCTCCACCAGGCTAATGAGGACGGGAAAACATCACTTTGTTTCAGGCCACTGGGTCCTCCGACCGCACTGTCTTCCTTTGTTCCTGCAAGTGCTGGGCACACCCACAGGGTTCAAAACCAAGGTCCCAACAGGCAAGGAGGGAGGGAGCCACCCCCTGCACCCTCACACCTGACTTGGAAAGCAGCAAGCCCACCTTATGTTCAGTGAGTGCACTCATATGATGGTCCCTGGGCGCTGCAGGAGGTAAGTAGAGCCTAGAAACCTCCATGGACGTGGTGGAGTAGCTGTGTGCCTCCCCAAGGCTGCAGGAGGGGTCGGCCACCAGCCTGCCCGTGTGACTCTCCAAGAGGCCTCAGGAGGATACACAATCTCTCCCATTCCCTGAACTTTAGTCACCAGTGGCTGACCAAGGCTTCCAGGCTATGTGCCATCCCCAGGCTCTCGTCCCCGGGGGTTCTGCACATCTACCATTTTCCCCATCTCCCACCCCTCCCACTCTGCTCCTCTCATGCAGTCTCTGGAGCTCTGTCTGGCATTAACCACCACCTGGGTGCCACTTCTTCTCTGAACACATCATCAGTTTCCTCTTGAACTGGAGCCTGGCTCTCAATAATCCTAACCCTGTCCCCCTCCCACAGCCCCTTCTCCTCCCACTCCCTCTGCTCATGTGACTGGACGCTTGCTTCTCCTCAGCCGTCAACCTCGGCCTCCGGTGGTTCAGTTCTCAGTGCGTGTCTCTCCTTTACCTTTACGAGCATTGTCTCCGCAACACCCACCTCATGACCCTGACAACATCCTGTCTCCCTACTTCCTCTGACCATCTCTGCTGTGTTATTTCAGCTGCCTCTGAAATCTCAAATTTTGCTTTTTATTTTAAAAAGAAATTTACATACAGTAACATTTTTCTTTGCATTTCTTTTCCATGGGAATTGTCTTGATCCCTGTCTCCTGTACAATGTCACGAACCTCATTCCATAGTTCATCAGGCACTCTATCTATCAGATCTAGGCCCTTAAATCTATTTCTCACTTCCACTGTATAATCATAAGGGATTAGATTTAGGTCATACCTGAATGGTCTAGTAGTTTTCCCTACTTTCTTCAATTTCAGTCTGAATTTGGCAATAAGGAGTTCATGGTCTGAGCCACAGTCAGCTCCTGGTCTTGTTTTTGCTGATTGTATAGAGCTTCTGCATCTTTGGCTGCAAAGAATATAATCGATCTGATTTCGGTGTTGACCATCTGGTGATGTCCATGTATAGAGTCTTCTCTTGTGTTGTTGGAAGAGGGTATTTGCTATGACCAGTGCATTTTCTTGGCAAAACTCTGTTAGTCTTTGCCCTGCTTCATTCCGTGTTCCAAGGCCAAATTTGCCTGTTACTCCAGGTGTTTCTTGACTTCCTACTTTTGCATTCCAGTCCCCTATAATGAAAAGGACATCTTTTTTGGACTAGATCTGATAGATAGAGTGCCTGATGAACTATGGAATGAGGTTCGTGACATTGTACAGGAGACAGGGATCAAGACAATCCCCATGGAAAAGAAATGCAAAAAAGCAAAATGGCTGTCTGGGGAGGCCTTACAAATAGCTGTGAAAAGAAGAGAAGCAAAAAGCAAAGGAGAAAAGGAAAGATATAAACATCTAAATGCAGAGTTCCAAAGAACAGCAAGAAGAGATAAGAAGGCCTTCTTCAGCGATCAATGCAAAGAAATAGAGGAAAACAACAGAATGGGAAAGACTAGGGATCTATTCAAGAAAATCAGAGATACCAAAGGAACATTTCATGCAAAGATGGGCACGATAAAGGACAGAGATGGTGTGGACCTAACAGAAGCAGAAGATATTAAGAAGAGGTGGCAGGAATACACAGAAGAACTGTACAAAAAAGAGTTTCAAGACCCAGATAATCATGATGATGTGATCACTGACCTAGAGCCAGACATCTTGGAATGTGAAGTCAAGTGGGCCTTAGAAAGCATCACTAGGAACAAAGCTAGTGGAGGTGATGGAATTCCAGTGGAGCTATTCCAAGTCCTGAAAGATGATGCTGTGAAAGTGCTACACTCAATATGCCAGCAAATTTGGAAAACTCAGCAGTGGCCACAAGATTGGAAAAGGTCAGTTTTCATCCCAATCCCAAAGAAAGGCAATGCCAAAGAATGCTCAAACTACCGCACAATTGCACTCATCTCACACGCTAGTAAAGTAATGCTCAAAATCCTCCAAGCCAGGCTTCAGCAATATGTGAACCGTGAACTTCCAGATGTTCAAGCTGGTTTTAGAAAAGGCAGAGGGACCAGAGATCAAATTGCCAACATCCGCTGGATCATGGAAAAAGCAAGAGAGTTCCAGAAAAACATCTATTTCTGCTTTATTGACTATGCCAAAGCCTTTGACTGTGTGGATCACAATAAACTATGGAAAATTCTGAAAGAGATGGGAATACCAGACCACCTGATCTGCCTCTTAAGAAATCTGTATGCAGGTCAGGAAGCAACAGTTAGAACTGGTCATGGAACAACAGACTGGTTCCAAATAGGAAAAGGAGTATGTCAAGGCTGCATATTGTCACCATGTTTATTTAACTTATATGCAGAGTACATCATGAGAAATGCTGGACTGGAAGAAACACAAGTTGGAATCAAGATTGCTGGGAGAAATATCAATAACCTCAGATATGCAGATGACACCACTCTTATGGCAGAAAGTGAAGAGGGGCTAAAAAGCCTCTTGATGAAAGTGAAAGTGGAGAGTGAAAAGGTTGGCTTAAAGCTCCACATTCAGAAAATGAAGATCATGGCATCTGGTCCCATCACTTCATGGGAAATAGATGGGGAAACAATGGAAACAGTGTCAGACTTTGTTTTTCTGGGCTCCCAAATCACTGCAGATGGTGACTGCAGCCATGAAATTAAAAGACGCTTACTCCTTGGAAGGAAAGTTATGACCAACCTAGATAGCATATTCAAAAGCAGAGACATTACTTTGCCAACAAAGGTTCGCCTAGTCAAGGCTATGGTCTTTCCTGTGGTCATGTATGGATGTGAGAGCTGGACTGTGAAGAAGGCTGAGCGCCGAAGAATTGATGCTTTTGAACTGTGGTGTTGGAGAAGACTCTTGAGAGTCCCTTGGACTGCAAGAAGATCCAACCAGTCCATTCTGAAGGAGATCAATCCTGGAATTTCTTTAGAAGGAATGATGCTAAAGCTGAAACTCCAGTATTTTGGCCACCTCATGCGAAGAGTTGACTCATTGGAGAAGACTCTGATGCTGGGAGGGATTGAGGGCAGGAGGAGAAGGGGACGACAGAGGATGAGATGGCTGGATGGCATCACTGACTCGATGGGTATGAGTCTGAGTGACCTCCGGGAGCTGGTGATGGACAGGGAGGCCTGGCGTGCTGCAGTTCATGGGGTCGCAAAGAGTCGGACACGACTGAGCGACTGATCTGATCTGATCTTAACATTTTTCTTTCTGATGTACAGTTCTGTGGCTTTTGCACATGCATGAATTCTTGTAATGATCACTATGGACAGGCTACGGAACAGTTCCAGTACTCCAAAGAACCCCCGTGCTCTCCCTTTATATTCAGACTTCCACCCTTAGCCCCTGGCAACCAGTGATCTCTTCTCTGTTCCTTTATTTTTGCCTTTTCCAGAATGTCATATAAATGGAGTTACATAGAATGAATCTTTTGATACTGGCTTCTTTTACTCAACACAATACTTTTGCAATTCATGCATGTTGCTACCTGAATAAAACGTGTTAACTTTGATTGCTGAGTGGTGTTCTATGCTATCAATGAAGTACAGTTGTTTTTTTTTTTTTTAATCCATACTTCTGTTGAAGGACATTTGGGTTGTTTCTAGTTTGTGGCGAATACAAATAATACTGCTCTAAATATTTGTGGGCAGATTTTTTTGTGTCTGAGTTTAAAATTTTCATTTCTTTAAGATAAATACTTAGAAGCAGTATTGCTGGGTCATGTGTAAGTATATTGATGCCCCAATTTTAAGTTTCCCCTCCTCTGACAATGACTGTTTGCATGATTCCTTTTCTCTACACCTCACTTTGACTTGTCTTTGACCTCATTAGGACCTCTAATTCACTGAGCCTGCTTTTTTTCCACTGGCCATCAACCTCTTCATATTTTTTCTTCCCTTCTCACACAGTTTCATTTTCATGGTCTATCATAATAGTCTGCTGCTGCTGTGTCGCTTCAGTCGTGTCCAACTCTGTGCGACCTCATAGACGGCAGCCTACCAGGTTCCCCCGTCCCTGGGATTCTCCAGGCAAGAACACTGGAGTGGGTTGCCATTTCCTTCTCCAAAGCATGAAAGTGAAAAGTGAAAGTGAAGTCGCTCAGTCGTGTCCCGACTCTAGCGACCTCATGGACTGCAGCCCACCAGACTCCTCCGTCCATGGGATTTTCCAGGCAAGAGTACTGGAGTGGGGTGCCATTGCCTTTTCCAATCATAAGAGTCAGCCTCTTAGAAACATTCCTTTGTGCCATCACAACAAACATTCCCTAATATAGCTCATCTTTAAAAAACTGCCCCTAAAAAATCAGTAATTTTGCAGTGGAGCACTCCGACAAACATGATCTCAGCTGAGTGATCAAGATTAACATCAGCAGTGATAAGTCACATTGAGAGTATGTTACTCTTGCTATGAGGTGATGACAATGGCACCCTTGTGGTCTTCCTCCCTCAAACCCACAACCTCTCTCTAACCATGAGAAAAGCATTAGACAAATCCAAATTGAAGCATGCTACTCTATAAGAATATCTGACTAGCACTCCTCGAAACTGTCAAGGTCATCAGCCCACAGAAGGTCTGAATAATGGACCATGGACTTGTGATGGACTTCTGGTGGACCTCGAAACTGTCTTCCCTCATAGCTCATATGAGTCCTCATGTGAGGGCTTCCCTCACGGCTCAGTCGGTGAAGAATCTGCCTGCAGTGCAGGAGACCTGGGTTGGATCCCTGGGTCGGGAAGATCCCCTGGAGAAGGAAATGGCAATCCACTCCAGTATTCTTGCCTGGAGAATCCCATGGACAGAGGAGCCTGGTGGGCTACAGGTCGCAAGAGTCAGACAGGACTTAGTGACTAAACCACCACCACCATGAAGCTGTCAGCCTAAGAAAGCTGAAGGATGCATGACAATTAGATAGGACGTGGTCTCTTGGATGGGATCCTGGAATAGGAATAAAAGGTAAAAGCTAGAGAAGTCTGAATAAAATATAGATTCTACATAATAAAAAACATAATACCAATATTGGTTCCTTAGTTGTAATAAAAGTGCCATAGAAAAGTTAGCAACAGAGGTAACTCAGTGCAGGAACTCTAATATTCTTGCAATTTTTCTGTAAATCTAAAACGATTCTAAAATAAAAGTTCATTTAAGTGTTTAAGAAAAACTTCCCCTGACCCCTTCTGCCAACTCCCCTCCATTTCTCTGCTTCCCTTCACAGGGAAATTTTTTTTTAAATTTATTTTATTGATGTATAGCTGATTTACAATGTACTAATTTCTGCTGTACAGCAAAGTATGCAGTTATATATACATATATATACAATCTTTTTCATATTTTCCATGATGGTTTATCAAAGGGTATTGAAAATAGTTCTCTGTGCTGTACAGTAGGCCTTTGTTGTTTATTATTTTTTATACTTTAATTTTATTGGAGTATAGTTGATTTACAATGTTGTGTTAGTTTCAAGTGTATAGAAAAATGATTCATTTTATATATTTACATATATCCATTTCTTTTTTAGATTCTTTTCTCATATAGGCTATCACAGAATATTGGGTAGAGTTCCCTAGTATAGTAATACTGTGCTATACAGTAGGTCAGGGTCAATGATGATCTCCGTATTGCCAAACCCCAGAGTCATTTTTTTCCTTCTCATTTTACCTGACCTTTCAGTTAAGTGTGTGACCCAGTTAACTATTCCTACTTGTTGAAAAAAAAACTGTCTTCTCTTGGCATTTGGAATACTGGAATCCTTTTTTTTTTTTTTAAATTCATTCATTCATTTTTGGCTGTGCTGGGTCTTTGTTGCTGTGTGGGCTTTATTCTAGTTGTGGTGAGTGAGGGTTACTCTCTAGTTGCAATGTGCTGCCTTCTTATTGCGGTGGCTTCTCTTGTTGTGGAGCATGGGCTTCTAGGGTGATCGGGCTTCTGTAGTCGTGGTGCGTGGGTTCAATAGTTGTGGCATACAGGCTTAGTTGCTGCGCTGCATGTGGGATCCTCTTGGACCAGGGATTGAACCTGTGTCTCCTGCACTGACATGTGGATTCTTTACCACTGAGCCACCAGGGAATCCCTGAAATCTTATTATTTTTTTTCCTACCTGTTGCTACTCCACCAGCCTCCCTGCTGTCTCCTCCTCTCCTGGACTTCTACCAGCACTGCCATGGTTAGGGCTCTATCTTAGGGCTCTATTGTTTCTCTTTGCTCTTACCTCCCAAGTATAGTGCATCCAGTCTCAGGGATTTAAGTACAGTTACCCTACGGGCAACCCCCCGAATCCATATCTCCAGCCTCACCCCTACAAGGTAGGAACTGTTATCACACTCCTTTCACAGGAAAGCAGACACAGGCTATCGGACATGAAGGGGCTTCCCCAAGGTTACTCGCTAGAAGCAGCAGAGGCAGGTTTTGAATCCAGGTCTGACTGACTCCAGGCCGGTGCTGGGAGTGGCCAGGCTGCCCCCCACCCCTACTTCCTACCCTCCTTCCATCCCAGTTCCTGGTGCCATCTGCTCCCAGGGTTTCCTGCATGTACTGCTCATTCTGACTTTGTGCCTTTGTCCCCCTTACCAATCCACATCTCCTAGAATGATCCCCCACCTTCCTCTACATCCTTTTTCTTCCCAGGTCTGATTGGAGGGGTTCTGCATTTCCCGGGTCCACACTGATCTGTCCTGGCCTCCTCTGAACTTCCCCAGGACCAAGGGTTCACCCTTAAGCAATTGAAGGCTCATTTGTATCTATAAGATTCCTGTTTTCTGAACCCGAGATGGGGGTTCAGTGTGTACAAGCACACTGAGCGGGAGGGTGTTGAGATGTGATGTCTGTGACTAGGACTGCCTGGGAAAATGTGGGCCGCGGGCTTCCTCATACCCAGGCATACAGGAGTCTGAGTTAGCCAGGGTGCTTTCCTCTACTAGCTGGTAAACTCTTGGAAAGACCATGACTTTACCAAATAAGTATCATTAAAAAAAAACTCTGCTGTGTGTGTGGTAGGGTGTGGGCAGAGAAGTACTTCAAAACCCTTTTTTCCTGGGGTCTGGGAGGCCAAGGAAGCTTCAGTCTAGAAATGAAGGAGGTGGTTTAGTTTTCACTGAGGTCACAGAGGCCAAGCAGTTCCTCCAAGGGTCACCGAGCTCAAAGGAAGAATTTGAAGAAACGGGGTGATGCTGTGATAGTGATCATTTTAGAGGAACTGAAAGCGCCCTGCGGGGGAGACAGAGGCCAGGGACTGTGAGATGGCAGAGGGGAGGGCTGTGGGTGGGAAGGGCCTGTGCACTGGCTGAGAAATTGAGACCTGATGTCATGGGGCAAGGACGTGGGCCCTTCCACGTGTGGTGAAGTTGGCCTCAGTCCCTGTGATGCTGGCCTGGGTTCTGCTCCCAGCCCTGCTGTTCACTCACATGTGACAGCAGGCAAGTCCCTTTGTCTCTCTGGGCCTCAGTGTTCTCATCTCTAGAATGAAGAGGTTGAAAAAATAGATGACAAGTTTGGGCTACATCATTTCCAGGCCTATTTTAGCACCTTGAGTCCATCTGGGACTAGTACATGCAGTACTGCTGTCTTACTGGGGACACCACTGCCTCAAGACAGGAAGAACATAGTTAACCTGCAGCCCCCTCCCCCTCAAAAAAAAAAAAAAAGATTCTGTGCTTCCAGTGCTGGAGGCATGGGTTCAATCCCTGGTTGGGAAAACTAAGATCCCATGTGTCTTGCAATGTGGCCAAAAAGAATAAAAGTTCTTTTTCACATAAAGCAGAGGGTGGGCAGGGACCGAGGAGGACAGGGCTACAGAGGGTTGAATCTTGTATGTTGTGAAGGAAATGGGCCTGCACTGTATCTCTAGCAAAACCCACACTTCACCCCTCAACTCCAGTTTGAAATCTTCATTAGAGACCATGCTTCAGGAGAGGGTAAATTCTGCCCTACTCGGATCCCAGGGAGCCAGGGCTGGCCCTTCTTCACCAAGAGGGGCTGACGCCTTCCTCAGCTTTGGGTCTGCATGTCTCCACCCCTCAAAAGAGGGACTTCTTGTCTGGAGGCTGTTAGGCAAGGTAAGCTCTGGGAAGGTGAGTTTTGCATGCCTGGAGGAGAATGTATTTAGAGTCAGGAGGAAGCCCTGTGGCTGATCTATTGTTAATTCTTGCAGGCTGCCGCCCCCGCACACCTGGCCATGTAGGCACACACCTACTCCTAAGTGTTACTCGCTCAGCTGTGTGTCTCTGCAACCCCATAGTGTAAAGAACCCACCTGCCAATGCAGGAGACATAAGAGATGCAGGTTAGATCCCTGGGTCGGGAAGATCCTTTGGAGTAGGAAATGGCAACCCACTCCAGTACTCTTGCCTGGAGAATCCCGTGGACAGAGGAGCCTGGTGGGCTACAGTCCACAGGGTTGCAAACAATCGGATACACTGAAGTGACTGCGTGAGTGCAGACTGCAGCCCGCCAGGCTCCTCTGTCTGTGGGATTTTCCAGGCAGGAATAATGGAGTGGGTTGTCATTTTCTTCTCCAGGGGATCTTCTTGACCCAGGGATTAAACCCAGGTCTCCTGCATTGTAGGCAGATTCGTTAGCAGGGAAACCACCTACTCTTAAACCACCTGCATTAAATTTTTTTTTTTTTTTTTCTCAAAATCCTTCCTGTAATTTTCTGAAGGCAGGGACCATGACTTCTTTTCTTGGTGCCCTCCCAGAATACAGAAAAAGGGGCCTGTGGCAGACAGAACAACACCTGCAGAAATATGGATGATGTAGCATGGCTTCCTGGTCTTAGTTAGAAAGGTTTAATAATAGCCTTTTTATCCTCCATCCAGCTTCCTGTCAGTTGTTTCACAAAGATCAGTGCCCATGTTCATTTTCTGTAAACTACTCAGATAGTTCACTTTATATTGGTGCAGCCCATGATCAATCCACCAAAAACAAGAGCCACCAGCAGCGGTAAGATCAGAATACTTTAATAAGATATCAGTGTCAAAATACATTTCCTTATAAAGTTAAGCTCCCATATAGTAATAACGTTGTCAGTAGGAATTTGACAAAATAATAATGTTCACGAAATCATTATGTAGATAGATAAGGTTAATATGAAGCTTGGAATATTTTTTCAGAGTGTTTTAGTAAAACTGCAAGGGTAAAATGCCCTTAATGCTGAGGCAAACACAGAAAATCAAACACCAGCGCTTACACGTCAGTAGCCCTTCAGGTTGTGCCGCCCACTGTGTGTGAGGCAGGGCTGCGGTGCTAAAGGATAATTTGGGCAATAGAAATACAATTTGGGTGACAAAGTCATTAGGTAATTTTTCTTTTGAAACTTAAATTTTGTTTTGGGCAATAAGTTCATCCAGGCTTACCAGATTCTCAGTTTGCTGTGTTTTGCTTTGTGTGTTTCTAGAAACTTCGTCATTGTACCCATGATGGAAAAGTTCCATGTGGCTAGTATTCTGAAAACAAGTGATACTGTCCCTCTTACCTGGTGAGTTGCAAGACACTTTTAGGAGACTGTTTTCAGTGCTTCCTTCCTATATACGTCACTTCTGGGAACAGACAGACCTCAAGGAGGCCCAGGGGCCATCCCTGGAGGTCTGCTTGCTGCACCTTGACATTGTAGATCTGAGGGCCTGGCCCCATGGGCAAGGGGCATGAGCATGAGGCTGGTCACGACCAAGGGCCCCCTTTCTGCACCTTCACCCCACTCCCGGTTGAACTCCATGGGCTCCAAGGTGGTGAACTGGACGTGCTCTGGATCACTATACTGTTTCTGAATCTGCACCGTGTCATGAATTCCCATCTAAACCACCTCATGCTAGTTCTGGAAGTATCCAAATGTGCCACATGAAAGACCATTAGAGTCACATAGCTCAGTGCACTTGAAGGGCTGGCAACAACATCTTAAGAAGAGTTAAAGCACTTTCCCTCCCTTAGATCAGCCCACCCCCACCCCTGACGTGCCATCAGACCCTCTTGGCAGTAATAATAATACATACATACATACATACAAAATACATATAGAACACGAGGAGAAGACAGCTCGCAATGCTCCCACTTAATGATTCCACTTTCTGGATTATTTGTCACGCCTATGGCATATCCCGAAAGCAAAAAGCCAACAGCGAGAGACTTTGAGCAAGGTTAGTACAGGCCCGTGAGAGTTCTGTACAATTCTGCAGTGTCAGCAACATCAGAAAAAGATCAACAGCTTAAAAAAGATTTTAAAGTGATTTTGTGAGCAGGATTCCATTTCCGTTTCTGATATTACAAAGTACCCATATATATGATAAACACTTAACCCAGATATAAATTTTCTTTCTTAAAAAACTGTTATAATAATTAAAAAAAAAAAATCCACCAAATGCAGGGGGAAAACACCAGTTTAAGAAAAGCCATACTGTGCAACTTTCATAGATAACCACACACAATGGAGTTTACCCTTCACATTTCATTTCTTTTTTTTACCCCCAAAAGTCATATCAAAATTAGAGCAAAGAGTTGGCTTAAAAAAAAAAAAAAAAAAAAAAAGATGGACATTTACAATACAGTGATTAGTTTTAAAAAAGAAAGGAGGGCTGAGAGAGGCCAAAAATCAAGCTTAGAAAGCAAGATTATTTTGTTTCTCTTTGGCAACAACAACAAAATCTAGTTTTAGTTAAATGAAGCCAAAGCTTTCCGAAAGGAGAACATACATACACCAAACTTGTTAATGTGAATATTGTTTGTGTGTGTGTGTGAAAGAGACCCATGAATATTATAAATTAGGATTTGGGGAAAGAAAAATCTTATAAAACTTAAGAACATTTCCATTGACAGAGCAAAATGTAGCAGGTAAAACAATTATATTTTAAAAATATGGATAATAAAGTGAGCATCTTCGGAAAAAGGCCACTACTCGGTGACCTGGACAAGTTTGCCAGGTACGTATATCTTGTAAAAAGTGTGGTGGTGTTAGAAATACCTAGTTGCAAAAAACAGACGGAGAACGTGAAGCTGGTGGGACGGCGTGGGAAGGGTGCCTGTCGGTGGGCGGCCCTGGCTCAGGTGGCCTGGTCCAGGGCTTGGAGGAGATCCCCTCCTTGGAGGAGCGTGGAGGTTCCCGGAACAGGAACATTCACCTCACAGTCATATCTGGTCAATTCCGGCAGCAGGTAGGGCTCAAACGAGGGTCCGAGCAGCCGGCTTGCCATGCCTAAACAGAGAGTTAGTGCTGTCGTTTAAAAACCCTGAATCAACCGTGTGGGGAGGGTCTGTTCCCTAAAAGGCTAGCAGGGATGCAGCGGGTTCACAGAGCAAGAGGCACTTTCAGTTTTCCTGCCTCCGGGGCACAGGGGGGCAGCCCTCATTTCACCCTTCAGTGTTGTCTTTCCCTAGTGACCTGCCCCGTGCTCGGAGCAGGGACCCAGCAGATAGCCCGTCTGCCTCTCCTCTCATGCCCCTCTCTGAGGGGCTGAGACCCAAGGCAGGGACAGAGTGCACAGTGCAGATAGGACGGGGAAGGGCTCAGAGGACGGGGAGGGTGGGTGGAAGGAGTCCCCATGAAGGCTTCCTGGCCTGGGAGGTGGAGGCATGAGCCAGTGCCTGGGCAAGGCTCCAAGTTGCTGACTGAGCCCTGCCCCCGCCCCACCCCACCGTGCACTGGCAGCTGGAGGGAAGGCCGAGCAGAGAAATGGAATTCTAAACCAGCTGGTGCCTGTACACACTTGCACACACATTTACATGCATTCATATCATACACATGTGCCACAAGCACATGGACACATACATACATACGTACACACACATACACACACACGTCCTTCAAAGGCCTGACTTCCAGTTTCAGGATCCCCACCCTTGGCTGCTCCTCTCCTGCTGGGAAGGAAGATAAGGGATCATTCCTAGCCCAACCCCTACCTCCCACTTCCAGGGAAGAGAGGGCCTGGGTGCCTGGAGGCAGACCCAGAAGCCCTTCACTGGCCCCAGTGATGTGAATCCCTGCTTCCCTTCCTGACTTACGTGAAGCATCTCAGCCCCCGGGCCCTCTCTTCCTTCAGCCCGCATCTCGGCCACTTCCTAGGGTCCATGCCTGCCTCCCCCACCCATCCTTGATCTCCTGTGGACTGGGTGTGTCTCATGGCTGTCTGCAGCCCCACAGTAGAAAGGGGTACTTGCTCATCATCCTTTTCTAATCGCCTCCTCTTTTACTCACCCTCAGAACTGACCTAAATTTAAAAAAAAAAAAATTATTTTTCCCTGAAAAGAATGAGTTTCCATTCAAGGAAATTCATGGGTTCATGGCAGGGATAACCATGCTGACTACCACTTCATGCAAACATATACACGAACATATACACTTTGCACAGGTGTGGGCATGGTGAGTCTTTGCAAACCCATGGACTGTAGCCCACCAGGCTCCTCTGTCCATGGGATTTCCCAGGCAAGAATACTGGAATAGTTTGACATTCCTTTCTTCAGGGGATCTTCCTGACCCAGGGATCAAACCTGAGTCTCCTGCATTAGCAGGTGGATTCTTTACCCACAGAGCCACCAGGGAAGCCCACACTTTGCATGCAAGCCTCTAAATTAAATGTGCAGGCTACTACTCCAACCTAAGGTAGGTAAGGAGCAAAGCTGGAATGTAAGCCCAGGACTATCTTGTGACTCTAAAGCCTGGACTCTGAAGCACTGAACAGCAGCCTGTCTCCACCACAGTGCTGAGAAAATGACCCTCTTTTAGGGCAGGAGTTTGGTATGTTTCACCCAAAGTATGAATTACATTCCTGTTTACATAGCAGCCTTTTTGTGATAACATATTACATAGGATGCTGATGGACTAAGGTGGGTAAGAGGTGGGCATTGGGTGGCCAGTCCTCCTAGAAAGCAAGATCCCCTCCAAGGGCAAGCCTGCCCACCCTCCCAGCAGTGCGTCCTCATCTCAGCATGATGCCCCAGTAGGTCACTGTGTCAGGCATTACAGTAACACGAAGAACTGAGCAGAAGGCATAGGCTCGTATAGCCCTGGGTGTCACGTAGTCACTGGAGAGCTCCTTCTACAGCCCTGTGGACAGGTGGCCTTCCAGTCTCTGCTGTGGTCCCCCGGGTAGAGGAGGGCTCACCCCTCTCGAGGCAGCTGCCTTGCATGAGCAAGTTTATCCTTGTGCCGAGATCTGCCACCACCTCCATCCCCTGGCTCCCAGCCTCTCACAACCCCCAGGCCCTGGCACAGCACGCCTGTTCCTAAGTGCACCTACCTGACATCTTGTGAGCCACTGGTAGGCTGTAGTCCTGGTACTGGGGGGTGTAACACTGAGGGGGGAACCCACTCTTGGTGGGCTCCCCCAGGCTCGTGGCAGACGGAGGCTGTGGTGGTGATAAGTGTCTCAGGGGCTGGCTCCTACCCCTCACGGGATTCTGGATGAACTCATCTGAAAAGGCCAATGTCAGACTGATGGGACAGACTGTGACACCCCCAGCATCCTTCTTCCTCCACAGGAGGAGCCCAGAGATTTCTGACCATGTCACCCTCAGGTGGTGAGAGAGAGAGGAAGCAAGGTGGGCCCGGAGCTAAACCCCTAGCTCCACCGGCGAATGCCCTCTCCTAACCCCACCCCACCACGGCCCAGGACTGCGCTCACCATTAGGGACGTTTGCATTTGGCAGCTTGTCCGGCATCAAAGAGCAGGTCCCACCACCCCTGAGACTCTTCATTCTTTTCCACATCAAATGCGAGGTGCTGCTGCCTGGCGGATCCCCCTGCATGTGGAAGTGTGGACATAGAGGGAGAGGCCAGAGAACCCAGTCCCAAACTGCGCTGGGGTGAGGCGGGCCTGCTTGCTCTGAGAGACCCTCCCTGTCAGCCCAGGTCTCTACATTCAGCCACCGGCCTTCCCCAGGGCTGTGGAGAACCTGCGGCAATGCCCCCAGGAGATGGCTCACCCCACTCACGTCTTGGAAGGCTTGCTCCTCGTACTCCAGCTGTCGCTTCAGCTTCAGCTTGTTGGAGAGGGCAATCATGGCTGGGCTCATCACGTCTGGACCCTGAGGCCCGAAGCCCTTGGCAGACCTGCCAAGCCGGAGAGAGTGGGCGTGAGAGAGTCTGGGGTGTCACGTGCCCAGGGTCCTCACCAGAGTAGGACCCTGACAGTGGTGGCTCTGGAGCTCTCCCTGTCCTCGGTGCGCTCTGCCTGGTGGACACTGATGGCTCAGCTGTCTGCACCTCCCTCCACACGTGCCCGTCTGCCGGGCTGGCCCCCAGCGGCCTTTGGTCCTGGCCTGGTTTGTGGCTGCCCAGCTCGGTGACAGCTGTCTTTGTGAGGGCCGCTTCTGCCCCATCTCCCCTGCTCTGCTTGGACTGCTCCCCACCAGGGACAAGGGAGGATGCCCTGTAAAAGGCAAGGGCCTCAGGGAAGCCTAACCAATGGGCCCTGGGAACTTGAAGTCTATTCCAACCATGGGACAGCCAGGGGAGCTCCCAGGGGTTGGAAGGGCCTTGTGGGGTGCTGGATGCTGGCAGATGCTGGGAGGAGGCAGGACGGGGAGGGCAGTGCTGGACTCTGGCAGCCGAAGTCGGGGGGAAGACAGGGGCATCTTTTCACTTTTCTCAGCTAGGCTTCCATGCTCGAACTGAGGAAATGTCCCTCCGTGTTGTGTGTGTGGGTGGTCTGTGGCTCAGATAATGAACTCTGAATTAAAAAAAGCACTCTAGGGAGTAGTTCAGGAAGCCACTTCTTTCCCTGTCTGCAGGCCTCTCTTGGTCTCCAGGTCTGATAAAACATGTCCCACTCGAGGCCTCACGTATCTTAGAGCGAGTCCCCTAAAGCCCAAGCTCTGAGTCTAGAGAAGGGCTAAGCGGCATATCGGACCGCTGTCGAATGGAAACTGGTGATGGGGCCAGGGGCCTTTTCGAGCCCCAGACCTGCCCCTAGTGGGCACCTGTCTGTACCTCCTCCCCCGTACAGCACAGCCTTAGCTGAAGCAGCCCAGCGTCTCCGTCACTGACCTCTTCTTGAACATGGCGAGATGGGGTGTGGCAGTGGGGGGCCCCAGGGGCGCTGTCCCCATGGCCTCTGCGTGCTGGTCTTCACCGAGCCACTTCATGGGCCCCAGCTGTAATGGCGGGTCAGGGGGCCACTGTGTGTTGGATATGCCTCCCATGGAGGAGAGAGGGGTGTAGGTCTGGCCACAGCACTGCAGCAGGGACACCTTGCTCCCACCGTCAAAGAAGGCGAAGGACACACGCCGCTGCTCAGGCTCCGTCTTCTTACTTTCCAGCTGCTGCTGATACTTGTCCAGGAGGAAGGTGCTGTGAGAGGCCATCGGAGCCAGTGGCTGGAAGATGTTTGACATGGTGCTGAAGCAGTGCTGGGGGGCCGACTGGGGGGTCTCTGGCAGGAGGCTCTCCTCAGGGCAGATGGGGCTAAGCTGGAAGTCCTCTCCGTCCATGGGGATGTAAGGCGCCAGGGTCTCCAAGTCCAGCTCGTTAAAGTCAGTCTAGAAGACACGGAGCAGGGGCAAAGCAGCTCAGCAGTGGGTGCTGCCTCAAGGACGCTGTCTCACCTTAGCCCCTCGTTCCCCCGCCCCTACCCAAGGCATTCCTCCTGCACCCCCTGGCAGTGCCAAGGTCTTGGGGGCCCAAGAGAGGAAAACACAGATGTGTCCTCAAAGTGTGGAAGGTCTTCTGACAAGTGCTACCAGCCTTCCTGTGTCTCCTTCCACTCAGTCATTCTTCCACACACCCCACTGGTGTTGGCCCCACCTCTTCATTCCTGCCTACTCTGATGAGCACGATGGCTCCTGGGGGCCAAGGGCAGCTTTGTCCTCATCTCCGGCCCGTGCCCAGGGTGTATCTGTGGACAGCTCATAGGGTAACCGTGGCCTAGTGCTCTCTGTGGGACTTTCATTCAGATTAACAAGGACTCAGAGATGGTCCCCAGGTTCCCTGGATGGGCACCATAGGGAATTCTCACAAGCAGATGCAGCAAAACAAACATTTCAACCCTCACTGGGGGAGGTAGCTTATTAATGGTTACAACTATATGAAACGGTTACCCACTTTCTCTTTTCAAGGAATAAATCTTAGAGTTCAGAGAAGAAAGTGCAGGGTCGAAGTAGGGAAAGACACAAACTGAGGAGGCAAGGCAGAAATTTGGATGAATAACCCATAATAAGACAAATAGAGATTAATACATTTCCTTTGGGTTTTGTGACACACTTAACCATCCACCCACACCCTAGCCTGTTTACACAGGTTTTACAAGACTGTTTGGCCTTATGTAATATGTTTCTGAAAAGTTATGTGTAAATAAAAATTTGTCAGATGTCATTTTAAAATGCATTTAACATAAGTTATTTCAAAGAATCCTAAAATGAAAATGTAAAGGGAATTGTTCCCTGTTCTTAGAAAAGTCTTATACATCTGGACATGCTTTTTAAATGCAGCGCTCATTAAATAAACGCTCAGTTGTAGTTTTGGCATTCTGAGCACTAATAAATATCCAAGTTAGTAGGACATAAATATATGGAGCTAGATTTGACGTGGGAGAAGCAGGTGACCACAGGCTCCATTTCCCTGTACTCTCACCCAGTTAAGGGACTATGGCATTGGCCAAGCTTTCCCACTAGTCTTTGCAACAAAGGGCCGAGGCTGCAAGAATGGATGTAAGCCTTCACCAGCAGCAGCTGGTGGGCCTGGTGCACCATCCCAATCTTCTCCATGGCTACATACCTGGGTGCCACACTGGTCCTTCACCTCTGTGTCCATGGCAAAGAGCTTCTCGATTGCTTCAATCTTCAGATTGTCATCTAGAGATGTGTAATAGTCTTCAGGGCTACTGGGCTAGGGGCCAGGAAGGAAGGTGACCAAGTCAAGGCTATGGCACTGCTTTCCCCAGGAGTCCAAGGTGGAAGGAGAAATACATCTCTGGACTCACAGAGTCAGCTCCATTCCATGGAATGGGATTTGTAGAGAGGCCACTCCATATGAGCCATGTGAACCTCTCTGAGCTCAGTCTCCTCACCATAAAATGAGGCTGTCTTGAAGAACAAGCCAGACAGAGGCATGGCTGGCCAGGCCCTTTGCGCCCAGCAGGATGGTTACTACCCTGCATGGAGACTGAGCTCAGGGCTCACAGCTATGAGTGACTTAGCCCCTGTCTTCAAGGACCTTATTCTGTAGATGGGGGTGGAGTGCCAACAGCAAGCATCTAATATGTGGCAGGCAAGTCTCATGGCCACCCTTGGGGTCTGCAGGAAACCCGAGGAAGAAGAGTGCAGCACTGGGGCCTGGCCTGTCCACTCAGCCATCCGGCAGCAGCCAGAGGAGCTCACCCTCTCCATGACCTCAACCCAAGGCGGGGGGCTCACCGTGGAGCAGCTGCTGCTGCTGCTGGCACTGGGGGTGCTGTTCCCCAGGGCAGCTGCCTGGGGCACGGTAAAGGCGGGCAGGCTCCTGGCCTCGCTGTGGGTGCTGTGGCTCTTCACCTCTCCGGTCCACTGCTGGCCTGGGGGCAGGATGCCCTTGCCATAGGCTGAGGACTCCTCAAAGTTCGGGGTCCCTGTGGAGACAGGGCCTGGCTTGGTTAGCACCCACAACCACTGGGCTCACCGCCAGGACAGAGGAAGCCCAAACGATGCACAAGAGTTCCTAAAAGGGTCTGCAGTGCGCCTGGGGCTAGGCCCTGGTCCACTGAGGCTCGGTTGGGTTAAAGAGGCCTTCAACCAGGGCTCTGCTTTAGTGTACAGACTCTGTTTAACGGGAACATCCTCTTGGAGCCACTAAGTTTCAGAGATTAAATGTATCAGTTGCCTCTCTTCCCTGAAGGGTAATCTAGAATGCAGAGGAGAAGGTTATGAGAACTGGGCAAGTTACCTTGTTATTGCCACAAAACTGGGACGCTGCATGACTCCTTGGCCCAGGTTTGCCCTCTGTGACTCTGTGTAGTCACGATTCTCCTGTGGCTTCTCAAGAACATGTCTAGCAAGGCCAAGCCAGTTCAGAGCAAGTACAGGGAGGTGTAGCTATTCCTTGAGTGGCCACAGTAAGGCTGGGGGTGATGGTGGTCAGTTGCCATATGGGGAGGAAGGGGCTTCGCAGGTACACAGCAAGGGTCAAGAGCTGGAAACCCTGCTGGGGCCACCAGGACTTGCATCCCCAGGGGACAGGTAAACGTTTAAAGACGTGTATGTAAGGACTTACTGCTGGGCCCAAATCTGTTTCTCCATCCATGTTTCTGGGATGATTTTTCCCAACATTATTTCAACATAGCAGCCTTCTGCCTAAACACACAATCTGTCTTTCAAGGTGGAGATCTGCCCACTCTGCAAAAATATGCCCATGGCTGCAGAGCAGATCCCCAAGACCTCTCCTCTCAGACTCCCACTGCTCATGATGCAGAATCGACCAGACCCCACCCGGATCAGTGCCTTGAGAGGTCAGATATACGGCAGTCCTGAGCCATGGTGAGTGTGTGTGCACAGCACAGGGTCTGGCCACACTAATGGATGATTAGCAAGACTCAGAGAAGGCACACGGCAGCTCTGCTTAAGGGAAATCCCCCCACCCCAAGAGAGTTTGATGGCCTCAGCCTAGCTAAGATGCACCCACCGAAATCCAGAGAAATGATGGTATCTCCCGCGGTAGGTGCCAGCTGGGCCAGCTCCTCGGGCTCCTCCTTCAGCTTGGTGAATAGGAAGTTGCTCTTCTCAGACACAGCCACCTTGCCACTGTTATCAAAGATGCTGTTCATGGTCAGCAGGTGCGGCTTAAACGGTGACTCTGTCTGATCCATGGAGAACACCACGTCGTTCTTCTCAATTTCACTGTTGAGATGAGAGGGAGCTTCAGACCCTCCACATTTTCCATCAAAACCCTTTGGCTCTCCCAGACATACTGAAGCCCTGACAGCTGAGCCTCTCAGATAAAATCATGGGTATGGACAGTGTGTTAGCATTTTGTAAAGAATTGCACAGTGGTAGTTTGGAGTCCTGGAGCCTAGCGATGCCAAGAGCGCCTCACAATATGTATCTGTCTTGGATGCTGTTTTTATATTGTACATGGACTGTGTGGTGTGCACAGACGTGAAGGCTTCTGCTTTTGTTTCACCCCAGCACTGCCTTTCTCCAGCTGTCTTCCCAAGTTCTACATAGCTAGGGTGTTACCTCTTCTCCCCAAAAGTATGAGCAGTTCTCTTCCCTTGATCCTCATTCAGAAAACAGGTTAGGCTTCATCTATATTCTAGTTGCCTCCCTCACATAGGGTGGAGGCATGACAGATGACAGACGAGAGGCAAGAGGCAGAAAAAGTGCCGTCAAAGGGAAATCCCAATGTCCCATTGTCCCCAGGATGCCCACCACCAAGGACTCTAAGATGTGGTGCCCGGGTTCTGAGGAGCCTGGTGCCCCTGGGTTGCACTGTCAGCCTCATGAACACCTTACCCCCCAGCCTTGTGGCCTCCAGCCCTCACACGCTCACCTCAGGACGTAGTTCACACACATGATACACTGGGGCTGCAGGTTGCGAGGGTTGTAGATCACCGTCCCCTGTGTCTCCAGCCACACGTAGCCCCCATGCTTGGCAAGCATACGGTACTGGCCGCTCACCACCTGACCCTTGGTGCACACTAGGGGAGGAGAAACAGGGCCTGAGGTCAGGGAGGCGAGGGCAGTGTATGAGAACAGATGTGGAAGGATGAGCTGGAAGGGCGCTGAGAGCATCTTGCCCAACACTTCATGTTAAACATGGGGAAGGTGGTCCAGAGAGGTTAGCTGATGTCCCTAGGCGGCTGTGAGGGAGTGGCCATGGCCAACCCTTGACAGGTCAGCTCACACCGGCTCAGCTGTGAGCAGAAACCAAGAACACCACCTGCCCTTCTTTCCCCTCAAGGTCAACGAGAGGAAGCCGCTCCCCGGGGCACCAGCCAAATCCATGCATGCACCCAGGGTGCAAGAGCGCCTCCTCTGCCCACACTGCAGGTGGGGGGAATCTGCAGGTAGCATGGAGAATGCCGGTTTTCAGCAGCCCCTGGTAGCAGACCCACCATTAACACTCTGCTTGTGAATAAAGGCAGTTTTAAAAAAACAAAACAGATATCCTGATTGTTTCAAGTCATTGGTCAGACCCGCCACCTTTAGGGCCACAGAAGGTTTGGGACCCAAAGCAAAAGCATAAACAAGCCTCCCAGGCTCCCAGTCGGGGCTGAGGCAGTACTGGGCCCCCAGCCACCTCCACACACAGCCTCTTCAAAGCCTGTGAGTCCTCTGCACTTGGCCTCCCAGCTGCCCAGCTAGGCTACCTGCATATGACTTCTTTCCTCTCTCAGAATGTTCCAAATGTTCATTTAACATTTGCTTTTCTCTATAAAAACACCAGAGAATGGACCCTGCATCCCAAGATGGTTCTCTTCCCCAGTCTAGAATGCTCTGACTGTTCCCATTAAAAAGGAATCAACAAGTCCCTTCAAATGAAAGTTTACTAATGTTAGGATTTCTGATAGTTTTCTGATTTGCCTACTTACTTTAATTCCTGGGAAATTCATTCTTTTGAATTCAAAAGCATTCATTCAAAAACTATGATTTTGGGGCTCAGAAACCCCCAAATCATACAGAACTAAGAAGAGGCATGCCAGTAGGATTAGGAAATCTGGGTTTTGGTTTCTTCATCTGCAAAATGGGGTACTGATAATAATTAACAGTAATGAAAAGGCAGAGGAACCAAAGATGAAATTGCCAACATCCACTGGATCATGGAAAAGGCAAGGGAGTTCCAGAAAAACATCTGTTTCTGCTTTACTGACTATGCCAAAGCCTTTGACTGTGTGGATCACAATAAACTGTGGAAAATTCTGAAAGAGATGGGCATACCATACCATCTGACCTGCCTCTTGAGAAACCTATATGCAGGTCAGGAAGCAAGAGTAAGAACTGGACATGGAACAACAGACTGGTTCCAAATAGGAAAAGGAGTACGTCAAGGCTGTATATGGTCACCCTGCTTATTTAACTTCTATGCAGAGTACATCATGAGAAATGCTGAGATGGAGGAAGCACAAGCTAGAATCAAGATTGCCAGGAGAAATATTGATAACCTCAGATATGCAGATGACACCACCCTTATGGCAGAAAGTGAAGAGGAACTAAAGAGCCTCTTGATGAAAGTGAAAGTGGAGAGTGAAAAAGTTGGCTTAAAGCTCAACATTCAGAAAACTAAGATCATGGCATCCGGTCCCATCACTTCACAACAGATAGATGGGGAAATAGTGGAAATAGTGGCTGACTTTATTTTTCTGGGCTTCAAAGTCACTGCAGATGGTGACTGCAGCCATGAAATTAAAAGACGCTTACTCCTTGGAAGGGAAGTTATGACCAACCTAGATAGCATATTCAAAAGCAGAGACATTACTTTGCCAACAAAGGTCCGTCTAGTCAAGGCTATGGTTTTTCCAGTGGTCATGTATGGATGTGAGAGTTGGACTGTGAAGAAAGCTGAGCGCCGAAGAATTGACTTTTGAACTGTGGTATTGGAAAAGACTCTTGAGAGTCCCTTGGACTGCAAGGAGATCCAACCAGTCCATTCTAAAGGAGAACAGTCATGGGTGTTCATTGGAAGGACTGATGTTGAGGCTGAAACTCCAAATCTTTGGCCACCTGATGCGAAGAGCTGACTCACTGGAAAAGACCCTGATGCTAGGAAAGATTGAGGGCAGGAGGAGAAGGGGACGACAGAGGATGAGATGGTTGGATGGCATCACCGATTCGATGGACATGGGTTTGGGTGGATTCCAGGAGTTGGTGATGGACAGGGAGGCCTGGTGTGCTACATGTTAGTAACTGTGGGGCAGAGGGGCTTAGAAATTCTGAGTGATTTGCTGAAAGGCCCCCTCAGTGGAACTAGTACAGGACTGTAGTCCAAACTGAAGACTCCTAATCTGAGTTTTTTTTGGTTTGGTTTGTACTTTTTAAAAAAATCAACTTTATGTGCTAAGTTGCTTCAGTTGTGTTTGATTCTTTGCGACCCTATGGACCGTAGCCTGCCAGACTTCTCTCTCCATGGGGTTCTCTAGACAAGAATACTGGAGTGGGTTGCCATGCCCTCCTCCAGGGGATCTTCAGAACCCAGGGGTCGAACCTGAGTCTGTTATGTCTTCTGCATTCGCAGGCAGGCTTTTTACCACTTGTGCCATTACCACCAAAAGAAAATGCACCCATTTTAAGCATACATGTTTTGATGAATGTACAGACCCTTGTAACAGTCACTACAACCAAAGAACTTTCCTTTATCCAACCTCCCGAATTTCTTACAGCTCTTAACAGTCAATCTCCATTGTTCCACCCTAGTCCCAGGCAACCACTGATCTGTTTTCTGTTAACGATATATTGAAATCATCTTCTCTCCATTTGCATGGAAGTGGAATCATACAAGAGCATGTGCTCTTTTGCATCTGCCTTCTTTTTATGTAGCGTGTTTCCCAGAACCCTCATGTTATTGTAGATATTTCTGGCTTGCCCCCTTTAATTGCTGAGTACTGTTCCACTGCACAGAGGTACCATTATTTATCCATTCACCTTTCAGTGGATGTTTGTTTTCAGTTTTTGGTTATGATGAATAAAGGTGCTATAAACATTTATGTACAAATCTTTGTATGGACATACAGTGTGGGTGTAGCGTAGGGGTGCAGTGGGCGGGTCATATGGTAGGTACACCTTCCCTTTATTAGATACTGCCAAGTTATTTTCCAAAGTGGTTGTATCAGCATTGTCTAATCTTTTAAATAAAATCCTGTGCTGTAGGGAAGACAGATGTCATTTTTTTTTTTTTTTTTAACATGAGGAAACTAAGGCCAGAGGGATTGTGACCTGCTTTACATCACGTAGGACAATAGTCTGGGCTATGAGACAGCCTTGTGGCCCGCAGTATGGTGCCCTCCTCCTACATTCCCCTGGCGGCACTTCACTGGGAAGACTGAATTGGTGTTTGCTGCTGTCCTAAATCATCATGGACCCCTTGGCTAAAGAAATAACTCTGTCTTCCCTCCTCTCCCTTTATCTGCCCCACTGAGGCTCCCTTGCTCTAGCAACATGATTCTTGCACAATTTCAAGTGCCTGGAGTGAACTTATTTATTAACTTATTAACTTGTTCTTAATGCAGACAAGATTCAGGGCTCTTACTCTTTTTGATTAAACAGTGCAGTGAGCAAAGGTTTTTAACTGCATTTCTAGCGACTGCAGGCGAGGGCCTGCTCTGTCAGTAGCATATAATTACACCAGCTTTCTAATCATCTGCTCATTAATGCCAGCCTGGGTGAGGGGCCTGCTACTTGGTAGATAGGCTTTTTATGGCCTTAATCTTGTTTTCCTAAGAGCACATACTGTCCTCACACAACAATGAGAAATCAGCCCCCTCCCGCAAACCCTTACCCTCCAAGGGTAACAAATGTATAAACTACTAATCCATTTGCAAATGATGGCTTTCAATTATCTAAATCTGGCTTGAGGCCTGAACTTCCCCAGCAATTTCAATGGTAAACCTTCACAGGCTAAGATACACATACATGCCTAAATTCGGGATTTAGGCTGGTATGTAACCCTGGACCAGCCTCAAGCCTGGGCCCCCAACTATTCCATAGTATGAGCGTGGGTCTGTGGTGCAACTTTATCTGCATAAACTCAATGAGAGAGAGAGTCAGACAAACAGAGAAACCGATTGAGATAGACAGAAAGATTGAAAGAGGAAAAGAACTGTATGGCACATGGAACTCTACTCGGTTATGTGGCAGCCTGGATGGGAGGGGAGTTTGGGGGGAGAATGGATACATGTATATGTATGGCTGAGTCTCTTTGCTGTCCACCTGAAACTATCACAACATTATTAATCGGCTATACTCCAATATAAAATAAGAAGTGTTAAAAAAGAGAGGGGAAAGAAAGACAGAAATAGTTGCTTCTGTTTAGCTGGCATTAACCCCATTTCCAGGCAACCCATGCAGATTTCCTTTTGTGGGTTCAGGCTGACTGGGTAGAGGCCTCCAAACTCAGAGCTGCTTTGCTCAGCTCCATCAGGGACAGAAGGGAACCTGTGATTTATATTTGGTCTGTGAATTATCTTTAAGTGTGCCTATTGCTTAAAAACACAGAGTCAATAAAAAGCACCATATTGCCCTTGGATTCAGCAGAAAACTAAACTAGTATGACAATATTTTACCCCAGATCTTTTTTAAGGATCAAAGACTTTCTGAGAGAAGAAAAAAACCCTTTCATAGGCCTACTGAGAAGTCATCATTTTTGTTCTTTTTGACAGTCGCTTCCTCCCCTTTCCCACCCCAGAAGATTCAGTCCAATGCTGTCCTGCAAGAATTCTCAGAAACATTTGCTAGTGTCCCTACTTTGATGCACCCTTGGCTGACAAGGAAGGTTAGGCTTTTCCCCAGTTTTACATCTAAAGGAGGGAAACCCCAGAAAGCCAGGCACTGGGGAATCAGTGGGTAAGGTGGGCCAGAGCCAGGCCTCCGAGTGCCAGTATCAGCACGACTTAGGGAGCTGGAACCACTATGGATCAGAAAAACATGGGGAATCCCAGAGAGGAGGCTGGTGCCACAGCCCACAGTTTCAAAGCTGGGGCAGGTTAGGGCTGGGTCACGTCCATGGCACGTCCACTGCCCACCCCCATCCCTGTGTCCCTGAATGTGCAATCTGGATTTTGGATTTTTTTTTTTGCCAGAAACCACAGTGAGAGACATCTTTGAGATATCATTAGGGGCCCTGCTGCACTGTCAGACTGAACCCTAAAGCCATGAGGATGAAGCAAAGAAACCAATTAGAGAAGATCTTACTGCTTGAGAGAAGAGTAACTGTGCTTCTGTACAGTTTATGGGCTGCTGATCTGTTAGCTGTTCTGAACCTCAGCTGTCCTAACCTTAGATGGATGGATGGATTTAGGAACAATGGGGAAATAGCTGCATTTCCATTTTCTTCATTGCTACTTCAAGCCACTCTAATCCTTGGAGTCCAAGACCAGCAGGACCATTGGGAATCTTCTCAGACTAACCCATTTTATGTCCTTCTGTAATCCTCTCAGCACCTCCATCTGCACTGGGGGCACTTTTTTGAAGCATTCTTTCCAAAATATAGTTTTTGCCCTTGAGTTTATCATTCACTTAGTGCCTATACGGTACCAAACACTACGCTAGATACTGAGGCTGAAGGTACCCGCCAACTGGCTCCCAGGGAACACATAGCCCTCCTTCTCCCTCAGATATGAGATCCTTTAGGGTAGGGATCAATCCTATAAATTTCTATTTCCCCCAGTAGGCCAAGTGAGGAGGGTATGGCAACCAACTCCAGTATTCTTGCCTGGAGAATCCGCATGGACAGAGGAGCCTGGCGGGCTGCAGTCCATAGCGTCACAAAGAGTTGGACATGACTGCACGACTGAGCACAGCACAGCACAGGCCAAGTACAGGGTTATAGACCCATAGTTCTTGCATGTTGATGGGCTGTATGGATTCAAGAAAATTGTCTTGGATCATTTACAAATGAGAAGACTTAATTGGGATTAAAGTCAACTGAAATGCAGTAGAACAGCTCTGTCTTATATGGTAGCCATAAGCCAAGTATGGCTACTTGAAGTTAATTAAAACTATAATTTAAAAATCCAGTTCTTCAGTTGCATTACACATATTTCAAATACAGCGAAGGTCACCCGTGACTCTGCAGAGGAAGAACATTTCCACTCCAAAGAGTTCTTTTGGACAACCCTGCTCTAGAATCCTTTCATAATTCAGGGTTTTTTTTGTTTTTTTTTTTTTTGTAAGCTACAAGGCACAATTTCCGCATGCCATTATTGGGTTGCCTGGACATTCTCATCCAACTGAGTTCTCTTGATTCAGCAAGCAAGCTCTTAAAACCATGGCCTATTTCAACTAATCTAGTAAGTCAGTACTGTACAACCTCCACCTCTGTTTAGCCCAATGTTCCCCCATCCTTCAAGGTTCAACTAAAGTGCCCTGTCCTCTCTTTTCCTGAACTGTCCCAGCCCTCTTCTTCTCTGAATGGATGTAATTGCATCTAAAGCCTATTACCCAAGTTGATCATGCTCTATGGGGCTATTCCCTAAGTTTTTGCAGTCTGTTAACTGCAGAAATGTGCCCAGTGGAGGTGGTAAGGGGGGGGAATGAGACTCAGCCCACCCTCCATTCTCTAGGCTATATGCCTTGGTGTGTTGGTGTGTCCCCTTATCCTATTTGCATCAATACGCCATATAGGCTGGTGGCAATTTTGGTTTTCTAACTTTCCTGAGGACATGAGTCTTGTCTGCTGCACAAGATGGTGGGCCCTGTGATGAAAGTGATTGGATTTTCTTCCTTCTCACCAGTCACATTTCACTCAAAGCCAGATTCCACAGATGTATGGGGGTACTCCTAGAACTTACAGTTCTGGTGGCTTTTGGTCATGTTCTCTGAGTCCAGTGCATGGTAGAACTCATAGGCTGAGCGGCCAAGCAGCTCTTCAGGGTGGTAACCAACCAGTTCTGTGATTCTAAATTGAAAAAAAAAAAAAAGCAAGGTGTGGAGATCATATGAATATGAACGGGGTGCAAGGACCTATATCCAGAATGTAAGTCAAACGCACACATTCAATGAAACACACTCCAAACTTCCTGGTCATACCATTCATCCAAACAAACAAAAAGTATGGTGATCAACTTGCAACTATGGGTCTACTGAACCTCACTCTTCCTGCCTTTCCTGAATTGTGTTTGGAGAGGACGGAAAAGCACCTAAGGGTTCCCTAACTCTGACCCCGAGACAAGCACACATGCATATTCTCCAGTGACCACTGGAAGGGGCTCTCATTAGCCCCCAACTCCTAGTTTTTGTAGACAAGTGAGCAGAGATGCAGAGACAGCAGACAATTTACTTGATGTCTACACAAGTGTCTGGGGACAGAGCAAGAATAAAAATGGGAACCTCCTGATTATTCAAGCTTATTCAATAGAAGTCATTATAAATGAAAAATGAAAATTATGTGATCCTGAGTTAGAAAAGCCCAGAGGTGGCCTTTCCACGTGTGTTAACCATGGGGCAAGAGGAACCCGGGCAGCAGAGGCTGGTCTGTGCTCAAGTCTTCACCTCTCAGGTCCTGCCTGGTGACCTGATACCTCTTAAGACATCAGGTGTGCCATTATGGGTTCTCCAATTTGTCCCTCCCTACCTCAAGGAAAGGAGGGAGGGCATAAGGTGCCGAGAGGAACAAATACGAAATCACAGCTCTAGAAATGTGCCCCTTCATTAACACTCTGATAAATAGGCAGCTCTGAAATTACAGGGCTTGGCTGGGCCCTTATACAGTGTCTGCTTTTGATGGGATGAGGGCAGAGAAAAGGCAGATGTGGATAATCATGAAGAATCAGGTACTTTTCTAAGAACCCTCTGCTCTGCACAGGAATCATTAAAATAAACAAAGCCCTACCCAAGAACCACCAGATAAGCTGCTTCCCCACGTCATACCTAAACATATTTCTCATAATCTTTGTTCTCTTACATTTTTTCTAATGGGCTTGCTGTCTTGTTTATTTAGCCTATCACAAGCTAGAAGCGATGCTATCTCCTCATCATTACAAGCTCTGTTTTAGAACACATGGCTTCTGGGGCCTGGCCCGGTCACCTGTCCACGCTGGAGATGAAAGCAGAAGCTGTGACTCCTTGGTCTACTGTCTCTACTCCTCTCCCCCTCTCCATGTGGGTTTTGTATAGGTCAGACTAAATCATCCTAGAATATTATTTCTGTTCTGTCACTCCCCTCTATAAGCATCTCCAGCTTACCTATTACCAGCCATATCCAGAGGAAATAAACTCTGCCTAACTTCTAAGTTCCCCTAGAGTCTTATCTCCACCTTCCAAGCAGTTTTGCATGCCATATCTCCTGCCCTGGTATATCCCTTTCCTCCCAGTTTCCATTGCTGGCAAAGCTAGGCTTGCTGCAGAGCCTCAGGGCCTTCTTTCTCTGAGCCCTGATGACAACAGGGCCAGTTCAAGACTGCATCTTGTTCATCGAGCTGTCTCCAAGTCCCCCTTCTTAAGCCTAATCAGCGAACACAGCGTCACAAGGAATTATGTATTCTTCTGTCCACATCCTAGGTTGCCAACCCTGAATTCGGGAACCACATTCTCCTTTGGCCTCCACGACAACGAGTGCTCAGTAAGTGCCAGAGTAGCCGACCAACGGACTGATTTTCTTTGAGGGCCTAAGGTACAATCAGAGCCCTGTCTAACTCAGCACTGTTAAGGATCCCAAGTACTAACAATCCACTTTTCTTCCTAGAACACAATCACCTATCTTAGTGCACGATGGTGCACACACACAGCCTTCAGCGCAGCCCTCATGGTGTTCAGTCCATCCTTCCTCCATTCCCTAGGGTGTGTCTGGTGTTGAAGTGGGCAGAGAAGAGGCAAATTCTCTGCCTAAGTGAGACCTGGTGGTGAAAGGCTTTGTCAAACAATGGGCAACAGACCAGAGCTGAGATGCTTAGGTCTCAGCTGATTTGGGCCAGCAGAGATTTCTCTGGTGAGATTTCAGCAGTCCACTTGCACCAGCCAACGTTTCAGATGGGGAGGACCTGTCCCCTCACTTGGCCCTGAGCAGAGAGATCTTTGAATTCATCACCAACAGACGTGTTCCTCAGCGGCCCAACTCTGGGACTGCCAATCTCCAGAGTGGAGATGCAGGGAGAGCGAGGAGATGGTTGAACAGAGCTGGCGCTTCCTTTCTTACACCCAAGTAGCTTTTCTGATGGGTTCCATGTCTCTCAGGCTTAGCCTGGGAGTTGCACCAGCAGGCTGTGGTGGCAATGGGTTGGCTGTCTATAGGCCCACCAGTTTGCCACAAAAACTACTGCCATGCCTGCACTAGCTGTAGATTTCCTAGAGACCCTCAAAAACGAGGCTGTTCTGGGAAAGTCTGATTCTCCTCCGTAAAGAGACTACACTCTCCTTCAAGATTAGAATCTTTGAAACGCTCAAAGTAAATGTTTATTATAATCAACCCCAAATAAAATATTTTCTGATCTAATTAGTATACTATCCATTCAGAGGACACAATGGCATGTTTTGGAAGTGGACAAACAAGGGCTCAGCTTCGGGATTGCCAGCTCTCTTCCCAGTAGCAGCCTTCATTTATCTTGTCAACTAAAATAAATATTTAACGTCTCCTTCTTCATGCCTTTAAACAGACGACTATAAAAACTGGGAAATACACATACCCCAAACACAATTGAAGAACATTCGAGTCGTTGAACTTCACAAAACCAGGAAACCCCAACTTAAAGCTAATGGTCGTTGCCCTCCTTCGGCAGGCACGCCGACGCCAGCAGGGAGGCTAACGAACCCGGTTTGTTTATAGGGTCAGCCTCCACGGCACACAGGGCCCTCCCTGCTCATTTCCCTCTGTCCCAGGGAAGTCTTCAGAGCTGGGCTGTGATAACATAATTTCATCTGCTCTCTTCACCAGGGGCAGGGAAACTATTTTTTTTTTTTTTTTTGTAATTAAAGGTCCCTGACTCTCTGGAGGTGGGGAGAAAGTCATTTTGGGGTCACCCATAAATTTCAAAAGTCAATTCAGTATGGCTGTTCTGTTTGTAGAGAAGAGGGACATATAAAGAGGCTTAATTCACCAGACTTAAGAAATAAAAAAGCACAGAGGTTCCTTTTTAATAATAAAGTAGGAAGAGAACCGGATCGAGGATGAGGCCAGGAGACAGACATAGACATGGACAGGCAGCCACAGGAGGAGAGGCAGGAGGAAGAGAGGAAAAAAGAAACTAGAAAATGGAGAGGGAAAGAAAGGCAGTTAAAACCTGAAGTTCGTGTCGCCCCAAGTTAATATGTGGGTCAGAAGGCTGGGCTGTCTGGATTTCAGAGTCGGGTTTGCCTCACAGCGTAAAATGACAGTCACTGGTCATTCATGCTCTCTACCCTTCACGCTGTGAGGCCCTTTCCATGTGCACCAGCCGTGGCTGAGCACTAGGAAGACATGGACTCTGCCGCGGCAGCAGGGTCAGGGCCGTGTGGCCTTGAAGGCAGAAGAAACTCAGTGCGGGCCTGAGCCGGCTTGGCCGCCCACGAGTAACGGGGCAGCGAGCTCCCTGCTTCGCACGCCGCGTCTGGAGTCAAACAAGGTCTGGCTGCAGTTTTTACTCATTCCCTACACGGGCACAGAATTTGCTCAGTAAATTAATCATGTAAACAAGATGGTTAGAAGAGTATTTAAACTATTTGAGAGGATGAAAGTTTTAAGTACTTCATAACCACCTATTTGTTTTTGAAAGAATGCCTTTGCTAATAAAACCATCCTTCTATTCAGGCCTGCTTGCTTTCCTTCCCTCCTCTGGCTATGGCCCGTCCAAAGTAACACTTCATTTTGGTTTCTGTACGTGCTTTTTTTTTTTTTTTTTCCAGCTTTGAAACTGCATTTCCTTAATAATAACCAGACTATTCACCACCACAGATTTCAATGTCATTTAATGTATTTCAATCCAGATCTTCTTTGCTTTAAACAACATTTTTGCCTTGTGTTTCCCTCCAATAGTACATGGTTAAGTGAATATCCAGCTGGCTCTGCAGTTAATAGATAATTAATTTGCATCCTGTCACTGTTATGTGTTACAGGTGGGGTGAATATACACCTAGCGTACATAGGAGAGTAGCCTGGTTCAATCCTGGACCGACTCTAAGTGCCACCAAATGCCGCAACCGCCTTTCATTATCTTGAAACCCACAAGCAGGAAGGGGAAAGTTGCCTTGAATTGTAACGAGAGAGAGGCAAATCATGCAGATGAATAACTTTTGAATTGTGAGGTCTATCGGTTGGAGAAGACTCTTGAGAGTCCCTTGGACTGCAAGGAGATCCAACCAGTCCATTCTGAAGGAGATCAGCCCTGGGATTTCTTTGGAAGGAATGATGCTGAAGCTGAAACTCCAGTACTTTGGCCACCTCATGCGAAGAGTTGACTCATTGGAGAAGACTCTGATGCTGGGAGGGATTGGGGGCAAGAGGAGAAGGGGACGACAGAGGATGAGATGGCTGGATGGCATCACTGACTCGATGGATGTGAGTTTGAGTGAACTCCAGGAGTTGGTGATGGACAGGGAGGCCTGGCTTACTGCGATTCATGGGGTCGCAGAGTCGGATACGACTGAGTGACTGATCTGATCTGATCACACTTGAAATCAGTTCCAGAGAGCTGCTTCTTCCAAGGAATATTTTGAACAGATTAGACAGGATGATATACAAGCATTTCTCATAAACATGCTCAGTCTTTATTAGGACTGATTTCAGAACACTGTTTGGAAGAGATGCAGATGCACAAGGAGAACATTTCAAGTGTCTTCTAAACTCAGGGACTTAAAAAGCACATTATATATACCCTGCTACATAAGATCGGTAGAGAAAGACTAATATGTTTGCAAAAATATTTAGAACAGACTATGAAACTAAAATGATATGTAACATATTAAGCTAAAAGATCACTTTGCATTTAAAGATGCTACGTATTCTAAAAAAAAAAAAAGTAAAACAATTTGTTAAATGTATCTCAGTATGCAATGAAAGTATATAATCTTTTTACTATTAATTTGCCCAAAGTCAGTCTATTTTCTTCTTGGGCATTAATACTATCACTTTTCAGGTGTTTTGATGTGTGTATGTTTTGCATCTCATGGCTCTCTATAATTTTACTGACAGTTTCTTAAAGATTCTCAACTATCCCTCACTTTTATCATCATTACCATTCCCAACTTCATCGTAGAAAAGGAGTTAATCATAAATCTGACCCGCAGAATTTGAAATGTAAGCATTTGAATTCACTAAACTGTAACTTCTGACATTATTACATCCTATGTTGCCCTGATTCAGTGACAAAAAGGGGTTGCCCTCAGATTCTTTATTTTTAAAAATTACATGACCCTCTTTGTTAATCTGAAAATTTTACTGTTATGATAACTCCACCCCCTGACTCATACTTCTCTTATGCACATAATTTACTTTTATAATTTATTTCTAAGATACAAAAAGACTCATAAAACACACAAAGTCACAGCGGGATTTTGTGTGTTACAGATTTGCCCTGCTCTCCCTGATGACTTGGCTTCTTTCACAGTTATTTTCTTTTCCCACTAGATGGCGCCTTCACGTGAATTTAAGAACCACCCCATCTTGAAGTTAAATTACTTGGGATTAACTTTTGTCTTCCTTTTGGGTGAATGGTTCATTAAGTTGCTCATGTCTCCAACTTCAGACCCTTGGAGATCAAGAATCATCTCTTTCCTTCTTTGATAGAATCAGTCAATGGCACTGGGTTAGATACATGGTAGATGTTCAATAAATAACACTTCATTAATTGGCTGCTCATTTTAGGAAACTATATGAATTGTGAATGGAGACAAGTTCATTACACTGATAATCAGGATATTCTTCTTTAAACTTTCTGCTCAGTTTTACTGCCTCCATTGAGAGCAATTGATTGTATATACAAATAAATGTGACTGAAAGAAACTGTTATAGAATTCTCTTCTAACAATATTTGCTATTTCAGATAATATAGGACTTGGTATGGTCTTGACTCTTTATTAAGAGGAGCAGGATGAATGCATTTTGAACCATCTGCATTCCTTTATTCAATTTCAGATCTTTCAGGACAAGTTGCTTCTGGTTCAACTGATTTTGGAAACCTGAGAGTTAAGTAAGATTACTCTTTTTTCAATTTTACTTCTCGCCTCCCTGCTTCCTGTCTTCTCCCTTCTCTTTTTCTCCATGATCCTTTTTTTTTGTTTGATTATGTCTGTGGTCTCAATACAACTAAGAAAAAGTACCAAACAGCCTCAGAAGTGATTTTGTGGGTTCTGACTGCCTTATATTTTCACCAGATTCTTTCTAACTTTCCCACTGGAAAAAGAATCCCTTTGTGGGAAATCACAGCCCCTCATGTGTGCCAGATGTCATTAAATCTAGTGAATTCTCTGATTAAAATGAAATGGTCCCGCTACTATGATACATTAGTGTTGGTTTTTGAAGCACTGATCTTGGAAGAGGGGGTGTGTGTGTGTGTGTGTGTGTGTGTGTGTGTGTCTGTGTGCGTGCATACCTGTGAGAGAGCAAACATGAATGTGTGTGTATACCTTTCCCCCATCCCTGATCTTGGAAGAGGGGTGTGTGTGTGTGTGTGTGCACGTGCGTGCGTGCATACCTGTGAGAGAGCAAACATGAATGTATGTATACCTTTCCCCATCCCAATACAAAAAGTAAAAACAAGATAAGCTACCAAAACCAAAAAATCCTAGTCCTCATCAAAGCAATTGAGAAGTAACACATAGGTGTTAAGGACTTAAAATAGTCACTTTATAAACTGTCTAAGCCATGTCTGTGCCCTTGTGAACTAATCTCCTAATCCGTTAAACACAACTTCTGTGTGGCACAGCCTTCTGTGTCTTTAAACGCCTCTGCATCCATCTCTCCAGCACCACTGAATTCAGAGTTTGGGCCATGTAATTAGGTTTTTGAAAGACAAGATTTTGCTGAAAGTGCACTATATCCAGCAAACCTTACAAGTCATATCCCCCTCCACACTCTGAGTCACAAAGCCCTAAATCACAGGTTCCTTCAAGTCAGGATCAACTCTGCCTACCAAAACTGAAGCAAACTAAGAATTCAGGGCAGGGTCCCTCTCCTTTCTGGGAGGAGGGTCTTCCGCACTCTTAGCCCCCCAATTCCTCATGTTATTTCCCCTTCTTCCTTTCATCCAAAGATTAGATGCTTTCAGGAAATGACCTGAAATTCGTTCAAAACATGGCAAGGAGTGAGGAATAACTTCAAATTCCTCTTTCCAGAGGAATTTTCCCTTCACTTTAACAAGGATCAAAGTCTTAACACTTAAAAATTTCTTCTTTACTGTTATCTAGGGATGAGAAGTTATTTTCTAGGACAGTAGGGTTTTCCCAGTGCTTCTGGGGTCACATTAGGGCTGTGCACATTACAAAACTGTATCTTCTGCCCAGAATGGTCCTTTGAATACAAAGACTGCATCTGATAAATAACCTTACACAGCATGGATTTCTCGGGTGCCTGCCTTTGCAATAGTCTTTCTCTCTAATTATCCTCATATCACAATAATGACAACATGAATAACCATAATAACTGCTGGCTGTGCCAAAGTGCCAGGACACAGTCTTCATATGGGATATTTTCTCCCTATGAGGTTAGAGCACTTCTTTCTACATCTTGAGCCACCCATTACCTGCAACAGCCTTGAATCCAGCACTATGGTGGTCAGAAGGGGACAGGAATGACTCAAGGGCATTTTCACCAGAGTTCTTAAATCTGCCCTGGAGTCCAGTTCTAAGGAGTGGTAGCAGCAAACACCAGGTGAGTCCAGAATCAGGGGAGACAGACTCAGCAGAGCTTGGAAAGTAGAGCCCCATCCATGAAGAAACCTGCACCCCTGGGACATCCAGCAGAGGAAAGGTGGGTGGACCTGGGGGTTGCTGAGCAGGAGCTCCCTCCTGGGGTCTGTGGCTTCCTGCTGGTAGGCTGTCCTTCCAGGCTCCCAGCCTCTATATATCTCCAGAAGTGGTTTTGGCCCCTTGAGTTTAGCAGGGAGACAAGCTTCAGGGGAGGACAAGGACAGGGAGCAAGACGCCAGCAGGAACAAAAAGCCTCTCGTCAGTTAGGGGGTTTGTGCTTTTCAAAGCGCTTCCACGGCCATCATTCATCTTACAGTGATTCCGCGAAACAGGTAGGGGTAAGTGTGGATTCTAGAGAAGGGCAAGCCGCGATCTCAGGGTTTCTGGAGAAAGCTAGAAGGGGAAAGTGGAATGGCTGGAGCAGCAAAGAGTTGCCCCAAGAACTATGACTCTGGACAAACATGGTGACTCTGGACACTGCTGAAAGCTGGAGTCAGGTGGGGAGATCCCCAAAGGCACATCCCATCATGCACTAGATGGCGGGCAGCAGTGGCATCTCCTTGAGCCAGGCCTGCCTGGCCCAGCCCGGCCCCTGGCCTGTCCCTCCCTCCCTGATGGCAGCCATTGTCCATGGCATCCTTGCTTCTTCCACCTCCTGATCCACCCATGTTTCCAGCGTCCAGGCACAGAGGGGAGGGCAGAGGCCAGGCAGTGGGGAGGATTCAAAGCTGTTCTTCCTGCCCCTCCCATGACAACTCATACCTTTTCCCTACCTGTTTTGATCCTCACCTCGAGGTAAAATTAGAATGACATGGATTATATGTGTGGCCTTGGGTACTCTTTCAACTACTTTAATAAAGAAATAATTTATGGTGGGGATCACAGCTAACACTGAACACTTCCTACTGGACTGGAACTTAGGCCATCTCACTGCATTAAGGCTCTTAACCACTACACTCTCCCGTAAGAGAATTTTCCAATTGGGCCTGGCTTCAGGGATTGGAGTCTGGCTTAGTTCTCATCATCAAAAAGCCTTCCAACCGGGACTGGACCCTGGCTGGAATGGAGGTGGCATAGGAGGAGCAGAGGAGGCTGAGGAAAGAGCTCACTAATGGAAGAGAACATGCAGGAGTCACGTGCCTACAGGGCAGCTTCCAGGCTCCCAGCAGGCCTCGGCCCTGGGTGTGCTGATGGAGACCTCTAGACCCGCTTTTCCCGGCGAGCAGAGTGGAAAGAGGCTTGGAGATCTACAACAGCGCTGGTGTGACAACGGGGTCCAGTATGACCCTTGGCAGCACTGGTGGGATGAAACTGTGACGTGCCTCCAACAATACAGCATGTCTGCCGTAGACCCGCCCCCTGACCACAGGCACAACCTCACGCACGTGTACACACATGCTCCCCGCCAGGCCCCACCTGTCATCGCAGTAGGTGAACTTCATGTCCATACTGTGGCGGCTCAGGAAGGTCTTGCTGTCCAGTGGGATGTCCATATGGGATGGGTGCTGGATTGGCTCACACATGATGATGAGGCAGGACAGCAGCGGCTCCTTGCAGCCGCAGAGACTGCTGTGAGGGGGGCAGTTGTTGTAGACCTTCACCTGGCCCGTGCAGTGCAAGACCTGGAGACCAGCCGCGGAGGGTCAGACATGGGGCGGGGGGAGGGGCGGGGGGGAGGGGCGGGGGGGGGGGCACCCCGGGACTCCAGACCCAGGCCTGACGCCCTACCTTCCAGGTGGCTGACTTGAGGTTGACCGTGCGGCCTCTGTTGGTGACCGTGCACTTCATCCTCATGAAGAAGTCCCGCTCTGTGGACATGTCTTTGCTTTTCTTCCCAAAACCAGAGCCTGGATGGAGAAGGGGAGTGGAGCCAGCTGAAGTTAGTTGTTTGTAGTCAGAAGCAGGGCAGTTTTTCAGGGCTGTGTGTGTGTGTGTGTGTCCATGTGTGTGTATGTCTGTGTGTGTGGTCTGTATGTGTGTCTGTGTATCTTTGTGCATGTGTCTGTGTGTGATTCCTGAGGAGCTGCCCTGAGCGCTCTGTGCTGTCTGGCTGTGGATCAAGGCTCCCTCATCTCCAGCCTGTCTCCCCTGCAGTGTGAGCTCCTGAAGGGTCGGGGCTATTCCACTGTTTCATTTCCCACTGCACCTCACACTGCAGAGTGGTCAGGCGATGAGTGACCATCGGCCATGATCTCAGCAAACCTCTCCCCTGGGTAGGCCCCATAGAAGGAATTCCCAAAGGACCATCCAAGCAAGATCACAATCACTCCAAGGGGATTAGCCTCTCAGGTGGGAAATTCCCCTTAGATGCCCCTGTCTTTCCCCCATCCCTGTCCCCCCAGTACCCTACTGTTCCCCCACAGTGGCTATGTTCAGGATCCCACACCACGCGCTCCCTTCTCAAAGTGACACAGGTCAGGGCTCATGGAACACTGCTGGTCCAAGTCTCCTGCAGTGAGCGAGTTCACCTTGAGGACTAACTCAGTATGGATCATATTCATTCTTGGCCAGAATTAAATAAATCGCCAAGACAAACAAGATTGCTTCCTTCCTTATGTTCTCCAAATAACCTGCCCACTCAGAACTTCTCCCACTGGGAAAAAAAAAAAAAAAAAAAGTGATGAATGCAGTAAACCCCAGAGGTGTCCCCCTGTCCATGTCTAAATTCTGCCATTCAGGACCTTCCAAGGTACACTCCTGCCCTGCTACCCAGCATCTCAGAACAACCCAGAGCCTTGTTTCTAACAGTCACACCCTCCCTCTGGGCATAGCCTCAGGACTGAAACCCCTAGGAGTCAGTGACTTGAGTGACACAGCCCCAAATCGCTGTGTCAAATGAATTGTGGCACTTTTTAATCTGTCATAAACATCAAGAGAGAGCCCACTAAGTAACAGGCCAGATAGTGAATCTTTTTCTTTTTCTTATGAGAGGGCATTCCTCATCACAATCACAGAATCATCTCTCCCATACTCAATGACGTTTTGCACAGTTCTAGCTTCCATGGGTGGCGTTTGCACGTCATGAGATGTTCTTGTATCCTGGGGTCCGGATGCACTACCGGGGCCAGCTCAGGTGCTGTGCAGCGGTGGGTGGGAGGGACCCGTCTGTGGCTGGGCATGGGTTACGGTTGGGGCCTCCTAACCTGTTAACGTCGGGATTTTCCCCCATTTGGTTAATCTCTCTGAACACAGCTCCAATCAGATTACCCCTATCTCTGCTCAAAAACTTCCAACAGCCCCCTCTGTCTACAGGATGAAGTTCAAGGCTCAATTGCCGGCCTTCAAAGCTTTCCATAAGCAGCCTCACAGCCTTATCTGCCTCTGGGTGCTCACACTAACCCTTTGCTTATAGATCACGAGTCCACTCAGGTCGGCGCCTTCAAAGCCTTTGCTGATTCACTGATTTTGTCCTCAACACAGGGACCGAGAGACCAAACATTCTATGCAGATCAACAGAGTAGAGTCATGCTGAGTCACAGCACTGGGGAGCGAAAGGTCCTGGACTTTGCCTGGCCCAACACTGTCACTTTGAAGAGAAAGATTCCCAGGAACAGAGCGATGAAGGGACTTGGTTCAAGTTCTATGATCAGACTGAGACAAGGTCAGAGGTTGAACTGAGACCGAGAACCCAAGGGTTTCCAGAGTAGAGAAGAAACAAGAGACTTTGGGGTTTTCTCAGGCTTCCAGTGCCTGTTTTAGAAAGGGATTTAGAAGGTCTGGCAGCCTTTTTCTCACAGAACTAAACAATACTTTCTCAGAAACACAGAGAAGACAGTGCATAGCCCTGAGAGCTCCCCAGCCTGCGCCTGACCAGAGCCAGGTGGACTTCAGGAGGGAGAGCAGAGGGGCTGGGGGAGGAGGGGGTGGCGGGGCTCGGGGAGGGGGCAGGAATCCTGCACTCTGCAGGCTCAGGTGGTAACAAGGGTAGAAGTAGGCTAATAAAATGTATGCTTTTTCAGCATGTGTCATCATAAGAGCAAAACCTTGTAGACTTGATACTACCGCCTTGCCTCTGTCATTCAGGATGGATAGTACACGCTCCATGTCAGTGACAGGTTAGAGCTGTAAAAAGGGATGTTAGATTCGGTACAATCTGTCCAGGGCAGAGACTGACTCTCAGGTTCAGAAGGGACCTTGAAAGCCATTGAGTTCTCTTTTTCTTAAAGCTTCAGTCCACTTGACAATATGCACATTAGAGCTTTTGCGCGACTGTCCCCAGTTACAAGAGATGAAGCAGCCAACTTTGACGGTCCCTGAAAAGTGCTTTCTGCTCGTATGGGCCCTTCCATCCACTGGCACCTGCTGGAGCCCTGGCAGGTAGAGTGAGGTGCACATCTTTCAAACTTACTCCATCAAAGCTGCCTGTTCCATTTTTTATCAACCGGGGACCAGACTCCTTCCTTGGCTCCGGTGGTAGCTAGTCTCTAAAGGTGGCCCCAGTGAGCCACGTCTCACAGCATTCAGGGCCTGGTATAGCCCCCTCCCACAGTGAATGGGCCAGGTCTGTAACTCACTTTAACCAAAGAGTGGTGCTGTACCAGTTTTAGAACTAAGCCTTCAGAGGGCCTGGCAGCTTCTACTTTTGCACTTTTGGGGAGTCCTGAGCTCCCCAAAAGGGAGCTAAGAATATAAGTATAAGAAGTCTGGCTACCCTGGAGAGACCATGTGGAGAGAAAGAGGCTCTGATACCTTATGGAGTGAGAGAGAGCTCCAGCCTCTAGCTACGCCACAAGGTCCCAGAGGTGTGGGTAAGCCCTCTGCTTATCCCATCGAGTTGAGCCCCCTGACATCACATGGAGCATAAGAACCACCTGTAGAACCCACCGAATCATGAGAGACAATAAAAGGACTGTTTAACCCACTATGTTTGGGCAGTCTGTTACACAACCATCACACGGACAGCTGCAACAGTTCCCATGAACATTTTGGCACAGATAAGCTTATTGGTTAGGATGGTGTCATTCGGAAAAGATGCTGGACACTCAGGTGATGAAACTCCTGGAGATGGTGTCCTAACCCACAGGAATGCCCTAGGAGTGTGATCTCAGGCACCACAAGAGCCAGCAAAAGATAATTCTGAGTACTAGGTCCTTCCAGGGCCCTTGATCTCATCTCCGAAGTCCTGCTGGATTTTCTATGGGTGTCTGTTTTTTCTGGATCATGATGGCCATGATCTATCCATCTTACATTAGTACACAAAGGGGAGGAAGGTCCCTTCCCCATGTGGTGTTAAGAAGGAAAGAAATACACCGAAGAATACCTTACCATTTTTGAGACTCAAGTTCTCACGGATCTCCTCATGGTCACAGGGATGAGTGAAGTCAAAGATACTGTGTCCTGTTAACTCTACCTGTTTCAAAAAACAAGGTTGGGCTCATTATTCCTGACACTAAAGAAGTCTCCAAGAGGAGGCTGGGTCCCCTTTCAGGTTTGGAGAGAGGGAGGAGGCTGAGTCAGACCTTCTCATATTCCACTCGGCAGATCCATAGACACACAGGTGTAACAAAGGTCAGGACAGACTTGACTGACAAGGGTGGGCCTGCAATCCAGCTGGCAGAGCTGTCTGCCAGGATGGCCACTGGCAATGCTAGCCCAATGCCAGGGGCTCTAAGTTATTTCTAAGGTTTGAGGCTTGAGATCAGAGAGGAGGAGGGTGGGTGCATACAGGGAAAGGTCAGGAGGGAGGTGATCAGAATCTTCCACTAATTTCTACCCCCAAATGGAAACGTTTTCCCTTTTTGAAGGAGCCCGAGGAGGGTGTCACCTGTGTGAGTCCCATGAACTTGCTAATGTTCTCCGACAGAAAGATCATGTCACCATCTTGGGTCACCACAGCAATGAAACCCTCCAAGGCTTTCAGGTACAAGTTGTCCATCTGCTGGTCAGTGTCGGCTTCAGATTCATTTTCAGAGCAAACTGGAAAGACAGGGGGTGGGGCTGAACAGTTTGCATTAATGTGGGGTTAAAGCAGATGTGACTGGTGTGCATGGGTGTCTTCCAGGGATGGCTCAAAGGCATCAGATGGATTTTTCTGGAAACACACACTGCCAACCACCTAAGTGTCCGTCACATGCCCAAGGAGCAGGCATCTGATGAGCACCACTGCATGGAGGGCACCCTGCTGGGGGCTTCCCAGGCAGTACAGTTGCGACACTGTACTTGTGGGTCACCAACGTCAAGGCAGTTACAGGAGTAGTCGGGACAGTCATTTTCCCTAATGGATGTTGAGCAATGACAGCACATCAGCCAATCACTGAGAATGCTATGTAATCTTCAAAACACCTGTGGGGTAGGTCCTACTTTTTTTTGTCTTATCTTACAGATGAGGCCCAGAGAGATTAAGTCATTTGCCCAAGGTTATAAAGGTTGTGGACTCAGGCAGATGAATCCAGAAGCCACACTCCTAACCATTCGGCTTTGGAGTCAAATAACCACTAACTCTATTCCTCCCATTAGGTTATGGCTCTAACTGACATAACAAAAAGTGAAAACCTCTTTGAATATCAGTTTCCTCATCAGCTAAATGGAGATAATAGTGCCCATCTCTTGTAAGGATTAGAAAAGTATGGAGAATGCCTAAAACATGCTGACTAGCATGAATTCTCTCCCTCTCTGGCTCCTTCTATAACACTGTCACTGTCTTCAAATTGCTCAGAACCTGAATGGGGGCTGGGTGGTACACTAAGTCACAAATCTAAGTAAAAAATTCAGGGTGACAGAGGTGGGTGCCTAAGAGGAATACAGACAGTCAGTGCTGAAGGGTTCACAGGAAGAGGGGGTCGCTTTGAAGTGGTCAAAGACAACTGTTGAAAGAAAGGCATTTGAAGAGACTCATGAAAAGCAAGTATCTCACTCTGTTAAATGAAAGTAGGGCTTTCTGGGCCTACAGGCTTGGGCAGACACTGGAAAGCACGGAGGAGGCAGAGCCTGGAAGGAGCTCTCCGGGGATGAGAACAGGTCCACCCGGCGGAAGAATGAGGGTCTGTGCCCCAGGCTCATCGACTGGGCTCATGAGTCCAGCGGCCTGGAGGAGCGGCATCTCAGACCATTGCTTTGGGGAGATTCATCCGGCAATGGCATGCGAGGTGATTTGGAGACAGTCAGGATCAGAGGTGTGAAGCCACAGGAGGAGGCTGCTGTGTTAGTGGCAGGCTGTGGAGGTGGTTGCTAGGGGCAACCGAGGAAGGCATCCACTCCTCAACCACTCTGAGGGGCCCTGGCCTATCAAGTAGACCTCTGCTGTCTGCAAAACATAGCCTCAACTCTGTGAATAAAGTTCTCAGGCCCCAGACCCTTGGTTGTTATTGCTTAGACCACAGACTTTAGTTCAGCCCTGGTTCTCCTAGCTCATTATTTAACTCCAAACATACATTTACTTATAAAAGCTTGTATTCGTCCACTACAAACATCAAGCCAAGTATGCTTACCTTAATTTATAGAATGAGAGGATCATAGAATACTGTCACTTATGAAAGTTAATATTCACTTAACTAAAAAAGAAGTCATTCAAACTGAGACTATTGGAGGGAATGTAAAATGCAACTGAATTTATGGGCCACTTGGCAAGAGACATGTGGATGCTGTGCAATAAGGTTCAAGGGCCTTCCTGCAAGGGCACTGGATTTATCTGGTTCTCTTTTCCCTTGAGCCCCTAAATTTAAGCTCTGGGCCATACACTGTTATTCCTCCAGAAGAACAAATCCAAATTAGGAGATGTTCCTACCAAGGGGCTTCAGTGGCATCCCTGGGGACCAGCCACCTTCAGGACACAGCATCAGTGAATGTGCTGGGATCACTGATGCTGTCCAGGGACAGGCCACCCTTCAGAGCCAAGAGCTGGGCCATACAGAGTGTTATCCTAGTGACTTCCCTCTCTTTTGCTAAAATGGTAGAACAAAATGAGGGAAATTCTTTCCTCTTCATAACCTGATTCAGGCAGCTAGCCTATGGGATGGAAGACTGGGAATGGCCTTTTTACCATACACATGCCCATACCTGATCCCTGCTTAGGGTCCCTGCCAACCAACTGGTTAGCCGAACTGATGATAATGAAGCACAGTTCTAGGTGTGGGTGGTGCTGTGGCCAATGTTCACACTCCTGGTTCACACTTAAACAGGGGCTTCAGAAGAGATCATGACTTTACCTAGTCCTTTCAAAATGGAACAAGCACCAGGACCACTGGAGGACTTGCTAAAACAAGGATTTCTGAGACCAGAGCAAAGTAAAAATGTGGGATCTCTCATTGAAACATCAAACCGTGCCCAGGGCCCTTCTAATGGTGGAAGTCCCCATGGGACTGCAAAGTCACACAGAGTCATAGAGCCAGCCCTGGATGGGCCCTGTGCCCAGCGTTCCTGATTCAGTAGGTCTCAGGTTGGGGGCAGGGCTTCCCGGGTGGCTCAGTGGTAAAGAATCCACCTGCCAATGCAGGAGACACAGGTTCAGTCCGAGTTGGGAAGATCCCCTGGAGGAGGAAATGGCAACCCATTCTAGTATTCTTGCCTGGGAAATCCCATGGACAGAGGAGTCCGGTGGGCTACAGTCAATGCGGTCACAGAGTCAGACACGACTGAGTGAGCAAGCACGCATGCAGGTTGGGGGCCGAGAATCTGCTTTTCTAACAAATTCTCATATGATGTGAATGCTGGTGACCACAGATGGAGACCATCACTGCCTTAACTTAAAGTCCTATAAGCCACCCTAATGCTGGGAAACAGAGAAGGGAATGGCACCCTATTCTAGTACTCTTGCCTGGAAAATCTCATGGACGGAGAAGCCTGGTAGGCTGCGGTCCATGGGGTTGCTAAGAGTCGGACACGACTGAGTGACTTCACTTTCACTTTTCACTTTGGAGAAGCAAATGGCATTGGAGAAGTAAATGGCAACCCACTCCAGTGTTCTTGCCTGGAGAGTCTCAAGGATGGGGGAGCCTGGTGGGCTGCCATCTATGGGGTCGCACAAGACTGAAATGACTTAGCAATGCTGGGAAAATCAACATGTTCTGGCAAGTGGTGACCTATTTGGGGGATATAAGGAGAGATTTTCAGCACTGTTAAAAATCACACCAGACAGGTGAGCGCCTTCTCCAGACAGCAGAGGCAAGTCCTGTGATTCCTGGCCTAGTGAGAAGATTTTTCTTCTCTTCAATTTCTTTGATCTCAGTGGCAACACTGACTTCAAAATCTGGAGTCATCCCAAGACAACCTGATTTGGGTTAGCAAGGCCTAGAGGAAATACTTCTGCTTAAAGTTTCCTGTTTTTAACAGTTCCAGCACAGCCAAACTGGTTTCCATCCGTGCCCAGTACACTTGCTTCCAGGAGGTGGTGAAATTGGCTGCAACAGCTGGCCAGCTGGACTCTGGAAGGAGGGAGGGAGAGGGGTGCACAGAGCCCACGAATGGAAACAGAGCATCTTGGGACTGAAGTCACAATGACTGGGGGACCAGGAAGCCAGCAGGTCAGCCCCGTGGGGACCTGGAAACAACAGGGCCTCTTTCCTCTGTGGAACCATTTGCTCCCGCAGCACCTGCCTATCCTCCTGGGGACTTCGGATGGAACCTGGCCAGCTTGCTGTCAGCTTGGAGCTGAGGGTTGAAGCTGCGGGGCCGGAGGCAGCACTTTACCCGAGGGGCTAGGGCCCCAGGCACGTCACCTGGCTGAAGACAGCCCTGCCTTTCCCCTTTTCCTCTCTCGTGGGGGCATCAGGCCTCCTGAGGGGATCACTAATCTCTGACTCACGCTGGGCACACAGACAATTAACTTGCCCACAATGCAGCTATCACACTCCTGCCACACGTCTGCCCCATGCTGGGCACGAAGTCAGGCCATCTGTCAGCAAGTGTCACTTACTGGGTGCTCAGCCCTGTCCTCAGGAAAGTCAGGTGTAAGAGCATCCTTTCCCCAGAGGAATCTACAGACCAGTGGGGAAGAGACAGATAAGCCGCCGTAAAGTTGCACAACAATCCGGAAGAAACCCTGGGTGCCCAACGAAGAGGAGCACACAGTAGCTGCTTGATAAACCCTCAGTGGACTCTTTAAATAGCCCTGGGCTCCGGGTCCCAGTTACTTGCTTCCCAGGACCCTTCAGGGTCTGACCCCCAAGAAGAGGAGCAGGCCATGCAGATCAGAGGCACTCTGCAGAGACTCAGTACGCTGCACCCGAGAGCACAACAAGATTCTTTCAAGCTAAAAATAGCCCCGGTAAACAGGCTTTGATGACTCCCCACAGCCAGGATATGCGCGGGTTGAGGTTTCGGAGCACTTTTTCCGGAGCACCGCGCATTTCCTTCAGGCAGCACCGCCTGGGTGGGGTTGGACCTGGGGCAGGGGGTGGGGGGGCAGCAGGAGCTGGGCATCTGGGGTGAGCAGGCAGTAGTGGGGCAGACGCTCCTAACCGGGCCCCTGGGGCCAGGTAGGCCATCACACGTGCTGCTGCACAGGGTGCCAAAGTTATTTTCCCTCTGTTCCTACTCTGAGAAGTTCTGAGTGTTCTGACTGGTCCCCAAACCACTCTGATGTGATCCTCCTGGGGCATATGTGCTTGGCGGGCAGTCCCTCCTTAGTTATCATCGAAGGGGCTTCCCTTTTACACTGATTCTTCTCCTCAGGCTCTCCTGGGCCCAGAGACCCATGACACCACTGGGCCCTGGATGTGCTAACTGCAAAAGCAGCCAAGTCAAGCCATAAGGAAACTATTTTTGAATGGCTTACCTGGCCATCAGCCCCACCTCTAAACGCCACCATCACCAGGTAGAAGGCTGGGGTTACCCTCGCATCTTTGGCAGAGGGCACTGCGTTTTATCTGACCTGTGGGCCTCCCAAAGGGCCTTAAAAGTCCACCATTAGAAATGCACTTCTTTGTCCTGTACATGACTTACTGTCCTGTCTTACCTCTCTATATGACTCCTCTTAACATAGGGCACATTGGGGCAGCAAACACCTGCTGACGGACCAGACTTATCAACTTTAAGCTAAGGGAATGATCTGAACAAAGTATCTCTAGAAGAGACTGACTGTACCCTAGGGGCTCTCAGCGATCAAGATCCTGGTGTGAATCAACCTTTCAGCTCTTCTCCAACAGGACAGAAAGAGGCCTTGGTTTGGAGGGGGGTGTAACAAGGAGATAAGACAGAAAGAAAGTAGGGATGAAAGCCTGGGAAAAGAAGTCTGAAAGAGGGGCATAAGAAGGCACCAGAAACCATAGCTGCCTCCCCAATTTTACCTCTGCTCTCACTTTTTCCTGCACGAAAAGGTCATGGTAAAAAGCTAAAATCACTTGTCCCACATTTTAATGCCTTTCCCTTGGTAGTCTAGAGAGGAGCAAATCATCATCTCTTATTAAGAGCGATGTCTTCACTAAGCAACTGCCAATGAATTAATCATAAACCCGACATTTGTCTTAGAAATCTTGCTTCACATTGATCTCTAGCTCTTGTGTCAAATGAACTTGATTTTTCCCTCACGAGTGTGTGTGTGGGGAGCCAAAAATCAATTTCATAGTGAAAAGCCAAGTTTGCATATTTACTGCTGTTGAAGGCCCTTCAAATGCAGGAGTGACCCTCATTTGGGTACAGTTTGTGGGGCTCCTCTTGAAAGAGGATTTAAGACAATCCAGTGGCATTTCCACTGATGTTCCCGTCAGAATGTGTTCTGTTCTCAGCCCAGCGTGGAAGCTAATATCATAAAGCTATTGTTTCAGTTTGCTTCCTGTGATACAAATCTCAATCGGCCGCCGAGACTCCCAGCCTGAATTTCTCAGCGCTGAGGTTTCCTCTCCAACATTCCCACACAGAACAGCCTACTGTGAAAATCAAAGGGAAACGTGTTACTAAGTAAAGAAGAAACTTCTCTAAAGCAAAACCTGGTCTTTTTTAGCCTTTTGAACTCTGAGGTATGCAACCAGCTATTTCCTATCATAAAGGGAGCCAACACCGACGCTCACCTTTGTTAGAAATGCTTCCATCATGGATCTGTGGTTTATTTTGACTTAGGAAGGCTTGGCGACTCTGCATTTTGCTAGAAATTGCCAGAAGGTAGTAAGAGGACAGTAAGGGTTTACACTGGGTTTTCATTTACATCATTTTCCCCAAAAAGCCTATACTTATAAATCTATTTACTTGATCATAGTTGGTTTTATCGCTAGGCTGTAACTTATTGAGAGCCTAATACATGGCAGCAAGGATTTTTATATCCAACATCCTTGGACAGCACTGCAGGTGAGTACTGGCAGCCGCTGTGTGCAGCGGAGAAAGTGAGCTGGAGGTGGTAAGGAGGTTTTCACAAGGCTGCAGAGAAGAAAGGCAGCCTGACTGAAGTTCTAGGGCAGGTCTAACTGCACACAAATCCTGTACATCTTTTCGTTGCCCTGCATGTTTTAAACAAGCAAAATATGATTAAGATTGTCTCGCATACAATTCCTAAAAACAATGTCAATAACTGGTCTAAAGAGTGTGTGGCAGCAACGTGGAAGAGGGGGCACAGAGAGCCCTCCATCACTTCCTCCCCCGGGTGGTGCATGTTTTATGAGAACTGCTCCTTCAAGGACACCCAGATCAGATGACCAAATGTGGACACTTTTTATCCTTTTCTGTCATTTCTTTCCTCTGGACTGAGAGGACCAGAGCCAACATGCTGAGTGCTCCGGTGGGTCCCGGGAAAAGCCCAGCCAGAGGGCAGGCACTTTGTGTCCACAACTTGCAACAGGCCCTGGGCAGGGATATGTAAGGTCCTGTTGTAGCTACTCTGGTCCCATCTCCCCAGGTGTCTGGCCCACAGGGGGCTCTCGCCAGCACACTTGCAGGCAGACATGCTTAGAGCCTCTGATACGTGTCCTGTCCAAGCCAACCCTGAACTACTGAGGGGGGTGGCCATGCACGGGAGAGCTTGGAAACCCAAGGCCGTGCACCAAGAGCAAGGGTAGAAACAGCCACTGAGTGTGTAAGGGCCTCCTACAGACCCCACTGCTCAGGGCCAGCCCCTGATGCCTCCATCTAACTGTGGTTCCCCACCAAGGGAGACCCCCTTTCTCCCCAGTCACCAGGCCTCATCCACGTCTTCAGGCGATGACAACCAAGTCTGCAGAATGCTCCTGCCCTCCATGTCTCTGTTCCACTGGATTCAAAAGGACTTGAACTCCAGGTGCTAAATGTGTGCCTTTGCAGCAAACTTTTCTGTGCCTCACTTCTAATCATCTGTGAAATGAGCAGAAACATCCTCCAAGCCCAAATTCAATCAGAGAGCTGTCTCAGGATTAATGTATTACTCCTTTTGGGGATCCCTATTGGTGGAGGAACAGGGGTGATGGTGGTGAAAGGAAGTAGTGATGAACCCAAAGAAATCAGTGTCTCAAAGTGGAATTTCATTTCGTGTCTCAGAGTGGAATTTCAAGTACTGGAACAGGGAAGATAAGATGCTTCTGGGTGTGGGGAAGGGGTCTCCGTTTAGTTCTTAAGTCCTCCACTCCCTGTTCTGTGCAAATGGAAAGATGACTCCAACATGGCCAGGCACAGCCCTCACCTGTCCTAGAGGACATGCTTCTTCACAGGAAACAGGTACACCCATGCCCTGCAATGGCATCTCCAGGCCTTTCTTGCACGTCAGTCCATGGTTCCTGTTCTCTGCAGCATCTATGACACTATGCCTGCCAGCGCCTTGCACTGTTTCTTTCAAAGTATTTTGAGAGCAAGTGTTCACCCTGGGTTCTCTCTCTCCTGTCTGCTCTTTTCTGAGATGCTTTAGATTTTCAGGCCAGGGTTAGCCCTCCAATCCCTGGACCCACGGCGCTGTCATCCTACTTTCTGAGTCTTCCCCCCATATCCTTCCTGTGCTCCCGGGCCCAGAATAGCACATGGTGCTCCGGCCTCCCCGCCTCACACTGGATTCCCTCTGTTCTGGGTTTCCTTCCCAGAATAGCCACTGCATAACAGGATGGCAGAGTCCACCCCACTCCAAGGTACACGGCTCACTCGGGAAAACTGAAAACCAGGCACGAGAGAACTCCCCCTGCCGCCCTGCTCTGCTCACCACCTCGGATGCAGCCACTGATGGTGCCATGGCCAGGTTGGGTGGGCGCAGAGGGGTGCGGCCTCTACCCAGTTCCCTCACAAAACTGGCAGACTAGAAAGGACTGACTGACTATTTGTCAGATCTGATATTGGCAGAAGCCCCAGGCCTCCTCCTCCTGGTCTGGACTAACAGGAAATGGTATTCTGAAGAAGATGAACTCTGAGGGGGGAAAAAGTTTCGTGACCTTGAGACTTGCAGAGATAGCAGGGAAGGTGAGAATTCGTGGGTTCTGAGGGGAGATGGTTATCTGTCCGGGGCTCCCCAGTGTGGCTGGGCCTGTGCTTCATAGACATTATCTCAGTTTATTCTTAAAGATACCCCGAGCAATAAGTATTCTAACCCCTCTTACGGATGAGGAAACTAAGGGCACAGACACTGAATAATCTGCCTGGCATCCTGGCTAGGGAGAGGGAAGGGTCACATGGGCACACCTCTGCCTTCTGGAGAAGGTGGCTGGCGGACAAACACTAAGGTGCTCCCTAAAGGATTCATCCGACCTGGACTGGACAGTGGGTCTGCCAGCCAAGGGCATGGCAACTAGGAGCCAGCGGCTCTCACTCTCCCAGTCCTCTGTGTCCCCTCAGCTGCCAAGGGCTTCAGCCCACGATTGTAATCACTGCCAAGGCCACTGCTGGAAAGAGGTGCAACAGAAGAGAACTAAGTGCTAAGGATGGCGTTGCTGTGGGTGGAAGGTGTACAGAGTGGGGGTTCCTGAGGAGGAAAACCCCGGCTCTGTGCCCGTGGCCTTCCAGCTCTGGCTCCTATGTGTGAGAACATGGGGGTGGGGAGGCACAGAGGGAGGGGGCTCATGGTTCGCAGCCTCACCAGAGGACAGGAGCTTGTGCGTGCGCAGGAAGCTGATGGCCAGCCGCATGATGGAGGCCTTGTCTAGGTGCGAGCTCACGCTGTGCGGCAGGGGCAGCTCGTGCGCCAGCTCATAGAAGACCTCTGTTTCCTTGCTTCGCCGGCACCTGGCTGCATCTCGGGACTTCTCCTTCCTCCTCTCGGAGCTGCTCCTACGTTGAGAGACAGGGGTTAGTCTCCAGAACATCACTGCCATCCCATCACACCCCCGGTCATCACACCCTCAGGACTCCCCCATCCAAGGCATGGCCAGACTCTCTGCTGAGCTGATGTGGGCGCACATCGGTCACCTGAGCCGCAAGTGACAAAGAGCTCTGCCTTTGCAGATCTCGTGTCTTCTCAGCCGCCCTCCCGTCGCGCGTGCCATGGAGTCCACACCAGGGCTTCCAGTGGGTGAAGTCTGTGCAGACTTGCTGGTTGAGTCAATCCACTGACAATGCCCAGGGCTATGTGGGGACTAAGGTGAGCACCCAGGACAAAGAGGGAAGTGTGAGGAAGCTGTGGCCAGTGGCTTAGATGGCTGCGTCAAAGCCTCTGGAGAACAAGATGAAGAACTGCTTCTGGATAAAATGCTTAAACAACTAAGCCCAGTACTGGACCTTAGATTCCATTTCATGTCAGTGATTTCCATCATAAAAATTGAAAATGCCACTAGAGCCCAGGAGCAGTCAGCCAGACGGACACCTATCTGTCTGATGTCCCAAGCACACACCTGCCAAGGGTTAAAAAGGACCAAGCACAGACACGATTCCTCTCTGATCTACCAGCCTAGGCCTCCAGTCAGTCCCATCTCCCTTCTCCTTGCAGGAGAGAGGTCCACTTGCCAGCTCTGTACATTTATATTGTTTAAACTGATTAGCCTCAGTTTTCTCATCAGTAAAATGATAATACAGTACTTGCCCCACAAAGTTAATGCTGAGGACTGACATGTGATAACACGTGGAAAATCTTTAGTGCCAGGGCTATCCCGATGGTAAAGCAGTGTTAGCTAATAGTAATAACACATTTGTCCATGAAGAGATGAGCATGAGAGCAAAAATGTTACAAAAGAGTACAGCAGAATCCTATTTTCATGGAAATATATGTATTATACATAACACCTTATATAGGAAAAATCTAGAAACATAATAAAATACGAATGACTATTATCCTTACAAGCTACCCTGTATATGGTGCTTACTATATTCCAGGGATTGTGTTAAGCACTACTGCACTGGCTCCTTTAATTCTCACAACTAACCTTGGAAGTAGTTATTATTATCCCTAATTTACAGATGAGGAAATGGGTCGATAGAGGCTAAGTATCGTAGTCCCTCCTTTATTTGCGGGAATTCATTCCAAGATCCCCAGTGGATGCCTGAAAGCACCACAGCCCAGGAACCCTCCATGGACTGTTCTGCCCTAGACGAATGGGCAGGGAGCATACACGGCACAACTACATTGGACAAAGGGATGATTCACGTCCTGGGTGGGACGGCAGGAGATTTCATCATGCTACTCAGAACGGCATTAGACGGAAAACTTACGAATTGTTTATTTCTAGAATTTTCCATCCTGGGGTTGACTGTGCGGAACTGAAATCGCAGAAAGTGAAACCACGGATAAGGGGGGACGGCTGTTAATTCACCTGCAGTCTCTAAGACAGCCTCTAGGTAGGGAAGTGGGACCCTACACCAGGCATCTGGGCCCCACACTCTAGACTCTTACCCACCAACGATGTCCTGCCTCCCTATCTTCAAAAATGTTCATAGTGTCAGGTCAGTGAGGTGAGGAGATTTTTTTTTTAAGTGCTTATCCATATTTTCTTATGCTTCTATAAAATACCTATATTGCTTGTTTAATAAACAAGTGTCCAGTGATGCTCATAGCTCTCAAGGCCTCACCCAACCAGCTCCGGCTTGCTCTGTCTATCCTTTCTCCTGAGAGTTCTAAAACCAAATGTTACTTCTCTTTTTGTTTGGCTTTGCAGCCTGTTATCTGGACAGAAAAAAAAAAAAAAAATCAGTATTTTTGGGATTCCCCAAATGTTGGCACGCCATCTCTCAAACTCAAGATTTGGAGACGCTGTCTCTCAAAGCCCTCAAGATTTGGGGCAGAGGCACTGTTTTGACTTTATGACATGCTTTATTTTAAAAGAACATCCAGCGCTCCTTGGACAGATTAAGCATCGTAGATTCAGAATGCAAGAAGAAACTCCAACAGCTCTGGATAGTCTGGAAGAACCTTCTGAAAAACTGTGAAATGGGTGGGATTGTTTTTCTTGCTCTATCTCCCTTTTCTGTTTCCTTTACCAAACCTGCTTCCTCCGTGCCCGCGCCCCCACCCCCACTGACTTTCGGCTGTTACAGCTCTGGGCCCAGCGCCCCGCCCATCCTCACACCCATCCCTCAGAGCCTGCCCGTAGGATCATTCTGCTCTTGCTCCAGCCGGTAGTGGCAGTTTGTATACTAGTCCCTCCCAGTTGCCTTTAAATCCTGACCTCTGACTGTGGAGCACAAGCGGTTGGTCAAGGTTTGCAGGCGTCCTGACCCAGGAAGGAAGGGTGGGAGAGAAGCAGGAAGCTGTGACTGTACCCATTGCACCTGCGTGTCGTGACAGCAGGTCAAGGAGAGCCGGTGTCTTTAGGACATTGACTCCACTCTCCAGCACCTACTTTCTGAAAAAAGCATCATCAATACGTGATCAGCCATTAGAAGCCTCTAGAGAAAGCCTGGGCTTTCCTGGTGGCTCAGTGGTAAAGAATCCGCCTGCCAATGTTGAAGATGCAGGTTTGATCCCTGGGTTGGGAAGATCCCTTGGAGAAGGAAATGGCAAACCACTCCAGAATTCTTGCCTGGAAAATCCCATGGACAGAGGGACCTGGTAGGCTACAGTCCATGTGGTCACAAAAAGCACTGGACACTACTTAGCGACTAAACAACAACGGCAACAAGAGAAGGCCTCCTGAGTGAAACAGACACCAGCACAGGCTGTGACCTTCATGCCAAGATCTGCACACACAGTGCTTCCATTTGCCATCACCCTTTCCTTGAAGTGGAAGAGCAGACAGAGAGGAAGAGCCAGGGAAGGAAAAGGCTGTCTGGAGCTGGCGCTCTGTCCGGCAATGGCCTTTGAGATTTGGCTCCTACTGTGTTCCCTTGGCTGCACAAATGTTTACTGACACTTTTGTGTTGGATGCTGCACTGAGAACCTTACATGTAGTACCTCATTATAATCCTCTTAATGGGACAATTGTGGGAGGCACTGTGAGCATAATTTACGCATGTGGGAACTGAGACCCAGACATCATACTTCTCAAAGTCACAAGCTAGTGCCTGTATAAGCCCCTGGAGATGGTACAGTCAGTGAGCAGATACTTAGAAGTCCTGAGAGACGTAGATGCTCCCTGTCTAATTCCATCCTCATCACCTGCATGCGAGATGGGCAAGGCAGGCACCATTGTTGTCCCCATTTCACAGATCTGGAAACTGAGGCCCTGCCAGGTTAAGTTACTAACCTAGGACAGTTCAGCTAATTAGCAGCTGGGCTAGAACTAGAACCCATCTCTTCTCAGGCCAAAACACACTCTTTCTATTGCTTAATGGTAGGAGATAGTGGCTTTAGCAAAAATAAACAGCAAAGTCTTAACACTGAGAAAAAGAAAGGTTGAGACTCTCACACAGACTCTTGGTTTAAATGTCTGAGTCCCACTTCAGGCACCTTGTTTTTCCAGTAGTGCTCTGGGACCAGTGTGACTTTAATTGGATTATCTAGTTAACCTTGACACAGCCCAGAGATATCTGTCTAATGTTGACTCTTGGAAGAACAGACAAACGTGTAGCACTGCCATCACTGAATTAGCAACACGAAGAAATACAGCTAAATGTGAAGGTAAGACCTGCCTTGACCCAACTGATGACCCAGTTGACCTCACCCCATCAACCACAGGTTGGGCCTCTCAAGCCAACAGACCAAGGGACAGGGTGTTAGGAGGACTGGTTTTAATCCACTGGTTAATACACTTGTATTAATACTGGTTTTAATACCCTGGCAACCCATTATCATGCTATCTGATGTTGAACAAGGAAATGCATTCTCAGTGCCCCAATGGCCTCATCTGTGAAATGAGAGCCTTCTCCTGTTGTCTTTGTCAGGATCAAGTGAGATGAGTATAGAAGGGATGGGAGTACTAGAAAGCTCTCCACCGTGGCTGATATTAATGATCCCACTGCCAGGCTAATCTGAGCACTAGTCGCAGTCAGACTTCGGCCCTACAGCTGCTGGTCGCCAAGTCACCACTGTGTCAGGGCTGCAGTTTCACTGTTGGTCAGGCTGATTTTGACCAGTTTGTTGGGTCACGTTGCTGGTCCTTCTTAGGTCAACGAGGCTTCATGTCCTAAAGTATATATGCCTTATTTTCTCTCCCTAGATGGGTCCTAGAATTCACTGCAAAGACCAGAATTTTTTTTTAAATGATAATTCTAGACATGCCATGTTACAATTCTCTGGTTTATTTATTTTTTGGTAAAAATATATTTTATCTAAGTTTTCCAGATCATCAGAAATGTATTTCTCACTCCAGTTTTTCTTTCTACAAAGTCCCTGCTCTTATCCTTCTTGGTGGCCTTCCTGTGACCATGGGGTGGTCCTGTACAATATGTGGTATATGGAATATATAATTTGAACATGGCCCTGGTTGACTGTGTCCTCATGCAGACCCAGAAGTATTTATTGAGCTCCCTTCCGGACTTTGTGGCTGAGGTGCACATTCCTTGTTCTCAAGGAATATGCAGTCTGATTGGGGTGCCAACTTGAAACATCCCTGTTAACCAGACAAATAAGTACAGACAAAAAGCACAACAGGTGGTTCAGATGAGAGACAAGCTGGTGGCCACAAGCAAGGTCAAGGCAGGCTCCCCAGGGAGGCAGGAGTCCAGCTGATTCCAGAAGGACAAATGGCAGTGCCCTCACAGTATTTGAGGGGTGTAGAGAGCACTTTTTTTTGTACATGTTATCTCATGTGAGTCTCATAAAATCCCTGAGAAATAGAAAGCACCATCCCCATTTAATAGATAAAGAAATGGAGATGTAGACAGATGAAGTGACTTGCTAAAAACAGGGTCTCAAACCTAGTTCTGGGTTCAAGGTCAATGTTTTTCCACTGGCAGCATGGAAGCTGCTATTTGCTGTCTACTTTCAATATGGACCAGGCTGTGTTAGGTATTTTCCCACCAACTGGATGTCCATGTACACTACAGGAAGGGGGGGGGGGGGGGGGGGGGGGGGACGATATGGAAAAGAGACAGTGACATAAAGATTCCTTGGTGGGATGGGAGGAGAGGCTGCCTTAGGTGAGCATCCCACTCACCTTGGGAAAAGACCTGGAACCTTAGGAGTAGGATTAAGAATCAATTGTTGTTCTGACTCATTGCGACGCCTGGACTTCAGCACACCAGGTTTCCTTGTCCTTCACTATCTCCCATAGTTTTCTTAACTTCACGTCCATTGAGTCAGTGACGTCATCCAACCATCTCATCCTCTGGAGCCTCCTTCTCCTCCTATCTTCAATCTTTCCCAGCCTCAGGGTCTTCTCCAATGAGTCAACTCTTCGCATCAGGTAGCCAGAGCTCAAAAGGAGTGTGAGTAGGAAGAAGGGGAATTGGGGCAGGATGCAGGTTGCATCAATCACAGCTGAGAGTCTGGTGCAGGGCCATCAGAAGCGGCTCCGTGCTGCTCTGTAGAAGCTGCAGGTTCAGCCTATATGAATGTCTCTATTCACGCTGCAGCTGGAGACCAAGCGGCGTCTCTCACTTTGGGGGGACATTTTCATATACACAAATGTATATTCTTTCCAAGTTAAAATCTCAAATTCTGAAACATTCGATCTCAACTAAGGGAGACAACCAGGCAGCCAGTCAAAAGATAAAACAAAAATGACTGTCCTAAAGCTTCAGCAGGTGCATGCTACAGGTTAAACAGGGAGAAACCTCTTTGCCCAGAGCTTCATTATCTTAAAAAGTCTCTAACTTTGGAGTCATTGCTCTAAGCCTGGCTTAGGGATCCGTACTTAAGTCAGTAATGGAACCATTATTAGCCTGGCCTGGGGCCCCTGAGATGTCACCCTCTACACCAAGGGGGTTGGTTGTTTAATTAGCCATAGTCTCCTGACTTTTAGTGTGATTAGGGTTCCCGTGACTAATGCCTGTAGGCCATCAGGGTGTCAAAACAATATACCTGTTCCCTATAAGGTTAGATGGCTTAGAAGCAGGATGGATTTTTAGCAGGTTAGGGAGAGAGAGACTGAAACTAATTGAGCCAGCCTGAATCAGTCTGTTGGCTGGTGGTGAAATTCTACTGCTACTGCTAAGTCGCTTCAGTCGTGTCCGACTCTGTGCGACCCCATAGAAGGAAGCCCACCAGGCTCCCCCGTCCCTGGGATTCTCCAGGCAAGAACAGTGGAGTGGGTTGCCATTTCCTTCCCCAATGCATGAAAGTGAAAAGTAAAAGTCAAGTCGCTCAGTCGTGTCCGACTCTTAGCGACCCCATGGACTGGAGCCTACCAGGATCCTCCGTCCATGGGATTTTCCAGGCAAAAGTACTGGGGTGGGGTGCCATCGCCTTCCCCGATGGCGAAATTCTAAGCTGGTACCAATTTGCAGGAGGCTGTAAACGGATGAAACAAAGGTCAAATGCAACGGGGAGGGTGTCCCTTCACTGAGGCTGCACTGCTGCTGCACAAGGGGCGCCTGAAGGGAGGAATATGCTCCAGATCCCAGCAATCAGGATCCCACCCAGGAGCGGCTGCCCTACACAGAGGGGTTGATGGCTTTGTGGATTAAATCAGAGCAGAACCAAAGCTGGTGCCACTCAATCTTGGCTGCTCATGGCAATCACCAGAGAAGCCTCAAAAAATGGATGCCTGACCTGGCATCAGGGATTTTAAAGTTTCCCCTGTGATTCTCCTCTGCAGCTAGGGCTGGGAAACCACCACTGCAAAGCAGTGAGCTTTAAAAATAAAAAAGCTTTTTTTTTTTTTTGGTGGAAGAAAAAAGGAAACTGATATTTACTGAGCACAGGGGCTAGGTGCATTTCATAAACATTCTCCTCTGATCCTTACATTATGCAGCAATACTGGTCCCAACTTTGTAGAGCAGTGGATCTCAACTTTAGCCTGCAGGAGAATCACTTGGAGGGTCTATTAACAGATTTCTGAGCCTGTGATCACGGGTCTTTGGAGGACTGAAATAAATGCAGATGTCCTTAAACCTAACCACATCTCTTCTCCTATCATGGACTGTGTCCACCTCATTATGTACAACAAATCTGAGGTCACCATCGTAACCCAAAGTTATTTTATCTAGGAACTCATGTGACCATCAGTGCCCCAGAGGTATAACTGACCGAAAGACGGAGGTGAAAATAAGGAGACAGATTTGAGTCGAGGCTACATACAAGGCAACAACCCTCCAGTACAGCCACCTGAGGAGAAGGCACAAACTTTATTCTAGTGAAATGGCCATTTGTTGTTGTTGTTTAGTTGCTAAGTCGTGTCCGACTCTTGTGACCCCATGGAGTGTAGCCCACCAGACTCCTCTGTCCATGGGATCTTCCGGGCAAGAATACTGAAGTGGGTTGCCATTTCCTCCTCCAGGGGGTCTTCCCAACCCATGGATCGAACCCATGTCTCCTGCATTGGAAGGTGAATTATTTATCATTGAGCTACCTAGGAAGCCCTAAATGATCACTGCACTAAGTATTTTGGGAGGTCTTTTAGAAAGGACCTCAGAGCCACACAAATCCATCATAGTACTTTAGAGAACTAACTTCATTTTAAACTGCAAACAGTATTATCCTGTTGAGCCACCCCTTTTAGTCACCAGACTTGGCTGTAGATGGATCTCAGTTGTTTGAAAGAATAAAATATGCCCTCAAAGATAAGGCCTTGCCACAATTGAAGGCATTGAAAAGAATGGTCTTTGGCTCTGAAGGCAGTTCCAAAGGAGTGGCAAAAATGCTTTAGAAGAGGGTGGTGTGGCCAACTTTCTGGATGTGTTCTGATGTTTGCCTAGAGGCAGTAGTAAAGTATAGGGGACTCTATTACATAAGTATAGGGGACTCTATTACATAAGTTATATATTATATAGGAGGGGAAAAGGTATCAAAATTATCCAGGTGAACCAGAAGAAAGTAAACAAGCAAATTCAGTAGAAACTGGGCAGATCAGACAGAACTTGACAAGGGTAGAAGGCACTATTCACCCTGCAATATGCCTGCCTTGGGGAGAGGACTGGCCTCTGCCCTGAAAGCAAGCACAGGCCAACTGGGAGATAAGACTAATACTCCAGACTAGGGCATCAAAAGCCCTGAAAGAAGGGATACAAAGAGAGGAGGGCTGGAGAGGCAACATAGCCCTGCCCTTAAGGAGGGATCCTGGAAGTGTCTCACTTCTCAACCTCCCCACCACCCCTGTCTTGAGGCTAAGCCCCCAGGCTGCCTGACCCCTCGGACGGTCTGTGCCTGGGGAGACAGGGCCTGGACTGCATTCAGCACTGACAGTAATGTCTGGGGCCCACCCAACATGGCCCTCTAATGGTCAGATCTGCTCAGGGCCCACTGGAGATGCTTATCTGGTGGCCTCCTAGGCCCCAGGCAGCCTTGGGGAAGAGAGCAGCAGACCCAATTACCAGGCAGCTCCGTAGGTACAGCCCATCTGGGGCTCCAGATAACCCAGCTCCTCACGTCATCTGTGGACATGTGTAGTCCCAAGCCCAGCGGGGAAAAGCATGCGTGCCCAGGAGTAACAGTGACGAGCTGGCTCTATGCTGAGCTTCACCAAGCCCAAGACTTTGTGTCGTTCTTTATTCAACACGTTGCATTTGTATCACTCATTACAGCTTACAGCGCACTTTATACATTAATCTGTAAATCTTACCCAGCAGGGCACAAAGAGCAGGTACTGTTATTTCCATTTTAGAGATGATGAAAATAGAGGCTCAGAAAGGTACTGGAACGTGTGGAGCTGGAACCAAACCCCTGAGCTCTGACTTTTTCCAGGACACATAACAGAGCCCATTGCCAAGAAGCACTTGATGGTTCACACAATTGGAAACAGACCTTCATTATGCATTACCATCACATAACCTCGTTTAAGATAACACTTTTTAAAAAGGCTTTGGTGGAAGTAAGGGTATTGCACATTTAGTGCAGGCAATTTTGAAAACACAAAGTGAAGTGAAAGTGAAGTCACTTAGTTGTGTCCGACTCTTTGCGACCCCGTGGACTGTAGCCCACCAGGCTCCTCTGTCCATGGGATTCTCCAGGCAAGAATACTGGAGTGGGTTGCCATTTCCTTCTCCAGGAGATCTTCCCGACCCAGGGATCGAACCCAGGTCTCCTGCATTGCAGACAGACGCTTTAACCTCTGAGCCACCAGGGAAGATTACACAAAAAGTAAGATTACACAGGAAGAAAACACAAAAAGTACAGAGAAAAAAATTGAGATCTCATTGGCTACCTGGCTTGTTATTTAACATTTATCACATTTTAGAGAACTCTCTAAAGATACTCCTAACAGCCAGCAATGTCATACTGTATGGGTGGATCACAATGTGCTGGACTTTTGATCAGAGTATGGCTTCTAATTTCTAGCTGTTATAAATAACACTACCATAACTACCTTTCCCTCAGGTGTTGCCTTTTAATTTATATATATTTTTTATGATATAAGATGACATATCCAGCCTGCTGCCAGCTCCCCATGACTTTCTCACCATGATCACCTGTGGAAGTTCAAGAGATGAGTTTGGGAGCAGCATCTTCAAGAGCATGGCTGCCGTTACTGAATGCAGAGCCCCAGAGGAGGTGCGACCACAGGGAGATAGCCAGAGAAGCACAGCGGGGTGTGCACACTGTCTCAGCAACTTTCCCTGTCCTCTGACCAGCTCTCTCAGGCTTCCTCTTTCCCTCATGCCATGCCCAGATTAAAACATCTGAAGAGAGATGACTAATTGAACTGAAACTGGAGAATCCAGTTCTGCAAAGATGGCCACTCCTGTTGGTCAGTAGGAACTCAGCCCCAGTGTAAAAATAAGGTGTTATTTCTGTCTGCCTGGATCGCATCATGTCCCGTGTGCCGAGAGAGAAGACTCACCATAAAGAGGAGCAAAGTGAGCAGCTACCTGGCTCCCTACTGGTCTCTCCAGCCTCCGATGCCCACTCCTGCCTGCCCTACTGCACGGTGCAGACTCCAGCTGGGGGGCTGCTGCTGCAGCTAAGAAAGGACCACATGCAACACTTGTCCCTTGATAAAGAACTCTTACTGCACTGCCTCTGATTTAATCCTGAAACAATCTGATGAGGTAGGCCTGTATTGCCCCATTTCACACATGAGAAAACAGACTCCAGGGATGTTCGTGACATGCCCTGTGTCACCCAGCAATGGAACCAGCACTCAAACCTACCATCTGACCCCAAATCCCATACTGTACTGTTGGGAATCAGGCAACCTTCCCCAAAATGCTCACAGGCAGATCCCTCTCACGAGTTCAGAAGGTTTAGCTGTATTGGGGTGAAGCCCTCTAAGGATATTTAATGTGATGAGTCTTGGTTGGGATGCAGCAGAGGGAATATCACATTCACCCTCTTGTGTTAGATCAGTCTCACCAGTCCCACAATAACCAACCAGGCACAGTAGGATCCCCTTTCTCTGCTTGGAGATGTCTGTTTCACAAAGAAAAAAAGTTCCGACTTTGCTATCAGCATCTATAGACATCAGAAAAGACTAGGGCTTCCCTGGTGGCTCAGATGGTAAAGAATCCATCTGCCTATAATGTGGGAGCCCTGGGTTCAATCCCTGGATTGGAAAGATCCCCCGGAGAAGGAAATGGCAACCCACTCCAGTATTCTTGCCTGGGAAATCCCATGGACAGAGAAGCCTCAGGCTACAGCCCACCGGGTTGCCAAGAGTCAAACACAACTGAGCAACTAACACTTTCCCTGGCTTTCTACACACACACAGGTTACACATTCCACTCTTGCTAAATGCTTTTCCTTGGTGCCACTTCCCTGGGCATGAGGGTGTTGCCCCACACCCAAGCTGGTACCAGATCTGATCAAGGGTTTTCCCTAGGGCTTCTCTCTGTCAGCAGCCTACTTCCTCTGAATCCCACAAGCTTCCAACAGCACAATCTGTGGTTTGGCTCCAGCCATTCTACCTAGGCAGCCATCCTGTTCCTACAACACTGCCTTCAACTAAGAGAACGGATAGAGAAATTGCACAGCAGAGGGATAAAGAAAAAGAAAAAAAAGTGCCCTGCCCCAGATGTAAAAATGATTCCCCAGCAGGAGGCAAGCACTTACACTTACTGCCCCCATAGAGGCTAAGACCTAGCCCCTCTCTTCTATTCCCCACACCTTTCCTGGAGGACATGGTCTTCATCCCTTGGTTTGTCTAATCGCACTCATCCGGCAGGACCTCCCCAGGTCTGTTTTCTCCAGGAAGGCCTCACTTATGCTGACCTCTCCGCCTCCCAGTCCAGAGACCCTGCATTGCACCATCAGGTCCTGAGTCGTCCTCCACTCTCTCCACTTCTGTAGCCTTTGTCTCCTTACTAGAACAACCATTCTGGAGGGAAAGGACCCCACCATCTGCTTCTCTGGTGTGCTCCAAAGCATAAATAGTACAGTGTAGTAGGAACTGGAAACATTAGATAAAAACCGCTTAAATGATTTCCATTCTGTGAATTCTTCAAAATTGCTCACTGTTCTAGATCATTCATGAAAATTCTAATCCAATTCTTAATTAGAATAAAAGATTTCCATCTAAGAAGAGCCCCAGTGCAGAGACACTTCACGATGTTTGTGTGTTTCCCCAACTCTTTAAATCAGAGTTGAGGGCTGAACTAGTGCTGCTGACAGCTGCCCGTGGAGTCACACAGACCAGCACTTCTCAAACCTGAGTCTGCCCACAAAGCTCCCCAGGACCCCGTTACAATGCAGCTTCTGACTCACAGGTCTGGGCTGGGGTCTGAGGTTCTACATTTCTAACCGCCTTCCAGACGATGCTAATTCTATTGTCCATGTCCACAATTTAAATAGAAAGAGACCCAGGGACACATGAGACCTGGAGACCAAGGACATGAGGGAGATACCAACGTCTGGCTGGGCCAGTGCTCCCCAGAGATGCCGTCCTTATCCAGCCATAGTCATCTAAAGCCTAACAAGTCAGGTCTCCTCTTCTGCCAGGAAGCATCTGACTTCTGTTTTTTGATAGGATTTCATCAAGCCCTACTTTGGAGTTCCTCTCTTCCTCCACATCTTCACCACTATCATCTCATCCCTTCTTGTCTCTTAAAACTCCATCCTTTGGGGGGCAGTTCCAGCCCTACTTCCCCAGACACTTCCCTGGCCACTCTCACTCCCTCCTCCAAGGCACCTCCCACCCACATTTCTCATGTTGCTGCTGCTGCTGCTAAGTCGCTTCAGTTGTGTCCGACTCTGTGCGACCCCATAGACAGCAGCCCATCAGGCCCTGCCGTCCCTGGGATTCTCCAGGCAAGAACACTGGAGTGGGTTGCCATTTCCTCCTCCAATGCATGAAAGTGAAAAGTCAAAGTGAAGTCGCTCAGTTGTGTCCGACTCTTAGTGACCCCATGGACTGCAGCCTACCAGGTTCCTCCATCCATGGGATTTTCCAGGCAAGAGTACTGGAGTGGGGTGCCATTGCCTTCTCCCACATATCTCACTGGCCCTCCTCAAAGGTTTCCCAGTCTTGCTGGCTTTTCTACACAAATCTCCTACTGCTATAACTAGACTGCAAGAAAGTGCCTTGGGGGTGGGGCACAGACACAACATCGTCTACTTCAGTATATCCTTCAGGGAACCTTGGACTACAGCAGAAAAATTAAGTAAATATCTGCTACTCGACTTTAAGGACAATTCAAGTGTGCCCTTTACTCATCTCCTTTGCCTCTCAGGGAGGAAAAGAAAGTGATCCCGGCTGTCTTGGCCTCCGTCCCCAGTCCTGGGCCTTGCTCCTCTCTTGGGAGCTGCAGCTGGGCCAGCCTAGACTGTGTTTTGTTCTCCGAGGCTCCTCTCCCCTTAAGGGAAGAGTTAAAGCACTGGGAAGGCTGCTTCCCACTTGGAAATCTCCATTTCCTCATACAGTGTGAACAAGAGAACATCTATGATCAGAGGCCAAGCGAGCCAACTGCACAGGGAGTGAACTCGCTCTGAATGGGGCTGCTCTAACGCCCGCCAAGTTAAGTCATTAAGATGCCGTCCCTGAGGTGCGGCCCCCAGCGTCACCTCAAGATAGTCCCTCAAATCCTGCCTGCAGAGGGGATGAATGGGGAGCCCAGAGCCTGCTAAAAGCAGGCTCTTTCATGAGCAGGGGGGCCAGGACCTCTGCACTGACACCATGGCGGGGGCGGCGGTGGGGGGGTGGGGTGCGGCTGGGGTGCTGCAGAGGAAGCAAAGGAGAAGTCCTCTTGCTCCTCTACTTCCCTTCTCATTACACAGAACTAAAATTAACCCCCTGCTCTACATCGAACTGCCCAAATGATTGCTCCTCAAAAGGCAACCAAGGAGGGGGGAGAGTAGGGGCAGCGGGGGAGGTAATAACATTAGAGAAAATATGCACAATGCCAAAAATAATCACTGTGTCATGAGAAAACAGAACTGGGCCGCCTCAGGGGCCAGCGCTGGGTATATTCAGGAAGGAGGGGGCAGAAATTCCCCTGGCAGTGTCGTCAGACATTCTGGCTGGAAAAAAAACTTAAAAAGCCCCAAACTGGAACAGACAGTGGTCAGGAAGAACTCAAGTACAGAACATGATTTTAAGGGTTGGTTCTCTCCTCTTTATTTTAGACACTTCAATTTCAAAGAAAGTAACATTTGTTCAGACTTCTAATCAGAACTGATGCCTGATCATACGTTAATAGTGGAATATCCACAGGATCTGCTTTACTAATCCCAATTTGACACCAGAACTTGTGGTGCCTGGTATTTAAAGTATTTCAGAACAGCAAGGGTCAGGCTTGGGGGAGGCACAGGTTCTCTCATTCCTCCTCCTATTCCATACCCCTTCTAGCCTCCCTGTTTATAGAACGGAGAAAGCAAAGACCAAAAAAAAAAATAAAAAAATGGAAAGAGAAAGGAACCCAGAGAGAACTCAAGATCTTTTCTCTTCTTTAGAACCACAATTTTCAGCCCACTTACATGGTCACGTTAAGTCCCTGCTTTGTTCATTTCTGCCTCCTCATACTATGATGTGAAGTGAGATAGATATTCACACACATTTAGGAAGCTACATTCCATTTTTTTGTACAGAAGTCATCAAAAACCATGGTAAAGGCCAAAGAGTCTTCCCCACATTACTATCATGCTCTCAAGTGATAATATTGAGTAATTTGGGAAATACGTTGTGTTTTTTTTTTTTTTCCCCCAGCAACCACTTTTTCTCTCCACTCATTCAATAAGTATTTGTGAATCGCTTTTCATGTGCCGGAGCTGTGAGCAATAGAATGAAAGATGGAATGACCACACCTGACCTCAGGGAGCTTGCAGAGAAGTGAAGAGTCAAGTCCTGAAGGAACGGCCTGGGGGTCAGTAGATGCCATGGGAGTTTGAGTGGAGAAAGTATGTAAAGCTGGACAACATGGGGAGAGCCTGTCACCAAAGGGGGAATTTGGAGGAGGAGCAGATAACAGGGAGGTAATCATGAGGGCAGGAGGGGTAAGAACAAAGATACTGCTGGGGAGTGACAGGGGTGCCAGGGGTCAGGAGACATACTGACCCCTGGTCAGGAGGTGGGTGCAAGACGGGAAAAGTCCAAATGGGGAGAATAACTTCACTCAGCACACAGGGCTGAGTGGCCAAGCACAGAGGAGGGCTGTCAATGATAATAAAGCTGCTGAGTCGGTAACCGCCTGCCCGACTGACCAGTTAGCGGTTGACCTAGCGGGTGGTGGGCACTGTAGAACTCAGCCTGGACCCCTCTTCTGCTGGTTGTGCTTCTGCCACAGTGGACAGCAAATATGAGAACCCTTCTTCCTTGGGAGCAGAGCCAGGGGAAACAAGTCCCTTTGTTAAGAGCTCTAAATATGGCAGCAACCCTTGGGCCACCACGAGCAGGAGCCTCGGTCTAGCCCGCAGAGACTTCAGCAAGGCATTCCTGCTGCACAGTCACTCAGACACTGCCCATGGGACAGAAAACAAACTTGAGCAAGGTCGCAGGCCTGCTCGGGCTCCAGCAGTGTTGCCTTTGTTTTCAGACTTCAGCCCCCATCCTCTAGCTGTTTTCCCTTGCCTCTCACCTCCTTGACCACAGATCAAGAATACACTTCCAACCAGATCTCAGAGAGAGGACCAGCACACCAGCCCACCCCTGCTTTCCCCAAGCTATTTCAGCATGTTATTCCCCTATTTAAAAAAACAGAGGCAGCTCCCTACTGCCCTCACCGTGACGGATGCCCCTCAGGGTCTTTTTCCTTACCTGAAATGCGATCCCTCCTCTCCTACATTCCAAACCCTGTACTTTCAGAATCAATACAGGCCCAGCAGCTCCACAGAGGTTTCCTGGCCACACTAGCCAGTCCACACTGATTTCCCCTCTCCTGCCGGCCCTGAGCAACCAGAGAATTGAGTTGTTTCACTTCACTACAAGCGAGCATCACCTTAGTATTCCCTGTCTTAAGGATCTTCTCTGAGGGCAGACGCAAAATGTCAAGAGTTCATGTATCAGAGGCTGGGGCTGCCTCTTACCTCACCAATGACAGTTTCGTCCAGCTCTTTCAGATGTGGTATGGCGAGCTGGAGTGAGGGCTAAACCGGTGTGATCCCCCAGCAGTGGGATTAGGACGGCAGAGCTACAATGCTCTGCTGCTTTCTGGGTGGAAAGTGGGTTAATAAAGAGGTGTGAGGGTGGCTGTGTTCATCACCCGGTTACTTAACATCCAGGGACTCCTCGTTGTTCCCGGGGACCAGATCCTCATACCCTCGGGACATTATCATATGAAGCTGCTGGTTGTGCCCGTGTCCACATCATGTTCAGCGTGCCAGATGCCAGGCAGCTTTCACTAACACCGGTGAGCAAGCCTGGACAGGGGCGGCCTGCTCCTTCCTTGCCCCCCGGCCCCTCCCCTCCCTCCTCTTCCCTACCCTCCAGATGAGCACAGGGAGGCTTCTGCCTCTGACCCCACCTCCCAGAGACAACAGAGTGATCTGTTGCCAACATCACCATCACCCAAAGGCCTCATGTCACATGTGGACATGCCCTTTTGGGAGTCAGATTTCTGGCAGGGAGGATGCTGGAGCTTGGCCAGGGTTCCACCCCTTTGATGATGTAAAATAGAGGTGAGAAAATTGGCCAAGCCAAAAAAAAAAAAAGAAAAAGGAAAAAAAGCTACTAAACACAAAAACCCTAAGGGGGAAAAAAAACCCCATTAAAAACCCAATACAATTTTAAAGGCAAACAAGAAGGGTTGGAGAATGACCTACACTTTGGAATAAACCATTAGCCCACACTTCAATCTTTAAAAATCTAGTCCCCTAACCTCAACCCTGCCCCCTAACATACCCACCCCCAACATACACACACACCCCAGACTAGAAGGGGTTAACAGAACCCAGCTGCTCCTCTTATCTGGCTAACCTGCTAATGGCAAATCTCTGGTACTGAGATTCTACAAGTGATTTCTGCAAATCACTTTAATTAGAGATAATGTCATTTTTACTTCATTATCCAGCCTAGCAGTCAAAGAGAAACAAGTCAATATTATTTCTGTGAAACACCAGTTCTGCCCTTTAATGCTGACAGGTGACAGGGAACCGAAAGTCCTGCCTACACCACTTTTCAGGAGATTTTGGTCAAAAGACTGGGAGGTTAACCCTTGGTATCCTGGGCCGAGCAGAGTGCCCCCAGCAGCCTTTACCCCAGAGACTCTGAAGCAAAGGCTGGTTTCTGTGTTTGGGACAAGGGCCCTCTGACTGCAGCACCGTGTAACACCCAGGCAAGCCAGTGGAGCAGCACCGCTAATTCCTCTTTGTGAGAAGCAATCATTAACATGTGAGTCAGCAGCCGAGAAAAGACTTTAAGCCCAAGGAAAAAACAGCCCCAAGTCCCTGTGGCCTCAGAGGCCACACTGGGTTTGATTAAACCATTTAGAAGATTAGCTGTGTGTGGGAGACCTGAGTGGCTATGCAGTCCTGGTAGCTCTCATAGCTTCTCTCAGCTGTGCCTCTGCTGAGTCCCTCGGTCATGTCCAACTCTTTGCGACCCCATGGACTGCAGTCCGCCAGGCTCTTCTGTCCATGGGAATTCTCCGGGCAAGAATACTGGAGTGGGTTGCCATTTCCCCCTCCGGGGGAATATTTCCAACCTAGGGATTGAACCCAGGTCTCCCACATTGCAGGCAGATTCTTTACCGTCTGAGACACCAGGGAAGCCCAAGAATACTGGAGTGTGTAGCATATCCCTTCTTCAGCGGGGGTCTTACTGACCCAGGAATTGAACCAGGTCTCCTGCATTGCAGGCCTGGGGCATTTCAAATCCTGCTGCCACATTGGAGAAGATTTGTTTCTCCAGAATCAAGTACGAAATGCTCTTTGCTGGGTCTCTGCTTACTAGTTTCTCCTAATTATTTAAAAAATGCCAGATGCACCTCTGGTTTCACTGGAGTGACTTCTGATCGCCTTTGAGATTGTGAGAAGCCTGCCTGCCCTACACCCACCAAACTGTATAACTCTGGCACGTAGGAGAAGCCCTGAAGCAACCAGAGTGCTGAAAAGCACCATCACGGAGCTCAGAGAGCAAGGACTCCTTTGCATTTTAGCCTTCTATCCAGAAGTGTGGCTCTTTGGAATTCAAATACCACCTGGCATTTATGTTTGGTGAGCTTTTGTTTTTATTGAGTCAACATTTACTGAGTGCCTGCTCAGCACCAGCCCTAGGGGATACAGGAGGAAAGATGGGTCCCTGCCCACAGTGAGCTGATGGTCTAGTGAGGGAGACGGACAAGCAGGTCAGGGCCTAGGGCCAGACAGACAGACAGCCTGGGCTTGGGGGCACAGATGTTTCCTCTGTGACCCGGGGCAAGTCACTGAGGTTTCTCTAAACCTGTGTCTTATAAAAACAGTTCATCTCAAAGTCTCTGCCTCCTGGGCTCTTGTGCAGAATAAGTGTTATGTATGTGCAGCACGCTTAGAATCACACCTGACATGTAGGGTTGACTGTTGCTGCTGAAGTCAGTAAATAGAGCTGTGGGAGCACAGAGGGTGCCCTGACCTAGGCAAGGAGAAAGGGAGACCTACGGAAGGCTTCTCAAGGAGACAGTAAGGACAAACGGGAGTGAACCAGGACAAGGAAGGGGTGAAGGGGTTCCCGACAAGATGGACCAGAACCAGGCCTGGTCAACAGGGCTCAACCCAGGTTTGGGAGCACAGGCCTTAACCAATTGGAGGTGACCCAGAACGGGGGCACTGTCCCTCCCGAGGTGTCCCAAGGTGCCCTCAGTAAGAAGCAGAAGCCTGGGTTAGCGGAACCATGGGTCAACCCTGTTGTGGCATTTCTTCTATTTTCGCATTCCTAGTGCTTTGACAATGAGATGATTGTGTGGATATTACAAGAGGTGATTATCTCCATGGGTGCTGACCCTGTTCTGGCGCAAAGACCTTGCTTCACCAGAGCCAAGACTTGTGAGGTCACTGCTAAGTTATGGATTCTAGAGAACCTCGACAAACCTCAAAGCCACCAGGGGAACCTGCTCTTGGCAGGATGGCTTATTTTTAAGACAAGCTGCAGTAAACAGGTGCAGGACAGGAGGCAGCCTGTACATGGGGCACTTTCAATTCAAGGGCTGTGTACTAAACTTCCCCGTGTGCAGGGGCTGGGGAGGGGTCAGAGAAAGGCAGCCTCTCCATGAATCAGCAACCGACATCCATGCTGCTGGGTGCCACGAAGCCCTGGTCCCGCAGATCCTCTGTGGGACTGGGGGTGCGCAGGGCACTTCCTGCCATCACAAGGACGGGGGAGCACAGAGCTGATGGCCTCTGCCATGATTAAAGCCTGAAGATGGAAACTTGGAGGAAAAGTTTCAAGGAAACAAAATGTCACCAAGTCTTCTACATGTTACAACAAACCCAGGCGTCACAAATGTTCCAGGACCTCAAGCAGTATGTGTTGAGCAGTTACACATTCCTAGTTGGATTTAAGTCCTCCAGTGAATGATTCATCTTGATGTCTAGTGACGAGCTTCTTGGCTGTGAGGAAAGAAGAGCTAAGGAAATGAAAATGTCTGATAATCCATGTGAGGCAAGCAGAGGTTATAGAGATAGCCAATAGTGTTTTCTCTTTGGGAAAGTTTAACAGACATCTTATTATTCCTTCTTGGAGACAAAAATAGAGAGGAGCGTAGGCCAGTGAACAGGCAAGGTCTCAGGGAAAACAGCTCATCTTAGCAGGAGGCCTCCTTGGCCCTATTACCTTTCGGCCATTAGGTTCTCTTGATCATCTTCCTGTTCTGCTCCAGGCCTCCCCTTTCCTCACCCTGGGACAGCCTACATGCTCTGCTCCTGCCTGGAAAGGATCCAGAGTGGAGAGGCTGAGTCCTAGGAAAGTCAGCACATTCTGGAAACCATGTCTCCCCTTCTGCTGTTGTCTAGCACCCAGATGACAATCCCCAAACCAGCGTCAGTAGCCAACTGTAGGTCTCCGCTTTTGGACACAGCCTAATCATCCAGGAAGGATTTCTGGAACTGCCCTTATTAAGGAAAAGAAATGTAATATGTAACTTGACTGAAAAAAATCCAGGAAACTCCAACACTCTATCGAGTTCTTAAGACATTTTCTTTCCCCCATAATCCTTGGCCAAGTTCAAAGGTGAGCACTTTCCCAGAGGCTCATTAGGAATAATGTTTATTTCATACATTTGGAGGTTGCAAAGTTTGATTCCATCTTGCTTATTTGGGGAAAAAATAACTTTTTTATGAAAGGAAAGGAGGGGGGAATGGGGAATGAGACAAGGGTGCCACTGGGGAGAGGAGAAAGGTGCCTGGGGTGCGGCCTGGAAGGCAGACCCGGCTTCTGAACCGTTCTCATCTCTGGTTTTCCCTGAAGGGTTATAACAGCAAGTCACCGCCCCTTCCACTTCTAGACCTCCTGACCCCATTTGTTCTCTCTACCTTGGTGGGTGCCTATGTTGAGGTGTGTTTTGATGGCAAATACGATACATCCTTGTGCCTTCACAGAGGGTGCTATATAAATGAAATGTACTGATGTGTCATGAGGGTTTGTGGTCTGCTCATCTGAAGCCAGGATGCCCCGAGCTGGCCTATCAAGCCAGGCCGTCCCTGACCACTTGGGTGATGAGCATGGATTCTCAGTGACCAGTTGTTGGCTGGGGGGGTGTTCATGTTTGTGTCTCATCTGTCCTTTCTATCTGGCTTCCTTTCCGTGCATCTAACTGGCTTTGCCACCTCCCATGTTTGCTTAGCGAGGAGCAGTGCGGGCGGGGGTCACTGTGGGGGAATGGACATACCTGGTATCTCCACCCATCTTATCTGCTGACCTGACCTGGCCTCCACTCATCCTCTCAGGCCCACTCAAGCCCCCAGCTCAACCCTTCCAGCAGGAGGTGCCCCTAGTTTCCTGGACAGGGTAACCTTGCTGTCTATATCAGTCTTCTGGCACTATCAATATGTCAAGTATTTTAAGTTTCCTGTCACCTGTGTAGGCCAGGGTCACTAATGGTCTGGTCTGCATGTCTACCTTAAGAAACTATGAGATAGTAGGGCTGCAGGAGGCAGTTTCCTCAAACCCTAAGTTTAAACACTGTTGGAGAGAGTGGACCTAGAGTCTCCAAGGCATGGAGTGAGGAACCTTAGGAGCAGAACTCATCTTTTATAAGGAAGCTTGAGGAATACTAAGCTTTACCAAAGCTGTGGCTGGAGAGCTCTGCAGGGCCACCTCTGTGTGCTGCCCTCTAGAGGAGGGGCTGAGAACACCGCTGGGATGCCCCAGCTGTTAAGAGCGGGAGTCAGATGAACCGACACAATGTCCTACCAGAACGATGTTCTACCACAATGACCAACCAGGAATACATGGAAAATCAGTGTGAGCCTCTTTACAGTTTCAGAACATATTTTTTCTTTGAGCAAGGAGTTTTATAGATCTTATTCCATCTAAATCCTAAATAGGTAATTTTTTTTCTTAATGTGGACCATTTTTAAAGTCTTTACTGAATGTGTTGCAATACTGTTTCTGTTTTATGTTTCAGTTTTTTGGCCACGAGGGATGTGGCGTCTTAGCTCCCCAACCAGAGACTGAATCTGTACCCCCTTGCATTGGAAGAAATCTTAAATACTAGACTGTCAGGGAAGTGCCAACAGTTGAACTGTTTTTCTACAGTTCAGCTTTAACTTAAATATTAAGAAATTTAACTTAATTGTTTATTTAACTTAAATATGAAGCAATGTTTCAAGCTTCAGAATTCTGGGATTTGATAAACAATGCTGAGCTCTTGTCTATAGTCTCTGTGGTTCTACAGACTGAATTGATGGTTGCTGTGGAATCTCTTGACTATTTTGGTCTGCTCTAAACTCTCTATTTCTATTCTGTTACACCCATATAACCAAGTTTTTAATTTCTAATATTCTCTAATTCTCCAGTACTGTCTTGAACATTAATGTCCTCTCCTCACACAGATTATGGCTTCTTGAGGGTTATTACCTTTTCTCTTTCCCACCGTGCTTAGCACAGTAATGGATACCCAGAAAGTTCTTCATATAAAATCACAGAATAATAGAATTTTATAATAACTAAAATATTAGCATTTATTCAATCTGATCCAGTTCAAATGAGGAAACTGAGGCCTGGAGGTTGTCAGGCACTAATTCAAGGTCAGCACAGTCCCACCATTTCTGGTCTTGGAGCTAAAACCAACTTTATGAACATTAAAACATACCCTCTGACATAGTACTAGAGTGACTCTCAGTTTGCAGTCAGGAAACAGAGGCACAGAGTGTTTAAGAACTTATCCCAAATGTCTCAATAAATAAGGGCAGACCAGGGCTTGAATGCAGGCTGTGTGGCTCCAGGACTACTCTGTTAACACCACTCCACCCCGCTTCTCGTCTACAGAAGCCCTACCACCACTCCGCCACGTCCCCTCATGGCATTCACCATCTCCTGCCTTGGCTGCAATCATCCGTACACTTGTCCTCCCCATGCCCCGCCCCCACTAGACTGCAGCTCCCATGGGTAGAAACCCAGAGGTCTTCTTCTCCTTGATCCTCGGGGGTCTCCAGCCCTGTACCTTTGCTACAGTGGATGTTTGTTGACTAAAACGCGAAGAAAATGCAACTAAAGTGTGCTGGACTAGATAAAGCAATTGATTTCTTCCTCTTAAAAAGCTCAGCAGAACTTTAATACATGCTTTCATGGAGAAGATAGGAATCTATTAGGAGTGCAAATACCTTTGCCAAGCCCTCTCCACCCTGGCCAAGTGTTGCCCAATTCTTGCACAACTATGAAGTCCTATGGGAGGTTTATACCACCCCCTGCCCCCAGGCAGGTGACCCAGCCACTCCTTTCATGGTTTTTATTCCCTTATCCTTTTAACTTTGTACAGAAAACTTCATCCTGGCCCATGACTGAAGTTAAACCTCTCCAAGAAGTCTTATTTCCCTGATATTAGATAGTTGGGACTGGAAGCCAATGTGAAAAGCATATTCGCCACTTCTGGGCTCTTTCCACTCCTCTGAGCTTCTCCTGGGAGCTGCGGGTGGGAGTCAATCCAGCAATGACTACTGGATTCAAGGGTTTCCCAAACCCACACAGGAGAGGAAACTGGGCTATCCCCAGGGGCCACCAATGCCTGCAGGGAGCTGCCCCATCCCAGCAGCGCAGAGTCATTCCCATTTTTCATTGAATGTCACTCTTTTCTCAAATATTCAAAATAGCATCCATGCTATTCCAAGGCTGCCCCTTATAAAGACTAACTGAGCCCCAATTTTATAATTTTCTTAGCCGGAAATAATCACTATAGCTCAGCTATTTTCTCTCTTCAGGATTAAAACGGGGTGGAGATGAGAGGCTTTCATTTGTACAGAGCTGTTTTCTGTTTCTTCTATATTTGGTGTCCTTGTTTTAAAAGTCAAAGGCCCTAACACAAATTCTGAAAACGATGATGGTAATAGTATTTTGCTTTTCACGCATGCAGTGGCTATGGATAACTATAAGCAAGACATTCTGGAAGTGAAGGTGGACATCCTGATGGAGTTTTTCTGTAACAGGAGGCCAAACAGAGAAAACAGTTATGGAACTTATCCTCTAACACCTTCCTGATGCCACTGGTCCACAGACCAGGATGCTCTTGCTGAGAGATGGAAAGGCTGATCAGTGACTACACAGTCACCCTCTATTGACCTGATTCACCTGGATTCTTAGATGGACTACCAGGAGGGTACCACCCAAGTGAATCATGTCATCCTTCACCTGCCTATCAGACATTCTTACATGGAGACTATGAGCGCATTATCATGAAGGAAGCACACCCTCGGTGCCTCTCCCAGTTGCTTGCCACAAGAAAATACCTCCAATGGATGGAGCAAAACAGGATCCCTCCTCAAATAACTATTTAAAAATGTCAAAAAAACAGCAATATTCTAATATAATATTGGGTTGGCCAAGAAGTTCATCTAGGTTTTTCCATATGAACTTCTTGGTCAATCCAACACGACGCTTATTTTTAAAACCTTTTTTCATTTAAGACTCTGACTTACAACATCCAGAGGCACTGATCACTGGGCAGCAACAAGTCAAAGAAGCCACCTTCTTCTCTCTGCTTTCTGGTGGGGAAGTAGGCTCTTCCCAGGGGCCTGTCCTTAGGGGGCTTCTCTGCTCCATCTGGAAGGGTTCATTGACCCTAAGGATTAACTGGATCATTCATCTTCTCTTTCAATGTCAAACAAGCTACAGAACATACCTAAAATAGTAAACAACTTCTCTATCAATGGGAATTTTCCAATCCAACACTACAGCTAAAGTCTCTACCCACTAACAGGAGGGAAGTATGGCTCATGCAGACTGTGAGACTGGCTCGGCTCCAGTTAAATCCATTTCCAGAGCAGAGCAGAAATAATGAGTTTTAGATTTCCCTGGTGGCTCAGACGGTAAAGCGTCTGTCTACAATGTGGGAGACCCGGGTTCAATCCCTGGGTGGGAAAGATCTCCTGGAGAAGGAAATGGCAACCCACTCCAGTATTTGTGCCTGGAAAATCCCATGGATGGAGGAGCCTGGTAGGCTACAGTCCATGGGGTCACAAAGAGTCGGACACGACTTCACTTTCACCCTTGACATCTAACAAAAAAGCCTCCAAAAGAGGGCTCTGCCTGCATGTTAAGCCTTTTATAAGGTGCAGTTAGTTCCCCACTTATGTAGTTGGATTTAATACATGGCTTTAAAAATTTACTCTGGAAAAACCTTGGCATTAAGAAAGAAAGAAAGCGCTAAGTCGTGTCCGACTCTTTCGATCCCATTAACTGTAGCCTGCTAGGCTCTTCTGTCCATGGGATTCTCCAGGCAAGAATACCAGAGTGGGCTGCCATTTCCTTCTCCAGGGGAACTTCTCAGCCCAGGAATTGAACCCAGGTCCCCCACATGGTGGGCAGATGCATTACTGACTGAACTACACAGAAAGCCCCATTGGCATTAAGAAGCTTCCCAAAGATAGACATTTTTCATTTTAACCAACCCCAGTCTTGCCCACCACAGGCATCATCACAACCAAAGTGGGCAGAGATGATGCTATACCTTTTTTTGAGCACAACGTCTATATGTTATTTTCAAACCAAGGTGGATTTCTCAGGGTGTATATACTATTCAGCCAGGACAGCAGACAGACATCATGAAAGAACCTCCTTTTTCCCTCTGGAGGCCCTATGTTCAAGCTTTGTAACCATTAAATAACCTGTACTTACTAATCTATTTCATTTGATCTGCTTGGCCATGGTAACGGCTTTCAATGGCCACTCGAGTGATCCTTGTGTGATACATGAGACTAACTTTCAATCCCATTAATGGTTTCATCAGAGACCCACAGAGGGACTTCTCTGTGGTCCAGTGGTTAAGAATTCGTCTTCCAACGCAAGGGATGTGGGTTCAATCCCTGGTTGGGAAACTAAGATCCCATATGCCATGGAGCAATTAGCTCATGCACCACAACTACTGAGTCCATATGCTGCAACTAGAGAGTCCATGTGCCTGCAACGAAAGATCTTACACGCCACAACTAAGATCCACAGCAGTCAAATAAGCAAATAAAGTTAAAAAATACACATGGAACATCTTGGAAAGCTTTCTTTTCAACACAATGTTGGATGAAATATTCCGTCTTCCTTTCACCAGTTGGGCTACAGATAATGATACAGAAAGTATCATTTAAAAAAAAAAAAAAAAAAAAAGGCATGACTATATGCATGCTCTTGTAGAAACACAGGTATCAGGAATGTGCAGAGAGAGTTGAGTTTTCTATACAAAGGTGTGGATGCTAAAAACCATAAAGTCTTTCCTCTCAAAACAATCCAGAAGGCAAGGTCAGGAACGCCCTTCAAAGCAATAAATATAAATACTCCCTGTCACTGTGTACTGGTTTGGCCAGAGACAGCCCTGGACAAATCTGTTCTCAGGGTTATTTTTCCCCATTTCCAACATACACCTTCCCTACTGATGTACTTTTCAGCCCTGCCACTTCATCTCTAATCCACCTCTCAACATCATCATGTGCCCAATTCAGATCTGAAATGCAAATCACTTAAAAATGCATACACACAAATGCCCAGACACCTGTTCCCTCTTGTTTCAGATATAGAGGGTAGATGCACATATAAGCTCATCTTTTATGTACACTTATGAACATTACATTCTTTTCCCAAAAGATTTTTGAAAGAAGATCTGTAGTATTTTTAAATGATGAATGTGTGTTGAATATCTGCTACATACGGGTCTTGCTAAGTACTGTGGCACATTCAAAACACATAAAAACATAATCTCACCCTTACTTTTAAAAAACAGCAGGTGAGACAAGAGATCTCCCTGTACACACACTAGTAACAGACTAAATATTTGATGTTGGTCAGACATTGTCCAGAGAAGGCAATGGCACCCCACTCCAGTACTCTTGCCTGGAAAATCCCATGGATGGAGTAGCCTGGTAGGCTGCAGTCCATGCTAAGGGTTGGACACGACTGAGCGACTTCACTTTCACTTTTCACTTTCATACATTGGAGAAGGAAATGGCAACCCACTCCAGTGTTCTTGCCTGGAGAATCCCAGGGACGGAGGAGCCTGGTGGGCTGCCGTCTATGGGGTCACACAGAGTCGGACACGACTGAAGTGACTTAGCAGCAGCAGCAGCGGCAGACATTGTCTGGGCTGGCAGAAACAGGAAAGATAGTGATGGATTATTCTATAAGACAGGAATCACACCTCAAACAAGCAGCTTCCTTTGGTCACTCACATATAAACTCTTCTTTGGGGTCCATTGACTCCCTTTGGAAAAAAATGTATCCAAAGGCTATAACAATGGCAATGCCTCAAATAATTCACAATTTTCAGAGGGAAAATTAATTATTCCCTTGATTGATCAGTTTAATCAGTTTTCCACCATTCTCTCATTTTACAGAAATGCGGGAAGATAGAAGTCTGTGGATGAATCTGGAAGCCCTAGAGGAGCTATGTATATTCAAGATGTTATCCTATTCAATCTTATTCATTCCTCCTGTCCATTTACTAAAAGATCTCATCAAGCAAAGACGCAATTGCCTGTGGCATCTACTTTGCCTTTCTTAATTATTTATTGAGCACTGTTTTCTATTCATCACTAAACTTACTGCCAAATACTGGAATAACTCATTTTTAGAATAACGAATAGTAGATGTAAATTAGACAAATAATGGCAGCTTAAAAAAACTCCTTATTGACTTCATCTAGGTTTTAAACTTGGTAAGGGCCCCTAGTCAAGGATCCTGCCTTGCCTGGGTGCCAAACAAAGACTAGCTGATGGCCCACAAGGTCCCGGCATACTCTGGGACGCTATACTTCCCAGAGTTCGCAATCCACCAACCACTTCCCTCCTAGGCAGAGCAGACTTGAGCTCAGGTAAGGGCTCTTTTTCTATGTAAACAGACCACTTTTGGGTACTGTTTCTCTTTTAGAGAGGATGCATTCATTGGTACAAGAATGACTCATTTCAGTTATGCGTAGGCCTAGCTATCAGGAGAAGAATAGAAAGGATTCCAAAGCCACCTCTGGGTTCAGAGGTCCTGTGATCGATTAATACTGCCTATCCCTAGGGGTGGATTAGATGAGGAATGCTCAAGGGCTGTGCACCTACCACTCTTGATACAATGGGAATTATATCAATACAGCAGAGACTTTGTAGTGAGGGCCCCCTGCTTCAAATCCAGGCTTTGGCACTCTGTCTGTAGGACCTGAGGCCAGTCATTTTGCCTCTCTACAACTCACCTCTTCATCTGTAAATGGGAATAATTCCTATTTCATAGGGTCCATGTAAAGCTGCTGCTACTGCTGCTGCTAAGTCTCTTCAGTCATGTCCGACTCTGTGCGATCCCATAGACGGCTGTCCCTGGGATTCTCCAGGCAAGAATACTGGAGTGGGTTGCCATTTCCTTCTCCAATGCATGAGAGTGAAAAGTGAAAGTGAAGTCGCTCAGTCGTGTCCGACTCTTAGCGACCCCATGGACTGGAGCTTACCACGCTCCTCCATCCATGGGATTCTCCAGGCAAGAGGACTGGGGTGGGGTGCCATTGCCTTCCCCGCCATGTAAAGCAGTTATCCTCAAAGTGTGATCCTCTGGCTAGCAGCATCAGTATCATCTGGAAACTTGTTAGCAAGGCAGAATCTCAGGCCCCACCCAGCCCTCCTGAATAAGAAATTCTGGGGATGAAGCAATCTGAATTTTAATGAGCCCTCCTAGTGGTTCTGATGCCTGTTAAAGTTTGGAAGCCCTGGTGTAGAAGTCCATGTTAAATTATAAGACCTATAACAGTTTTTTTAAGGACAGAAGTCAGGTCTTTCATCTTACACACTGACCAGCAAAGTGCCCAGCTTACCACAGGTACTCAATACATTCTACATCCTTTCCCTTTCTTGTCAAAATACAAGCTGCCAACACAAGAACTTAGTGAGTAGGGAAGAGCAGGGGGTGTGTATGTTGTTTCAGGCAGAGAAATTAGACAGTGGGGTGGTTCAAAGAGCTAAGCAAGCCTGTGGCAAGATGTCTGGGGGATTTCCTCCCCAGGGAGAGGAAGGAGGATGGGCCCAGGTCTCTGGAGCTGATGACAACAATGATTATTCTCAGGGATGAGGGCTACTTATGTCTATACAACACAGTAAAGCAGGAAAGATCACACAGCAGGCCTGTCTTAGTTAAACCTCATCCAAAGAGATGATATTCCTTCACCCCAAAGCCCTCTGTTTTGGGGTTTGTTTTTTTTTTTGAAGTATAAGTGACTTACAATTTTTTTTATCAGTTTCAGGTGTCAAGGGCCTCTATTTTAAAATTGCTTCACTTGTTCCCCAGTACAGACTTTGACAACAGGTCTACTGAGGCGGCTGTACTGTGTGTAATAATTGCACAACGCTCCCCTCCCTCTCACTCCCAACAAGCATTACCACACAGACAGTCTCACTTGCCTCACAGGTATAAACCATGGTGTGGTGATTTCCACCCCCACAGTCCGTTGTGTGTGTGGCAATGCATTTATAAAGACAAACTGTAAATCATTAGGGAAATGCAGATTAGAACCACAGTGAAATACCACCTCGTATCCACGAGGATGGCTTTTATGTGAAAACAACAACAAAAACAAAAAATGGTGAGGATGTGGAAATGTTGGAACCCTGTATTTTGCTGGCGGGAGTGTAAAATGGTACAGCTGTTATGGAAGACACTAAGGCAGCTCTGTAAAATAGTAAACATAAAATTACTATGTGTGTGCGTGCTAAGTTGCTTCAGTCCTGTTTGACATTTTGTGACCCTATGGACTGTAGTCCGCCAGCCTTTCTGTCTATGGGATCCTCCAGGCAAGAATACCAGAGCTGGTTGCCATTTCCTACTCCAGGGGATCTTCCCAATCCAGGGATCGAATCCGCATCTCTTGCAACTCCTGCATCGGCAGGTGGGTTCTTTACCACAAGCACCACTGGGGAAAACCACACAATCCAGCAACTGCACTCCAAGGTGCATATCCTAAAGAACTGAAAGCAGGGACTCGAACAGATATTTGTATGCCCATGTTCCTAGCAGACAGAAAACAAACAAACAAATGTCCACTTACAAAAGAATAAGCTAAAGTGGGGTTGGGGGGTGTGTGTGTGTGTGTGTGTGTGTGTTGTATCAGGGTGTGTGTGTGTGTGTGTGTGTATCAGTTAAGTTGCTCAGTTGTGTCTGACTCTTTGCGAACCCATGGACTACAGCACACTAGGCTTCTCTGTCCATCACCAACTCCTGGAGCTTGCTCAGACTCATGTCCGTTGAGTTGGTGATGCCATCCAACCACCTAGTTCCCTTCTTCTCCTGCCTTCAATCTTTCCCAGCATCAGGGTCTTTTCCAATGAGTCAGTTCTTCCCATCAGCTGGCAAGAGTATTGGAGTTTCAGCTTCAGCATCAGTCCTTCCAATGAATATTCAGGACTTTTTTCCTTTAGGATGCACTGGTTTGATTTCCTTGGAGTCCAAGGGACTCTCAAGAGTCTTCTCTAGTACCAAAGTTCAAAAGCATCAATTCTTTGGTGCTCAGCTTTCTTTAGAGTCCAAGTCTCACATTCATACATGACTACTGGAAAACCCATAGCTTTGACTAGATGGGACCTTTGTCAACAAAGTAATGTCTCTGCTTTTTAATATGCTGTCTAGATTGGTCATAGTTTTTCTTCCAAGGAGCAAGCGTCTTTTAATTTCATGGCTGCAGTCACCATCTGCAGTGATTTTGGAGCCCCCAAAAAGAAATTCTGTCACTGTTTCCATTGTTTCTCCATCTATTTGCCATGGAGTGATGGGACCAGATACCATGATCTTAGTTTTTTGAATGTTGAGTTTTAAGCCAACTTTTTCACTTTCTTAATTCACTTTCATCAAGAGGCTCTTTAGTTCTTCACTTTCTGCCATAAGGATGGTGTCATCTGCATATCTGAGGTTATTGATATTTCTCCTGGCCATTTTGATTCCAGCTCGTGCTTCATCCAGTCCGGTGTTTTGCATGATATTCTCTGCATATAAGTTAAATAAGCAGGGTGACAATATACAGCCTTGATGTACTCCTTTCCCAATTTGGAAGCAGTCTGCTGTTCCATGTCCAGTTCTAACTGTTGCTTCTTGACCTGCATACATATTTCTCAGGAGGCAGGTAAGGTGGTCTGGTATTCCCATCTCTTGAAGAATTTTCCACAGTTTGTTGTGATCTACATAGTCAAAGACTTTGGCGTAATCAATGAAGCAGAAGTACATATTTTTATGGAATTCTCTTGCTTTTTCAATGGTCCAGAGGATATTGCCAATTTAATCTCTGGTTCCTCTGCCTTTTTGAAATCGAGCTTGAACATCTGAAAGTTCACAGTTCATGTATTGCTGAAGCCTGGCTTAGAGAATTTTGAGCATTACTTTACTAGCATGTGAGATGAGTGCAGTTGTGCGGTAGTTTGAGCATTCTTTGGCATTGCCCTTCTTCGGGATTGGAATGAAAACTGACCTTTTCCAGTCCTGTGGCCACTGCTGAGTTTTACACATTTGCTGGCATACTAAGTGCAACACTTTAACAGCATCATCTTTCAGGATTTGAAATAGCTCAACTGGAATTCCAAGACCTCCACTAGCTTTGTTCCTAATGGTGCTTCCTAAGGCCCACTTGACTTCACATTCCAGGATGTCTGTCTCTAGGTGAGTGATCACACCACTGTGGTTTTCTGGGTCATTAAGATCTTTTTTGTATAGTTCTTCTATGTATTCTTGCCACCTCTTCTTAATATCTTCTCCTTCTGTTAGGTCCATACCAATTCTGTCCTTTATTGACCATCTTTGCATGAAATTTTCCCTTGGTATCTCTAATTTTCTTGAACAGATCTCTAGTCTTCCCCATTCTATTGTTTTCCTCTATTTCTTTGCATTGATCACTGAGGAAGGCTTTCTTATCTCTCCTTGCTATTGTTTGGAATTCTGCATTCAGATGGGTTTATCTTTCCTTTTCTCCTTTGCCTTTCTCGCTTCTCTACTTTTCTCAGCTATTTGTAAGGTCTCCCCAGACAACCATTTTGAGTCATTCTGTCATTTTTGAGATTGCACCCAAGTATTGCATTTCGGACTCTTTTGTTGACTATGAGGGCTACTCCATTTCTTCTAAGGGATTCTTGCCCACAGTAGTAGATATAATGGTCATCTAAATTAAGTTTGCCCATTCCAGTCCATTTTAGTTCACTAAGTATGTATATGTAAATATAAATGCATATATATATGTGTGTGTATGTGTGTGTGTGTGTGTGTGTGTGTGTGTGTGTGTGTGTGTGTGTGTATTCCCTGGTGGTTCAGGCAGTAAAGCGTCTGTCTGCAATGCAGGAGACCCGGGTTCAATCCCTGGGTTGGGAAGATCCCCTGGAGAAGGAAATGGCAACCCACTCCAGTACTCTTGCCTGGAAAATCCCATGGATGGAGAAGACTGGTAGGCTACTGTCCGTGGGGTCGCAAAGAGTTGGACACAACTGAGCGACTTCACTCACTCCCTCATATATAATGTAATATTATTCAGCCTTAAAATCTGACACATCCAACAACATGAATGAAACTGGAAAACACTATATAGGCTAAGTGAAATAAGCAGGACAAAAAAGGATAAATATTGAATGATTCCACTTATGAGATACCTATTGTAATCAAATTCATAGAGAAAAATAGAATGGTGGTTACTAGTGGCTTGAGAGAGGGAGAAATGGGAGTTCTTGTTTAATGGATAGAGACTTTTCAACTTGGGATGATAGAAAAGTTCAAGAGATCGAGAGAGAGGTGATGGCTGCCCATACCCAACATGTGAGAATGCTTAATGCCACTGAATTGTACACTTAAGAAATGGTTAAAATGGTAAATTTTTACAATAAAAAAGAGTACTTAACCAGCTTTATCCCATCATGACCACAAAAGGAACATCATGATGCAAACCTTTTACAGTCCTCCTAAACTCTGATCAAAGTAAATGCCCTAAATAAAAAGGACTCCAAAACCTCTGCATGCTTCAAAATCTAAACTGATCATGGCAGCAACACCCTTTCAAGACAAATAGAATTCTCAATTTACTTTGGCTTGCTATGCTATGAGAATATTTGATGTGAAAAAGAGACACAGCTGAAAATGGAGATTTGGCTGTGGCTCTCCGATGTGTTCACTCAGAGGCTTCAAAATGCCCATCCTTCTTCCAGTTAATGAAGGTTTGATTCAACCTTTCCATTAGCCCACAAACTACTATTAAAAAAGCCATTTATCAGATTAACACTGAGTACTGCAAAAGTCATCTGCAAGCGTCGTGCTCTTTTCCACGTAGGGGTTGCCATGCCAACGGCTGCTCCATGTTCATTGTACAGGAGTATCAACTTCAACAAAGTCCTGTTTCATAATTCTGAGGACTAGTTCCATCCTGTTGTCCCTGACCACTTCCCAAACGTGCACACATGACAAAGACCCCCTCCTCCCTGCCCCACCAAATCAGGGAACGGGGAAAGGGAGCAATGACAAAATCAGTTTGCTAACTGTCCACATATTGAAAATGCTGCAAGGCAACCAACATATTGTTTCCTCTACCTCATCCCCATCCTAAAGAAGTACAAAGAATTTGAAGTAATAACAGTTCAGATGTAGTTCTTGAAAAAGAGTGAATAAACTGCAGGCGAGATTATAATTATGTAAATTGTTGTAATAGACTGTGCTTCAAGAGTGGACAACTATAAACAAAATCAGGTAAGATACTTGGATTCTACTGGTGCTAAATTTTGTTGCAAACTTTTGTTTTCAAGAAGGCCTGAAAACTTTTAAGTAAATGTGTTTAAATTGACCAGCAGTATCAAGCCTTTTGATTTAGAAGAAAGGCCTGAAACAGAGGGCTCTAGGAAACAATTTGCCTTGACTCAAAAGTAAATCTAACAAAAAATTACCAACCACAGTCAATGAGCCTAGCCTCATACTAAAAACTCATTAGTAAATCAAGGAAGTATCCAATCCAGTTTACAAATGATTCACAGGAAACAAGCAAATGCTGTATAGACAACGGATTCCCAAATGAACAGGAGTCATATTATGTTAAAGTCTGCTGTAAATCTATGCCACACTTCCAACCACAATCAGCAATGGAAGAGAAAAAAGCTCATTACAACTCTGGAACATGTACAGCAAGCTCCCTCCAAAATGAATGAGTTCCATTCTGAGAGTGTATTGCTAAATTCAATTTGTTCATAAGACCAACTAAGTTTAGCCTACTGCTACTGCTACTGCTGCTACTGCTAAGTCGCTTCAGTTGTGTCCGACTCTGTGCGACCCCATAGAAGGAAGCCCACCAGGCTACCCCGTCCCTGGGATTCTCCAGGCAAGAACAGTGGAGTGGGTTGCCATTTCCTTCCCCAATGCATGAAAGTGAAAAGTAAAAGTGAAGTCGCTCAGTCGTGTCCGACTCTTAGCAACCCCATGGACTGCAGCCTACCAGGATCCTCCGTCCGTGGGATTTTCCAGGCAAAAGTACTGGGGTGGGGTGCCATCGCCTTCCTCGAGTTTAGCCTAGGTACCCAACTATTAATGACTCAATTGGCTACACAGTACTGTATTGTAAACGGTTTATGATACTTTTTTCACACATAATACATAAAAAAAAAACAAACACATAAAAAATAAAACACTTTTGATCCTACAGTACACTACCTTGAAAAGTACAGCAGGACAGTACAACAGCTGGCACACAGGGCCTGGCATTGAGTGAACAGGCAGGAAGAGTTACTGACTGGAGGAGGGCGAGGCGCTAGGAGATGATACAGCTGAAGGACCGTCGGCAACAGGAGATGAGGGGTACGCTGCAATTCCACTCATGCCTGATGTTCGCATCTTTGAAACTGCAACTTGAAGGTTCCTATGTACTGTATGGCTTTTAGGCAAGAGACAGAAGCAGTGTATTGATAGCATCTACTTCATCTAAAAAATGTTTTACTTTTATCTTCACAAATCTGAAAGATACTGTATATGCATTGAAGTTTAATATTATGAAGACACTATTGTGTAAAGAAGGAAGGGTATCTTGTAAAAAGATACAAACAGTGTTACAAAATTTCAGGAGGGCAATAATCAATTAAAATTTTACATGATATTTATTTGGCATCTTGGGGCCAGGAACAACACCACTGAAGAAAAACTTGTTCTTCTAGCTGGTGGCTCCAGGTTCAGGGCAGACATACAGGCCACACCGGGAGACGATCTTACCCAAGGGACACCCAGCCCAGCCCTGATAGCCCGCAGCGCCCCAGCCTCTTCTATGTGATCACGGGAATTATTCTAAGCCTAGAGAAAGGCCTACATACAAAACCTTTTAATTTGTAGTTATTTCTGGGACACTAGAGCTAACACATTTGTCAGGCGTATACAAGAGATGCTGTTTTCCAAGTCTGTGGACATCTCTGGGCTGGTTAGAGCTTGTTTTCTGAACCTGGACATGTCAATGAATCGGTGTTGTATTATGATACATCTGTAAGTGGAAGCTGTATTAAATCTATGCACTGTGATAGCAAGAGAGAATATTGATACTTTGCTGTATGAGAAATCCATTTTCCACAACCATATATAGTATGATCATATTTGCAATTACATGTCCATAGTTACTGTATTGAAGAAAATATGTTCACCAAAGTGTTTACAGTCATTATCTCTGGAAGGTGGAATTTAGGTGATTTTTATTTGCATCTTGATGCCTTTCTGTACTATGACTTTTTACAGGGAATATATGTACTTTTTATAATCAGAAGGAAACAACTAGTTTAATAATAATTTTACAGAAGAAACGACTTATAGGGTTTGGGGTATATGTCTGTGTGTCCCAGTCTCCCTAACTACTCTAATGCTAAAATCACCTTCTAAACATTTTGGGGAGCACTGCCTTCCTCCTTTGGGGCCCAGGCACCCCTGGGTGATGTCTGCACATCCCCATCCTCCCTCCACATCCTGCTGTCCATCCAGCAGTGTCAGGGAGCTGCCCCCGCACTGGGGGCAGCCATTCAAGAAGCAAGGAAATATTATGCAAGAGCACAGGAAGTCAGAGGAGACAGGATTCTGGGCAGGCCTGGCAAGGAGTCTGTGTGAACTCCAGTGAACAAGCAGACTTTGCTCAGCGGGGCTGAAGCCAGCAGAAAGCCTTCCCAGGGCGGCAAGGGAGAGCCGTCCACCTCAGGTCTCCAGCCAGTGGGCGGCCATCCAGAACTTGATGTACCTGATGTAAGGCAGATAAACCGAAGTCCCCGTATTTCTACTTCTTGGCCCAAGTTCAAGGTGACTCCCCAGCACTCAGGCACCATGACTCACTTCTGTCCCACATCACTCTCCCCACGGCTCCCCCCAGATACAGCATGACTCCATTCAGCAATTTCCAGGCCTGTTCCTCTCAAGGCTACCAGCTTTCCGACTCAGTCCTCTCTCTCACTGCCTCAGGCTAAGGGATTCAGTACCCTTAGGTAGCGTACGTCCCTCATCTTATGTCAGTATCAACCCTGAGTACGCCAGATACGTTTATTTACACACACACAAACACACACACACAAATCACAGAAGTAATAACCCCTTCCTTTGCAGTAGTTTATATTTTCCAAGCCCCAATCCAATTGGCAGAGCAGGGGTTAGAGCAGCTATCTGACAGATGAAGAAACCGGGGCTCAGAGAGGGTGTAGGAATGCTGTGTCTCTTGTTACAGGTGCTCTCATTCACCCCAGAAGCCTGCCCCCCTCTGCCCTGGGATTAGGAGATGAGACATGGCCTTACCTGGTAACATGACTGCTCCCTTTTGTAGAAACTGTGGGACAGAATGTAGAAACACTGTCCCATCTCAACCCACTTCCTCCTTGAGGAGGAGGGCCCTGTTGCTGCCAATGAAGTGAGTCCAGAACCTGCTCTCTGGCATCATGCCATGCCCAGGACTGACTCTCAAGGCTCTGGCCCTCTCCACTGTAACAGAACCTCCTCTTGGAGAGGGGGAAATTACAAGGGAACTGGAGAGGCTTTCTTCAAAACCCTCTCTGATCACCTTTAACCTCCCTTCTTCCCTCCCTAAGGAAGCACCTGGAAACAGGAGTTGGGACCAGGCTCCACCTAGATTTCACTTCACAGTGGAACTGGGTCCCACATACTGGCCCATGTTAAAGATGGAGAAACTGAGGCTCAGAGGTCACCCAGCTGGTTAGCACTCCTCTTTCCACCAGGCCACAGGGATTTCACTAGACATACAACAGGACATTTCCCAAGCAGAAAGGGCCTAGATGTAAGTGGTAGGATAGACAAGACTGGAGAGAAATGGGACTGAGGTCCTAGGCTCCTCCCAGTCTCCCTAATCCCCACTCCCCTATTCTCCCTTGCCTCTGTCAGAAGCAGACAGTGGTATTTTAACACATAAAACCAGCCACACAGGGAACACCACCCACCCAGTCACTGCCCCTGGCCCGACAATTGCTAATTGTGGTGAGGACCGACAGTGGCATTCTCCTGGGACTCTCTTGTGTATTTCCAGTCGCCACCAACACACAATGGCCCCTACTTCTCTGGTGTAAACATTGCCAAATAAGACAAACAATAACATCACCATGACAGAAAAATAAGGTGCCCGGAGAGGCAGCACCAGCCAGGGGAGAGAAGGTTCTGCTCACACGGGCTCTTCTGCATTCTGGCTTTGCAATCACACTTTTGTGCCTCTGTTGTTTCACCTGTATGATGAGAATGACAAATACTTCATCACGAGCTTTGGGGGAAAAAAACTGAGCACTGAACAAATGTAAGAAATGATGCCAGGTTGAGGACAAAGACCCTGAAGTAATTATTTCACTTAACAAATATTTAAGGAGCTTCTTATAGGTGTCCAGAACTGCCCCAAAACACTAAGGATATGGTGGCAAAAAAGACAGAACGGCCCTGCCCTCAAGGACCTTGCAAACTAGTGGCGAGCAACAGAGAACAGACAAGTGAATGTCAGCATGTGGGCAGTGCCGTCTATCAGAAAAAGAGAGAGAGAAGAGGGCTGGAGGTCAGCTGAGAGGGTCAGGGGAGGCTTCCCTGAGGACGTGAGATTTAAGCTGAGCCCTAAGGCCCTGACAGCTGTCCACCTCAAAACGGGGCTGAAGGAAGGGCCAGCTCAGGCACGAGAGGTGTCAGGGATGTGGCAGGTGACAGATCTGAGGCTGGAGCAGATGCCCTGCCAAGTTTCATGGTCACTATGTGGCACAGCCAGACTCTTCACATCCAAAGCCTCTTCCCGCTACCAGTAAGACCAGGATCACAGGCATCCCAAGGCATCAACGTGTCCCTATTTCTGTCTCTCTCCCAGCAAGCTGCCTGAGCTTTTAAACACCTTGGCTGTAGCACTTAGTCCCTTCAGTGCTGTGCTATGCTTAGTCCCTCAGTCGTGTCCAATTCTTTGCAACCCCGTGGACTGTAGCCCACCACGCTCCTCTGTCCATGGGATTCTCCAGGGGATCTTCCCGACCCAGGGATCGAACCCAGGTCTCCTGTACTGCAGTGGATTCTTTACTGTCTGAGGCACCGTGGGCCTACAATTAGGTATTACCTGTAAGAGACAGAGCAACAAGTGGGACCCAGGCAGAGATGGTGCAGACACAGCCCTGTAGGTCTAGAGATCTGGGGGTGCTGAATCAAAGGGCAAATTCCCACTGCATCAGGATGGCAGCAGCCCTGGACCCTCATCTTCACAGATGAGGGGAGAACAGGCCAGGCAGGGAAAGAGGCATACCCAGGGTCAGACCATTTTTCAGGAGTCCTGGAAGCTTCCTTAGTCTCTTGATACTATCAGATTTTCTCACATCTCAGGATATGGGAGAAATACAACTCAAATGTGGAAATCACTCTTGGCAAGAGCCCATAATCTTGGGGACAGCTGGGGGTGAGGGCAGTTAAAAGCCCTTGATGGGCTTGAGAGCAAGTGAGATATCTCCATTTAGAGTCGGCTAAGACTCCCTCTTAGTTGCAGTCAAATCACTCCAACAGGCAGTGATGTGCCAAGTGATTATAATGCTGTGCTTGTTAATAATGATGCCTTAATGGTCTGTGCTTTATACTTTTCAAAGGTCTTTCTATTGAGAAATTAATTATTAATTAATTAATAATTAATTATTAAACAATTATTTAATTATTAATTTTTAATCAATTAAATTATTAATCATTGCAAAAATGACTTTCAAAGCATAGAAAATATGCTTTTTAATTTGTCTTTTTTAAAAGTATTTTTTAATTGAGGGAAAATTGCTTTGAGATGTTGTGTTGGTTTCTGCTGTACAACAACACAAACCAGCCATAATTATACCGACATCATCTCCCTCTTGTGCCTCCCTCTCCACCCCCATCCTACTCCTCTGGGTCAGCACAGAGCACCAGGCTGTGTGATGTAGCAATTTCTCACCAGCTATCTATTTTTACACATGCTTTTTCAAACACTTTTACAATGCGTGGTTTTAGGGAATTCCCTGGAGGTCCAGCAGTTAAGACTGCACTCCCACTGCAGGGAGGATGGGTTCGATCCCTGCTTGGGGAATTAGGATCCTGCAAGTTGTGCATCACAGACAAAAAATACATTTTTTTTAATTAAAAAATAAAAGGCATGGTTTTACTGAAATCCTAGCTCATTTCAATAGTACTCTCAGAAAGCAGGTAGTGTGTGTAACCCCCATTTAGGAATGGGAAACATAAGAGGTTAAATTACCTTCCTAGGTCACACAAGTCAAAAAAGATCTAGAACTGTCTCTCAGTCCTAGAGGGTTCTGAGAGCTCCTCTGAATCTCCTGTGGAGGCCGGCTTTGCTAGGGACACAGAAGAAGTCAAAGGCGGCCCTGGGGGCATTTACAATCTGTTTGGCAAGACGAAGGGTAAGAAATATGGAATGCTTGTGGTCATCCCCTGACACTAATTTTGGAGGCAAAGGAATTCAAGTGGGTGAAAGTTTGTCCCTTTCCAAAATAAACACATCTTCTGCCTGGACCCAGAAGATCTAACTCCAGGAGAATTAAGTGACGTCATTTCCCTCGTAACATCTGGATCCATACAGGTGACCCAGAATCTCAAGGCTTGTGTTTATCTGAGCATGGAAAATGGTTCAAATGTACACAAGTAGATGGTCTGGGAAAGAAAGAATCGACTTTCGTGGTCATCTCAGACTCCTTGCTGCCAGGGGGCTCTGGTCACCAGGATTTTCCAAGGCCCCACGCTGACCAGCAGCTGCCATGACCACATGAGTACCAGGTGTGCCCATGACCCATCACCAAAATGACCCAGGTGGGAAAACAGCTTGCTTGGAGTTCAACAGTGGCAAAATTGTCATTTTCAAAGATAATTTTAGTTTGGAAAGGAAAAGGAAAAAAAGAAAACCCCAGAGAGGAGTAGGCATGGTGGCAGTGTTGCTGCAGATTAGCCAGCTTAGATCTCCCTCCTTTCCCCTCCGGAGGCCTGTCTGGAGCTGTGGGAGGCAGATGCTAGACTCAAATTCTAGTTCTAGCTAGATTAGGGTAAACGCCACCTCCTGGGCTGTGGGGTGTCTTTGGACGTTCCTTGAGGCCAACTTCCCAGGGACTGCCCAAGCCTCCAGACAGCCCCTGTGTCTGGGCTGCCTGCCCTGGGGTCCGTGGCTCTCCACCACCTGTGGGCCTGGAGGACAAAGGCTCTGTCCACCTGGCTCCAGAGGGGGCCCTTCCTGAGCTGCTCAGACCCACAGTGGGGGGGAGGGAAGAACCCCAGCTACACCACCAGGTGACTCCAAAAGATGTTCTTTGACTACACCTGTCCAAGAACACCAGAGTTCAGGTTTTAGGGAATGGTGTAGCCACATAACAGGAAAGGAGTAGGCCAAGGAATAGCTCAGCTGCCTCTTTGTGCAAGGGACACAATTCCCAGCGATTGGTACAAACTGCCAAAAAGCATGGATACCTCTCTCCCTACAAATAGTGGAGCACTGAATAGCCTTTCACAGTGACCAGACTCAGAAACCTAGAATCTATGATGACAAAGGGTAAGAAGGGAGAGGATGAAAGCCCCTATCAAATTATTAGGGGGAAGCAGGCTTCACCATCAAAATGAGAACATGAGATGAGCATCACACACTCATCCACAGAGCCTGATGGGAGCTATTTAGAACACAGCAAGTTGTCCCCTTCTGGTCTCCCACTCTGGACCCTAGGAGGCATTTGTTACTCTCAGTAACAGTCCAAAAAGAAATATATTCTAGAGCAAGCTGGGCACATTTGCAGATGACTGATTTCCTGAGATGCAGAGGGCATTTTCAGTCTCTGAGGTCATTCTTACAAAGGATAACCATGGTACCCTCCACCCACCCTTTGGTGCTTATGCTAGAGTCAACTGGAAGATAATAGGTGTGCCCTGGGCATCTCCCTTAGGTTTAAATAACCCAAGAGAAGCAGGCACTGCTCTTATGGCCCCAAGGCAGCCCTAAGGTTCCATCACGTCATGACTAAGATATCATGGTGTCCTCAACTTCTCAGCACCAGCCTGGGCCTGACTCCTTTCTCCCATATGTTTACATAGCTCCGGATTCAGCTCTGGAAGGAGCCGATTCACCAGTACCGGTCAGATCAGATCAGTCGCTCAGTCGTGTCCGACTCTTTGCGACCCCATGAACTGCAGCACGCCAGGCCTCCCTGTCCATCACCAACTCCCGGAGGTCACTCAGACTCGCATCCATCGAGTCAGTGATGCCATCCAGCCATCTCATCCTCTGTCGTCCCCTTCTCCTCCTGCCCTCAATCCCTCCCAGCATCAGAGTCTTCTCCAATGAGTCAACTCTTCGCATGAGGTGGCCAAAATACTGGAGTTTCAGCTTTAGCATCATTCCTTCTAAAGAAATTCCAGGATTGATCTCCTTCAGAATGGACTGGTTGGATCTTCTTGCAGTCCAAGGGACTCTCAAGAGTCTTCTCCAACACCACAGTTCAAAAGCATCAATTCTTCGGCACAGTACCGGTCTGTACACCCTAATTATTCCTACCTCCTCATTTAACTCCAGCTGTTCACCCCACTGGAATGCCCAAAACCCATCTGCTTATCTAAATTCTACCTAATCTTCAAGACCTGGCTCTTAATGCTCCTCTGTTAAACCTCTAACTATTCACAGTACACAAGATCTACTTACCCTTATTCACATTCAATTACTATCAATCTTCCAGTTTGCTCAGTGTTTTGTCTGAGCTCTTTTCGACTTCATAACAAGACAGCAACATCGTAAAGATGGGGTGAGGACAACCTTTAACATCAACCATCTTGCATGATTTTAAACAAATCAGTTTAGGAATTCTCTGACTCACCAACTAGGCTCCAAGCCCCCTGAGTGCAAGGTCCATCTAAAGCCTCTCTGAAACCTCACTGCACTGCATGGCACCTGAATTTAGTAGGTAACCTAGAATGCTTGTACACAGCGATGATGACAGTAGCCCCCAAACTTCAGTACACGCATGGTGGGGGATCCAGGAAGATGGGTAGGTTGATCTGAACAAAGGTTTCTGCCTAAATCGCTAACCCTCTGCACTAAACCCAAAGTTCATGACATAAGATTGAGTTACTGAGTCTATAAGCAATTACTGGGCACCAAGTGTGAGCCTCTGTTTTGAGTGCTTAGAAAAGAAAAAGTTAACAGGGCTTCTGTTCCTGAAGGGCTTACTCTCTAAGTGGTGATCAGAGACAGACAGACAGACAGACACAGACACAGACACACACACAGACACACACACACACACACAGAAAAGCAAGCTGTAACAGGATCATCCTTGTAGCACAATACAGACTAAAAGCTATGTAAATGCAGGGGGAACCAGTGTTCTGCACCATTTAGACTAAGGGCCATGGGAATGCAGGGGTAACCAACGTGCTGCAAATCAGGAAGGCTCCGTAGGGAAGATGATTTCTAACAGAGAGTGGGTACTCCCCTGCACACCCTTTCCCACCTGACCATTTTAAACTTTCACCTGGAGTAAGTACTTTGCTGTTTGGCTTGCACTTGCCTTGGTGTATTGGGCATTCTTAAAGTGAAGCCCTGACTTCATAATACTTGCATCTGATGTAAAATCATGAGTCAACCACATCTGTCTATGGTCTTCTGTTTTTTTTTTTTCCTTTCTCTTCTTTTTTCTCTTGTCAAGGAAAATTTAAAAGGGCTCAAATCTACTTGAACAAGAAAAGCATAGTCCAAGAGGCAGGCTTTCCGAGTGACCCAAGAGACCTCGATAAAGCAACTGTATGTTTTTTTAAATTAAGCATGATTTTAGGGACTCAAAATGTGCAAGATGTTTACAAGGCACATAAGAAAATTAGACATCTTTGCCCTTGAGCAACATGCAATGTTGCTGGAAAGACAAGACCACATGAAATGTCATTAAATAACAAGGAAATATAATCAGGCCAGGCTCTCTGGCGAAAGCAACCAAGAGCTAGAAAGGAGTGGAGGGGGAGGTGCCCTACAGAAGGTTCTGTAAGACCTGGGGGACTCGGTGTCACACTAGGAAAGAGGAAGATACTCAAGTAGAGAGAGAAATGGGGAGAACATCTGAGATGGAGGTGGAAGGAGACCCATGACATGGGGTGAGAAAGTCCTTAGGGTACAAGGAGGAGACTGGCATGTTTGGGGCTCAGGAGGCTCACTGGGTGATGGCGAATGGGGTGCCTGGCTGAAGTGGGGTCCCTTTTTGTCAGTGAGATGAACTCCCAATGCTGTGTGGACTGCCCTTGGGAAAGATCCATGTCCTCATTCAAGCTTTGAGTGTGTCTGCTAATCCTTGGAAATCTTTAAGAGAAACATGCAAATCCACAAAAGGAACTCCCCTGCCCCGCTAAAGACTCTGTGCTCCAAGGACATGACAACCCTGCCTAAAATAGGGGCAGTAGCAGCACCATGCAAACCTGTTCTGAGAGGCTAGGAAAACTATTGTATCTGAGCAGCCAGGCTCTCTCCCAGCCAGTCACAGAGCAGGGAAATGCATGGGGGCAGGGGCTAATTTCCAGAGACTACAGAAAGTTCTAGAAAGTGGAGCAGCCACACAGTGGACCAAGACTTCCCCCTGACATCCTGACTACCTCAAAGGGCCTGGCCAAATGGGAGGGACATGTCAGCTGCGCCAGGACATGCACAGCACAGGCAAGGAAGCCAGAATACTGTGAAGGGACTGGCTCCCAGGCCCAACCCACCACTAATTCCCCTAAATCCTTGGTACAAAAGAAAAGACGGACTCCTGCAGCATGGTGATACGGTTACTTTTATAGAAGTTTCCTTGTCACCCACGAAATGTGACCTTCATACTTCTCTTAATATCTGGATAAACACGTGTTGTGCAAGCACACAAATAAAGGTTCTAAAGGTGAAATGTGGTGTGTCCGGTAACACCATGCAGCTCTTGAACCCAGGCACCAGAAAGCCCTTTCAGCTCCAGAGAGGACTTCTCTCTCTCTACCCTGGGCACCAAAATTAGCTTCATCAACCTCAGCCAGTGCTGGAGTGAAGGCTGCCATTCTAAAATAGCATCTGAGAACTCTTGGAAACACAGGAGAGAAACACAAGGGTATGTAGTTTACAGACACTGAAGAGAGCAATTTCACTGGAGTGCTTCTTAAACCAAGTACAGAGGAAAGAGGCATTATTGTGGTTTATTCTGAAATCTTGATGGAGTGAATGATATTCTTCTAGCTCCCTGAATTCCCACATGGCATACTTAACATACTGTGATATACTTAATTAAGCTTGATTATCTTCATTCAGAAAAACAGTGCAGAGGTCATATGTTCTTTAAAAAGTAGTTATCAAGCGACTTGTGCTTTGCTTGCACAGTCCTATTCTTTCTAGAACATTCTGCAGAAACATCACTGTGTCCCACTCCCTATACATTTGGCCGTCCGGAATTGATTTTTTAAATTTTGTTTTCAAGTTCTGAAGAATAGGCCCTTGAACAGACCCTCCCAAGCACAATTTTCTGTTGTTTCCACATGGAATTCATAAACAGAGTGCGTGCACTTAAAGTTAAAGCCATTCTTTCCTGCAACTGGGTATGACGTACTTTCCAGGATCTTTCTCAATACTCCAAAGTGCTTCAGCAACAGGAAGTCGTAAAGGTAGGAAGGAGGCCTGTAAATATTTGCTATAATTACTCATTAGTAATGAGAGTAGTTAGCCCTGAAGTTTGAGTCGCCCCCTTTGTGCTCGTGCTTAACTACCTTGTAACAGGAGCCCGAGGGGACACCGGGTCCAGCGCTAGCTTTCACTGCAGACGGTATGGCTTTCTTCTTTTCACAGCTCAATTTGTCAAACACAAAATTAGGATAATGTGTTGCCCTTTATTCTCTCTGCCCTCTACACAGAGGCAGTCAGAACAAATCTTATTCAAAGTGGTAACAGTATGAAATCTTTCTTTTTTTATCAAGAGTAAAATACACATCTTAAATTGATGAAAGCAGGGAAAACTACTAGGCCATTCAGATATGATCTAAATCAAACCCATTATGATTATACAGTGGCAGTGACAAATCGACTCACGGGATTATATCTGGTAGACAGAGTACCTGAAGAACTATGGATGCCAGTTTGTAACACTGTACAGGAGGTGGGGACCAAAACCATCCCCAAGAAAAAGCAATGCAACAATTCAAAGTGGTTGTCTGAGGATGCCTTACAAATAGCTGAGAAAAGAGGTGAAAATACACGTTTGTTAATACAAATACAGCATTGAGAGAGAGAACTGTCCAACTAGATACCCAGCATAGTGATTTCAATGATTATTACATAAACCCCACCCACCCACCAAAACCAAACATACACTTTGATGTATTTTTAAAGTATATATAAAATGCTTCTGAATAGATTGAGGCCATGTGTCCCCTTATTCATAGGGAACCACTGACTCTGCACAATGATAAGTCATAAGCAAGGAGACTCAGACTGAAAATGAGAGCAGAAGAGTCAACTAAAGCTGTTATAGAATTGATGAACTTCTAAAAGACTCTCATATTGGCTGTATCCCCAGCAATTGAGAGCAACCAACACCACAAGCAGGGTTAGTTAACCTCCAACATTACAACTGTGATTGCATAAAATGGACTCATTTCCTCACTCATGTATTTTAGTGCATAGTCTCATCCAATAAAATCATTATCTGTTATGATTCCTAGCACTAACCTCTCAGGTTTGATTTTTTTGTTTTTTTAATTGGATGGTACCATGGAGATGGGATGCAGAAAGTCATTGGAGGAATATAAGAAGAGATTTCTAACAATCCACTTCCTTGGTTTTGTAGAATTGGGAAAGTAAACCAGACAGGGGCATGGCAAATCAATATATACATTTTTAATAGAGTTGTTTTCCTTATTGACACACCATCTTTTCTGAAATAGCTTTCCACGTGAGAAAAGGAACTGCTTCTCAGAGTCATTATCTCGCATAGAAGTTACTTGTAACTTTAAAACCGAAGAATTTTTCCAAGTGGCGGGGAGGGACACGGAATGTGCCTCCTAGGAACATGCAAAGGTTCTGATGGTCATGATAGATAAGTTTTGCTGATGTACAAGTGATCTCTGGAAACAGTCTAAGGTGGTCAAGCTAACCAGTAGTCTTAAAAATTGAGGGGGAATTAAAAAAGACCATTTAGAAGTAGGTAACATTCTAGTCCATTCCACACCGATCTTGACTCCAGAGGGCTCATAGGGCCCTGTCGCTCTTCTTGAGACCAGACTATTGGTAACAGATTGCACCCAATCTCCACCTGAAAGAGCTTCCCTGTTGGCTCAGATGGTAAAGAACTTGCCTGCAATGCGGGAGACCTGAGTTCGATCCCTGAGTGGGGAAAATCCTCTAGAGAAGGGCATGGCACTTGGCACCGCATTCCAGTATTCTTGTCTGGAGAATTCCATGGACAGAGGAGCCTAGTGGGCTACAGTCCATGGAGTCACAAGAGTTGGACATGACTGAGTGACTAACATTTCATTTCATTTCTACCTGAAAATCATAGATGTTGTGAATGGCACGCCATGCATGGCCACCGTACACACAATGATGTGCAACCACCGACATGGCTTGCTTTTCTCCTTAATGATGTATGTTCATGCAATTGTGTTTTAGAGCCCTGGGAAAACTCAAGAAGCCCTTCGAAGTTCACAGTGCAGAGGCCAATGGTGTGATGACTGAAAGCCCATCAGAGAAAGGGCCCTATAAAGATGCACCGTACTAGTACTGCAATGATCATGCTGCTGCTGCTGCTAAGTTGCTTCAGTCATGTCCGACTCTGTGCGACCCCATAGACGGCAGCCCACCAGGCTCCCCCGTCCCTGGGATTCTCCAGGCAAGAACACTGGAGTGGGTTGCCATTTCCTTCTCCAATGCATAAAAGTGAAAAGTGAAAGTGAAGTCGCTGAGTCTTGTCCGACTCTTAGCGACCCCATGAACTGCGGCCCACCAGGGTCCTCTGTCCATGGGATTTTCCAGGCAAGAGTACTGGGGTGGGGTGTCATTGCCTTCCCCGAATAGCTATTCTTTATTCTCCTCTCCATTCTCTCCTTCCTGTGATTACAATTTCAAAAGGTCAGTAGAGCCAGAGGCTGTTTTGTACATCTTGATTTGGAGATGGCTCTTCAAAAGTTATGGATGAAGAGCTTCTAACAGGTTCTTCTGCACAATGGAGTCCGAAGGTTACAGTAATTACTGAATTACTGCCACCTGTTAAGAGTGGGAAGTGGAGGGCTTCCCTGGTGGTCTAGTGGTTAAGAATCTGCCTGCCAATGCAGGGGACACGGTTCAATCTCTGGTCCAGGAAGATCCCACATGCCCTGGAGCAGCCTGGGCCTGTGTGCCACAACTATTGAGCCTGTGTTCTAGAACCCAGAAGCCAAAACTACTGAGCCTGCCTGCTGCAACTAGTGAAACTTGCTTTCCCTGGAGCCTGTGCTCCACAACGAGAAGCAATGAGAAGCCTGTGCACTGCAGGCAGAGAGTAGCTCCCAGTCCTTGCAACTGGAGAAAACCCCACACAGCATAGAGGAAAATCAATGAAAAATAAAGAGCTTCCAGGGCTTCCAAGCCTGCCCTTCAGATCTTCAATCCTTGTCCGCATGTCAGGATCAAAACAAGTGATGAGTCACAAAAGAGAAAAGCAATTACAATAATTATAAATACGACAGCAAAAGCAGTTATCATTTACGGAGTACTTGCCACAGGTCTGGAATGGTATTTATAGACATCTTAGGTAAGGTAAGGTGGTGTGGATCACTGGTTAAGAGTAAAGGCTCCAAAGGCATTTTGCCCCATTTGAATCTGAGCCTCGGCCGTAGGCCATACTACCTATTTGACCTTTGGCATCTTGCCTTTCTATGCTTCAGCTTTCCCATCAGAGAAATGGGGATAATAACAGGGTTTATCTTATGGGTGGTTATGAGGATTAAAAGAGCTCATGCATGGAAAGTTCTGAGGATGGTGCCTACACAAACAAGACTGAGGGTTTTTCTGTTTGTTTTGTCCTACTGCAGATATAATTAATATTAAGGACACACACATTCCTAGTATGTAAAAAGACCTCCAGTAACTGTTTGAGGATGGTGGAAAATGTGAAGATAAAATTTCATGGCCATTTTAAGAAGCAGTAACAAAATGAGCCACATAAGAACTAAGCCTGTGCAGGGCACTGGGCTCCCCACTCCCCACCCCCCATTACCGAGGGCAGACGTGTGGGTGGACAGACAGGTGGGTACAGGTAAAGTTAAGCCACACTACAGAATTTTAACTAGATGCACACGCCAACCTCCTCCCCCATCTCCAAGACAGGGAGAAACACTGGTGGTGAAATGTGGACCTCTCTGAGACCTGAACAGTAAGATCCTGAAAGGTAGAGCAATCACCAAATTAGACATCCAAGAGCAAGGGCTCACCTTCTCCAGATCACAGAACTTATGAAAGGCTATCAGTGCTGAACTGACTTCCCTTGGGAGGAACAATACTTATATCCCTAATACTAGCAGCCATTCAGGGACTCACAGACCACCCTTTGAAGCCCACTCACAAGCCCAGATTAAGAAGCTCCCTCTCCGGTCTTGGTCTTCCTAGAATCTAGGCTGTCTCCATGATTACCCTTAATGGGACCGGAATCTCCACCCCATCACTCCCAGACCCCTACTAGGTGCCTCCTTTCATGCCCCTCACCAAAGCAAGGCCCTTCTGTCTATGGTGTCGGAGAATACCCCAGGGATGCTCTTGAACCCTCTACTTCTCATCAGTCCTGACTCTGACTATCCCTGACACTGACTGACCTTCACTCAGAGCTAATCTTTATGCTGGTATCAGGGCCTCTCCTGTGTGATTCCAGGGAAAACTAGGAACCCATTCTCCCACTTCCAAACACACAATGCTGCTGCTGCTGCTGCTAAGTCGCTTCAGTCATGTCCGACTCTGTGCGACCCCATAGACAGCAGACCACCAGGCTCCCCTGTCCCTGGGATTCTCCAGGCAAGAACACTGGAGTGGGTCGCCATCTCCTTCTCCAATGCATGAAAGTGAAAAGTGAAAGTGAAGTTGCTCAGTTGTGTCTGACTCCTAGCGACCCCATGGACTACAGCCCACCAGGCTCCTCCATCCATGGGATTTTCCAGGCAACAGTACTGGAGTGGGGTGCCATTGCCTTCTCCGAAACACACAATACTTTTCAATAATTATGCTTATATGTGATTAAGAACTTCTTTAGCTTCAAAAGATTTTATCTCAATAGAAAAGTGACAAGTAAGCTGCCAGCTACCTATATTTTTAGGTAAGCTTCCTTGTATGTCCTTCCCTCCCCTCCCCCCAAACAAACTAAACAACTTGAAGACCAAGACCACATCCCTTATTCCTTAATGTCTTCTCAACATTTTATCCAGAAAGGGAGTAGGTGTTTCATACACATTCACTTTCATATTGGTTTATATCATGCTATGAAAAGCAGAGCTAATTTCATCATGACACTAGATATTAGTACTGGGAGAGTGAGGATAAAGGGTACTGGGAATCCTGGGAGCAAATGTTAACTTCACAATATTGGCAAAAGCCCTACCTGCTATGAACTACAAATGAAGGTCAGCACCAAAAGCAAAAGGGAAGATTCTTTAGACTAAAACAAAAAGTCATGTTGGTATGGGCCAGAACTGAGGGGGGGGGGGGGAAGCAGTACTACTGGAGAGATTTCCTGAGAGGTGGAAAAGCCTCAATCTTAAGATAACTAATGACAGCAAATATTTTCAAATGTATTGGGCTAAAATCCTGGAGTACTAAGAATTATCTAATTGGTTCTGTTCTATTTGTAAACATTTTACAGAATAGAGTCCTAAAACATTGAAGATTACCCTACACAGAGAGAGAGAGAAAGAGAGAGACAGACCGACTGATTTACGTTTGAAGTCAATTAAACAGTTTTGTCTCGTGGTTTTCACTCCTAGTGAAACTGCCACCGTTTTCAGTACAGGAGTCAACCTTGGATGTCTCCACTGACAGATAGTTTTCTACTTCACAAAGCAATCTTCTCCACTGGAGAACAGTCCTTGCATAAAACTGTACGCTTCTCGTCAGCAATAATGAAAAAACCTGTAGTCACAGCATTCTTTTGAATTTCACAAAAGCTGTGTGAGTTAAATTTTATTCACCTGAGCCTGTACTGTTACATCAATTTATTACATCCAGTAATGCAATTGGAAAGAGAGATCAAATGTTAAAGGAATATTTATAGAAAATATATTTACATTGAGAAAAACTGCCCAGCAATATTTTTGCCTTTAGATTTGAATAAGAGGTGGACTTTGATTTTACTTTAGCAGAGGAACAACTATACCCAGGGGCAGGAGAGGAGATTTCTGATCCTCTTTCCATGGAGGCCCCACACTAAGCAATAGAAGCCTTCTGGGAAGGAGCTCTGAGCTGTCTAGCTTTGGGAATAGACTTTGATCCCTGAGCATCCAAGGATCTGATTTGCATTTATCCAAACCACTCTCCAATCCCCATGTATGTAAGAACTTCCAGACTGTTTTCTCTTTCAGGGAAGGGACTCAAAAATTGTCTGATCAGGAAGTGAGTAGCCCAGACATTTTCTAGCTCTTCACAGTCCAGGAATCCTGATTAAAGAGACCTTCACTTCACTCCTGACAGGTGTGCAGAAAGTGAGTGCAGCATCCTTAGCAAGCATCTGGTCATCTCTGATGTCAGGAGAAATGCCCACTACCACTAAAAGAGCATGCTTTGAAACCCTGTGTCAAGGCCAGCCAAACGTTTAGAAAGTAAACTCTTTATTATTAAACATTAACATCTCCATCGACGCATGAATGTTCTGGAACAAAACAATCCTGCCCACTTCTTGAATGCCTGTTGTTAGAAGGAACACTGCGAATGTTCCGTGCATCTTGCATTTGGAGGAAGAAGAGACTCTGCTGAACCAGAAGAATCACATCTTAAGAATCTATATACAGAATCCTAACCTGAACGCCTCATATGGAACTTGAGAAGCACTCTGTCAAAGCTGAGGATCACCACTTACATGACACACCAACTTCCAATGCACTGGTTCATGTATTTTAATTATACCTTGGTCTTTCAAGGAGCCTGCCCCCAGCAGACAGAGCCAGACTAGAAAAGTAAATATGTCTCAAAACACTTAGCCCAACATGAATTGGACAGCCTCTCACAGGACTCCGGATGGTGAGGGACACAAATGTTTGCCCTGCCGGTCTGCGACATAAAAACCAAGGCAAGTCGCAAAGCAGATAGGCAGGGCCACCGGCTCTGGCCTCCTAGACATCTCGTAGGCAATCTCCACAGTGGTTCTTAAACCTGCTGCTCTCGCGAATAATTCAGAGCCTGATTATCCAACTTTTTTCCAGCTCTGATTCTGGCTCCCTCTATCTCTAACAAAAGAGGCACTACAGTCAGGTATGTCGAAATAATTTCTCCTCTGCTTCCAAGTTTCGTGAAACGATTAACATATGTAACAGCACAGAACCCGCGCACAGCCGCGCGGGAGAAACTGACGCTTCACACATGTGTCAAGACTACCGTCAGGTCCCACCTCCGAGATTGCAACATTCGCCGATAGGCATCACAGTTGTAAAATGTACAATAAGTTCCCTCACCGGCTCCGGAGCCCAGCGTGCGCGCAGAGGAGCTGACTATAACTTTGTTTTTTGATTGTTCAATCATTGTTATTGGCAGGCTATACTGGGCTTGCAAAATGCGTTGGAATCTTAAAGTCCCTTCCCTGCTTCGCTGCCCTTCAAAGACAAGACTCCAGGGCTGCTCCGAGGCCTCCGGGGGCGTGCGCCCGCTGCGGTCTCCAGGGGCCCAGATCGACCGGGGCAAGACTCCGTTAGCCGTCTCAGGCCTGGGGGTGCCGCAGTGACGCGGGAGGGGCAGCCGCAGCCGTAAACTCGGAGTTAGGCTCAATTCCCCCCACTTTTCCCCTCCACTCCCGGCAATCCGGGAGCGAAGGGCCCGGGCGCTCAGCCAGAAAGGGCGCGATTTGCTCCTGTTTATCAAACCCTTATCGGTGCCCCGAGGTGGGAACCGCCGGTTTCGACCAGCGGATACACGGTTTCTGGCTCCGGTCCCGAAGTCGGAACGTGAGTAAATCGACCCAAGCACTGAGCTCTTCGGGCTCCCCGGTTCGAGGCCGGTCACGCCCGCCCATCGGGGCTGGGTTCCTCATCTCCGAACCACCGTACAACCCCCCAGCAGCTGATCTCCGGAGGCTCAGATCCTTCAGCCGGCCCAGCACGCGTTTGATTACAGTTCCCCGAACCCCAGCCCCGCCAGCCACCGTCGAATACTCGGCGGAGAGCTCCAGCCCGTAGGGTCGGCACGAGTTGAGAGGAAAGGGTAGCCAGGCTGCAAGCCGCGCGCGATGGCAGGAGGCAAGGTGGTTCCCACGTCTGCGCGCCACGCCGTGCGCTCTCACCCTCGCCGGGAGAGGGCGGGAGGGCAGTGAGAGTTGGCCCGCGTTGCCTCTCACCCAGTGCCGAGAGGCTGGCGAGGGCAGGCGGGCATACCGTGGCTGCCCTTCTCTGTCCTCTTGGGAGAGAGACACCGGGACCTGCCGGGAGTGCCCGGTGTCGCCATCCCCCTCCCCACACGCGAAGACAGCTGCTTCCGCGAGGCAGCCGGGCCCACTACCCACTCTCCCGCCGAGGCAAGCTGCAGAATCAGGAAAGGGACTTCTTCCAGCTTCCGTGGGGTCTGGAGCCCTGGAGTGGGTCCCTTCGCTGCGCCCTGGCACCTCTGCCGGGGCCCGTCCCAGCGCTGCATTCTGCCTCCGGCCCCTTGCCAGTTCCGGGAGGCAGCGCGGGCAGAGTTCATTTAGAAGGACCCCACGGGTACCGAGGAAAAGAGTGGATGCCGCCCCTCAAGTGGGCCGTGAGAAAGTCGAAAGTTGACTTCAGCGAGTCAACCAAGAAACGTTTCAACACGCTGGCCGCGTGAGTTTGGTGCGGGGTTTGGAGGGGGATGGATTTTGGAAGGTACCTCGAGAGCACCTCCGACCTCTAGGGCTATTTCCTGACTTCGTTGTCCGCGCAGATTCCCGACTCCTTCGGGCCACAGAACTCTCGACCGCGAAGCCGGAGCGGCGCGTCCCCAGACTGGACACCTGCGCTCCCCTGCCAAACCTTCCAAATCGATCCCTGGGTCCTCAAAGTCCCCTCGGCGCTCCTCTCCCAGAGGGGCTTCCGCGGAGCCCCGCCACCCCCACCGCGGACCAACTCCCCTGCCGGCTTGGACGCCCGCTTACCTTTTCTTCTCCTTGTCAGCTGTCATTGTCGCTGGGGCCCTTTGAGGCTCCGAGCACCTGAGCTCCAGGGCCAGCGGGGGCTGCAGCCGCTACTTTCGCTGTGGCTCTAGCCCACTCCTCGAGGGCCACGCCGATGTGAAAGGTGCCAGGTGCTCGCAGGTCCCGAGCGTCCGCACGGTCAGGTGGAAGTTGCGGGCGGCAGCAGGCTTGGTGCGGGGGAGTGGGGGTGGAGAACGGTGACGGGGAGGAACCTGTACCGGGAGGCGGGGTCGAGAAAGGAGTGGAAGGACGCTGTCAAACGCAAAAAAAAGTGGGGGGCGGTGGGCAGCGAGCAGGGGGCTGAAGTTTCTTTTTCCTTCGAAAAGGAGTCAGGAGTCGCTTTTCTGGGTTTTCAAAATACAAGAAGTGGCTTGAAAACGACGGGAGTTGGCAGAGTCCGGGGCCGGGCAGACGCGGAGGCTGAGATGACCATACAGTCTCAGGACACTGCCGAGGATTGTACGGCCGCCTCAGGAAAGCTGGGGCGGGAGGCGGCGGGCGCCGGAGCTGTGCGTCGGGCCGCTCCCGAATGTCGGGCTCGCGGGGCGGTCAGCCCACTTTAAAAACTCCGGCGGCCGGCGGGGGTGGGGAGGGCGCGAGGGGCGCGGACGCAGCGGGCGGGGGCCGGGGGGCGGGCACGCGCAGGCAGGCAGGCCCCGCCCCCGTCCGCTCCGCCCCGCCCGCGCGGAGCGATGGGGCAGCCCACGGCGTCCCGGCCAATCGGGAGGCGCGGCCGCAGCCTGTGCCCTGACCCTGGCCCGCCCCGCTGCCCCCGCGCTCTGCTCCACCGCGGCCCGCCCGCCCCGCCTCCGCCCTCTGCGGTTAGCGAAGTTGTTTGTGAGGTCGGCGGGGTGGCGGGAGGTAGGTGGGACTCCGCACCGAGGAGGTGCACCTTGGTGGGGCTAAGCGGCAGCGAGGACTGGGTTTCCGGGGGTGCTTGAGGAGCGGCTGTGCTCCCGTAAGCCCGGGTCCTCCCACCTCTGCCCTGTCCTTGGGGCCCAGGCTCAGCCGCGAGCGCCCAGGGTCCCGCGCTTCATAGAGCCACTCGGCGATGCCGCGCTCCCGCGTCCCTCGCCCCGCTGTCTGTGCCATCGGGCCCGGGTCGGGGGGTAATTCCGAGGTCCCCAGACGCTGCGCTCGGTCTGGGCGATGTGTTTTTCCGGCAGAACGCAGCTAGCTTAGCAGCCCCGAAAGAGAGAGGCAGGGAGATCAATCACTTGTGCCTATCGGATCTGGGGAAACAGTGCAGTGAAACTGAGTTATTGCTGCCTCTGCTCTTCTCTTCCTTCACCTGGCACGTCTGTTGCCTACGGGGTTGCGCCGAGCTGGAGGGGATGCCTGATCGAAGGTCCTTCGGGCGGTCTGGCTTGCCTCGCTCAATTCCCAACACCTGGCCACCACCGCGCGGGTCCGGGCCAGTTCAGAATTGGAGAAGCAGTCTGGCTTTACGGCGAGATCTCGGGATAAGAGTTGACAGCGTGTCCTCAAATCGCATAATTTCAGGGCTGCCCAATGTATCTCCGCGGTCCAGTTGAAGCCCTGGTAACGAAAAGACTGGAGGTGTAGGGAGATCAGAGGTCCAGGGGCCGTCAGAGCCCAAGGTTTTCCAGCTGCTCTTTCGGCGCTGCCAGGGACCCGCACCCGCTGGGGATCCTCTGCTCTGTGCTGGCGCTGACTGCTCTTCCAAGAATCCTACCCTATTCCCTACCTACATGGCAGCGATCCAGCAGGGATATTTCTGGAAGGGACCGGGAGGATTTTAATCTTTGAAGCTCATTTGAGAGGGGCGCACAGGCTTCACAGGTGTGAGCTGAAGAGAAGAGAAAGCAAGGGTGCCGGAATTGGTCCACCCTGGGACCCTAAGCCTTGCTGTTCCTTTTCCCCCCTTAGCTTCCCCACATTTTATACAAAAATAATCTGCTGTAAGGCACCTTCAGTATTGTTGCTGCTGCTAAGTTGCTTCAGTCGTGTCCGACTCTGTGCAACCCCAGAGATGGTAGCCCCCCAGGCTCCCCCGTCCCTGGGATTCTCCAGGCAAGAACACTGGAGTGGGTTGCCATTTCCTTCTCCAATGCATGATAGTGAAAAGTGAAAGGGAAGTCGCTCAGCCGTGTCCAACTTGTAGCGACCCCATGGACTGCAGCCTACCAGGCTCCTCCGTCCATGGGATTTTCTAGGCAAGAGTACTGGAGTGGGGTGCCCTTAGGCTAAGTGAAATAAGCCAGTCACAAAAAGGCAAATGCTGTGTGATTCCACTCTTTAAGTTTCTAAACTAGTCAGATTCATAGAAGAAACAAACCAGAAGGGGGTGGTGTGAGGGATTCATGTTTAATATGTATAGAGTTTTAGTTTTGCGGGATGAAAAAGTTCTAGATGATGAACAATGTGAACATATTAACAATACTGAATTGTATGCTTAAAATGGTCAAGGGGGTGTTTATGTTTTTTAAAACAATACAAAAGGAAATATCAAGAAATAAGATACATAAGAAGAGTTTGGTGTAAGTTTGTGTCACCACCAAAATACAAAATAAACGTGTTTTTCCCCTTTGCAACCTGTAAGAAGGGTGGGAGTACTTTTCAGCAGCTTTTGGAAGGGACTGGAAAACGGAATAGAATAGGTGTAAAAACCAGCAGAGAACTGGGGAAACAGGCATATTTTCTCATTTTCCTAGGGTTGCTGAGTACTGTGCACACAAACTTTGAAATCAAATATCAGGCCCGAAGTTAGGAAATTCAAACAAAAAATTGCAAATCCCTCTAGGGAACCTTTTCTTGGTGTAGGTGGGTTTTCAGTTCAGTTCAGTTCAGTGGCTCAGTCGTGTCCGACTCTTTGCAACTCGCCAGGCCTCCCTGTCCATCACCAACTCCTGGAGTTTACCCAAACCCATGTCCATTGAGTCGGTGATGCCATCCAACCATCTCATCCTCTGTCATCCCCTTTTCCTCCTGACTTCAATCTTTCCCAACATCAGGGTCTTTTCAAATGAGTCAGCTCTTCGCATCAGTTGGCCAAAGTATTGGAGTTTCAGCTTCAGCATCAGTCCTTCCAATGAACACCCAGGACTGATTTCCTTTAGGATGGACTGGTTGGATCTCCTTGAAGTTCAAGGGACTCTCAAGAGCCTTCTCCAACACCACAGTTCAAAAGCATCAATTCTTCGGTGGGTTTTCGGAACGAGTTAATTTCATATTGGGCTTCTCCAGCCAAAGGATTGGGGAGACACAGTTCTCCATGAATTAGCAGTAAGCTTATTCACCTCACTTGGGACTGGAGTGGGAAAAGAAACAGGTACGTTGATGACTTTCAGGTGCCCAAAGCCTTGTATTCCCAGAGCAAGGAGAAATCTCTAAGTCCTCAGCTGTGCTTGCCAGTAACAAAGTGACACCTCCAACCCAAAGAGAACATTTCAACAAGGTTGAGCTTATGAAATTAACTTATGTTAAAAAAAAGAAGAAGAACGGTAAAGCATCAGATAAGAACACATCAAGCATATTAACAGATCCTTCTCATGGCCAGCCTGCCCATCTTTCTAATCAGGATTTTTGCCCTCTAAGTGAAAGGTCCCAAGCTAAGATAAACAATTATGCAGATTTTGTGGAAATCCCAGTGAGTAACGTTGAAGAACCTAGGATTTTGGAGTATGAGATTTGCCAAAGCCTATATAATTCCCAGAAGGGTTGCAGCCAGTCTTGCTTAAAGCAGAGCTGAGGGACCCAATGACCTCTTAAGATTTCTTCCAGGATTCAGTTCAACAACCTTTGCAGGAAGGAGCTGAGAATGTAAACCAGATGCAGGCTTGTGGCTAGAGTGTCTCATTTTACTTTTAAAGCCTATGGAGAACTAAAGGAGAAAAGCTTCATAAGATGATGACAGGGAGAGAGAGAGAGCCCCAGATTTAGTGTCTCTGCTGCTGCTGCTGCTAAGTCACATCAGTCGTGTCTGACTCTGTGCGATCCCATAGACGGCAGCCCACCAGGCTCCCCTGTCCCTGGGATTCTCCAGGCAAGAACACTGGAGTGAGCCGCCATTTCCTTCTCCAATGCATCAAAGTGAAAAGTGAAAGTGAAGTTGCTCAGTCGTGTCCGACTCCTAGCGACCCCATGGACTGCAGCTCACCAGGCTCCTCCGTCCATGGGATTTTCCAGGCAAGAGTACTGGAGTAGGGTGCCACTGCCTTCTCCCTCAGTGTCTCTAGAGACCTTGAAGTTTTGGCCACAGAGGGCAGCAGAGGGCACTGCTAGGCAAAGCTCCTGAGCTGCTTAAAATGGGAGCAAACTGCCCAGCTCCCAACAAATCTTGCCACCTTCTCCTTACTCCAGACCGAACTGCTTGGTGACCAAGGCTGCAGCAGCAGGGAAACACCCATCTTGTTTTAACAAGTTCCAAGACTGGGTCTCTGGCTCCCTCTCCTCTATAGAGCACAGCCCTAGGAGGATGGGATAGAGAAAAGGAGTAAGTTACAACCTTGGTAGTTAGCTGGCACCTGGGATGCTGTGCACAGATGGCAGAAATAAGACCTCAGTAATCTGTTAAAGTGACGTAACAGTATGGTCCAGGATGTGGTTGGAAATTATGTTGGAATATCTCTTCCCAGAAGAAGAGATATTGGAAGGCAGGACTGTTTCTTTTGTATTTTACGACTTTCAGCGCATTATCAAACATCAGGGCTGAAACTAGAGTGAGGTAAGAGAGGCTGTCAGAGTCATGCAAGTCCCTGCATGAGTCCTGGTGCTACCAGGTATGTTATCTCAAGGATGACCCATCTGGCCCTTGTCTGGACGTTTAGTTGTTTTAGGGATGGGAGAGGCTGCAGATTTGGGAGCAGCTGATGGGAGGAAGGGCAATCATAGAGGCTACGACTCCTCCCCTATGGAAATAACACTTGAAATAACAAGGAACACTTGCACGTTACTCCCTCCAAAAGAAACCAGCTCTTAAGTTGTGACTTTACAAAATCTATTCTCACACTTCCCATCACTGAACTTCAACACCAGTAAACCATATCCCCCACCCCCAATCCCCCGCATCTGGATTCAGGCCAAAGCTGTGGGATGGTTCACACAGACATATGCTATATCTACTATTAAATGTTGTGATTCTTGACAGTCATCTTTCAAAGAGTTCTGTAATTTTTATTAAGGAAAGGATCAAGCTTTTTTGAATTCCTAAGTGCTTATTGATAAGAAGGATCCAGTTTTAAAGAACCACAGCCTCGGGACTTCCCTGACAGTCCAGTGGTCAAAACTCCGTGCTTCCAGTGCAGGGGATGTGGGTTTGATCTCTGGTCAGAGAACTAAGATTCCCATCTGCAGTATAGCATGGTTTAAAAAAAAAAAAAAAAAAAATATATATATATATATATATATATATATATATATATATATAAAATCAAGAATCCCAGCTTTCCCTACGCTTCAACCTGGATAATCAATGACTATTGAGACTAATGGGTTCCATTTTTAGGTCTAGGGATGAGGTTTTTGCCCATGAAAGGTCTTGTCTGTCCATCACGCTTATTAGTCCTTCAACTAACAGTGAAGGAATCATTGGCCCATGGCTACCATGTATCCAGCTTCTATTTGTGTATACCCCACATTTCCAGATAATGACACACATTTACTCTGTTTTTAAGACTTCTGAAATCAGTAAGTTTAATGTGGTAGTGTTCCTATTTTCTCCCCTAAATTGATATAGACAACGTATATATTCTTAAAATTTTTTAATATAAGAATTGAGAGAAAAATCAGAGTCTAAACAATGAGTGTTAAAAGAGTTTGGTGATGGAGGGTGAGACAGTGCAAAGAGTGAGTGAAAAAGTAGGAAAAGCTAGAGTCCCAGCTGTGTATTAATAAGAAAGCTAGGGCCCCGAAAAGCGCCACTTAGACTGGCCCATCTGCCAGGCTGGTGGGTGCCATTGCAAGGTGGTAAAATCACACACATGCGGGAAGAATGGTCCATAGAAAGGACACACCAGCCCCACCTTAGAGAGAAAAAAGCACAAGCAGAAGTGAAGGTGCTAATGTCACTAAAAATGATGATACTGGGCCCTAAGCAGCACTACCCTGGAGCCTGGACAATTAAGAAGGATACAGAACAGGGGTCAGAGATACCCTCCTGACTCCTGTAGAGTGGGTCTGGTTTGTTAAAAATAAAGTAAGGTCTGTAACCATGTGTTAAAATGGGACTTTTTCTAGTTCAGTGTCAACTGAGTTCAGTCCCAAGACAAGAGGAACCAACTACCCTTTCTTCCAAGATACACAACTGGAGAAAGAGATTTTTGAAGATGGTTTTGCAGGCTTTAGCCAGTGCTTACCTCAGGGAGTGTGTGGATGGATATGGGCAAGGACTAGACATTTGGTCTTGAGGGCAGAGTTGTCAAAGTCATGGAGTCCCCCCTTCCCAGGCCATGGAGGAAGGGAGGACCCTCCCGACCAGTCCCTCCAGGTTTGGTGACTGGGGCTTACAAGCGACCATGTCCTGAGGTTGATGCCTGTCCCCTGGAGCTTGAGGAACACCTATGGGTAAGAGGCTGGCTGAAGTGGCGTGATGCTGTCAGGGGGAGGATGAGGTTCTGAAGTTACTCCCTCTCGCCTACATCATGATGATGGTGCCTGTTGCAGGTTGGATTCCCTGGAAGCCAACTAGAGGGGGAGATGAGTGTGCAGGGAGGTTTAATAAGGAGCACTCTTGGAATTAGCACCAGTGGGAGGAACAGGAATTAAGCTGGATTGGGCAGAAGAAGAAGTGGAATCTCAACAAAGACCTCACCCAATCCCCCCAGGAAGTTCTGAAGCTGGAACAGCCCTTCAGAGTTGCCTTGGAGGGGATAGGCCTATGTACCTCTGTGCTGATCAACCATTGATTCTGGCCACTCCCAGGGAAGATATCTGATCATGGGCACCAGTGCCTGGGGGAGGATGCCCTTCATTTCTAAGGGGAATCTGGACAGTGTTCACTAGGTCTGTACAATGTTTACAGATATTATACAATATTTACCAGATTGGAATCCATAGGCTTACCTGTCTAGGATTTTAGAGAGGATCCTGTCCAAATATACTTATTCAAGGATATCCCAGCAGAAAAAGTGAAAGTGCTGCTGGAGGAAGAAACTATGGGAAGATCACGAGTGGTCAGCTGAAGAAGCCATGAGGGCTACAATTGGAAGGTACTATTAGGGAAAAATCCAGCAAATGCACAAAGATAACGAAGACAGAAATAGCTATGATGGCCAGAGAAAACCAAAGAAATTGGTTTTCTATCTCTGGGCCTCAGTTTCCTTTTCTTTAAAGCGAGAGGGCTAGATATTTAGAGTTCCTTTAAGCTTTGCTGTTTGAATACTCTGTGCATCACTGAATTACATGATAGTTTCTGACTCATTAGCCTAGGCTGGAAGAGTTGTGAGACTATCTCTGGGTTGCTTAGGGTCCAACCATAGACTATACTTTTAGGGCTTCCATTTCCTACATGGAAAGAGAACTGCTTTGGGCATCTTGTCTAGGCAGATGCTCTGTGGAAGTGCGGTTTGACAGGAGTTGGTCTCCAGCATCTTCATGTCTCACCTCCCCTTGATCTCCTTGTCTTCCTGCCATCCTCAATGCACTCCCGTGGCAGACAACAGAGCACCCGGCAACATCGACAAGAGAGCTTAGAAATGGAAGGAAATTCTAGTCACATTTGGCCCACTCTCTAGGCTTCAGTCTCAGAAGAGGAGAATGGGAGGGAAGGGCCACACAACCTAAGAAATGGCTTTCCTTCCAAGTCATCATCATGTGTCCCCAGCAAACTCCCTGCCGATTTAAGAAGTGGTCAGAGATAGCAAGAGACAATCAAGGCTTGGGCCTAAGCTAAGTGAGGATAGTTCCATGGTACTGAAGGGGCTTCCCTGGTGGCTCAGATGGTAAAGAATCTGCCTGCAATGAAGGAGACCTAGGTTTGATACCTGGATTGGGAAGATCCCCTGGAGAAAGGCATGGCAACCCACCCTAGTATTCTTGCCTGGAGAATCCCATGGACAGAACAGAGTCAGACATGAGTAAAGCGACTTAGCATGCACACATAGCACTGAAGGGATCTGGATACTGCAGAATTTTGATTAGGAAACATATTAATGTACAAAGAATGGGGGAAATGTTTGCCCCTTTATGATTTGCAGTGGCTGTGCAAAGACCTTTTCTACCTGTGTAATTCTAGGGTCTGGAGCTGCATCCTTCTGCAGAGTTGATGTTAGAAGAGTTTCAGGGGCACCTTCTAAGGCACTCATGAATGTGTCCCTAAATGTGCTCACACGTACCCACATATACATGCACATGTACCTCCCCAGGTGCCAAGCCAAGATACAAGTTTCCACACAAACCTCATTTTTAACATTTTATTTTTCTCCACTGCATACCTCTGTCTTTGCCCTTTGAAGAAAACCAGGGATGTAATGCTGAGAATGTGCCTGTAAATACTTAAGATTTTAAACTCTGAGGATTTCTCTTGGTTTCGCTCAGAGGATAGTAGTCTCTGGTGCATGAGTTGGGGTCACAAACCCAGCTATGATCAACATGCTCAATGATCTACCTCAATAGAATGAAGAGGAGGCATGGATGTTTCAAAACTTTTAGACAATGGGGCTTGGCACGCTCTATCTTAATTGTTCATTTTTATCATAGCAGATTAGCCCTCTTATTTATTCTATCTTAGGCTAAATTAAAGAGTCTCTCCATCAGACAGTAATTTATGGTAGAGAGATGCCTTCTGACCTAGAAATATGCTGATAGTAAAGTTCTAAGTAAATGACTCCAAGGCGGAGAGCCCAGAGTTCATTGTGTACAAGAGCATTACAAAGAAAAGTTCATCTGCCTGAGGTATAATAATTAAGGCCACAATTAGGCTTGTACTGGAAAGACCCAATGACAATTCCACGCTGACTTTACCTGTACAATGTACAGGGGTGAGTATTTCTCTGCAAATTCTATGAGCATCTGTGGAACAGAACATGGGTGCCTTGACCTGGGCAGCCCCTGGCTCAGGTTACTAAGTACTTTCTTCCAGTGCATCATAAGAACAGTGTACCTTTCTTGTTCAGCTCAATTTTTACAAAACCTTCATGCCCTCTTTATACTGAAACTTTGTGCAATCGGCATTAGCATTAGAGCAAAATTCCTGTGGATTTTAGAATCTCCTGCATATTCCCCCTCTAAATAAGGAGCCAACTATTACAGCCTTGATGTTGGAGGGGATCTTGGTCTGTGGGTGTGTCCTTGAAAGTACAGATGGGTGGCTGTGAAGACCATAGCATCTTGGGGATTAAATAGGGTTGAAGCAAATCAAATGCTTCCCCCACAGTCCTGTTATTTAGGTGAAAGTAGCATGAGGAAATCCCTAGACCTGGGAGGAGGGGATTTAGAGGGAGTCCCCGGCCCTGAAAATTTTCACTAAATTTCTTGCCTGGGGCGATCCCATCCCCCACCTGCCTTGTGTGCTGGCTCCTTTGCTTCTTCTTTCCAAGCCTCCCTTTCTCTTTCCCTGTTTTTCTTTCCTAATGAATGTATCTTTTTTCTCCAGAAGTTTCTAATGAATTTAAGAGAAGCTGTCAGGACAAACAGGTCCCAAACTGAATCACTTTGCTGTACCTGAAAGTAACACAACATCGTAAATTAAGTATTCAGTTCAGACAAAACCTAAGTCTTGCACACTACACTTTCTGTACACTTAATATAGTTTCTATTTGATATCATTTTTTAAAAATCAGATTATTTTAAATTTTTACTAGAAAATTACAATGAAGAGGCATTTTTTTCTATTTGATATCATTTAAAATCATTATTTTAAATCGGTTTCTATTAAAATGAAGAGGCATTTGCTTTTAAGATTAAGGAAAGATACCTCTCCCCTGCCCTTTGCTTGCTAAAGTGGCGTACTTCAGGAGGGGGCCCACAGTCCCCCTCCCCACTCATGAAAGTAGGGGTGTTTAGGTGAATTCCCTGCACCTGTCAGGAGCAGGTGGGTAGGGACAAGGGAAGCCTCTGGTTACATTTTTAAAATAGTGTTGAGAGAGAGGGAGGGAGCCAGGCAGGGAGGCCCACCTGACAGGAAGGGCAGGTTTTTCTGCCTCCCTCCCCGCCTTCGGTCTCAGCTAGCCCCACACCCTGTCACCTTGTCACCCCAGAGCAGCCACTAGTCCAGCCCCACACATTCAAGGGCCATACTCTGGCCCCACACAGCCTTCCCACTGAGTTTCTCTGTTCCTGGGGGACCTCCCCTCACAGAAAAAGGAATCCCTTCTCCTAGTTCAGTTCCTGCATCAAGGCTGGGGGCAGCCTCAGTCCCTCAGCCAGTTATCAGCTGGGACTTGGAAATGCAGAGGATGGCTCTGTAGGGAAAATGGACAATGAGTCCAGGTCTGGGTCTGGCTCACTTGGGCAAAGCTGAAAGGTGGATGCCAGGTACTCCCAATGGCCCTTTGCTGGCCTCCTCAATGCCCCAGAGGGAGTCCCAGGCCCTGGAAGGGAAGCCATCAGGGCCTCTGGCTTCCCAACAGTAGCAACCTGCCTCACCCTCAGCCTCTGGTCAGTGCCTTCCTCGATGGGTGGCACTGCCCCTCCACTGGGCATAGATGTGGCTGCGTCTTGCTCTTGAATTATTCTCAGGCTTGCACACCTTCTGCCTCCTCTGCCAGGCCTCTCACCCAGGCCCTCAATTAATACTTGCTGGCTGATTATTTGCTATCTTGGTGGATTGAATGACAAACCAGTCCCAAGGGGTCTGAGCTTGTCCTCAATCATCTCTGACCTGACAGGTTCCCAGGATGTCTGGATCACTGGCTGTCATGGAAAGACTGATGGAGGGCAAGACACTGATGCTTTAGGATGGCAAGCCCTAGGACTGGGGCACACAAGGCCTTGGAATCAGGCTGACCTGGGCAGACTCCCAGCTCTGCAACTCAGCTGATATCCTTGGACAAATCCATTACCGGTTTCCTCATGTGTAAAACTGAGATGATGATACCCACTGGGAGGGATGTTTGAAGAGCAAGTGAACTTTAATACATAGACAATGTTCAGGCACAAAAATTACCTACCTACTACCCAAGGTGTACGTGCAGATAGAGGCCGGCTTCTTGCATTGGTTTGTTTTTCACTTTGTGCCCTTGTGTGTGTGTGTGTGTATGTGTGTGTGTTTAAATGCGCTTTCATTCAAACTCAGCCTGCAGGGCTGGGTGACACACCGGAGGAGCACTGAGATCTTCCTTGATGTGTCACAGGTCTTTTCCCGATCCACTGACACCAGAAGTAACTCTTCAGTAAAAGCCACAACAGTACTAACACTTCCTAAGGGGTTTCTGTTGCTTCTGCTTCATGAGGAGGAAGCCAGTACCAGATTCTTATCCCTCTTTTCCTTAAGGGGAAATTGCCTTGGAGGAAAAAATGGAGCGTTTCAGCAGTGACTGCAAGCTGATCGTCACTCCCAAGCGTGTTGGTTCTACTGTACGGTAAATGAATCAGATCTATATACGTATCTATATATCCCCCCCTTTTTGGATTTCCTTCCCATTTAGGCTACCACAGAGCACTGAGTAGAGTTCCCTCTGCTATACAGTTAGTTCTCATTAGCTATCTATTCTTTACATAGCAGTGTATTTATGTCAATCCCAATCTCCCAGTTCATTCCCCACCTGGCTTTTCCCCACTTGGTGTCCATATGTTTTTCTCAGTGTCAGTGTCTCTGTTTCTGCTTTGCAAATAGGTTCACCTGTACCATTTTTCTAGGTTCCAAAAATATGTGTTAATATTTGTTTTTCTCTTTCTGACTTCACTCTGTATAACAGTCTATAGGTATATCCACAGCTCTGCAAATGGCATACTTTTGTTCTTTATGGCTGAGTGATAGTCCATTGTATGTATGTACCAAATCTTCTTTATCCATTCCTCTGTTGATGGATATTCAGGTTGCTTCTTTTCTTGGCTATGGTAAATAGTACTGCAGTGAACATTGGGTGCATGTATTTTTTTGGAATTATGGTTTTCTCTGGAATGTACATCCAAACTACAATGAGGTATCCCTTCGCACCCTTGCCTCCTTCTGCCTCCAGAATGGTCATCACTAAAAAATCTACAAATAATAAATGCTGGAGAGGGTGTGGAAAAAAGGGAACACTGTTGGTGGGAACAGTAAATTGATACAGCCACTATGGAGAACAGAATGGAGGGTCCTTAAAAAACTAAAAAATAAAACTAGTATATGATCCAGCAATCCACTCCTGGGCATAACAGTAACTTTTAAAATGATCTAGCACCATCTTTACATCACGATGGCATAAATAGCATAGATAATCACTACTGGCATTTCACAGACAGCAGGGGAGAGAGACGAAGTGAAGTAGCCAGCTTGGAGCACAGCATGTTGAGGAATCCAGGGCTCCTATCTCTTGGCCCTTTGTTTCATTTTGTTTGGTTTTCTATTGTCACTGTTCCAGGCTATTCTTTGCTCAGCAGCCCATGCTATCTTTTAGATCTCAAACAAGACCACTCAATCCCTGGTTTCCAACCTCCAGGGGCTTCCATCAGAAGTAGAATACAACCTGGGAGCTTACTAGGAAGAGCTGCTGCTGCTTCTCCAAGTTCCTTTCCTGTCCACCTCTCGCACCGCAGTGCCTTCTCTCCACCCATGTCCAGAGCTCTGCCCCTGCTGCCCCTTCTCCCCATCCATCACAGGATCTTTCCAGACTTCCAGACCACTCTCACGTACCGGCCTGGTTCTGCTCTCTGGAGTCAAGTTTGTTTCTTGTCTCCCACCAGCAGAATATCAGCTTGGCGGAGTCAGGGGCTTTGTCTTGTTCACGCTGCCTTCCCAGCACCTAGCATGGTGCCCGATACACAGAAGGTAATCAAGAAAGGTTTTTTGAATCAATAGATATTATACTGCATTCATAAAAGAAAGAGAGGAAAAAGTCCTAGAGAAAATAAGTTATGGAAGAAAGAGGTTATTAACTATGAGAAAGTATAATGCTTTGAATAACATGAAGATCTGCTGTGAGAGATTGCAGGAGGCTTGCTGGATCAGCCCCTCCCCACCCAATCTAATCTTCCTGAACCCCAGTCCTCTCCCACCCTACAGGTCTGACCAACAAACCAAATCCAGCAGTAACTCCAAGCAGACTCCAACTCTAAATCAGCCTTAACCCCAGGCCTACCTTGTAAAAGTAACATCTCTAAATTTAACCCTGCCCCTAATCATCACCTGAATATAAGTAACCTGAGCTAACTATGCCAAACATCCAGCATAACTGGATGCTGACATGGAGATATCAGCTAAAATCAGAGACTCCAAAAGCTGGGAAGGACCTCAGAGATCATTTAGTTTCGTCCCTTCCTGGATAATATGTTACAATTAATATGTGCTACCATTTATTTTATACTTGTCCTCTTGGTTTCTTTTTCATTTCCCTTGTTCTCTTTCAGATCAACTATTACTTAATATTCCATCTTATTCCTTTTTTGGCTTTTTAGCTAACCCTCTTATATTCTTGAAGTATCTAGAGATTACAATATGCGTCCTTATCACGTGTGTGTGTGTTAGTTGTTTGGTCATGTCTGACTCCTTGCAACCCCATGAACTGTGGCCTGCCAGGCACCTCTGTCCATGGGATTTCCCAGGCAAGAATACTGGAATGGGTTGCCATTTCCTTTTCCACGGGATCTTCCTGACCAAGGGATCAAACCCAGGTCGCCTGCGTTGCAGGCAGATTCTTTACCATCTGAGCTATCGGGAAGTCCCTCCTTATCACATATAAGAATTTAAAGCAGTATCGTTCTCTTTTACCACCCTCTTTCCTTGCTCTACTGCTCTCATATATTTTATTCCTTGAGGATATTGTTATAAGCCCCAGGATACATTCTTGTTGTTGCTTTAAAAGACACTGTCTTTTAAAGGAATTAAGAACTGGAAGATTGTTCTCTTAAAGTACCTATCCTGTACAATAATATTTTCTGGTGTTCTTCATTCTTTTCCATACATCTTACAGATCCTCACAATTCTCTCCCCACCACCAGAGATCCTGTGACCTCTCTACCCTTCCACCCTTGCCTTCACAAAGGCTTCAAAATCTTCAAGCTTCTGTCTAGTTCCCAGAGTGTGGTTGACTGCCAAGATAAAATTTTAGGCATTTCAAACTCCCTAAGGATGGGTCCAGATGGAGCCATGAGAGAGGAGAAGGCAAGTAACAAGGGGCCCCTCCTCTTTCTTCTTCCTTCTTCACCTCCTCCTTCTCTGCTTCTAACCTCACTCTATAGGGCATCTGTCTGATCCCAGAATGCAAGATTCAACTACTATGTTTATTTATTGTCATTATATTTGTTCCCTCCCGGGCGATGGGAGTCCATGAGCACCCATCCTAAGGAAACCAACAATCCAATCTTCTTTCTTTTTCCTTCTTTTCCCTTTCTTTTCCTGCCAATCAGCCAACATCAATAAAAATCTGGGTTGGAATAAATGCAACTAGGTAGGAAAAGAAGATCAAAGAAGTCCTCACATTCTGCTCTCTGCTGAGGATGTTGCCTCCAAGGCCATCTAAATATCCATCTCTAAATATCATTTAAAGAGATAACAAGGGGCCCCTCAGAGCTTTGGGAATGTACAGGTAGTGACAAACCGAAGGCTATGCTGATGTGCATGGATTTGAAGAGGATATAGGTAAACACTGGAGGAGTCCTCTGAAGGGTTATGAAGGAAGAAGGGATGCTCGGCACACGTCCCTCAACTTGGAGGCGATGAATGGAAAAATGCACAGCTGGCACCAGGCCAGGCTCCTTCCTGGCTTCCAATTCCCCTGGCACTTTATTCCTCCTCCTCCTCCTCCATATGTGTCCCCAACCCTTCCAACAACTGACTTCTACTCATCCATCAGAACATACTCAAGTTCCACCATTAAGGCTTCCATACGTACTGTTACCATATCCTTTCCTCCTCTTCTTTTTTTTTTTCTGATCAAGAGTTGTGGAGTCAGAAAGACCTGTGTTAGAATCCCAACTTGACGACCTACAAGTTGAGTGACATTGGGATAATTCATTTTCCTTGTTGAGTTTTGGTATACTCATCTGTAAAAATGGACATATATTTTTCTTTATTTGGAAAATTCTTTATGAATGAATATAATGGACATACAATTAATAACCTGAAAATATGAAGATTTCATCTAAAACAACAAGAAATATGCAAAGACAAAAACAATAAGTGGATAGTCTCATGAGCAAATGATTCTCAAAAAAATGAATTCCAGTTGAGCTATTTCAAATCCTGAAAGATGATGCTGTGAAAGTGCTGCACTCAATATGCCAGCAAATTGGGAAAACTCAGCAGTGGCCACAGGACTGGAAAAGGTCCGTTTTCATTCCAACCCCAAAGAAAGGCAATGCCAAAGAATGCTCAAACTACTGCACAATTGCACTCATCTCACATGCCAGTAATCAGATCAGATCAGATCAGATCAGTTGCTCAGTCGTGTCTGACTCTTTGCCACCCCATGAGCCGCAGCACGCCAGGCCTCCCTGTCCATCACCAACTCCTGGAGGTCACTCAGACTCACATGCATCAAGTCAGTGATGCCATCCAGCCATCTCATTCTCTGTCGTCCCCTTCTCCTCCTGCCCCCAATCCCTCCCAGCATCAGAGTCTTTTCCAATGAGTCAACTCTTCGCATGAGGTGGCCAAAATACTGGAGTTTCAGCTTTAGCATCATTCCTTCCAAAGAAATCCCAGGGCTGATCTCCTTCAGAATGGACCGGTTGGATCTCCTTGCAGTCCAAGGGACTCTCAAGAGTCTTCTCCAACACCACAGTTCAAAAGCATCAATTCTTTGGCGCTCAGCCTTCTTCATAGTCCAACTCTCACATCCATACATGACCACAGGAAAGACCATAGCCTTGACTAGGCGAACCTTTGTTGGCAAAGTGATGTCTCTGCTTTTAAATATGCTATCTAGGTTGGTCATAACTTTCCTTCCAAGGAGTAAGCGTCTTTTAATTTCATGGCTGCAGTCACCATCTGCAGTGATTTTGGAGCCCAGAAAAAGAAAGTCTGACACTGTTTCCACTGTTTCTCCATCTATTTCCCATGTAGTGATGGGACCAGATGCCATGATCTTCATTTTCTGAATGTTGAGCTTTAAGCCAACCTTTTCACTCTCCACTTTCACTTTCATCAAGAGGCTTTTGAGTTCCTCTTCACTTTCTGCCATAAGGGTGGTGTCATCTGCATATCTGAGGTTATTGAGATTTCTCCTGGCAATCTTGATTCCAACTTGTGTTTCTTCCAGTCCAGCATTTCTCATGATGGACTCTGCATAGAAGTTAAATAAACAGGGTGACAATATACAGCCTTGACGTACTCCTTTTCCTATTTGGAACTAGTCTGTTGTTCCATGTCCAGTTCTAACTGTTGCTTCCTGACCTGCATACAGATTTCTCAAGAGGCAGATCAGGTGGTCTGGTATTCCCATCTCTTTCAGAATTTTCCACAGTTTCTTGTGATCTACATAGTCAAAGGCTTTGGCATAGTCAATAAAGCAGAAATAGATGTTTTTCTGGAACTCTCTTGCTTTTTCCATGATCCAGTGGATGTTGGCAATTTGATCTCTGGTTCCTCTGCCTTTTCTAAAACCAGCTTGAACATCAGGAAGTTCACGGTTCACATATTGCTGAAGCCTGGCTTGGAGAATTTTGAGCATTACTTTACTAGCGTGTGAGATGAATGCAATTGTGCGGTAGTTTGAGCATTCTTTGGCATTGCCTTTCTTTGGGATTGGGATGAAAACTGACCTTTTCCAATCTTGTGGCCACTGCTGAGTTTTCCAAATGTGCTGGCATATTGAGTGCAGCACTTTCACAGCATCATCTTTCAGGATTTGGAATAGCTCCACTGGAATTCCATCACCTCCACTGACTTTGTTCGTAGTGATGCCTTCTAAGGCCTACTTGACTTCACATTCCAGGATGTCTGGCTCTAGGTCAGTGATCACACCATCATGATTATCTGGGTCGTGAAGCTCTTTTTTGTACACTTCTTCTGTGTATTCTTGCCACCTCTTCATAATATCTTCTGCTTCTGTTAGTCCATACCATTACTTTACATGCTAGTAAAGTAATGCTCAAAATTCTCCAAGCCAGGCTTCAGCAATGCTGAACCGTGAACTTCCTGATGTTCAAGCTGGTTTTAGAAAAGGCAGAGGAACCAGAGATCAAATTGCCAACATCCACTGGATCATGGAAAAAGCAAGCCAGTTCCAGAAAAACATCTATTTCTGCTTTATTGACTATGCCAAAGCCTTTGACTATGTGGCTCACAATAAACTGTGGAAAATTCTGAAAGAGATGGGAATACCAGACCACCTGACCTGCCTCTTGAGAAATCTGTATGCAGGTCAGGAAGCAACAGTTAGAACTGGACATGGAACAACAGACTAGTTCCAAATAGGAAAAGGAGTACGTCAAGGCTGTATATTGTCACCCTGTTTATTTAACTTCTATGCAGAGTATATCATGAGAAACCCTGGACTGGAAGAAACACAAGCTGGAATCAAGATTGCCAGGAGAAATCTCAATAACCTCAGATATGCAGATGACACCACCCTTATGGCAGAAAGTGAAGAGGAACTCAAAAGCCTCTTGATGAAAGTGAAAGTGGAGAGTGAAAAGGTTGGCTTAAAGCTCAACATTCAGAAAATGAAGATCATGGCATCTGGTCCCATCACTTCATGGGAAATAAATGGGGAAACAGTGGAAACAGTGTCAGACTTTCTTTTTCTGGGCTCCAAAATCACTGCAGATGGTGACTGCAGCCATGAAATTAAAAGATGCTTACTCCTTGGAAGAAAAGTTATGACCAACCTAGATAGCATATTCAAAAGCAGGGACATTACTTTGCCAACAAAGGTCCATCTAGTCAAGGCTATGGTTTTTCCTGTGGTCATGTATGGATGTGAGAGTTGGACTGTGAAGAAGGCTGAGCGCCGAAGAATTGATGCTTTTGAACTGTGGTGTTGGAGAAGACTCTTGAGAGTCCCTTGGACTGCAAGGAGATCCAATCAGTCCATTCTGAAGGGGATCAGCCCTGGGATTTCTTTGGAAGGAATGATGCTAAAGCTGAAACTCCAGTACTTTGACCACTTCATGGGAAGAGTTGACTCATTGGAAAAGACTCTGATGCTGGGAGGGATTGGGGGCAGGAGGAGAAGGAGACGACAGAGGATGAGATGGCTGGATGACATCACTGACTCGATGGACGTGAGTCTGAGTGAACTCCAGGAGTTGGTGATGAACAGGACAGGGAGGCCTGGTGTGCTGCGATTCATGGGGTCGCAAAGAGTCGGACATGACTTATCGACTGAACTGAACTGAACAAACATTTCAAAATATGTTAAATATCATTAATCATAAATTTGAATATTAAAGAAGTGAAGCATAATTTGCTCATGAAAAGCTACCACAGTTTCAAACTAAATTAATATTGCAAGGACATGTGAAGATGGACACTCTCTGCCTGATTATTAGCAATGCTTTTGGAATACAGTTTGGCAATACATACAAACAGCTTTGACAAGGCTGGTACATTTTGACCTAGTAATTTTACTTGTAGGAATCTATTTGGAGGACATACCAGAAATGAGGTCAAAGATGAATATTCACAGATGTTTAGATATTCATCTCAGAGTTATTAATAGCAAGTTTTTGAAAACAGAAATCTAAATGGCTATTTGTAAAAGAATGCTTACATTTGTATAGTGCATTCTTAAAGTGAAATTGCACAGCTATTAAAAATAGTATTTTAAAAAATAATTATAATGATTATATAATAATTATATAATATTATATTATATTATTATATAATGCTTGCTCATAAGTAAAATATAGCATTGTGTAAGCTGTGTAATACCAACTTTATGCAGCTATATTCATTTACACTTATGTATGTATGTCATTGGAAAAAAAGACTGAGAAACAATCACACCAAAATGTTATAATAGCAATTTGAAAGGCTTTGGGTGATATTATTTTCTTTTTTTTTTAGTGTGTTCTATATTTTTTACAATAAGCAACTGTTACTTTTAAAATCCGAAAGTAAAAGTATTATTTAAAGTCACAATTATGCAGTTTGCCCCAGTAACTTCTCTTCTTCAATATATCCTAAAAAACAGAAATCAGAGAAAGATAGATACTGGTACATGATGTTATAGAACTATTATTTGTAATTTCAAAAGATAGAAAAACAGGTGTTCAGTAGTTGGGGAAAAGTTAAAAAGCTAGTCTAGCTGTTTATCCTTATAATGGGGCACTGTTGGAGAAGGAAATGGCAACCCACTCCAGTGTTCTTGCCTGGAGAATCCCAGGAACGGGGAGCCTGGTGGGCTGACGTCTATGGGGTCGCACGGAGTCGGACATGACTGAAGCGACGTAGCAGCAGTAGCAGCAGTGAGGGCAATACAGATGCTTTTAAAGAATTTTAATGACATGAAAATATTTTTGCTATACAGGTTATTAAAAAAGAATAGAAAATATTATATACATGTGATGTCACATGTTTAAAATGAATTTTAAAAACTGAAATATATATACACATAAATGCTAATAATCATATTTTTATTATTAGATGACAGATGATTTTTTTCCTTTCTTATACTTTATTATTTTCATATATCAGGTCTATAATGAACACTAATTACTTTATGACCAGAAAAGAAAAAGAAAAAGAAAAAAAAAAAACAGGAAAACTAACAATGGAGAAAGGGTGTGAGAGGAAATAAACTCCTATGTTGGAGAATGCAGCTAGTGACAATTATGTTACAAGATCTCTGAGAAGATTAGATGAGGTCATGGACATGAATGTGACTCGCATAGTGCCTGGCACACAACAGGTGCTCAGTCAATGCAAGTTCACCCCTCCTTCTCCCCATATGCCCACACCTATCTTTCTCATTCTGCACCCTATGTGCCTTTGGCAGCCTGTCTCATCTCTTTTGCTTGAGAAACATTTGTCTCCCCAGTCATTTGTTGGCCCACCTCTTCCTGCCTTGCAAGGAGCTCCAGGCAGCCTTGCAGACCAGAGACAGAGGAACAGGAATAACACCTGCTTCCCTCCACCCTCAGGACCCACACATGAGGTCTCTTCTCAGGGATGACATCTAGCGAGGTCAGGTTTGCATGGAGTCAAGGTGTGAGAGGGGAATTTCCTTGAAAATGGATAGTTTCTTTCTCCTCTTTCTACTCTCCAGTCTAGAACTGGCAGAACACCCAGGTAAAGAAGCTAAGGGGAAAAGGGTATGGTCAAATGGCTCTAAGAAAAGTTCCCATGCCAACCTTTCCTCCCGCTGATAATGGTGTTCCATCAGTAGAGCTAAACAACGGTTCAGTAGTGCTCTTTGCAGGTATCTCACAATACAGATTCCCTCTGGGGGACAAATATGTTAAGTCTCTAATCCCCAAATATGCATACATTTATCAGCTTCCCTTCAGAAGGCATATATATGACAGCCCCCGCATATGGCAGTTGAGCAGGGAACTACTAAAGACAGGCAGGGAGCAGGTAACTACTAAAGACCCTGGGGATAGGGGTCTGGAAACTTGCCATCAGCAAACCCATAATAAATTTCTTACCATGTGCCAGGGACTACTTGGAGAAGGCAATGGCATCCCACTCCAGTACTCTTGCCTGGAAAATCCCATGAATGGAGGAGCCTGGAAGGCTACAGTCCCTGGGGTCGCTGAGAGTCGGACACGATTGAGCGACTTCACTTTCACTTTTCCCTTTCATGCATTGGAGAAGGAAATGGCAACCCACTCCAGTGTTCTTGCCTGGACAATCCCAGGGACGGGAGAGCCTGGTGGGCTGCCGTCTCTGGGGTCGCACAGAGTCAGACACGACTGAAGCGACTTAGCAAGCAGGCAGGCCAGGGACTACTATATCCTAGAAAATACACACTGACAAAGGCAAAGGTCTGGTCTTCAAATCTCTTACTCTAAAAATGAAGAACTAATGAGACAAACTTGTGGAATATCAGCAAAAACACATGGTCAGAATTGAACTGCGCAACTGACAGGACCCTCAGAGCTCTCAAGGTCGACCGTCTAATTGGTTACTGAGTGACTAGAGGTTGAGAGCATAAGTGATACAGGGCTCAGAGTGGGTTGAGTAAGCTGGAAGGACGTGTATAGCACTGGAAGGGAGGAGAGACTGGGCCTTCAGGACAAGAAGGCCCAGAGCTGGGACGCTCTTGAGAGGAGGGGCTGTGAGCAGACTGTCGGCCGGAGGTTGGTGAAGAGGAAGAAGGTGCTCAGGGGCATTGGGGTCAATTTTCAGAAGGCCTGGGACACCAGTATTGGTGTCCAGACTTTGTCCTTGGACAGTGAGGGGTGACTTGGAAAGCAGAAGTTTCTACAGATGATTCTAACACTGGACGCAGAGTGTAGGAACTGATAGAAGGTAGAGACAAGGCGGTGAGCCAGAAGACATCCCAGGCCGAAGTGTGAAGACAGGGGTGTGGGTTAGGACTGTGGACATGGGAGGGAGACAAGAAGGACGGGGATGTTCAAGGGAAGGCTGGCAGGCCTTTAGGGCTGAGGGATGGCAGGACAGCCAGTCCACTGCACCCTTTGTAAATGCCACTGCCCCAGGAGGACTCAGAGTCCCCAGCGGCCGGAGAGGAAGCACATTTTTGACCAGGGTTTCCAGGAGTTGTGTGGCTAGCCATAGACTGGTACCCAGGGCAGGGATGGAGTCAAGGAGAGGGGTGGCCTCTTCTATTCTCTGGGACAACAATACTCTTCAGCCAGCCATTTTCTATGGTTGAAACGAGGGCCTTTCTCCTGCCAGTCCCTCACCCATAGGAAATCCGAGTTCCTCAGAAGTCCGCAGCTGTGACTACAGTCTGTTCAATATCCAAGGGCATATTTAACTCAGCCCCCCCGGGGCCTCTCAGGAGATGACCACAGCAGCCAAGCACTGCTCATTCAACCAGTCAACATGGTTCATGAGCACCCACTCCGTGCCAGGCAGGTGCTGAACGCTGAAGATACGGAGGTGAGTGAGACAGGCTATAACTGCAAGGCAGCCAGACACCTGCCAGTCAAGGTCTGTGCCAGGTGTCACATAAGCAGAAGATGGGGCTGGAACAGTCAATGGGAAGTTTAAGAAAAGGCTCCATCATGGAGTAGGTGATGTTGAATAGATTCTTGAAGGAAGGGGAAGGGCTTGTCAGGTGGACATAGGTAGGAGAAAAGTGGATCACATTCCAGGAGATGCCCACGTGCACAGACCGGAAGCAGCCAGGACAGTATATCTGGGGAACTGCCAGTCATGGGTCAGCTGCAGGCCGCAGTGAAAGTATAAGGGATTGGAGAGAGGAACAAGGTTCAGGAATAGAGAATAGCCACAGGCATCCCAACAAGTACATCAGGGTTATTCTGTAGATCCAGGGAAGCCACTGGAGCACAGATGTGGCCACTTGTTCTTGGACCTGCCTCTGGGAGATTTTTTTTTCCTCCAGCTGAGCTCTGGAGTCCAGGGAAGGCCCAGGTAGCTGAGGGACAAAACCCTCTCTGTATAACTCCTGTCCTGCCAGGCAGACTCCCACTGCAGACTTTGCACTGTCTGCTTTCCACTTAGAATGTTCTTCTTCCAGTGAAGTGACTTGGAAAACAGAAGTTTCCAAGAAAACATGATGCCAACACTAGCAGGAGAGGGTAGGAACCTGATAGGAGGTGGAGACAAGGTGATGAGTCAGAAGACATCCCAGGCCAAAGTGTGAAGACAGGGATGTGGATTAGAACTGTGTGTGTGGGAGGGAGAAGAGGGCAGGAACCCTTCAAGGGAAGACAGGGAGGGCCCCTCACCTATTATTGATTTCCCCACCCCCTCTACTCTTTTACAGCACTCCTCATCGCTCCCACAATATACTTATTTATCACATCAATTTTGTTGTTGTTGTCTGTTTGCTAGAATACAAGCTCCAGGAGGCAAAGATCTTCACTTACTTCGTTCCCAGGTTTATCCCAGTACAGTGCCTAGAACAGTGCCTGCGCACGCTCCTGCTCCATAACTGTATGTGGAATCAGTGAACGAGAGGACGAAGGCAGAAACTATGCAACCCCAGTGCGCAACACAGAACTTGGCAGTAAGAACAGCTGTGATGATTAGGAGAAAGATGTAAGGAAGGAAGGAGCCAAGAAGTGAGTGCACCCGGGTCTCCAAGGCAAACCCCAAGGCGGGGTTTGCACCCCAGCGTGGCGCCGACCCCCACGCCGGCCCAGCGGGGCACTTGGCAGGGCCTGAGGAGAACGTGCCACTCGGAGAATCAAGGCTTCCTTGGCGGGGCCGCCCTGCCAGGCTGCCCAGTCTTGCGTCCCGGAAAAGCCCCTCCACCCCCGACATGCTGGCCCAGCGGCTCCAAGCTCAGGCACAATGGCTCGCAGGAAAGCCGCGGCTGCAGAAGCCTGGGCGGGGCTTTCAAGGAAGGGGGCCTCGCCTCCGGGCCTCCTCCTGATCCCGCCCAGAGAAGGAGAATGAACTTGGGGCGCCCACATCGCCTCCTCAGCAGCTGGGAACACCCCTCCGCAGGTTTCTCCCGGACCCCAGGGACCTCTTACACAGGGCCCCAAGCCCTGGAAATAGCTCCGTGTTCCAGTCCGGTCCCCTTTTGTAACTTTAGAATTACATGATTTTAATTTAGATAAATTGAAATGTTCATAAATTAAACAGAAATGTAAGAAGACACTTGGGGCGTGAATACTAGGGCACTCAGCTCTATCTGAAATGATATTCTTTACAGCATAAAATGATTGGATGCAAAGGTGAAAAAAAATATTAGCTTAATATGGGAGCTGCTTATATAATACTTTTCACTTTTCTGTGACTTTAAAATATCTCAAGATTCAAAGTAAACATAAAGAAGAGCAACAAGATCCATATTTTCCTTTCCCTGATGACTCCTTGGAGGTTTGCTGAATTAATGAATGTCCTGGGTTCCAGTCTTGGCAAGGCTGTTTCACCAATTGGGAGATCAAGGTCACGCCCCCCACCCCCATCTCGGATGGCCCCACCTCAGAGAGTTTCGTGGGTAGAAGAGATTTGTGAGGGGCTGAAGGTATAGGAAGGGTGGAGGGTGGGAGGTCTCCCAAGTCTCCCCACACAGGGAACTGTCCTGTTGTTCCCACAGAAAGGGCAGGCTTACTTTCTTGGCTTCTTGCGTGTTTTATTTTCTGCCTCTGAGCTAGAGGTCAATTGTTGCCACATGAATTAGAGGACAGAGGAGTTGGCTGAACAGAAAATGCCACCTCAGAGGCGGACTCTGCCAGGAGGGGTCCAGCCAGAGTCACCTGGTAACTCAGGTCTGTTTCTGTTGCTGGAATCTCTGAGTGGGGATTTATGAGGGTGCTCATGGACTTCTAGGACACACTGAATCCAGCACCCCTAAATAGCACCCTCCAGGCCCCAAGAAAACACATGAAAAAATTTCAGATTCCTGTTTATCCACCATCCAATGAAAGTGCAAACCATAGGCTTTTTCCTGCTTTTGTGAGGGAGAAATCTTTTCTTTCTTTTTTTTTTTAATCATGTTCTGAGTGTCTCATAGGATCTCATAAGGTTGGTGTAGACTTAATCCCATCTGTCTTTTTTTTTTTTTTTTTACAAATTTATTTATCTTTAACTGAAGGACAATTGCTTTACAGTATTGTATTGTTTTTTGCCATACAGCAACATGAATCAGCCATAGTCAACCCCATCTCTTGAATCTCCGTGAGGTCAATGCCTCTCTGGTGGTGTCTTTGTCAGTTTCGGCTGCTGTAGCACAATACCATAGAGAGTGTGGCTTAAACAGCAGAAGTGGATCTCTCATAGTTCTGGAGGCTGGGAAGTCTAAGACCAAGGTGCTGGCTGATTCACTTCCTGATGCAGGCCCACTTTCTGGCTTGTGAATAGCCACTTTCTTGCTTCATGGCAGACAGAAGAAGCTCTGGTATCCCCATCTATAACAGCACTAAAAATGTCACTAATAATGGCACTAATCCTATTGTGGGGGCTCTGCCATCATGATTGTTCTAAACCTAATTACCTCCCAAAGGCCTTACCTCCTAATACCATCATATTGGAAATTAGGGCATCCACATATGAATTTGGGGGGACATAAACATTCAGGGAGGCCTGGCGTGCTGCAATTCATGGGGTCTCAAAGAGTCGGACACGACTGAGTGACTGATCTGATCCGATCTGGAACATTCAGTCCATAACAGATGGGAAGTGACTTGATAGCCAACCCTCATGGGGACATAAAAACCTCATCTGACTGATGCATATGTAGCCTTCCTTCAAACTTCCCCAGTGGCTGGACACTCACTACCTCCATCCACCAGACAAAATTCTGCTCTCTGGGGTGTACGAAATCTGGCCTTTATCCACAAAGCATCCATTCCCATATTTATAGACCCAGTCTTACTTTCTGTAGGCTAAATGCCCTGGTTCCTCCTCCCATACAGTCTCCTATTCTCTGATCGACCAGATCTGTGCAATGTGAATGATGCTCCCAGAGTACTCTGAAATTCCAAAAGATTGTTAAGTGATCAATCCAGATCAGATCAGATCAGTCGCTCAGTCGTGTCCGACTCTTTGCGACCCCATGAACCGCAGCACGCCAGGCCTCCCTGTCCATCACCAGCTCCCAGAGGTCACCCAGACTCACACCCATCAAGTCAGTGATGCCATCCAGCCATCTCATCCTCTGTCGTCCCCTTCTCCTCCTGCCCCCAATCCCTCCCAGCATCAGAGTCTTCTCCAATGAGTCAACTCTTCGCATGAGGTGGCCAAAATACTGGAGTTTCAGCTTTAGCATCATTCCTTCTAAAGAAATTCCAGGATTGATCTCCTTCAGAATGGACTGGTTGAATCTTCTTGCAGTCCAAGGGACTCTCAAGAGTCTTCTCCAACACCACAGTTCAAAAGCATCAATTCTTCGGCGCTCAGCCTTCTTCACAGTCCAGCTCTCACATCCATACACGACCACAGGAAAGACCATAGCCTTGACTAGGTGAACCTTTGTTGGTAAAGTAATGTCTCTGCTTTTGAATACGCCATCCAGGTTGGTCATAACTTTCCTTCCAAGGAGTAAGCATCTTTTAATTTCAATTAAATTGAAATTAGTGATCAGTCCACTAGCTATGAAAATGATGGCTTAAGATAAACCGAGCTATAAAATCACTCAGAGCTATTTATTTCCTGGTCAGCTGGGTTGGTTAAAGATGGAGTGACCTCCTAGAATTATTTAATTTGCAACCCACATTGGGCTCGGAAATTTCAGGACTTATTTACAGGAGTATTCATCAAATTACTCTCCATGAAAGTTGTCAGGTTTCAACTCCTCAGGACAACAGAAGGCTAAGGAATCCGCCCCAATTAATTAAAAAAAAAAAAAAGGACAATTTAGTATGATCAGAATCCTTGAAATACATGTTCCATTTATGTTCATATAGCCCTTTGTATGGCCTTATTTTAGGGGTTGGGCACAGAATTCAGCTGACGTGATTGCTGTGAACTGGAGGTATTGGCCAGTACTCTTGATCTCCAGGGAACTGGGCCAGAGAAGAGAGTTGCATGGGGGCTAAGGGGAAGCAGGGAGCATGGGGGAGACTCCAAAGGAAAAGGAAAAATGAGTGCTGGGGGCCTTAACTTTCTTCCTGAGACACATCATCCCTCTGGCCTCACTTAGAGTTTAGTCCAGCTCCCTCCTGGCACCTAACTGTTTCTCCTTCCCTGACCACTCTATCTTCAGAGATTTCCTTCAGAAGATTGTGGATAAGTGAATGAGGGCCTGAGTCAGGAGCCATGGTTTTTAATATGGGTTGACTCCTGACTCAGTTTGAAGATAATTACGCTGGGTTGGGCACAGTGCAGTTCCGTGGGCCAGCCAGGCATCATACCTGTCAGGAAGCCCTAGAGACACAGAACAACAGGGAAGGGACTTAAAGACCCAAACAGCTACTCATTAAAATAGGGTACTAGGCTCTGGGCACCTAACTTACCAAATGCCTCTAGGGCATGAGACATTTCTTGAAAATGCCTGTGTGGTTTCTTTCTGGGCTTGATGAGGCTTGAGGAGGTCCATATATAACACCCATGTATTCCCCATCCAAGTTCTGAAATACAGACTCAGCAGATGGAGGGGGGAATGTCAGCTCCATTACCTTCCCCCCTTCCAAGTTCTTCTCTCTATTCACACAGTTCCTCTGTGTTGGGAGGGCTGATAGGTGGGGACCAAGCCAGGAGGATACAGGAAACTAGTCATTTATTTCTAAGGAAAGAGGGTTGAGATGCAGGATAAAATATTTGGGTTAAGAACTGGCTGATAGAAGTTGGAAAGGAGTTGAGGGAGGCCAAAAAGTCTCCTGAGCAGAACAGGGTCAGAGCATTCGATTTAATTCCGCCGCATTTTGTGAGCATCCACTTTTAACAGGCACCATGCTTGGGTCTGGGACAGACAAGAGGTTCAAGGTCCTGCCTCCTACGTTCCCCACTACCATACTATGCTGTGTGTTGGAATGCAGACATGAACAAGGTGCAGAAACGGAGGAAGGAGGAACATTTCTGCAGGGGAACAGTCTAAAGAAGGTGAGCAAATAAAGGGTGGTCCTGATCAATGGAAAACCATGGGAACAAACAAACAAAAAGCTCATACAGCATAAATGACATCCTATTCCAGAGGCAGGAGGCTACACTAGTTGCTGCTGCTGCTGCTGCTAAGTCGCTTCAGTCGTGTCTGACTCTGTGCGACCCCGACTGGAGCCTACCAGGCTCCTCCGTCCATGGGATTTTCCAGGCAAAAGTACTGGGGTGGGGTGCCATTGCCTTCCCCGACACTAGTTAGAGCACCCCTTAAAACTCTAAATGAATCACAGGCATGTTTATTCTGGGAGGAATAATCTACCAGGGAGAAAAAAACAGTCCTAGAAAAGTCCCAAGTTGGCTACTTTGCCTGACCTGCACCTCTGCCCCTGTCACAACTGCCTTCTGCTGGACCAGACCCTGCTCGAGTGCACACTGCCACTAGCATTCTAAGATAACCTTCTCCCCAAGGGTCCTTGCAAAAGCTTTGGCCCTTATGTCCACCTCCAAGAAGTCACGGTAGTTTTCCCAACCCCTTTGCAAAACTGTTTCACAAACATGATCTTGAAACCAAATGGCAGGTCAGGTTTAGAGAAATTCTGGTGTATTGATCTTCCCTGTGAGGATTAGAATTATCTGCCCTTTGGGGCAACAAGTGCTTTCACCCTTGAGAAGGGACTGTCCTTTGTAGTAGCTTTCCTTCATCACAACAGTCCCACCTGCCTGACAGCACATCTGACCAGAGCTCCCAGGTCCTGACAGCTGCTCGGAGCTACCACGGCCAACATCATTCCCAGGCAGACCAAGGTGCTGGCTTGTGTACCCAGAACATGATTCTGCTCAGCTCTGCAAAGACATTACCTTTACCAGCACTCACAGGCCAATTACGGTCCATCTTGATTTAATAAGACATTAATGCCAAACAATGACAAAGGATTAACTTAAGCAAATAGAGAAGCCCACAAGCTCGAATGCTCCATGTGTCAGATTGGTTTGCCTCCTCTGGGGCCAGGGCTGGGTCCCAGAGGCCACAGGGTAGGTTAAGGGAGTTGACTCTTTTAAGGATGACTTCTGAGGGGAGGTGTTCCAGGGAGAGAAAAAGAAGGGATTGTTTGCAGGGCTGGAGCAGCAACTGCAGCTTTTATGCACCCAGGGATTTGTCTGCTAGAATAAGTCTGAAGTTGGCCATGAGGCGGTTTCAGCCAGGGGCATGTGGAGCAGGGCCAGAGGCCTGACATCTGTGAGGAGAAATGTTTCCTGGTCTTTAGGCAGAAAGATACACCAGAGAATGTCAAGCAAATGAATATGATCTTATGGCTGCATTGTAAACTCTTGACAGGGAGTAAAAGGTGCTAACCTCTCCTTGCATCTTCTACACTACTTAGAGTATTCAGCTCTTAGAAGCCGCTCAGTGAAACAGTATTTGTTAAACAAATGAATGAATCTGTTTCCTCCCTACTAGAAATTCCCCATCTGGAAAGGGAAGCAAGTTTTGGGTGAGTCACAAATATTCCAATTGTTGTATCAAAGACCCTCCATTTCCATATTGTCTCTAGTTCTAGGAATTTGCTGAGAAACATAAGCACAGCAAGGCTTTGCTTTATAAAGAGACAATGCTCCCGAAAAGTTGAGTGCTAAATCAGATTTTTGGAAAACAATAAGTAGTTTAAATGCACAGTGGGAATTGGCTATTTTAGGAATGTTGTGAATTTGTATAGAAAGTAATGTTAAATTATCTTAAGGTCAAATCAAGCTGAGCCACAGAAATCAGGCACACACATGGACCCACTCTCACTACACCCTCCCACATCTTTCTTTATTTGTTCCTAAGGGACCAATCTTAAATAAAAATTATATTACATTATTCACAAAGAAAATTCAGTGGGACTATTGCTCTTTAAAGTACAAACAAGTGATAGGAATTCTCCTTATCTTCCAGGATTATGGCCACTGATTCCCAGTAGGGGAAGAGGGGAAAATAGGCTGGCACATCACCGGTCACCAATTGGCTGATTAGCTTCTGGGAAGCCAGTGAGTCACACTTGACCCCTGTAGGCAAGTCATATGTACTCCTCATCAAAGACCATGAATCTGCTCCCAGAAGGAGCGGGTGGGACCCTTGCAGGCCTCTGGACAGATGCAGCCTGGATTGTGGGAATGGAATAGGAAATGAACAGGCATAGAGGGGACCAATCTCAAACCCCAAATAAGCTCCTTTAATTGGTTTTTGTGGTCTCAGCTGCAGAAAGTGGAGGCACTAAGGGTTCTTTCAGTGGGGTACAGTACAGGGCTGGGATGGGGTTCTCGCCAGCACCAAGATCTCTTCCTCTAGAGGTGAGGGAAGTGCTGGGGGGCTCGGTGAGTGTGATAAATTAAATTATTCTTCCCTGAAGGAGGATTTTTAAGTAATGCTGAGCCATCCCACGTGCTTTAGACAAAGAAATGTGAGCAGAAATGACCTGGGTCATTTCCAGGCAAAGGCTGTAAGAGTCAGCATCCATGGTCACCATAGAGTTCCCAGTAGTGACGATGGTATCAGCCTGGATCCCAGAGGGACCATGACACAGAGAAGAGCCCCAGTCAACCTGTGCTAAATTCACAGAATGAGCAAGAAATAAACATCTGATGTCTTAAACCACTGAGGTTTAATAAACCACTGTTTATTATCACAGAGTAACCTTGCCTATACAGATAGGTGTGTATGTAGATACAGATGGGATGAGCATGAACCCCATGAGAAGATTCCATAGAACCCAGGGACACGAGTAACCAGGCCAGCCCCTCAGGGAGGTGGGGATGGAAGATGGAAGATGAGTGTCCATCTCCCAAGTTACTCCTGAGTCCTGAGGAGCCAGGCCTCAGGGATATGAGGGCAGGCTTGTCTCATTTCTGAGAGATTAAGATAACGTTCAATGGAACCTTGTTAATAGTTCTCCCCAAGTGAACAGAATTTTCCTTTCTGCACTCTGACCTTTCCCAGCTGTCCAGCCCTATCTGTGGATTAAGCATGAACTAATACCCAGTCCCGTGGTTCTGTCTCTCAAAACAAACTGTGTTCCAGATGCTGATCACGTGAAGCCCTGCTGGGAAGAGGAGCCTAACTTGCAAGAAATATGTAGGAGCAAGACATTGCAGAACTGAATGATAAACTCTGCAGTCCTTGTTTTGGTTTTGAGTGTGGCAAAATATACATTATGTAAAATGTACTATCTTTACCATTTTTAAGTGTCTGGTTTGGTGGCATGAAGTTCATTCAGGTTTTTGTGTGACCATCAGCATCATCATGATCACACCATCATTTCCGGAACTCTTTTCATTTTGCATAACGGAACCTCTGAACCCAATAAACTCCCCATCTCCCTCCTTCTACCACTGGCAACCACCATTCTACTTTATCTCTCTGTGGTTTTGACTACTCTAGGTATCCGCCATCTCTGTGCCTCAGGTTGAAGAACAGTGGTCTTCATATCTCTTTAACTACAAATTCCAATCAGTTAAATAAGTTGGCATACACACCACCAATGTGTTACATCATTCATTTATACTAATACATTTGTATCACTCTACTAACGCATTAGGTATATTTTTAAACATATAGAAAGCAGTAGAACTTTAAGTTCTTCTTTCTAAGAAAATATTTTACATTGAAAAAAATTCAGACTGACAGAAAAATTGCAAAAATAGTACAGAGAGTTCCCATATTCCCTTCTCTCAGTTTCTCCTAATGCTACTATTTCCCACAATTGCAGGAGCTATCAAAACTAAGATAGCAACAGGGGTACAATACCCACAGTTGAACTACAGACTTTATTTGGATTTTCACTAGCTTTTTGCACTAAAATGCTTTTTCTCTCCTGGGATCTAGTCCAGGACCTCACATTGCATTTACTCATCCTGATTCCTTCATCTCCTGGTCCCGTCTGTGACAGTTTCTGTCTTTCTTTGTCTTCCATGACAGGGACATTTTGTAGAATTTCCCACAATTTGAGTTTGTGTGAGATCTTTTGATGTCTAGATGAGTCATACATTTTTGGTAGAGACACCAATATGCCCTTTTCCACGTAAACTATCAAGGGGCTCTGTCAGATCCATACATCTTATTCCTGGTAATGTTCACATTGATCTGTTACTTAGGTGGGGTTGTCCCCCTGTCAAGCTATGATTTTTCCCTCTGTAAATGATGAATATCTTGGGAGAGACACTCTGAAGAGAAGTGAAGTCGCTCAGTTGTGTCTGACTCTTTGTGACCCCGTGGACTGTAGCCTACCAGGCCCCTCAATCCACGGAATTCTCCAGACAAGAATACTGGAGTGGGTTGCCGTTTCCTTCTCCAGAGGATCTACTCGACCCAGGGATCAAACCTGGGTCTCCTGCATTACAGGCAGACGCTTTATGCAAATATCCACTTTCTCTTGGAACTCTTGCCCACTGATGTTAGCATCTGTGTGGATCCTACCTGCAGTAGTTATTACTGTGACGTTCTAATGGTGACTTTTCTCTTTCCTTCATTCTTTCTACATTTATTATTTGGCAATCTTCCAAAAGGAGGGGCTATCTTTTCATTTCCATTTATTTATATTTGATTATTTCAATCAGAGAAAATTCATGCCTAGTATGTGGTGATAATCTAGCATTATTTATTTATTTATTTAATTTATTTAATTTCCCAAATTGCTCAGCTCTGGCTACTGGTAGTTCCTCAGGCACAACCTGAAGTTCCTACGTGCTCCACTCTTAAAAAGCAAAACCAAAAACAGACATGCTCCCAGCATTTGGAAAGTATTTCCTTGCTCTCTGACTCCACAAGATGCTTCAGACTCATCTTGCATTTTCCCTGCCCCAGGCCTGGAGTCAACCATTTCTTCAAAGAGGCCTGACTCCTTTGACTGGAGAATGGGCATCAGGTATGTTCCCTGCTGCTAGAGCATCCTCACTTTGAGGCCCTCTCATCTGAGAGACTGGAAATAAATGTATATATATTAATATAGGGATACACATTGCCCTCTGTTTTTTCCGTATCTATTTGTACATGTATTTAAAAAACACGAGTGCCCACCAACAAATGAATGGATCAACAAGATGTGATACAAACAGATAATGGAACATGATTCAGCCTTGAAATGAAATTCTGATAAATGCTACAACAAGGATGAACTTAAAAAGCAATATGCTGAGTGAAATAAATAAGACCCAGAAGAAGAAATACTGTATGATTCCACTAACGGGAGGCACCTAGAACAGTCTTATCCATATAATCGAGATTAACAGGGACTGGAGGGAGTGGGGAATGGAGAATTATTTCATGTTACAGCGTTTCTGTTTGGGATGAAGAAAAAGTTCTGGAAATGGATAGTGGTTATGGTTGCGCGACATTATAAATGTAGTTAATGTCACTGAATCTTACACTTAAAAATGATAAAAATGGTAAATGTTATGTTATATGTATTATGCCACAAAAACATACAAGCGTTTGTGCTGATACCTCTGAATCCAGCCCCACACCACAGAGTTCCTTTGGGCCTTCCCCTGCTTTGTTTGTAACTTCTCTGACAGCGAGAGCACAGGCCTTCCTTATCTATCATGCGTTTACTTACTTGTTCGACCCAAGTATATCCATTTTCAGAATTGCTCATGCAGACCCCTGTGAGAACAAATTTGCTAACCATATTACTTTGTGTATTTTATTTTTTCTTCAGACTCATGATAGCCAAAGTACTATTTCCCAAAATTATGCAGGTTAGTTCTTTTCTTCTCCACTCCCTTCAGTGTGCTGATGTCATTCATCTGTAATATTGTTAGATCACTTGTTACAATTTGTATTTCCTTTTGAGTTCGCCCCACATCCTGGTTGGTTCTTTTCTTAATTTAGATGCTGTAAAATTCACTTTTTATAACATTCTCTGCTGTGGGTTTTGAAAAATGCATAGAGCAGTGTATCCATTACCACAAACGCATGATCCAGAGCAATCCCATCACCTCCAAATTCTCTCATCAACTTCTGCCATCAACTCCTCCCAACCTCTGGAAGCCACTGATTTATTCTCTGCCCCTGTTATTTCCTGACCCAGGATTTCCCTGGTGGCTCAGATGGAAAAGCGTCTGCCTACAATGTGGGAGATCTAGGTTTGATCTCTGGGTCAGGAAGATCCTCTGGAGAAGGAAATTGCAACCCACTCCAGTACTCTTGCCTGGAAAATCCCATGGACAGAGGAGTGTGGTAGACTAGAGTCCATGGGGTCGCAAAGAGTCGGACACGACTAAGTGACTTCCACTTCACTTTCTGTCATTTTGCCTTTTCTGGAATGTCATGTAAACAGAATCAGACCATATGGAGCCTCTTGGTTCTGGCTTCTTTCATTTATAAAATACATTTAAGATTCATCCATATTATTGTTTGAATCAATACTTTGTTCTTTTTATAGTTTGTTCATTCACCAGGACATCTGGGTTTTTCCAGTTTGGGGAAATTATGAATAAAGCTGCTATGAGTATCCACAGACAGATTTTTTTATGTGATAAGTTTTTGTTTCTCTTGAGTAAATACCCAGGAGAAGGATATTTTCATCATATATGTTTAACTTTATAAGAGACTGCCAAACTGTCTTTCAAAGTGGTTGTGTCCTTTGCATTCCCACTAGAAAAATACTTGAGGGTTTCAATTGTTCCAAGGTCTCCCCAGTACTTAGCATGAATCAGGGTTTATGGGTGTTTACATGTTCTGTTTTTGTCTTGTTTTAGTCTAATGTGTGGTGGTATCTCATAATGGTTTTAATTTAATGGTGTTGAATTGAATTTCAGCAGTGAGGATTATGGAGCCAGGCAGAGACCAGCCCATTGCATTCTGAACCTCAGTTTCTGGGGTCCCTATTCAAAGTCTTTCAGGTAAACAGGGAAACAGCAACACACCTGATAAACAGTCCTATGTCTTTATCAATCCCTGTCTGATTTTCGCAACTAACTCCCATCTGTACCATGCTTATGCATTTCATACTCATGACCTATAATCTTCATAACCACCCTTCAAGGTAACTAGCCACTAGGATTGCCTCCACTTTACACATGAGAAAACTGGCTTGGAGAGGCCAAGTCACTTGGCTGAGATGACCAGGACTCAGGTCTGGATCAGCTCCTTCTAGTTCTTGGGCTTTTGCCACTAAATGTGCAGGATGCGGTGCCACTGTTTTCACAGTTCAGTTAATCTTGACTTTATTTTCACAGACAAATACAACCACATAGTCTATTAATATAAATATATACTGGGTCTCTACTACAGGTAGGCAAGCCACTCCTAGGTTAGATGGGGGTTCAAACATTAATAAGATGTAGTTTTGGCTCTGATGGACCTACCTAAACACATACAAATTTGATGACTCTCAAATTTAAGTCTTTGGCCTGGACCACTTCCCCAAACTGCACTCACATATCCAACTGCCTACCTGACATCCCCACCTGGATGTCTAATAGATGGAAGCCAAACTCCTCCTCTTTCTCAACTCTTACCAGCCCTTCATGTCTTTCCCCTCACTTCATGATGACCCCACTTTTCCAGTTGCCCAGTCCTAAAGCTTTGGAGTCATCCTCAACTTCATTCTTCTTCTTCTTCTTTTCTTTTTTTTAAAAAAAAAGAAAAAGAAAAACAAATCCATGTTCATCCTTGAGATCTGAGGGCTTTACTTGAACTTCTCCAGCAGCTGACCTTGTCTCAGCAGCTACAACACCACTCCTTTGCTCCAAATGGCTGTCTTCTCTCCTTTTGCTCTCTACAGTCTCTCCTGGGCACAAAGGACCTTGTTAAAATGGAGTCAGATATAGCCACTCCCCCTCTAAAAAACAAAAGCCAGTGTTCCTACAGTGGCCCCTGGGGCTCTGCACAATGTGGTTCCCTGTGGCCACGCTAACCTCATCTCTTACTGACCTACCCCACTCCACTCCAGTCACACTGGACCCCAATATTCCTACTGGCTTTTCCTGCTTTGGAGGCCTCGTACTTGTGGTTGCCTTTGCCTGGACTATTTCTCCTAATGGCCATGTGGTTCCCTCTGCAACCTCCTCAGGGCTCTTTCGAGCCCATCCGCACTGAGGCCCTTAGCCCTGGCCCCTGTCCTCCACGCACACACATTTTTACTCCTCTTTCCAACTTTGCATTTCTCCAGGGTACATACCACCATCCGACACACATTGTACGTAATGGATGATTTCTTTCCTTCTTTCTTTCTTTGCCTGGTCCTTTCCCACTAGAATATAAGCTATATCTGTTTCGTTCATAATGTATACTTAGGCAGCAGAACAGTGCCTGGCAAATGGTAAGTCTTCAGTAAACAAACACTTGTCAAATGAAGGCAATAACTAATACAAGAAGAAAGAGGCCCGTGTCACACATGAACAGCGGAACAGGTGCTATAGTGTTGCCTCAGAGAAGTGATTCCATCAGAAGGGGTCAGGTGGAGAAGGGAGAATGATAACTATTTGAGGAGTAAAGGACTTATTTTGTAATTCTGCATGCATACCAACATAGCCTGCATTTTCTACTGTCTTCCCAATTCTTTACTTGTTTTGAAGCACTTAAGATTTAGACATGTGGAATTTAAAGTACGACACAAATGAATGAACCTACGGAACAAAAACAGATTCACAGACATAGAGAACTGTCTTGTGGTTGCCAAGAGGGAGGGGCAGTAGGGGAGAGAAATATTGGGTATTTGGGATTAGCAGATGTAAAATATTATACATACGATAGATAAATAACAGAGTCCTACGGTATAGCACAGGGAACTATATTCAGTATTTCGCGATAAGCCATAATAGAAAAGAATATGAAAAAGAATATATATATGTGTAACTGAGTCACTTGGCTATACAGTAGGAAATAACACAACATTGTAAATCAACTGTGCTTCAATAAAATTCTTTAAAAATTAAAAATGACTAGGATTTAGGAATAACAACTTAAAAGCAAAATTACTCTCATCACAGCTGTGTGCTTACACACAAGCAAAAAATGTCTTAAAAAAGCTGATGTCAAACGACCACTGTCTAATGTTCTATCCCCCTTCTCTGCTGCTGCAGGAAACCCCGTGTACCTGGGAGCAAGGTGGGTAGCTGGGTTAGGAGGGCCTCTTTCAGCACCCACAGTGCCTGGGGCCACCCCCAGCCCATGCTAGCCACTCATTGTCTCATCTGTTTCTCTTCCCTTTTCTTGTCCCTGGAGTGCTTTGAGGGCTTTGCCTGTCTTTTTTCCTGTCCACATCTTTCCCTTGCCAAAGAAATTTCAAACAAACTCCAAGAGTGAAATTGGGTACCTTTAATGTAATGCTAAAGCTGAAACTCCAGTACTTTGGCCACATCATGAGAAGAGTTGACTCATTGGAAAAGACTCTGCTGCTGGGAGGGATTGGGGGCAGGAGGAGAAGGGGACGACAGAGGATGAGATGGCTGGATGGCATCACTGACTCAATGGACTTGAGTTTGGGTGAACTCCGGAAGTTGGTGATGGACAGGGAGGCCTGGTGTGCTGCAGTTCATGGGGTTGCAGAGAGTCGGACACGACTGAGCAACTGAACTGAACTGAAGGTGAAACTTCTTTTTATGGCACCCAGAGAATTCAAGAGTGGTGGCTGCAGAGGCCCCGCCTATCAGGCCACAGGGCAGGTGTGAGGCTTAACAGCCTGATTACAGACCATAATGAACCCACTCTACAATGCCCAGCTGGCTCTCAGGTCAGCAGGTGTGAGAGAGGGAAGTTCTCAAACCAGAGGCTTCTCCACACAACAGAGTGGAAACTCTGTCTGTCTTTCAGCCCCCAATCCAGATCCTTCCTCTCTGCCCTCTATGCCATTCTGCTATGCAGAGTGTGACTGCTCATTTCTTTCCTGTCTCCCTCCTTCCCTAACTCAGGCAGGCCCCACCTACATCCCTGCGTCACTCACTCATTCAGTCAGCAAACATGTAGTATTTTCCTACTTGGTGTCCAGTCCATGGCAGAGTCCTGGCAGGCCCACCCCTGGTCCTGTGGAAGGCCTGATCCTCAAGCATCCTGGCCTCATCTGTACATATCTTGGGGCTAGAGCCTTAAAATAAAGCCAGAATTCCTGAAAGTTTTAGGAACCTCCAGTTTGGGGCAAAGAAAAGTTTGGAGTATGGAGAGAATGGGGATTAAAAAGAGAAAGAAAAAGAATGAGATGATCTTGGAGTGGTGACAATGTCTCTAGGGGGAAATGTTTACAAAATATTCTCCAAATAGTAAATTAATACATTTCAGTACTCCTCTATATTTTTCAAAGCCATCCTACCTATTCTCTAATTCTCCTGTCACAATACCCTTGTGAAATAGGCAAGGCAGGGGTAATTATCTCCAATTGATCGATGAGGCATGTGAGACTCAGAGTGGGGAAGAGCCTCACCCGACCTTGTAGAGTGAGTCAGTGGTGAAGCTGAGACCAGCATTGGGGTTTTCTTTCTCTTCCACCAGTGTCAAGGACATTATCCTATTATGATGATGTCATGGGAGGCATGTATATGTCTCCTAATTAGATTCATTTTAACCAGTTAAGTATCATAATCATCTGTGGGGACATGAGGTGTAGCTCTTGCCCTAGCCTGCTTTGATCTATGATTGGTTGGCCAAGACGATGGGCACCATGGTGATAGGTTGGCTGCCAATAATTCACAGACTTCTGAGAAAAATTTTTATTAGGAGTAGTCATTATGGATGTTGGTATGGTTGAGATTCCTAAAATGTTAGTTGGGTGCCTGACGTCATGGTCACATGCCCTTGTTTTTCTCAGTTCACTTCAGTCGCCCAGTTGTGTCAGACCTTTTGTGACCCCATGGCCTGCAGCACTCCAGGCCTCCCTGTCCACCACCAACTCCCAGAGTTTACTCAAATTCATGTCCATTGAGTTGGTAATGCCATCCAACCATCTCATTTCTCTAGAAATAATATAAGGCAGAAGCCTATGTCTCTGCTGTCATGAAAGCTCCTCATCTGATGAAGACAGGGTCCTGAGAGGGCCTCCAGTCTGAAGGAGAGTCAGTCCCCATCTTCCATGAACCATTTATTTGGGAGGAGGGCCATGGTTATGCTGTTAGGGGCCTCCTGGTTTGACTGGTTGTGTTGGCAACCCAACCGGTTCTATAAGTTTCTGAGGGTTTCTGGTTCAGAACCCCTGCCTTCCTCCTTATATAGCTTGGTGCGCAAATTCCCCATCATTGAGGCTTTCCTGGTCAATGCCAGGGAGTGTGAGAGCCCAGGCATGCATTCTTGGAGTGGAGAGGCCCTTTAAAGTAGAAAGAAGCCACTCAGCAGCACCAATTGCTGCCTTGTTGAGAATATGGGTTTAGTGTGACCAGATTTGATAGTTTCCTAAAAGAAACTGGAAGTAAAAATTTTAAGTGAAATCCCTCAATATTTAAATACTGGCTCAGGGACTTTCTCTGGTGGTCCAGTGGCTAAGATTCTGTGCTCCCATTGAAGGATGCCCCGGTTCCATCCCTGGTCAGGGAACTACTATATGCTGCAATAAGATTTTGCATGATGCAACTAAGACCCAGCTCAGCCAAATAAATAAATAAATATTTTAAAATAAAATAAATACTAGCTAAAATTTTTAAAAACACTGTAAAGTTCATTAATGTACATTTTTGTGGGGGTAGATTTGGTTATTTTCTATTTTTCCTAATTTTACTATGTTGAAAAATTCTAAATCCAGGAAAGCAGAGAGAGGAATAAGATGAATACTTCACCGAGACCCACCTATTGCTAGTGTGTAGACCCACCTCTTGCTAGCACTTTACATTTGTTTTATTTTGCTTTCTTTCACTTCACATACATACACACTTTCTAATTTACTAAATGTTTGAGAGTAAATTGCAACCACATGATCCTTCAACCCTAAATACTACAGCAGGAATCTTCTAAGAACAGGATATATTCCTATATAACCATAATATGATCATAATATTATTTCACATGCAAGAAATTAAATATGATATAATATTATCTAATATATGGTCCATATTCAAACTTCCCCAGTTATCATAATATCCTTTATGACTCTTTTTTTTTTAATCCACAATCTAATCCAGACTCACACACACTTTTAGTGTCCTTTATCAACAAGTCCCCTGCCTTCTCTGTTCATGACAGGACAGTGTAGAAGGATCCAAGGTCAGCTGTTTGGAGATTGTCTCTGGGTTTGTCTGATCATGTATCCTTGTGAGTGGAAGGTCAGACATTTTGGGCAAGAATCCTACCTGGATGCCGCTGGATGCCCTTTCCACTATATCACATCAAGAGGCACATAATGTCAGTCTGTCCCATGCTTAGTGATGCCAAACTTGACTGTGTTGTTAGGGTGGTTTTAACCAGGTTTCTCCATGTAAGGTTACCTTTTCCCCTTGTAACTAATAGGTAATCTGTGGAGTAAAATTTTGAGAGTGCCATCTTTGGTTTATTTAGCACTTCTGCAGGTATCTTGGGAATACAAAAAGAGACAATGGTACAGCTGTAATCAGATGCCTGGTCTGAGGCCTGATTCTGAGGATGAACAAGAGTAAGTAAACTCCTTACAGTCTCAAGGCTAGTCAGTGGGTGAATCAGGGTTTGAATCATGGCATTCCTGAGTACTAGGATAGTGTGCTTTAATCCATACAGGCAGAAAGCAGATTAGTGGTTGTAGAGATTGAGAGGAGTGGGGATGGGAAGTGGCTGAATAATGAGAATATTCTGGAATTGGGTAGTGGTGATAGCCACACAACATATGCATGTACTAAAAACCACTGAATTCCACACTTTGAAATGGTTAAAATGGCTATGTAAATTTGTATTTATGTACCCCAGGCATACAAGAATTAAAATTTGTGTTTAGTACTCCTATGTGTAGAGTGGTCCTATGTGTAGAGTACTCCATAAAAGTACTTTTATGTTATGTAAATTTGTCTTCAAAAATGAAAAGAAAAAATCCTGTGCTTTTCTCCATACCGTGTTGACTTCCTGGTCAGAAATAACAGTAAAAATTTATCAGAAATGTGAGCAGATCTGTGGACAGTTGCTAGCCTCATTATTCTTCATTAAGATGAAAACTTGGAAATAACCTAAATATCCAACAATGGGACATCAGTTAAATAAATCGTGGACCTCCATTGAAGGAATGTTATGGATCTATTCCAAATTATGTCTTGAAAGAATTTTTGATGACATAGAAATGTGCTCATGATATAATGTTAAAGGAAAGAGAACAGGATGCAACACTATATATAATTACACACAGTGCACGTGTATGTGCTTAAAAAAGAGGTCTATATGGACATATGCCAAACTCTTAACACTGCATAGCTCTGGGGTTATGGGTTATTTATTTTCTTCTCTATACTTTATTGCATATCCAAGTTTCCTTTAGTAAGCATTTGTTACTTTTATAATTTAAAAAAGTACAGTAAAAGTTATTAAAACAAATTTAGCGCAGTTTTCCCTGTACTCTTTCTGGCTCTGGGCATAGTTCCCAGGACCTCTCCTCTCCCCCGCACCCTGCCCAGATAAATAACAAGCAGATAAATATTTCAAAAGGTCCTGATCTCAGCTGCTGCCCAATTCCAGCAGCAAATTAAAGGGACACTGCCCTGCTCCCAGGCCCAAAGCTGGTTATGGCCCTGAAATGCCCTGTTTTTCTGGCTGGAGGGCCTAGAGTACTCCTCAGGAATCCAGACTTACAAGAGGCAACCACTACCTGGGTGGATACAGAAGGCCCCCTACTCACAGGGGCTGTCCTGCCAACAGGCTAACTAACGCTTGATTGCTATCAGTCACGGACACCTCAGTGTGACTGAACTTGCTAGTTTCCTGAGCATGGGTGGATAAAAAGAGACATGTCCCCAAGAAAAATGACAAAATCCAACTTCAGTTTTTTTAGCTCCTTGGACACTGACTCTGAGTGGTGACGTTCATAAGTATACAAAATTAGCAAGGACTGAGGTCATTTCAAGGGCAGAGACACTCAGCCTTAGCTGCTCACACAAACAACTGGCAAGCTTTTTAAAAAGACCAATGCCCAGCACCACCCCACCCCAAGATTCTGTTATGATCAGTCTCAGGTGGGCCCAATCTTCAGGATTTTCTTAAACTCCACGAAGTCTCCAACCAGGCTTGAGAAGCAAGAGACTTAGGGATCTTCTTCCAATGACTGTTTGCTGTTAAAAATAATTTAAAGAGTGCTGCTAATAAAAGCATTCATAAGCACCTGACAATAAGTGATACCTTCTTTTCTGAGGACTATTTCAAGATGAGGGGGAAAAACCCCAAACATCTGGTTTACACTTGGGCATAATTGGGATTGTAGCCTTAGGGCTCAATCATTCCATTGTTAGGACAAAAGCCATAGGATATGATCAGAGATGCAAAGAAAAATGTATTTGAAATGATGCTATCTGTAACACGAACATTTTGAGACAACATTATCATGTTGTTTCTGATTTGTTGAAACCTGGTACAAGTTGAGGGTTGGTCAAGAAATCAAGCAGACAAGTAATTTTAAACTTAATACTAAATTTTTAGACTTGGCATGAGGATGGGTCTATACCTCTCTGGTCTTTTGTTGTTTAGTCACTAAGTCATGTTCAACTCTTTTGTGACCCCATGGACTCTAGCCCGCCAGGCTCCTCTGTCCATGGGATTTCCCAGGCAAGAATACCGGAGTGGGGAGCCATTTCCTTCTCAAGGGGATCTTCCTGACCCAGGGATTGAACCAACTCTCTCACATTGCAGGTAGATTCTTTACGACTGAGCCACCAGGGAAGCCCCCTCTGTATGTTGCTGCTGCTGCTAAGTCACTTCATGTGTCTGACTCTGTGCAACCCCATAGACGGCAGCCCACCAGGCTCCCCCATCCCTGGGATTCTCCAGGCAAGAACACTGGAGTGGGTTGCCATTTCCTTCTCTGTATGTTAGTTCCTTCTATTTGCAAAGATAGGAGACACATTTAGGCTTTTCAAAAAACCTAGCAGGAAATGACCTCAAATGTACCAAACAGTCAGATCTCAGGAGCCTGAACCATCCATTGGAAAATATTTCATTGTTTAGGATATAACACAGCTGTAGTGACATGGTCATTTAACCATCTCCTTAGCAAGGATGCTGAAGCTCCTTCTGTCAAATTCCATCATGACAGTGATGGGGTCATTCTCTGTTCACTGACTGTATTGACTTTCTCAGCCTTCCAGGGCAGACTTCCAGGAAGGAATCTAATTGGTTCTAACCCTTTTCTAACTCGTTAATTTGACAAATATTTATTAAATACCTACTCTGTACCAGACTCTTTCTAGGCACCAGAGATACAGCAGTAGGCAAAATACACAAAGTCCTTGTGTTCAGGGTGTTTACATTTTAGTGGAGGAAGACAAAAAAACAATTAAACACACATTCCCACAACACATACACATATATACGTATCAAATGTCAGATAGTGCTACGTGCAGAGGCGAATAAAGCACTTAAAGGGAGAGAGAGTGGGAGGTGGTGCCAAGTTTCATAGAGCAGTAAGGGAGAACCTCTCTGACAAGGTGAACTTCAAGGTGAGATCTGAAGACAGCAAGAGAAGAGTTTTCCAGGCAATGGAAAGAGTAGTTACAATACAAAGTTCCTGGACTGGGGAGACAGTGAAGTGTATTTGCAAGGAGTGGAGGGTGGGGACAGGGCTGCAGCAAGGAGGGCAATGGGGTGGCTGCTGCAGGTCTCTGAGTGACCTGGGTCAGGGTTCTGGCTGTGATGGGTACAACGTGGCCAGGTAGAGTTGTCAAGAGTTGCTGATGGATTATAGGTACAGATGAGATAGAAAAACCAAGGATGATTGCAAGTTTTTAACTTGAGTAACTGAAAGAATAAAGTTGCTAGGATAGAAAAATACTCAAGAGAGGGAATGAAGGAATGTCAGAAGTTTGCTTTGGAACATATTTAGTTTGGATGCTATCCAAGTGGATATTTTGGATGGGGATTGAATATATGAGTAGCATTTAGAGGGATGGTCTTCCCTGGTGGCTCAGTTGGTAAAGAATCCACCTGCAATGCAGCAAACCTGGGTTTGATCCCTGGGTTGGGAAGATCCCCTGGAGAAGGGAAAGGCTACCCAGTCCAGTATTCTGGCATGGAGAACTCTATGGACTGTATAGCCCATGGGGTTGCAAAGAGTCGGATGTGACTGAGTGATGTTCACTTTTACTTTAGGGGGAAGGTGTGGACTGAAGTGTATATTTGGGATTATCAGTATATTCATGGTTGATTATGGGACTGAATGAGCTCAGCTAGAGAGCAAATATCAGAGAAGGCAATGGCAAGACACTCCAGTACTCTTGCCTAGAAAATCCCATGGATGGAGGAGCCTGGTGGGCTGCAGTCCACGGGGTTGCTACCAGTCCGTTGCGACTGAGCGACTTCACTTTCACTTTTCACTTTCACACAATGGAGAAGGAAATGGCAACCCACTCCAGTGTTCTTGCCTGAAGAATCCTGGGGACGGGGAAGCCTGGTGGGCTGCCGTCTGTGGGGTCACACAGAGTCGGATACGACTGAAGTGACTTAGCAGCAGCAGCAGCAGAGAGCAAATATAGAGGGTGAAGAGGAAACACTGAGAGCTAAACCCTGGGATCTTTCAACATTCAAAGATCAAGAAAATGAAGCAGATCCTACAAAAGAGATCAAGAAGGAGCAACCAGTGAAGTTGGAGATGAACCAAGACAGAGTGGTTTTAGACATCAAAAGGAGAAATACCTCAGGAAGAATGATCCACTGTGTCACAAGCTGTTGGGAGCTGGAGGAAGATGAGGACTGAGAACTGACCATCCATTGTGCAACACAGTGGCCACTGGCGGGTTCCTCAAGAATGGAAGCATGGGAGCAACAGTCTAACTAGAATGAGTTTAAGAAATAAGGAGTTTATTCCTAAGTATTTTACTCTTTTTTATGTGATTTTAAATGAGGTTATTTTCTGCTTTCTTTCTCTGGTAGTTCATTATTAGTGTATAGAAAAGCAACAGATATCTGTATAGTAATCTTGTTCCTGCATCTTCCCTGATTTCATTTGTTAATTCTAATAGTTTTGTTTTGTTTTGGTGGAGACTTCAGAGCTTTCTGTATAAACTATCATATCATCAGCAAATTATTACAGGTTTCCTTCTTCCCATTTCAGATGCCTTCCATTTCTTTCTTATCTGATTTTTACAGCTAGGACTTCCAATATTATGTTAAATAGAAGTGGCAAGAGTGGGCCCCTCTGTCTTGTTCTTGATTTTGAAGGAAAACCTCTCGGTTTTTCATCATTGAATATGATGTTAGTCACAGGTTTGTCATAAATGGCCTTTATTAGGTTGAGATATGTATTCTCGATACCTGTTTTGATGAGAGGACACGATCTCCTCCTTACAGGAGACAGCAAGTTTAGACAGCTCTTGCAAGGTGTTTTGAAATAAAGTAGAGCAGAAGAATGAGGCCATGGCTGAGCAGGGTTGTGGGCTGGAGGGAAGATTTTAAAGATGGGAGATAGACTTACATGTGTTGTGCATTGCATCTCTGTGGGGCATAAATTCATACTTACAGCTGTGCCAGCCTAGGGTTGCTACACTTATTTCTTGTCCTTTTGCTGCTGCTGCTAAGTTGCTTCAGTTGTGTCCGACTCTGTGCGACCCCATAGACGGCCGCCCACCAGGCTCCCCCGTCCCTGGGATTCTCCAGGCAAGAACACTGGAGTGGGTTGCCATTTCCTTCTCCATCTTGTCCTTTTGGCTGTAGCCAAAAGGAATATCACATGCACCAAGCACGATGACCCCCCTAGATGGGAAACTCTCAGGATGAGTACCTAGGCTTCCCTGCAGTGGGCAGTATTTCTGACCGGTACCTTATATGGTCAGTCTGCAGTGATCTCTTTCTTGAAAGGAAATAGTATACTTTTAAATTAATATACAGAAAACACCCCTTCATTCACAAAACTGAGTGCCTGTTCTTCTGAGGTAATAGGGTCTTTTCTTCACAGCTATATAGTCATATCAGTACTGATCACAATGCCTTCTCATTTTAGTCTTCCAAGTCCCTTCACAGTTATATGCTATTCAAATATCTCAACCTTCATGGCTCAGATGGTAAAGTGTCTGCCTATAATACGGGAGACTCGGGTTCAATCCCTGGGTCGGGAAGATCTCCTGGAGAAGGAAATGGCAACCCACTCCAGTACTCTTGCCTGGAAAATGCCATGGATGGTGGAACTTGGTTGGTAGGCTACAGTCCATGGGGTCACAAAGAGTCCTACACGACTGAGCAACTTCACTTTACTTCACTTCCATGGGGTTGAAAGGTAAATACTATTTCCCTCATTTTACAGTTAAAGCCCAGAAATGTTGACTTGACTGAAGTCATACAGGAAGCTGGTATTAGGGTCCAGGTGCCCTAATTCAAAGCCAATGATCTTGATCTTGCTGGAGTGGCCGGCCTACTCCAAACTCTGGGGTGTGAAAGAAAAAGTCTTGTCTACCTTGAGACCCTGGCAGAGCCTGGGCCTCAGGAACTCTGTGTATGATCCATGCCTGGTAGTATAACGGGTATTGTTGGAGGTCAAGTCCGTCATCATCAGGAAGCTTCAACCCAGGCAGAAGATCCTACCCAGGACCTGAAGAGCCTGAGAGCAATCAGATCAAAACCCCATCACACATGGGAACTCTGAGGCCATAGAGTACAGTGATAGCCAGCCCAGTTCTTTCTTCCCAACCCCCTTGCCTCTTTTCACAAATCCTCCTCGCTCTTCTGTGGGGTTTCTCAAAGTTTTGATAGCAGTGGTGTTGAGGTCTTGGCCATTTCTTTTTTGGTTCTTTGGAGCCTGTCACTATCTCAGATCTTGAATCTCACTCTAGGGAGGCTTTCTCTGTCACAGGGACCCAGCCTCCTTAACACTCTGATGAATGCAGTCTGGCCTCTGGTGTTACCTTCATCTTCCTTCCCCTTTCTAGGCTTTTCCAGCTCGCTTCCCAGGACTTTGAGAATTCAGGACCTGCCTTGTGCCCTGAGGCCCTCCTGCCATAGCAAAGAGCAGCTGCTGTTTCTCTTGTGGGAAATCAGTGCTCTAAAGGGAAAAGCTCAAAAGGGCATACTTTCTAACGAGGGCACTTTGGCTAGCTCCCAGGGGCTCTCTGGGGACAGAAGGCCTTCACCATAGGCTTGGACACTCTCTACCCGCAAGCCTTGTATACTGGGCTCTCCTTTTCAGTTACCCGGTTGCCCTTTCTGAGCACTCTCTCTCTCTCTCTCCCCTTTCTCAAACTTTCCCTGGCACATCACCCATCAAACTAACTGCGTCACTTGGAAAATGTGAGAAATCACTTCATAAAGAACTGCCCTGGGGAAATGGACAGGTAAAAGGCTTTAAATAAATGATTTCATCTTATGCCTAATTTAAGAAGAACTATGCCCACAGTATCTCCACTGGTAAGGAAGATAGATGACAGATAAGTGGACGAGCTGAGCAAGCTGTCAGCACCGGGGTGAGTAACCTCCATGAGCCTAAGTTTCCTCCTTGGGTTGCAAATGGGGCTGTGTCAAGGGAGGCAGCTGTCTGCCTGGCCCTGTGGAGAGGAGGGACTGGGAATCAGGCCAACCTGATGTCATCCAACATCTGTGTGACTTTGGGTAAATCACTTAGCTTCTCTGAGTTACATCCAGGAAATGGGGGTGACAATACATGTTTAATTTTTATCTGTTGTCTTCCCTGGTGGCTCAGATGTTAAAGAATCTGTCTGCAGTGGGGGAGACCCAGGTTTGATCTCTGGGTTGGAAAGATCCCTTGGAGAAGGGAATGGCAACCTACTCTAGTATTCTTGCCTGGAGAATCCCATGGACAGTGGAGCCTGGTGGGCTACAGTCCATGGGATTGCAAAAAGTTGGACAAGACTGAGCCTCTAACATGCGCGCACACACACACACACACATTCCACATATATGCCAAGTGTCAGGCACCCTGCTAAATTTGAGGGATACTCTATAGGAGCAGTATGTTAGGAACGCCACAGGCTGTAGTGACATAGGGAGCAGACTGCCATAGTAGAGCAGGATCCAGTTCACAGATGGGCTGGTCAATCTTCACCATCAAGAGCAAAGAGGTACTATTGGCATCTGATGACACTGTGGTCAGGAATCCTGGAAAATCAGAATTCGACCCTGTTTATCATTTCTCCTCTCCTCCTTTCAGCTCCAGAAAGTTCCATTGGAACGAACAAGAGCCAAACAAGAATTAAATGACAATTATAAGCTATACCAGTGAAGAACAAAGGCTCAGTTGAATTTTTTGAAAGTTTATTTAATTAAAGCTACTTAATAGAACCCATAAATAGTTTCTCCTAGAGAAGTTATAAAGTGCAGCATATTCTAAGACACCGAGAACAAGTGGGCAAAGAGTCTGAACAGACTTTTCCAAAGATGACATACAGATGGCCAACAGGTATTTGAAAAAGTGTACAACTTCACGAATCATTCAGATCAGATCAGATCAGTTGCTCAGTTGTGTCCGACTCTTTGCGACCCCATGAATCGCAGCACGCCAGGCCTCCCTGTCCATCACCAACTCCCGGAGGTCACTCAGACTCACATCCATCGAGTCAGTAATGCCATCCAGCCATCTCATCCTCTGTCGTCCCCTTCTCCTCCTGCCCCCAATCCCTCCCAGCAGCAGAGTCTTCTCCAATGAGTCAACTCTTCGCATGAGGTGGCCAAAATACTGGAGTTTCAGCTTTAGCATCATTCCTTCCAAAGAAATCCCAGGGCTGATCTCCTTCAGAATGGACTAGGTGGATCTCCTTGCAGTCCAAGGGACTCTCAAGAGTCTTCTCCAACACCACAGTTCAAAAGCATCAATTCTTCGGCGCTCAGCCTTCTTCACAGTCCAGCTCTCACATCCATACATGACCACAGGAAAGACCATGGCCTTGACTAGGCGAACCTTTGTTGGTAAAGTAATGTCTCTGCTTTTGAATATGCTATCTAGGTTGGTCATAACTTTCCTTCCAAGGAGTAAGCGTCTTTTAATTTCATGGCTGCAGTCACCATCTGCAGTGATTTTGGAGCCCCCCAAAATAAAGCCTGACACTGTTTCCAATGTTTCCCCATCTATTTCCCATGAAGTGATGGGACCAGATGCCATGATCTTCGTTTTCTGAATGTTGAGTTTCTGAATGTTGAACGAATCATTAGGGAAACGCAAATCAAAACCATAGGAGAGATCACCTCACTCCTGTTAGGATGACTGTGTTCAGAAAGATGAAAGATGACAAGTGTTGGTGACGAGGTGGAGAAAAGGAAACCCTGGCACACAAATTTGGGGACTGTAAACTGGTACAGCCACTATGAAAAACAGTATGGAAGTTCCTCAGAAAATTAAAAATAGAACAACCATGTGATCCAACAATTCCACTTCTGGAGTATATATAGAAATATTTATCCAAATGAAATTGATTCAGGATCTCAGAGATACCTGCATCCCCAAGTTCACTGAAGCATTATTTTCAGTAACCCAGATATGGAAACAACTGAACGTACACTAATTGATGAATGGACAAAGAAAGAGAAGTACCTATACATACATATATAAGTGTAGGTACTTGATGGAATGATATTCAGTCTTAAAAAAGAATGAAATCTTGCCATTTGCAACAACATGAATGGCCCTGGAAGACATTATGCTAAGTGAAACAAGCCAAATGCAAAAAGACAAATATTGCATGATCTCACTTAAATGTGAAATCTAAATCGTCCAAGTCATAGAAAGAGTAGAATGGTGGCCACCAGGGGCTAGGGGACAAAGGAAATGCGGAGATGTTGGTCAGGGCTACAAAGTTTAGTTACGCAAGATGAGTAAATTCTAGAGCTCTAATGTACAACATTGTGACTATAGTTAACAATGTGCTGTATACTTGAAATTGCTGAGGGTAAATTTTAAGAGTTCTCACCACAGAAAAGGGGTAACCAAATGGGTGATGGGTATGTTAATTAGTTTGATTGTTGTGGATATTTCACTAAGTATATGTATATAAAACCATCAATTTGTACACTTTAAATATGTACAACTCATAATCATCAAGAGTGCTGGAAAAACAAACCAAAAAAGCTGGAATGAAGTGTGAAATTTAGACTGTAAGCTGAAAAAGACTTTTTACTTCTCCCCACATCCAAATCCAGTTTGTAAGCTCATCAACTCTGTCTTCTGGGGCTGTATGAATGAAGTCAAGGACCAAGGGGAGGAAATCACCCAGATCTGTAGAGTAAGATATGGCCAGTTGGAAGTCAACTTCCCTACCCAGATGGATGGGGAAAAGACCCAAAAGCAGGCACACACAACCCATGAATGCACAGCACCTCTGTCCTCTTCTGTATGCAGCTAAATCAGTAGTTCTCCGCTTTAGGCATTCAGATTGGTAACTCTTCTCAGAGGAGAGCTAGGCAGAGGGTAGACATGGAGGCTGTAATTAATTCTCTCTTCTCCTAAAGGAGTTAAGAATCCAGAGGCCCAATGAGAAATCATTGAGTGATCTTTGGCCAGCTGAGTGACAAAGTAATATTTGTATGTTACCACTGCTGATTCTCTTCCTCCTAGATCAACCCAGGAGGAACTGTGAGACAGAAAACAGTGACAACCCCCTGGGATGATAGGAGCTATTTTTATTTGTTGTGTCTGGTGGTGACTTAGGCCTGAGGCTACAAGCACTCTGGCTTCTAGCACTCCCTGGGAGGGCCAGACAGAACCAGAACAGTTGGCTGTCTGCTATGGCTTCTCTACCACCATTTCCTTGAATCAGACGGGGTCTTTCCCTGTCCCTGTACCACAGGAGTGAAATCAGGGCAAAGCAGGAGCCATGGGCTTGAAGGAGCTGACAAAACCAGATGTAGACCAGCTGGCCTTCTTTCTCATCCCATCTCCTTCCAACCCAGAGCTGGTCTCCTCCTAATGTGTCTCTTCCTAATGTACTTCTGGCTCTGGGGCTGGCCCTGCTAAGTCACTTCAGTCGTGTCCGACTCTATGTGACCCCACAGACGGCAGCCCACCAGGCTCTGCCATCCTTGGGATTCTCCAGGCAAGAACACTGGAGTGGGTTGCCATTTCCTTCTCCAATGCATGAAAGTGAAAAGTGAAAGGGAAGTCGCTCAGTCGTGTCCGACTCTTAGCGACCCCATGGACTGCAGCCTACCAGGCTCCTCCGTCCATGGGAGTTTCCAGGCAAGAGTTCTGGGGCTGGAGGGGCGAGTAAAAGTCAGACCTCACCTGAGAAGTGTTTTGTAAAATAAACAGTGATTAACTGTGTTTTACAGATCGGAGATGGAGCTGCATTAAGACTTTAGTGGGTCCTGGGTACCCTTCCTTCATAAAATATAGTAAAAATTATTTGATGACCACATTAATATAAAGATTAATATAATCCAGACCAGATTCAATATTACAGTCATTATTATTGCATTCATTTTTTTCTTTATATTAAAGTGTGTGAAAATGTTAGTCGCTCAGTCATATCTGACTCTTTGTGACCCCATGGATGTCAGGCTCCTCTGTCCTGGGATTTCCCAGGGAAGAATACTGGAGTGGGTTGCCATGCCCTTCTCCAGGGGCTCTTCCTGACCCAGGGATGAACTCAGGTCTCCCACATTGCAGGCAAGTTCTTTACCACCTGAGCCACATTAGAAATAACACATTTTTGTGGGCCCTCAGAAGTATCATGGACCGTCGGCACCAGGTCTTCTATAGCTAATGGATAGGGCATTGTGGTTTCCTGGAGCCTGAAGCTCTCTCCACCTCAAGGTTTATTCACTGGCCATCCCCTGAGCCTTTTGGAATTTTCCTGGTCCAGTGTCTGGCCCAGCCTCATAATTATTGCCTGACATAGTAGCCAATACCCCAAGGAAAAAATGAACCCCAGCCAAAATAGCCGGCCATTTAAAGATCTCATTAAAAAGGAACCAAGTAGAAATATTAGTCATCAACATACAATGTTTAAACTAAAGAACACAATAGATGGATAAATAACAGGATGGTTACAATTGAGAAATGACTTCACAAACTAGAAAATGAAATTTTAAAAAAAGCTCAAACAGGAAAAGGAAAGAAATAGAAAATATGCAAAGCAAGTTTAGGAGATAGAAATTTTAGAGGTGAAAATTCTAAGAGCTGAATAATAAAAATTATCAGAAAGACAGAGGTATAAATAGAGATAGAGAAAATATTTTGTAAAATAATAGAAATATATAACGTGAAACTTAAAATAACAAAAGAAGAACTGAGAAACCTCAGATTAAAAGGACCTGCTGCTGCTGCTGCTGCTAAGTTGCTTCAGTCGTGTCCGACTCTGTGCGACCCCATAGACGGCAGCCCACCAGGCTCCCCCATCCCTGGGATTCTCCAGGCAAGAACACTGGAGTGGGTTGCCATTTCCTTCTCCAGTGCATGAAAGGGAAAAGTAAAAGTGAAGTCGCTCAGTCGTGTCCGACTCTTAGCGACCCCATGGACTAAAGCCCACCAGGCTCCTCCGTTCACGGGATTTTTCAGGCAAGAGGACCTAGGGAGGGTCAAACAGAAAAAAAAAAAAAAAAAAAAAGGAAAGGCTTAAATCTATTCAAGAGCAACAAGTTTAAGATTATTAAAGACCAAAATTACAAAAGCCTAGAAAGTCAATCAAGGTGCCTGGTTATAAAAGTAATACTCAAAAGTCAGTTGCATTTCTATATACTAACAGCAAATAACTAGAAAATGCAATTGAAAGGAAGGTATCATTCATAATAGCATTAAAAATTATCAAGTATTCAGGAATAAATCTAAAAATGATACTGTGTACTTATTTGTCAAACTAAAGGTCCTCATAAAATGCTGGTTAAAATAATATTAAAGATCAGAGAAATAATATTAAGAGATATTTAAAAACCATAAATGAATGGAAAAATACTATTTATTGGCAGGAAAGCTGATTAACATAAAGATGTCAATTCTTCCCAGCTTGATCTATAAATTAAATGCAATTTCATTGAAAGTCCATTTGTAGATTTTTGTGGAACTTGACAAAATAATTCAATTTGGAATTTATTTGGAAACTATAGGGCCAAGAATAGCCAGAGATATGTTGAAGAAGATAATCAGGGAGAGAATTACTTTACTGAACATCAGGACTTATTTCAAAGCTATCGTGGATGTGTGTGAAAGTCGCTCAGTTGTGTCCGGCTGTTTGTGACTCCATGGCCTATACAGTCCATGGAATTCTTTAGGCCAGAATACTGGAGTGGGTAGCCTTTCCCTTCTCCAGGTGATCTTTCCAACCCAGGGATTGGACCCATGTCTCCCGCATTGCAGGCGGATTCTTTACCAGCTGAGCTAGGACAGTGCTGTTCATCTGTGGTCCAAGGTTGGAGAGACTGACCAAGGAGATAGAACAGAGAGCTCAGAAACAGATCCATGCAGCATGGGACTCTGGTAAATGATAGAGCTCATACATCCAACTGATAGGGAAAGAGGGCTCATCAATGAATGAAACTGGAAAACCATGTACTATAATCAGAATAGATGAAATCAGATCCCATCTTTATAACTTATGTGGATTGAAGACTTTAAATGCTTAGCAGAAAATATATGTGAGTATGTTTTATACCTTGGGTAGGGAAGGATTCTTAAAACACAAAAAACATAGGCTAAAATATGAGCAATGAATCAGTTTGATTATACTAAAATTAAGAATTTCTGTTTTTCAAGAGATGACCTAAAGAAAGTAAAAACACAAGTTGTAAACTGGGAGAAGGCACTTGCCATATACACAACTGACAAGCATTAGTATTATATTAAGAATATATTTATATATATACAACACAACCACTTAAAATAAGATGATGGATCCAGTAAAACTCATAGAAAGTCAGATAAAAAATATGAACAGAGATTTTGTAGAAAAGAAGTATAAATGGCCAATAAACACATGAAGAGATGCTCAACATCACTGGTGACTGGGAAAGCACAAATCAAGACTATAGTGTAACTCTATTTTGCACCTAATCAACTGGCAACATACTGGTGAACTCATTTTTGAAAATAGTCTTGCGTTATTTCCTCAGGTTGAAAACTGACATAACCTATGCCCTAGATTTTTACTCACTCAACATGTACTCAGGAAACATGTGCAAGAGTATTCATAGCAGCTCTATTCACAATAGCAAAAACTTGGAAACAACCCAAATGTCCGTCTACTCAGAGAAGATTATATTGTAGTATATTTTCACATAGGGGTTAAAATAAAGAAATTGCAGTGACAGACAACGATATGAATAAAAGTCAGCAATATGATATCAAATAAAAAAAGTTCCTCCAAATCACATGCAGCATGGCTTTTCATAAAGTTACAATTTTAAAAAATGCCATTTTAGTAATTAAATAGATACAGTAAGACTCTTATAAAAGACTACAAAGGAATGAAGAACGTAGGATTCAGGACTATTATTTACTGTCGGGGTAAGGAAAGAAAGGTTACTTGTTAGGACGATTACCTAATGTGGGGGAAAGGAAAGGAAGGTTATTTGTTAGAAGCAACCATATCATTAGATGTAAATTCATAGAGACAGAAGTAGATCAGTGCTCACTAGGGACCTGGGGGGATGGGGAGGGATGAGGATGATTGCTAATGCATATAGGATTTCTTTTTTTGGCAATGAAATGTTCTGGAATTAGGTAGTGGTGATAGTTGCACAACTTTGTGAATATATAAAATCCATGGAATTGAATATTTGAAAGAACAGACTTTTGGACTCACTGGGAGAAGGAGAGGGTGAGATGATAATTTGAGAGAATAGCATTGAAATATATACATTACCATATTAAAATAGATAGCCATTGGGGGTTGACGTAAGATGCAGAGCACCCCAAGCAGGTGCTCTGTGACAACCTGGAGGGAAGGGATGGGGAGGGAGATGGGAGGGGAGTACAGGATAGAGGGGACAAATGTGTGCCTATGGCTGATTCATACTGATGTATGGCAAAAACCATCACAATATTGGAAAGTAATTATCCTCCAATTAAAATAAATAGACAAATTTTATAAAAATAAAACCAAAAAAAGAAAAATGCCCATAATTGTGGTAGATTTATTTTCACAAATTCTTTGATATTCCTCCCTTCCCTAGGTGAAGCCTAATTCCACTTTCCTTTAAGTGCTGGCTGCAGCTAGTGATTGGCTTCCAATGAATAGAACAGTGGGCATGAAGGTGGGTGATGTCAGAGACCAATGGCAGTGTAGTTTTCCTCCTTGCTCTCTCCTCCTTGGACCACTCTCTGTGGGAAGCCAGCCACCACATTGAGAGGACCCTCAAAGGCAGACATAGTAAGGAACTGAGGCCTCAGGCTAATAGTAGGTGCAGAATGGAGTCCTCCTGCCAGTAGTCATGGCAGTGAACTTGGAAGTGGATCCTCCAGCCCCATCAAACCTTCAGATCAGAGTGCAGTCCATGTCAATTTCACGAGCACTCAGAGCCAGAATGACCCAGCTAAACCACTGTAGTATTCAAGCCACTACATTTTGGCACTGCTTGTTAAACAATAGATAACTAATATACTAACATAAAAATAAAAAGATAAGCAGAAAAAGTCACCTATGGGAAACATGATTGGAATCTTAACCAATCAAAACTTCCATTCAACTGCCAACTTCTACAGCAAGTATCTCCTGGCTAATCTAGAGCTTGATGGTGCCCCTGTGACAAGATGCTGCAGCCCCTGCTATCTGGGCCATGCAGTTAGTCCACATGGCCCTGGACTGTGCCACGGCACAATCTTATCTTCCCAGAGCCAACCTTTGTATTTCTAGATAGGCATGACCATTCTGAAGGCCCTGCTTCCTTCAGGACATCCAACACTGGGTGGAGCCCATGGGAATAAATATTTTTTGACAGAAGTCAGGGAATCCAAACAGTACTGTTCTCCACCTCATTCAAATTAGAAAAAGAATAGACATCCCCTCGAGAATACTGTCTCAGTCCAAAGAATGACGCAACAAAAAGTCAACAACCTTCAAAGGTTAGTGTTTTCATTGCTGTCTTACAGATCAGGAAACAGAGCCTCAGAGAAGTAACTAACTATCCCAAGTTTGCACATCGAGAAAACAGCAGTATTGGTATTAGAGATAATTCTGGGTATTGGCATCCTCTCTACAAGTTGGGGGCAGTCGAGCCCACCAGTTATAGACTAGTGTGTGCAGTATCATCCCACTGGCCGGGTTGTCCCTCCCACTGAGGAGAACCTGCCAGCTCCTCTGAGCCTCTCCCTCCTAAACTGCCATCCCTCTCCTCTTACCACACTGCCTTCCCAGACCCCCTCTTCTCTCCTGAATGCAATACAGCACCAGGGGTGTCCAGCACTGCTTTCTGAACATATTACCTCTTTCCTTGTGTGAGCAGACTGGGTATGTGTTGCCTCTCTATGCACAGACCTGGAAATGTATCTCAGAGATTTCCCCTCCAGGGGCAAGTACTTCCTGTGTCATCGGTCATTGGATAACACAGCCACACAGCCCCCACCCCTGGTCTTCTCAGACGGTAGGACTCTGATCTCACGTGAGCTGAGACATCACAGCCACCTCCAAGGCAGCTGCCAGGTCCAGACCATCTGGCTAGGCTGCCTGCAGGGGATCAGCTCCACCTAGTCCATGCCTCTGTGGGGATGGAATTTCTGAACCTACTGGAAGGACCACATAGTTTTGCACCAGAGCTGCAGAGGCAGAGGGGCAAGGGGGAGGAGAGGAGGCCCTCTTCCTTCCTACTTCCTCCCCATCCAAGCCTGCAGAGCCCCTGGGGTTGTGGGGAGGGGGTGTCAATGGTGGGGGCTGGCCAGAATTCAGGCTCCCGGGGGAGGGAGCAAGATGCCGTCTGTGCCACTGTCCCCAGGGCTGTAAGAGCCCTTTGAGATACCCAGGCCAGAGGCACCAGATGCCCAGAGCTTCTCCTTTCAAACCAAAAAATGCTCCTACGAGGAACACAGTTCTTCCAGGTCACACAAAGGAGGAAATCACAAAACTGTGACTATGACCCTGAGTGAAGGAGAGGCTCCGGTCCAGGAGACAGGCTGGAAGGATCATTCACCATCATCATCATCATGACCACCATCAACAGCGCCTTGTAGGCATGAGGAGCTGGAGAAACACAGGGATAAAAGGACACAATCTGTGTCCTCAGAAACAAAAGCATATATTTTAAAGACAACAGCTGAGTGTATAAGTTCAGATGGCCACTGTGCCCACTAGGACACCAGGAGCTCAGAGTAGGGAGGACTAACAGTGGGCTGCAGAGGTCAGAGGCTGACCTGAGGTCATGAGTATGGGAGTCTGAGGGTCCAATCTGACCGTCTCAGTCAGCTGGTGAGGCAGTGTGACCTTGGGTTAGTTCACTTCTGAACCTTGATTTCCTTATATTAAAAGCTGGGATGTTACTAATGCCTGCTTCACCACATCATTGTGAGGCTTCAGTGAGATTATGTATAATGATAAGTATCTAAATACCAAGGTCAACAATGAATGCAATTCATACTTCCACCGTGGTGGTGCCAGGTGAGAGCTCCATAGCGGGCCACTGTTGCTGCTATTTATAGCACAGGTGGCCCTCGGTCTTGAAGGATGGGAAAGCACATCACCAGAGTGGTCTGAGCAAAAGTGCAGAGGCAGGACTCACCTAGTAAAGAATAAACAAGTCCATCGTGTTCCATGTGGGTAAGTCTTCAGGAGGGGTTAGGGATCTGGCTGGGGTCTCCTAGAGACTCCTAGGCAGAGGGAGCCTAGACCTTCCATGTAACAGCTGTACCCACTCCCCTGGTCCATGTTGATGCCAGAGGGGCCCAGTTCTTCCTTCCAAAGAAGAGAAAAGCAGAAGATTATGAGGAAGGCTGGGCCCAGTACTGGCTCACTCACTCCTGAGGCTCAGCTCCACCCTGTTCTGCTGAGGAAAGACTTAACAGAGCATAGGGTCCAGTTGGGAAGGTGAACAAGCAGAGAAAGCCACCCAGAGGGACTTGCAGGATGGTGAGGAAATGGTTATCAGGGCTGTGGGTGTCGTGGGTACACATGAATCCAGGCTGATACTCCATAAACATATCCCTCCCTCCCAGACACAGCTACAGAGAGGTCCACAAGGCTGCAGAGGGCCATGTTGGTGTCACATGTGCACCCAAGCAGTGCAGAGATGCACACACATCTCTGGAGTTTCAGCACTAACTTCAAGGGTAGGAAGGGCCTTCCTGGGCTGCTGTCTTGAGAGGTGTGTTTTATTCAATGCATAAAGGTGGCTGGCTTAGCCAAGGGAGGGGCGTGAGGCTGAAGTCCAGCCCCTACCTCCACTTCCCAAGCTGAGGACCTTAATTTGGGGCTGTGTCCACCAGGAAGAAAAGGCTCCTTTTTCTTTGTGTATAGACATCATTTTTTTCACCAAGTCACATACCCCTGGGATTGCATCAGCTGCTGGGGATAGCTTTTTCTTATTTGCACAAGAGGCCCGATGGGCTAGTGATGGTCCTGCGTCTGCCTTGTTCATGGCTGAATCCCCAAGACCCAGCGTAATGCCTGGCAGGTAGCAGGTGTTCAATAATACTTGTTGAATGAACAAAAGGTACATTAGGAGGGCAAACCAAGTGCATGCACAGGGCACACACAACACACAAACAGACTTACAAACAAGGATCCTCATAGACGCAGGAACAGAGAAGGAGAGTTACAGGCAGAGGGGTGTTGAGTGAGGAAGCATGGGCAGACTTGAGTATTCAGAGAAGAGGTGGGCAGCCAGAAGGTGGAAATTTGGGGACAGCGGGAGCAGAGGCCTGAGCGGGCTATGCTCCCCAAATCTGGGGAGCCACAGGAAACACTCTCTTGCTTGTGTGTCACGCTTTATAGTTTGAAGATGACTTGCTTTACATTTGTGAGAATGAGGCCGAGAGGGGAAGAGACAAGCCCCAGAACAGTCTCTCACATCTATGCCCAGTAAGAGTGGACAGTTGTTCCAGACAGGCCTCTGTGCCAGGTGTGGAGGATCTTGAACACCAGGCTATCATTTGCATTGAGGAACAGGGAGCCATGGGTGGCTTTGGGGTCCCATGGACACCATACCCCCAATTTATAACACAACCCTTGTGTCTCCAGATGCCTAGAGACCAAGGGACCCCATTTTCATGTAACAGGCACAGTAAATCCTAGACAACTCTCTAAGAAACAGATGCCCTATGATGTGGACATATACACAGACACAGATCCACATGAGCCCACGTACGGAGACTCCCAGAAGTCCAGTCTATCACACAGAACCTCCCTGCCATCACAAAGAGGCCTCTGCCTCACCCCAGAGTGCAAACAGGCACTCATGGGCACCCACAGAGGCCCATGGACAGCATAGCCTGGGTCCTCTGGTTTGGGTGGGTGGGGGAAAGGGGACAGGTTGACTGTCCTTCTGTCTCAGAGGGGTCCATGGGAAGCTTACGAGGCAGTCTGTGAGCCAGGCCCTTGGCTTTGAGCTCCCTTGAGTGAGTCCAGGCCCTTCCCTGCAACATAGTGAGTCTCAAACAATCCCTTGGGCTGAACTTCAGCTTCTGCTTTGCCAAGTCCTTTCCGCATCTTGGTATCATCTGAGCCTCCGAGAAGCCCTGGGAGGCAGTAATATTATCTCCCCTGGCTGCAGAGAAGACAAGCCTCAGCCCAACCAAGGTCAAGCAGTGAACCAGCAGGCCTGTATCCCTGAACTAAACTCTCGAGTGCAAGTCCTTTCTCTCAAAGGACTCCGCCGGACCCTCTGCTCTCTTGTCTCCCAAACCCCTCCTTTGACAAGCCTTACAGAAAAGCCACAAGGGTACAGGGTGAAGCTAAGGATTCCCCAAAGAAGGAGCCAGACACAGGAGCCTCTGCGGGAGCTGAGAAGAGCAGAAGAGGACGCAGCTCAGAAACCCCCTAGATCCCTCTATCCCTCCTATTTACTCCTTCATCCCCACAAAAGCCCTAGGACTCGCATGCTTAGGACTGGAGGGAACTGTGGCCACCTGCCTACCTCAGGCCTTAGCACTCTGGGGTGCCCTACAGGGCAGAAAGCACACTGTTGGCATAAGGTCAGCTGAACTTGATGCTGGCTATGCTACAGCAGCCAAGACTGAAGTTAGATGTGAAGAAGGACTTTCTGTCTCTGAAGCAGAAATGCAATAATCTGTGGGTCCAAGGAGAAGAGGCAGGAGTCAAGATTCTGAAGTTTATGAGGACAGATCAACCAGGTTGGGATGGGGGTGGAGTGAGGCCTGAGGACTGCCATCTGATTCTCTGGCTTCTAAACCTGTTGATAGGAAAGATGAGTAGTATTTGCATTGCCCATCTTTGTTTACAAACTACTGTCAGCTGTAGCTCATTTTTTTGTCAATTAATGGGTTTATCTGGGAGGAAGACTGGTAGAGAGGATCAAGAGCCTGGAGCAGCTGCCTACAGGCAAATGTAAGTCCATCTTGTTCTCATAAGATGAGAGAACATCTTGGCTTAGAGCTGGTCTTTGAATTCCTCTGAGCCCCAGTCTTCCTGTTTGTAGAATGGGGATAATAAGTAGTACCCACCCCTGCTTGAGGGTTAAAGGAAGATGTTAGCATGGTGTCTGGCACTCAAGAGAGTTCAGTACATGTTAGTTATTGGGTCAGGCAACTAGCTGATGGATGCCCTGCTTCCATCTATAAAGCCGACTACAATATCGGCTTCAGTCCTCCCAGAGGCCCTGGGGATGTCGGGGTGGGGGTGGGGGGCGGGTAACCATGACTGTTCCCATTGTATAGCTAAAGATTCCAAGACTCCAAAAGAGTGATTGCCTGCCCCAATCACATTGCAAAAACCCAGGGCTTTTGCCCAGATCCTCTGGTTCCAAGTCCTGCTTTCTTTCCTTGCACTGTTTCTTGATCCTGCCATCCTGTCATATCCACCGCAGGTGTGGAGTAGGCAATGCCGGGAAGGAGGGTGGGAGGAGCCCAGGGCCCCTTAGCCTTAGAACTGGGTGCTGTTTAGCAGCTTCTACATTCACACAACACAGAGTCTGGTGAGATCTCCTCTGATGCAGATTTAAAAGGAATTAAAACTACAAGCTGATTTATGGTGACAGAAATCAGAAAGTGGTTGAAAGAGATGGAAATATTGCACAGTTTGGATGGTAGTTGCACCCAAATTGTCAAACTGAGATATGCATTTTATTGCATGTTAATTTATCAGATGATATCAAGTTGTGATACAGGGGCTGTCTGAGTCCACTAAGGGGCCCAACTTGCTGTGCAGTTCTCTGTGTGGCAGCCTCGGGGGAGGGTGGACGGACCCCTGCCCAGGTAGAGATGTCACTTGCATCTGCTGGCAGAAAGCACACACAAACATACCTTCACACACATACACAAACCCAGATGTGGGGAACGTGATGAGACAGGTCAGGGGAGTGCTGGACCCTGGAAGCTAGCCTCAAAAGGTCTGCTGCAGGCTCCTGTTTGCCCCAAAGAGCTGGGCACCTATGAGGGCACTAGAAGAATGTGGGGTGGGAGAGGGGCAGAAAAGAACGTGCCCTGAGCTGCAGCTGGAGTGAACTGGCCGTCACTCTAACTTCACTGCCCCCCAGCCATTTTCTGGGCCTCCCCCTCCTGGGAGCCCTCCAGAAACCTGCTGGGCTGAATCGGCTCTCTGTCTAGGACCAGGGCATTCATCCACGAATTGAGAGGCTGGAGCTGAGTCAGAGGACAGGGGAAGCTTCAAGGACGTGAGGGAGAGCACGCTGGTGCTGTCCACGCCTCCCAGCCCGCCCGGGCCCAGCAGTCGTCTAGCCACATCCCGGGCTGCCCTGGCAGGCCCTCCACGCAGGGCCCGTGACCACACAGGCTCCTGGGTGGCCAATGCTGCCCTCACCGCAGCCTGCCCACTGTGTGGACAGAGGGAAGGACTCTGGGTCTGGCTGAGGAGGAGCTGGGGCAGGGTCAAATGCTGCAGGCAGGAGTGCCATAGGGGTTGAGCCCTCAGGATTTTAAGATCTGTTCTTGGTATTTCAAAAAATTTGTGAGATGCATCATGGGGAAAAAAATTGGGGGAATCATCTGCTATGCTGGCTTATCCAGACTGTTTATTCATTTATTTATCCAACAAAGTGTTTAACTGGAAGCTTACTATAAGCACTTGGACTATACACAAAGATGGATAATAGAATCTTCATTTTCAAGGTGTTTATAACCAAACTAAGGAGATAGGCAGGTTAAAACTCACAATAATAAAAGAAAGAAGGAAGTCAAGATGTTATAAGCAACTAGCAACAGAGGCCCACTGTAGGGTGTCCATTTGGGCCTAAGGGGTTTAGAGAAAGCAGAGATGGGAAGGTAGGGCTGAATGGCAAGGATTGGAGTCACGAGAGCTGAGTGTACCTAGTGAGGGCACCAGAGTGAGCAAAGATGAGAAAGGTTGGAAAGGCACAATGAGATCGCAAATATCTGAACCTCTGAAGATGGTAGGTCTGGGTCTGACTGATGAATGGGGCAGGCCAGACCTCAGGAAGCCCACCCATCCACCCCACAATGAGGAGAACAGTTCACCTTGGGACCCCCATCTCCCTGCTCTCAGTTGATTGGATCAGGCCAGGTACCTGCTCCAAGTCCTGTCCACACGATGGTCTGGCAAGAACTCTCTGCCCAAAGAATACTGGGACTGCTTGGGTCAGTAGATCCTTGCCCTGTGCCAGGTGGTGGTGGATGTTAAAGTAGAGAAAGAGAAAGAAAGAGTATTAGTTTGTAGTGAGAGTAAAAGGAAAAGGGCAGAGAGGGAAGAGAAAGAGTGCATGTCCTGTGGCAAGCTGAGTACAGAGCTGAGCGCGGTGGCCTGGGTTCTGAGCCCCTAGACTGCACTCCAGCCTCCAAGCCCTGACTGCTGTCCACTGTGGTCTTTCTTGGAGGCTTTTCCTGGCTTTTTCCAGATCTAGCCACACAGTTGAGGTTTGCATTGCCATCCTCACCTACCTCCCCACACCTGCTGCAGGAGACCACCTGCTCTGTGCACCCAACTCCATAAGGAGTCAAGCCCCTTGGAGGGCAGGCTGAGAAGCTGGAGTTCTAGTTTATAGGCAGTGGGGCACATGGAATATATTTTGAGCTGTTTAGGAAGCAGTATGGAGAGTGGGATAGAGCAGGGCAAGGCTAGAGGAGGGAACGGAGGTTGGGAGGCTCTCTCTGGATCCAGGAGAGAGGGGCTGAAACAGGATCTGGGTGGTGGTTGTGGGGCAGAGCACCATGAATGGTCTTCAGAGACCTTACAGAGGTGAAACTGACCTGATTCAGTGATAGGTAGATGGGGTTTGGAGAAGGTAATGGCACCCCACTCCAGTACTCTTGCCTGGAAAATCCCATGGATGGAGGAGCCTGGTGGGCTGCAATCCATGGGGTCGCGAAGAGTCAGACACAACTGACTTCATTTTCACTTTTCACTTCCACGCATTGGAGAAGGAAATGGCAACCCACTCCAGTGTTCTTGCCTTGAGAATCCCAGGGACGGGGGAGCCTGGTGGGCTGCCGTCTCTGGGGTCACACAGAGTTGGACATGACTGAAGCGACTTAGCAGCAGCAGCAGCAGCAGCAGCAGCAGATGGGGTTTGTGGGTGAGAGAATACAGTCAAAGACCCTTGTGTATAGAAATGTGGGGAGGAAGGGGTTTGGGAGAGAGACTGGATAAAGCTGAATGAGCTTATATAACATTCAGGTGAGCTCAGGGTGGAGATTCGGGTCAGGACACTGAAACCTGGCAGGTGCGACAAGCATCTTTTCAACTACAAAGCATGACCAGCCTCTTGGGTGGGATGAGATGAAGCCATAAGCTGAGTGATGCTGTCTAGAACTCTGCCCTTCCTCTTGGGCCTAGATAAGGAATTTCCTGAAGGGTAGAGGCACCAAGACATCCAAATGTGATTGAGAGGATCCCATAAAAAAGTGGGCAACAGGCTTGAACAGGAACTTCACACAAGAGGACATCCCAGCCAGCAATAAACACAGATAAAATGTGCTCACCAGGCTCATCTGCAACATTTATGGGCCCAGAGCCTCTAAATCTAGTGTCAGCCTAGTTCATGTGAATCTCAATATTTCAGGTATAAATTGAGTCGGCACACTATTAAGTGAAATCTATTTCATCCCCCTAACCCCTCACATGCACATTCACAGTGATCTGGAAGGCCAGGTTCAAATCGACAACTTTCAAATTCCTGGGAGTTCAGGCCTGAATGAAGGTGGTGATTCTGGCAGATGAGGCCCCAGTCCCGGGCCCCCAGTCCACTCTCATTTTTTTCCCCGCTCCTAGCAATGTCTTGCATTGCAGAGGACTTCACACTTGTGTGGGTACACTCTGGCCTACATGTCCACAGTCCACCACAGCCAGCAAACTCCTGCCCTGTGATCAGCCTTGAGACTAGAGATCGTATCCACCCCTGGGATAGTCCCCCCAAGGAGAAGAGCCTGGGAAAGTTGCCAGTTTAGGCTCTGGAACCTGTTCTGGGGACACTGGGATAAGAAATTCCAGAGTCCCAAGTACCAGCTACATCCTTAACTGAATAACTTAACCTCTGTGAGCCTCAGTTTGGTCATTATAAAGACTCAATAAAACCTCTTCTACTAGGTCGTTATGAGGTAACAATATTATGTAACTCTAAATCCTCATTCAAATGTTAGTCCAATAAATTTAACGGTGCTAGGCTGACTGGACAGCTTAGCCCCGGCTGTGAGGTGTCACTCGGCATGGTGACAAACTCAGGCAGGGCTGGGTTCCAACCGAACCCCTCCTGCAGCCCCTGAGGAAGGGCAGGAGGCAGCTGGCCAGCACCTGCCACAACCTGAGGGCCAGATGGGCAAGAACCCTGGTGCCCCCAACCCCCTCAGGCCTTAGACTGATGCACGGCCTTGGCTGGGAGGCCTGACTGGGCTTGGAGCTCTGGCACCGGCCCTTAGTTGGGTAACAGGATTCTGGCCCCCACAGTGTATCTGCCAACTGGGCTGGCTTACAGCTTGTGTTGGGTGGTGTGTATGTGCCAGAAGCAGGGAGACCTATTTTTGCTCCAGCCACAGGCCAGTGGGCCGAAAAAAGGTTAAATTAAGATGACTGTTTTTTTTTTTTTTTCTGCTTCCTTAACGTCTGAAGAGTGCAACTCACCTACTTTTTAACAGGAGTGATTAAAGAGCCTCCTCAGGGAGGACAAGGAATCCCGAATGTGTGTAGGTCTGCATGAGGCAGGCAAAGACAAGGTAAAAGGGTTGAGGATAGAAAGAGAAGAAGGCAGGGGAAGGGGAGGGAGAAGGATGGTGTGGGGTAAGTGTGGAGGGAAGGAGGAAGAGAAAGCCAGGACAGACAGATATACAGAGACAGAAGGAAAGAGGCAGAGATGAAGAAAGACAGCTGGAAAGAGGACGAATCAGTGGGTCTGAGGAGCACATTGAAGGAGGTCATGAGGTGATGTGTGTTCAGAGGCAACATCATCCTGGCTAAACACTGTTCTAGCTCCTCAGTTACTCCTCTCTGCAACCCCACAAAGGGTCCATTCTCAGTGAATGAACCCAAGCAGCCCATCACAGAGGAAGCTATTCTCTATCACCCCAGACACATCTCAGGCCAAGAGTACACACTCTTCTCCAGTGTCCCTGTCATTTCATGAACAAAGGCTGGAAGAATATTAACTTGGGGAAGACCCTGGTAAACAGCACCCAGCCCACCTTAAGACACTCAGACAAGGAGAGGTATCTCCTTCCCAAGAACTTTCCAACACAGCCAGGGTCCCCGGCCCAGCCAGGGCAGACCTGACACCAAGGCCCAGTGGGCAGCTGCTTCCCGAGATGAGATTTGAGAATGCCATGGAGAGAGCCCTACCCCAGAGAATTTCCTCTGCTGCCAGTGAGGGCTTTGACCCTGACCTTCAGGTAACAGCCCCTAACAGAGCCAGAGCCCAGAAGTCTAGCTGTGGGGTACCTGGTAAAGTTTTCCAAGTCCCAATTTCCCATCCTAACTAGGGGTAATGTTCCTTCTTGCCCACTTCCCAGCATTGCTGTGAAAACTGAGCTGTGAATGAGTGTACAAGGTCATAGCCTGGAGTTTGAATTTGATTCTGCTACTAACTGGTCAGGTGATTCTGTTCTCTCACCGATAATAAGAGGGGAAACAGGGCTGTTATGACAATGAGGAAAAGTAATTTGTAATGATCTTGCATGACTTGGTGGCCAATAAGAAGTCCTTCAGTACTTCCCCTAATGTAAGCTCTGAAGCTAAAACGTTGTGATTCCTTTGTGTGTAGGTACTCCACCACCTTCTGGAACTCCAGTGCATGTATTCCTTTGAGGGAAACATACCAAACCCATGGTTAGTATCTTTTCACAAATATTTTCCAATAGGATGGGCAGGTGAGAGCAAGTTTCTGATTTGTTGGGGGTGGGGTGGGCAGTGGGGAGAAGGAAAATAATCATAAAATATCAACTTGGTAGTGATTATCAGTATTGACCGGTAAATTAATCGTGTTATCCAAAAAGCCCAATAAACCCTAACTAGTATAAACAGAATATTGAATTCATGAATAATTGTATGACTATTTTGAGCATACACATAATCTGGTTTTATACCCACAGCATTTCAGAATTCTGTAAACTGTGAGGTATTCAATGTACCTAATGTGGCAGAAATGTGTACTGTAACACCACAGGAAAAATTTGGTAAAGATAGGCGAGAAATTGGTCCAAAGTTGGTCATTGCCTGGGTTCAACCGGGCAACAGGTCAATTGTTCAATTGACAGACTTGTGTTCACTGGGGCTTCCCAGGTGGTGCCAGTGGTAAAGAACCCATCTGCCAATGCAGGAGATGTTAAGAGATGTGGGTTTGATCCCTGGGTCAGGAAGATACCCTGGAGGAGGGCATGGGAACCCACTCCAGTATTCCTGTCTGGAGAATCCAATGGACAGAAGAGCCTGGTGGGCTACGGTCCATAGGGTGGCAAAGAGTTAGACATGACTGAAGTGACTTAGCACACACACATGTTAAGATTCAAACCAAATATCACATTTTCAGTGATGCCTTCCCAATCAGAGATAGCTATACCATCACTCTACAACCACATTCTATTGCATTTCTCACATTTTATTGCAATTATTAGCTGCGTCCTCTACCAAACTCTGAATTCTTTGAGAGTAAGAATTGCATCACATTCGACTTGGATCACCAGCCCTTGGCATGTTACCCAATCCAGAAAGGCATTCAAGGTTTATTGAATAAATACCCAGGCTTCCCTTCTTTCTGAGAAAACCAGAGAACAGAAATACTTAACTTCTAAAAGGATCCTTCTCATTATCAAAATAAAAGCCCTTTCACTTTTGTAGACTTTACAGATTATGAGTTATACACTGATTACTTCATTTACTCCTCAAAACAATCTCACATGGTAGATAGGAAAGGTACTGTGCCCCTTGTGACTGCTGAGGAAAAGAACTAAGAAAGGCAAAAGGATTTACTCAAGGTCATCCAGCTAGTGAGGAGCTGAGCCAGGACTGGCACCCAGGTCTCCTGAATTCTAGTCCAGGATAAATCTGCTGAGGTCTTATTGGGTCAGGGAAATCCAGGCCAGCTGGGGAAAGAAATGGGGGATATTAATTTCCAGGGCTTTTTGAATTGTTGTTGTTAAGGATTATATACTTTTGAAAAAGAAAGCTTGTTTTAAAAAAAAGCCTAATAGGTACAACATGCATAACATCTAAAAGCATGTGAGAAGGTTACAGGAATTAATTTTTTTTAAGTTCAAGTATATCCTATTTAATCATTATCAAGTTGATGAATGAGAACAACAAAGCTGTTGTAAATCACAGAAAAATGTAAAGTCAAGAGTAGACATGACCTCGGCAGGCCATTGTGCCTCATTATCAAACAAATGTTGTGTTTTGTTTTGAATCACAATCATTGTTTAATTTGATAGTTTACATTAGGGAAAGTAGCTAAGTACTTTCTAATGACTATCAAGTAGGTGCCAGATCATCACAAACATTACTTCTCTCCATTTGTCATACAATAGACTCACATTATAAATAATCTTAGAAACTTTTGTTATATTAAGGTATCCTGCCCTCTTTGGCATGAACACACACAGAGCAGTCTGTCTTTTTAATGGTGCAGAGTATTGCATGTGCGTATATAAACTGAGTGTTTATAACTCTCCAAAAATTCACACGTTGAGACCTAATCCCCAGTGTGATGTTATTTGGACGTGGGGCCTTTGTGAGGTGCTCAGGTAATGAGGGTGGAAACTTGAATGGGACAAGTGTCTTTATGAAAGAGACCCCCAAAGAGGTCCCTTGTCCCTTCTACTATGTGAAGACCCAGAAAGAAGACCTCTGTCTAGGAACCAGGAAGCAGGCTCTCACCAGACTCCAAATCTGCCAGTGCCTTGATTTTGGACTGCTCAGTCTTCAAACTTGTTAAAATAAATTTGTTTCTCATAAGCTACCCAGTCTATGGTATTCTCTTAGGCAGCTCGAATAGACTAAGACACCATGAGAAGGATGTATCATTATTTGTCATACTAGTCCTATTCTGAGAGATATTTGCATGATTTCCAATGAAGACTTCTGAATATAGAATGTGTACTTATGTCCATATATGAAGAATAAACTCCTAAGAGAGGAGATGCTCAAAGAGTGGGTGCATTGTACATTTTTATAGATATTTCCAAGTTGGCCTTAAACAAAGTCTGCCCCAATTTTCCTTCCCACCTACTGCTAATCTGCCCCCACCTTCACCAATAATTAGTACATTTTTGAAAGTTCTGTACTAATATGCTGCAAAAATCACCAGGCATTGCTTTAATTTGCATTCATTTAAATTATAGATGGGATAGACCATTTCTTCATATATCTGTTGAGGGTTACATTTCTTTTTTCTGCATTGTCTATTCATACTCTTTGTCTGTTTTCCTTTCTTGGTTTTATCTTTTCTCCCTTTTATATTTATGTATCTCTTTGAATATTAAGGGTGTTTCCACCCATCCTGTCAACTAAGACTCCTATATCCAACAAAACTGACCTTCAAAAGTGAAGGAGAAATCAAGACATTCCTTGATAAACAAAAGCTGTTGGAGAAGACTCTTGAAAGTCCCTTGGACTGCAAGGAGATCCAACCAGTCCATTCTGAAGGAGATCAGCCCTGGGTGTTCTTTGGAAGGAATGATGCTAAAGCCGAAACTCCAGTACTTTGGCCAACTCATGCGAAGAGTTGACTCATTGGAAAAAGACTCTGATGCTGGGAGGGATTGGGGGCAGGAGGAAAAGGGGACGACAGAGGATGAGATGGCTGGACAGCATCACTGACTCGATGGATGTGAGTCTGAGTGACCTCCGGGAGTTGGTGATGGACAGGGAGGCCTGGCGTGCTGCGATTCATGGGGTTGCAAAGAGTCGGATATGACTGAGTGACTGAACTGAACTGAAGTAAGTTCAGTGACAATCTAAGGGACCATCTTGCAAGAAATATCTATGTCAAATTCTGGCACAAGACGGATGCAACAACCTGGGCAGTGGCTGAACTCAATAACCACTGGGTCAATGGATAGACTGGGCATGCCAGCTGTCTCCTGTCACTGACTTCAGGCAGTCCTGCTGTCGTGGAGGAATGTACCTATGGTGGCTGCTATGACTTCATGCACTGCAACTCATCCCCTGGAACCTTTTGCGACAGCTTTAAGGGTAGGGACCCAGGCACAGGTGCTTCAGGACTAGTCTTCCAAGACTTGTCTTAGTTTAAGGTCCTTATACCCAGAGATGAATCTAATCCTATGCCCCAATAACAGTGTCTTAAACATTTTGTGTCCTAAGACTTCATCTCAAGACCAGCAACTAAGTCCAAATTTTAAAGAAACCCTTTTTAGCTTTTCTCTCTCTTTTTATTGATATTTCCATTTTGCTCATACATTGTTTTCTCAACTTTCTTCAAATATTCCTTCAGTTCCTTAAGTATCTTTAAGTTGGTTGTTTTAAAGTCTTTGTCTAGTAGATCTGCCTTCAAGTCTTTTTCAGGTATGGTGTCTGTTGATTTTCCCTTTGAACAGGCTATATTTTTCTATTTCTTTGTATTCCTCATGCTTTTGTTGTTGTTGCTGAATATTGGACATTTGAATCTAATAATGTGATAAGTCTGGAAATCAGATTATCTCTCTTCCCTAGAGTTTGCTGTTTATTATTATTATTATTTATTTGTTTATTTTTTTTAACTATTGAAGGCTGCCTGTGTGCCAGGGATCTGCCTTAGGTATAAGCTTAAGGTCCTTTCAGTTCTCTTTTGACCCTTCACCTCATCTGAGCGTGTGTGGTCACTGTCTAACTTTCCCCATTTACAAAGTTGCTTTTTAATATAATAGTCTTTAATATCTCTGGCTTACGAAAGAGGAAAAGAGAAAAATGGAAGGGAGGTAAAAGAATACATCAGCCCTTTAAATTTTTTGGAAGTCACTTTAGTAGGAGGAAGAGGGACTTGCAACTTATGGGGGAGATGCAGCAACAATGGTTGGCAGCCTCTTTGTCTGCACTTCTATGATCAGAAGCAGCAGTCAACTATGGGACACAGAACTGTGATACTTGGAGGACAGGGTCTTTTTTTCTCACTCTGGTTCTCACAAACTGTATGTAGGTCTCTTCTGGAATATGTGTTCTGCTGCCTGCCTTAGGGCTGAGGGTGGGGGACAGGTCACTGCACGAGCCTTAAGAGTTCAATTTGACTGAAATTAACAACAATTTATGCATGCTGCGCTAAGTTACTTCAGCTGTGTTCGACTCTCTGTGATCCTATGGACCATAGCCCACCAGGTTCCTCTGTCCCTAGGATTCTCCAGGCAAGAGTACTGGAATGGGTTGCCATACGCTACTTCAGGGGATCTTCCAAGCCAAGGATAACAGCAATTTAATGTTCAACCTTTTCCTAGAAGTTGTATGCCTTCAATAGACTCCAGAGTTCCAAAATAGTTACCTTAGGCAGATTCTGCCTGTGCAATTATTGTCCAGGTGGGGAGACAGATTCCTGGTGCTCCCTACTCTGTCATCTTGTCAGAATCCTTTCTATTTAGTTGTATTTTGACTAAATTTACATGAACATATTTGGAAGATTACACTAGTTATACAAAATTTATTATGAAAATTAGCTCCTATACCCCATACCTTCCACAAATTGCTGCTCCCTAGAGGCAACTAGTCTCAAACAAATTTAAGTTAAATTTAAATTTAACTTAAGTTTAAGTTGATTCACTTGGCATCTCCTCCCACATTTCTAATACTGCTGTTTATTGATTTTCCAGTTCTAGGTATTGATTTCCCACAATGGAAGATGAGGATTTAGCCTTTTTTTTTTTAACCCCTGGCCTGTCCGATCATTACACTTTTCATTCTTTTCTCCTCCCAATACAGTTACATCATAATTTGTTTAGATCACTATTCTGTGTTTACATTCTCTGTGACTTTTAAATGCCAGTTCCAATTGAGACATATAGTAAACTTTGATTGCTTTACCTTTCTTTACATAGTATTTTCTTTTGTCTGGAATTAATACCTCTTTTATTTTCCTAATACTTTACTTTTTTATAAACTCAACTTCAAATTCTCTCCCAGTTGTGTAAATCTCTCATTACTGTGTTCAAACACATTTTGAGGTCTATAGACTTAATATTTTCATGGAATAATATTCTAAGTTTTCTGATCTGTTCAAGTCAGAAGTTCTCTTTGCCCTCTGGACTTGGCACATAGCTGTTGTTCTTGGAATTCCTTTCTCCATCATTTTGGGGATTTCCTTCTCCTCTTCCTTGTATTGAATCCCTTGTTTCCTGGATCTTCTGTTTTCCCAAAGTTTCTGAGAAAGGGTGTGTGGGAGACAATTTTTTAAGCTTGGATATCTAAAAATGTCTCTGTTCTACACAAAAACTTGATTGATGCTTTGTCTTGGATATAAAATTCTATGTTTAAAATATTTTAATAGAATTTTAAAACATGATATCATTATAATTTGTCTAACAAGTTTGAGGTTGTGGATTTTGAAGTCATTCTGTTTCTAAATGTTTATATGTGACATACTTTTTTCTTCCTTTCCAGAATCTTGTGAGATTTTCTCTTTGATGTTGTGTTTGGAAATTTCATGACAAGCATTGAAGAGGGTCTCTTTTAAGCCAATGTGTTACAAACTTGAAGAGCCCTTTAATCTAGAATCTCATGAGTTTCTCATCTTTGGAATTTTCTTCTATTATTTATTTGATTATTTTTTGCCCTTTCTCATTGATCATCATCTCTTGGCATTCATGCTCTTGTGTAGTCCCTCCAAAGTTGAAAAGAATGATATGTGTGATGTGCTGGATGTTAGAGAAGTGATGATAGACGATATCCAGAGCTAATCATGAAAGACGTTTTCCTTGATATCTTGGATTACTTGCTTAGTGAAAATCATCTCAAGAAGAGAGTCAAGCTAACCTATGGAGAGGCTCACATGGTGAGGAACTGAAATCTTCAACCAACAAAGATCACAAGCTTGCTTATCCATCGTATCAGGGAGCCACCTTGGAAGCAGATTCTCCAGCTATAGTCAAACCTTATGAAAACCACAACCCTGGGCAACATTCAGCTGAACCTCATGAGAAACCCAGAGTCAGAACCATTCAGTTCCTGAACTCATGGCTATATAAACCAGGCAGTTCTCATTCATGATATAAAGTCTGAAAATTCTCTATATTGAATATCTATTGCTTCACAAGGCTTTAGAAAAGGCAGAGGAACCAGAGATCAAATTGCCAATATCTGCTGGATCATCGAAAAAGCAAAAGAGTTCCAGAAAAACATCTATTTCTGCTTTATTGACTATGCCAAAGCCTTTGACTGTGTGGATCACAATAAACTGTGGAAAATTCTGAAATAGATGGGAATACCAGGCCACCTGACCTGCCTCTTGAGAAACCTATATGCAGGTCAGGAAGCAACAGTTAGAACTGGACATGGAACAACAGACTGGTTCCAAATAGGAAAAGGAGTACATCAAGGCTGTATCTTGTCACCCTGCTTATTTAACTTCTATGCAGAGTACATCATGAGAAACGCTGGGCTGGAAGAAGCACAAGCTGGAATCAAGATTGCCAGGAGAAATATCAGTAACCTCAGATATGCAGATGATACCACCCTTATGGCAGAAAGTGAAGAAGTACTAAAGAGCCTCTTGATGAAAGTGAAAGAGGAGAGTGAAAAAGTTGGCTTAAAGCTCAGAAAACTAAGAAAACTAAGATCATGGCATCTGGTTCCATCATTTCATGGGAAATAGGTGGGGAAACAGTGGAAACAGTGGATGACTTTATTTTTTTGGGCTCCAAAATCACTGCAGATGGTGATTGCAGCCATGAAATTAAAAGACACTTATTCCTTGGAAGGAAAGTTATGACCAAACTAGACAGCATATTAAAAAGCATAGACATTACTTTGTCAACAAAGGTCCGTCTAGTCAAGGCTATGGTTTTTCCAGTGGTCATGTCTGGGTGTGAGAGTTGGACTACAAAGAAAGCTGAGCACTGAAGAATTGATGCTTTTGAACTGTGGTGTTGGAGAAGACTCTTGTGAGTCCCTTGGACTGCAAGAAGATCCAACCAGTCCATCCTAAAGGAGATCAGTTGTGGGTGTTCATTGGAAAGACTAAACTCGGTTGAAGCCAAAACTCCAACACCAAAGTTTTGGCGTTGAAAGTTTTGGTTGAAGCCAAAACTCCAACACCAACACACTCCAAAGGCCACCTGATGCAAAGAGCTGACTCATTTGAAAAGACCCTGATGTTGGGAAAGATTGAGGGCAGGAGGAGAAGGGGACGACAGAGGATGAGATGGTTGGATGGCATCATCAACTCAATGGACATGAGTTTGAGTAAACTCCGGGAGTTGGTGATGGACAGGGAGGCCTGGCGTGCTGTGGTTCATGGGGTCGCAAAGAGTCGGACACGACTGAGCGACTGATCTGATCTGATTGTTTCACTTGTTCACCATTTCCTCTTCTGATGAAAGAAAGATTCTCTGGGGAATCATCTGTAGGGGTTAGAGGTCTTTCCCCCTCCCCTGACCCCAGCTCAAAAGATGAGTCAGATCTGATCAATGAGGCTCATGGCCAGGACTTTGCTGGAACTATTGCATAGTGAAGGATGACTCAACCCACAGAAGGTTAAAGCTTGGAGTTGCTGGTATTCACCCCAAACTGTGGAGAGAGCCTGCTTGAAAATGAAGTCAATAGAACAAAGAAGAGTCAGTAGAGAGGCAGTGTCTTACTGAACTGTTGGAAGTGTGGAATCTAGCACTGTATTTGTTGTCATTTCTGTTCAGTCGCTAAGTTGTGTCTAACTCTTTTACATACAAATGTTACATCAGCTCTCGAACCTCCCAGGTACCTGAACCAATGTGTTTATTTTTGTTTAAAAGAAACAGACAGAAGGACATCTATGTCTTTTCAGTGCTGTGTCTGCCTCTTTCCTGCCTCATTTAAGTGTTTTTTAAAAAATCATAACTGATGTTTATTTTTAACAAGTATTTTTCTGCATCTATCAAAATTATGTTTGGCTTATAATTATTAATATTATGAATTATATTGATTCTGTAATGTTCTCAACCATGGACAACTTTACAGGGCACATTTGGCAATGTCTGGAGCCATTTTTGCTTGTCAGAAATGTGGGTGGTGCTGCTGCTGCTAGTATGTAGTAGTGACTATAGGCTGCTGCTGCTGCTGCTAAACATTCTATGGTGAACAGGTTGGTACTCCACAACAAAGATTTATCCAGCTCCAAATGGCAATAGTTCCCAGGCTGAGAAACTCTGTTAAAGTGATCTCACATTACTAGCATAACCCCAAATTGCTTGACATTTTATTTGATATATGCTTTATTATATGTGCCATGTGCTAAGTCGCTTCAAGTATGTCTGACTCTGCGACCCTGTCATGCTCCTCTGTTCATGGGATTCTTCAGGCAAGAATACTGGAGTGGGTTGCCATTTCCTATGCCAGGGGAATCTTCCCAATCCAGGGATCGAACCCTTGTCTCTTAGATCTCCTGTATTGGCAGCTGCTTCTTTACCACTAGCACCACCTAGGAAGCCTTTATAACATCTACAGAATATGTAATGATGTGCCCTTTTTAATTTATAATATTTGTTATGTATGCTTTTTTTCTTTTCCTCTTGATTGGCCTGGCTAGAGGTTTACTAACTTTATTAATCTTTCCAAAGAACCACTTTTAAGTTTTTAATTATTCTCTTTTGCATGATTATTTTCTATTTCATTAATTCCTGCTCTGATTCCCTGGTGGCTCATTGGTAAAGAAACTGCCTGCCCATGTAAGAGATGTGAGTTTGATCCCTGGGTTGGTAAGATCCCTGGGAGAAGGAAATGGCAGTATTCTTGCCTGGGAAATCCCATGGACAGAGGAGCCTGGCGGGCTACAGTCACAAAAGAGTCAGTCACGACTTAGCGACTACACAACAACTGATATTATTCTTTCTCTCTTTTTCATTTATTGTGTTATTTTACCATATTTCCCCCCTAACTTCTTGGGATAGTTTATTTCTGTTGTCTGTTGTTTCTGTAAGTTTTCACTCACTTGTTTCCTTGTACACCTTGTTATTTTTTATCAAACACTGGTAGACTACATGTAAAAACTATTTTGAGGAAATAGTTTTACTCCTAGAATAATGCTCACCTCCGCTACAAGGGATCTTTGCTCGTTGCTCCTGTCAAGGACCACCTTAATCCAAGTTAAAGACCTGAGATATCCTATCCTCCAGACGATGGGAAGGAGGCTGCAACTTGGTGCCAGAGCTGATTTATTTCTGGTTTATTCCACTCTGAAGACATAGTGAGCACTGCTTTAACCAGAGCATCTGATAACTTCTGATAAGCTCTTGGCTCTGACTTTTGTCCCCTTCTCCTGACTCCATGAAGCAACTAGGATTTTGGGTAGTCTCTATAGCTATTTACCCAGGTATATTATCTCAAGGCAAACATGGCTTAAAGTAGCTTGTCTTAACTCTCTGGGTTGTCCTTGTCTCCCAACAATTCTTTAGTATTTGTCAAATTCTTTGATGTTTCTAAGATAGTTTTTTAAAAAATATTATCTTGCTTCTTCAGCTGTTCTCAGCAGGAGAGTAGATTGGAGACACCTACTCCATGGTCAGAGGGGAATTCTTATTATGTAACTCTTATACCTTTTGACTTGTAAGCTTTATAAATGCCTCATCTACACAAAAAACTTTTAAAAATAGAGATTGCCACTTCTGGTTTCCTATTCTGCATGTAAGGGGCTTGGAAATTGCCACTGAATGCTAACAACAAATAAAAAGCTGAACAAACTGAAAAACTAATTATTAGATCCATAAGAGAGATGAAGACACAGGGAAAAATCACTGCCAGCAGATTAGAGGGATGGACAGGTGAATACAGGGAATAAAGACTGCTGACCGGAATAAAGGCTTAAGAATTGAAACCCAACACTGTGAGATCCAACACTGGAGTAGGAAAACTGTAACTAACAAATTGCTAGAGGCTCTGCAGACAGATTTGAGGGTTAAAAAATCCAGGGGGACTCAGTCATGGGATGGTCTCACGGTTTTATAAATTTTACCTCCAAGAGTTCAACCAGGTTTTCATTGTAAATAACAGAGAAAAATATAAAGATTAGAAACTCTGATTTACATAATGGAAATACACTGAAGAAGGGATAAGTAAAAGTAAAATATTTAAAAGCTTCTATTTTTTTTCATTCTTTACTAAACTCACAGATAACACTTTGTTAAAAATAAAAGCAATTATATATATACATATGTATAATACTGAACTGTAGTGCTGGAGAAGACTCTTGAGAGTCCCTTAGACTGCATGGAGATCAAACCAACCAATCTTAAAGGGAATCAACCCTGAATATTCATTGGAAGGACTGATGCTTAAGTTGAAGCTCCGGTATTCTGGCCAACTGATGCAAAGAGCCAACTCATTGGAAAATTACTCTGATGCTGGGAAAGATTGAGGGCAGGAGGAGAAGGGGATGACAGAGGATGAGATGGTTGGATGGCACCACTGATTCAATGGACATGAGTTTGAGCATCTGGGAGATGGTGGACAGGGAGGCCTGGCATGCTGCAGTCCATGGGGTTGCAAACAGTCAGACACCACTGAGCGACTAAACAATAACAACAAATGTATAATATCCTAAGGTAGGGCATGGGGACACACTCCAGTATTCCTGCCTGGAGACACCCGTGGACAGAGGAGCCTGGTGGGCTATGGTCCAGAGAGTCGCAAAGAGTCAGACAGGACTGAAGTGACTTAGTATGCACATATAATATATATATTAATATATGAAATCAATAACAGCAATGATACAAGGGATAGGGAGGAGGAAATAGGACTACTTTGTTAAAATATGGTTCTCATATTACTTCTGGAGCAGTATAGTGTTATTTAAAAAGTGGACAATTATTTAAATGTATTAATATATTGCAAAATATTAATATATTTATTGTAACCAGTAAAAAAAAAAAAAAGCACACATACACAAAAGGACATGGTAAAAAAGGAGAGAAAATAAAATAATATAAAATGCTCAATTAAAAGCACAAAAGGTAGAAAATGAATAGCAGACAAAAATGGGAACAAAGGCAACGAATAGAAAATAGTAACAAATATGATAGCTATTAAGTCAACTAATCAGTATTCACTTTGAACATTAATGATATAATGCATCAATTAAAACAGATTGTCAGAGCAGATCAAAACAATATGAATCAACTTTATGTTGTCCAAAAGAAATCCATTTAAAAATACAACTATACATATAGATTAATAATAAATGAATGGAGAAAATATACTATGCTAATACTAATCAGAAGCAAGCAGGAGTAGCTGTATTAAGTTCAGACAGAGCACACGTCAAAGTAAGGAAAGTTATCAGGGATAAGGAAGTGCATTACATAATGATAAAGTGGTCAACTCTCTAAGAAAACATAAATAACAATCCTTATTATGTATGCATCTAAAAACAGAGCAACAAATGATGAAAAAACTATAGCCTTGACTAGATGGATCTTTGTTGGCAAAGTGATGTCTCTGCTTTTGAATATGCTATCTAGGTTTTTCCTGTGGCCATGTATGGATGTGAGAGTTGGACTATGAAGAAGGCTGAGCGCCAAAGAATTGATGCTTTTGAACTGTGGTGTTGGAGAAGACTCTTGGGAGTCCCTTGGACTGCAAGGAGATTCAACCAGTCCATTCTGAAGGAGATCAGCCCTGGGATTTCTTTGGAAGGAATGATGCTAAAGCTGAAACTCCAGTATTTTGGCCACCTCATGCGAAGAGTTGACTCATTGGAGAAGACTCTGATGCTGGGAGGGATTGAGGGCAGGAGGAGAAGGGGACGACAGAGGATGAGATGGCTGGATGACATCACTGACTCGATGGACGTGAGTCTGAGTGAACTCTGGGAGTTGCTGATGGACAGGGAGGCCTGGCGTGCTGCGATTCATGGGGTTGCAAAGAGTCGGACATGACTGAGAGACTGATCTGATCTGGTCTAGGTTGGACATAACTTTCCTTCCAAGGAGTAAGCGTCTTTTAATTTCATGGCTGCAGTCACCATCTGCAGTGATTTTGGAGCCCTCCAAAATAAAGTCTGACACTGTTTCCACTGTTTCCCCATCTATTTCCCATGAAGTGATGGGACTGGATGCCATGATCTTAGTTTTCTGAATGTTGAGCTTTAAGCCAACTTTTTAATTCTCCTCTTTCACTTTCATCAAGAGGCTTTTTAGTTCCTCTTCACTTTCTGCCATAAGGGTGGTGTCATCTGCTTCTCTGAGACTATTGATATTTCTCCTGGCAATCTTGATTCCAGCTTGTGCTTCTTCCAGCCCAGTGTTTCTCATGATGTACTCTGCATATAAGTTAAACAAGCAGGGTGATAATATATAGCCTCGACGTACTCCTTTTCCTATTTGGAACCAGTCTGTTGTTCCATGTTCAGTTCTAACTGTTGCTTCCTGACCTCCATACAGATTTCTCAAGAGGCAGGTCAGGTGGTCTGGTATTCCCATTTCTTTCAGAATTTTCCACAGTTTATTGTGATCCACAAAGTCAAAGGCTTTGACAAAGCAGAAATAGATGTTTTTCTGGAACTCTCTTGCTTTTTCCATGATCTAGCGGATGTTGGCAATTTGATCTCTGGTTCCTCTGCCTTTTCTAAAACCAGCTTGAACATCAGGAAGTTCACGGTTTACATATTTGGTGAGAGGGGAAGGTAATTAATCATTTTCTGGAGTGAGAGAGCAGACCATCCAAAGATTTCCAAGAAGAGTTAAATGTCTACTATGTTTGCGGTCATGAAATAAAGAGAAACCTGTGAAGCTTCCCTGGTGGCTCAGACAGTAAAGAATCCATGTGCAACGCAGGAGACCCAGGTTGATCCTCTGGAGAAGGAAAGATCCCCTAGAGAAAGGAATGACTACCTATTCCAGTATTCTTGCCTGGAGAATTCCATGGACAGAGGGGCTTGATGGGCTACAGTCCATGGGGTCACAAAGAGTCAGACGTGACTGAGCAACTAACACTTTCACTTTTTCTTTGAGAGTCTGTGATTTTTCTCAACCAATTTTTAGCTGCCCAGGGGTAAGCTCAGTGACACCGTTGAATTTAACCAAGTTTAGGATTTTGCTAGACAAGAATCTAAGCCAGGTAGAGAGAAATGTGAAGACAACAGAAGAATAATAATGGAGAAATGATGGGGTCAGTGGATTGGAAGTCAAAGACTCCTTGAGGGGATATGAAAGTAGGTGGACTTAGGGCTAGAAGGTTGTGGTAGGGGTGTGAGGCTTATAGTTGAGTTTCGGAAGTGCTGTAATTGCTGGTATTGAATAGGAATGGGGTGACCATAACGGTGGGGGTAGTGGCTGAGCTGGAGTAGAAGCAAATTGGAGTTGGAGGCAAGGGGGACAGGGAATGGGGAGGTCAGCATGTTAGATGTGGTGGCCACGTGGATGTTAAAACCTCTTAGAACAAGGGCAAGTATGAGAAACAGCCAGGAATAAGAATATTCAGTGAATGAGGGGAAGAGCTGGGAGGTCTGCAGAAGGACAATGGTGGCAGATAATATGTTAAGATGAATTCACTGTCACAGAAGCTGAGATTTTGAAGGAAGGAATAAAAAGGCTTGGGAATGTCAGTGGAAGGCAAGGAAAACACCTACCCCCATTCTAGACTGGAGGAAACCTGTGTCCACCTGAGAGGGCTGCAGGGGCCAGGCAGCATTCTGGGAAGGACTAAAGGTACAGAGGTTGAAAGCATAGTGGAGGTTTCTAAAGGTGGGGTTGAGGTGGTGGGGGTCCAATGGGTAGGCTGCAGAAGGAAGGATTAGCAGAGGATTGGATGAAACTGGGCCCAGTTGTAAATAAAGCAGGAAGGTTTGAGGACTCTGGTGATGGCTGAGGTAAGCAGGGATTAGTCTTAGGGAGGACTAGGAGAAAAGAAAGCATTTTATTTTTTTAAATAGTTTTAGTATGGAGAAGGGATAGGCTACCCACTCCAGTATTTTTGGGCTTCTCTTGTGGCTCAGCTGGTAAAGAATCCACCTGCAATGTGGGAGACCTGGGTTCAATCCCTGGGTTGGGAAGATCCCCTGGAGAAGGGAAAGGTTACCCACTTCAGTATTCTGGCTTGGAGAATTCCATGGACTGTATAGTCCATGGGGTCGTAAAGAGTTGGACACAACTGAGTGACTTTCACTTTCAGTATACCTTTTAATTAATTTATGTAGTTTACCTGGCCTCACCATGAGGCATGCAGGATCTTAATTATCGAGCAGGGATTGAACCCATGTACCATACAGTGAAAGTATGGAGTTTTAACCATTGGACCACCAGGGAATTCCTAAGAAAAAGTATTTTAGACTTCTATCTTGGCTCCTTGGCTTGGGAGGTTGGAAGCCTGAGGTGATGAGAGCTTTATCCATACAAATGAAGGTAGATGACAGAAGCTGAGCTGGTTTGGGGGGACCCATCCCTCAGTGGGTCCAGAAGGTAGGGAGGAAGGGAAAGTCCCTTGAGATGGGTGTGGGTCACAGGCTCACAGCCACCTCTACAGGCTGCAGTGGCTTCAGAGGGCAGCAGCCTCAGGGGCAAAAGTGTCTGTTTTTGGACATCCCGGGCAGAGACAAGCTCTAGAGGGGATGGTTTCCCCAGCAAGTGGGGTTCTGTCCTCTTATCCCTGCTCACAAACAATAGATTCCAGGAATGCTGCTTGTTGGGGTTGGGCCTAGAGGAGCAGTCTTGGTGGGTTACATAAATAACAATTTCAAGGATCTCTCTCAGGCCAGAGTTGGGGAGGGTAGGTGCTAAGAAATGGCAGATGCAGGTCCTCCCTAGGTCCTGAAGGCAGGCCAAGAGGTTTCTCTTTGCACACTGTCCTCAGGGGCGCCACTGTGTCCTGTGAGGGACCATCCTGGGAACGTTTGGCATCTCTGCCCTCCCAGCAATCCTGTGAGGCAGGGGTAAGTGTCTCTACTTGGCCAATGTAAGAAACATGCCCAGTGTCCCATAGAAAGGCACAGAGCTCAGAACATGCACCCCTGGCAGTGTCCCTCCCTGCCTCTCATTCAGTTCTTTGAGCATTTATGGAGTGATTTCCACAGCAGTCACCCAGCTAGAAACCAGGACACCCTGTCCACAGGAGGACAGTTTCACAGCCCTGGTTGTGCACCAGATCACCTTGAAAACCCTCAGCTCTGACTTCATATGTTGAGGGGTGGAACCTGAGAGTCCACACTGTTATTTGAATGATACTTGGAAAGGACAATTTGTGTGGGATCCTCTTGGGTCACTAACTGGTGGAGAAGGCAGGTTTCCTTTTCCAGGCAAGCAAGAAAAGTGGAGTGGCCTGGCTTTGATCTCTCATAGTTAAGCAGGGGTGAAAGAGGCAGCCCCTGCACACCACCCCCTCTCCCCCAAGGTGCCTGAAATCCCACAGTCAGGTGTATTCCTTTCAGTTAGGTTTTATCTCCAGCTAAAACAGTCATCTCTGTTTAGGGTTGTAGAGGGGAGTACATCAGCTATTATCAGCTAAATACAGGCAAGTTTGTTGAATCAATGCAATGGGAGAGTAAACAACAATAAGAAAAACAAATCCTGAGTCAGGACCAGTTGTGCCAGCTCACAACTTGGCAAGTTACAGCTTGGGCAAGTAACAGCGAGAAAACCAGGCTGGAACCTGCCCTGGGAACATCTAGAGGAAAAGTAGGGAGAAAAAAGAAATAGGCTCAGAACCCAGGGTGCTGTGCTGGAGGAGCAGGCCTGGGGAGGGCTGTTGGGCCTCTGGAGACCCGATGGAACACACAGGAGATCCAGGGGGTCAGAGCACAATAGCTCAACCCCTGGACTGGCTCCTGGGGCAGGTAATGGGAGTCCTGGGGGTGGGGGGGTCCCTGAGGAACAGGTGCATTGTGGACAGAGCTCCCCCCTTGGCCTGGGAGTGCCAGGGAAGGCTTCCCAGGGGCCCTTTGAGGGCAACTTAAAACAAAACCCTGATATAGTGGAGGGTGGCTGGGAAATGACAGGCGTGAGCAAAGGGCCAGCAAGGGCACAGGCACCAGTCTGTGTAAAGGCCCCTCCACTGGGGGAGAGGGCCACTCGGGCATGAGGCTGGGGCCTTGCTGGGCCAAGCTGAGGTTGCCCTGGCAGCTGTCTGAATTCTTTGTCAGCTGTATTCCCTTCTGCAGTTTCAGAGGTGGTGGTATAGGTAGGTAGAGGGCAGAACTGCTGAGTCATTGGGAACCCTGCCCTAGCTGGGCCCTCCCTGACCCCCAGAGAAGCCTGCCCCGAGGCTGCCGGGGAGGGAATCTTCTTCCTTCTCCCCTTCTGGGCTCTGCAACTCGTCTAAGAATGACATTGACGTAAGACAGATTGACAGGAGAAAAAACACAGCTTTAATTATGGTGGTTCCAACACAAGGAGCCCCACAAAACTGCGAGAGGCTTATATACCATCCTGAGTTAAGGCCAGGGATAGGGGCCTGGGGCTGCTAGGGGGTGGAGGCAGCCCCGTAGGGTGACAGGGGGAAACGTAAGGAAAACTAAGTCTGTCTCTCAGGTGGTGAAAGCTTTCTCTGCAGAAGCTCTCTTCTGAGTCCTGAGAGGGACACCCTCACAAAGGCAGCTTTCCTTTGCAAATGTAAATCTCCCCACAGAACAGTTACCTCTGTTCTGTTTTTAGAGCTTCTCTCATGTCTGAGTTTCTTAGGGCTTCCCTGGTAGCTCAGCTGGTAAAGAATCAGCCTGCAATGCAGGAGACCCTGCTTTGATTCCTGGGTTGGGAAGATCCCCTGGAGAAGGGATCGGCTACCCAGTTCAGTATTCTTGGGTTTCCCTGGTGGCTCAGCTGGTAAAGAATCAGCCTGCAATGCAGGAGACCCTGCTTTGATTCCTGGGTTGGGAAGATCCCCTGGAGAAGGAATCGGCTACCCAGTTCAGTATTCTTGGGTTTCCCTGGTGGCTCAGCTGGTAAAGAATCAGCCTGCAATGCAGGAGACCCTGCTTTGATTCCTGGATTGGGAAGATCCCCTGGAGAAGGGATCAGCTACCCAGTCCAGTATTCTTGGGCTTCCCTGGTGGCTCATGTGGTAAAGAATCCACCTACAATGTGGGAGACGTGGGTTTGATCCCGGGGTTGGGAAGATCCCCTGGAGGAGGGCATGGAAACCCACTCCAGTATTCTTGCCTGGAGAATCCCCATAGACAGAGGAGCCTGGTGGGCTACAGTCCCTGGGGTTGCAAAGAGTCAAAATAATTAGCTCAACTTGATCCTTGTGCTCAAGAGGCAAATCTAGGAGACACTGATCCCACTTCCCTCAGGCCTTCTTCCCTCCCACTGCCCCTCGCCCTGAACACCTTCTACAAAACTAACAGGGGTGAGGGAAGGGCTAGAAGGACTCATTTATCTTGATGGAAAGAGAAACTGATTCCTCGGGCCCAATTCCTGGGCACCTCTAACTCCAGCCAAGCACCTGCTCTGCCCTGGCAGGATATTTTCTCCCATTCTTAGAGGTAACTGAGGCCACAAAGCCTCTCCAAGCAAAGTAAAAAGACAGATTAAAGAATTACGACATTAAAAAAAAACTGAAAAAGAAAATTCCAAGAACAACAGGAAGCTGATCAGGAAGTTCCCATAGAAGATGAAAATATTTGAGAGTCGTGCTGAGAGCAGAGGCTGAGGGCAGAGGGCGTTCCAGGGACATACAGCCGCAGTGGTGGTGGTCGTGCCACCTAATCTTTTGCCCACCCTTCTCCTTTCGCATGGTGACCTCGGGCCTGCTGGCCAGGCCCTGTCCACTCCCAGGGGCCCCAGGAACACCTCTGCTTAAACAGGCACATGCATGCAGCTATGTGCACATACACAACAACTTTTACAAATGTTCCCCCAGATCTGCCCTTGCATGCACGCCCATATATGTGCTCATGTGGACAAATGCTTGTGCACGGGGAACCTGTAAAGAAAGTGAAAGTGAGACGGTAGACCCTTCCTCTCACTTGCTGTCTTTCAGTTCAGTTCAGTCACTCAGTTGTTTCCGACTTTTTGCGACCTCATGAATCGCAGCACGCCAGGCCTCCCTGTCCATCACCAGCTCCCGGAGTTCACTCAAACTCAGGTCCATCGAGTCAGTGATGCCATCCAGCCATCTCATCTGTTGTCCCCTTTTCCTCCTGCCCCTAATCCCTCCCAGCATCAGAGTCTTTTCCAATGAGTCAACTCTGCATGAGGTGGCCAAAGTACTGAAGTTTCAGCTTTAGCATCAGTCTTTCCAAAGAACACCCAGGGCTGATCTCCTTTAGAATGGACTGGTTGGATCTCCTTACAGTCCAAGGGACTCTCAAGAGTCTTCTCCAACACTACAGTTCAGAAGCATCAATTCTTTGGTGCTCAGCTTTCTTTACAGTCCAACTCTCACATCCATACATGACCAATGGAAAAACCATAGCCTTGACTAGACAGACCTTTGTTGGCAAAGTAATGTCTCTGCTTTTCAATATGATATCTAGGTTGGTCATAACTTTCCTTCCAAGGAGTAAGCGTCTTTTAATTTCATGGCTGCAGTCACCATCTGCAGTGATTTTGGAGCCCCCCAAAATAAAGTCTGACACTGTTTCCACTATTTCCCCATCTATTTCCCATGAAGTGATGGGACCAGATGCCATGATCTTCGTTTTCTCAATGTTGAGCTTTAAGCCAATCTTTTCACTCCCCTCTTTCACTTTCATCAAGAGGCTTTTTAGTTCCTCTTCACTTTCTGCCATACAGGTGGTGTCATCTGCTTCTCTGAGGTTATTGATATTTCTCCTGGCAATCTTGATTCCAGCTTGTGCTTCTTCCAGCCCAGTGTTTCTCATGATGTACTCTGCATAGAAGTCTTTAACCACTCCTCTTTCAGGTGTCCAGGCCTCTGATGGTGTTTGGCTGAACGACTTCTCGCAGTGCGTCCTCCACCCTCTCCCCACCCAGGGCAGCCCTTCTTGAGAAATATCCTAGCGCTGTAGTTCTCAAACTTTTTGATCTCATATCCTTTTTATACTGTTAAAAATTACAAGGATCCCCAAAGAACTTTTGTTAATGTGTATTATATCTATCAATATAGGGGCATTGTTTTCTATTTGTACAAATCTCTGTTGTTTTAATTACGTAGTTGTATCCAGCTCTTTTGTAACCCCATTGACTGTAGCTTGCCAGGCTCCTCTGTCCATGGGATTTCCTAGGCAAGAACACTGAAGTGGGCTGCCATTTCCTTCTCCAGTGGATCTTTCTGACACAGAGATTGAACCCTTGTCTCCTGCATTGGCAGGCAGGTTTTTTAACCACTGAGCCACCAGGGAAGCCCCATGAGTCTCTCTGCTGCTGCTAAGTCGCTTCAGTCGTGTCCAACTCTGTGCGACCCCAAGGACGGCAGCCCACAAGTTTCCCCCGTCCCTGGGATTCTCCAGGCAAGAACACTGGAGTGGGTTGCTGTTTCCTTCTCCAATGCATGAAAGTGAAAAGTGAAAGTGAAGTCGCTGAGTCTCGTCTGACTCTTAGTGACCCCATGGGCTGTGGCCCACCAGGCTCCTCCGTTCATGGGATTTTTCAGGCAAGAGTGCTGGAGTGGTGTGCCATTGCCTTCTCCAGTGAGTCTCTTTACTGTGAACTTAATATGGGACAACTGGATATGTGCTCCTGCATGAAATCTCTTATGACACATTTTGGTTGAAGCATAAGAAGAAAGCCAAGTATCCCAGAGATAGATAGTTGGACAGAGACTCTTCATGGATGCCCTGTGTTTGGAGTGTCTGAAGTGTCTCCCAGGGCATCCTCCCCACATCCTGATGTTCATATCCTGTGCAATCTGTCCCCTTGGGTGTGGGCTAGATCTGATGATTCACCTCCAAGGAAGTGAGTGGCACAAGAGGTATGGCAAAATGTGATGCAGCTCACTCGGAAGACCGTGGTTTGCTTCCTGAGGAGGCCTCTCTTGCTCCCTTGCTCTCAGAGAAGTCAGCTCTGAGCTGCAGGATAGAAAGCCCCATCTGGCAAGGAAGAGAGAGACACCTTTGGACAAAATTCGGTGAAGAACTGAGGCCCCTAATAACAAACTAAATCCTTCCAACAACCATGGCCTTGAGCTTGGAGGTGGGTCCACCCCCAGCTGGGCTGTCAGATGAGACTGCAGCCCCAGCTGCCACCTCGACCAGAGCCTGTGAGGCCTGAATGGGAGGCATCCAGCTAAGTCATGCCCAGATTCCTGACTTATTGTGAGCTACTGTGAGGTAATAAATGTTTGTTGTTTTAAGCTGCTGAGATTTAGGGTAATTCATGACAAAGCAAGAGATAACTAACCACTTCCACAACACAATCTTGGAGACCCCCAGGAGTCCACAGCTCTCCCTTTGGCACTGCTACTCTAGACCCGATGCCTTCAGCTGCTCCGGTTTGACTCTCCCAGTTAGCATCTGCTCTTCTTACAGGCAACTGCTCTCCGCTGATGTAAGGAAAGGGGCTGGTAAAGGAGGTAGGCCCGGTGCAGGTGACCAGTGACAGGTGACGTGCAAGTGATGGGCGCATAGTGTCTCTTCTTGATGCTGCTCCTTCATAGCAGATTTTCAGGCAATGGGCACAGCATGAGGGATCTGATGGCAGGTGGGGACAAATTTTTAGGTAATAGTCTGTTCCCTCTGTAAGCATCCACATTCTACCCCCTCTCCCCCAACCCAGTGCCCTTTGGGGAAAGCAAACTGTGCCAGGCCCTGGATTCCTACTCACAAATTATCCTATTTCCTATTAACATTTAGGTTAACAAAGACAGCCAGAATCCTTGTTTTCTAATCAGTGAAAAGTCTTCTATCTGAATCACCACATGTTCATACCGGCCCATCAGTCTGCCTCTAAAGTTTCTGCTGGAATCACAGCTTGTTTTATAGACAAAAAAGCTGAGGCAGGCATCCAATCAGGGCCACACAGTCTAGAGTGGAAGCAGATGTTCAAATGGAGGAGGGATTCCTTGAGCTCTCATCTAGCAGGCAGAAGGGAAAGTGCCTGATAGCTGACATGTCCCTGAGGCTGACTTTCCCATTCCCAAGAGTAACACCAACGCTAACGATGATGCCTCATGTCCTGGACACCCAGGATGGTCGAGGCTTCCACCACCAGCATGTGCACTGAGGACTGGAATCTCCAACACCATCTAGGCACATTGGCCCACTGCAGAGGAAGGCAGAAGATTCAGCAAATTGGAGACAGTGCTGGGGTTTCAGATAAGCCTCCCTTCTCCCCCATCCACAATCTGATTAAAGTTCTTGTGGGGTGCTTCCCTCCCCCAGGCTGTACGTCTGTGAGGACTGGGCTGGGCTCACAGCACGTGGCAATTCACAGAAGCTCAGTGATGACTGAATGGATGAGGAGGTGGGCAAACATTTGAGTTAGGTCTGTGCTTGGAGTTAGAAAGCTTGGCTGTGGTGAGTTATAAAGGCTAGTTTCTGATAAGTCAAGGTTAGAGAGTCAATCTGGAGCAGGATGGGCAAGTCAACTTAGGAAGGGCTAGGAAGTCAGGCTTTGTTGGGGGTTGGCTTATCTCTGATGGGGTGTAGAGTTCCATCTGGTGGGTGTGAGAGGTCAGTCTTTGGCTGAGCTGAGAACACCATCCACGGTCAGTATTTGCCCTTTGCAAAGCTGATGAGTCTCCGTGGTGCTTTCCGCAGCATGTCTATCACCTGATCCAGAATGTCCACTGTCCTGAGCAATGGGTGAAGTCATTTCTGGCTCCAGGAGTAGAGAGAGCTTCTGAGTAGCACCAAGGATCGCATTCTTGGGGATGGGGTTTAAGGTGACCTTGCTTTTAGGGCTTCCCTGGTGGCTCAGATGGTAAAGAATCTGCCTGCAATGCAGGAGACTCAGGTTTGATCCCTGGAGAAGGGAATGATAACCCACTCCAGTATTCTTGTCTGGAGAATCCCATGGATAGAGAAGCCTGGCAGACTGCAGTCCATGGGGTCGCAAAGAGGTGGACATGACTGAACAACTAACATTACTTGTAGGGCGTCGTCTTCAGCAGCTGGCTTGGGACATAGACCCTGCATGAAGGGCGCAGGGAATAAAAAGACTTCAGGCCCTTGGAGGCATTTCCTGTTTTCCAGTGAACTGAAAACTCAGCTTCCTGCTTAGAATAGTCCATAGGGATGGTTTCTTTTTTTGGTGATGGGAGGGGTGTCTGAGGGTGGAGGATGCAGGCTTTGCTGGGCTTGAGGACCAGCTCTCAGGACTCTGCTAGGAGGCGGCACAGCCAGAAAGGTGGGAAAGGAGAGCGGTAAGAGCCCCCAGGTGCCTCTGCCTGATGCCCTAGCCGTGCCTTCCTCGGTGCTCACATTCATAGTCTTTAGAGTGAGCAACGCAGTCTAATTATATCAGACAAATTGTATCATTTCACAAGGATGTGAAATTTCTCCAGAAAAAGGAAGCCAAAAGCCTGCAGGACCTGTGTCGGGACAAGGACCAGGAACACGGTGGGGAGAGACGTCTTTGTCCCTGACTAGATGCAGCTGTAAATCACAGGCTTGCATCCTAGATCTGCTAGGGGCTGCCTGTGCAGCTTGGAGAATTTCCTGACTTTGCAGCACCTCAGAGCCCTCATTTCTCAGACAGGGAACCAAATGACCACCTCGCCAGTGGAATGGTGCCCGGCTGGCCCAAGGAAGGCACATTGGCATCCAGTCTCCTTCCCTCCATCAGAGCACAGAGGGCAGAGGGGTACCTGGGCAAGAGAACAGAGGTACATCTGTGCCCACAGCAATCTCATCAGCTCCGTTTCTGCCATAACAGTGCACCCAGCAGATGCTGCTGACTCCGCCCCAGGGTCTCCCTGCCCTTCTACTGCAGACACATCCTGGTCTCCAGTTACTTGCCCCACTCTCCGTTCTTTCATTGTCTGTTGGGTAGTGATTGGGTGATTTGGGAGAACAGATTCTCTTGCTTGGCCACACCTCCCTTTGCCTGTGGCAGCATTTATCCTCACCAGGCTGGAGGATTCTGTTCTTCCTCTGCCAGGGATCAACCTTGAGCCCCCATCTCACCCAACATCCATATGAGAGACAGATTAAACACCCCCAAGCACAGCTGCAATGGGTGGAGTGCAAAGCAGGGCCATTAGGGAAGGACATTAGTATGGACCATGATTCTGAAGGAAGTATTGGCGGGGACAAGGTCCTTTGGTCCCACCCCCCATGGTGGGACTGAGCTCCGGGGAGGAACTGGCGCTGATTAAGTGGGAGGGCTACAAGGTGGACTATCCAGTCCAGCCCTTGTCCATGTGCTGTGATAGTTCATGGACATCAGCTTTTAGTGAACAGTGCCCACTTAGGGATGGGCGCTTAGGGGTGGGACCTCCGTACATAGCTGACATGGCTGGGGGCATGGAGTCACTGACTCACGTTGCCAGGGCGAGGGCCATGCTGAGGTCTACAACTCACCTGAGCAGTGAGCTGCCTCACCCTGGCCACTGCCCTCTCTTCCCTCCTGGTCTTTCTCATCCTTTTTGAGTCTGTCTGCCTGTTCATTCTCCCCTCCCACTCTGCAGCTGGCCTTCCAGGTTGTTAAGATGGTGTCTTCGTCAAGGGATAAGGCTAGACCATATTCTTTAACGACAGCTTGATTTATAATAAAAAATCTTTAGCCTCCTGGTCTGGACCTCCATTTGTACCCTTGCTTCAAATCTTAGAGGTGGCCTGGATCTTCTAACACATTATATAATTCACTTAATGGTCATGTTTATTGCTTATTGTCTGTCAATACCCCACCTCTGCATAAACTCGGTAAGGGTGCAGATTTTTGTCTATTGGGGTCTAGATGAATGGCGGGCATATAGTAGGAATTCTATGAACAACTGAGGAATAAATGTATGGAATAAACGAGTGGCTATTTCTGTCATCTGTCCTGTGTGTTAACACTACATCCTGTTCAAGCAGCTTTTACTGGAACTGAGCATCTGGGCAATTGATTTTATGTAGAATGGGTATAAGAATACAACAGTTTCATGAAGTTTTAAGGACTAAAGACTTTCATATAATTTATGAGCCTCAGTTTCCTCATCTATAAAATGGGGATAACTGGCATATCTACTCCATGTGATTCTTGTGAGCGTTAAATAGATGACTTGTGTGAAATACTTAGCAGAATCTCTGAAACAAAGAAGATAATACACGTTACACTTAAACAACTAATAACCGAAAGAAAGCATGAGAATCTATAATTTGTGCCTAGAAAGGGACCTTTCAGAGCCCCTCACAACAGCCCAAATGGGTGGCGTGGTTTAGTCACTAAGTCTGACTCTTGCAAGCCGGCGGACTGTAGCCTGCCAGGTTCCCCTGTCCATGGGATTTCTCAAGCCAGAATACTGGAGTGGATTGCCATTTCCTTCTCCAGGGAATCTTCCTGACCCAGACATCTAACCCATGTCTCCTGCATTGCAGGCGGTCTCCTGCATTGCAGGCAGATTCTTTACCACTAAGCCACCAGGGAGGCTGCCCTAACGTGCAGAAGGCCTGAGAAGTAGTGAGGTTTACAATTGTTTCCTCAGCATTCGGGTCCTAGAATTGAGGCTGGCCTGACCTCAACCTTCAGGCAGTGTCTACCTGACCTCAAGAGAGAACAGGCAGTGAGAGCTGAACTCCCTCATCCCACACAAAGACAAGGGGCCTTTATTCAAGGTGAGGGCTGGGCCCTCTCAGAGACAGTACCGCCTGCAGAGAGCATCACACTTTAAAGGATTCCATGACCCTGATAATCTTCTGCTGAGAAATAACGTGAGGGCTACTGCACTTCTCCTGCATCCTGGGGAAGGGCAACTTGGGACAGACAGGAGTGACCTTTCCTTCTTCTTTCTGATTTGTGTTCCCCTCATTATCAGAACATCTTGCCCCTCAGCACTCCTGGGGCATCTGACACATCCTGAAGCCACGAAGAGGCAGTGATGAGAGGACACTGAAGGAATAGGAAGATGTGGGTAGAAGAAGGTAGTGGTAGCAACGAGACAGGAGGGAAGAGGGCAGGGCACAACCTTGGAAAGAATGATCTAGCCATCAAGGACATAACATAAACTGGTCAGAAGTAACTGGGTCCAAGATGACAGAAGATTCAGCTTCCAGTAGATCTTGAGCCTCATTATATGCTCACTGTAATATTCAGTTCAGTTCAGTCGCTCATTTGTGTCCTACTCTTTGCCACCCCATGAACCGCAGCACGCCAGGCCTCCCTGTCCATCACCAACTCCCAGAGTTCACTCGGACTCACGTCCATCGAGTCAGTGATGCCATCCAGCCATCTCATCCTCTGTTGTCCCCTTCTCCTCCTGCCCCCAATCCCTCCCAGCATCAGAGTCTTTTCCAGTGAATCAGTTCTTCCCATGAGGTGGCCAAAGTACTGGAGTTTCAGCTTTAACATCATTCCTTCCAAAGAAATCCTAGGGCTGATCTCTTTCAGAATGGACTGGTTGGATCTCCTTGCAGTCCAAGGGACTCTCAAGAATCTTCTCCAACACCACAGTTCAAAAGTCAATTCTTCGGCGCTCAGCTTTCTTCACAGTCCAACTCTCACATCCATACATGACCACTGGAAAAACCATAGCCTTGACTAGATGGACCTTTGTTGGCAAAGTAATGTCTCTGCTTTTCAATATGCTATCTAGATTGGTCATAACTTTTCTTCCAAGGAGTAAGTGTCTTTTAATTTCATGGCTGCAGTAACCATCTGCAGTGATTTTGGAGCCCCAAACAATAAAATCTGACACTGTTTCCCCATCTATTTCCCATGAAGTGATGGGACCAGATGCCATGATCTTCGTTTTCTGAATGTTGAGTTTTAAGCCAACTTTTTCACTGTCCTCTTTCACTTTCATCAAGAGGCTTTTAGTTCCTCTTCACTTAGGTTGGTGCAAAAGTAATTACAGTTTTACATCGTTAAAATTTGCCTTTTGGTATTGGAATACGTTCTTAAATAAATGTGGTTACATTATACATCACTTTAACGTGCATTTCTCGCTTCATGGTTTTTTTTTTTTTTTTGCTAATGACATTACTTGCTGCTTATTTTAAATTTATTTTAGACTATAGAAATGATTTAGATAAAAATCAAATTTAAGCAATTTATTTGAGTTCAAAATGGGTCATAAAGCAGCAGAAACAACTCTCAATATCAACAATGCATTTAGCCTAGGAACTGCTAACAAACGTACAGTGCAGTGGTGATTTAAGAAGTTTTGCCAAGGAGACAAGAGAGCCTTGAAGATGAGTGTAGTGGCTGGCCATCGGAAGTTGACCATAGATAATGATGAAAGAAATTAAAGATGACACAAACAGATGGAGATAGATATAACATGTTGTTGGATTGGAAGAATCATTATTGTGAAACTGTCTATACTAACCAAAGCAATCTACAGATTCAATGCAATACCTATCAAATTATCAATGGCATTTTTTTCTCCCACAGAATTAGAACAAAAATTTTACAGTTTGAATGGAAACACAAAAGACTCCAAATAGCCAAAGTAAACATGAGAAATAAAAATGGAGCTGGAGGAATCAGGCTCCTTAACTTTGGACTATATGACCAAGCTACAGTAATCAAGACTGTATGATATTTGAACAGAAACAGACACATAGGTCAATGGGACAGGGTAGAAAGCCCAGAGGTAAACCTACACGGGTATGGGCACCTCATCTATGATAAAGGAGGTGAAAATATACGGTGGAAAAAAGACACGCTCCTCAATAAGTAGTGTTGGCAAAACAGTTACGTTTAAAAGAATTAAATTAGAACACTTCCTAACATCATATACAAAAATAAACTCAAAATGGATTTAAAGACCTAAACGTAAGACCACGCACTATAAAGCTCTTAGGGGAAAACATAGAAAGAACATTCTTTGACATAAATCAAAGCAAGATCTTTTTTGACTCACCTTCTAGGGTAATGAAAATAAAAACAAAAATAAACAAATAGGACCTAATTAAACTTAAAAATTTTTGCCCAGCAAAGGAAACCATAAGACAGAAAGACCCACAGAATGTGAGAGAATATTTGCAAATGAAGCAAATGACAAGGGATTAATCTCCAAAATAAACAAATAGCTCATGCAGCTCAATATCAGGGGGAAAAAAACCCCAAATGACCCAATTAAAAAATGGGCAGAAGACCTAAACAGACATTTCTGCAAGGAAGACATGCAGATGGCCAAGAGGCATATGAAAAGATGCTCAACATTGCTAATTGTCAGAGAAATGCAGATCAAAACCACAATGAGGTATCACCGCAGACTGGTCAGAATGGCCATCATCAAGAAATCAACAACAATAAATGCTGGAGAGGGTGTGGAGAAAAAGGAACTCTCTTGCACTGTTGGTGGGAATATATATTAATATAGCCACTGTGGAGAACGGTATAGAGATACCTTGCTGCCTCTGCTGCTGCTAAGTCGCTTCAGTCATGCCCGACTCTACGCGACCCCAAAGACGGCAGCCCACCAGACTCTCCCATCCCTGGGATTCTCCAGGCAAGAACACTGGAATGGGTTGCCATTTCCTTCTCCAATGAATGAAAGGGAAAAGTGAAAGTGAAGTCGCTCAGTCGTGTCCGACTTAAAAGAAACTAAAAATAGAACTACGCTGCTGCTGCTGCTGCTGCTAAGTCGCTTCAGTCGTGTCCGACTCTGTGCGATCCCATAGACGGCAGCCCACCAGGCTCCTCTGTCCCTGGGATTCTCCAGGCAAGAATACTGGAGTGGGTTGCCATTTCCTTCTCCAATGCATGAAAGTGAAAAGTGAAAGTGAAGTTGCTCAGTCGTCTCCGACTCTTAGCAACCCCATGGACTGGAGCCTACCAGGCTCCTCCGTCCATGGGATTTTCCAGGCAAGAGTACTGGGGTGGGGTGCCATATTACCCAGCAATTCCACTCCTGGGCATATACCCTGAGAAAACCATAGTGTTCAAAAGATACATGCACCCCATGTCCAATAGCCAGGACATGGAAACAAACTATATGTCCATCAACAGATGAATGGATAAAGACGATGTAGTACATATATACAATGGATTATTACTCAGCCATAAGGGGGAACAGAACTGTGCCATTTGTAGAGATGTGGATGTATCTAGAGACTGTCATACAGAGTGAAGTAAGTCAGAAAGAGAGAAACGTCACATATTAATGCAGATATATGGAATCTAGAAAATCATCTATTTCCAGAAAATCATCTATTTCTGCTTTATTGACTATGCCAAAGCCTTTGACTGTGTAGATCACAATAAACTCTGGAAAATTCTGAGAGAGATGGGAATACCAGACCACCTGATCTGCCTCTTGAGAAATCTGTATGCAGGTCAGGAAGCAACAGTTAGAACTGGTCATGGAACAACAGACTGGTTCCAAATAGGAAAAGGAGTACGTCAAGGCTGCATATTGTCACCATGTTTATTTAACTTATATGCAGAGTACATCATGAGAAATGCTGGACTGGAGGAAACACAAGCTGGAATCAAGATTGCCGGGAGAAATATCAATAACCTCAGATATGCAGATGATACCACCCTCATGGCAGAAAGTGAAGAGGAACTCAAAAGCCTCTTGATGAAAGTGAAAGTGGAGGGTGAAAAGTTTGGCTTAAAGCTCAACATTCAGAAAACGAAGATCATGGCATCTGGTCCCATCACTACATGGGAAATAGATGGAGAAACAGTGGAAACAGTGTCAGACTTTATTTTTCTGGGCTCCAAAATCACTGCAGATGGTGACTGCAGCCATGAAATTAAAAGACGCTTACTCCTTGGAAGGAAGGTTATGACCAACCTAGATAGCATATTCAAAAGCAGAGACATCACTTTGCCAACAAAGGTTTGCCTAGTCAAGGCTATAGTCTTTCTTGTGGTCATGTATGGATGTGAGAGCTGGACTGTGAAGAAGGCTGAGCGCCAAAGAATTGATGCTTTTGAACTGTGGTGTTGGAGAAGACTCTTGAGAGTCCCTTGGACTGCAAGGAGATCCAACCGGTCCATTCTGAAGGAGATCAGCCCTGGGATTTCTTTGGAGGGAATGATGCTCAAGCTGAAACTCCAGTATTTTGGCCACCTCATGCGAAGAGCTGACTCATTGGAGAAGACTCTGATGCTGGGAGGGATTGAGGGCAGGGGGAGAAGGGGACGACAGAGGATGAGATGGCTGGATGGCATCACTGACTCGATGAATGTGAGTCTGAGTGACCTCCGAGAGCTGGTGATGGATAGGGAGGCCTGGCGTGCTGCGGTTCATGGGGTCGCAAAGAGTCGGACACGACTGAGCGACTGATCTGATCTGATCTGATGGAATCTAGAAAAATGGTACAGTTGAACCTATTTGTAGGGTAGGAATAGAGATGCAGACATACGGACAAGGGGGGCAAGGAAGAGGGGATGGGACGAAATGGGAGATTGGGATGGACATATATACGCTATCATGTGTAAAACAAATAGCGGGAACCTGCTGCACAGCACGGGGAGCCCAGCTCCCTGATGAGCTAGAGGGGCAGGATGATGGAGCGGGTTGGTGGGTAGGAGGGAGGTCCAAGAGGGAGGCGATATATGTATACACAAAGCTGATTCACTTTGTTGTACAGCAGAAACCAACACAAAATTGTAAAGCAACTATACTCCAATTAAATAAATAAAACTAAAATGAAAACAAAACGAAACCATCTCTCCAGAAGCCCTTTCATGCTGCCTCCTAGTCATTGCCTCTCCTCCCCTAAGGGCAACCACTAGCTTGACTTCTAGCAGCACAGACTATTTTGTACTTTATGTAACTGGAATCACAGTCTGCACCATGCCTGACTTCTCAAACCCAACACTATGCTGTGAGGTGTATCTACATTGTTGTCTGTAGTTGTAAATCATTCATTCTCATGTCTATCTAGTGTTCTATTGTGTTAATATAAAATTCCACAATTTATTTATCCACCTGGTAAATTTTCTATTAAGTCAAGGGTATACACATTTGCTTTAATGCTATGCTATGCTATGCTAAGTCACTTCAGTCGTGTCCGACTCTGTGCGACCCCATAGACGGCAGCCCACCAGGCTCCCCCGTCCCTGGAACTGTCCAGGCAAGAACACTGGAGTGGGTTGCCATTTCCTTCTCCAATGTGTGAAAGTGAAAAGTGAAAATGAAGTCACTTAGTCGTGTCTGACTCTTCGTGACCCCATGGACTGCAGCCTACCAGGCTCCTCCGTCCATGGGATTTTCCAGGCAAGAGTACTGGAGTGGGGCGCCATTGCCTTCTCCGATTTGTTTTAATAGATACAGCCCAAGTTTTTCAAGGTAGTTGTACCACTTTATACTCAAATCTGAGACACTAAAACTCCAATTGCTCCACATCCTTAGTGAAACTTGATAAGTCTGCCTTTTTAGATTAGTCATTCTGGTGGGTGTGAAGTGGTATTGCAGTTTAATTTAAATTTGCATTTCTCTAATCATAAGGGAATTAAAGACCCTCTAATTTCTTATATACTGATTTTTTTAAAGAATGGATATTTGTCCTAAAATATATTTGCCAATGTACTTATCTCAAACACCACCCTTTCTGACATCCTTTATGCTAATTAACAAGCTACTGGTTTCCTTGAGAATCTTTTTCTAGCATTCTTTATGCTAATAATAAAACCCCCAGGAGTTGATGGGAGATGAAAAAGAGCTGAAGCACTTGCGGTGGTGGTGGTTTAGTTGCTAAGTCCTGTTCGACTCTTGTGACCCCATGGACTGTAGCTTGCCAGGCTCCTCTGTCCATAGTAAAGAAGCACTTGTAGTACCTTCTAAATAAACACTGTCTATTTATCCAATCAGCGGGTCCCCAGAGGGTGTATTCCCGATTAGGACAGCTCCTCATCCTTCAGGTCTAGTTTCAAACATACCACCCAAGTCGTATCATTATCTAGGCTAAAGAACTTTAAATTGAAAACCCGACTTCATGATGTGGCTTCTGTGCTGTTTTTCCACTCCATCTCTCTGCTACTGTAAGCACTATGACAACACACACTTTGTGGTTTAGTAATTTTATTGCATGGAGATCTTCAGGCTCCTGGTAATCCAAGCACTGGACTGTACTCAGATCCATGGAAATAGAAAAGGACTAGTCTTCCCATAGATTCCCTCTGCGAGAAATCTGTTAGATCTGTCTCTCAGTTCAGGGGCAAAGCCACACAGATAGGCTTTCTTGAAGCAGCTTCGGAGCCACCTAGCCCTTGCCAGGGACCAGTGGCCATGGCTTTCCTGGAATAGGCATGGCATTGCTTGACTTGCTCTTCTAGAACATAGTTGGAGTTGAGGGAAGAGGTTCTAAACCAGGTACTCTGATCAGCAATTGACCTTTTTTTTATAGCTTCAAGGTGATTTATTGAGCACATGGATTTGGGGAGAATGAATTTCCTCATCTCCAGGACTCTGGAGCTGTCTCTTCTGGACCACTAGGCAAGGGATGTGTAGACTGGTCATATTTCATTCAGTAAAATGCTTGGAGATATCTTCTGACCTTCTAAGAACAACATCTTTTAATTTAATTTTCTTTTTATTTAAATTCAGACATGCTGGTAGGAAGCTTGTTTCTCCTAGGATGGTCATTTACCTAGAAATAGTTGTCTGAATCAGAGAGGAAAATGGTGATAAATACAACCTTCTCCTTGCTTTGCTTGCTCCTTGGAAGAAAAGTTATGACCAACCTAGACAGCATATTAAAAAGCAGAGACATTACTTTGCCAATGAAGGTCCATCTAGTTAAAGCTATGGTTTTCCCAGTAGTCATGTATGGATGTGAGAGTTGGACTATAAAGAAAGCTGAGCACCAAAGAATTGATGCCTTTGAACTGTGGTGTTGGAGAAGACTCTTGAGAGTCCCTTGGGCTGCAAGGAGATCCAACCAGTCCATCCTAAAGGAAATCAGTCTTGAATATTCATTGGAAGGACTGATGCTGAAGCTGAAACTCCAATACTTTGGCCACCTGATGTGAAGAACTGACTCATCAGAAAAGACCCCAATTCTGGGAAAGAGTGAAGGCAGGAGGAGAAGGGGATGACAGAGGATGAGATGGTTGGATGGCATCACTGACTCAATGGACATGAGTTTGAGTAAACTCTGAGAGTTGGAGATGGACCGGGAGGCCTGGCATGCTGCAGTCCATGGGGTTGCAAAGAGTCGGACACGACTGAGCAACTGAACTGAACAACCTTCTTCTTGGAGTGGGTCTGGAGGTCCATGCTTACATCTCCAGGTAGGCAGATGAGGTTGGTAGTGGGGGAGGGGGAAGGGACTGAGAGGTGAGTACCTTCAGGATAATGTACCTAAGTCATGGGAGGTTTCCAGCCTCGTAGGAGCTTTTTGGATTCCTAAGGCCTAAACTTCTGAGCAGCTGGTCCTCAAAACTGAGTCTTGAAGAGGCCTGAATGGGTTGCAAGAAGATCCAGTCTTTTCTTCTCTAGAAAGCTGAGAATGAAGAGCTTTCAGTATTGCTTGGCCATCTCCCAGCAGCTTCATGCCCAGGCAGCCCAGGGCCCATCCAGTGTGCTCAGGCCCCCTCCACACTTCTGGCTGGCAGTCCCTGAAATGCAGAAGCCAGACAGGGGTGGGCAAGGGGAGGATGCACATATGGTCATTTGCAGCTTGAAACCTTGCCTAGGTTTGGGAATTTGGAATCTCTAATGTCCAAAAGGCAATAAGCTTCAGTAGTGCCACCTTGCCACTCACCAAGGAGATAAAATGGAGCCCAGGAGATAAAATGCTCAATAGGACCCAGAAATAAGATTTAACGTCATTGTATTTATTAGGTTCTGAAACAATACACATTCACATCCTTTTGAATACAGTACATTTGGCACAATAATGTTTACAATGAAATAACACTAATGAATGGCAAGAGATTAAAATTACATCCCAAAAGGAAAAAAATGTACAAATAAAGCATCACAATACAAAAAAAAAAAAAATCCCTAAAGTTGAATACATTTTATATTTAGCCAGAATTACTTTGCACATAATTTAAAAAGAGGTAATTTTTTAGCCTTCTTTTCTTTTAATGTAAGAATTCATTTTTTTCACCTTTGGAGGAAAAAAAAATTGTTTCCACTTCACAAAGTCTATAATGAGAGAACACAGGAGAACAGCTATCCTTCATATATTTTTTTGGCATTTTTTTTTACACTCCCCTCCTTTTTTGTCTCAAAAAAATAAAAAAGAGTGAGCAAACTAGTTGGAAAGATTAGAAAGAATTAGCAGAAATGGAATAGTGTGTCTGCTTCCAAACTCTTGTGAAAACTGAAATGAAACAATGAATATTCAAGGAACATCCAAGCTCTATTCTATAGACTACATAGGATTTGAATCTGCCTGTTTGAGAACTTGACCAGCTTTCAAGCAGGAGGCATCCCAGTCAGCCCAGCTCTGGGGGCTGGAAGCGGGCATCTCTGAGCCAGGCAACCTGCTTGAGTGACTGCTTGGAGCTGCTGGGTAGAATGTATTATTATTTGTCTTCCGACAAAAATGCCAGTTGTCCTGTAGGAAGGGCCTAACCCCTGCTGACATGGGAATATTTTGGACAAGGCCGTTCGGCATGACAGTTTAAGAGCTTGCTTGGTCGTTCAATCATCAGGGTGAAGGAAGCAGAGAAGAAAACAGAGAGCAGTAGTGATTTGTGAGGAAGATGGGCAGTATTGTCATGTTTTCCTAAAAAATGAGATGACGCCACCATGAAGATGTTTCTGTGCTTGTCCTCAACTCCGGAAGATAGTCTCCCCTTACTATGTCAAGTTACCGAAGATAAATTAAATTAATCTACTGTTCTTCATCTCTTCACTGGTATGCTGAACACACAAGTTGATATAGCATAATATTTGAAAATATAACAAGAACAGATAATAATTACACCTGAGTTTTTTCAAAAATCAAAACAAAAGAGAAGTAAATGTCATCACTAGTAACCAAGGCCACGACTAGCCAGATGCAAATATGGACACCAGCTCGGTATGGGCTTGAGCTAGTCACTGTCCAAACTTTGAAACAACCATCCAGAACATTCCTTTCTCTTCCCCATCTCTATCAGGACATAATAGAGCACAGGAGAACTATATGTGAGATTTAATATAGCTTAATACATGTTTACATCTTTTAAAATAAACCAAAATGAAATAAACAATATGAAGAACATCCCTCCTCCCACCCCCCGCCTCCCAGAAAAAGAAAGAAAGAAGGAAACACACCTTATCTCTCGGTAACTTGAACCAATACGCTTACAGAGTATTGCACCTGGACATTATTATAATTATTCTTTCATAGACTAAAGTTTATAATATGCCTGAACATGCAGCAGTTGATACCTCTAAACTCAATGAATTAATTCCACAGGCCTTGCAGCAAACACTATATACAAAAAATCTCAAATGTACAAAAGGCAAAAAGCTTCATTAGTGCCACTTTGCCACTCACAAGTATATATATTTAGGGGCAGCTGGGAAATCCACGTGCAATCGTTGGAATGGATTCCATTCCCTGCTAAGTCAGTTCAGTGAAATAGATAATCCAACGACCTCCGGGAAACATAACACACAAAGCCACAGAGAATCCTTGGAAATCAAAGAACGTAACACTGGTAGCATATCTACAGGAGGTAACATCACATCCATTAAATAGTGTCCACATGAGTTGCCCTTGCATGTCACACAGAAACAACACTCTGAGAACATCTTGCCACCCTGTCAGTGTTCCAATAAGTCGCTCTTCAATCTCCTGATACCCTCTACATAACCCATGTTTAGCCTCATGCTGCTTGTTCCAAAAGCAAATATTTTATATTTAACTTTACATGTTTAATGTTTAAAAACCACAACACAGTAGTACTATCATTTGGTAGAAGTGCGCAAAAATCACACACTGCTGCAGAAAATAAATAGAGTTGATGCTGGGAATTCAGGATGAAACTGGAGAGAGAATCTGGGAGCTGAGTTTTGCTAGAACCCAGGGTCTTGACCACTCTGCAGGGTAGCCGTGGAGTTCAGGCAGAACTCGAATAACAAAGAGCTCTACTAGTTTCCTTTTCTCTCAATTCAGAGCCCCCAGGGGCCACAAAAGCATTAAGAGCATACACCATGGATGATGATTTTCTCATTGTATATTAGCCCTTTAATATCTACCTGTATTAACACTGGACTTTATTTCTTTTGGCCAATTAGAAAGCAAATTTGAACATCTATTTTTGAAATGTTAATAGAGTTCAAATCAAATTTCTTTTTCTATGGAGAGCGATTTCTTCCATAAGATACATGCTTATACAACTTTGGCATGCCCCAAATCTAAAACCAAAGCAAATGACAACGAGCCATTCCAGAGCAAACCAACACAGGGAGCCGATCAGGGTGTCTTCCAACCTCACTCCTTCCCGGGCATGCCTAGAGGGCGCTCACCCTTGGGCTGAAGAAGCACCAGTCTCTTCTCTTCTGGATAGAATGGCAGAGGGTGGCAGGTGGTGGGTGGGGGACTGGAGTGAGGAGAAGCAAGAATTGTCAGGACTCTATGTTCAAAAACAGAGCCAGAGTCTTGCTTGCTTTTTTTTCTTCCTTCTTTTCTTTGCAGTAAAAGACCTGAAGTTCCTTCCTTACCAGAAGCCCCCGAGCAAAGCCAGGCTTGCCAACAGACCAAACTCAGCAGTGGGTCCAGTGAACTGCTGAGCCTGCACAAGTCTGCAGTACTGGTGAGACGAGAATCGAGAGTGCCTTCCGGTCATCAGGTGGAAGGGGAGAGGAGCTGGCCCCGGGGTGAGGGAATGCAATAAATAGAGGGTGGACAAGGGACTGGGCTCCGGGGAGAAGTAGTTCAAGACCATCTGATGGGAAAATAGGAATCTTCCTGGCGCCCCTGCTTGCAGCATCACCAAACTTCAGTGGGAGCGGCTGCTCAGGGCATCAGGTCTTCACCAAAGTAGGAGAAGCCTTTGAATTCCTCCTGGTTGATCTGCTTCACAATCGCTTCGTCCACGAGTGTGAGTACTGGCTCTTCCCGGGTAAAGTCTTGGTCAAAATTATTGACGTCTCTTTTGGTTTTCTGTGGGGAGATAAGACAAAGCACTGATTCTAGGCTGACCTTCCTCCCCAAGGCCCCCCACAGGGAGTGGGCATCGCGCTGACCAGCCTCTTGCCAAAGCAGACCTCTAGCTACTGAGAGCAGACATTGAGCTGTTTCAATGAGGTAACGATGAATGGCCCCAGGACCGCGAGGTGATGGAGGACTTGGAAAGGAAGAATGAGGTCAAGTGAGAAGGAAGAAGGGGTGAGAGGTATGATGGAAAAGCAAGGAAGTGGGATTCCCATAGACTGTGTGTGTGTGCATGTTCGGACATTTCCCCTTTCAGCATCTGCCCTAACCCTCTGGCTCCACTGAGTCCTCCCTTCCTGTGATCCAGGGAATGAACTTGAATTGCCCTCATATGAGCTCTCCAGTGGTCTTTCTTCCATAAAGGTAACCATCACCACCCCCATCACCTTACCATGTCTCCTCTAGATGACATCTTCTCTATATGTAGAGGGATGCATGGAGTGGGGGTTGGGGCCATCTTCTGGGAAGCCTGCCTTGATCCTCACCTGCTATCATCCTGAATCCTATTTTGTGCTCCCACATTATTTCTATTATTACACTCAAAACACTGACTTGCAGTGAATTGTTAATGCTTCTATCCTGTCCATGAGCTCCTTAAAGGCAGAATCCTTGTCTGACTCAACCTTGGGTTCCTAGCCGTCCACTAAACTAAGCATCTACTGAATGAATGAATACATCAGCAAGCCTACTACTGACTCTCTAGGTCAGAAGGACCCATACCTAGTTGGAAGCTCAAGTTGCCAAAATTGCGCTTATGGTCTGTGAAGGGGTGGAGGACAGTGATCAAACAAACTCTGGGTTTTGGAGAAAATCAGGAAGTAAGAATAATTCTCTGCCTCTGCGGGCTCCCTGCTGGGTTGGGGTCAGTACTCCTTTATAGCACACACTGCAATGGTGAGAAAAACTTCCACAGAATAGTGGGACCTGGCTGAGACTTGAAGAATGAATTACCATCATGTTGGTAGAGATGGGAAGAAGGCACCTTGGCAGAGAGAAAGATGGGAAAAAGGCAGGAGATTGGGAACACGAAAGATGTGTATACAGGACAATGGGTTGGTCAAGCTGTTTGTGACAGAGTGCAGCATGGGGATGGCGGGAAATAAGGGTGGAGTCCGACTGAGAGACCCTCAGCACCAAGTTCCCTCTCCCCTGCCATCCACAGCACGATACTGAGATGACTGCAGGAGCTCTGGCAATATTTTTTCAGACATTGATTAATTGGCATTATCCAGGATTAGTGCCCTGGATGATGGAATAACTCTTGTGGTGACTATTATTATTTGTAGACTAAATATTAACTTATGCTATGTTCTATGGAAATCAGTTACCTAAAAAGTAAGTGATAGTCTGTGTAAAAAAGTAGTCTTGAGACAAAGCTATATTTTGTACTCTGCTCTGGGAGAGTCATCATGCATGTCAGCAAATGAAAGGATGTGGGACACCCTGCAGTCAAGAAAACCCGGCTGATTTGATTAAGGCCAGTCTTCCTCAGACTTGACATAAAGCTTTTTTTTTCCTTAATATATATATATATATGTGGACCATTTTATTTAAAGATTTTCTTAGATTCTTTTTTGATGTGGACCATTCTTAAAGTCTTTACTGAATTTGTTACCGTATTCTGTTTTATGTTTTGGTTTTTTGGCCATGAGGCAGGCATGTGGGATCCTGGCTCCCAGACCAGGGGTTGAACCCACACCCCCTGTATTGGAAGGTGAAGTCTTAACCGTGGACTGCCAAGGAAGTCCATTTTATTTTTTTCCTAAATAGTTTCTCAATATCTGTCCTGGGAGCGAAGTTCTGCAGAATGTGGTTTGGGAAGTGCCACCTTACAGAGCATCTTCATGTTCATTTGCTTATTGATCCTTAGAACAGGCAGGTGTTATTATCCTGATTTTACAGATGTAGAAACTGTGGCTCACAGAGGTTTCATCACTTGCCCAGAGTCACCCAACTGAGTTCAGAGTGAGGCCAGACTCAAGTCCAGCTCTCAGCATGATGCTTCTCATGGTGCAGAATATTTGGAGAGCTGGACACTGGAGACATGGGAAGACATGGCCAGGCTCAAATGCAACCAGGAGACCTTTAGGTCAAGCTTCTAGGCTGAAGTAAAGCCAGAAAGGCTTGCTAGTAAGCCAGCATGGTGGGAGAAGGCTGTGGATCAGGGAGGGAGTGGTACACGGTGAGGTGAACTTGGCAGGTGAGTCTGTTTTCAAACTGTCCCAGATTGAGGTCCAAATCAGACAGACACCACAGAGAAGAGATGAGCTAATCTTTCCCCTACTGCAGCCCCCATCCGTCCTGCTTGGCACCTTCTCTCTGGCCTTGAGCCATCAGAGCTCAGTAGGGCTCAGAGACCTTGGGCTGGGTGGGGGGAGGGGGGCGGGGACAGAAAGGGGACAGAGGAAAGCCGCAGGGACGGAAACAGTACTTGCAGCAGAAGTGGGGTGTGTGCCACCCCTGAGATGAGCAAACTGAGGGGTGGCTCAGCCATTCCTACGGAGGGCTGGCTCCAGGCAAAAGGGGACAACACGTTCTCCATCTCCAGTGTGTCCAAGGAAAAGGGGGGCCCTGCATGGAGAGAGACTTCAGAGGGGAACCACAAAGCCCATCTCCATAGTGATGCATGTGGGGCACGGGAGAGCAGCTGCCTGGGGAGAGGGTGTGCAGACTCCTCTCCCAAAGGTCTCTATCACAGGAGCGAGGGGTTCACTTTGATTGAAGAGGCGTAACAGCATGTGGCCCATGGTGCTGGGGGACGAGCAGGATGGGAAAGAAGGCGATGGCAGCATGGGAAGCACCAAGTATCATCCCAGTGGGGGCAGGAGGAGAGGGAGTTGGTGAGGAAGACTGGCAGAGAATAGGGCAGAACGGAAACTCAGTTTGAGCACCACTGATGGTAGGCTATATCCAGGACCTTTCAGGGGTAGGACCCCCTCCTTCCAGCCTCCTCTGCACTGGTCACTAATGGGGGAGGGGGCTGGTGTGTAGGGAACCTCGGGAAATTTGTAAAGGCTTTGGCATTGACTCCCCTGTTTAACTTCTTGTGCTTAACCTTTCAATCATTTGAGTCCACTAGTCATGGAAACTGGTTTCATTTCCTGAGGTCATCTGAGCACAGTGATGGAGCTGGGTTTCATAGGATGTCCGAATGTCCCAACTTGCTGACTGCCTACCAGGGAACCAGGCTCAGTCAACACAGCTAGGGACATCTTTTTCCAGGTGCATGGTGAGCTGGCTTGGGGAGCAATCAAGCTCAGTTCTGGGCTTTCCAGGGCTCCCAGAATCATTGGTGGCATGCAAGCAAGTATGCCATTCTTCAAGAACTCTATGGAAGAACCTACTCGGCTCATGCACCCCTTATGCTACCTGGTCCAGGCTTTATTTCCCTTGGAGGCATCTTAGATCCTTGTCAGTTATTCATTCCCATTCATATAACTAACAGTTCCTGACTATTAATTAACCTTAGAGGCTTGGGAGGTTTTCCAGAGCAAGTATCTCTGAGGAAACCCATCCCATGTTAATAGCATGTAGGCAGCCTCGCATCCTCACATTTAGAAGACTGGGGGCTATATCCTTTACTCACTGGTTTCACTCATTGGAAAGCTGCTGTTTCCCTTAAAGAGCAGGTACAGGACTCCGCTCCAGGGTTCTGATGGACAAAGTCCCTGTTTACCTGGATCTTCAGTCATCCCATTTGCCTCCCTTCATGTCTACATACCTGACTCAGCCCCCACCACACAGTCTGAGAGGCGACACTGGGACACAGGGAACAATCCTCTAACTCTTCACACCTTGTCTCCTCCATGAAGCCCTTCCCACATCCTCTGACCCACATGGAGTGGACACCGCATGGAGGAGGAGAAAGAGCACTGGCTGACCTCCCATCTTGGTACCATCCCCTTCCTGGCTCGATGACATTGTGAAGGAAACCTCTTTGAGCCTTGGTCTTTTCATCTGTAAAATGGGGGTGGTCCCAGGAGCCCTACGATAGCCTTGAGGACTGAGTTGGATGCCAGATGTGCGGCGCCTCAGTGCAAATCCTGACACACAGTGGGCACCCAATAAATGTGAGCTCCTACTCTCCTAGTCTTAGCACCATGTGCCCTGAGCATGCCTCACGCTCAGCGTGGCTGGATCTCCAGCACAGCCCCTGGGCGCCATGAGCTTTGGAGTGCAGGGCCTGAGCTCACACTTCTCTGTGTGCTTTCAAATTCTGAACCAGTGCTGAGCCAGGGCCTGCTTGGACATCCTAGTCTTCCTCCAGCTACTGAGATTCTTCCAACAGTGCCCTACTGCTCTCGGAAAAAGCACCAGTTTCTCAATCACTTCTAAGGCCCTTTGGGATCTGGTCCCTGCCCACTTATCCAGTTTTATCTCCTAGGCTCTATGGAACCATGAAGTTCTTTGGACGCACTGCCTTCTTCCTGCAACCGAGCCTTTGATCAGCCAGTCCTCCACCTGGAGCACCCTCTCCCCTCTTTGACTTCTGTCCCATGTCCTTGTCACCTAGCTGACTTCTGTTCACCTTTTCCATCTTGGCTTAGACATCCTGCCTTCAGGAAAACTTCTCTGTCTCTCCAGGTCTCTTCTCGGGGTCCTGTCATCTCCTCTAACTTTTATCACAGCACTTGCCACCCTGGGTGTCCACCTCCTTTTGTGATTAATCTACAAGCTCCTGGGAGCAGGGAGCAGGTTGAACTCAATGCTCCATCCCCAGGATGGTGCACTGCCTGGCACATAGTGAGTGCTCAATAAATAACCGAGAAAAAAGATTGAGTGCATGTCTCTTGCTACTGCTTTATCTAAAGCCACTGAAGTGATCTGGACCTGAGGCACTCTTGTGCCAGTGGGTGTGTTTGTTTAGAGAAGGCTGAGGACTGACTCACAAAGACCCCCGAGCAGGGTGCCCTTGCCCATGGCAGCTCCACAGGGCCCTGAGAAAGCGGCCGGTGTAGGCCTGGTTAATAGGGTGTCTTCTGCCATCAACAGTCAGCCTGGGCCACTAAAGTTCTTCAGTTGCTGGTATGAGACAGAAATGGAATGAACTAGGGTTTGGGCAAATCCCATCGAGACAGGCTAAGAGAAGTTTGGAGATTTTGTGGGTATGTCCTGAACCCCTGCTATTGGTGTCAGGGGAAAATAATACTCCTCTTCCCTTTGGCTTCCTTCAGAAGTCAGGTCTTAGATCTGAGAGGTCTAGGGCTGACCTGGGGGAGAGCACACTTCTCGCATCTGCAGTGGGAGAGTGAGGCAGTGCTTATGGAGACAGTTATAGGTCACTCTAGAGTCTTCTGAGAAATTGCATCTGAGAGGCAAAGCTGGTGGACCTGTCTGTTGAATCCCCCTGAGGTCGTGGAGGGCTGGAGGCTCAGCCAGCTGTGGCTGTGTTTGGACTCCAGTGCGGACAGGGGCAGGCTGCCTGCATGCTTGCTTCCTGTCTGGCTGGGGCAGTTCTTTCAGAGCCCTCACCCGAACGGAAATCATAAACACAAGCTTTCAGAGAAGCCAGTGATTTCTGCTTCTGTCTTCATCTGATTATGAGGAGATAACAGATGACTTTGTCCTAAAGTGCCAAGAAAACTCCCTGGTCTTACAGGCCGGGGCATGGGGCTATAGGCACCGTGCTGGTCCCAGACCACTTCGTCATCTCGGCCTGGCATGACAGCAAGGGCACATAGGCAACAGAGTGACCATAAGGCCAGGGGCCTGGCCCCATGAGTGTGACAAGAACCTGAGAGACAAACTATTCCTGGGGAGACACGCTGTCTCCATGTGGTGTCCAAGAATCCAGCTTTCAGGTTCCAGCTCCCTCTTGAGTCTCCTGGCCTCCAGCCTCCCTCCAGTTCCCCCTCCTTTCCCAGTCCCCACAACACTTCCTGGAACATGCATTTCCCCCCCACCCCTCCTAATATTTTTATGTGTGTCACATTTTCCTCTCATATCCCTCAAGGTACCTGCTGCAGAGCAGGGCACACAGCAAGCCCTTCATATTCATTTGCTCAAAATCCTTTTACTCACCATAAAAGTCAAATTCAAAATGCCTCCTAGTTTTGCAGTGTCCCAGTATGCGTATCTAAGCTGTTTTCTTTGAAATGTCAATATGCTTATCTAAGCTCTATTTTCTTCTTTTAAATATCCTCAACAAAAGGAAACATGTAAATAATTAGAATGCTTGCTCAATATCAATAAACTAGATCTTTAGATATACATATATATTCATTCAGTTCAGTTGCTCAGTCGTGTCCGACTCTTTGCAACCCCATGAACCGCAGCACGCCAGGCCTCCCTGTCCATTACCAACTTCCAGAGTCCACCCAAACCCATGTCCGTTGAGTCAGTATTAATTAAGCCCATATATCTCCAGAGTATATATGTATATCTTTATACACACGTTCACCTGTGAAGTTAGGTGAAATAGGAATGTAAAACTGCACAGTGTCTTGCCTGACAAAAATAGAGTTGGGACACAAATTCAAGTTAACTATCATTTGCCTAAGAATTTCTCTCAACATATTCTTCTATTCCTTTCCCGATTTTCCTTATAGAAAACAGAGTAAGACACACAGAGGGACTGCCAGTGGAACCTTTCACAGCACCTATCTTGCCAGGGAGGTGTTCTACCGTTCTTTAATCCATTTCCTCCTTAGAATGTGGTGGCCAGAACTGATGGCTTGATCCCTGACTCTGTGTTCTGAGCAATGCTAAGGGCAGCCAGTTTCTACTTGGTGGAAACCCTCAAACCATTGTCTAAGATAGTGTCAGTGTTTTATCATTTATGGAGTAACTGTGATAACATAGTGATGCTCTGACAGCTTTACCAATCCAGTTTAACCTTGAATGAGTTGAACTGTGTCTCCCTCAAAAGCTATGTTGAAATTCTAAGCACCAGCACCTCAGCCTTATTTGGAAATAAAGTCTTTGAAAATGTAATCCAATTGAGATGAGGTCATCAGGGTGGGGCCTAATTCAGCATGACTGGTGTTATTACAAGAAGGGGAAATTTGGACACAGAGCTCAGACATGTACAGCAGGAGGACCTGATGAAGAGACACTGGGAGAACGCATGTGAAGAGTGGAGGGATGCAGCCACAAGCCAAGGGACATCTGGCACCACCAGAAGCTGACAGGCAAGTAAGTCTTCCTTCCCCTGCAGGTTTCAGGGGGAAACCTGATCTGCAGGCGCCTAGATCAAAGACTTCTCACCCAGAACGATCACATTTCTGTTGCTGTAAGCCACCAGTGTGTGGTACTTCACAGTAGCCCCTGGAAACTAACACAAACCCCAATCTTCCGAAATAGATTTTTCGCATCTGAATGTCACCCTTGACATTTAACCTTGATTTCCTCTTATGGTGGGACTTATTTCTAGCCTGTCAAGATTACCATAAATAACGACTCTGTGATTTACCTCTCTGGATCTCAGTTTCTTTACCAAGAAAGTGCTGAATCATCGAAAAAGCAAAAGAGTTCCAGAAAAGCATCTATTTCTGCTTTACTGACTATGCCAAAGGCTTTGACTGTGTGGACCACAAGAAACTGTGGAAAATTCTGAAAGAGATGGGACTACCAGACCACCTGACCTGCCTCTTGAGAAACCTATATGCAGGTCAGGAAGCAACAGTTAGAACTGGACATGTAACAACAGACTGGTTCCAAATAGGAAAATGAGTACGTCAAAGCTGTATATTGTCACCTTGCTTATTTAACTTCTATGCAGAGTACATCATGAAAAACGCTGGGCTGGAAGAAGCACAAGCTGGAATCAAGATTGCCAGGAGAAATATCAATCACCTCAGATATGCAGATGACACCACCCTTATGGCAGAAAGTGAAGAGGAACTAAAAAGCCTCTTGATGAAAGTGAAAGAGGAGAGTGAAAAAGTTGGCTTAAAGCTCAACATTCAGAAAATGAAGATCATGGCATCTGGTCCCATCACTTCATGGGAAATAGATGGGGAAACAGTGGAAACAGGGTCAGACTTTATTTTGGGGGCTCCAAAATCACTGCAGATGGTGACTGCAGCCATGAAAGTAAAACACACTTACTCCTTGGAAGGAAAGTTATGACCAACCTAGACAGCATATTCAAAAGCAGAGACATTACTTTGCCAACAAAGGTCCGTCTAGTCAAGGCTACGGTTTTTCCTGTGGTCATGTATGGATGTGAGAGTTGGACTGTGAAGAAAGCTGAGTGCCGAAGAATTGATGCTTTTGAACTGTGGTGTTGGAGAAGACTCTTGAGAGTCCCTTGGACTGCAAGGAGATCCAACCAGTCCATTCTGAAGGAGATCGGTCATGGATGTTCTTTGGAAGGAATGATGCTAAAGCTGAAACTCCAGTACTTTGGCCACCTCATGCGAAGAGTTGACTCATTGGAAAAGACTCTGATGCTGGGAGGGATTGGGGGCAAGAGGAGAAGGGGACAACAGAGGATGAGATGGTTGGATGGCATCACTGACTCGATGAATGTGAGTTTGAGTGACCTCCGGGAGTTGGTGATGGACAGGGAGGCCTGGTGTGCTGCGATTCATGGGGTCGCAAAGAGTTGGACACAACTGAGTGACTGAACTGAACTGAACTGGGGATAATAAATCTACCGAGCTTGCTGATTGCATGACAGCATAAAAGTAAACCTCATGTAAACTAGAGTTTACTTTAGAAAGTACTATATGAATGTCATTTTGATTCTGTCATCTAGCTCATCTGCCATATCCTTCAGCTTTGTTTTAAGTTGTTTTGATCGCGACCATTTTTAAAGTCTTTACTGAATTTGTTACAATATTGTTTCTATTCCATGTTTTTTTTTTTTTTTTTTGGCTGAAAGTCCTGTGGGATCTTAGATCCTCCACCAGGGATCGAAACCCCACCCCCTTCACCTAGAAGGTGAAGTCTTAACCACTGGACTGCCAAGGAAGCCCCGTCATTGAGCTTTTTGTCATCCTAAAATTTGCCTGTCATGCCTCCCCTCTTTCTATCAAGATGCATATAAAAATATTGCATAAGGTAAGTTAAGGCTCAGAACCCTCTGACCTGCCCTTTACAAATAGCCCTCTTATAAAGCTGACAGAACCAGTCTCACCAACACACTTTGCGGGTATGGTTGTTAAATTCATTGTTAATCAACCAGCCATGGTCACTTTTTCCATCTGGTTCAGGAAGATGATATCAGAGACTTTCAACTGTCTTGCTGGAATAAAGATATACAATGCCTGCAGCATTTCTCTGATCTATTAGTCTAGAAATGAAGTTAACTGGCTCCCAGCAATTATCATTTTCCCCACAGACCATCTTCTCATAAAACATTCTAGAAATCTGCTTTAATCACATCCATCTCAGAGTATCCCAAACGTCCTTTTCTCTCTTTTTGAATACTGGGAGCCTGTTTGCCCACCTCCCATCATTTGGTACCACTGCTCTATTCCATCAAATCCCAACCACCAAACAGTGGGCATGGTTAATTCTTTGCCAACCTGAGAGGTAACTTACCTGGGCCTCTGAGATGGCTTTTAACCTCAGCTGCATAACAGAACCACCAGGGAACTTTAAATGAAAGTGATGCTACCCCCATCCCAGAGATTCAGTGTAACTGCTCTAGGATCTGGCCTGGGTGAGTTATAGCTCCCATCTGACTTCATTAGATATAATTCATTAATCTACTTCACATGGGTTTCAGTTCACTTAACAGTGGTTTCTGCCCTAATCTTTGTACAATGAAGATATTTCTCTTTGGGAAAAAATCAGAGGCAAAATAACAGCCTTGTTATTTGTCCTTGTTTTCTCCACCCTGCCGGTGCATCAGAAACAAACACGCATCTGTATGGACACCTGGGTTTCAAACCTTTTCTCCTGAACTGGAATGTCCAGGGGTGGGGCCCAGACCTGGTTTTTTTGTTTTTCTTTTTTTTAGGCTCTGTGAAGGATTCTTATGTGCATCCTGGCCAAGCCCCTCTGTATAAAGATCAGTGGATCTTTCTTCCTTCTTTTTCTTAGTTTCAAAAGGCTACTTTGTTGTCGGAAAGACTATTTAGGGGCTTAACTGTTCTGGATTCAGCTTCCCCTCAAGGTCACACAATATACTAGCACTCTTTCTCAATTCCATGCCATTCCTCACTCAGTTTATATTGATTGCTCTTTATAGAATCTGGACACACAAGCGTCTACTGGCAAGCCACACTAGTCTCTTTAGATATTGCCCTCTGAGAGGCAGAATAACCCAGTGATTTAGCATGCATGTTAAACTTTATGGTCTTGGGTAAATCGTGCAGTCTCCCTTGTGCCTCCATTTCCTCATCTGTAAAACGGGGATATTAGCAGTCTTCATATACTTGTTATAAGGATAAGTGAAATAATGCATTTAAGTGATGAGAATGGTAACCAGCAGAGAGTAAATATAAATTATTAGTAACGCTTCTTTGATCCAACAGTATGATGAGAACAAACAGCATCATCTTTTGGATGATCCTTGATCTCACGTCACAGAATAATCATCGTTTCACCAGGGCAACCAGCGTGCGTTCATTTCCTACATAATCCAAACACCAGAAGTCACCAGTCTACTCTCAAAAGCTAAGAGCCGGAAGTGTGGCCCACCCAAAAGGACCTTCCTGAATCTTTTATTGCCTTCCGACCCTTGTTGGTTTTTCCTCATTTTCACTGCATTTACATTTACAGTATGTGCTTTTATACATCCTGGTGGGCTGTCTTTAAACTTTCTGGAATAAAGTGAGATAAGAAAAACAAAAAGGAAGAAAGAAGATGAATTTTACTTCCAGCACTGCTGGCTGACATCATCTACCCTGTTCTCTGTAATGAGCAGGGGTGTGTGTGTCCACGGGGAGCTGTAGAGACAGGGGAAGGTGTGCAGTGCATGCCTCACCCGCTGACGCTGCCTTCAAGAACACAGACCCTCCCTTTCCAGGTTCTGAATTCCCAACAAATCACCCAGATACATTTTAATGCTACATTTCCTAATTTTTGCCAACTAAGTCAATTAAAAAATAGAGTAGCCTGGCTGAATGGGTTGAACAGTCCTCTAGTTTGTGACCTCTATTTAGTAAAGTTGTTTCCACCTTTTAGGGGAAGAGAAGATCAAGACCCATTTGCTTTGTAAGCACAAATGATTAGCTTCATGGCATTTAAAAGCGGGAAGCCACTTGGTCCCTGGCCATTCTCTGGTCCACTGGAGACAGTCATGGCAGCATGCTGACCTCTGTGGCTGGCACACAGAAATGCGGAGCCACCCAAGTGCCAGGTCAAATGCCTCTACCTCCATAATCTGGTCCACAGCCTCATCTAAACTTTGTCTGAGTGAAAGTGGCTTCACTCCTGAGTGAATTTAAATTTAAATGCATATTTAAATGCATTTTTTACTTTTTTATTTATTTAAATTTTTTATTTTATATTGGAGTAGAGTCGAGTAATAATGTTGTGATAGTTTCAGGTGAGCGGCAGAGCAACTCAGCCATACTTATACATGTATCCAATCTCCCGGCAAACTCCTCTCCCATCCAGGCTGCCACCTAACATTGAGCAGAGTTTCCTGTGTTACACAGTAGGTCCTCGCTGAGGATCGATTTTAAATATATAAATGTATTATTATTTTTTTAATGGACGAAGTCTCTCAGACCATCAGGCACTCTGAACAACTAACTACAGTTGAATTCTATCAAATCCACTGGACGATGGAATTCAACCATTTCCCCCTCTCATTATTGTTTGCCAGACTATAAAAAAAAAATCCACATTTTTTACAAATTCTATTTGAAGAGTTACATGGGAAACTCCTATCAGCTACCACTAACCTCCTCCCTCACACCTAGCTAATACCTCAGTGATCAAAGGAGTTAAGCCAACTACAGTTTGTCTATAAACTGGGGGTTTATAGGGATGTATAGACTCAGTCTATAGACTAATGCTGAAGTTCGAATACTTGGGCCATCTTATGTGAAGAGTTGACTCATTGGAAAAGACCCTGATGCTAGGAAAGACTGAAGATAAAAAGGAGAAGAAGGTGGCAGAGGATGAGTGGGTCAGATAGCATCACTAACACAATGGACATGAATTTGAGCAGACTCTGGGAGATAGTGGAGGAGAGGGAAGCCTGGCGTGCTGCAGTCCATGGGTCACAAAGCCTGGACATGACTTGGCAACTGAACAACAATACTCAGTTCTCTGTGACCTCCTTCACAGGGAAGGGCAGTTATCCCTGTTATAAAGAAGTTGTTACCAAACTTGGAACACGTGCTACGGTGCTTTTAAAACAAAATTTTGGGACAACTACTTGAAGGTTATTTGGAAGTCAGGGGCCAGTTTAGAAACCTACAGAAGCTTGAAAGGGGACCCCAAGACACAACTCCCTGTACCCCTTGCTCCCACAGAAGCAGGGAACATGGTCCTTGATCAAGTGAGGAGTTTGTTGAGGTGACTTTCAAAGCTGCTTCTACCTATAAATTCCATGGCTCAATCATTTAAAGTAAAAGTAAGGTATTTCAAGCAAGACTTCTTGACCTGGGTTCCCACTCCCAGGGCATGAGTGGCACGTTTTCTGTGAGGGGCCAGTTAGTGAATATTTTAGGCTGTGTGGGCCACGGGGCCTCTGTCACACCACCCGCCTCTGCTGTGTGTCTCAGAAGTGGCCCTAGACCAGGTGTCAGCAGTGACTGGGCGTGGCTGCGTCCCAGGAACACTTTATTTATGGACACAGATATTTGAACTTCTTATAATGGCCAAGTGTCACCCAGCATTCTTCCTCAACCACTGAAGAAAAATGTAAAACCCATTCACAGTCTGAGGGTTGTACAGAAAGAGTCAGTGGTTGGATTTGGCCAGTGGGCCAGAGTTTGCCAACTGCTGTGCTAGAGAAGGGACTTCAGGGCTTCCGTGAACCTCCTAAAATACAGTAATGCCTGTTGTGTAGACGGGCATATTTGGGTTTTCCTGGAGGAGCTCATTGTAGCAGGTTCTGGAAGGGGTGCTGACTTCACTGCTAAGAACCACAGATTGAAAAGCTTCCCCTCACACAAGGCCTGAAATTCTCTGTGGAATAACTCTCTGAGGAACCACAGAGAGAAGAAAACCCTGAGAAGCAGTTTAAGGACTGGAAATGTCTCCACTTGCTCTAGGCCCTTGAAGCTTGGAGGCTCCAACATAGGGTGTCGCCTTTGGCCTCTTGGAGCTCCATGCGAAGGCTCCCTATGAAAACAGCCGGGAAAAGTCCTGACACAGACTATGTACCCAAGGCTGTTCCAAGACCGGGTGGAACCACAGTCACAGTATTTCTCTATTTCTTTTAGGGAAGGAGACATTCCTGGGCAATTCTGGGGGTGGTGCTGACACTTGCCTCCTGAAACCCTCACAGCCTTCCAACCTCACAGGTTTGCCCAGGTCCACACGTGGGCACACTGTTGGCTGAGACTATTTGCCTTTAAAACTTGGTAGTGAAAACACAGAGCATACATTTCAGCCAGGATTCATTTTGGCTCATGTGGTTATACACTGCTCATGTCTGCATTGTCTGTACAGAGCTCACTGGCCCTTGACGAGATTCAGATTGGAGTTTTAAGTGGCCAAGAGGTGTCTCCAAGTGCCCCAAGAATCTTGGCTCCCTGGTGAGGCAGGCAGGGTCTCGGGGCGCAGTGGGACACCTACACCATCCGTCACTAGTGGTACCCGGCTCACAGCCAGTGGACCCTGCTGAGTGCCCAGGTGATGGCCCAGAGGGAGAGCTCTTCTCACACTGGGGAGTCTGCCCCTCTCCGAGACCAGACATGAGAGGACAGGAGTGTCTGTTTCCCTCTCAAATACTGCAAAGGGGCTTGAAAACATCCCTGAGCCCAGGAGACCTCCATTCTGCTGCTAACAAGAAGGGTCTATGAGCTGCTAATGTGGCAAAGAAAGGTCCCTTCCTAGGGAACCGTGCCCAACCCAGGCTGGTCCCCCTCACATACCTGACACCTCCCTGTGCCCCTCTTTCCCAGCCCTCCTTGAAACCAGGGCTAAGAAATGACTTATTTGTTAACTGTCTCCTCCACAGGCTGGACATTTGGCTTGGGTGTCTATCACGCATTTCCAGCACCAGCACAGAGCTTGGTATGGCCCAGTCCCTCCATGTGGACACCATAATAAAGAACAGCAACAGAGCCTTCTCTAGGCTGTATTACAAAAGCTTACTTGTCTGATTTGTTTAACCTCACACCTACCCTACGGGGAGACAGTGCTGCCACAACGGCCACTGGAGACCAGCACACAGCTTGCCTTAAGTGTGCAAGGTGGGGGAGCTGGGATTAGGTTCAGCCTGTTCTGACTCCAGGCTGTGTCCCTGGAGTGTGTCGTCCTGCCTCCCACTGAGAGGCATCACTGTGGTCACCTGTGCAAGAGGCTGAGGCTCTGAGCCCAGCCCGGTGGGCAGTCACTGGCTCTCACCAATAGTGTTGTTGCATTAAAAACCAACCAACCAGTAAGCAAAAATTGCCTTCTGCTTTGAGTCTCTCATAGTGCATGAGGCTGCCATCCCCACTAGACCTTTTGGGGTCATTTCTTTGATGTGAAGGGTAAAGAGGAGCACAGTCCTTGGAAATTCTTCATTATGACCAAGAATAGAAATACATTTTCTGTGTAACCTAGTGAACATCACCTCACTCCACCACCCCCAAGTAAAGATGCAACTCGCTATACTTTACCTTCACTCTGCGTGATTCAGTCTGTGTTCTAGTCTTGCTACTTAGTTCTTTTCTACTGTACCCTACCCTAGTCAACCCAATCCTAGTCTTCATTAAAAATGTTTTCTGCCTTAACCTTCTAAATTGATTTTACAACCCACTGAGGGGAAGATCCAGAAGTCGGGTAAAGGGGCACCCAGGAGGGTGTCTGGAACTGAAAACGTAGGAAATACAAAGTCGATACCCAGGAATAAAGTCTGAGGAGGAGACAGCAAGCTACCTGCCATGGCCTGCCCTAAGCCTGATCCCCCAGGCCAGGCTCTGCAGTGAGCTGGCCCCACGCGGCAGGGCGTGCGGCAGCAGGACCCGTGGCTGCTCCTACTGCAAGTGGGCAGACACAGTGGCAAAGCCAGCCCTGCTCTGCCTCTAACTGTGGAGCCCTTTTTCATTCATCATTTACTTTTCAAAGCAGTGTCATCGTTGACAGCTGTTGAGTTTAGCTACTCTAGGGATGCTTTTTGGTACACAAAGAAGAAACTTTCCAATAGGTCCTGGCAAAAACCCTGATCCTCCACTGACCCGTCTTTTCTCCCCATATTTGTGAAGATGTCCTGGATGGAGATCAAGCTCTCTTAGCCCAGGGGGAAGAGAAGGTATTATGGCTCTGCCTACTGGCTTTAAAACGGCAACTGTAAACACTCTAATAGATGCCTCTCAAGTCAAGATGAGGTCACCCACCTTGTCTTACCATTCAAAAATTTCAGGTTTCCTAATGCAGGATCTTATCACCCCAAATTCCTAGGTGCACACTGGGACAGATCTTAGGCCATAAAAAGTGAGACGAAATTTAGAGATGGAACTGGGAGAGAAACATTCTCCGGAAAAAACACTTCTAGAGCTTCATTCATTCACCCCACACAGGCATACTGAATCCTTACTCTGTGCCAGGAGTTTTTGCTAGGAACACAGCTGTGAAAGAAACGGAAGCACATTCCTCCCCTAACACCTGAACCAGAGCTTGCTTATCGTTGCTGCAGGGTGATGGGCATACGGGGATTCTACTTTTCTTGCTACTTTTGTTCATGCTTGGAATTTTCCATAATGAAAAGTTAAACATATGAATCTCACACACTTGATGCTGAGTAAAAGAAGCCAGACATAAGAGAGTACATACAACATGACTCCATGTACGTGAGACTCAAGGAAAAAGAGAAGTGTCCTCTCCAGAGACAGAAAGCAGATCAAGGGCTGCTGGTGGCGAAGGCATCTGGGAACTGCTCAGACATAGAGATGTTCATACATTCATGTACAAGTGGTTACTGGGTGCATGCATTTGTTAAAACACATCAAAATGGATACTTTAAACAGGTAACTTTTAGGCTCTGTAAATGCAGTTATAATAAAATTAAAAAACCACACACATCCCTGTCTGCATAGAGCATGTTTACATGGAGTAGCTGGGGTTGGGAGAAATCTTGGGGACCACGCAAGTCCCTCACTTTAAGGAAAGGAGCAGAGAGACTCAGTGTCTTGTGCAGGGTCTCACAGACTCTCACAGTGGGGACCTGGACCCAGCCCTGTCCAGTGACTTCTGTTCAGCTCACTGCCTGTGATACACAGCAGGGGCTAAGTTCTGGAATCCCCTGCTTTGGGGGTGATGGTATTCTGAGTCATCTGCTGGAACACCCACATCCCAGGCACCTGGGTACCTGTAGCCTGAATCTGTAATGTCTCCCTAGGAGGACCACCAATCCTGTTGTTTTCAGCAATAGTGAGGTGCCAGCTACTTATGGGGAGGACGAAGGAGTGGCTGAAGTGCCCAGTCAAGGTCTGGTTTATTTTCCAGGTCACCTCAGCTGACAAACCCCACTCCAGGCTTATCTGTCCATCTCCCTGCTTCAGGCAATGATCATATCTCACTGTCCCCATTATTTTGGTCCCTCCTCCACACCTAGCTGGGCTCACCCACCTGAAATACTCCACTGACACCCAAGTTCTGTGCTCCAAGAAAACTTTTTAGGGGTGGAGTAGGTCCCAGAAAGGAGGAGCCCAAAAAACACTCAGGCTTGGAAAGATGCAGGCCAGTGATCCAGGCCTTCTCACTTTTAAGAGACTGAGGCTGATGTGCAAACTTAACAAATCTTTACAAACCCAGTGTGTGTTTGCTAGGCCCCAGAACTCTAGGATAATGTTTTAGCAAATGCCAGCTTGAGGGCTGGAAGACAGAGCCCATCCATGAGAAAAGCTTAATGTTCTGCTGTTACTTAGATGCATGTTACCCAGCCTCTGACCACTGTGCCTCCACCCCTGGCTGCAGGACGACCTGAAGCCTTGTCTGCAGAAACGGGCAAGTGGGCACTGTTCATCCACCTATGTGCCACCCCGGACGGGACCATCTACAAGATGGTGGGTGGGAAGTGGCTCCCATGACCCACACAGGCCTGATCGGGGAGGAGGCTGTCTTCTAAACCTCAAGACTCTGCTCCCAAAATTAAATCCTGGATTTAATCCTGTTGTGGTGGCTCAAATAGTAAAGCATCTGCCTATAATGCAGGAGACCTGGGTTTGATCCCTGGGTTGGGAAGATCCTCTGGAGAAGGCAATGGCAACCCACTCCAGTACTCTTGCCTGGAAAATCCCATGGAGGGAGGAGCCTGGTAGGCTACAGTCCACGGGGTCACAAAGAGTTGGCATGACTGAGTGACTTCACTTTCACTGTTTTCACTTTTCGTAGCCCTCAGGGGTTCCGTGTTCAGTATCTTCTCCTGCCATCTCAGCTCCTTACATCACACGGTGACATGAAAGTGTTCCATGTTCCTAGGGGGTTCTTTTCTTCTATGTTTACATTCCCCACACCCAGGGCATCCCACAGGACACAAAGCACACACCCACGAAACACTGGCTAGAAGAGCCACTCTGAATCCTGCCCTTCTCTTTTCCTTGTCATGCCTTCTCCCAGGTAGCTCTCTCTTCCCAACCCTTCCTGGCTTTCTCTGCCAAGACCCAGCAACTCTCAAGAACCTTCCCTGATGCTCCTGCCCTTCCCCACTTCAGTCAGGAACAGCCTACTAGGTCCCATGCTCCCAGATAGGATGTATATGTGTTATCTTAAGTGCTCATGGGGTGGAAGGAGATTAACTTCAATATGGACTAGTTTGGTGAATCTACGAAGATGAATACCAATATAACAGCTATCAAGTCATAAATAAAAACTTTAGAGCTTATGGAAATGCCTTCCCCTGGGGTGGGGGCTGGGAGGACCAGAGTGATATACAATTGGCCCTCCAGTCCCTGGACACAGGGATGCTCCTGCAGTCAGAATTCTCTGAGAGAAATTTACTGTGCAGAGTCAAAGACACCCCACTGAGGCTGTTTAGCTTAGAAATACTTGGGAAGCTGTGACTGCTACCATTTCAGTGCTGGGACACTGAAAGTCACACAGTGGTGCTCAGCAAAGGCACAGTAAAGGTTGGATGATGGCAGGAACAGTAAAGGTCATGGGGCAAATCCACTGAATAAAAGGTGGGGAACCTTGGGATATTCCAAGGGGCAAAGGGCTTGAATACTGGTGTCCAGGGTAGATCACTGTCTTGCAGCTCCTCCTTCCGAGAACTCCCCCAGCTCAGATCAGTGGCTACACCAGCATTAAGCCCCAGGAGGCTCTCCGGCAGAGTCTAAACTGTGTTCTCTGCCAGTCTTTAGACGCCTTTCTCCTTGCAATGGATGGCTGCTCCCCTGCACACAAGGTGTTACCCTTCATCTGAATGCCTGGCTCCTCCATCAGTTTAGATCAGAAATCTGGTCCAGAATTGCCTCCCTCAGCTTAGACCCCCACTGTCTCCACCACCATCAGCATCAGCACCAGCCCCAGCACCCCCTGCATATCAAAGACTGTCCTTATCACTTCATATCACCAGGTTTTTCCCTTCTGACAGCAATCCAGTATGGCAGATTTTATCATCTCTGTTTCATGGATCAGCAGAAGTTCAGAGAAATGAGATGACTTTCTCAAGATCTGATAGCCCCAGTTGGAACCTGGTTGTATCTGATTCCACATCTCAGCCTTCAAATATTAATATCACGCCACCTCCTGCAATCCTGAACTCTTGATTCTTAGAATCTTGGGATAAGAGGAAGAAAGGCTATAACAGGCTGGGTTGGGGGTAGTGAACGGAGAGAGACAAGAACTAAAATTTATCGAGAATCTGTAGTACGCAAAGCATCTGAGGTTTGTAAGAGAATCCTGTAGTAATTCTGTGAGCGGGTAGTCTCAAGCCCATTATACAGATAAGGAGGTCAGGGTTCAAGAAGGCTAGAGGTGAATTCCTAGGTTCATATGGCTATCCTATGAGAGCAATTTTATTCCCACCAAGTCCCTCTGGGGTGACAGCCAGTGCCCTGTCCCCTGTACCATGCCACCACCTGGGCCAACTACCAAAAACAGGTTCCTGGACTTTTTGCATGCCCTCAGCCCTGGGCCAGCATCCTGGCTCTTGGAGGGACTCTGAAGCTTCTTGGAGGCTAGGGTTGTCACTCTGGCATGGACATAGGCCAGTGGGCTGTCCTCATATGTCTGTGGGGACTGACTGGGCCCCACTCCTGCCTGCCACGTGGAAGATGAGGACAGCCTCTCACGGTCTCTGGGGCTCTGTCTTCAAGATTCACTCTTTCAGGTCTTCAACTGTGGGCTGGCTTTAGTGAAAGGGTTGCCTGCTCAGCAGGGCTCCTCCTTTGGCCGCTGAGTTGGTGAGGGTGTGAGGGTCTCAGGCCCACTTCCCAGTTTTCTCTCAGCACAGCCTGGTCATGCAGGAGCATGCAGGAAGGGCCTCCCTCGAGGGTCCCGCCATGCAGTATGGATGGCTGGATGGAACAGATCATGAGGTTGAAAGGGGCCTCCGTGTCACCAGGCCTGAGGGCTCACCTACCTGGAGAGACTCCCCATTCTGGAGGCCTTACCTTAAAGAGGGACATTCACACTGAAGCAAACTTGAAAAGAGAGAACATGTACACAAAGAGAAGTTTACTTGGCTGGCATTTCCCTCATTGTTTTTGGCTTTCACTGAGGACACGTGGGATGTTGGGAAGGCAGACCTTTCCCTCCTCCACTGGCTTCCCCCCATTTCAGTGCTATAATCTCAGAGCCTCCTGCTTTTGGGGGGCAGGGTGGGAGTATGCAGGAGGAGTGCTAGGAGTGAGCAAAATACCTCCAAGATCTACAAGGTCAGATGATGCCCTTCAACCACACCAAACACATCACTTCTGTCCCCTATGGTCCCCAAGGAAGGCAAGCCTACTAGGAACACAAAAGCTAAACAGGCTGCTTTTAATGGCAGCAAATGATGCCACTGTCTTGGAACCAAATCCCCAGTAAGACAGATGGTGAATTCCATATTGGAGAGTTTTTCCAGCATCAAAGGTCACAGATCCTGCTTTGCTGGCTTTTCTATTCCCCCACCCACCCACTGCTGTATACCCTTGGCTGGAAGCAAGCTGCTCCAGAAAAACTGATTTGAGTGCATGATGGCACCAAGTCTCTAGTTTGGTGTTAATGGGACATCGCTTGTACAACATCAGTAGAGTATGGGAGTGGAGAAAGGGTGGACGGGAGGAGCATAAAAAGAAAGTGGAGGAGGGAGGATATACAAGATAAGATAGTTGGGAGGAAAGATGAGAAGGAAAGCTCCACGCAGAAGCAAAGGCCACTGAAAAATGTCCTAGGGTGGGGTTAGCGCAAAGGGGTGAAAACCTGAAGGGAGGAAACCCAGGAAATACTGACAGCTGGTGAGTCAGGGCAGAGTTTAGACAGGGAGGTTCAGGCGCCAGGGAGCAGAAATCTCAGCTCAGCAAACATCTCAGGAAGGCAAAGGCCTGGAGGGAACAGCAGCCAATCGAAGTATGTGATGGAACCTGACCAGAGGCCACATTCCAGCTGCGAATCTGGACAATCTCCCCGGTGATATCTTTAGAGGGGCAAGGCTTCCTGTGGAGGGGATGGAAACCAGTTCTGGAAGCTGTTCTCCTGCCATATCCTTAGCCCTTGTGTGGGTGACCTGGGGACCCCAGCCTCCAGCTGAGCCAGCATGGGCAGAGTGCAGTTTGCTGTGCCCACCCATGTATAGGGCCTCTGTGTTGGGGGAATGGGGATGGTTAGGAACTCTGGAACACAGGCCACTACGTTTTGTCTGTGCATAACTCCTAGACTGGATGACAGGACCTCACCCAGTCTGTTTCCCCAGTACCCACTACCAGACAAAACCAATTCCTTCCTGAATCAGACAGGCAGGATGCCTGCCCCGCCCCTACCTCACCCCCCACCAACTGCCCAGGGGGCTCAGATTCAGTAGGGCCAGCAGAGCACTGGAAAGCAGCTCTTCGGCAGGCTCCTGGGGACTGGTGGCATCCTGGTGTGACATCAGCAGGGCATGGGCAGGGAGCAAGTAGAGCAAGCCCAGAACAGAGGAGCCCCGGAGTTCCCTCTGGAGCCCCAGGCCCTTGACTGAACACCCTGGAGATCTTCAGCCTGATGAGGTGGGGAGTCCGTGCATAGCTTTCCTTGCTTCTGGAATGCATGCCCAGTGTCTTTTCTAGGCCACAGCCAAGGTGCATAGCTGGAGATGCTTGAACACAGACTGGTCCCCTCCCTTCTCACAGTGGCTTTTTCCCTTTGACTTGGAGTTTGTCCCTAAGATCTAAGAAACTCACACTGTCCTTCGCCGCTTATGATCTGCCACCTTGGCTACTTGTTCCCAACGTCAATCCAGGTTTTCTTCCTCTCTCTGTCAAAACCACTCTTCTGTGGTTCTCCTCGGAAGGCATCTGGTATGTCCTTAAGTTATGTGACACCTGAAGCCCAAGGAGAGTCTGTCCTGTGTTGGAACTCCCTGTCCCATGAGCAAAAGACAACGTCTATGGGACACACTTCAGCTTCCCAGGGTCTCTCCAATGACTTCTCATGTGTGGCCCTGTCTGTGGGTTATATTGACGCAGCTTTTGGAACACAGAGCCCTGCTCACTGCTGGCATCTGAGCCAGGCAGGCCTCCACACCCCCAGGGAGAATCCTGAGATGGTTAGAGGGGGTGATGGCTTATAAACACCTATGTGAGTTTCCACACTGGTCCAACTAGGGCTTTCAGAGATGAGATACAGTATATCCGTCATTGCAGTGGGCTTTAATTCAACTTAAAACTTGTTTCTATTACACATAGCCCACAGATGACTAGAGACAGATTTGGGACACCTTTTCAACATGCTAACTAGATAAAGACTATTCTTTCCCGGTTTTTAGTATCTCTCTGGAGAGAAATCTCTTGTCACAAGGATATAATTGTGATCAGAGATCTAAATAACTTGAATATATCTTGACTGCCCTATAGCTGAGAACTTAGTAAGGATCAACACCACTCAGCTCCAAACGTGACCAGAAATACCTCTCGTACAATGTAAGTTCCCTTTTTTATCCTTCCTTCAGATGATGTTCTAATTTCTTCCTTCAAACTGAATTCAAACCAACCAAATAAACGCCCTCTCTCCTGACCCCCAACAGTGTTGAGAGTGACTCTGGAAGCCTGTGGGGGGCGAGCAGGAACGTGCCCAGAGGATCATTTCCAAGGCAATGATGACTCAGTCTTTAGGAATGCTAAACAGTTGTGAACTTGGTGGGAGCTCCTGGATGGCCCCCAGAAGCCTACTTGAGCCCCCTCAGCGAAGGAAGCAAGCAGAGTCCTGCCCTCTGGTCCACGTTGGGGCTGTCGAGAGGCCCAGGGAAGGGAAGCACCGGTCTCTTGCTTTCTATGTGGATAGAAAGAACCCCTGACCCAGGATGGACTTCTACTGCTGATTCCTGGGGAGCCATCACCCCCTGTCCACAGGAGCACCCACACCCCTTGCCAGGGCCAGGGCTATAGCTAGCAGAAGGCTACAGCTCAGCCTTCTGGTTCATGCCCCCTCACCCCACTTGTCTGTATCCTTGCCCATCCTGTGGGCCATAGAAACTGCACATCCGTCCTTCCTGCCCTCACCTCTCTCTGGGGAAGCCAGGGACTGCTCCAAGTGTTCCTGCCCTCAGGTGTGCACTTTCACTGAGCTCAGAGTTCAGACTGGAGGGTGGAAGCCCCAGGAATTGCTGGGGCTTTGGGAAGAGCTTCTGGAGACGAGCGCTCCTCAGGGCTTCTTTGGCCATCTCAGAGCAATTGCCTCCACTGGATCCGAGCGAATCGGCCACCAGACCACTCCAGAGAGAGATTCTGCTCCATAAATTTATCCTTTAAAGCTTCCTTGTGCCTTTTACCACAAAGAGCTTCCTGAATTCCGTGCTTCCCCGTGGGCTCTCTGCAAAGATTCCCTGCCTGCCTTTGCCCCACCCAGACCCCCATTCCTTTCACATCCCTTGCTGATGATGGTCCCCTGGGGCTTGTCCCCTCCAGCCTGCACCCCCAGGAGGGGCTACTCCTCCAGCCCTGCCCCTTTGCAAGCCTAGCATCAAGTCCTTCTGTTGACCTGGCCTCTAGATTGGAGTTTAAGTCATTCTGCAGACCTGGATTATTTGACTGGGCCCTGTGCTCGTCCCGGGCTCCTCTTTGTTGGGCCTAGATTCCTTACTCAGGTCTATTTCCCAATTTTCTTTGGGTTTGATCAACTTAGATTAAACCTAATATAAGTTTCTCCTCCTCTGCCTGGCCTCTGGTCTCCCGACTGCCTCATTTTGTCTGGGGAAACTCGTCAGTTCATCTTGTCCTAAAAGACCACCTGCAGAGACCCTAGAGATGGGGTGGGGCAGCCTTAGGCAGGCTGGCATGTACCATAAGCCCTGCTCCAAGCTCACATCACAGGCTTAGAACAGCAGGCCCCAGAGCTGTGGGTGATGTTAACAAAGAAAGAAGGTAAACCTAAACTTAGCCTGTTCCAAGCTGTGTGTTAGCCAGAGAAAATCATAAAAACTCAAGAAGGAAGCAAACAAAGAATGGTGACGGGACTATGTCCAGGGACCGTCCACCTGCATGCTCTTGTCTGGCTGAGGCCTGGATCAATCACACCCTTCAGCTGAATCTTACCCCCAACATGAAATATTTCTAAGATCCCTGCACTGTCAACCACTGCCCCCCAGAAAACCTCCTGGAATATAGTGGATTTCCTCTCTGATGATTCCCAAGGCACAGGAGGGTCTTTTTTATACATGGAAGTGATGAAGAAGGAGTCCTCTGACAGAATGTGGGGTGACTGAGGGCTGACTGGATAATCACAAGTCTTTGCTGCCCAAGACCCCAGACCCACCACTCTGGGGCTCTGCCCTGTAACTTCATTACACAGCCCCTCTTCACTCCCAGGATGACAGCCAGCTGGTTACCCAAAGTTTCATCTAAATGATTGCTTCATCAGGCTAGGATGCAAGAGAACTAAGAGTTTCCCCTTACACACACACACATGGATATGTGTACACGCACATGCACACGCATGCTTACACACACCCACTCTATAACTTTAAGGAAAGCACCTCTGACCCTTTTCCCTTCCAGAGGCAGGTCACTGCCACAACGTGGTCTCTGCTGTCTGAGTCAAGCCTGGACTCGACAGGCCTATTCCTCTTTCTAACCTCTGAGCTTCAAACTCAATGATTGTACCTTCCTCTGACTAGCATGGTCACAATAGGCGAAAGGACCTGGAAGAAGTGTGTGCTGAGGCTGGAGAGAAGGCAGAAGGGAGAGTGGGTCAAAGAAGGCAGGGACGAGGTCTAAAGAAATGGCATCTCACAGATCTGGGCTCCACGGGCCGCTCTGGGGACAGTCCTTCAAATGTCCACCTCTGAGTCAGCCTCAGGCTCTGTGCCAGCTCCAAACAATGACTGCGGCTATCACTGAGTTAATATTTTTCTTTAAATGGACTCATTAAAAAAAAAAGTTTATTTATAAAGAAACTTTGTATCTCTACCACACATAGAAAATCAGTATCGCCTACAATTTTGGTCAAGATAAATAAAATTTGATTAAAGTATAAAAGGTTCCTCTGTGTCCCGTGTAAGTCATCATCTTGGTTACAGCTATTGGTTATGTATCTTTGACAGTAAACCCCCAGGGTCAACGAAACTCTTTTAGAGTCCTCTTGGCGACCTTCTGCCCTTGTCATCTTGGTTGTGAAATGTGCCCAGACCCTCATCTCTGTGCACGGATGCCAGACCGACCCTCGGTGTGTACAAGCTACAGGCCTACTTACAATGCGAGGTTTGAAAGGCGGCTTGATCTTCTTCTGCTCCAGGAGCAGCCAGTCAATCTCCTTGAAGAACGGGTGTTGCTTGATGGCATCCTCACCGTTCTGCGCCGCCACGCAGCCCAGGCGCTTGTGGGGGTTCTTGGTCATGAACTGGGGAGATGAAGACAGAGAGAGAATCAGGAACAGAGGCCCAGCAGGCACAGGCACTGAGGGGAAGGTGGAGCTCAGCCAAGGCAGGATCTTTGGCGTCACCTCCCAAGCCCACTTTCTGTGCTTTCAGGAGTTTGGCCCCTCAGGGTACTCTTTCATTCTTAAGTAGGACTAACTGTACGCCAGCCACTCCACACATATCATATGCATAGACTGACTCATTCCATGCAGTGCAACCTTCTAAGGAACTAACACGATGCCTACTTTACAAGTGAGGTGGTTGAGGCTCAGAGAAGTTAATTACCTTGGCCAAAGTCAAACAGCCAGCGAGGTATCAAGTCAAGATTAGGAACTTAGACTTTTTCTAACCCTCTGATTTCCCCTCAGATTCTTAATGCTTCTCATCAGGGAGACTGAAGTCTGACAACCTCATACTAAGAGGTCAACAGCCCTTTTGGAGGTAAGGAAAGAAGAACAGATATTCATGTTAAAGTCAGTTTTCAAAGGCACTTCCTCCCCTTTCCTTTTCCTGAATGTAGGCCCTCCTACTTAAAAAAAAAATTTTTTTTTGAATTTGTAATTGCTAGCACAGAACCCAACATAGATTAACAGATAAAAAAAAAACAAGAAAAAGAAAGGCTTTTGCTTCTCAATGCTTGTCTGTAAAAACCACATTGGTGTGTTTTGTACTTTTTGGCTGGTGTCTTGTGAACTCACACATCCAAGTGAAATTACTATTGCTACTAAGTGAGTCAGTCCTGATGGCAAATGTGAATTTAATTGAGCAGATGTATAAAAATATAACCTTGAAAAAAAATCAGTGCTGGTAGGTGGAAACATTTCTGACAGCCAACCAAAATAAAGGTAGTGGTGTGTGTCTGCGTGTATGTCAGAGGCTGAGTGTTATATTTCATGCAGTGAAAACTGAGAGTTTAAAAAAGGGACCTGAAGAGCACAAAGTATAAATTAAATTCAGAGGGATAAATCTATAATGATGGCATTTCAGGCTTCAGCAAGGGAGGGTTTCCTAGGAAGCAAGGACCTCCTACTGACTCCTGCCTGGCACTGCTGAAACCAAAGAATCTTACCTGGGCAGAGATAAGAGGGTGAAGGGGTGCTGGGTAGATGCTTCTTGTTTATTTAAATTATTATTTGTCTAAATTTTTTTCTCTATGGTGAGCTCTATAATATAGGCATCAGTCCTATCTTCCAGCGGATGCTGGGCTGGATGGCTCAGTGCCTGGCTCCCAGGATGCACTCAGTACATTGAGATGAGTGAACATCAGGTTGAAGGCTGGGCCTCAGGGCATAGGGCTGAGGAAGGGAGGAAGCAGGACTGCTACTCACTGTTGCACAGGTGGTGCACTGCATAACTCTATGGTGCAAAAGGCTTCTGGAGAGTTCTGCACGTAGGCAGCAGCCCTCAAGAGACACGGCTCAGTGGCCAGAGTCATGGAAAACCTGGCCTGGCCCTAGAATCAAGCGACAATGTGAGGAAGTGAAGTGTTCCAAGGCCAGGGGAGTAGAAGACTTCTCCTTGCTTCCTCAGCTCTTCCTGTCCTCCCACTTCTGGGAGGGGAAGTATCAGGGCCATGGATAAACACACAGGTTTTAGCGTCTCAGGAAGCTGACCCCGAGCCAGAGTCTCGTCTTTTCCCAGACATTTTGCCCTCACCAACCAGCTGACACAGGCACAACCTCCTTCTTCTCAATCTCTGTAGGTTGATGTTTCCTCTGTGCTGATGACAGTTTGGACTGGATACTTTGTAGCTGTGGGGGCTGTACAGTGCAGGGTGCTTAGCCGCATCTCTGGCTTCACCCACTAAATGCCAATAGCACCCCTCCCCTCCAAGTTTGGACAACTAAAACATCTCCAGACATTGCCAGATGTCTCTGGGGGATGATGGAAGTGTCGGGGGCCGGGAGGGGAAAGGGCAAAATCATCCCTAGGTGAAGACCACTGCTCTGATAATTCATAATGAAATGGTCCATCTAGGGTACCGGCGAGGTGCTCACTGAAAGGTGTGTCAGGTTGGTGTCCGGGGCCCAGGGTGAGCGATCAGCTCTGCTGGGGGCATCCTAGTTGCCTCAGGTGCTACAGGGTCTTCTTTTGCCAGCACCTGGCATAGTGTCTGGCACATCCAAGTGCCCAATAAATAGGTGTTGAATAAATGAGTGAGTGCACATATTGTCTTTGCTTCCTTCACTGCTCGTAGCCCAGTTGTGACCACCTATGGATGTGTTTTTTAACTCATTCCCCACCTTCTCCTGCTGGATCACAGGCTCCACAAGGCAAGAATGCTGGCTGTTACACTCACGCAGCATCTAGCACAATGCTAGAGGAAAACACTGCACGATGCATATAGGAAAGCACTCAACAGACACTTGTTCATTAAATCAAGGAATTGGAGGGAGGGAGAGGAAGAGAAATAGATGTGGGAGGGAGGGAAGGAAGGAAGATGAGAGAAAGAAGGGAAGAGGAAGGAAATAATGAACTGCAGAAAGAAGCAACATGTTCTGATGTAGCATTTTCCAAAACATGGTACGAGTCCCCTCCAGACACCTGTGAAATAATTTTAGGCCTTTTTACTATTTTTATAAGATGATTTATGTTGATCATTTATGGCAAGTGATACCGCTTTTCCATTTATGATAGTGATGTAATATTTCTGTATATATACAATTAGGTAAATATTGGGACTTGACTTGGAAAACAAGAAAAATAAACCATGATAGAGGTATTTTGATATGGCAAATTTTGGGACTGTGGCATGCTGACTCTGAACTTTGGAGTGTTCTGATGGGTGAGAGGAGCCAATAACAGAAGTCAGGGTTCCTGGGCTGTCACGGCCTCAACCCAGTAGGGTCACCCTCCCCAGGTAAACTGGTCTGTTTACATTCTTTGCACCTCACCTTCCAGAGCATTCCCAGGGGGACAGATAACTTCATTTACTGGCCATAGTACAAGTGTCTCAATGTTGTAGCCATGGTTGTACTGAGCAAGTACTAAGCATTATCATCTGTAAGGGACTATTTTGCGGCATGGGAAAGTCTATTACCTCTGAGTCCATTGTGGTCACAGGGATCTTGAGAGGACACATCTTTTCTGATCAGTGTCGCTGTTGTCGACACAGGTGTACAGAGTCTCCCCTTCCCCACCTTTCTCTCTTCCCCGTTGCAAGCCCCAGAGGTAGACAGGCATGGGTAGCAGATCAGGAAAGGGGTTACTGCCCCCAGAATGTGAGCAGTAGGGGTGACCCCAGCACCACCGGGGTTGGTTCTCCCCCTCTGCAGCTCTGGAGGATACCACAAGTGCACAGAGCTTGTGTACCTCTGGGGATGCAGATGTGGTGTCCCTTGACCACAAGAAGAGCAATCTGCCCCGGGCTCGATTTCTCAACAGCAGCCCCTGTAGTAGACCTGAACTCCCAGTGGTGACTGCCCTGCACCTCTTCTGTTGGGCAGTGAGCAGAGGTGGGATGGGGAAAGGGGTGGGGGTGGGGGAAGGCGGGGGAGCAGAAAGAGGACAAGGGCCGATGACTCACAGCTTTCAGGATGCTGACCGCCTCCTTGCTGAGCCAGACGGGGTAGAGCACGTCGTCGTGGAGGATGGACTCAAACAAATCGTCCTCGTTGTCAGCCTCGAAGGGGGGCTGCCCGGCCATCATCTCGTACATCAGTACCCCCAGGGCCCACCAGTCCACTGAGGGGCCGTACTCCAACTCCTGCAGGATCTGTTCGGGAGATGGGCAACATCAGGGCCCCACTGCAGGCTGCCCCCCGAGGTCACGCCTGCGTCACAAGCGGCCTTGTGAAGACCTGGGTTTCTATTTCTAGCTTGTTCTTCCATAGAGTAGGGCTGCCTTATAAAAATTTGAGTTCTAAATCAGCTAATTGAGTGAAAATTGAGTTTGGGAGGCACAGTGTAGGGGCCAGGTTTCCAGAGTCAACACCCACAGTCTGCCTTCCAGTGGGAACAAATTACAGCTTCTTTGCTTGAGTACCAGATGAAGTTCCTGACTTGCATGGAGGACCAGGTGAAAAAATTGTGCATATTCTCGACACTAAAATCACAGTTAGTGAGTGCAGCAAATTTAGGTCTCCCCTCACTAAAAAAGGGTGAGCAGAACCTCAGTCCTCTTTAGATAGTGACAACACTGAATTCACGGAGCCCTGGGCTCTTGGAAAAGAAACTACAGTTAATAAATCTCCCTACCCATTTGTGTTCTGATCATAAAGGACCACTGTGCTCTTGCATATTCTGAGAAAAGACCCATTTCTATTATTCTTCATGACTTTCCTAAGGCCTGCTGACAAATCATTTTCCTTCCTTTATAAAGCCCCAGAACCCCTTAAAAAATGATTGAGTGCTATTTTACCTTTATAACAGCTTCTACATAGATGATTTTCTTTTTCCTAATTTACTGGTGAAAAAATTAAACTTTCAATTAAGTGACTTGCAGGAAATAAAGCCAGATTTATGCACTCATTCCAATCTTACTTCAGATTTGACTAAGTTCAAAGTTTATATTTTATCCATTACTAAATATTGTTAAACATGACACTAATCTGCTTTGTGGTATATTCATTATAATTAGTTCACAATTTTGTGCTCAAACATATAATAAACTCCATCAATTTCTTACCATATTATTTCACTTATTGCTTGTTAGTTTCACACTGAGAAAACCAAAGAGGTATAGATTTTAATTAGCTTAACATGTGGGTTTGTTTTGTCAGTGATCCTTGCATAGAGTGGACTCCCTCCTTTTTATTTCAGGCATTCCATAAAATTCTCCGTATTCCAAGAGCCCAAATCAAACCCTGGTTGTCTGGTGCATTTTGTCTTTGCATTTTTCTTTGACAAATCCTCCAAATAAGGATTTGTCACTTGTCGTATCTATATTCTCTTTGCCTCTTTCTCCAAGTATATGGAGTCAGACTCACTCAGGTTACATGCACTTAGCACATGATGCTGAAGACATCAGCTTCCTGCAGAATGGTGTGTGAGGACTGAAGTTTTACAAATGGAATCAGAATGTCAGTGCAGGAGAGGAACTCTGAGTTGAGAAGCTGCAGAACTTTTGGAAAAGCAAGTAAATTCCCCCTCCTAATTTTTCTGCAGTGCTGGCCAGGTGCTAGGGATAGAAGATCAGCCAGGAGGTGCCTAATTTCACCCCAAGTTTGGCATTACATTTCTGGGTGATCTCAGCCAAACAGTTGACTTCCTCATTTATCATATGAGGCTCAGATCCTCAGCTTAACCTCACAAGATTAATTAAGATGGAAGATTCCGGAAGCCTACTGCAAATACAAAGCTCTATATAATTGGAAGGTGGTACAAAATGTAATTTTACTTCTACAAGGTTTCATCTCCATGTGTTTATAGTATGTAGCAGGTCAGAGCAGAAAGAATGCTGGGTTGTCCCCACTGCTAAGGAGGGATGTTCCCACTCCACAGTGATATTTTCTTCTTATCAGTCAGTAGGACCAGGCGTGGTGCTGCCCAGAGACAGCAGGGCAGGTGAGAGGTCATCTCTGATTGCTCTCAGCGCTATCATTCTATAAAGAATCCCGAAAAGTGAAGGGAGGAGGAGCACGACTGGAGTGCACACCCTCAAAGGGGGTACAGTCTGAAGACACCTCTCCAAATGGCAATGGTCACTCCAGCCTGCGGGTCACCCCAGGCAGGTAACTTCTCAGGTCACCTATTTCAGAATGAAGCTCCAGCTCAGTTCTCAGATTACCAGACAGAAGACGAGGTTGAACTCAGGTGTCTGGACTGTCTGGAGTCTGTTCAAAATGCCCTTCTCAAGGTTGCAGATTGCTTGGGATTAAATCAAAAGGTGGGAGAAGCATTTTGACAACAGTAAAAAAAAAAAAAATGCACATTTTAGGACTCTTTAGAACTTAGAATGAAAAGGTATGTGAGCAAATGCAGCCAACTTTAAATTATTTGGGGCTGGTAATCTGCTTGGTTAGGAACTTTGATCTCTTGGTCCAGTGGTCCGTACGTGGTATCTGAAAGGTCAAAGACATAGGCTCCACTGAGAAGCCAGTAAAGCTGCTCGGTGCCAAAGCCAAAGTCTGAGCCTCCCTCAACCTTGAAAGACCCAGAGCCCCAGCCTGGCTCACTGTGGTACCACCTTCAAGGTCATGGTTATCACCAAAAGCTTTCCTCCAAAAAGATTTCCTGGATTTCTCCAACCTTTCTCCTAGTCTCTGGCACCCTAAGACCTCTGGCCTTAAGATTCGACAGGCACTTTCCACAAACAATCGTGATTTTAGCTTTTTTTTTTTTTTTTTCCATGGTCAACTGTCTCCCCAGGGCATCTGAAAGCCACCAGAGGATAGGGGCTTTAGCAGTTTTCTGGATCTACTCATGACTAGCCTGTTTGCAACACTCAGGGAGACTGGCTGCCAGGTGTGACCATTGTGTGTGTCTTCCAGGGCATGCTCCCTTCTCTCCTGGGCTCTGGGGATCCTGGTGCTAAGGTAGCTACCCGCTAACCTCAGGGCAGGGCTGGTACAGCTGGGTGTGGTGGGGAGGTAGCTTCCAGGTGACCCCATGTGTGCTCAGACAGGATGGTGCTAGGGAAACCACCAGAGCTGCACTGCCCACCTTTCCCCAGGCCCTTCCAGAGGCTTCCTGTTTGGGGTGGCATCTTTAATAAAATCCTCCTCAGGTTTGACCCTAATTATCTGCTCCCAAATCACCTTGTCATGGATGGAGCTGGTGAGAAGGCAAGTTTTCACATGCCATGGGAGGGTACCTGGCATGGCAGCCAACCCCTAGATGGGTCAGGGTTGGGGAAGAAGAGCAGGCGTTGGGCATAATGACGCCAGGCACTTCCCAGGGCTGGCCACCATTGTCTGGGGAGCGGGTGAGGAGATAGGGGAGGGGTTGCCATGGAGGTCAGCCAAGGGCACATGGTAGACAGAGAAGCCTCAGGGTAGAGTCGTGCCTCAGAAGGTGTCTCTGGTTTCAGGGTTAGCCAGGCACCTCACAACCCCTCCTATTTGGATATAGGCTTATGCTTTCTGAGGCATTTCCATGCTCTAATCGCATTAGATTCTCAAAACGCTTGATGAGGCGACTAGGACAGGAATTATCATTCCCATTTGAAAGATGAGAAATCTGAGGGTCAAAAACATTTTGTGACTTGCTCAAGGTCACATGGGGGCTTTAGTGGTTAAGTCCAGCCTGGACTCTCAACTCTTAGTACTGTGCTTTGCCCACCCCACTGCGTGACCCAACAACCATGATGACTGTGATGGAGGCACTGTTGACCCAATACTTACTGTGGTCTGGGCACTGGGCTAAATGCCTTAGTGGCATAATTTCATTTAACCTTCTCAGTGACCCTTTGATAAAGGTAGCAATGCCCTCATCAGCTATAATTTGCCTACAGTAGGGCCAGGAATTGCTTGGCATTTCACACAGCGTGGTGGTGCTGCATAGTAGACACAAGCGCAGAGTGAGAAGGCACAGTGACTGGGTCCCACGATAAAACAGAAACCACAGCTATCCATTATGAGTTTTGCCAACGGGTTGCCTTTCATCAAAGTTGTGTGGGTGTTCTGTTCATCATAAAGTGAATGTTTGTCTTGGGCTAGACGAGGCTGTCAAGCCTTTGACTCTGACATCAATTCACAAGAGGGCCTAGAACCAACCATTCTGATGACAAAGAGTGAATGAGGAAGGTGGTAGAAAAACAGGTCTCAACGGAGAGCCCTTGCTTTCCATTTCTCTTTGAAGGTTAAACTCCTAATGTTTCCGCTAAAAGAACTTACTAGTAGAGGCAGTCTGAAATCTCTACTCTTTTAGAAGATAGAGGTTCCAGTGAGACTTTACCTATTACCATCCTCACTCTGCGAACCTCCTCAGGCCTCCCTGTGTCTTATCTGGGCTGTAAAAACTTTCAACCAATCTTCTCTGGCCCTCTGGCTTCTGGTCTACATTCCTGTTGCCTGTCTTCTTTCTGGAACAGGTCTGATGATGCCCCTCCTTCCACTGAGAAACCTTCAATGGATCCACAGATCCTATAGAATAAAGGCCACTTTCCTTGGTCCTTTTTCTTAATCTTGTTCATTACTAAGAGCACTAAGAAATCCTCTGTTCTGGCCATACTATCTTCCTTTCTAAAAAAGGCCAAGAATGTTCTCATCCCCCAGGCTTTGCTCATGTTGGAGTATTACAAGTTCTTATTTATTTATTTATTCATTCAACAAACCATTACTAAGAGACTGATTTGTGTGCCAGAGATTAAAAACAAAGTCTTTGCCTTAAAGGATTCAGAGCCCAGGGATACAGAATGTCCTCCCCTACCCCACACCCACCCCAACCCTTCCTGTTGTTGAATGCCCACCCCGCCCCACCTCCACAACTGCATACCACCAAAGGAAATCCTGCTGACTCTCTGCAACTCAATTCATCCACCAGGTGCCCTAAGAAACCTTCCCTGAGTCCTGAGGTTACCATCTTGTGTACCTGTTTATTCTGCTGAACTAGCTGTCACTCACTCGAGACACAAAGGCCTTTTAGGAGAGCCACCAGGGTCTCAGTCATTCCTCTCCTCACACCACTTTGTGTCTAACAGGTGCTCGAACAGTGCCCACTGGAAGGAAATGAAATCTGGCTGTGCTAACTCCTACTCACCATGGACAATGCTTAAAGCGGACTAGTACTTCCTTCTCACCTCACATGTTTCAGAACCCTTGAGACCATTTTTATTAAATACCTGTGACAGACTATGTCTTAAATCTGAATCATTCCACACCAGATATCTCTCAGTCTGGGCAGACTGACCTGGAGAAAACTCAGAGCAAAGAAAACATATTATGATGAACAAAATATCTAAGCAACTTTCATAAAAGGCAACGCATTGGTGAGGCTCACAGTGAGCATCTCTGATCTCCATTAAAATGAGGCTCAGACGCTCTCCTCTTCCTGCTCAACCTTGTGTGCCTGCTCTGCAGAATCCATGATACATTAGAAATGGCAGCTAATTTTTGGTTTTACTGTAGGCAATTAAAGCTGTATAGCTAAACTCTGTCTTTATCAATGGTGCTCCTTTGCTCTGGTTACTAAAAAGTGAAAACAGCTTTCCTGGTGGATCAGTGGTAAAGAATCCTCCTATAAATGCAGGAGACACAGGTTAAATCCCTGACTGGGGAGGATCCCACATGTCATGAAGCAACTAAGCTTATGTGCCACAACTATTGAGCCTGTGCTCTAGAGCCCAGGAATTGCAACTACTGAAGCCCACGTGCCCTAGAACCTGTGCTCTGCGATGGGGAAGCCATCGCAATGAGGGGCACACATCACAGCTAGAGAGAGCCCCTGCTCCCTGCAAGTAGAGAAAAGCCTGTGCAGCCACCATGATCCAGGACAGCCAACATAAATAAATAATTAAAAAATAAAACCCAGTACTATCTTAAGAAAAGTAAAAACAGTAATACAAGTCAACAAACATTGCTTGGTCCTAGCTTCGTGATGCTTCTGGACTGGGATGAGATGGGATGCTCAGTGAGGGCCTGACTAGCTTCAGGTAAAGGTCTGTTATTCTCAGTTCACCGTTCTCTCCTCATTACCACCACTTCCTTATGGAGAAATCGAACCTTTTACCTTTCCTTTTTTCCCTCCTCCCTGGAATTCATCCTGGTTTTCCAGAGCCTTCACCTAGCACTGCTAGATGACCTCAACACATGAGGATGAACTCAGGCCTCAGCACTGGCAGTGGGAGGAGGTGGCCCCTTATCTTCATGGTCTTACCTCGGGAGCGATGTAGTCGGGTGTCCCGCAGAAAGTGGTGGTCGTCACACCGTTCAGAATCCCTTCCTTGCACATCCCAAAGTCAGCCAGCTTGCAATGACCTTCTGCATCCAGAAGGATATTGTCCAGTTTCAAATCCCTATAAGACAGGGCAGAACCACATGATTAATGCTTCACTTATCCCAATATGACCTTTCTAGTTGGAGAGATATGCACATCTCAGGGAAATGCTACAGAAAGGCAAGTCTTCAAGGAGGCTTTACCTGCCAAAAACTGACCACAGTCCAGGGCTCTCACCCACGTGGCCACCCTCCCCCCCCAAAGACGACCCCCGTTCACTCCAACATGAGGGAGGAATTTCTGTAACCTCAGGAGTGTCTAAACCCTGCTTTGGTTTAAAAAAGTCAGCAGCTATTCATTGAAGCCCTACTATATGTGGAAATTTGTGTTATTCAGATCATGAGTTAATCATAGGAATCAGCTGGAAGGACAAGACTGACATATTGGAACCAGGGAAGCAGATAAAACACGTAAGAACCAAGTGCTACTTTACAAGGCACTATGTGAGCTATTTGGAGAAGGCAATGGCACCCCACTCCAGTACTCTTGCCTGGAAAATCCCACGGACGGAGGAGCCTGGTAGGCTGCAGTCCATGGGGTCGCTAAGAGTTGGACATGACTGAGAGACTTCACTTTCTCTTTTCACTTTCATGCATTGGAGAAGGAAATGGCAACCCACTCCAGTGTTCTTGCCTGGAGAATCCCAGGGACAGGGAAGCCTGGTGGGCTGCCGTCTATGGGGTCACACAGAGTCGGACACGACTGAAGTGACTTAGCAGAGCATAGCATAGCATGTGAGCTATTGTTTTCAGTGGGGAGATCATTGATGGCTGGTGTAGGTAGGGAGGGCTTCCAGGAAACTGACTCTCAAGAGAAAGGATAGAACATGAAGAGAAAAGGTGGGAGGCAGGGGAGGGCCAACATGATAGATGCAAAAGGCAATGAGGAGACCAGAGAACTGGGTCCCAGGATATAGTGAGGCAGGACAGGCATGTTGAACACAACCATGAAGAGCCTAGAACACCAGGAAGAAGGAAGTTGATATTCATGGTGAGGGGCTGAGGACAACCGAAGCCCAGCCTGCACAAGCAGGAAGCATTTGCAAGATCGATCTCCTGGGGGCAAGCAGGCAGAGTGAGGGAAGGGGCTGAGTTCAGGAAAGAAGGCACACTAGCTGCAATTCCCAGGACCCATAAAGCTGGGTGGTTCTCAGGCCTCAGCCAGTGCGGCTCCCACACGGCCAATTCTACAGTTTGGGGTTCCACATAAGACCTCACATGCAATCTAGGATTGTGGATGATAAATCCCCTACCAAGAAAGTCTGCAAATTCTAGACCCGTCTCATAGAAAGATCCAGATGGAGGTCCTCACCCTGGGTCTCTCTCAGCAGTCACTCTGGGGTGAGGGTGGGGGTCTTGCAAAGACAGCTGATTCCACAGCACACAGAGCAAGAGGGACCTTTCTCACAGGCCTGCTGGCGTCTGGACTTGAACTCCAGCCACCGTTAGGAATCCAGGCCTGAGTGCAAAGGTGCAGCAGGAAGCACTCTAAGGCTGGCCTGTCTTGCACCCGTGGCCCCATTTCCTCCTACAGCTGGGACTTCTTGAGAAAAAAGAAAGCACATAAAATGTGCTGCTCTAAGCAAATGCCTGGGAACTACAGAAAGAAGAGTGCATCCGATCAGCCGAGCCCCTGGGACCAGGGCTCACCAAGTCCCCTCTCTGGCCACTGTGTGTGGTCAAGGCTGGGTTCTAGCTGGGGGGACGAGGGTGGGAAACGACGAGAGGAACACGACCTGGGCTCAGGTAGCCTGGGTGACAGTCACTACAGGCGTTAGGTCCTGTGCAGGTCTGTAATCTCATGCGCTGGTGGGAAGGACTACTGTGGCGAGTGTGTCAAAGTAGCCCATCTTTAACACCTTTACACATGAGGCAACAGAGCGAGAGCTGGGAGTCCTGCAAACGTACGAGTGGCTGAGGCTGACTCCATGGCCCCACCGAGTTAGGGCCCCTACTTGCTTTCTAGACTGGAGTTGCCTTTCCAAGACCCACCCCTGCCCACCATGATCACCATGGCAACACTCAGGCTGCTAATAACCAAAGCCCGTGGAAGCGCACCTGGTCATTGACAAACCACAGTCGTATTCTGAACAACCGACAGTTAGGAAGAGCACTCTCTGCACGACAGTGGCAGAAACTAACCAAGGGAAGACGAAACAGGTAAGTGATTTCTGTAAGGTGACAGGGTGCTGATGGAAATAGAACCTGAAGCTGGGCACCACTGCCTCTGGGTATGACACTCCCCCACCTTCCGGCCTTTTCAGTGACAGATTTTCAATGCCAGCCACCAACCCCAAATTTAAAAGGAGCCCTGCATGCCATTGCTCAAAGCACTCTCTTTGAAAATGTTCGTTATGTCACAGGAAAGACTCATTTGCTTCTGTGTGAATGGAATAGATTCAGTAGATTCTGAGCCAGCCTGAACCTTGCCCTCATTCTGAAAATTGAGACAGCATTTCCGATCCATCAAGCTCAGCCTTTCCTTCTGCTTGGGGCTCCTACGCAGAGTAAGAGAAGGTGAACCCTCAGTTCCTCCCTGTCTCCCATTCTTCTCTGCCCTCCCTTGCCCTGGCCCAGGCACACATCATCCCTGGGCTCTCTGCCCCTCTGCTTCTTGGAATGAGAAGCCACTCCTGACGAAGGCCAGGCTGGCCACCAGGGCGGAGCACATTTTGCTGGCAGCAGCCCCTCTGCTGTGGCAAAGGGAGGCCCCAGGCCAAAGCATTTCTTCCTGCTGTCTTGTCACTGGTGCCTGACATATTCCTCGGATTCCCCCTCCACCGTCTATATTTATCTAAACTTCAACTCCCCACACGAAGCCAAGTCCTAGGGAAGACTTCATGATTTATGTTCCTTTCCTTTGTAACAGGAAAGATGAGCATAGCTTGAAAGACCCCTGGGTGCCTGAAAGGCCCTTAGTGGAACTCTATTTCTCTGGGGGGGTCTTCTAGTCTCATTAAAAAGAAAAATAGCACAGGGACCAAACATGTCCTATTTCAGGCTCTCAGTGAGTTCCCAGGTGGGGTTTCAGGGGATGGCAGTGCTCAGGAAAGCCCAGTGCTCAGGTGGAGAAAGAGAGAGGAGGGGAGTGGATGAAGGCTGCCGGGGGAAGGGGGTAGCCTTGAAATTCTGCTTGCTGTGCAGCCGGTTGAAGACTGTGGTCCCCTCGTGGTCTCCCTCCCTTCTCCAACCAGCATTGCTGTTCCCTGCCTTTCTACTTGCTCTTTCTGCCCCAGGATTTCTCCCCTCTGGGCTTCTAGTGCTGCCACTAGAAGCTGAGCAAGGAGTAGGTACTTGCCAAACTTGTGGACTGACAGCTTTGCAAAGAGGGGCTCCTGCCTAGGCATGAATCCTTCTCTATTCAATCCCCAAATACAAGGTCAGGGCACTTTTGAGGACTGGAACATTGTTTATGGAGTTGTTGTTCAGTTGCTAAGTTATGTTTAACTCTTTGCCACCCTAGGTACTGCAGCATGCCAGGCCTCCCTCTTTCTCACTATCTCCAGGAGTTTGCCCAAGTTCATGTCCTTTGAATTGGTGATGCCATCCAACCATCTCATCCTTTGTCACCCTCTTCTTCTGCCTTCAATCTTTCCCAGCATCAGGGTCTTTTCCAATGAGTCAGCTCTTTGTATCAGGTGACCAAAGTATTGGAGCTTCATCATCAGTCTTTCAATGAGTATTCAGGGTTGATTTTGTTTAGGATTGACTGGTTTGATCTCGTTGCAGCCTAAGGGACTCTCAAGAGTCTTTTCCAACACCACAGTTCAAAATCATTGATCCTTTGGTTTAAGGAGTAGGTTTTTTTTCCCTTTTTTAAATAATGGAAACAAATACAGCAACATCCCTTTCCCTATATATGAGCCAATGTGACTGGCCTTTATTAAGCTGATCTAGTAATAGTTTCACTCAATCTTTTTCAATAGGTAATACATTCATGTGTTCATAAAACTCAAAGTGTAAAGGGCATATAGGAAATATTCTCCCCTCTGCCTCTGTCCCTTCCCTGCTACAGGCAATTGCTTTTAACTTATTCCTTGTGCATCCTCTTGGTCACACTTTAGGTGTAAATAAGAAAATGTGAATACACATTCATTTCCCCCTTTAACTAACTGGGAGCTTGTTATATGCACTCATTTGTACCTTGTGTCTTTTACTTATTTACTGGATATACTGGAATTCTTTCTGTCTTGGTACATGAAGAGCCTCCAAATTCTTTTCTATGGTTGCATAATACTCCCATCATATTTTTGGGGGGCCTGTTTAAGATGCTTCTAATATTGTGCTATTATAAATAGTGCTGCTGTGACCTAGCTTGTACATATGAGATCTTTACATATATGAAGGTAATTGTGAATATATCCTAGAAATTTGAGTCTAATAGTACAAAAATGTAGACTTTGATGAATGTTGTCAAACTGCTCTCCTTGGAGGTTGAACAATTTATACTTCCAGAAGCGTAGGTGATAGTTCCTGCTTGCTACCCTGGTGTGTTGTCAGGCTTCTGGTAGTCTGATAGGTCAAAACAGTAGTTCAGTATATATCTTTAGGTTTCTCTGTGAGTTTGAGAAACTTTCCTATGTTTAAAAGTAATCTGTATTTTTTTTTCTCCGTGAATTGTCTGTTACCCATTTTCCTTTTGTGGTGTGTGTTTTTTGTTGATTGTCAGGAGTTCTTTCTATATTAGGAAACAACCTTTGTGTGGGCTAAGAATTGCAAATGCTTGTCCCAGTTTATTCTTTGACTTTGACATTGCTTATGCCAGTCAATATTATTGCCAGGCCAATATTATTTTTGATGTAAGTGAATTGATGTTTAATTTTATAGGTTTTAGAGTTTATGTTTTCTTTTGAAAGGCTTTGTTCTACCTATTTCAAAGTTATAAAAGCATTCTCCCAAGGGTTTTCACTAGTACTTTTATGCTTTCATTATATAAAGATAAATCCGTGATATGCTTGGAATTTATCTTGATAAAACATGGGGAGTATAGATCCAACTTTGTTTTAAGACTTCTAGTAAAGTGTCCTAATCCCATATGTTAAATAGTTCATCTTTTCCTCATTGATTGAATAACTACCTTTATGAAATACTGGTATTGAATGTCCATATATATTTGGATTTATTCCTTTACTCTTCACTCTATAACATTGATCTGTACCACACTTTTTAAATTATTGTAGATTTAAAATATATTTTAAATGACAGTAGGGCTGGTCCCCTCCTTCTCCTTTTTCAAAAGTTCCTGACTACTCTTGCTTATTTATTTTTCCATTTGAACTTTAGAATCATCTGTCTAGTTTTAAAAAAAAATTCTTAGTGATGTTTTTATTGGAAACATGTTTAAAGTTATAAATTAACTCAGGGAGAATTGATCTTTCTGTGATGTTGAGTCTTCCAATTCAATATCATTGTTTGTCTTTCCATTTGTTCAAGTCTTGTCTGTGTCCTGTCGGAGCATTTTAAAGTTCTCTCTCGTAGATCTTTTACCTTTTGGTTACATTTCATGGCAGCCTGGCCGTGGTCCCAATATTCACGCTCACTCTCTGCCATAGTGAGAGAATGTTGATTTCTTTTAAGCCAAGCACACAGTGATGCAGCTATAAACTAGGATTTATAGCCTTCTTTAGAGCTGGGCATGGTTCTGTGACTAGGTTCTAGCCAATCAGATGTCTGAAAGCCTCCCTGAAAGGAAGAGCCTTATTCTTCTTTTTCGTTTCTTCCTCTAGCCTATTACTTGAATGCGGATGTAATGCCTGGATCCTAGCAGCGACTTTCAGCCCTGAAGATAAGGACCCTGCCCCAGGAATGGTCACTGGACTACCTATACTTCCAGATAACATTCACATGAAAAAGAAAAATTGTATTTTATTTAAAGCACTGTTGTCTGGATTTTACATGTTAATTGCAAACTGAATCTACTTCTAAATAACCCAAGTTACTATTTTATATTTCACATTCCTATTGTATACAGTCTTGTCTTCCATTACATTTTCTATCAAGTTACACGTCTGCACTAACTATTGATTTCTGCCGGCCACCCTGTGCTCTGATGCTATACTGAACTTTTGTTTTTGTAAAGGAGCTCTCCAGTTGATTCTCCTGGCTTTTCCAAATCATCTGTATTAGTGATTATTTTTATCTCTTCCTTTTCAGTGATTATATTTCTAACCTATTTCTTCCATCTGGTTATATTGACTAGACCCTTGAGAACAATGCTAAAGAATAATGATGATAGTGAACACTTTTGGTAGTCCCTGATTTTAGGGGGGTGCTCCTAGAATTTCCTCCTCAGGCAGAGTACACTTGTCATGTGGCACCTGGATGAAGGCTACCTTCCTGTATTTCTCTACTAAATGGAGGACTTGTGAGAACTTCCATGGAGGCTCCATTCGTCCCCCAGCTGCTAGAGGTCCAAATGGGCTGTGTGGGGGCTGGAGGGAAAGAGTTAGGGAGCAGGTCACATACTGTCCCTCTGGTCCAGGGTTTCTCACCCTTGGCACATTGGATTGGCATTTGATGCTGGATAATTCTTTGTTGTGGGAGGGCTGTCCTGTGCGTTGTAGGGTGTTTGGTAGCATCTCCAGTCTCTACACATTAGATGCTCTTAGCAACCCCCACCCACCAATTCGTAACAACCAAAAATGGCTCTAGACATTGTTAAACATCTCCTTGCAGGGTCTCTGGTGGACAACTGCTTCTCAAATTTAAGTCTTAAACAGTGATCAAAAGCTCCAAGATGGCCTGACCCAGATCATGAAGCCAAAGAGGGATCTGGGAGCTGTGCTCTGGCTACCAGGAAAGGGTGCATCTGCCTATGGAATCCTCTGCCATTTCATCCTGGGAGACAAGAACCCTGACCACAACAACCCTGCTGACATCTGGCATCAACAATCACCTTTTTAAATGTATGAAGAAATGAATGCTTAGAAAAGGTGAGTTACTTGCCCAAGGCCACAAGTTGGTGAGAAGCAATGCTATGCTAACTTCACACAGCTGCCCGTGACCACCTTATGCCAAATACAAGACCCACCTGTGAGCTGAAAATCTCTATCTGCTGCTTGGGCCCAGATCCTTTGGGCTGGGAAAGGAAGGCTTTGTGGTGAGAAGGGGACTACAGAGTCTGAGAGGTCACCGTGGCTGACAGGGATGGGCTGATTTAGAGCCAGGATGGTATGACCAAGGCTCCCTTGGGGAAGGAGCATAGCTCTCTTCCAGAAATTCCAAAGATAGCAAGAAAGGAAATTCTATAAGCAAGATACCTTAAAAAATTTTTATAAAACCTATGGGGATGGCATGGAGGCCTAGCAGTTGGTTTTAAGGAGGGAAAAAAAGCCCCTAACTTTTCTTCTCTGATCAACTATACTAGATTATTGTGTTGAAAAAAAGGGAAAGGGACCTTTGAGTGAAAGCAAAGGTCCCTACAATGGTTTGCTGTGAGCTGGGGAAGAAATGCTCTTACACTGAGAAGTGAGGTCTTTCTACCACATCTCTTAGAGATGGGGCGAGATTAGCAGTAGGTTGAATTATACTTTTACTTTTAACAAAAGTATACTTTTAGCATGACATGGAATCAACTGCTGATATCTCTAGAAATGTATCCACGATAGTTTGAAATACATAATTTGGCTTCTTAGAATTGTACACCCCTACCCGCCCTCTCCACGGCTGTTTATGCACCTAATGGCCAAAGACTTTGTGGATGCCTCTGATTTGTGACCTGAGATGCTGGGGAGGTACCCCCACTTGTCTCTTCCTGATAGACAGTGAGACAGCTCTGTATCTAAATCCTAACTAGGCTACTTTTTAGTTGGATGGTGTTGGACTAGTCCAGAATATCTTTAGGACTCAGTGCTCTTATCTGTAAAATAAGCAGAATGCTGCCATGACTGAATGATGTAACCAATGTGAAAGCTCGGGCACAATGCTGAGACACTGTAGTTGCCCCAGGACTCTATGGGGATCTCTAACAGTCATTGCTTAAAACCCACTTGCCATGTAAGGGCAAGTCACTAGAGTTTTTGAAAAATACTTACTACCTCGTATTGGGTATAGAGGAGCCTGATGGGCTGCAGTCCATGGGGTTGCAAAAAGTCGGACATGACAAAGCAACTAACGTGCACATTCTACTGTGTATAAGCCACAGAGAGAGACACTGTGGGATGAAAAATAGGAAGTCTATGCAACTGTAACATATGAGAGAATGTGACAGTTGACATTTAAAGGGGACAGAGACTGAAATTTTCAGTCCAGCCCAGCGAGAAAAATCATAGATTCCTTTCCCCTGGGCCTGAGGAATGACACCTGATGGGAACACCTACAGCCCCAGGGGAGAAAACAATGGGAAGAAGGTAGGGACTGAGTGGGGTGGGCAACACAGGTGTTTCTAATCAGGACTGCCGTGACAGCGCCCAGACCCTTAGTTAGCAAACTGCTCAGGGCCCGGGATCTCCTCAGCTGGGAGTGGGGCCCACAGGGTGGTTGTGGTTCCCAGCTGTAACCCGTTCCTAAGCTCTGGGCTTACACATCCTTAAGGCTACCACACGCCTTATCTTTCTTACCACAACAGCCCTGGGCAGTGGGTAGCACCACCCCCAATTTACAGATAACCTGGGGAGCACAAAGCTTAGTGATGTGAGTTGGGGTTGGCATTTCAGAAGTTGGGTACAGCCCTCTTTTCCTTCCAAAGCACCATCTCGACTGAAAATTTCATTCTTTGCCATTTGTAAAATTATAGTGCCCCAATTTGATGGGGCTTCCCTCGTGGCTCAGACATAAAGCGCCTGCCTGCAATGCGGGAGACCTGGGTTTGATTCCCGGGTCAGGAAGATCCCTGGAGAAGGAATCCACTCCAGCACTCTTGCCTGGAAAATCCCATGGATGGAAGAGCCTGATAGGCTACACTCCATGGGGTCGCAAAGAGTCAGACTTGACTGAGTGACTTCACTTTCAATTTGATGGTTAGATTTCCCAGGAATAAAGGCCAAGAAACTCTTCTGTAAACCACAGAGCATTTAGCAAAGGGTTGGCACCCATGAGACTCAGAAGAAAAAAGTAAAAAAAAAAAAAAAAAAAAATTTGTTTTTCTTGACTTGAAAATGTGTCCTAAAGGAAGAGACCCATATGTGCCTGTCTCCTTCACCCTGGCTCCATTTATTTTAGTGCCCTCACTTCCTGGTATGTGCACCCCACCAGCAGGCTAATTCCACAAAGCTCAGGCCTGAGTGCCACAGAAATGACGGTAAATTCTTCCATTTATGTGAAGATAAGAGATGCAAAAGATTACTTCTTGGGATGCCAAGTATTTGGATCACCAGAGAACAGGCCCTCAGGGGGAGGTTATGAAGAAACTCTGCTTGTTTTGGGGCAAGTAGTGGAGACTTGCAAATGACTGTAGTTAATCAGATGGGAATCCAGGCTCTTCTGGCAGATGACGTCAAACACTTTGATAAACTTAATAATAAGCTCAACAGAAAGACCATTTGCCCCTTCAATGCAGACTCCCCTCAAGGTGGCAGCAAATGCTGGTGACCTGCTGTCATCCTTTCTCCCAGCTTTCTCTGTTGCAGCCACCTTCCATTTCTCCCAGGGAGACCATGGCGCTCAAGCACGACCCTATACCAGACGGGATGGCACATGAGAAGCCTAGGAGACTGCACCTCCTGCCTCTCCATCAAACAGAAAAGCATAATTTGCTCTCAGAACCAAGGTAAATGATTAAAAAAAAAAACCTCCACTCTCTGAGGGTTAATGATAATATTTCACTCCGGGCCAGTCTGCAGAGAAATCTTTCTCCAAGTCATAGGAAAAAGTTCATTCATTTAGGAACCAAGTCATAACCACCATTTTTTTTTTCAGATGCTTTTGTATGCCCAGGTTCAGCAGTACATCTTTTATATACATTATCTCATTTATCTCACACATTATCTCATTATCTCACACATAGTCTATGAATCTGGTCAGATTGTTATTCCCTCCTTCTTAAAGAGGAGGAAGAAGGGTCTCAGATGTCACTGACCTGGTCCAGAACACAGAGGTGGAGAGTGACAGAGCTGGTGCTGCCTGACATCAACTCCTATGTTCTCAATCTCATTTTGCTGTGTCATTTGGGGAGGAAAAAAACTGCTGTACCACGCTTTTGCCCTTTTGTGGGATTGAAAACACAATTTTTGCTTTTGGGGTGGTGGTTGCTCTTGACTCATGGTAACATGGTTATAAGATCAGCTACACACTGCAGTTTGGACCAAATAGAAGAT